>OX439142.1:49138451-50439952 GCA_949318255.1 Pollenia labialis
ACATATTTTTTTTAAAAGGCCTTTTAAAAATAAATTAAGTAGAGATTCAATTCAACAAATTCTTATCAAACATTTTGAGTGGTAAAGAAAATTTCATGTTTGTGTTTTTGTCCCTGGGGAGTGAGGCTTGCAACTACATCTGCGAAAACTTAAAAGTTATTTGCCACATCAGATCTTTAAGTGGAAAGAATTGTTTGTTTTAGGCCCGTTTTCACAAGTTAAGGACAGTTTACACGGTAACACAATGTATAACGACTTTGCAGAATCAAAATACAGTGCTGTCTGGGTAGAGTGAACTAATTTTTGCAGAGCGATTTCACTATACCCAGGTTGTTCATAAATCAAGGTTAAATTTTTTTTATTTAAACAACTAATTTATTTATTTTAAATGCATTTGTTATTACTCCGATTTTATTTTTATTTATGCAAGAAATTGTCGATTTTTGTAAAGCCATAACTCTGTGCCAAAGAAGTAACACCAACACCTTTTTCAATTTCTTTTATAATATCGCTTTTTGTTTTAAGGATAAATGCTTTCTTTTTTTCGAATCCATTTTTATGTAACAATTATATAACAGCAATTATTCAGACATTGACTTTGGGACACGACCTTAATGGAACATGCGCGCAGACTAAAATAAATTAACACTTCATAGAATGCGTATTTGTGAGAGTAACTTGCCAACTTACTCTAAAAGAATCGTTACTTTACCGTTATTTTAAGTTCTCTTTAATTTTTACACTCTTTTTCATTGTTTGCCACACCTAAAAACCAGGGTTGCCGTTGACAATTTCGAAAAAGTGTCATAAAAAGGGTATTTAAGAAAATAAAGGGTCAGAAAAGGGTTTTTTAAAGTAAAATAGGGTCAAGTTTTTAGTATGTATTAAATAAACACATTAGACTTAAATAAAAGTAATTATACATCCTTCAATTATAAATCAATATTAAAACTAAGAAACAAATCACTGGTACATTCCTTTGATAATACGCAAGAATTTGGAAGTTGTTTTTAATGCACTTTAAATTAAATTTTTATAATTTTTGTTATAAAATTCTGTTTAATAGAGAAATAATTGTATAATATTTGTCATAAAATTATTGCACTACAGAAATCTTATTAATAAACGACATTTAAAATACTTGCGTTTTACGTTTTCGATTTTCAGAACACCCCTGAATGTTTATAATTTTTTAGAAATACTTATTCTTTATTTTGTAATTTGTTCTTCACTTGGAGTCCATTCTTCCAGCTCCGATTCGATCAAATTGAGAGAGGAAATCATGGACTCACAAGTTTCTATATTTTAAGTTTGTTTGTAAATAGTGTCCGTGGACACTATGGCGCTGGGCGTTATGACATGCTACCAATTTGTATATGTATTTTCACAAAACTCGTGACAACTTTCGTAAGGAATATGGAAAGTTGTACTTAATTTAAAAAAGGTTCAAAAAGTGTCATAAATTTTGTTAAAATGATACAAAGGGATAAATTAAAAAAGGGTCACAAAAAGTGTCATTGGCATAAAAAAGGGGCAAAAGTGATACTTTAGTGTCACAACGGCAACGCTTGCTAAAAACTCACTACAAAGTATGTTCACTCTATAGAGGTTAATCAGTGTTCACTCTACAGAGTAGTCAATGTAAACATTCTGTCTGGTGTTCACTCTAACGAGGTATTCATAGCATCGGGGGTTCACTCTACCCAGACAGCACTGCAATATGAAATTCTCTCCGTGTTTAAAAGAAAGCAAATAAAAGTCTGTTGTATGTATATTTCATGTTTACACGGATGGTAAAAGTAAAGTTAAAAATAAAACAAAAAAGCAGATGACTACAGTTTTACAATTTTTACAAAAACAACATGAAAATTTCCTGAGTTGTTGTTTTAATCGTATAAAAATGCTACCTTAAAAATCCTCTGTTAAAATACACCTCTGGTGTGATGAAAATACATAAGTTTTTAAAATGGTTAAAAAAAAACAATTACCGACCGCTTGTCAGATTTTGTATTCGTATTCCCTCTTTCTGAATGCATTTTGCTTTTGAATGATAATATTTTTCTCATTCTACATCATTTTTCGACATGTCGTAATACATTGTATTACCGTGTAAACTGGCATTTACCGACAGAAGTAGACTTTCCATTGTTAAAACTTTACTTTGACATTAAGTGAGCGATAAAGTAAATTCAGGTTTATCCTACCTGTTAGGTTAAAGACAAGTTGTAATAATGGAAGAATTTTTACGCGGCCGATAAAATCCTACCTTTAGCTACCGGTAAGTTTTGAAAACGGGCCTTAGTATTTTTCTTATTTTTTATATTAAAATATTTGATATCGAAGAAAATATTTTTTGAGTTTTATTTTTGCCGAATTTAAAAAAATGCATTTGGCTGCGACGCATTTTAGATGCCCTTCACCAAGAGTATAAATATTTCCGAAGTGGGATCAATAAATTATCAATCAATCTTCATAAAAACTGGTCTCCTAAAGTGATTTTCAGGAGCGGTTTCCATATTGGACATATGGAAAATGAAGGACTGATCATCACAAAATGCGGTACACTGAATTCAAGTACAGGGTGACGCAGAATGAGCTATATGGTTTAAATGATGTATAACTTTTTATTTATCCGATTATAACAATTTGTATTCACTTATAGGGGATTTTTGTGCAATAAGCTTTGAAAAATGATATCCTGTAAGTGATGTCCATTGTCTGCTTCGAACATACGTGCTCTTTTTAGAATATTTTCCATAACTTTTCGCAAAATTTCGGGTGAAATGGCCATGATTTCATTTTGAATGCTGGTTTTTGGTTAAAGTATGGTTCTTGGTTTGTTAACGTACACTCTTGTTTTCAAATATCCCCAGAGAAAACTGTCAGACCCATGTTGACGAAAATTTCCAATCAATTGGTTTGTTGCTGACGCAGTGGGTTCAATGTGCCCATTCAAATTACGACGATATGCACGCTGTGTCAATAACTGTTGGTTTGAAAAATAAAATTCAATTATTTTTGTACTTTGTTTCATCGTTTAATGATTCATAATTAATTCTCCAAGTCTCCTTCACAAAGAGCTTAAAAACTACCAAAACAAAGAAAGAATAATAATTAAAAAAGTTCTTAAGAATTCAAACCATAAAGCTAATTCTGCGCCACCCTGTATTATAAAATCTAAACTGAAACAAATTTTAATACAGTGATACTATTTTTATTTAGCGATTTTTGCGTTATGCTCTTTGGAAGGCCATTTTAAATCAGTAAAGTAGAAAATTGAGGAAAGGTCTGGTAAATTTGGAACGAGTTTCACCACTGGCTTACGCCTATAATTATTTAAGCGGAAATTTAGCTTCAAGCGATTTGGGAAGATGTGGTGGATGGGGATGAGGGTGTAAAACCTTAGATTCCTATCAAATAGGGTAACTACCGACCTTCCAGTGTCCAGTAAATACGTTTATTAGTCTCAAAATGTCCTTACGATTGAAGTTAAGAAGTCGCTCAGAGTGACCCATGTCGTATGTGGGTCTCGTTACCTCGGCAGCCCTGCAGCCCTCTAGTTTCCTGCATCAATGACTAGCCATATTCAGATAGTGTCTGAAGATTTCACTTCTAATAGCTTCCGTCTGGTCCGTCTGACTGTTCATTACCATTATGGTCCTTATGCGCAGGAACCCAAATGTCACATAGTTCTTCCCTACACTTGTTAACGAGAATGGACGTTGGTTAATGCGACCTTAGTGACTATAAAGCCACCTGGCTGTCAACAAAAATACCAGTTTTGCCGTTTATATTCCTGTTATGCAGTATTGCACATGCTCTCCTTATTGCCAGTTTTTCGGCCTAAAATTCGCTTGCTGCTTTCGGAAGACGGAAGAGGAGATTTATTTGCAGCTCTTTCGAGAACACACCGCTAGAGAGTGTGCATCCCTTCCATTGTAAATTTTCAAAATTATCTTAAACTAGCTGTTTAAGATTCCAGGAGACTGGCAGAGTACGCCTCGAAAGGTATTTCAAAGCGAATGACATAAAGTTCTAATGCTTGACCGAAGAAGGACGAACAGAAGTCGATAAGTTTGTGGCGGTTGCCAAAAACCTGTAATTTAAACTTAATAGTACTTTTTGTTTTATTAAATGGTACTATTCGTTTTTTAATCCATTAAGATGTTGAACTTACATTTAGGCAAAGAAAATGCTTAAATGATGTTCGTTTCAATGGAACTTTTTCTTAATAAATGTACCATAAAACATAAAAATTAACAATTTTAGATCCTCTGTCTCTGATCATAGTCCAACAGAGCCAACATAAAGGTAATTTCTTTTGCTACCAATAAAACTCGTAGATCTCTTGAAGTCTAGACGTCCGGTCCTAAACTTCAAAAAAAAAAGAAAGAAAAAAATCGTTTCTAAAGCCACTTAATCAAATTCAAATGGTCACTCGCGATTGAATTACATACTTTTTAGTGCTTTTATAGCAGACAGGGGGAATATTAAAAAAAAAAAATTGTCAGGATGACATGATGCAACTTGAGGGGCATAATTGTAATCAAACTTCCGTAACTTTCCGTTTTTTTTGTCTTCGTTTTTTTATTTCTTTCGTTGTAACAATTCAGAGAGGAACTATAAATTTTACAAATAAATTCAGTTTAGTTACATAGAATTTGTAAAAAAGAAATATAAATTAATATTTTTTATATAATAAACATATTTTAATGAAAAGCTACCACATAGAATCCAAGGAGTTGATTAGTTTCTACAGTTTCTTCGTGGCTGTGGTTGTTTTGTGCATTTCGAATCTGACAATCAGCAAGTGGCTGACTGGCAGTGTTGGTTGGTATGGAATAGCGTGTTAGTACTTTTTGCACGACTGATTATCACCATCACCATCGCCATCACCATTATCGTCAGCCACAACATCTTTACATTACACTTTTTGAGATGTGCATTTGTTTTATTTTAACATACAATTTTTTTTTTTTTTGCTGGAACGAAAATAAATGTATGATCAGAATATTAAAGAAATTCTAGGGGATTACAGTCTAAGGGGTCAGACAATTAAATGCAGCAACAACAACAAAAAAAAGTTTAAGAGAACAAGTCGAGTACGAGTTAAATAGACATAAATAACTGACTAGAATAGCAGCCTCATCTAAAGTAAATTTCATAAGTAAAAAATACTGTTTAAAACTAAGAAGAATAATTTGATAGCACTTTTTGCATTGTTTAAATAAAATTGATATGTGTAAATAAATAACCCTAAAAATACAACCTTATTAGTAGGGGCAAGTTTTTCAAGCTTTTAGCTTGAAAAATAAGTTTTTCTTTATTCACAAGGATGCTGTACCTCTCACGAATGGCTTGTAACCTGAATAACTTATATAACATTTTGCAAAGAAAACATTTGATATATTTCCTCACAAAGTTATTCAAAAAAAAAAAAATAGTCTTAAAAATTAAAGTTTTTTCTACGATATTTTATTTTGTGCAAACAAAACGTGGTTTGAGGGAAATTGTTCCTCCTTAACTTTAAAAAAGTTCAGACGATGCGCATCAATTGCTTACCGAAGCTGTAGGTTTCGTGAAATTTAACTCAAACGAAATGGGTTGTCCCATTCCCGTGTCACCCAAGAAAGTTCAAGGCCATGACTCCATGAAGATTGTTGCCAAACCAATAAAGTACTTGTACCATCATAGACTCAAGCACCCAAAAGCAAGGAAATTGGATACCTCATGTGCTTGAACGCCATCGAAAGCAGTCAGTGTTGCATCGAATCATTGTTAGCGGTAAAAAAATGGATCAATTCATACCACCCGAAGAGCAATAAACTGAAAATGAAGGACGTCCTACCAGCGTTATACAAAAGGGTTCCATTTATTATTTATACGATTTTCGTATGACGTGCTAAATTCCCAGTTTTTCATATTTGATAAATACACTGAAATTTATTGTTGAGGGAAAGCTAGCTTCTATGCGCATTTCACTGGATGCTTAGGCCAGCTCATCAGGAAAACTTTTCCAAAGATTTTAGAAAGGCCAAAAATACTATACAAATAAAACCCTAAAGCGAATAAGAATTATAAACACTCAAAGTCTTACTTGTAACAATATCAAAGCCAAAACAAAACACCAACAATAAACAGTGAGTTTATCTTTTCTTACATTCCCCTACAATTGGTCGGGTTCTTTCCGACTCGAATTGTAGTTGTTAGTGGGTAAAAAGAGAGATGCTAACTAATTTTTCCCAAAGTCAATTAATTCTTTTATATCAATGAACTCTCTTCATCGATGTTTCTAAAGCTTTTGATAAAGTCTGGCATGAAGGCTTCTCACATAAATTGAAGCTTAACTTACCAGTAAACACACACAAGCTTTTAGAAAGCTACTTAGTCGGTCGAAAATTATTGTTAAATAAGGGGATTATTTAAGCTCTCCTCAGCTAATTGACACTGGAGTCCCTCAGGGAAGCATCCTGGGCCCACTTTTATACTTAATATATACCTCGGATGTGCCAACAAACAATTACACCCAAACTTCAACATTTGCTGATTATACAGCTTTTTTAAACGTGCACGAAAACAGTCAAAAAGCATCTCAATACCTACCGGATCTTATATTTCAACTCGAACTATGGTTAAAGCAATGGAGGATAAAGGTCAATGAGCAAAAATGCGTACATATAACATTCGCCTTGCGTCGGGAATCCCCCTATTAAAGTCAATAATCAAATAATACCTCAAAATTCGCATGTAAAATATCTCGGTACACATTTAGATCGCCGTTTGACGTGGAAAATCCATATAGAGGCAAAATTAACTCAAATGAAACTAAAAGCCATACAAATTCATTGGCTTATTGGAAGAAACTCTGTCCTTAGTCTCGACTGCAAACTTCTACTTTACAACTCCATCTTAAAGCCAATCTGGTGCTATGGTATTCAGTTATGGGGCACTGCCTCGGCCTCTAACATCGAAAAAATTCATAGGCGCCAAAACAAACTTCTTCGAATAATCACAGCTGCCCCTAGTATGTTAAAAACTCAAATATTCACAAGGATCTCAATGTTCCATTAGTTAAAACTGTGATTACGAAATATGCAGTAAAATACTTTAAAAGGCTCGAATTGCATCCGAACCCACTAGCTCGAAATATTTTAAATGATTGCGGCCACACTCGCTTAAGAAGAAGAGACACTGCAGCACTTGTCCAATTAGATGAACGATAAACACCTTTATAAGTGAACAGAACCCGTGATGAAGAACATAAAATAAAGTATTAGGTTAAGATTTGATTAATTATTGAAAATTCATATTTAATATATGAAGATTCAAAAAATAAAGCTTTATTATTTCATAATAACAGCGCTCGGCCACATGTTGCAAATCCAGAAAGTTTTGTCTTACCCCTTACAGAATGCTCCCACTGAAACACGTGGCACTGCAAAATAGGGTACCCAAAGTTGGTCACACAACATAAGCAGTTCCTTTATCATATGCACACACCACAATAGTGGAGAGGGTATTATGCGTTTGTGCTGATGTTTCTAACACCTTAAAATAGAGGACCTTTAAGCATACCGATGTACTTATCTTCCTTTCTTCCTTCCTTGGAACATAGATTTTAACTGTCACAAGTCCCAAGGCTCTGGAAAATAATTTTACACAGTCCCCATACAAGCTTCTTTCCGGAATAGATAATTTGAAAAACCTGAAAAAAAAATTCGGGTACACTTAATCCAGTAGTGTTAATTGTTTTTAGGTTAACTCTTGTTTTTGGAGATATACCGTTATCTCGAAAAAGGAACAGGCAGCAAAAACGGTTTAGTTAAGTGAATGAAACCGAAATTCCGCAATAAAATACCTTTAAGAAATGTTCAAATTTTTTCCAGTTTCGTCATTTTAAAAACATATTTTCTTTGGCAAAATTTCGACATATTTGTCCTTTAAAAATTCATGAAAAAAAATTCGAAAAGGCTGCTATGCGTCTAGTTTTTTTACACGTATGGAAAACAAAGTTCCAAACAAAACAAGCCATAAATGATTAAAATCTGTCTACAACTTTCATAAAGCGTCATATTTATATGGGAGCCTCCCTAAGGGGTTGTAATAAAGGGCAAGTATGCTTTGAGAAAATGAGTAGGACAAAAAACTAATGGAGTTCGGTCTTACATTTAATCCCTCTAGGGGCAACTTCTAGTCAGTTACGGGACTTTTTCTAAAAAATATTTCTAGCCTGTATTGAAAACTTTGAAGGGGGCTCCCTTACAAATTAGAAGTCACTGTACACAAATGAGTACAGCTGGCATTTTACGAGTTTCTAAGCAAAATCAAAGAATGGTAATTTTAAATTATAATATTTAAAATGTTTTCAGAAAACCTCACTTACAAAAAAAAAAACACTTACATAAAAAAATTATAAAAGTAGAACAGTATAAAACAGTTTAAAATGTCAGGGCAGTAGGTGTAATTTTTTAATTGTTTGTGCATATAAAAATTTACCCTGTCTATTAAAGAAATTAATTAAAAAAAAAACAAATCTTATATTCTTTAAAAGACTTTATAATCATGGCAGACAAAAACTTAATTCATAATAGAAATAGAAAATTGTACACACAACGACAAACAATTGGTATCAAATAATTTATTTGATATGAAATCTGGATATTTTATAAAGCGAGATTTATATAAAAAACCCTAATAAATTCGAATCTTTCACTCGATTAAAAAATAGTTCTGTGGTCAACAGCTTAAGCTTAGCTAGAGAGTGGTGAATTTTAAATCTGTACATGAAATCAAGTTAAGGGTTATCGTGTTGATGGCATAACAACCCCAAATTTTGTATCTGGATCTATTTAAGCTCCGCGTTAAATGTACCTATTTTCAATAGCCACTTCGTTATTATTAACGAATGAACTTTACGATTTCCAATTTTAAGATGTTAACTTTTACCACAGCCACAAATTTTATTAAGGCAACATGTTTTCGTGTTAGCAGCCTCTAGTCTGTTTTGTTGCGGTTGGCCATTTATTTTTGTCTCCAGATGAACTTAAGATGTTTAGTGCACTTATACATCATGAAAGTGCAACATCAAGTATACAGTGCTTTCTTAAGTCAACCACTTTTTAGGACAGAAAAAGTTTACCTTAAAAGCTCACCCAGTGGGTTGTTTTTGTGCATCTTAAGGGGTATCAACTTTAAAGCGTTGCATGTCGGCAATACTTTGAGCTTGCATGGGCTTCTAAAAATTCGCGGTCGATTATCGGCTTAGCTCTCTCCTGGGACAAATATTGGCAGCTGACGGTTTCAAGCTACGAGTTGATTGTTTGTCTTTGATTCTACACGAGTGATGGACATCTTGGGCCAGGCTTTATGTTTCAAAAGTATCTCGCAAAATTTGTGAACTTATTAACTATCGTTGATTGTATAAGAGCCAAAATTACTTAATAAAATAACTCGGTACATTAAAACGTAATTACAAAATTAAATCCTATTCTTTTAATTATATAATTTAACAGATGGTGTTAATAGATTTTTCTCTTTCAATAAAGTTTTTTATTGCTAGTTTACCATGTACTTTTGTGTACATGTTTTATTCATAGTTTATAGTTTAATTTAGTTGTTAAGTTAAAAAACCCATCATAGTGAAATAAAAGCTACAACATTTTATAGCAACTGAACAAATTTAGATCTACAATGGTGATCGATTTTTTTAAATCTACATAAGTATGTGGGGAAATCCAAGTGAAATCGGACAGTGGCACAAAATATATTTATTTATATGTAAAGAACGATAAGAGAAAAATTGATCAAATTTGGTACACATAGCTGAGTTATCAATACCAAACCTCTTTAGAATAGCAGACGGGATTGGTGAAGAAGGCTTGGAAGCTCCCATACAAAGACATTCAGCCTTATTCCGGTTGTCGTTGTCGTAATCGAACAAGTCGTTTTTTGTAAGAAATCAAAGAACACTGGTTGTGTGCTACTTAAATCTCTGACAAAAAACGACTTGATCGATTACGACAACGACAACTGGAATAAGGCTGATTATACATTTTTATATATCTAGAGAACGCAAAGACCTAGATGCTCCAAATTTTGTACAAACATCTTGATTATCAATACACAACATCCGACAAAATGTGGGAGGGATTGGAGAACTGGGCGTGGCACGAACTAGATTTATTCGTATCTGAAGGACAGTCGGTGAAAAATTGTCCAAATTAGGTGCAACATCCGAGAAAATGTGGGAGGGATTGGAGAACTGGGCGTGGCAGGAACTAGATTTATTCGTATCTGAAGAACAGTCGGTGAAAAATTGTCCCAATTTGGTGCACATAGCTTGGCTATCAATACACAACCTCTCCAAAAAATGGGCGAGGGTGGAGAAGTGGACGTGTCACCTACCATACAAAGACATTATAGATTTCTGTTTGTCTGGAGAGCGGCAAAAGCCAAAGTTCCAAATTTGGTACAAGCACTTTGTTAGGCAATACACAACATCCGCCAAGATTTGGGCATTCTTGTAGATGTGTAAAAGAAAAGAAAAATTGTCAGAATTTGGTACACATTGCTGGGTAAGTGGCCGTGGTACCTAACATACAAAGGTAAAAGAGATTTCTGTATATCTAGATAACGTTAAGACGAAAGTGGACAAAAAACATAATAAACAAATGTGTTCAGGTTTTCAGGACAATGTCTTGACAAAAAGAATACAAAAAACCAAAAAGAAGATCTGTATTGAAATTACTCCATATTTTATTTAAATGAGTGTAGCGAATCGCACTGGGTAAAGCTAGTAAGTATACACAAAGAGAAATTTATTAAGTTATTACATAATTTTGAGGGTGCGAATTCGCATCCACCTAGAGACTCTAGTCTGTTTTACTTTAACGGGCTTAAGGTATACGCAGCTATTGCTCGGTAATTTAAGACAGAATATAATTTTAAATACCAACACCACAAAAGTGAAAAGGTTTTAAAAGTTTTTACTGATATTTGAAACATCTTAAATTATTGGTCCTAGACGCACCTTAGAAAATGATTCTGAGTCGATCTAACGATGTCCTTCCGTCCGGCTGGGTGGTTTTCCTTATAAACTGTGCAACTTTAAACATAATTTGACGAAATTTGGTCCATAACTACTGTCATAAGTACGAAGCCTATTGAAAATTGGGAGAATCGGCCCATTATTTCACAGAAAACCTCTTTTCCTTGTGTGGTATTACGATTAAATTTGGTTCAAAGAACTTTTGCATAAATCTTAATCTCATAGTTTTGTTCTGACGGTTGCATGATTGCCCATGGGTTTCAAATAGGGTACACTCTTCAAAATTTGTTTTTAGCACTATGGTGCAGGGGTCGGGCTTGATAGACTTTATTTTCTTATTTGTTTGTAATGTATTTGTTAGATAAAACGCAACAGCAATGTTGCAAAACTAAACGGATAGGTCTCCTTAATTATCCAACCAACAATTTTCTTAATTTTGCGAAACACTTGTGGTGCATTTGAAAAGTAAGCCCACATTGATGCGCTACGCAATAAGACATATAGAGATGCAGTAAATTAAGAAATGGAGAATCTTAAAGAATAACTGAAGCAACAACAAAGTACAGTCACCAGCTTTTTGTGTCAAAAATTTATTGCCTTAAAGTTGGAACTTTTTGCTCTCTACCAGCTAGCCTGCCGGGGCACTTAGTGGCACACTCGCCATATAAAAGTCATTGCTTTCGTAGGAGAGATAATAAGCGAAAATCGTACATGTCTCCCTTACAAACCTGCTGCGTTTGAAGCTCAATTTCTTACAGCGGTATAAAACCTGCCTGGTACACTAGCTACTTTTTAATATTGTATTATATTTGCTCTTCGGCCAAAATTTCTGCTTTTAAAAACGATTCTTCTATGCTTGATAATCATTATTTTGAATTAAAAAAAATAGTCTGTGTTTTGAATTAATTGATATTAAAATTTTAAAAACTTGTATCTTTTCTAAAATTTGTAGCGGTTAATGAAAGAAAAAACTTTGTTTTTTGCGAGTGTAGGAAAAATCGAATTTTTATAAAGTTTTTGTATAAATTTCTGGCAACACTGCTTTTAAGATATTTTACAGGAAATCATATCGATACATTCAATACCCGCTTACAAAACATTTGTGATTTTTCTAAAAGTACTTTGCTTCTTAAATGGCAATTTAAAATAGTTTTCTAGTTGGTCTCCCGGTCGGTCAGTCAAGAAGGAACCCCCCTCTGTTAATATTTCTTCTCCTTGAAAATGCTTATTAATTGGAAGCGGATTAAAGAAGGCAAAAAAAAATAGTCATAAATCAACACTGCTTCCAAGGCATAAAACAACATTTTTTCTACAATACTAAAATGTTACCTTTAAATTAAAAATTAAATAATAAAAAAAAAATCAAGAAGCAAAAACTAGGCAACCATAAGAAATGCAACCAAGTGAAAATTTATTAAAATAATACAGCAAGAACAAATTTTAATTCACTTAGACAGACAGAAGATGGACAGACAGACAGACATTTAAACTAAATTCAAAAAATAGGGAAATAAATATACCATAAATGAATTCGTTAAAGTACTTAAGATTTCTTTTATAATTTTATAAAAAAAAAAAAAACGGACCAAAAGTGAACCCGAAATCAGTGTCTACTTCTAATAAATTTTTTTAAATGACAAATTCCTAGAAATCTTGTTTATTTAAGAGAAGCTGAGTCTATTATGTGAATGAAATTCTTAAAAAAAACTTCAATCTTTTTTTCTCGTTTTTTGTTTGTATGCAGAGAGACTTAAGCAGAAAGAATAGATACTTAAAACATCCGCATGTTCATGGAAATATTAAATAATAAGAATAATGTAAGAAAAGACTCCTGATTTTTTTCAAACAATAATATGTAATTGCTGCCACTTGTTAAAAACATGGTAGGGAATATAATTTTCAAAGTAAAAGACGCAATTGGGGGATTCACAAGGTGTGCTATTAAGTCATATCGTCATAATGTCCTAAATAATATTTTGAAATTGTTTATAAAAAAATACTGTTGTGTTTCAAACAAAATAAAAATGTTAATGCTGTGTTCATTGCTTCGTCATACCTGTACAGTAGAAATCTACATTATTAGCGGTTGCCCCAAGCAGTCGTATATATTTCTTGTAATTATTTTAAGACAAATGACTTCACAATTGTAAATTTATTATAATCTTTTATCTGTATCTGTCTAGTTGGAATCTCCTTAAAAGAAGAAATTCATTCGGACCAAATCACCATTAAAATTTTATTTGGTTGATAGCGGAATTCTGAATCGATCTCGAATGCTGCACCTAAATTTGTTTATGAATCAATATATGTATGTGACCTTCTCCCAGAAAAGGGACCTCGTGTGTGAAAATTAAGTTTTGAGAAAAAAGCATTTCATCTTATTCTACACCCTTTTAGGTACCAGAATCCACTCTTAAGTCCAAACCCGATTTTTGACCCTTTTCTCAGAGAAGGTCACTTATGTATGTATCTATTTATGAGTTGGCGAGACTGAGCTCGGAAATGCAGGATTGTGTGGAGACAGGCAGACCTCCAATCGGATTTTACTTTGGGAAGATAAGAGAATGGGTTCTGAATGTGTTCTGAACGGGACTAGTCGGGACTGAAGAACAAATTGAACAGAATCACGGGCCTTATTGCGTGTGCTCAGGAAGACCGATTCTAATTTACTACTAGACAGGAGCAAGGTCTGCTTAATAACCATGATAGGCAGGATCAGATTCGTCGGATTTAGCTAGGCTATGCGAGGACTCAGGGGAGATGAAGACAGTTAAAAACATTATCTGTCACTGTTCTAGGCTACAGAACAGCAGGCTGAGATGATTGGGTAGTAGGTTCAGAAGTGGATTGGGAGAAGTCTCGGGCTGTGGGCCGGGTATCGATGATTTTGGGATTCTCGAAATTATTATTAAAAATCCTTATCCATAAGAGGTTAAAAGTTTTCAATTCTTTAATTTTATAATCCAAATTATTCTAATGCCCGAAAAAACACTTTAGGATGTTGAAGATTAAGGCCACCAGTCTCTTGACCAATCCCGAACTAATTACAGCATGGTTTCGAAGAAAAAAAAGAATTGAGATGGATATCGTCTAGATTAAACAACTGACGTATCTATATAGTTAATAGAAGCCTGCATAAAGCCATTTACCATCACATTCAAAATGTTTCAAACTCTATCGTGTAGTATCGCTGTTGCAAAAACTGAAGGGAAGTGAAGACGGCTTATTTATTATATATATATTCCTCTTACTCCCACTGGAGCATAGGGCGCCCTGTTTATTAGGCGATTCGTTAGCAAATTGTATTTCGGAAAAGTAGGTTGCTGCCCCTCCTTTCTTAGATTGGTGATAGGGCTGCTATCTTCATGTCCAATCCCACGATGCAGTCATGCTTCAGCAAATATTCATGTAATTTGCTTACTTGCCTGAGACGTTAAGGTGTACTTTAACCATTTAGGCTAAATGACTGGGCGCCTTCTCACTTTAGCTAACTTTCAGAGGAATCTCAAAAGCCATTGCCCGGGAAATACTTGGTCTAGAACCGGAAGTAGTGAGCTGCTTGGACAGTCAAACAGAGGAATCGTTACTGGTCACTCCCAAGTGAAAGGATGCATAAAAATAAAAGTAATGTTCGTTGTTATTAGTAAATTGTGCATCTTTATACGGGTCCATTTCACATTTTCTCGATCGTAACCCTTAACTGCTTAGGAAATTTAAAAACAAATTAACCCTTGTTGCTTTGTTGAGTCGTTTGGTTGTAAATGCATTTTCAAGAGATGGACCTACAGACAGAGCTATAGCTAAATGGGCACTACTCAAGGACTCAGAATAAATATACTTTACGAGGTCTTGTGTGAATATTTCTTTCAGTCTGTAAACGGTATTCATACAGGGTTCGACAGCCAATCTGCTTTTAGTTTACTTAAAACTGTGTTACAGAAGCCCAAGTTTGTTTTTATCAAATTCGATCCATTATTGTACTTTAAGCACTGAAAGAAAACAAGGTGTAGGTACTGTTATGTTATATTATCATAATGTTCTGACATTTTACAATGGTTTAAAAATATTATTGTTGCTTTGTAAACAAAAAGTGTCTTAAATTAATAGAACTTTGCTTGGTGATTTTATTGTGCTATCGTAATTAATCAGTAGAGACCTGCGCTGAGCGGCTGAGCCGAACCGCATTAGTTTTTGTAGCCGTCGCCGTTGATGGTATAGTTTTATCAGGCTAATATCCGAATTTAACCTGCGGCTAGCAATTTTTGCAACAAAACACTTGCGGCGTCAAATTATATCGGCTTAGGACTCTGCTGTTTGGTAAACAAATAAAATAAAATTTATTTGTGATTTGCGACCAACAAATGGAAAATAGTTAGGTGAGATCTAATTTAATTTAATAATTCATCTATTAGAATTAAAAAATATTTTATATTTCATTCTTCATCTCAGGTCAGTCAAGAATAAATGATTATCAATAAAAATTTTATTTCATTTTCATGTTGTAAAATTCCTTTCTTCATAAAAATAATTAAATGAAAATTAAAGTTTATTTTTTATATTTATTTTAAATCAGCTGATTTAAATTCAAAATAGCACACTAAATTATGAGGGGTTGTTCACAACATTCGTATTTTTCCATGTTATTAATTTAGGCATATGACTTTATGACATCTTGTGAATCCCCCAAATGAGTCAGTCGTTCATCGCCCCTGATTATGGACAAAGAGAACAATTAAGAACATGATTTTTGCTGATAATCATTCTTATCGTGGTTGGCGAATTTAAAATACACTTGCGACTATTTAGGAGTAGATTAAAGGAAATACGTTCACGTTTATACGCACATCGGCTTCGCGGTAAATGTTTTGATATTTATAACGTAACGATGTAATCTCTTTTGATGGGTTTCGACATGAGTTACCGACATATCATTTTCTGACTTTTCGAGAAACGATGGAATATCTTGTTTCACATCTTTTCGATGCGAGAAGGTCTCACTATAGTTCCAGAATATGGGTACAGCTCTCCCTTCATAGGATTTGTACGCCATGTACACATATATAACCTCGTGATTACAATTCCGCTGACAACTAGCAATTAATAGGACTTTGGTTAGCTGCGATCTATAGCATTTGGCTATAGATTTACGCCACGGTAACAGCTTGCCGGTGGCAAATGTTTGCTCGATATCACATCGGGTTAAAATTACAAGGGATCTAAATTGAAAAGTACTCTGTAGCATGCAATGACCTACTCACACAGATAATTCTCTAACAATTGTTACAAACTGATCATAAAATTTGAATTCCCTAATATGTCCTCTTTTAAGTAGCTCCTATTTGAAGTCGATTTCCACGAAACTGTATTTATTTGTATTTACTTTAAGATTAAATTCGCATTTTATTGTTTGTCGTACATATTCAGTAATATTATTTTTCGCTGTTACTTTTTAAATTTGTGTATCTTTAAAATAAATAAAACAAAAAAACGAGTAGTACATAGTAGAAAAATACACACGATTTTTGTTTGACAAACCTTGAACTTTTTTTTATATTTATTTTTTATTTTTGCTGAAATTTTAGTTCAAAACCAGCTTCAAAAAAATTCACACACATAGACCCAGCAACACACACTTTAACTGAATATAAATCAATGAATGAATTAATGAACGAGAAAAAAGGCGAACAAATTAAACCAACCGCGCATCAAAGTCCCAACCTTGAAAGGCCGACAAACTAATAAATCATATTAATTTTACAAAATATAAAAACTTTTATTCTATAAAAAAATAAAAAAAATTTCGCAAAAATTTGTATATTTGACCAAACTCACTCATCATACGCGAAATTGATTTTAAGAAGAATTAAAACCAGTAAGAAAGTATTATTGAGACATGCCCGGCCACCCTACACCACAATACAATTATTTTCTATCTATAGTCGATAAGAAATCTACCATTTTAAATGTATTTTATTATATAAAATAATTACATTATATTTGTCTATAACATGGACATTTCTAAACTGTTACAGGTAATTTTTATAACTTGGCATTTTTAAAATGTTCAATACCAACAATAAAGTCCATATAGCAACATATAAAATTTCAGACAATCGTCATTATTTTACTAAATATCTCAGATAGTTATGAACATTTTGGGAACTAATTAAATTAGAATTATGAATATTTAAAGCGTGTTTTTTTAGAGTGTCACAACTTTGAGTTGGCATCACTGCTTTATTTGAGCACCCATTTAACAGCTGATGATTGCCTTTTGTTTAGTTTGCTTTGAAATTTTATTATGAATCGACTTAATTAATTCTGTGGAATTTTGAAAAAAAGCATCTTAAGTCGAGATAAGATCGCAAAAAAGCTTTTAAAAAATCTCGGTGAAAATATTTTTTTGTCAAATAACAAAATAAACCAAAATGAAAGAAAAATTTCGTTTATAAAACAAAATTTTAAAAACATAAACAAAAATGTTTTTTGAATGAAAATTTGTATGATCAACAACATTTCTTTTTACTTTTTAATTTGACTTAAGATGTTTTGTCAAAATGCCACAGAATTGTTCTATTCGTCAAACTCATCATGATGTTCTCCCATTTTATGGCGTACATAATCGTCCTTCAGAGCGACTAATTCGAGGAACAATAGATGGTTTTCTGACCACATTTACTGTTACTGTTAATGTGCATTCCGTGGGACTATCTACAGCAAAGCATTGAAGATTATCCCCAGGGCTGCCAGGTTTGACGATTTATCGTCATTTTGACGATTTTTTGTTCTGAAATTAGCAAAGTGCCGATTTGCTGATTTTTTTTTTTAAAAGTGACGATTTTTTTTTAATCACCAAAGTCTGAATAAAACATTACATTTTCTGACAATTTCGTTTTTTAATCTTGAAATGTTTAACAGCCGTACCTTAACAAGAGCGGAAGGCGAAAATCGCTTAGCATTAACGCTGATATGCCATACCAAAGCAAGAGCGTTAACGTTGTGTCACGAAGAGTGGTGATAGCTTTCTTGTTTAATAAAACCCACAAAAATAGCTAAATTGCCATTACTAATTAACAATAACGGCAAACTTCCAAGTGCCAAGCTTTCAGGCCGCTCTATTCATAAATTAAAAAACGCGTGCCGCTTTTGTTTAGGTACGGCTGTAAAATGCAAGTCTTAACAAAATGTTTGATTATTTTCAGAGAACAAAAACAACAATGTTACACATTGTTTATCTTTCGTCAAACCTTCATCGAATGAACCTTTTACGGCTCTCCGTATAAATCATATTTTCAATAATTATACGGCGAGCATTTCACGATTTATAAGAATAATGGTTAGCTTTTAATAATCGTATTTATTTAATTGAAATAAAGAAAAAAACAGAAAAACAAAATGTACATCTAATAAAAAATTAATAAGATACACATTCAAATGTTTGGTAATTTGCACTGATGGTTGTTATAATGCTCAGCGGCAGTTCGTCTTCTTCAGTCCACCAATGATTTGGGCGCAGTACTACGTTCCAGCATTTCGCAATGGTGCAGGGCGTTATTTTATTCCAAGCGTTTGCCAAAAGACAAACAGCATTACGCAAATGTGGGCCAAAAGACTTTTCTTATACAGAAGTTTGTATATTTCATCACGTTTTGGTCTATAGGCTGAAGAATTGCAGCGCAGTTTGCAGGAAAACACAAAACAGTTAGCATTCCATTATTACTTCTCAACTCTTCCTCTTTGGGATGACGCATTGTCCAAAAGTAACAAAGCGCTTAACGGAAGAATTACCTAAAACTACAGAATTAAAAAAAAAAACGAAAGCAATAATTTTACATCTGGTACAATTCTGGTACAGTTTCGTGAAACCATTGCTCGAAAAATTCTAAAGTCATCCAAGGGTTTTTGTTGGATTTGTAAACAATTGGCAATTGCACTTAAACATTAAGATTTTTAAAAAAATTTTTAATAAATTCCAATACAGTGGCGAAATTAGTTTTAGCGGTTACAGTGAATTTCAGAAGGCTGCTAAATATGGAATCTAAGGTAAATTATGGACCGTATATCACAAAGGCGCCCTATGCTCCAATGGGAGTTAGAGGAACACATATATATATCACAAAATTACATGACAATTTTTCTGGCCATATTATGCTGAATTTATCAGATTGGGCGTTATATGGGGCCTAGGGAAAATTATGTACCGAAAATTTACAGTGTGATTTCCAGTCGACTAAATCGAACGTTTGCAAAATCTTATATCATTCCGTGCATTGTTCCACTAGCTAATTTTGTTAGTTTTTGTAACAAAATTATCAATTTTGTAAGGTGGTGGTTCCACATTTTGATTTATAGCTCCGATCCTACTGAACCGATTTTGCTGGATTTCAATCCCAAGCTGCTTAGGATAACTACAAGCAATTTGTTACCAAGTTTCTTCATTTCTTTTGAGTTTTTCGAAAGTGAGCGTGTTTTCAACAGATCGACAGACAGTCAGTCAGACGGACAGACATACAGACAGAAATCGACTTAGAATTACTCAAGGAGCCAGAATATATATATATACTTTATGGGGTCTAAGATGAATAATAAAAACAGTTTCACACGGAATGACAAACTTAGTATACCCCTTCACAACTTATTGTGGTGGTGGGTATAAAAATAACGTTTTTAAATTTTTTAATCTTCATGAAATTCCCTTCAAATTGTGTAAAAGGCTTAAATGCAGAGAGAGGGCAGCCGGCCACCGTTCGTTATACTAGAAGGTATAGTTATCATGAATCAATATTTCAATGTGTTACAAACATCATCACAAACGCATAATAAGCTTCCATGTAGGATCTATATTGTTTGCTGAGAGCTTAAAAAAATAATTATAATGAGTATCTATAATTATTGGTTTATTTAACAAAATTAAGTGTGAGTTAAGACGATAATTTATAACACTAAATGGTACTGGAGGTGTATTTAAAAACATTGACCAAAAACTTTTGTTAATGACGATAGAGAAAGTAGGTAAATTAGGGCTTAGTTGGTAAAAGTTTGGTGAAAACAATGGGTATAAAATAGAGTTAATTAACTTTAATAAGATTTTGCGCAATGGCTGCGTTCGAAAGGGATAGCAAATGTTTAAAGAATGCCTTTAATATGGAAAGAAATATGAAATAATAAAAACAAATTGTTTTATTTTGTAGTTTATATATACGGGACACATTGTCGTTGACTTTTAAGTATTGTATCGTCCGCCAATATTGATACGACATTTATTGCTTAAAAGGTGTTTTTGTGTAGGCCCATCAAAAACTTTACTTACATTGTAGGTTAGCAAATAGTGTTGGGGGAAAATAGACACTACTTATTTTTCCGCTGAATAACTACTTATTTTTGTTCGAGATATCCCCCGAATTCAGTACCTTCAATACACTTGCTAGAAGTCAAACAAATCTCTAGTTAATAAAAATAATAAGTAGTTATTGAGTACGTTACCAGTAAGTAAATATTCGGTACTGAAAACAACACAACTAATCAGTAGTTATTGAGCTGATTTTTAGTAAGCAAATGTTCGGCAGTGAAAATAATAGAAGTAATAAGTAGTTGCTGAGGTCAATAATAGTAAGTACTTGTTGAAGTTTTCAGAATAATGACAATTGTAACGACAACTACCTACCTGGTAACGTATGAAATAATTATCACCTAAATATTACTAGAAACCAAAACCGTTTTTCAAAATTCTTAGCTTTAAAGTCGTAAATAAGTGTCTCTTGTTTTGTGCTGTACTTACAAACACACATGTATAAACGCTCAGAGGCCTCTGTATGAATTTTTTTATTTTTATTGGCTGTTCAAAGGATATCAAGTGATTTTGTTGTTCTCTTAAAATGTGTTGTGTTGCTACCAGTATTCAAAAATAAACATTAAATATCGTTATAAAGTGTTCGGTTTGGTAGATTTGTGGAAAACACAAACGCTAGTAGTGTTTGCGTATTATGTATGTCATTCAAAAAAAAATAATGTTTGTCTGTTTTTGATCTTCAAACACTAAAATAATACTGTACTTATCCAACTCAACAAAATGATAAGAACATTTAATTGCGTTTTATTTTAAGCCACAAACTTTATTGTGTTCGGTTTCAATCAGTGTTCGAAAATAAACAGAACATTATTAAGCGTTCGACTCACATACCCAGGAACGATATCTATTTATTTAGTGTTTGTGTAGACGAACACAGCCCTTAATACCGTTCGTAGCTATTTGCAAGAAAGAGCCGGACATTATAAAAACAGAACAATTGATGTGGTACTGTAGACAAACATTGCATTTTAATTTTCTTTAATGTTTCTTTTTTACATTGATTAAGAAATGAGCAAACAAAAAATTTTAGCAATGACCACAGCACGAATTGCTTCCTAACAAACACGAAGTCAAACCTTTGATACGAAATGAATGTATCATTTGACAATAAAACACAATTTGTAAACCGTTTTTAAAAATAAAATTCGGCAATTTTTTAGGGATTTTGCACATTTTGAATAAAGTTTCCCTTCTCTTATTATTAACGCTTATTTTTCATTGTTTTGTATATAAAATATGAAAAAACTAGCAAAACTTTTATCAAATGCTGGGTAGAGACAGTGCAATCTACATGCAATCTATTTCAATGCAACCTCAAAATATCAACCGTTTTGATGTTGATACAGTCTGGAATGAATGAAAATGAATTTAATTTGCTAGATTGCGTAAATGCATTGCATAGTGTGTACCCAGCATTACTCCTATAAACAGCTTATACGGTGTAAAGGGTCCCAACTAAGATTACCATATTTGTTAAGTGTGTAAAAGGTACTTATTAAACTTATGTTATTATTCTTGAGTGCGTGTTTTAAAAAAGAAGAATTAAAAAAAAAGAATATAAAACCGTTGACAAAACATAAAATTTTTGATTTTTTAAGGACAATTTTCATTATGAAAGACAATATCAGAAAGTTTGGGAAAAAGAATGATGAGCTATTGATACATAAGTACTTATGATGCATCGAAATATTAAAATATGTATATGTATTTGTATTGTTGATTTTAAGGATGGCTAAAACCGATTGAACAAGCTCCAAATTCTTATAAATTGGCTTATTCTTCTTCAATAACAGCATATTGTTCCGCTTGTAATTCCTTACGGAAATCGCATAAAAAGAATTAAAAAACATGCCGAAACCAGTCGTTACAAAAAAAAATAAAATGCTTTTTATACCCTCCACATCAGTTAGTTGTGAAGAGGGTATACTGAGTTTATCATTCTGTGTAAAAACTTTTTATTATTCATCTCAGACCCCATAAAGTGTATATGTATATATTCTGGCTCCTTAAGAAGTTCCAAGTTGATTTAGCCATGTCCATCTGTCTGCCCGTCTGTTGAAAACACGCACACTTTCGAAAAACTCATAAGAAATAGACAAGCTTGGTGTCAAATTGTTATAGTTTGGTATTGAAATCCAGCAAAATCAGTTCAGTAGGATCAGAGCTATGAATTAAAATGTGGAACAACCACCAAAAAAAATTTATAAAAACTAACAAAAATAGTGGAAAAATGCGCGGAATTAAATAAGATTTTGCAAAAATTGGTTTAATTCGAATGGAAATCACGCTGTAAAATTTCGTGAAGTAGGTACGCATAAAACCGTTAAAAATAATACCATCATAACAAATTTTGGCACGCGCCAGGACTAGAAATAACACTGAAATTTAGTGAAGATCCGTCCATAATTTACTATCGGCCCCATATAAAGCCCACTCTGGTAAAATAATTAAATACTCCTAAAACCGTTGCAGAAATAGATTTGGCGGTAAACTTTCTCCAACTTAGCTTCATGTGGCCAGAAAAAATTTTATGCAATTTTGTGACACACAGTCCATAATAAACCTTAGATCCCAATTTTAGCAGCCTTCTCAAATTCACTGCAAACGTTTTAACTAATTTCACCGCTGTATTAAAATTTATGTTTTTTAATACCAGAAATCACTCTGCAGAATTTTGGGATGATTGGTCCATAACCATGGCTCCAATATAAATTCCCGTCCTATCATGATATTTTTACTCAAGATAGTCGGTCAATAATTTGATATTGGTCTGAACCGCAACCAATTTTAATGCAGATGTCTGTTTTTATAAAGATAAATTAATAATAAATATAAATATTCGGTGGAGGGTATCAAAGATTCGGCACAGCCGAATATAGCACTCTAACTTGTTTTTTCTAAAAATTTTAATTTGGGAATTTTTGGGGATTTCCCTTTAAATTTTTCTTACTATTTTTAATAAAAATTTAAAATTTGGTCAGAAAAATAACAAAAAAAAAAAAAAAATAATTTTGTAAGGTTTTAGGAATAGGAAAAATATACCTGGCTCGATTGGGCTCGATTTCACATTTTCTAAACAATTTGACATTCAAATTTGTCGTAGAAAGCCGTCGTGAAATAAAATCTATATTATTTTGAGAACGATTTTCTAATGCTCTCACATAACTATTGGGGGATTCACAAGGTGTCATAAAGTCATAAGTCTTTAAGTAATAACATGAAAAAATACGACTGTTGTGAACAACCCCTCATAATTAAGTGTGCTATTTTGAATTTAAGTCAGCTAATTTAAAACAAATATAACAAAGATCTTACCTGAATATTTTCCATTTTTCAGACGCAAATCAAAAATAAATTTTATTTTATTTGTTTGCCAAACAGCAGAGTCCTTAGTCCAATTTGACGTCGCAAGTGATTTGTTGCAAAAATTGATAGCCGTTAATTTCGGATGTTAGCCGGATAAAATTACGCCATAAACGGCGACGGCTAACAAAAACTAATGCGGCTCGGCTCAGCCGATTAGCGCAGGTCTTTTCTGATTCATTACGACAGCACAATAAACATAGCAAGCAAAGTTCTATTAATTTAAGACACTTTTTGTTTACAAAGCAACAACAATATTTTTAAACCATTGTAAAATGTTAGAACATTATGACAGTATAAAATGATTGCACACCTTGTGGATGCCCCATATTTATTCATACATTTATTCTCCCAACAATGCTACCATACTTTCAGTTAATTTTAAACATTTTGTTAACAGAATGTTGACATCCGGATATTGTTAGAAACAGAAATGTGTCTTTAAATACTGGAGGGTATCATATGGTCGTCTTTACTTTGACTTTGTTTTTTAACTTGCATCAATTTGTTTTGAATTTATTCCGTTTTTTTATTTTTTTACACATACAAATATAAATAAAATCAGTTGTCTTCTTCATTCGTCAAGGAAGATATTTAATGATGAATGCCCACATTTATTATATATTTACGAAGTGTTTATCTCTCTTAAATCTCAAATGCTCACCCTTTTATTATTTATATACTTATTTCGATAACACATTAAGAATGTTAAGTTTTTATTCCTCTTATTAGCAACGTAATTTGCATGCAATTCATTCAATTTAATGCATAAATTTAAATATTTATTTTGGTTGATTTCAAATTAAAAAAAGCATTTTTACCAATTCAATCAATATGCCAAATTTGTTAGAAACGACAGCATTTGAGTCAATGTGTGTATATGGAAAGGAAATCAAAACCGTTTATCGAATTTTATGTAACGGATTATTCATTTTTCGGTTTTAAAAGTAAAGTTAAATAAAACACACATAAAGCTGTGATTTTGTTGAAATTTTTTTTCATTACAAGCTGTTTGGTGGCAGCTCTGCCCTGGATTTTCCAAATAACATTTAAATACTGGAGAATTTTAATAATAACTTGACCCAAGCGCTATCTACCGGCTATAAATTTTATCAGGAAACTTATTTCTGTTTAATAAATATATTATGTCAATTTCTGGCAAATCGTACCATTAATTAAATATTACGGCAACAGACCAACCTTTCGGGATTAAACTTAAGAGACACCTCGTTCTAGACTTAACTAATTTATTGCCCAAGTTGGGCGTCCAGCAGTTCTCGAGTGCTAGTAGCACGTACCCGGAAACAACGTTTTTATATATTAAGATAATGGTGAGGGCTTGCCATTACGTACGAAATAAAATATGTATGTATCAATTAAATAACCGCCTCTCGATTGGTTGCAGTTTAAATGTTCTATTTGCTTTAATTTAGCATTATTTTACTTCGACATTGTTCTAATGCTAATTTTGGTAGCAAGACACATTTAACAAGGTAGACTCATTTACGAAAGCATTACAAAAAAAAAAATTAATTGTGAAAATTGTCTCCACATAAAAGAAAAACAATTTAACGCACACATTCACTTCATATTGATGATAACATAACATCAGAATTGTGACATCAATGTTATTACAAATGGCATCAATGAGGCAAGGAGTGAAATCAATCCAATAATGAACGTCATTATAAAAATTTTTCATATTTTATGCGCCATCAATGCTATGACTACAGTGACATCAATTCTATGCCACATTTTGTGTATAATTAACGTAATTTTCATGTTAAAAAGGTAAGAAGCAAAAATTCCCATATGCTATTTGTTTAAATTATTTAGTTAAATACATCAAATTTTCAAAGTAGAATGATAACAGGCACTACAACAAAAATTAAACAAATATGTGTAACGGGTAAGTCAATAACTCAATTTGGTGACAGTTTTTTCATTAAATTGAGCCTAATCAGTCTTTTATGCGATGTCACTGAGTCATCACACTGATGAAATTTTTGTTTAACTGTCATGTCTGTGATGCCGATATGTCATCCCATTGATGACATATTTTCAATGTTTGTCCCTGATAATAATTTGGCCAAGTGATGTTAAGGCTGACATCACAATGATGAAAAGAGTCATGGGGCCAAAAACGCAGACACCAATTTAAAAATACATCAACGTTATGACGCCTTTTCTATCAGTGTACGAAACTTGACAATTGTTAAACCTTGTTTGAAAGTATGTGTTTTATAATGAGAGACTAATAAACACGCTATTTTAAATTTAATGAGATTGCCTGGGGCATGTGGGTTGGATTGGTCTCACTCCATATCCGACAATTTTGAATAGACTTAAAATTATCCGTGCGCCATAAAAATCACGAATAAGTTCGCGATGATGATTTTTCAGACTTTACTAGTCTTAAATGTCAAAAAGTGAGCGCAGTAAAAAAGTTCTGCCGTTTTTATAATCAAAACTTTAATTTTAAAGAGTTGTTATCTTATGGTCTATGCTTTTCTGAAAATATATGCAAAATGTGAGAAGTTGTCGTTTTCCTTTCTAAAT
Organism: Pollenia labialis; assembly: GCA_949318255.1. Taxonomy (NCBI): domain Eukaryota; kingdom Metazoa; phylum Arthropoda; class Insecta; order Diptera; family Polleniidae; genus Pollenia; species Pollenia labialis. The sequence continues at coordinate 49,164,770 of OX439142.1, forward strand.
ATGTTGCAAAAATAAATGGCAAATTTGTTCCATTTCTTATCCCTAGTAATAATTGAGTGTGAGATAATAATACCCTTTTTTGCATTTGCGTTAAGTACTTTTTTATGCAAGCAAGTATTTTTCTTATTAACTTTTTGTTTGTGTTTGGGTACAATTTGTTGGTTTTATTTAATAATTATTTTTTTTAACCGCAACATTTTTTACAACAGCTTACTTTAGGTGCGTTTGTTTACTTTTCCAGTAAAATCCAGTAGGTGAGTAAATTTTACTCTCAAAACTGGCTCTTGCACAAAAAAGTAAACGAACGGAAAAATTGCAAAAACTTGCAGGTTAATTCAAACATATGATCGCTAAAACGTATAGTGTTGTAAAATATGTGTCATTTAAACTACCCAGTATATATTGTTTTTGGTACTTGATGCATTGCATTTTAATAATTATAAATTCGTAATTATTTATTAAATAAACTTTTGTGGAAGCTTTTAGACTTATTTAGTTTGTACATGACTTTGAATTTTGTTTCCAGTGAAATAATATACGAAAATACATGAATACTTCATTTTTGATATTCGGTACCCGGAATAATATGCAGTAAGAAGTATTCATATATTTTTGCGGTTTACATCCCTGAAATAGTAAGTCAATGTTATTTATATTAAATTTAATTTGCTTTTCAATAATACCTAGTAGAACACTAGTTTTTAATTTATGCTGAAGTTTTAATTCAGCTTTTGTTCCTTTAAATGTTTCTATTTACAAATTGTAGACTTTTTGTTTGCAAATTGTATGCTTGTTGCTTGTTTACTACAATATTGAATCATATGTTTTTGTTTTCTACTGAATTTTACCGGCAAAAATTTCTCTTTGCTGACAACTGTCACTTTACACTCTCAGTAGATGCTCTCTTTTGCAAATTTATGTGTACGCGAACGCATTTCAGTAAAATCCAGTACAAATTTGTACCAATTTTTGCAAATTTTGGGGTAAACGAACGCAGCTTTTAATTATTGTAAATCAGTGTTGTTAACGCTTATTGGAATTCAAAGAAAATTTATTGTTGAAAATCGCTACAACCGTGGTAAATATCGCTTGTTAGTGCAAACTTTGCATTTAATATTTAACACGCTAAATACACATTAGTAATGAGTGTAAAACGTAGTTACTATTTTGTTTGTTAACCTACTTGCAAGTAGTGTATACATATAATCAGCGAAAAATCGAGAAAACAGCCGATTGGCTGAAAGTACAAAATTTGTGTAAATGGCAGTGAAAAAGTGTTAGTGTATTGAGTTTTTCGAACTTCTACTTGCATGTCAAAACGGGGGGTTATTTAGAAAAATGTATCACTTTGTAAGAATTCGTGTAACCTGAAAAATATTTTACACAATTTTAATGCAATATTATTTTTTAGAAAAGAAAACACCAATCATTTTTTTTCTGTTTCTAAAAATGGAATTTAACAGAAAATTGTACTAATTCCTAAATCTTGATTAATTAATTGTAATAAATTTCTTTACGATTTTACTTCTTTAATCAAACATTGTTTTTGTGTCAGAGTCTGTTATAAAAAAAAAATAAATTAAAAGTGAAAATTGAATTAAAAAACTTTTTTTCTCCAAATTTAAATTTTGTAATTTTGTGCTACACAAAACTCGCTGTTGCAGTGTGCAATAAGTTAAGCAAAACGCCTACAATATTTTATGCAGTTAATTCAGCCCACGCAGAAAAATTCTTTTATTCTTTGCAACAGACAGCAGTGTGACACTATATGCTGGCGGCTGGATGGGAAAGTGTGTATATTGGAATTAGCAATAGGTTTGTAACACAAGATTAAGAAATTGCAAGATATTTGAAGGAACCCCGCAGGAAAGCTGGAATCAAATGCCTCCTAGTCGACACTTGACGATTATTTTTAAGACTTTTTGGTGACACTGTCTACAAAGCGAATACACTTTTGTCTGAAAATAGAGAACTTTTTTGACAGTTGAACCTCTGATTCCAATTTTTCCAGATGATCCAACAAAACTACCCAGTCAATAGTTTCAAGCTTAGTAGTTGTTGAGTTTCAATGGCAAGCGCAAGCTAAATATCTACTAAATATCGTTAGTAGTACTGATGACAAAGTCAATAGTGAATCAGTACAGTATCACAATTGACATTTCCTACAGGGTATGTAAATACATATTGACGAGTGCAAACATACGTACGTAAGAATGTATGTATTTATGTATATGTACATAGTTACATAATTTTGTAAAAAAGAATTGGAGTTTAGACCATAACTAAGGTCTGGTCGGTCTCAAGAGGATTGGTGCGGTAAAGGTCCCTGCTAAAGCTAATGATAATTAATAATTTAATCTTTATCTTGAGACTAAAAGTGCAATGCTTTAATTTTTATCTTTTACCCAAAACAATCTGACACATAAGCTATTGCTCCACAATTTCTTCATTCTCTATGTAGCCTAAACGAATTTCTCCTAACTCCTAGTAACTTAAAAAGTTTTTCTGTTTTAAAAATTTTTTCTTTTTGGAAGTTGTTAATTTCCCTAATTTAACCGCCGCCATTGTGGCAACTTTTTCCGTTTTGCTTTTTTTTTAATTCTCTTCTAAAATGAAAACTAAAACTTCTGTTCAAAGTGTGCACTCACTCACTCAGACACTCACCCAACCATGGCAAACACTAACGTCAAAAGATTTCCGACCAGGAATTTTTTGCTCGTACCACACACTACATCCAACTTTGTATCCAACTACATATACAAATATTTTTCTAGCACTTCATCTCCCACCAACAAAAATAACAAATAGAAAATTTTTTTTTTGATTTCTTTAAAGAAAATTTCAATAAAATAAATTTGTGTCCCACTTTCGAGCACCGAAAAAATGGAAAAGAACAAAAACAATCAAAGAAGTGAATAGAAAATAGAAACAAGTTAAAAATTTCGTTCTTAAATTATTTTTATTTAATTGCAAAGGAAAATAAAAAGAAAACACTTAAAAAATTCTAAGAAATTTAAAATTTAATGTTTTATTTTGACCTTAAGAGGGTGGGAGGTAGAAAGTAAGAGTTGCCAAAAGTTATTATTGCGTAAGTACCTTTTGTAAAAGTACTTAAAAGACTGCATGTTTTTTTTTTTTGTTTATTATTTTTTATTTAAATGGGATTTTCAGTTATGAAAAATATTTGTTTTTATAATTAAAAGAAGTTTTTAAGTGTTGGGACATCATGTTTTACAAGTCCCGATACTTAAAAGAAAAGTGGATTTATTTTTGACCAAGCTTGATGTTAAACTAGTTTTACTACAGCACTTTTGCTTAGAGCAAGAAGTTGATTGACTATTTACAGAAAGAACATGAATGTCAATAAACTCTGTAAAAATTATAAATAAAAATAACTTGTTAGCTTTTAATAAAGGAGGACCTAATCGCATGTATAAGCCAGTTGGGAACTAAAGCCGACCACCCTACACCACAGTAAATGCATAGAGACAAATTTCCCAGAATGTACCCTCTTTGGGACGCATTGACAACAATGGCCTCGGCAAACAAAATTATCCTATGAGCTTTAAATTCGTACATCATATTTTTGTCGTATGTTATCTAGATAAATGCATTTATTTTTATCATTGAGTGATTTTTGGGAGGGGGTTTATACGGGACCTATGATCAATGGAAAGTCAAAATAATGCAATTTGTCAGTTCAGTTTTTTATGCACATGTACTTGCAAATTTTATATCATTACTAAGATTTTGTTAATTGTGCTTTAATTCCCAATTTTTATTCTTGATACATACACTGATATTTATTGTTGGATAATTTATTTTAGGGTTATTTTTTAATTTTTTTTGGCCCAATTTTGGGATCAATTTTAATTTGTTTGGCCGATATTCCTGGGGCTACTTTAACGTAGAAAACATATTAAGGCCTCGCTACTCTTACGTAAACGTTGTTGATCACCTGTTCCGTTTTCTTTAACAAGCTTATGTATAAATAGGTACATTTACGTAAACGTAACATTGCGTTGCAGATGAACCTGATAAAATTTAAATGTTCTCCGTATTTAAGCATCAGCTGTTAGCAAAGGGAATGTTTTATCGTCATACACGACGTTTATTTTTAATATTTTTATACAAAACACACAAACACAGAAAAAATTTATCAGTATCTAGTTGATAAAAATCAATTAAAAAAATTCCTTAAAAAGTATTTCATTTAATTAATGAAATTGATAATTGAATCAATTATTTTTTTTTATTAAAGGAAATTAAAAATATGATTTTCATTTAATTAACATTTGAGTTGTTTGGTAATAAATTTTTAACTAAAATATTAAGAAAATTTCAAAAAATCTTAATTGATTTGTTCGCTTAAAATGAAGTAGTTTTAACTTGTGGAATTGTTGTTAGGAATAAAATATTGGTTCTAGACCTATACCTAGACGGATCGCCTAAAAATCACTTTCTGAGTCGAATTAACGATGTCCAACCGGCTTGCTGTCTGTGTTAACCTTCTGCGCAATGTACAAGTCGCAGTTTTGGAGATACTTTTGGAGATTTATAAAAATTTTAAACATAGGTTATAATTGGCACAAGGAACACATATCCTTGCCCATAAAACATCTTATTATGTATGTAAAGCACAGTATTTATCGGTTATAAGCATTCCTGAAAATGCACGATTTTCGGTGCATATAAGCGGTAAATGCAAATATAAAAACTCGTTTATATGCACATATGGTGCTTACAAAAAAATCGTTTAATTGCATCAGCCGTGCATATATTAAAACTCTGATGTTTGCATAATGGTTGCATATAGACAAAAAGATATTTAAAGTTTTTTATTTAAAAATTTAATGTATTAAAAAATATTTTTGTACCACAGGTAGCATTTCATTGAAATCATTGCCTAGGTTAATAATATAAAAAGTAAAAATTCATTGCTTATTAGAACTGTCCCAGCAGTGAAGTGAGTAGCGATTTTATCAAGTGCTTGTCATTGGAGGTACCTGGTTGCTAGAGGAAAATTGTCAGTGTTCGTTTTTTTGCTATGCAAAGTGTTTATGACAAGTATAAATATATATCGCTACTCATTACACTAGCATTTTAAAATTCAATTTGGAATTGGTGGTTTATACTTCCGAATTTATTATTTTAGAACAATTTTGGTATAATTTTTGAAAATTTATGAATGATGCGTATAGAAGACATTTTTTCATGCAATTTATTCAAATTGTATAAAATTTTGCCTGCATAAAAGCGAGAAATTCATATAAGCGAAATGCTTATAGAAGAAATTTCCATATATATTTTAAATTGTGACCTGAAATTGCACGAACTTAAATGCAAAAAAGCGGGAAAAGCTTATAACCGACGTGCATATAACCGGTAAATACTGTATGTATTTTCCTATGGTCAGCCTAACTTACTTCTCATATCTTAATTACTTTTTCCATTACTCTTTTACTTACTTCTTATACTTACAATTAATTACGATATATTCGATGATGTTCAATTATAGACCATTAATATTAAATACATAGTTATACATTTAACTAGCATTTAACCCGCTACTTCGTCAGCGTCTCCTTTTTCTTCGTGGACATTTCTGTATGCCAAAGCTTATTTTCTCATTCACTCAGGACCTTGCATGTTTAATTTTATCTTTCTTGGTCCAATTCTAACGGATATACAAAAAGTACCAGTTTATGAACAAAAAAGTACTAAAAACTTCCCCTTATAGATTCTTATCCACTCAGCACATTGCATGTTGAATGTTTTGTTTTAAATTAAAAAAATACCAGTTGTAGAACCAAAAAGCTAAAGAAAAATATCAAATTTCCCGTATTTCCTTTTTCTGGTACTATTTTCCTCCCCTTTAATTTAGTACGAATATGTCACTGAATAGAGAAATGTTTTTTTTTTTGAAAAAAGTACTAAAAATAGTCATGATTTTTAACCCTTTAATGTTCGAATTTCGAAAAAGTAGCAAATTCGTATTGGTATTTTTTTGATAAGTTTCGAATGTGTTATAGACTTTGTTTCTATGTTTATTGGTTCAAAAGATAGATGGGGTGTCAAAAAAGTACTAAAATTCAGGTTTTACCCGTTTACCGAATTTAAAAAAAGTTCCAGACACATGTCCGGTAATTATTACGTTTTTATTGTATCCCTTTTAGTTTTGGAGATATAAGATTACTGAATTTTCCCGTTTTTACCCTTGTTACCCACTAAACATTCGAATTTCCAAAAACCCCGTCTTAGTGGATCGATTTGGGCAGAAACCTACCTCCAGTCCAAATTTCAAGTTTTTAGCTGCAGGCGTTTAGGCTGTGCGATGATGAATCAGTCAGTCAGTGAGTCAGTCAGTAACGTTATAATTTTATATATAGATATCATCTTGGAATGAAGACTTTTATCTGAATTAAATCTTGAAGAAACCACACGTGTTTTAATAAGGTTAAATATGATAATATAATACATTACAATGTATGTTGGTGTTTCGATTAAATTTAGTTCAACCTTATTTTATTGCAATTGAAATCTTCTTACCAAATTTTATTGGTATCGGTCGATATTTGACCAAAGCTCCCATGTAAATACTAATCCCGAAAATAACTTTTAATGCCATAACTTCCTTATAAATATTTGTATTAACATACAAATTGGCGATAGTAACCTTTACGATAGCTAACTATGTCATGAAAAAATGTTCGCCCTGCCAGGTCTAAAATTAACCGTGGGTCTCATACAAAGCCCCATCTTTAAATTGCATATGGATGAAGATGTCTAAATAACATTCGGCATAAAGAACTTTTACATGAATCATGGGGTCGGGCTTGGCCGACTATACTTTCTATACTTTTCAATGGGGTTTTCTTTTTGCCAGCAAAATTGCTAAAACAAAGCTAAAACAGATTTGTGAAAAAATTCAAAATCACTTAAAAGAGGAAGAACAACAAAAAAGAAAATCATATAAGAAAACAACGGCGACATGTATTAATTTAAAAAATTTCTTGCAATTTTTTTTTATTGCCAAATCAAATTTTCGTTTATGGGTCCGTGAATTACGCGTGTGTGTTCTAACAATTGTTAAAATTAATAGTTGACTAAAGCTTCATGAATTTTGGCACGTCTCATTCTTCTTATCTATTGGTCAGCAGTGTTTAGAAACAATCAACAAAATCATTTAATTTTTGTTTCTATTTTTCGCAAAATTAAAATTTATGAAGGCTGAAATAGAAAAATGTGCGTGTTTTTTTTTTTTTTTTTGTAAAATTTGACCCATATTTTGAAGGTTTTTAAAAATTGGCACAACCACTAATTTCTCACGGCATAATTTGACTTTTTTTTAGCATAATAAATTTTATAATTTATAAATGTGACAGTTTTATTCGTTAAGTAACGTGAATGACCTGTATTTCGGTTTCATCTGAGATTTTTATAACGCACGATAGTAAAGAGGGTATTATGCGTTTGTGCTGATGTTTGTAACACCTTAAAATATTGTTCCTCGACTCAGATTTTAGTATCTACTTAGAATCAATTTTTGATTTGATCTAATGATGTCCGTCCGGACGGCTGGCTGTCCATGAAAACCTTAAGCGCAAAGATCTTGTCGCAATTTTGGAGATAATTTTGTGAAATTTGGTACATTCATTGTAATTAGCAAGGACCAAACGGTCAGAAGCCTATTGAAAATGCAGAGAAACGCCTTTCCGAAACGAAGCATTTGTACCTATTAACCTTCTCTATTAGCTGGTTGGATTTATATTAAATTTCGTCCAGACTTACTTTATTGCAATCTATATCACCTTTCCTAATTTCATTGGAATCATTTCATATTTGACCATGGCTCCCATACAAATACTACTCCCGATAATGGCTTTTAATGCCATAACTTCCTAATAAATGTATATATTGACTATATTGACCAAAATTAATTACGGCTCCCATTTAAACTCCCCTTTCTAAAATCAATTAAAGGCAAACAAATTTCATAAAGATGATTATATCTAAATAAAAGTTTTACATAAATCTAAACCTTATAACATAATATTGTTCTGGCGGTTCCAAGATTGCAATTCGGTGCTAATTGGGTAAACTCTCGAAAATTGGTCTCTAAATTCTGTAATAGTGTATCATACTGAGCTACCTAAACAAGAGCGGTAAGCGTTTTTTAAACATAAAAATTCTAGTGCCAATACATTTTCAATCAAATAAAACGACCAAGCGATTTATCAAATGAGATTTTCCAGCCGGGTAGTGTTAGATTCGCGTTCTATAGGTTTGTTTCGAATAAACTGTGTAAAAATGAAAAGATTTGACATAAAACAGACGCTTGCCGCTCTTATTTAGGTAGCTCAGATATGGTCGGGCTTTCTAACTTCTTGGCAGGGCTGCCATATTACTTTGTAAAATAATCGTCAATTTCCTGAGAAAAAATAAAAAAAATCGTCTCTCTCGTTTCGAAAAATCGTCAACAAAATCGGACAACTTAAAATTTAGCTTTGTTTTAATAGTTTTTGTTCGATTTTACTTCGTCTATTTTTATAACACAAAAAAACATTCAAACAAAAACGTAATTACTTCATATCCAGCTCATGAGTCTCATGAAGAGCATTTTTGATCGTCGATGTGCGACGAGTCATTTAAACGGCATGAATCGTATGAAACTCATTTAGATATTATCTTACAACTCGTCAAATGCTGGCCGTATAATATTTGAAAATATAATTTATGCAGAATGTTGCAAAAGGTTTATTAGATGATGTTTTGACTAAAGATAAACATCATGTAACATTGAATTTTTGTACTCTGTAAATAATCATTTAAAGATTTTTTTAAGAGTTACATGTCACAGCCGTACATAAACAAATGCGGCACGCGTTTTCTTCTAAACAGCGCGGCGTCAACGCTTTGCAATTGGAAATTAGATTTGACCAGCATGTTTAATAGTGGAGTTGGCAGCTCTTGTTAATTAATAACGGCAGTTTAGCTATCTTTTGGTCAATCTGGCGCTTTAATCTTCATTTTTATTTTTAAATTTGTAGGCTTTATTAAACAAGAAGGTTGTCACTACTGTCCGTGACACAACTTTGACGCTCTTGTTTAGGTATGGCATATCAACGTTAAAGCTAAGCGGAAGAAACCATTTCGCCTTCCGCTCTTATTTATGTACGGCTGTTATATGCCTGTTCTAAGAAAATAGAAACAAAATTTCGTGTGAGAATTTTTATTGAAAACAAAAACAAATTTTTGTGTTTGATTCAGGGTTTAAAAAACTGCAGTCGAAACCAAAAACTGTCGAACAAAAACTTAAATTTGTGTACAACTTTTCGCTTTTTGAGTTGGTGTATGAGCGACTGTTTACATTTAATGAATCAGAAGAAAAATCAACAGTTTTTTTTTGGCCAATGACAAATGAAGAAGTGGAAGAAATGTCAGTTTTTCTACTTTGACTGCAGTTTCATTTACTAAAAACAGGCAGTAAATATTCCAAGATTAAAAACGAACGCGTCAGAAAATGTTATGTTATACATTTTTAAATTGACTAGACTTAAAATTTCCTCTACATTGGACGAAAAAAAAGAAAAACATTAAACAATCACGCCTATCGTGAATTCAAAATTCGCTTTTCCACATAAATTTTTTAGGGAAAAAACCTTAAAATTAAGTGTTTTTTTATAAAAACTGTGCCTCTTCATATCTTAACATATTAAAACAATTAAAGTTTTGTTTTTTTGGAGACTGAATAATATCGTCACTTTTTAGAAAAAAATCAGCAAATCGGCACTTTGCTAATTTCGGAACAAAAAGTCCTCAAAATGACGATAAATCGTCAAATCTGGCAGCCCTGCTTGTTGGTTTTATATTGAAAAATAACACAATTTTTCAAAAGAAAAATTTAGGCAATAACAACAATTAACATGTGTTCAAGGTGAATTCATGTAAACGGTGGTGCAAACATTGAATTTTATTTGTGGCTTTCGTTGGTCGATATGTCAAAAACACAAGCAATTTTTGGCATTTCTCTCTCTAAATAAGAAAAAAAAGTAGCACAGCTTTCAACCAGTGTTTAAAAAACTGCAGTTGAAATAGTAAAAGTCATAAAAGTTGCTATAACTTCGACTTTTTAATTTTTCATGGGACAAAAATAAACTGTTGCTTTTACTTCTGATTTATTCAATGTAAACAGTCGAAGTCAAAGTAAATGCAAAAAATGAAAAGTTGTACACAACAAAGAACTTTGGCAGACGACATGTTCGGAAGTTTTTAATTTGACTGACTTAAACTTTTAAAAAATGGCGAAGTTAACGCGGTAGGATATTTTGTGTGTGTGTTTTTGTTTTGTTTTTAATTTTTCGCAGAAAATGCAATTTATTGATTTTGACTGAAGTTTAAAATACTGTTTTCAATGCCCCTTGAAGGTGGATTATAATGTATGAAATTATGGTCTGAACATCAAAAAAAAATTTTTTTTGTAAGATAATTTTTTTTTTGCATTATTTGCTGCCAAATTAAATGTTAATAAACTGATATTTTTTTTAGATTTATTTATTAATGGCCTTATTCTTAAAATATAAAACAGGCATATGAAACGAATTTTCCTAGTGGTCTAAAATGTAGGACCGAAACCAATTACATTTCCCTCCCGAAAATTTTCTCTATTTAAGGAATTTTTCATGATAAATTTTTCAATATTTTAAGAACTGTCGATTGTTTATCCACTCGAATATTTTATTTTTATGTTGGGGGATGCCCTGTGATATTAATGCGCTTCAAGTCTATATAAATCAGTGTGCTCGCCGAAGTATGCAATTATTCTGGCCAGTACCCCTATCCTTAGAAAGACTATGGACCCAAACTAATCAGTGCATACCATGTGGTCTTAGATGAGGAAATTTTATTTAATGGCAATGGGGTCTAACAGAAATCGATGTTTGATAGATGTAAATAGTTGTTATTAAGTGATTAGAAGGGAAACCATAAATATGCAATTGCATGTTTTTCCTTGTGCGACCAATGAAGGCAGAAACAATATATTTATCCAGGTTTCTTTCAAATAAGCTAAATTCGCATTTCATACTATTGAGAAACTGAAATTTATTGTTGAAGGGATAAGCTATTCCTATGCGCATTTCACTGGTTGCTTAGGCCAGATCGTCAGGAAACTGTTTTAGAGCTCTTTATGCATTTTGGCATATTTTTTTTGCATAATAAAAGAGCTTTTTTGCAGCATTTTAAGTTAATAGCGCATATTTTGCCTTTTTGAGGCATATTTTTCAACATTTTAAATTTTTTATATGACAATTTCGCAACAAATTTAAAATTTTTTTGCGAAAGTTTGGCTTCTCTGATTTAAATATTTATCTGTATACCAAACATGTTGCTTCACTTTCGACATTTAATTTTTACTCGAAACTTTAAAATTTTATATATGTGACCTACTCCAAGAAAATGAAGTTTTGAGAAAAACGCATTTCATCTTATTGTACACCCTTTTAGGTACCAGAATCCACTTTTAAGTCCAAACCCAAACCGTTTTCTCGGAGAAGGGACATATAAACAAAAATAAAGAAAAAAATCAATTATATACGTTTTTGGCTTTGTTTGCATAGATATCTGGATCAATCTTTTAGAATACCAATCGACTCAGAATTGCTTTTTAAAGTGATCTAACGATGTCCATCCGTCCGTCTGGCTGGTTAACTGTTCATGTTAACCTGGTGCACAAAGTACAAGTTGAAATCTTGCAGATATTTTGATCAAATTTGTTAAGTACATTTTAATTGTACTAAGGACGAAGTCTATGTTAATGGTGAGAATCGGTTTATAATTTCACATACATATTTCTTATTTAAACTTCTTTCAAAATCTAAGCTCTCCATCTAATTATGTTGGAATTTGGATTAAATTCACCCCAGAAATATTTTACTGCAAATTAAATTCTTTTCGAATCAGTTCAAATTTGCAAAAAGCTTCGATCTATAAACAGCTCGAACTTCCCTTTAAATGTTAACATTAAAAACCATTTAGTGACCGTCCCTTATATCCCTTTAAGACAAAAAATCCCATATGGATGTCACTATCTAGATAATATTCGGCACAAATAACTTTTATATGAATTATAACTTCTGAACATAACTTTGTTTTTGGGAGCCGATAACTGCCCATTGTTTCTAAATAGGGTAAAATCTTGAAAATTCGTCTGTAAATACTATGGTTTTTGGGCTTTATCGATTATAATTTTAGGATTGTTTTTCTAAAATCGAACTATTTTTGTTTTGAAATTTGCAATTTTTGAATTTTTTTTGGCATATTTTGAACAATTTTCGGAGCATATTTTCAAATTTTTACTCCATATTTAATGCGCATAAAACGCATTTTTTAGAGAATATTTCTGGTTTCCCTGGTGATTAGTTTACAGTAAAAAATTTCCTAAATTTTCAACATATCTGTGGCGTTTTGATAAAACATCTTAAGTTCAGATAAGATAGCAAAAAAGTTTTTTAAAAAAACTCCATAAAAAAAATAATTTTTATCAAATAATAAAATAAAGCACCATAAAACACGTTAACAAAAATGTTTTTTAAATAAAAATTCGTATGATTAAAAGCATTTTTGTCAAGATGCCCACAGCAATAATTACAGTGTGATTTGTGTAACTAAAATCTTTCGATTTTGTTTTAAGGTTAAACGTCATCTATTAAACGTGTCAAAAGTTTTTATTTATTTTGTTTTTTATTTCACACTGTCTGGAAAAACTAAAATAAAACGTAATTTTTTAGTTACAAGATCAGCGTTTTTCCATAAAACGACCAATAAACAATTTCAATGATGTCTCTAAATAATAAATTTTAAAAAGATTTTAAATGCTTATTATGTGTAGTTTTTATTAACTTTTGCACATTCATTATCATCAAAACAATTTCAATTTCATTTCGACTCATTTTAAAATGTCTGACTTACATTAATATTTTGTTGCTTGCATTATTTAATTTGTTCAGAAGCTATTGAACAATTATTTTATTGTAAGTTAAAAATTTATTTGCGTTAAGTTTAATTTTCCGTTTAATGTGCAACACGTGCTCTTCAAGGAAATTTGTTTTGCAAATGTTGTCACAATAACAACAAGAACTACAGCAATTTCAGCCCACGCTTACGCATTCTTAGACATGTTCCGTGGAACAATTAGAAAATTTTTTAGTTCAAAAGTTTATTGTTGTTTTTTTTTTTTGGCGACAAAAATATTTTATTTTTTTACGTGATTTGTGCGATTCATTTACTTAAAGATATTTTTGTGCATTTTAAAAGGGGTTTTCATCTATCAAAAATTAAAATATAAAAAAATTTGCGACATGCTTGGGAATATAAAGTTGATTTGAGCTGCCAGTTGAAACACACCTGAGAGGTCTTTAATGCATTTGGAATGCAAATAAGTTGCTTAATAACAATTACTTTAAAATTGTAGTTAAACAAATACAATTACTTGTAATGCATTTTGTTGAAAATCTGTGGGATCTCAATTACAATTTAAACCTATCGATATAAAAAATTAATCGTAATTGTAAACGAAATCTATTGATAGTTATTTCAAAAAACCCAGGGCAGTAATTAAACAAGTCTGAGCCAAGTCCTAGAAGAAATCAAATTATTGTTTAAAACTCAATAAATATTTGACTTTCAACACCCCCAAAGAAATTTTTTATTACCGCAACCCCTAACTTTATTTTATTTTGCGAATACATACTTATAAGCGCACAACTTTTTTTTTTTTTTGATATTCTCTAACACAACATTTCAGCCAACAACTAAAATCTTATCAGACAGTAATTTTGGGAACGACAGCAATAAAAAAAAATTCGCTTAAAACTTGACTGGCACTTTTATGCGACAACATTTCATGTGATGCAATAAATACTTAAGGAGATTTTGATAAAACTTTTCTATTTTTAAATATTCATATATTTTTAATTAAAAATTTTTATTTTTACAGTGACCAAATTTTTTATCATTTAAAATATTAAAAAATTGATCATATATTAAGAAATCGATTATTAATAAAGGCAATAATAACAGTTTTGTCGTGATTGGGTACAACAGTCCGGATTATCGCAATAAGATTTCAGTTATCAATACAATGTGTGGTTATAAGTAATAAAATCCTCAATTACAATCAGTTGTGGTTGTAATCAAAAGACGCGGTCAAATTCTAGATTTGGCCTTGATACCCTTCATCAAGCATCAGGAAAAATTAATAAGCGGTCTTTGTCATTTACTTATTAAAATTAAAAGAAAAACTTTTCTTTTTTGACAAGAATATTACGACAGACAGACGGACACATATAAATCGGCTGAAAGCTGCACACGCAGTATACATATACACACAGAAAAAAATCAAGTTAAAAACGTAGAAAACAAGGATGATTTAAAATTTTTCGGTGGTGATTTTGCTTCATACGTTTTTCATTTTTATTCAACCTGATTTTACAATAACTTGCGAAGAACATTTTTTTCTTTTAAAATAATAATAATTTAAAATAATTTAACACTGCAGTAAAGTTAGAGCAATATGCCATTTATATTGAAATAACAATCCGAATAACGTTGAATGAAAGTTATTTCAAGTTGAAAGAACGTGAATTTCATGTAGCATCCAATTGGTTTGAGTGTGTAATAACAGTGTGAAGAAGTCTGAAGACAACATATGCATTTATTTAAGAATAATATTGAAAACACTTACCACTGTAACACATGTTTCGATAATTTATTATTCTTCTTTGTTATCAGCAGAATGGCCCGATATGGTTTTCGTCATCATTCTACTTTGAAAACTTGATGCACAGGGTCCGCAAAATAACTTTTTTTTTTTTGAAAATGCTATTAAAAAAACTGCTAAATATTTTCTCAAATTTATTTTTTTATTTGAAAGTACAATCCTTCCGGTTAATAATGGAAAATAATTTCATTCAAATGGCTGCCTCGGCTGGCCATGCAGTAGCCTACACGATCGGTCCAATTTTTAAGCACATTATCGATTGTGTGCAGCTGTACTTCACCAATGGCTTCCCGAATATTGTCCTTTAAAGCGTCAATTGTCTCTGGCTTGTCGGCGTAACACTTATCTTTGACGGCACCCCACAAATAACAGTCCCGCGATGTCAAATCGCAGCTCCAAGGTGGCCAAACGACATCAGCTCTGCGATTGATAATGCGATCTTTAAAAACAGGGGCAAAATCGGCATCTTCTGTAAGTCGATCGCAGGCCCACTTAGCGAAGCAAAAAGGCATATTTCCCAGCGTTGTTCAAGCGTATACACAACCATTTTCGTTCAGCGGAAGGATAAAACTTATTATCTGTCAAATCAGACATGAGCTAAGTGTTACCATTTACGAAATAAGCACTAGTTGAAAAAAAAACGTTAGATGGCGGACCCGTTTCTATTTAACTAAATAATTTATAATTTAAAAGAATACGGGAATTGTCTTCTTTTTATAACATATTTTAAACATGAAAATAAAAAATGTACATACCAGAGAATTACAAAAATATCATTTTAAGTACTCTTTCAATATAAGTGAGAAAACAGGTATGGGCATGCATGAGTAGAGATCAAAACCATACACATATACCATTACCCATAACAACCCTGCAAATAATAGGACCAGTCCAAACACGCGTGTATAAAGTAGCTCACAAGGGACTAGTCCAAAAGTAACCCAAACGTATGAAAAAAAGTGGTCTATTTAACATTACGATATCCTAGGGCAGGACCATATAACCTAGAAAGGAGTAGTTTTAAAACTACTCCATTGTGTACACAAGAGGATTAGTTTTAACTTCGTTTAAAAACGAGAACATGTCGTTAAAAAACGAAGACATGACGTCTCACTACAAAAATTTTTTAACAATGACATGGTCCATGCTTGCATTACATCGGACCAGTCCATGGAGTAGTCCATTTCATGGAATTGGATCAGGTGGTCCAATAATATTAGCAGGGAAGTTGAACTTAAATATGTATGTATATAAGTATACGCTGGCAATCTGTATATCCATATTCATTCTTCTTTTTGAATGCACATGCAGATATAAATAAAATTTCTGTTAGCTATCTGCAATACCCATATAAGTATGTGTATTAAGTTAATACTATTAACGTAAGTATAACGTAAATATACAGAGTGAGAGAGAGAGAGATGGCAAATGCAATTTAAATAATTTTGGAACTAGGCAAAATATTTTTGTGTTGTTAATTTTAAAGTTTTTTAAGATTTGACTAAGGCGGTAAGGTTATTTTATTAGGACAACGAGGGGCGGTTGGCGGCAATTTCTGCTTCTCCGAAATTATCTAACAGATCTTTATGAAATTTAAAACATAGATAGACCCATACTAATATGAACACACAAGCTAAATATATTTTTAAAAAAATAGGACCACGAGGGAAGTTTGAGGGTATTTTCCTTTACAACTTATTAAAGAGAAATGTTTGAATTTTAAATCGTTACAGAAAGGCGTCTAAGCAAGCGCTAAATGTATTACGTGGCGGTTACACTCTTTCTTATTAGCACAACATACAAATCAATACTTACATGCATACATAAAAAACAATATCTTCCATCTCGTGTCGTCTACCTATGCTATGTGTGTGACAGCGACAAGTTCAGAAGTGCAAAAAAATTGTGTGGATGCGTTAAGGTTTTTTACATGCAAAAATAAAAATATCGTAGAGCCACATGTCTCTGTCGCACGCAAATAGCATACATAAGTGACACGAGACCGAAAATGTGTGTTTTTATGTATGCATGAAGGTATTGATTTGTATTTTGGGCTAATAAGAAAGAGTGAAACAACCGCTCAATACATATGTATGTATTTATAGCGTTTGCTTAAGAAACATGTACACAACATGCTTTTTACATCTGTCTTGTCAACTTTACAGGTCACTGGTATTATGCATGTGCGTTACAATTGCTGTTTAACAATTTTTTTAAATATTCGATCATAAACGTACATGTAATTTTCCCCTCGTGGCCATAAATTGAAAAGAATACATAGCTACCCTGTCCAAATAAATTTTATTAAAATCTATTAAATAGTTTCGGGGAGGCAGAAATTTCCCCCTATCTTCCTTTTAGTCATATTTTTTTAAAAAATACATAGCTTATACGTATGTCTATATAAATATGAATCTATCTATATTTAAAATTTCATTTAAATCTGTCAGACAGCTTCGGAGTGCAGGAATTTCGCTTCCCACCCCTCGTGGTCCTATTTTTTATAAAAATGTATAGCTTATGTGTAGTTTTACATAGGTCCTGCTGATTTTACGGACCAGTTTATTTTATCTATCATAAATAATATGTACATAGTCCCATACCTGCCTAGTGATCAAAGCACATTTTTGTTAAAAACATTTATTTTCATTTTTACACAGAAGTGCCAAAAATACTGAAGGTATTTTTTAAACATGGATATTTTATGTGTATGGCAGATAACCAATAACATCTGCATAATATTCATGTATTTTTGTCTACTGAATGTGGTTGCGTGAAGATATTGCCGTGCATAAGTATAAGTAATAACCATACTTTTTGCAACGCACAACCATAGCTGTTCTTATTATTTGTGTTATAAATATGTGCATACACAATAACGAAAAGCATGGGTAAATACCTGTGTATATTTTTCTTATGGGTACTTGTAGTCATTCTCTGGTACATACTTAAGTATGTTTGCAAGTTAATTTAACAAGATTAACTTTTTTTTGAATATAAAACGGTTTTTTATTAATTCTATATTGAAAAATGTTATTTTAACAGTAAATAATATTAAATAAACGTGATTTTTTTAATATTTTCACTTAAAATTAATATGAAATAATGATAAATTTAAATAAAGGGCATTCTTTTGCAGAAATTTACTATGATTTTCAATCAACACATCACCATGTTAGTTTTACACCTTATTAACCTACATATATACTTCTTAGATACATCTCTACTATACTGTTCTAGAACGAATGAACAACGCCTAACTTTTTGCGGTAAAAATTTTAAAAAAATATTCAATTACAAATTTCAAGTAATCGTAATTGTAGTTATCAAATATAAATTTCAAGCATTTGTTTTTTTAAAAAAAATTTCTTTTTTTTAATAAATTTTTTTGATTATAAGTTTTTAATTTTAATTACGCTCTTAGAAAAATGCATCTTCATATTGATGATGCCCCGTAACATTAGAAATGTGACATACATAAATGTTATTACCAGGAAACCAAAAATATGCAATTTAATGTTTTTCTTTATGCGACCAATGAAGGCGGAGACAGTATATTTATCCGCTTTAGAGCTCTTTATGAATTTTGGCATCGATTTGTTAGTGCATATTTTTGCATACCCTTTGCCGCATTTTTTTGCATTAATTAGTTAAAAGAGTTTTTTTTTGTTGGATGTCCTACCTGGTAGGTACAAGTAAAGTTGTAATAATGGAACACTTTTTATACGGCCGATAAAATCCTACCTTTAGCTATCGGTACGTTGTGAAAACGGGTCTTATGCCCAACTTTCAGGATAGTATTTAAATCAAAATTAAGATAATTTTCATAAAAACTTAAATCGTATTTAAAAACAGATTGAGTTTTGGAGTTTTACTTCTAAAGTCTTATTAAAATAAGATAAAAGTATGGTAGCACTACTAAAAACAAAAAAATATCATAAAAAAGTATACTTATTTACAAAGTGGTCTCAAAAAACAGCTGATTGTTATTGCTTTGCCTGTTGTTGTTGTATTGTTGTGATATTGACGCCACCTAACCAAAATTTTACAATAGAAACTTAAGTTGAAATTAAGTGTACCACATCGGTGAATTAATTTAGTGTAGAAGAGAATTTTATATTTAAAACGATTTTAAACATAAATGTGTTTTAATATCAATCCTTAAAATTGGCCATTAATGAACATTAACTTAATTAAACTGTATAATTCTTGCTGAAGGGTTTCCAAGAAAACGGCACTGCCGAGTATCGCATTCTGACTTATTGCATTATGCGTATGCATCTATTTAATTTTATTTATTTTTATTTTTTAATCTATTTAAAACAATCTAAACTAAGATTTATTATTATTTTTTTTAAATGTTCTTTCTTTTTATTGTTATTGCTGTTTTAATTTGTAATCAATTAGCAAAATTTACTTGTTTTATTAATTTCATCCATAATTTGTTTCACAATTATTATCAGTTAAATTTCCTTATTATTTTTTTTTACAGTAAAAAAAAAACACAAAAACAACTCAATAAATTTATTCTTGATCTGGCAACAAAAACAATAAAATATTTACGTAGAACTGATGCTGCAGCTCTTAAAAGTTGACTGTTTTACTGACTGCTTAGCAACTGATCGTTTTTAATTTTTTTATTTAAACATAATATTTAATAGAAACTGGGAATTATTTCCTTCCGAAGGTTACTTTATATTATATTCAACATTTAACATTTTTATTTTTTCGAATTTATTCTATGAGCCAAATTTCAGTTATGTATTTTATAAAGCTTTATTGTATTTAATAGTCCTATTCCTTTAATTTTTAGGAATGACTTTATACACTACCAGACTATAATATTGCTTTATAAAATACATAACTGAAATTTAGCTCATAGAATAAATTCGAAAAATAAAAAATGTTGAACATAATATTTAATTTTTGTGTAAGCATTTTGACCAAAAGATCCAACAACTTCTTATTTTGTCATATTTTTTTGGGGAATCAACCAAATTTGTATTCTTTCATAATCGATTTCGACATATGTGACCTTCTCCGAGAAAAGAGACCTAGTGTGTCAAAAAATGGGTTTGGAATTAAGAGTGGATTCTGGTACATTAACTGGTGTAGAATAAGATGAAATGCATTTTTCTCAAAACTTAATTTTCACACACATTTTCCGTTTCTCGGAGAAGGCCACATATTCGAATGAAAAGTCGCACAAGCCCTACAATTCTATTTCGAATATTTCTATTATTAAAGCCTATTCATGCGTACGATTTGTCAAAAAAAAACAGTTAAAAGTGCTATATTCGGCTATGCCGAATCTTATATACGCTTCACAATGTTGCGATAAAAATCGAAAGTGTGCCTTGCCCACTTCTCCAATTTCGCCCACATTTTGCCGGATGATTGCACCTCATTTGGAAATTTCAGCTCTTCACGTTCTCCGGATATACAGTACTCTATAATATCTTTAAGAGGTGGCACGCCCACTTCTCCCGCCATTTTTTAAGAGATGCTGTGCATTGATAACCCTGCTATGTGTACCAAATTTAGATACATTTTAGCTTACCGTTCTTTAGATATTAATAAATATATTTTGCGTTACGGCCACTTTTCGGGATTGTCGAATTTTTGTCGAATTTGTTTTATTGCTAACCAAGATACTTGCAGCTAATTTATAAACTTTGGTTGTTTCCGTTCGCCAGATGTACAGAAATCTATAATGTCTTCTCCAATTTTGTTACAATAGGATCGCCAGATCGAAATTGGCAAAAAGCTTGACATTCAAAAGAAAAAGCTTGATTTTTCTTGACATTAAAAAAATTCTGTTAAATGAACAAACAAATTTATTTTGTTGTTCAGTTTGTTTTTTTTAAATACTGATATTATTATAAGTAGCGGAGCTGATTTAACGATGTCTGTTGGTTTGTCTGTACGTGTGTTTGTTAAAATGGGGTTTCTAAAGAAGATATTTATGTCGCGCATAGTCCGGAATTAAAATTCGGCCAGATCGGTGCACAAATAGCTGAGATATCTGAAATAAATTATGAATGCCTCCTATTTCTTCACACAAATCTTTAATTTTTTAAGACTGGTTATAATTAAAGAATTTTATTTTTCAACATTCACCTAAATTTGGTAGTATACCGGTAGTCAAAATAACGAAATCGGTCTATAAATGAACTGGTTTTAGACTAATAACTACCATATTTTATCAGAAAGCATGGTTTTGCTACAGTAACGCCCTTTACATATCAGATAGGAGAACTTTATTTTGTTCAGACATTTCGTATAAAATATCTAAATCCGAAATTGATTTCTAAAGCTAAAATTTAAACATAAAATTAATGGATTATGTAAGAAATGAAAAACAAATAAGACTTTGACAATCTTTCTGCTATACATTCTTCTACTATGTATGCTTTGGGATACAAATTCCCATAGTTCTTTCCGACAATTCATTTTAACTTCAGGCCAAATATAAATAGCACGACCTATAATGGTCACTTTTTTTTACTTTTTTTAATGGAAACTTATTTAAAACTCCCATTTAGCTTGGCAAATGACATTTGCTCTTGATTCTTGACAAATACTAAAAAGGCTTTACAATCAAGCCCATCTGGCAACCCTAATTGACAACAAAGGTGATTGGAAACTTTGGCAAATAATTGTGGTATGTATATAAATAAATACACACTACCTATGTATTTCCCATTATAAAGTGTGGTGAAATTTTAAGGGCCGATGTTGATTTGGAATAAAACACAAATTATTTAGCAAATTATAGTCATTTCTTTTTATTATGACAATATTTGTATAGTTCAATTACGTATGTAATAAAATATCGGCCAAATGGTCGCCTCGGCGGGACACCTCCAGCCGATGACGCTGAGGCATAATTTAGGTTCCATGCCGTTAATGTGCCGAATTATCTCATCCTTAAGGTCTTGAATTATTGCTGGCTTATCGACGTACACCTTTTCTTTCAAATAAACCCAAAGAAAGAAGTCCAACGGTGTCAAATCACATGATTTTGGCGGCCAATTGACATCGCCACCACGTGAGATAACACGGCCATTGAATTTGTGGCGCAGAAGAGCCATTTCGTTAGCTGTGTGGCAAGTGGCACCGTCCTGTTGAAACCACATATCGTCCACATCCATATCTTCCAATTCGGGCCATAAAAAGTTCGTTATCATCTCACGATAGCGAACACCATTCACAGTAACAGCCTGACCGGCCTCATTTTGGAAAAATACGGTCCGATGATGCCGCCAGCCCATAAACCGCACCAAACAGTCACTCTTTATGGGTGCATTGGTTTTTTGACAGTCACTCTTGGATTGGAGGTGAAAATGTGCCTCATCACTGAAGATGATTTTCTTCGAAAATTTATCATCCACTGTTACCATTTTTTGCCACAATTCTGACAATTGACGACGTTTGGAATGGTCAAGAGACTTTAGTTCTTGAGTCAACTGCACCTTGTAAGCGTGTCAATGCAAGTCTTTATGCATTATGCTCATCAACGACGATCGCTAGAGGTGCAATTGTTGGGCACGACGACGAGATGAGGTGGACGGATCTTCAGCCACACTATCGCGAACAGCAGCAATATTTTCTGCAGTACGATCTGGACGAGCATGCACTGGTGTTTTCACATCTCCTACAGACCCGGTTTACTCAATTTTTTGCACGATTTATCCGATTGTACGCACATTTGGACGATTTAATTGACCGAAAAAATCATGAAGTGCACGATATGCATTTTGATTTGAACGACCGTTTTCATAATAAGCCTGAATAACTTTAACGCGTTGCTCGATTATGTATCTTTCCATGGTTAAAATTGAGTTAGTCTGAAATTGAGAAATGTCAAATAAAATGCAGAAAAAACTTGCCGTTGAAGTGGTTCACATTAAACATTGGCCCTTAATATACTTAACAGGGTTTGCGATCAAAAAAAAAACACTTTTTAATAAAATTTAAATTTTACCCTAAAGTTCAATGAATTAAATTTTTCATTAAATTATTTTTTGTATAAAGAAAGGAATTTTACAACATAAAATAAATTAAAATTTATTGATAATTTTTCAATCTTGACTGAGCTGGGAATCGAACGCAGGTTTTCATACGTTGCGATTGTTACCAAACAATCTCTTCAAAGGGGTTTGCCGTTTAACACTCACCGCCTGATTAAAATATCAAACTTTGGATTAAAACCATAAGCAGTTTAATAAATTTACCACAATACTAATTATTAAATAATACCTCAAAACTTCCAAAGTTTGTTCAGATCGGTCCATATTAAAACATTGATCACTCTCGAAGAACACATTATTACGCCTCAAACAGTAACGTGTAGCAGTATTGTAGTAAAATGTTGTCTGTCAAAGTCAGTTCAGTAGCTCATTAACACTAGAAATCACACCTTCGTGAAGTTTGTTCCACAGTTAAGCTTAGGCCCTATGTAAAGCGTTCTTTTGGGATAAACTTTAATACGCCTAGAACCGCAACGGGTTATAAATCGGTGAGGTCGGCTTTTATTTATATTGGCTAATAATTTTAAAATATGTATGCAGCCCAATCGTAAAATGTTCTTATTTCTGGGTGAAGGGTATAAAAGATTCTACACGGTTAAATCACTTTAACTTGTAAATATTAATATGACTGTAATATGGGAATTTTTATTATGCTGATTTAGGCCTCTAGTAAATACTTTTCTGGGAAAATAACATTTGCTGGTTTTGATAACTTATTTAATTTCCATTTAATTAAGTTTATTTATAGTTAAATTGAGTTTTTTTTTGTGTACAAAAACAATAACGTTACGAATATTTGAAATATACTAACGATAAAAAATTAAATTTACAGGAGTATCTGACGTCACTGCCGGTACTTATTTTTAAATGAAATTTCTTGTGAGAATCGAGCAGTTTAAGTTCTTTTAAAAAAAGAATTTGAATTGAAATCGAGCGACAAATTAGGGCATCCGCTATCGATCAAAATTTTTATTTGAATAAAGTGTACACTTTGATGGCACCAAACCAAAATTTAAGGGTACTTTGGGGATAATATGTAGATGGTTTACGTGAAGTTTGCACAAAATCGTCCCAGTGTTTCCGGAGATATGGCATTAAGATTTCCCTATATATTTTTCCCATACAAATATCAACAAAATGCCTTTCATTTTCCATTTTATAATTTTTTATTGTTGCTTGAAAAGATAACAAACCATGTATCGTAATGTCTAATGTGAACAATGAGAATTGGAATATCTTAATGTATATTTCATATCGCTTGAGGGAGTAAAATAAGGCAAAACGGGTAAAAGAGTCCCCTTCCACTATCTTCTAAGCTAATCAACCGATTTTCTTGAAATTTGGCAAACAAATAGTGTACCATCTGCAAGGAACTATAACCTATAATTTGTATTAATTTAACGCTCCCCCACCTATATCATCTTAACAAATCAACCGTTTTTCTTAAAACTTGGCATGCAGACACTGTAATGTCTAAAGGAACTTTACGATATATTTTTTTTTGAAAATTCCAACAATTAGGGAGCAAAATAGGGCAAAAGGGTTAAAACAGCCCTCTACACATGGCTTCTTAATAAATTATCCGATGATAGCTTCAAGTCTTGAAGGAACTAAAAGCTATAAATTTTAACATTTACTGCGTAAAATAAAGCAAAAAGGGCAAAAGCACCCCCTCCTATACCTTCTTAATTAATTAACCGATTCTTTTAAAAAGTTTATGTATTTTTTTTGACAAATTTTCTTCTTCGGTTATTATTTTTTTGGCTATGCAATTTTACACGATTGGTCGTTTAACGTTATCGAAGTAACTATTTTGAATGGTAAATTTCGAGACGGAAACGCTTTGCTGCCACGAACTCGGATGATTGCCACAGACGTCCCAATTAAATTCAAACGCGTTTAGTTTCCTATTAGATTGGCATTTGCAATGACAATCAATAGGTCGCAAGGCCAAACGATGTATGTTTGCGACTTTGATATAGGCACACCATCTTTTTCACACGGACAATTATACATGAAATGTTCTCGCGTCGACAAGCCATCGAGTTTATCTGTGTTGGCTAAAGATGGACTGACAAAAAGTATCGTACAAGCAATTGCTCTTCGTAATAAAAATTAATTATTTTTTTTTTGTTTTATTTTCATACTTCAGTATAAAAAATAGATCACTTTTTTATGTTTAACTTTTGAATATGTAACGAACAGAAATAAATAGCTATTATTTTTTTTCTATCGCCGATCATGGTATACAGCGCTTTATTCGTCTTTCTTTAACTAGAAATAAGTTATATGGCAAAACAACGTTTGCCAAGACAGCTTGTATAATCTAAGATATTTATGTGTATGTATGTATGTATGTATGTATGTATGTATGTATTCATCTGAATAGAAATTCTAATCTGTAATCTATGTTCTAAGCTACATTGTATTCAAACAACGTCAACGAGAGATAATGCCTGCTAAAGGCCGTCATACACTATTCCACAAAGTCTTAATCATTTAACGAAAATGCTTCCCTGTTCTAATTGTAGTTTGAAAATTTTCAAAAAAAAAACAATAACAACTTATCATGACAGGGTTGTACTTTCCTGAAAATACGTAAGACTTGTGCGATAGTGTAAAACAGCCTTGAGTCTTGTTGTTAAAAAATAAGTGACTTAAGCTTTCAAATACTTTAAAGTGCTTCAAGACTGCCTCCGTGGTATTGTATGTTCATACAAAAATAATTTCTCCACAAACAGAATTTCCCTCGAACTATTTTATAAAACAAAGTAATTTTTCAAAATATGTAATGCACGAATAACAAAATCATTTAAATTAAATTTTGCATTCCCACGAAAATTATTTTGATAATAAACTGGCACGTGCACGGCCTAAAAAAACTGACTGGCAACCCGCTTTTTAAATAAAGCGAGTTGTTTTTGTTTTTATTTTGTTTTGTTTTTTCTTAACCTACTTACAACTACAATTAATGTTGGAAGAATTCCAATCAAGATAAACTCACTGTTTATTGTTGATGATTTTGTTTAAACATTGATATTGTTACAAATAGAACTGTTTCTAAAATTCTTATACGCTTAACAGTTTTATTTGGTTTAATATCTTAAGTTTTTCTTAAATCTTTATGGATGCAGTTTCCTGATGATCAGGGGTCTAATCACCGCATACGATATCGAGCAAAATTCATCGAAATTATTTATTTTGGTATCTTGAAACTCGATATCGAATGAAATGTATTGAATTTGAAATAATAGCATTCGACATCGAGTAACTCGACATTACATTTATCGAGTTTTCATTCGATACGCCAGTGTCTATCGTATGCAAAAAAATTCAATAGTTTATTCGATACGATAGTATCGAATGCGGTGATTAGACCCCTGGCCTAAGCAACCAGTGAAATGCGCATAGGAATAGCTTATCCCATCAACAATAAATTTGAGTGTTTTTATCAAATAATAAAAATTGGGAATTAAGCACGAATAACAAAATCATTTAAATTATTGAGAAATTTAAATAAATTGTTTTGTTAAGAAATTGCGATGAAATGATTAATTCTATTTTTTAATACTTTAAAGTTTAAAGCATTGATTTCCAAACTGTGGGTCGCGATCCAGCGGGGGGTTGTGAAGTTTTTAAATTTTTGTCTGTTTGTCTGAGAGTATGAAACCAAGTAAATTAAGGCGAAATCTGGAAACTATGCATTTAAATCCATAGATAAACCCATAGATTTTTTTCAAAGAAGACTAGAAGAGATTAATAAAACAAAAAACAAACATTTAAAAAACAGTTTCTGTTCCATCAAAAGGACCGTTTGCATCATACGAAGTTTCCTATAGAATTGCAAAATGTAAAAAACGCCATTCAATAGGTGAAACGCAAGTAATACCAGCAGCTTTTGATATGGTTAAATTTGTTTTATCTTTTTTTCTTATTTGAGTCGCAGGATCGGTAAGTTTGGATACCGCTGGTTTCAAGCATGATTTTAAGGCATTGCAATGAAACGATAATTTGGAAACTTAATTAGATGTATTTAGAACTTTTTCATAATATCCTGAAATACTGATATCCTGTAAGTGATGTCCATTTTTTGCTTCGCACATACGTGCTCCTTTTAGCATATTTTCCATAACTTTTCGCAAAATTTTGCGGGTCGATGTTTTTGTTCGATTGCACAGTTATTTATAAAAAAAATTCACCAGGCCTTTTTACAAAATGCTGAAAGAAAGAATAATAATTAAAAAAGTTGTAAAGAATTCAAACCATTTATTCTGCGCACACTGTATATCCCGTAAATTAAGTTTTTGGTACGATTTTCAATTCTATGGTGAAGTGTAGATACTTTTACTTGCTTTAAATAGTGGTTGTCCTTAGGTTAAAAAAAAACTAATGTATTTGGCAAATATAATTTAATTATTCTCCAAACTTTGATTTAACGATTTGATTAGTTACCAAATCTTTACTTTCACCACAGTTTTGCTTCAGAATATCTTTATTCATAAATGTTACAACTACAATTACAAATTATATTCTAACTTATGGTGTTTTCTTTTCTGACAATAATGTTCCATGTATGCTACCAGTCGCGCGGGTTTTTGTTCTATTCTAAAAAAAATGCAAACATGTGAAAACTTGTCGTTTTCCTTTCTAAATATGTTGCAGAAATAAATGGCAAATTTGTTCCATTTCTTAACTGAGTGAGAGATTATACCCTTTTTTGCATCCGCTGAATGATGGTTTTCGTCATCTTTCTACTTTGAAAACTTGATGTACAATTAAACTGTAAAATTTTAGTTAAAAGAATACGGGAATTGTGTTTATTTTATAACATATTTTAAACATGAAAATAAATACTTAAGTATGTATGCATGTTAATTTAACAAGATACACTTTTGATTTTAATATAAAACAGTACCCATGTTCTGTAACTATAGTGAGAACTTCCCGCATCGAAAAGATGTGAAACAAAATATTCCATCGTTTCTTAAAAAGTGAGAAAAAAGTGTGTCTGTAACTCATGTCAAAAACTATCAAAAGCGATTACGTCGTAACGTTATAAATGTCATAACATTGCACTCAAAGCCGATGTGACATTGCAGTGAGAACGCCAGTAACAAATATCGTTAACGGCGATTAAAATTTACTAAAGTTTAAAGTTTTTCAACGACGGCGATGAAAATGCAACCGTCGGGTATGCCAAATAATGTAAAGTGCGACTTGTTGTTTGCAAACGAGCTTTGAAAATATTCGTATATTTTATAAAAATGTTAAAAGTAAGAGAATTGAACAATAAAAAATATGCCAAGAATTATATATTATTATTCTTTGTGTTTTGTATTTTTAATTGTTTTTTAGTGTTACAATTTTTTTCTCACCCCATTTTTATTCGTGAGTTTGTTTGACAGTTCAAAACGGGAACTTTTCTGACAAAAATGTTACAGACACACTTTTTCTGTAAATTGGCGAGTAATTTCCTTATGTGACAGCTAGAACTCTCCAATAAAATTACAGACACAGTTAAGTGAGAAAAACAGCTGTTTGTTTCAATATATGGCATTTTTGTTTCATTTCACACATTTCAATCGAAAAGTTTCTCGACGAGAGAGTTACTGAGCACGGGCACTGGTTTTTATTGATATAATATTGAACAATGTTATTTTAACAGTGAATAATATTAAATAAACGTGATTTAAAGTTATTTTAATATTTTTCATTTAAAATTAATATGAAATAATGATAAATTTAAATAAAGGGCATTATTTTGCAGAAATTTACTATGGTTCTCGACCAACATTTCGCCATGTAAATTTAACATTGCTATTTTTTTCTGTGTGCTGAC
Source organism: Pollenia labialis (assembly GCA_949318255.1). NCBI lineage: Eukaryota > Metazoa > Arthropoda > Insecta > Diptera > Polleniidae > Pollenia > Pollenia labialis. The sequence continues at coordinate 49,193,421 of OX439142.1, forward strand.
TTTAACTATTGAAAATCAGTGTTGTTAACGCTTATAGAAATTCAAAGAAAATGTAATGTTGAAAATTGCAACAACAGTGGTGAATATCGCTTATTTGTACAAACTTTGCATTCAATATTTATCACGCTACATACACATTAGTGTTGAGTGTAAAACGAAGCTATTATTTTGTTCCATTGTAATATAGAAAAATGTATGTATCACTTTATAAGTTTGCGTGTGACCTGATAAATATATTACACAATTTGTATGCATTATTATTTTATAGAAAAGAAAACACCATTAACTAACCGAGCAATAGCAACGTTGACCCTCAGTCCGTTTTGGTGAAACAGACCAGACTCTCCGACATGATCCGAACCTGCAATTCTAACACTGACCGATTCTGCATATGCAAAAGATTTCTTTAATCTAAAACAAATTATATGGATTTTTTATAAAAGTGGATTTATAATATAATATATATTTATTTATAAGGGGAACTTTCATTTAAAGGTTTTTAAAACTTATTTTCAAATTTATTTTCTAAATTTATTGATCTCAATTTCTCTATAAATCAGCATATAAAAACTATTTTTAAATCTAAAATACAGCTGATAATTATTTTTTTTTTTTTTTTTTGTAAAAACAAGAAAGTCAAAATCTTTGAGGTGTGTAAAACAAAAATAAAATGTCATAAATTGATTTAAATATATGTAGCTTATCACTTTAATACCTATAACACCGGTCGTACTACGCTTTTTTATTTATAAGTATATATTTGTTGTTTTTGTAGTTTTCTCGAATCTGTAAATAAAGACATTAAAGAACCAACAAAAAAAGTACAATGAACTACCAAAAATGTCTGCCAACAAAAATAAAAACAAATTAAGAGCGAACAAACTTTACAGCCACCGACACAGCAACTGTAATTTAGATTTACAAAATATTTAAATAAAAAAAAAACAATTTTTAAATATTTATTTTTGTATATAAAATAAAACAAAATTTAGAAAAAAACGAGGGAAAAAACTTAGAAGAACCCATTGAAATTTAATTTAAAAATAAATTTAAAAAAATGTCTTGCAACATCAGGGTACACGCAGTGATATTAATACTAGTCCACACACACACACTTACACATATTAAAGATACTATATACAACTACTCCCCATCCGGAAAACAGCCAGGCTGGCAGGCAGGCAAAACGGCCGTTCGACCAACAGTTGACAGCTAAAATTGTACCCAAGAAAAAAAAAACGGCAACAAACGACATCGTTCGTACCTCATCAACCATCAGCTAACAAATGATTTTCTAACGAAAAAATAGATTTTGTGTTTTAGTTTCTTTGAAATATAAAAATTTCAGTCACTCACATTAAACTAAATTTGTCACTGAGACAGCCTAAAAATAGCGCCGGCCAAATGAACACCACCGCACCATCTCACCAACAATTCGACAAAATAACCAAAAAAAAAAAACTTTAGAACTTAAGTGAATTTCTTTGTGCTATTAAAAGACTTTGAATGAAAAACATGGAAAAGCGGAAATGTTGTGAAATTTAACATCTGTAACAGAAAACGACTGCGCTATCAATTTCTTTTCTTTTTATACCCACACCACAATAGTGGAGAGGGTATTATGCATTTGTGCTGATGTGTGTAACACAAAGACCCACCTTAAAGTATACCGATCGACTCAGAATCACTTTCTGCGTTGATCTAACGATGTCCGTCCGGCTGGCTGGATGGCTGGTTGTCCATGTAACCTTGTGCCCAAAGTACAGGTCGCAATTTTGGAGAAAATTTGGCACATATACTCTTACTGGCACAAGGACCAAGCCTATTGAAAATAGGCCAAATCGTAGGACCACGAGGGGATATGGGGGCAATATTTGCCTCTCAGAAAATATCAAACCGATTTTAATGAAATTTAAAACATAGATAGATCCCTATTCATATAGCAATGCGCTCCCGAAAATATGTTCTTAAAGACTGTGGTGTAGGGTATCATATGGTCGGGCTTGTCCGACTATGCTTTCTTACTTGTTTTTGCTTCGGTTTTATCAAACTTTTTAAAGGAATATGGGATTAGGGAAAATATTTTCGTTAACTGGTATAACAATTTTGTGTGACTGTTTGGGTAAAATGGTTTTGTCCTACATAAAGCTTTAAAAATTGAAAAAAGGTCTCTCAGAAGCGCCTTTTTTGCGTTGATTTGATTTGCGTTGTTTCGATTTGCGTCGCCTTTTAAAATATTCTGCAATCCGCTTTGTATCCTTTTTATTGCGATTTGCGTTATTTTTAAAAGGTGTCATGTCATAAAGTCCAGTGACACAGTGACCATGGACGATATGACACTAAAAATGGACTCTATCCATGGACAATATGACGCTTTTAAAAGTGTCATAATGCCCATCAGAGCAGTGTCGTAGTGTCCGCGGATGTTATCAAACTTTGCAAAGTGTCACAACATGTTTACAAACTCGAAAGCATAAATGGCCTTCGGCTGGGCGCAAGGATTTTCTCCTCTATGATATAACAAATACCGGTTTCGCTAACTAAAGCGTCTCTGAGTAGATTCGATTTCTGCGCACAAAAGTGTTTTCATTATATATTTAATATATGCACCCAGAAAAAAAATTCAAAACTATTTTTAAAGAAAATGTTAACCATGTTATTCTAATTCGCTTTAGGGTTATATTTGTATAATATTTTTGGCCTTTCTAAAATCTTTGGAAAAGGTTTCCTGATGAGCTGGCCTAAGCAACCAGTGAAATGCGCATAGAAGCTAGCTTTCCCTCAACAATAAATTTCAGTGTATTTATCAAATATGAAAAACTGGGAATTTAGCACGTCATACGAAAATCGTATTAATAACATATTATGTTTAATTTAACCAAATTATTATCACCGGCAATCATATTATGGTTAAATTAGTTTCTTTATATATAGGTTTGTTGGTTGTGACCATAATAAAATATGTTTTTTCTCTGCGTGTATGTGGATCTTTTTTGTATTTAACTTCTTTTATAATTATGGACCTTATGACATGTTTAAAACAGCCATTATGCCCATTTGCAAAGTGTCTCAATGACCCTCGACCTTTTTTAGAGCGTCATAGTGTCCATGGACACTGTGTCACTGGACGTTATGACATGCCACCTTTTAAAATATGGTACAATTGTAGCTCAGACGTAGCAGCATCTGTTAATAACGCCATAAAATATTTCAAGCGAATCGAAATCTTAAACGATTTAGCAAACCTTCGACAATTTTGTTAACTAATCGGCAAGAAAACATAATCATATGGATACAAGTATGGTTAATTTAGATTCATCGGATGAAGAAAGCTCGACTTAATTTAAAATAAGAATTTCTATTTTTTCTTTAACGTGTACCCTATAAGAGTTAATCTGAAAATCTCGTTCTTACTATTTATTTAGTAATGGGTGTTTTTTTTTAACTGTATTGGAACTATCGGTATCGATAACTGTAGCTTGACAGCTGAGAATGTCAAACGGTGTTGACATTTCTGTTCAGTTATGTTTCGCAAGTCAGTATGAATCGTTTAACGGTTGAACAACGGTTCCAAATTTGCTGAAATTTACTTTGAAAAAACTAAATTTGTACGCGATGTTCATACAGCTTTTCGTCCAGTTTACGGTCAACATAATCGGCCTAGTGAGAAAGCAATTCGTACTGTTATTAATCATTTCAGTGTTGCCACTTCGTGGGAAATTACCGTAATTGTGTGGCATTTTTAGTGTCTTGGATAAAGCGTCGGTAATTTGTTTGAAGGTGTAGAGCAGGTGTAGTTTAAAACTTTTCAGTTTTAAAACAAATTATATAAAAATGTATACCTTTTAATACATCGAGCAATAGCGGCAAAAAAAGCTTAAGCGACAAAAACAAAAGTTTACGGGATGTTTTTTTTATTTTATTTCACAAAAATGTTGTATGAAGGTAGTCGCTTAAGATAAAATTCTTTCGCTATAAAATCGTAACTGTATATGTAACCATGATATTTGAGGAGATGATGCAAATGTTCCCAGTCAAGTCATTTATTAAAAAGAAAAACGAAAATTTAAAATGATGTCGCTTAAGCTTTTTCTGCGTTAAGAGCTCGATATTATTCACAGTCTTCTCAACCGAAAACATTGATTTTTAATAAAAAAAAATGTCCATCAAATATTAATTTGGTAATGCTGCGTAATTAATAAAGTTACCCTGACATGTTTCAACAAAATTACCACAATACTAATTATTGTTAAAGCTAAGGCACGAGCTCTATGTGTAAATTTGTCCTTCAAGTTGTGCTGAAAAAGGTCAACAAGAAAAAGAAAGACAAACATAAAAAAACACAAAATGTACTTTGGACTTCAATAAGAATTATTGACAAAAAGTACGAAAAAACAGAGGTAAATGAAAAACATGTAAAATCAAGTCTAGTGGCATTGGGGCAACGGCTGATGGTTGCCGCCGGGTGGTGAAGGTCTCGTACCGATGCTGGTGGGACTGGATAGGTTTACCGAAGCTAGTGACCAGTAGTGCGATTCACTATGCTTTTTAAACCACAATTGTTTCGTTAAAAAATGTTAACCACAAAATTAATCATTTTGCTATTCACTAACACTTTTAACGACATCTGCTGGTGTTAAAAGCCAGCTGTTTCAGTCAGCTGTTATTTTAAACAAAACAAATTGTGGTTTATTAACACCAACATTTTTGGTGTGGTTAAATCCGCTTAGAAAAGTGTTTATTTTTCTTTGTACCTGTATAGTCGATAAATGATATGGCTTTAAGGTATTTAGCCCACAATTTATCCACTTATTATCACACACCAATTTTCCGTAAAGCTTCTTATTTATTTATCCTATTTATTTATAATATTCTTATCAAATAAAATTAAAAAAATTTATTTAGTTAAAATTGAATTAATAAAATAATTAAATAGAATAATTAATATAATAATAAAAATTAGTAATTATTTACGCACTTTACACAATATCATTTAAAATCTCTAAATTAAAAGGTTTTTGTTTTGTTTTTTTATTCTTCTTTGTTATTTTATCCTATTTTGATGTTTCTCTTGGCAGAGTTGCCACGATATATCAATTTGACTAGAGAGAAATATAAAACTGTTTACCGTGGTTATAAATAAGTTAGTGAATCACATAGTGGTTAGTGCAAACATCAAAATGTGTGGTTAAAGTTAACACTTTTTAAAGTGTTAAAAGTTAGTGAATTGCACTACAGGTGGTATAAATGTACAAACACGGGGAGGCGGGCGCAAATTTGCCTGAGGAACTATCTGATAAGCGTCTGGCGGGCCATTCCCTCATAATGGTCTCGTTTGCTTCGCGTTCGTTCCTGAGGCATTTCGGGTGTGACCTCGATCATTGAAACTGTGGAGATACTTTCGGCGAGGCGGCTGCTGTGAGTCTCCACTACGCTCATGGGCTGCCACATGTCGCATCTAGGCCTACAGAACCGGTTTGGTTATCGTCCGGTGAAAACCGGCGTGACCACCAAAAATGTGGCATCTGGTGACCTGGATATCAATTGTACCCTAGCCTCTACCTCACGGTTGGGGGCTGGATTCCATCGAGGTATCCTATTCGCTTGGCTTGCTCCCTGGTGGCGATTTTACCTTAATTACTCCTCCAGCTCGAACGGGGTACCATCCCATTGTGGAGAAACGCCTATTGTGCTGATGTCATCTTCTGTCTGGCGCTTTTCTGGTACCACCTCCACTGGCGAGTGGATTAAACCAAAACGTCTGCCGGGTGTTATAGGTACGTTCGTCTCAGTGAGATTTGGCGTGAACCATGGCATGTCATCTGCGATCGACGGGCGGCGTTCGTCAGCCTGGTGGCCTTCCGGGAGATTTGGGATCTGTTGCCTTGGTGTTGGTGGGAGGGTTCTAGTGCTGCTGTCAGGACCCTGCATTATGTTAGGGCATGCCGGATGCTTTGTGGCGTGGGTGGAAGCGAGGCTTACCGACTTCCATCGTCACAGGCTTTCGTTTCAAATATTGTTGCAGCTTAGGATAAAATTCCCGTTTTTAAGTACTTCCAGCTTCATCAGTAATGGCAAATCTTGCATGCTTCTTAGTCTTTCATCCGTCTGTAAAGATTAAGTGCCAGTACCTGTAGTATTCGCTGAACATTTCATAGAATAACATGTAACTTTTTTGTTGAAGCTTTGGTAGTTGGGTTCGAACAACCAAGGAGGATGAAATTCCATCGGCGGAGCGTTGTAACTTATGCTAGGAACACAACTGGGACGAACGACGAATTTCGTCCAGCACGACGAATTATTCGGAAGAAATTCGCTGTATAAATTCGGCGTATGAAACACAATAACGACGAAAAAACAAATTGGAAATAAAATATTTTGTGTAAACAAGAAATAGTAGTGCCATATGAACAAAAAATACTTCACAAATAAAACATTAAAAACAAATTAACTAAAATACTTTTTTATTGTTAATTTTTTTCCAATTTGTATTTTATATGATATTCAGTTAAAATTTTACAATTTCTAAAGTAAAAAGTAACTTTATTTAATAAAACAATATGGCTACCCAGTACTGATTTGTTCGTCGTTCGCCGGCGTAAGAATTAGAATTAAATCTATTTAAAGTTTAAACGTCCGGCGAGTTTTCGTCGGCGCCCTGATTGGGTGCATTTTCATATACACAAATATTTTTTATTTTTGGCGACGAATATTCGAGGCCAAAAATTCGTCGTTCGTCCCAGTTGTGTTCCTAGCATTATGTTGTACTTTTTTTTTGCAGTTTTAATAATGACACATAAGAGTACTGCGTTGTTTTTCTCTTTTTTTAACAAGTCAACATGTTTGTGGAGAATTGTTGATTTGGAGCAACTAATTTTGTGTAGAAGACGGTGCAAAAGTCTGTTGGAGTAAACACGATGAAGTTCGCGCGATATACCCTCCTACTGGTTATAATGGCAGCCCTTAGGATATTTTCCACAGTTTTAAAAGTTGTCTTGCAAGTTTTATTATAGATGCCTTATCCTATACTCCTTATAGGACCTTCGGGAACATATATATATATATATATATATATATATATATATATATATATATATATATATTCTTAATCCGAGGTGCAGCACATTACCCGGGAAGCCAACAGACTTACATTTTCCAAATATAAAATGGTTGGGGCGTGACAAGGAATTAATGGTTTTGCATTTTTGTCAACTTTATACTTGGACATTTTTTTAGGAAAGCCAATTCGAGTAAAATATTAGTCGATAAAGTATTTAAAACGATCTTGTTTTAAATGTTCATACAAATACTAATTCTGCCTGTTCAACAATTTCAAACGGAAACGTTCGTATAGAATTTTATATGGAACATATTTTGAAAACCGTGTATTTTTAATTAAACAATTTCTGTGCAAAAGTTTTCGTACAAAATCATTGAACAACCAAGACAGGTAATATTTGGAGTACCAGAACAACTCTTAAAATCAGGGAAAACTGCAGTCATTCTTAAAAAAAATTCACTTAAATTATTATCGTTTTATTATTAATTTCACTCGATTTCGATTTACAGAACATGGCTGATAATCTTTTTTAATTTTTTCTAATATTTTCTGTTGTCTTTTATTAACTCTAGTTTTTTTTTGTGCCTTTTTATCTATCTTGAAATAAATTAAACAGATCACACTGACTACAATATTTGAATTATTTATTCAGATACACGAGTCATTGAACTTGAAATTTGGTTCAAATTAACGAATTCATAATTTTTAAAAGAATTTCTTACGCCTATTCCTTCTGTTTCTGTCTGTTTGAATTAGAATTCATAGATGTATGTATGTATATGTTACATCTAAATATGAATGTCTGTTTGTGTGTACATATCTAAAACGCCCTCTTGACAGTTAAATTAAATAGTACCACAAATTTCTGATAAAATGTTAGAAAAAAAAATTTTAACATTTTTGCAAAAAATTTTATAATTTAGCGCGTGCTGATAATATTTTTTTAAGTTTTTTTTTTAACAATTATTATTATTTATTTTTTGCTTTTGTTTTTTTGTTAAGAAAACTTAGGAAAAAAAGTAAATTGTGAAATTTAAACATTTGGCGCCTGAATTCTTATCAAAATAGTAGAAACGTGTTTCAATTATACAACAAATAATGAGTAAAATTATACATTTGTTGTCTTTATTGAAGACGATTTGAATAGGGAAAACAAGTGTTGTGAAAATCGGCCAAGTACGAATCAGCAGAATATGAGAACTGAAGACTACATTTGGAAAAACGTGTTAAAATTTGTTCACCAATTAAAGCATTAAGCCCCGGTAGGCTAGCTGGTAGCGAGCTAGTCTATCAGCGCCGGGGTTGCGGGTTCTATTCCCGCCAGAGACTCTGGTTTCTTTCCTGCAGACAGGCATAAAGCTTCGCGGGATTAGGTTAGGAAAAAAAATAAAATCAGTTTTAATTAAAAATTTAATCAAGTTAAATTAAATATTTTAACAAGTGAATTAAAAGTTTAATTAAGTGAATTAAACGTTTAGTTAATACTATTAATTTCTTAACTGGTGCAAATTTATCACAAATTTTTTAATTAAAACAATTTTTATTTTTTTCTGTGTTTGTGGAATAACCCTTTTGCTGAAGTCTTCCTTCTCAATTTCAATAAATTTAAGTCGAATGTTCACAAGCACTACACCCACTATCCTACTTCCCACAACCTGTTTTCCTAGTTCCAACACAATGCAATTCATTTGTAAGGGTAATGCCCGGAGTGCTGGTCCTCACGAAAAAAAGTCAAATTGCCATTAAAAAAGATTTCTTACAATAGTATTTAACATACATACATACTTCTTGCTTAGGCTAACCTTTTGATGCATAGAAAGTATCATACGCATCTACGCATGAACGCATGGTGTGGACCTTCAGCTTAAGTAACATCTCAAGTTTACCTAAAAAATAAATAAATAATAAATAAAAAAAAAAAAAAAAAAAAAAAAAAAAAAACCATCCCTAATCGTATAGCAAATACAAATTGAGTCTATTACGAAAATCCAGATAAAATTAATAAAAATGGATTTCAATTAAAAAATTAATTAAATTTGCTCCAGTAAACAAATTAATAGTATCAATTAAATATTTGTTGAACAACATTTTCTGCAATAATGCTGTTGATAAAAATAAATAATTAATTCACTTGATTAAATTTTAATTAAAACAGATTTTATATTTAATTAATGTTTAATTGAAAAATAGACGAGCATTTTTTTATATGTAATCAAGATATCGCTTTTTATTTGGTGAAATCAAATGGATTTATTGCATTATAAGCTGCTGGATAGGCTTTACTGACAACAAATGATCCGTTTAAAGAGAGCGATCAGTCAATATTTTTTTTTCATTGTGACAAACCTTCTTATTTGAATATATCATGTAGTAAAAAATAATTTTAAAAACATGGAATGGCATTAGGAAATTAGAAAATACATTAGCTTCTAAATATTAATTGAATTTTTCTAATCATTCCCCTATTCTATTTACTCGTAATATTTAACTAAACATAAGACTCGAGCGTTGAAGTATTGAGAGTAGAATATAAAATACAACCGCTTGCAAAAGATACTTTCAGAAAAATAAAAATTGCAAATAGTATTTTAAATTAGCAACTAAGTAAATTTTTTTACACAAACGCACTCATACTCTCACATATGAATTATTATACGTATGAGTATAAATAATAATTTAATTTTTAATGTTTCTATTCATATTTCTTTTGCCATTAAAAAAAAAGTTGATAACAGAAATGATGGACCTTTAAGTACGTACAACAATGAAAAAAAATTTTCAACAAAAAAACATTTTTATACGTCTGTGATACGGCTTTTTTTTTTTTTTGTCAATAGAAAACGAGTGATCAAATATTTGTTGTTGCCAATGGCAAATATAATAATAAGAACAATTAAAAAAAAATAAAAAAGTGAAATTAATTTGTGTTAACACAATCATTATTTTATTTTTTCTAACAGCAAAAAGAAAAATTTGCTTTAAAATATTCAGGATTTTTTTTTTTAATATAAATTAGAAATGTATCAGAAACTTCTAAACTAAGCAAAAAATGCAAATAATAAAACCTGTGGCGCCCGTAATAAGATCCTCTTTCTTAAATTTCTCTCACAAAAATTTTATTTTCATAATAAGTTGAATTATCTTTAGATATATCTACATGGAAAATACTTGTAATGGCCTGATAGCATTGTAAAAGGATATATATATATATATGTACAGTCAAATCCCGATAATGCGTACCGCGATAAATCGTAATTCCCGATTATTCGTAATAAACTGTCGGTGCCTTCAAAAAATCTCGGTAATTCGTAAAATTTCCATACATTTTGGTCTCCTCGCTAATTCGTAATTTTTTTTTTTCAATTAAAATCTTCTTTAACTCTTATAAATCGTAATTGTTTGCTAACTACCACTTATAATTCGTAATAAAAACATGGAAAGAATGATATTTTGTTTACCGCTGTTTTTTTTTTTGCGTGGGGTTTTGGCGTGTTTGTGTGTTTATTTTCTTAAGATCAGTTTGTTACATGAATAAAGGCTCAGTTAGCCGGGAGTAACAGTAACAATAACCTTACCGTAAAAACGTAGGACCAATCTTTTTCTTACAGATTGAGACGTAACATTTAACTGCTAACTATAGTCGTTCTAATTGCGTTACATTCAACAAAATGAATCAGCTGATTTGCAACGTTACTTTTACTCCCGGCTAACTGAGCCTTAATAAAGAAAAATGTCAAAGCACATGCATCGTTTTAGTAAATAAATTGAAAACCCCCGTAAATTTGTATCTATTTTAAACCCGGTAAATCGAAACCCCGCTTAATCGAAAATAACTATAATTCGTAATAAATGGCCGGTCCCTTGTGATTTCGAACTATCGGGATTTGACTGTATATAAAAAGGTCTGACTTATTCAGTTATTCCTACAATCACTTACTCACTGACCCAATGCCTCCGAAATTTGGCAGATGAAATCAAAATAAAAAAAGGAAGGCCGTCAAAAAATAAGCTGACAAACGCGTGTTTAATACTCTTTTAAAGGGTAAACATCTATTTTTAGTACTTTTTTAAACGTAATTTGTCTTTTAAAGTAATAAAGATTGAAATCGAATTGTTCTCTTCTTAAAAAATCTTGAATGAGTTTTGTTACTTTTTTGAAATTCAGAGTTATAAGAAAACAAACCATCTTATGTTTGCTACATGTTTGGCTAGAGACTTGTTATTTGGTACCCAGATACCTCTTTTCATAAGCAGATCCACCAAGTAGGAATTTTTTGAAATTCAATCGGTAAAAGGGCGAAAGAGGATAAAAACTTCTAATGTCTGTAATTATCTCCGAAATAAGGACAGATGGAAACAAAATTCAAAAAGAATATGAAGGCCGTGGTACTTTTTTTGATAATTGAACTTTTAAAGGGTAAAACGGGTAAACATCTGTTTGTAGTACTATTTTAAAGTACTTTATCTTCTAAAATATTAAAGAAAAAAATTATATTAAAATCGAATTGTCTCGAATATACTTTGTTACATTTTGGAAATTCGGACTGATAAGGGAACAAAATTTTACTTACGGGCCTATTCTGAAAATCACTTTAATTCAAATCACGTGATTTCGGCTCATGATTAATACAATTAAAGCCTTTTGGAAAATATTAAACGGCAACTGGAGAGATAATCGCGGCTCATTGATTGGGGTTGCAGTGTTAGTGCAAGCAGGACACAACTAAAAACAATATGAATTGCCTCGAGCAAAATGATCTCCAGCAAATTTCGTTAATCAAAAATATCTGGGGGAACTCAATTCTCACATCTAAGAGAATTGGTGACATCTACTGCAGAGTAACTGACAAATGAACAGAATTATATACATCAGCATATATCTTTGTAATATAGAGAAAGAAAGGAAAATTATATTTTTGGTTGAACCTGGTGGCACTAGAAAAACATTAATGATCAATTTACTATTAACAGAAGCAAGGAGAAAACGTGTAAAAGTCTAATCGCGGCAACATTAACAGCGGGGAAAGAAGGAGTACGGAGGCCTTTGTTCACTTTCTTTTGAATATACAAGGCCTGCTCGCTGCATTCCTACTGCTTTCGTTTCTTTAGCAGTTGCATAAAAATTGTAACGGGATCAAAAAAAAAATAGTTATTTTGCTTTGGCTTGTGCAAAAAATAACAAAACAAAAAATTTTACTCCTTTTTTCTCCCTTCTCATACACTCAAAAGAAAAATCAATCTATCCGTACTCAAATCAATCCCAAGCGGTATTAATAGTACGGTGATTATGGATTTTCTTGAATCAAGTACAAAAAGATTGATTCAAGTACGGATTTTCAATCGCGAAATACTTTAATTATCCATATTCAATCCCGATTTCGTACTTAAAATAATCGGAAATAAGAATTGATTTAACTAAAACTAAGATTGAATTAATCTCAAAATGCGATTATTAGCCAAAAAAGAAATTAGAAAGAAAAAATTATTATGATCGATTAACTTACCCGTATTACACCTTACAGAATGATAAGCCACTCACATCATGCCCGATATGGTTTTTATTTTAGAAATCGTGTGTACATATTGAACAAAAAATATAAACTAAATGAGAAGCAAGAGTTCAAATTTACTTTTTAACCCTTCGTAGTACACATTAGTCTGGCCAGACATTTTTTCAATGTGTATAGAAAATCCAAATATGCGTAGGCCGGAGGGTTAAACACAACGAAAAGTTTAATCTTTTTTTTTACTTGATTTAAGAATTGTATACTTCTTTCAAGAAATTTCGGGACTGATTTTCGAAAGTAATCCTATTTAGGATTGTTTTGAGCACGATTTAGTGTTATTTGTACTTGAAATTTTGCGAACGACTCGAACTTAAAGTAATCATAAAAAACTTGATTTATCCCGAGTGCTTTCCTTTCTGTGAAGAAGCGAATGTGTATCTTATCTTGTATACGAAAGAGCCAAGGCATTCTTTGAGGCATCTTTAACAGTTAGATAAGAATAGTTATTGAATCAAAAAAATTGTTCAGCAGTCCTTTAAAAAGGCCTAAAGTCAGAATGTCATAGAGGGAGAAAATACAGCTCACGCTCCCTTCAAGCTCCCGGTCAACCGTACTAATTTTGATACTCCGATCTGTAATATTTCAAAACGGAGTACTGCGGACAAAGTAATGATCGATTGTCAACTTATAATTTTGAATGAAAACAGGATGGCAAATAAAAAGTGATTCGAAGCGGTAAACATTATGCATTTAGTCACGCTGTTGTTAGCTGGAGGCTTACGTCAGCCATTGCAAAAAGTGCCGAGAGGAACTAGAGCTAAAGAAGTTCAGGTCGCAAACCTTTGTCTCTTTGTAGAAAAATGCTTCCTTGTGAAATTATATAGTTTGGGCTGGATGATTGCTAATTTCCTCCTTAACATTAGAGAATATCCTGAAACTGAAGGCAAGGTGATAATTCCACCAGATCTTGCCTTGGTTGAGCTAACCCTTGACGACGTAATAACACGACTATATTCAGATGTACGCAGCAAATCCTCGGATTGGCTTTGCGAACATACAATTCTTACACCTAAAAACGACGAGGAGCGGACCACAAATACAAATCTGTAGGTATTGTAGTGCTTACGGATAAGACCTTAAACTATCCCGGCCGAACGTGATGCTACGTAAAAGCCATACGTACAAACGTAGTAGAGGTCATTATATTTATCGGCTGCTTTCGAGGCGAATCGATGTTGGTATACACCACGGATACCAATTCGAGTAAAGGGGCTTGCAATTCCCACTTAAGGTCGGTATGACTATTAATAAATCTCAGGTTCGGTCTTGAAATATCATTAATTGACCTAAATGCAGATTGCTACTCACTCACATCTTAACGTGGTCAACTCGAGAGTCAGCACACCAAGCAATCTGGTCTGTTAGCACCTAAAGGCGCATCGTCCTTAGTGCCGCCGTAAAATATTATTCAGATATGCCAAGTTCGTAGGGTACTAAACGATATCACTTTTTGGCTGCCCATCGATACTTGATCGAAGTAGCTCATCCATCACCACTAAAAATGTAAGAGGAGAATGTCTGCATCCCTGGCAAACTCCGGCTACAATATCAATATATTGATGTGTGCATCAAAATTTGGCAATAGTATTTCGATTATTTGAAATTATCGTTCATGGCAATTAAAGAATTCTTACTTTTAATGACAAACGAATTGCAAAATATGCTTTTATATGCATTAATGCAAAAAAAGCTTTAAACGCTTGTCCTGCTTATTTTAATATTAAAACACTCGACATAAGTTTTGATTTGCTTACAATTTACGTTACTTTTTTATGAAACTTTTCAGGTTTGCTGTCCACTGCTTATCAAATATTTAATTTAATATTTTTTCTAGTTCACGCTTTTTTTTGTATTTTGTATTTAACGCAAGTATTTAAACAATTGTTTTAAAATGTAGAAAAAAGAATTAAAAATCGTATCTTACAAAAATTATAATAAAATAAAATAATTTTATTACTGCTGCTGGCCTGTGAATCTTAAGTTTTTTTTTCGTTTTATAATCACGAATTTAAGGTGGCCTTATGCCAACAGTTCTTTTTTTAGACGATTTTTTTCGTTTTATTTTATTTGTTTTCTTTTATGATGATAATTAGTTGATTAATTGTGATAAATGGTGCGTATCAGTAACATTTTGTTGGTATATCAGTTATGATGATGGTGATAATAAGTAATAAGTGCGTACATTTATTGTAAAGTATTTTGTGGAAAAATGGTGTTGCAATAGAAGATGTTATGTTGAGCACGGAAAATTGGGGTATCAGTACTGAGCTGTTCTGTAGTAAAATGCAAACCCTTTTTAAAGGTTAAGAAAATACGTTCGATAACGAAAGAAAGATGTCGTTAACACAATGACACAATAACTGTTTTTGTCGAGAAATTGCAAAAATAAAAATTTTGGTAACTTTTTAAAAATATATACAGGCAGGTTCTACAAATCGAAATGATGTGGAATTGAAATCGAACGAGATTTTAATTTCAATTATTTACAAATTGACAATTATAAATATAATTGGTACTTAAAGTATGAAGTATATTAAATGGAATATTTTTATAAACTTTCCTTACAGGCTCGTTTTAAAAAAATTTGTTCGATTTTAAATTCACTTCATTCCCATTTACATAACATACCCGATAGTAAGCCAAATTTGTTTATGCCGAATCTTTCATAGCGTTCACCATGGTGCGATAGTAACAGAAAGTTATATTAATTTCATTCTTAAGATGTAAACAAATTTAATTTTATGCCACGCCCACTTGAACAATCCTCACAAATAGGATGTAGTGCATTGATAATCAAGATGCTTGTACCTAATTTTCCGTTCTCCAGATATACAAAAATCTATAATGTCATTGGATGGAAAGTATCACGCCTACTTGTCCAATTACGCCTACATACTGCCAGACGTTGTGTATTGATAACCAAGGTGATTGTACCTAATTTGGAAACTTTGGCTCTTGCCGTTTTTTCAGATATCTCCTTGTACGAGAGGTGCCACGCCCAATTCCCTAATCCTTAGGTTGTGTATTGATAACTTAAATATGTGCACCAAATTTGGAAAATTTTTCTTTTACCGTTCTTTAGATACAAATAAATTTATTTTGTGCCACGCTTAATCCAACAGTCCCGCCCACATTTTGTCAGGTGTTGTGTTTTGATAATCAAGCCGAATTTGTAAACTTTTTTCTCATAAGAAACAGAATATAAAGGGTGGTTAACTCTTAAAGGTCGATATTGATTTTGAATTAAACACAAATTACTTAGGAAATTATTGTCATTTCTTTTTATTATGATAATATTTGTTTGGTTCAATTATGTTTAGAACAAAATATCGGTTAAATGTCCTCCGCGACCTCGGCGGCACACCTCCATTCGATGGTCCAAATTTTCGATGAAGGTGAGGCATAATTGAGGTTCTATGTCGTTGATGTGCCGAATTATCTCATCCTTTTGCTCTTGAATTGTTGCTGGCTTATTGACGTACAACTTTTCTTTTTTTTCAAATAACGCCAAAGAAAGAAGTCCAATGGTGTCAATTGACATCGCCACTACGTGAGATAACACGGCCATTGAATTTGTCGCGCAAAAGAGCCATTGTTTCGTTAGGGGAGTGGCACCGTCCTGTTGCAACCACATATCGTCTACATCCATATTGTCCAATCCGACCGAAAAAAAGATCGTTATCATCTCACGATAGCGAACACCATTCACAGTAACTGCCTGACTGGCCTCATTTTGGAAAATATACGGCCCGATGATGCCTCCAGCACATAAACCGCACCAAACTGTCACTCTTTGCGGGTGCACTGATTTTTCGAAAATCACTCTTGGATTATCATTCGGTCAATTGCCGCAATTCTGTTTATTGACGAATCCAATGTGGTGAAAATGTGCGTCATCACTGAAAATTATTTTCTTCGAAAATGGGCCAACTGTTGCCATTTTTTGCCACAATTCTGACCATTGACGACGTTTGGAATGGTCAAGAGACTTTAGTTCTTGAGTCAATTGCACCTTGTAAGCGTGTCAATGCAAGTCTTAATGCATTATGTTCATCAACGACGAGCGCGAGAGGTGCAATTGTTGGGGACGACGACGAGTTGAGGTGGACGGATCTTCAGCCACACTATCGCGAACAGCAGCAATATTTTCTGCAGTACGATCTGGACGAGCATGCACTGGTGTTTTCACATCTCCTACAGACCCGGCTTACTCAAATTTTTGCACGATTTATCCGATTGTACGCACATTTGGACGATTAAATTGACCGAAAAAATCATGAAGTGCACGATATGCATTTTGATTTGAACGACCGTTTTCATAATAAGCCTGAATAACTTTAACGCGTTGCTCGATTATGTATCTTTCCATGGTTAAAATTGAGTTAGTCTGAAATTGAGAAATGTCAAATGAAATGCAGAAAAAACTTGCCGTTGAAGTGTGATTCACATTAAACATTGGCCCTTAATATACTTAACAGGGTTTGCGATCATAAAAAGCTCGTTTTAATAAAATTTAAATTATACCCTAAAGTTCAATGAATTAAATTTTTCATTAAATTATTTTTTGTATAAAGAAAGGAATTTTACAACATAAAATAAATTAAAATTTATTGATAATTTTTCAATCTTGACTGAGCTGGGAATCGAACGCAGGTTTTCATATGCTGCGATCGTTACCAAACAATCTCTTCAAAGGGGTTTGCCGTTTAACACTCACTCACCGCCTGTTTAAAATATCAAACTTTGGATTAAAACCATAAGCAGTTTAATAAATTTACCACAATCCTAATTATTAAATAATACCTCAATTTTTGTACACCCTTTATATGAAGATTCAATAAATAAATATTGAGAGAATGAATTCGTGTTCAGCAACCTCAATTTATCTCATTTTTGAGGCTCTTTTTTTGTGGTGTTGTGTGATCACAGATTGTAAAAATTGTTTTATTCTTGCAAAATTTCTATTGTTTTAAAAAATATACATTTTACAGAGTAGAAACAAATTTAAATTTTTAACACTTCTACAAATGGAAAATATGTTTGTTTGCAACCGGTACCCATAACGTTACTAAACTTTTTGTTATTTCCGTGTCGGTATCAAAAACTGTATTCAATTTTAAACGGTTTCGGTATAAATAACGAATACGGTTGCCAAACTTGTTTTTTATCAGCCAACGAACGTACGTTACTCAACATTTTGGTATAATTTAAGCCAGGCACTGTAACAGTTATGACATTTATTGTAAAAATATAATTGTTATTTTCTGATTTATATATATATTTTTTTTGCAGAAATAATTGTTTTTTTTTATTGAGTTGTAGGTTTAAAAAATCTGACAACATGAAACCAAACATAATCTTTGAATGCCCTCCACCACCACTAGTGGTGAATGAAGGTATGCTAAGTTGGTTATCCTGTCTATTTTACATCTAAGACCCCATTGAGTAATGCAAAGTAGATTTAACAATGTCGGTCTGTCTGGCTGTCTAATAAAAACACGCTCACTTTCGAAAAACTCAAAAGAAAATAACATGCTTGGTGTTATGGTTTGGGATTGAAATCCAGCAAAATCTGTTCCGTAGGATTAATAATTTTGTTACAAAAGCTAACTTGATGGTGCAATAATGCACGGAATGATATAGGATTTCGCACAAATTCCTTTTTTACGACTGTTAATCAAACTGTTAAATTTCGTGAAGATCGGTCCATAATTTACCCAAGGCCCCATATAAACTATTCTTTCGAAAAACAGTTAAGAACCCCTTTAAGAAGTAGTAAACAATGCTATAATATAGAAAGATACTGTGAAATTTCATTAAGATCGGTCCATAATTAATCCTAGGCCCCACATAAACCCTACTCGCGGTAAACAGTTAAGTAAAAAAAATTAAATTTGTTACGTCACAGTTTAAAAGGACTATAAATCACACTGTCAATTTTCGTAAAGATCGGTCAATAATTCATTATACGCCCCATATAAATCCTACTCTCGGAAATTAATAAAATACGCCTTAAACCGTAAAAGATATTGCGGTAAAATTTCTTCCAACTTAGCTTCACATTGCCAAAATAAATGGCATGCAATTTTGTGATAAACGGCCCGTAATTTATCTTATGGTGTTTTCTTTTCTACATAAAATGTCACATTTTATTTTTTAAAAAAATGCAGTTTGGTGTTCGTTTCTTAAAAATGCTTTGCTCTCTAAAAGGGCAGCGTGTTTTATTCAAAAAAAAATCACCCTTTAAGGCATTGCACTTTACGCCCCGTATAAATCGAGAGTGTTGATAATGCCCTGTAAAAAGATGGCTTCTGTTTAAATATGGGGTTACCAGACGAAGTTGGGAACAAATCGCCAGTAATCAGGACAGTAAAAATTTCAAGTTTTAATAGTTATTTTTTTCTATTATTTTATAGTAAACACAAAAGAAAGCATTACATTGTTATTGGAAGGTTGCCAGTGGTATAAAATTTAAATGAATGCGGTGTCATAAAATTATTTTTGAAAAAAAAACGTCAAATCAAGAAATCGTAAAAACTTGGTGTCAATAAATCGGCAATCTGGCAAAGGTATTTTCTTGTTTGCATATTTTATGAGAAACAAACTAAAGAAATTGGAATTTCGTCATTCATTTTGTTCATTTATTTATTTATTTAATATCAATCTATTAACAAATTTGGGTTTATGTATATTTTTTTATATATATTGAAGAACAAACTTTTTGTCAGCTGCGATCCAATTTTGTGTTTTGTTCTCGTCAAAAAAAAAAATGCAGTATTACATGTTCGGCAAGACATTTTATACATCCACCTTTTGAAATGTGGTATTTTTTTTTTTTTTGTAGAAAAGAAAACACCATTATTTTCACTGTAAACGTTAAAACTAATTTCACTACAGTATTGAAATTTATGTTTTTTAATACCAGAAATCACTCTACAGAATTATTTGGGATGATTGGTCTATAACTTACCACGGCTCCAATATGAAGTCCCCTCCTGAAAAACATTTAAGGTCGGCTGAAACTGTTACAAATCATGATATTTTACTCAAGCTAGTACAAATCTCTAAAAAGAAAGGCATACAACTTTCTGATTGTCGGTCAATAACTTAACATATGAAGGTCTAAAGATTAATTAATAATAAATCGATATCATATAGAGCTCACTCCAGAAATTTTCGAACTGTCGATGGAGGGTGTAAAAGATTCCGCACAGTCGAATGTAGCACTCCAACTTGTTGTTGTGAAAGAAATTAACATCTACTATAATTCCCCTTTCTTTAATTTATATATATTAAAGCGCGTGCAATTTGTATGTCGGAACATTTAATTCTACAAAAAGTTCACGAGATAGTATTTAAATGGCTTTATCGCTTATAAGTGCGTACAACTAAAAGACTGGGGTTAAAAAGGGGAGGTAAAGTAAAAGTACTTGCAAAAAACCCAAAAAGAAAAAGAACTACTTATAATATTTAACGTTAATTAGCAACTGGTTGGCAGTGGAAAAAAACGGCCGTAATAAAATTGCGTAAATAAATTTTGCCAAAAAAAAAAAACGTATTTGTATGTTTATATTTTGCAACAGTTTGGCGCTTATTTTTCGAGATTTGATAGTGAAGTCTTGTGATAATGAGTTAAACAAGTAGTGAACATATTAGCAATTCGAAATAGTTTATTTTTTCATTATCATATCTTGGCAAAGTACAAGTTTCAAGGTTAGTGTAGTTTAATCTAAGAAACTGTTTGATAAAGTAATACTTTTGAACATTTTTAATAATAATTTATGTTGAAGGAGTTTATATTTGCTTAATCGTAGAACACATAAGCAAAAAATACCACATAACCGGGGTACATTTGTGCCCCATTTAAAATTTTACCTACACAAACAAACATTTATTTTAGAATCCTTTAATTAAAATTTAGAAAAATTAATTAAATAAATTAATATATTTAAAAAAAATCTTTGAACAGCCTCTTATTTGCAAATTTTTTCATATAAATTCTATTGGGTACACGGGTACCCCGCTATGTCTTTGCGTAGGTGGCAGCTTTGGAATCTTATAGTTATAGAACCACTGAACCGAATTTCATAAATACTCTATTATATTGTTTTTTCAGGTAGACACATTTACAGTTTCTAGTGGACACACGGGTACCTTTGAACAGCCTCTTATTTGCAAAATTTGTTCATATAAAAACTATTGGGTACACGGGTACCCCGCTATGTCTTTGCGTAGGTGGCAGCTTTGGAAGTTTACAGTTATAGAACCGCTCAACCGAATTTCAGGTAGAAACATTTACAGTTTCTAGTGGACACTCGGGTACCTTTGAACAGCCTATTATTTGCAAAATTTTTTCATATACAAACTAGGTGGCAGCTTTGGAAGCTTATTGTTATAGAACCACTGAACCGAATTTCATAAATACTCTATTAGATTGTTTTTTTCAGCTAGAAACATTTAAAGTTCCTAGTGGACACACCGGTACCTTTGAACAGCCTCTTATTTGCACATTTTTTTTATATAAAAACTATTGGGTACACGGGTATCCCCGCTATGTGTTTGGAAGTTTCATAAATACCGAACCGAATTTTATAAATACTCTATTATATTGTTTTTCAGCTAGAAACGTTTAAAGTTCCTAGTGGTCACACGGGTACCCGGTTATGCGTTTTTTGGTTAAAGAGTTTACAAAATACCACAGAAAAAAAATTGTCCATAAAAAGAACAGTTTAATTTGTTGCTTGAATTCTAAAAAAAGTATTATTATTTTTATTCAGAAAACCAAAACCAACTTTAATATTTTTACAAATTTAAATTTAATTTTTCTTATAATCAACACATTTGTACTTAAATTTCTCTGAGAATTCAGAAGAATTTTATATTTGAATGAAAAATGTTTGCATTAAATTTCAGAATCAAATTCAAATAGCAAAAATATTTTTATGGCTGTTTACAACTCACAGTTATGAGCCATAAAATATTTACAAAAAAAAGCAAACAAAAAAAATTAAACATTTTATAGTTTTTTTTTTTGCGAGTTTGCAAATTTTTAGCTGAATGTCAAGTTCAGTAAATTTATGTGGAATGTTCTAATGTTTGTACATATTTTTAAAAATGTATTAAAAAAAATATTTAATTATCATGTTGAGATCGTTACAAATAGTCAATTATATTAGATTCAAACTGAATTAACCGGACAATAGTAACGTCCACCTTTAGCTCTTTGTGTGTAGACAGACGCAAGTATCTGGCGGGAATTGAACACACAACTCTTCCACTGGTAGATTAGCTAGCTATCTGCTAGTCTACCGGGATATCTAGGCTTCATATATTGTAGACTTTTAATATCGCCAGAAAGCCTCATAAAAAATTCTTTAATTTTAAGGAATTTCGGCGAATAATACAAAAAATATATAAAATAGAAACAAATACCGCAAATGAAAAACGGTTAAAAACACTTTCCTCCACTGTTTGTCCACCGATTTAAACAAAAAATACTCCATTTAAAAGGTACTTAGTTACAGTAGTTCATGATATATATATTTTATATGAGGGGGTAAAAATATTAAAAACGGGTAACTTTGATAACCTCTTATTTCCAAAACTAAAAGAGATAAAAATACTACCTATCGTTGTTCATAAGAAAAATAAGCGGACTGGTGCTTGGAACTTTTTGGATTTTGAATTTGATGTTGGCCCTTTTGGAAAGTAATACACCCGTTTACTACATGTATTTTGGCACATCTTTGTCGCAATCTTTTAAATCAACACACATAGACATACGATTTAATTTGTAACTTATCAAAAACATACAAATATAAAAAATTTCCTACTTTTTTGAATTTCGAAATTCGAATCTTTTTTTTTTTTTGGTACTTTTTTCAAAACATTTTTCTATTAAATTTTAAATTAGAAGCTACCACTCAATATTGAAACTTTTTGTACTTCAAAAGGGAAATTAAATTTCTTTCTTTTACTTTTCCGTGCTGCATATGGTAATTTTTGAATTTTCTAAAAGATTGAACTTAGAAACATTAAATTATAGGAGAAGGCTCCTGAGTGAATGAAAGCCTATATAATGAAACAGGTTGGTACGTTTTTGTTCTTCAAAAGGTACTTTTTGAACTTTAAGCATGCAATGCCCTGAGTAAATAAGAATCTGTAAGTGGGATTTTTTTTTTGTACATTTTTGTTCTACAGCTGGTACTTTTTTAATTTTCGGTAATATTGGATATAGAAATAAAAAATTAAACATGCAATGTCCTGAGTGAAAGAGAATCTATAAAAATTAACTTTTTTGTACTTTTTTGTTCTACAATTGGTACTTTTTTAAATTCCGTTAATATTTTACCTAGAAACTGAAAATTAAACATGCAAGGCCCTGAGTGATTGCGAATCTATAAAAAGGATATTCGTTGTACTTTTTCTTTTTTTAACTGGTACTTTTGATTTTTTTTTTAACACTAAACCTAGAAACATCAAAGTCAACATGAAAAGTATAGAATGATTGATAAACTATAAGAGGAGACTTCTTGGTACTTTTTCGTTGATCAATTGGTACTTTCTGATTTTTTTTATTTTATTGAAACAACAAAATTAAATTAAAACCATTCACGGACTTGAGTGGAAGATAACATATGGACCGAAGATTGGTCCGTCGCCAAATCGATTCACTTAGACAATAAAAAAAAACTGATGCTCGAAACAAGTTAATTCATGTATACATACAAATAATTAGGTCGAATTTCGTCCACTGGGAAAATACTTATACTAATTAAAAACGAAATATATTTCTATATATAAAAGCTCATAGAGTAAACTCTATAGTTAAGAGTTAAATGTGTTTAAAAAATATAATTGTTTTGTTTTTTAAACATTATAGTTGAACAGAATTCTAATTAAACACCTTTAATTTAAATTAAAAAATCTTGGCTTCTTGTCAAATCCCTACAAGGGATTTTAGAAAAACTTAAATTTAACTCGAAATTTAATTCCATTTTTAAAATTTCCGGTAGCAACGTGATTACCCCTTCCCCCCAAATAGCGACCATCATTTACATAAATAAAACGAAAAATAAAATACAAATTTGCTAAATAAACTCCAAGCGTATGCAGTTTTTGTTAAATTTCTCTTTAATCTCTTTTAAATAGGAAATCAAAAATTATCAAGGTGCTCCTAAACAAATACTAGACCGACAACAACAATAACACTAGCAGACAATAGCCCTTTAATGAATAAACTGTAAGATAAAAAAAACCAACAGGAATGTTTAACATTGTGATACTGCAACTTTTAAAGCAAAACAAAAGTACTAAACGATGTATCGAAAAAATGCAGCAACAATAGCCAGTCATAAATAAGGAATATTGGCAAAACATTTAACACTTCAATGTAATATTTCATGGTATAATGTTAGTTGTTGTTCTTGTTGCTGCAATTTTTCTGAATGTGTTTGTTGCAACATTTTTAAAGAATTTTTGCTTTCTCCCATTTATTGCACTCGTTTGGGAATATTTGTGGTCAATATTTTTCATTCGAAATACACGCAGAGAATACGAATATGACTGAACTTGGTTATGGCAACTTCACTATGTTTATTTTAACAATATATTGTTGTCGTACACAAATAATTGTTATATTTTTTAAATATCAGCAATATTATAGTTACAGTAAACATATCAATGTTTATCGCAATTAAAAAAAAAAAATAAAGAAATTGTATTAACATTTAAAAATATTGTAAAGTGCCACACAATAAAAAATCAATGCAAAAGATTTTAATTTATTTTATTGTTGCGACAGCACCACTGTTTCATAATATGATTAATTCTTAGCTTATTATGATTAGGGGAAAAATATTATTATTTTATATTACGAATATATTTGGTCATTATATGATTCTTTAATAATCATAATATGGTGACTCCAATCATGAATCTTAACATAATATGTTGCTCTTAGAATATGTTTGCAACAACTATGTTTTTCTTTGCGTGTAGCAACAGTAAAAACAAGTATGAATATGATAAACTGCACCACAGTATTTAAAGTCGTTAGTGCACACGATGAATGAATTTTATGTTTGAAAATGTGGATGACATTGATGCTGATAAAATATGGTTAAGACAGGAAGGTGCTCCATGTCATACGGCGATTGCAACGATCGAATTATTAAAATCAAAATTTTGCGATTAGTAGATTTCAAGAAATTGGACTGTTAGTTTGCCTCCTAAGTCGTGAGACTTAACAGCTCTCGATTATTTCCTGTAGGGTTACGTGAAACCACGTATTTATGCTACAGGGTCTAAATTTAAGAAATTTGCTTCTAGACGGGTCAACATCATTAATTTCTAACTTTATTCAGTTTGGGGGCCCCAATACAAATAAAATGTGTTTAAGAAAAAGTCCCATTACTGCCATGGAGTCGCGCCTAGGGAAATAAAATGTATGACCGGCATACATTGGTTTTTTGTCCTTAACATTTTTTTAAACATATTTACTCTTTATCTCTATCTCTTAGGGGGCCTCAATATTAAATTCTTAAATTATCAAAATAATTTTCGTGGGAATACAAAATTTAATTTAAATGATTTTGTTATTCGTGCTTAATTCCCAATTTTTATTATTTGATAAAAACACTGAAATTTATTGTTGATGGGATAAGATATTCCTATGCGCATTTCACTGGTTGCTTAGGCCAGATCATCAGGAAACTTCATCCATAAAGATTTTAGAAAAACTAAAGATATTAAACCAAATAAAACTGTTAAGCGTATAAGAATTACGCAACAGTTCTATTTGTAACAATATCAAAGTTTAAACAAAATCATCAACAATAAACAGTGAGTTTATCTCTCCTTACATTTCCTTACATTTAAGAAAAAACAAAAACAACTCGCTTTATTTAAAAAGCGGGTTGCCAGTCAGTTTTTTTTGGCCGTGCACCTGCCAGTTTATTATCAAAATAATTTTCGTGGGAATGCAAAATTTAATTTAAATGATTTTGTTATTCGTGCTTAATCTTAAATTTAATTAAAAGTTGTATGTCTTTTGTGAGTAAAATCAGAAGTTTTTTGGTTGGAACTTCGTTTTCAATATGTAGCTGCATTTAATAATTTTTTATATAACAAAAATTTCGAAATTTTGCTAAAAAAATTCAAAAAATTATTTTTCTAAAACGACTACGCATATCGAGCCCTAATCGTGAAAATAACGTAAGCGACGACATTTTCAATTTCGTTTTTTTAATACATGACTTTATTGGCAATACTTGTCTCATCTCATAAAATGTCATGGTCACAAAATGTGCCGTTACGATTTTATAGCAAGAACATTTTTATCGTAATCAACAAATTTCATACAAAATTGATATGAAATAAAATAAAAAAAAACTCTCTCCTGTAAATGTTATTTTTGCGGTTGGGCTCGATATAAAAAAAGTGTAGCCTTCTTTGAAGGTAATTTATTGCGGAATTTTGAAATTTTTTACAGTTTTTTTTAATACACTGAACCATTTTTGGTTTACGTGATTTTATGCTGTGCAACCTCCTCCATTTTCGAAATATCGGTATGTATGTATTTTTTGTATACTTAAATTATAAAAACGTTTCTGCTGGAATTATCGAATAACTTCCTTAGCAAAAGTTTAATAGTTTATTGCGAGCTTTAAACCTCAGACATTAGGGTGGTGCAAACAGAGATCTGGTGGATTAATACAAGAACGAGTTACTTGAGTTCAATGGCCTCTGAGGGCAAACATTGCGTTTCTCGAGACAAGCACATTGATATGTATATTATACTTTAAGATCGGACTGTAAATGCCTGACATAACGAAAAACGTAAAAAGGCGACCCCTACGTTCGGCAAAAAAAAGTTTTTTTTTCGAAACCTCCTTTCAAAAATACTTTATATTAGAGGGTGTAGGAGTCAACTTTTTTTTTTAGGTACGGTCTAACGACATACATACATATGTATATGTATATACCACGCATAAGTTTATAGATTAAATTAAAGTTGAAAGCAATTCCAGAAATATATTTTTTTATTCTTTTTCAAACCGCTCTTTAATTTTTTTTGTACACTGCGTCGCCATTTTTAGTCGGATCATAACGTATTACATATCGTTATTCATGGCTTGTCTATTGCTTTATTTTTGCCTTGTGACGTTCACTTGTGCCGTTTTCGCCCCCTATGTCCGATTTTTTGCACGTGGCCAAATAGCCCTACTAAAAAAGTATAGTCACTTTAATAACACACCTCATATTGGGCCTGTTTTTTTCATTTTCACATACTTGTTACATTTAACCAGGTCGAGCCCAATACGAATCAAAAAATTTGCACCAGTCACGCAATAGAACCTTTAAAAAAGAATTACCTTCAAAAAAAGTACCTTTTAAAGAGGTACCTTTTTAAAAAAGTACCTTTTGAAAAAGGACATTTTTAAAAAAGTACCTTTTAAAAAAGTACATTTTTAAAAAAGTACCTTTTATTAAATTATCTTATAAAAAAGTACCTTAAAAAAAGTACCTTTTAAAAAAGTGTCTTAAAAAAAAAGTACCTGTTAATAAAAACTTCCAAACGTCGTGGAATCGACTGCACGGGATTGGTACTTAATACCAAAGTTATGATGTTCCACTCACGTCTTATTCCATGCTTCACAGTGCTAAAAGCGGGTTTATGGAATTTACGGACGGTACGGACGGTGTTTGAAGTAATTTTTGACAATTTTGAATTCGTGACATTTTCGTATCTTTTTTGTATAAATCTGCAACAACTCTGTATCAAAGTTTTGTAGAAATATGTATTTTCATTGAAGTGGAAAATCGGTATTTGAATAATGTCATATCTAGTATCCAATTATACGTTTGAGCCAGTTTATATTTCAAACATGTTACTATAATTCTAATTCTTTTAAATATTTGTTATTTGTATGTGTTTTTATACAATTTACTTATTTGCCTGTTAGACTTCTATAACAAAATGGAAATTTCAACAAAATTGACGTCAGCAAAAAATTTTTCATTTTTTCCTGCAACAATTTATACGATGATGAAGATATTTCCGCCTGCTAATGATGTTAAGTTAGTTCAGCTCAGTCAATAAGGCCTTTAATTCGATTTTTTTTTAATTTTTTATATAAAAACGACTGTTTTTGTTGTCATTGGGATTTGAAAATTAACTCATTAAGTCAGGGGATTTTTTTAAAAGTCTATTTTAGCCACAATCTCATGCCAAAGTCGTGTGTTCAGTAAATGAATTTACTATTTCTATGAATAAGTAGAAAAACTCTCGTAGCATTTGCAAATACAAATTGTTAATTTTATCTAATGAATAAATGTTTGCATTAAACTAAAACACGTATTTGCTAGATACAACTAATAAAAGCGCCAGTGAGTGAGTGAATCACACTCACGTGACCTGTTTACAACAACAAAAACCCAGTGCAATTTACATTTTCTTTAACACTTATAAATTAAATTTTTAATAAATATTTGTCTTAATAACAATTCATTAGCTGAAATTATTGGAAATTTTATTTTTAAATTTAATCTAAAGTTTTCGTAAAAATGTTAGTTGTATTTAAAAAACCAAATGGTATTTATGTCCATCTGGTTTCAAGATAAGGTTTTAATTTCTACATAGTTGATAATTTTTTTTTTTTTATAAAGAAATAGAAAGTTTAATTAGGAAATTTATGGTTCAGCGATAATGTCTCGCCATATAAATGAAATCAGTTCGCCTATTTGTGAATTATGTACGTATGACAAATTAGACTCTCTAATACTAATGCCGGCGCTTAAATTTTGTTAAAAAAATTATCAAATGTACGAGTATTTTTAAAAAAAGAATATCAGAGTTAGCTTTAGATAACATTTTCTTCTGCATGTCTACATAAAGTTTTCTCTGATAACATTAAGGCCCAGTTTCTTAGGCATCCTGTAAGAATTCATACTAAAATTCGTTATCCAAATTTTTAAATGATTTTAATTATTAACCTTAATTTAATGTCTTAAATCTTTTTAAAGATTCATAAAACTCGAAATCAAATATGAAGATGTAAGAAAGTATAGTCGGTCAATTATATGATAACCTACACCACAATATGTAACAACAAACTCTAGACAGTGTACCCTATTTGGGACCCATGGGCAATCATGTACCCGACAGAACAAAATTACGTATGAGGTTAAGAATCATGTAAAAGTTCTTTGTGCCTAATTTTACTAAGATATCTTTGTGTTATCTGAGAGCAACACAAAAGAAAAGCAGAGGAATTACATTTTGTTGTCCAGCAACCGCCCAGATATTAATTTTGATATTTCTGCTTTCCAAAGAATCATCATCAGTGCCTCACCTCAACAATATTCTTCTATTCTATTCTTGTAACCGGGCATAAGTCAAACTGTAAGTTAAAACTCTTAGCGAATATCATAAAATTTTTACTAGATAGGGTCGTTTGTTGTTTGTTAATAAAATCGGTAATTTTGGTCGAAAGTGACCAATGTTTTTTTTTAATAATTTGTGTTGACACAATACATCAGAATTTATCATTGATTCCCAATTTTTAATTTTAAATCAGTTAGGGCCTTTAGCGTTTAAGATATATTGTCATTTCAAAATGTTATAGAAATTATGTACATGTAAACAAAACCTTTCATAATTTTATCCTAAACTAGCATTTAACCCGCTACTTCGTTCGCTTCTTTTCTTTCTTCGTGGACATATCGGTATGCCAAAGTTTATTTTCTTATTCACTTTGGACCTTGCATGTTTAATTTTATCTTTCTAGGTAAAATGCCAACGGAATAAAAAAGTACCAAAAAGTTGCCTCTAATAGATTTTTATCCACTTAGGGCATTGAATCTTGAATTTTATGTTTCAAAGTCCAATAAAAACGGATATTCAAAAAGTACCAGTTTAATAACTTAAAAGTACCAATAAGTGCTTTAAGAGATTCTCATTCGCTCAGGACCTTGCAGGTTTAATTTAATATTTATTAGGCCAATAATAGCGGAAATTTTAAAAAAGTACCAGTTGATGAATAAAAAAGTACCAAAAAGGTCCCTCTTATAGAATCTCATCCACTCAGGACATTGCATATAAAATTGTATGTTTCTAGGTCCAATACTAACGGAAATTCAAAAAGTACCAGTTAAAGAACAAAAGGTACCACAAACTTCCCTCTTATAGATTCTTATCCACTCAGGGCATTGCATCTTGCATTTTATGTTTCTAAGTTAAATAATAACGGATATTCAAAAAGTACCAGTTTAAGAACCAAAAAGTACCAATAAGCTCATTCATTTAGGACCTTGCAGGTTAAATTTTATGTTCGTAAGACCAATATTAGCGAAAATTTAAAAAAAGTACCAGTTAAAATCGAAAAAGTACCAAAAATATCCCTCTAACAGTTTGTCATTCACTCAAGACCTTGCATGTTTAATTTCATGTTTCCAGGACCAATACTACGATAACGATAATTAAAAAAATACCATTAAAGTATAAAAAATTTAATTTTTTTAGTGGGAGCCCATAATTAGTACGAATATGTCAATGAATGAAAAAAAATATTTTGTAAAAAAGTACCAAAAATAGTTACGATTTTCACCCCTTAAATATTCGAATTTCGAAAAAGTACCCAATTCGTATTCGTATTTTTTTGATAAGTTTCGAATGTGGTATAAACTTTGGTTCTATGTACGCTTGCGACCGAATATTATAAACCTTCTGTAAAGCAACTATTTTGACAGACATTTACAATTACACGTGGCTTAAAAAGTTGACAAGTCAGATGTAACAATCATGTCGTCATATTAATATCTATTAAAGAAAGTACCCTATTGGACAAAGTACTTTCTTGTAATAGAATTTAGTAGCATATATAGGGAATATTATGTTTGATATTGCTCAATTAAAATTATGCACTGATAGAAAAGGCGTCATAACGCTGATGTATTTTGACATCAGTACTATGAAAAGTGTCTTCGTTTTTGACCCCATGACACTTTTCATCATTGTGATATCAACCTTAACACCACTTGGCCAAAGTGTCATCAGGGTCAAAATGAAATTATGTCATCAATGGGATGAGAAAGGAGAAAGGACACATTAGCAGCAATTTAATGACAGTTTGTCATTAAGTCAAAGTCATTGGAATTGACTTACGTCCATAGAACTCCATTCCTTAAACTACGGTCTCTTCTTACTTATGTGGCACCCATGGGCACCAAGTTTTTTTGTTTGCAATCATCCTGTATTGTGACAAAAATTTACTTGTAGATTTTTCTTTCTCGACCTATTTTTATTTCTTTCTTTTAAATATTAAACAAAAATGTTTCTTATCGATTTAAATAATTTTGAAACTATTTTATAAAAACTGTCCTCGTTAAGTTTTTAATCGTTCGATGTTTGAAAAATTTCCCAAATATAGTTAAGACAATTAAAATGACTAACAAAACAAAACCAAAAAAACAATTTTGAATCTAGAAAAGCCATTGATTTCTCTAATTTTGGTAAATAAATGTATTAAAAGTTAAATAAACATGTCATTTTTTAATACATGTCCTTCGATTTCTTTCAAAGTGAAAGTAAATATTTTATATCAATAATTTTTATTTATCTTAAGTGCATTTTATCGTTTGCGCATACTTATATTTTTTTAATTATAGAAACTAACTGCGGGTTTTTTTTAAAATACCACCTCCCAACTATAACAAAAAAATAGCAGGTTTTTAGCGGAGAAATGCTAAAATTTCGATTACCATCTCGCCTATGCACAGTGGTCCCAATGACGAATTTAGCGCGAAAAAAGTAATAACTCTTGTTTAAAAGCACTTAAAGGGATAAACATTTCTACGAATAAGTGACTTAGTACGGTGCGAGCTCACGCCAAAAATGGGCGGATTCGATTGAGGGGGCGTGGCACTTTTCATGCAAAACAAGTTGACATAATGACGCATTACGTTTTTTGGCACCCATACGCATAGAAAGATACGAGCTTTTTGAGTGTTTTCCGTCAATATACATCGCGATGGGAGGCATGAATTTTATATGGCGAGTTGCTACTTTGAAGCACAGCATTTTTGTTACAAAAAGCGATTTATTCAACGTATAGAAATTTTGTGTATATTTGATTTTGTTTTTTCTTAAACCCGCTTTCAATAAAAATTTATGTTGGTAGAATTCCAACCAATTGTAGTGGGGATTGTAAGAAAAGATTAACTTACGGTTTATTGTTGGTATTTTGTTTAAGCTTTGATACGTTGCAAATAAAATTTGAATGTTTATAATTCTTATTCACTCTACAGTTTTATTTGCATATCTAATTTCTTCAACTTTTCTAAAGTTTTTATTGGAAAGATTTTTATTGGGTTGCAACAGAAAACATTCTAATTGAAAATAGTTCACGCTAATAGTGAAGTAACTACTTAAGTTACATAATAACTCTCAACTTGTTACAAAGAGGGATCATCTTAAGGATATTTCATCGAAGCATAATCAGGTGCATACAAAACCTGGAATTCGATATTAATTTAGAATTGACAGGTTTCTTGAGATCTTGGCCAGAGTTCCTATCTGATACCACAAGAGTCAGAAGATCCTGGTGCTTCGGCACCAAACTGATTATTGGTAAAGACCCTGAGGGGCATGCTGTCTTAAGAAGAGGTGTTGTGATTGTGCTTGAGAAAAATTCTGTGCGAAATACATTTTATGTTACAGTCAAAATGTTTGATTATGATGGTTCACATGTACTACTGAGTTTGAGGCCGATCATTAAAGACCTACACGAAAAGAAGTTTATTTTCTAAAGTCATCAATTTCGTTTCTTAAAACAAGAAAATCCAAAATCTAAAAATAATTTCTTGATTTTAAATTATTATGTTTGCATTTAGTAAAATTTTCTTAAATAAAGAAACAAGTCATATTTAGTAAATAATTCTTTAAATGTAGATTGTGCGAACAAGCGAATAGATAAGGGACCGGTAGAATTTCAGGTCGATTAACCTGCTTGGACGAGGAACTGAACTTGAGGGGAGAGCGGTAGTTGCGGTCTGCAGATTTTGTAGTTGTGCATCGATTTAAGTAACGGTGCTACGTTTTAAATGTGATTGGTTAAGTTGTGGTTTTTGTCAAGTGGCAAGAAGTTGCGGTACCGGTGGCGGTAAAGACTTATCCCTTTATGGAATACCAGTTAAAGTTCACTTTAGTTTACCAACTCATAAGAACCCATACTATTTTGCTCGGCTTAATGTGTTGGTTAACTAATGTGAACTTTAACTTTTTTGCATGAGGGTGTTTGTAGTTGCCGAGAGCGAATAGTCGATTTGCCGGCGGTGAAGTAGAGCTGTTACTGTAGCAGCGATACCTGAAGAACAGGTGTTGCTGAGTTGATAATCCTTGGTCGGTTTGTTGAACTCCGAGGCGTTACGGAGCGTAGAACAGATTGTCTTGGGAGTGGAGTGCTTTGTTGGCATTGGTAATACATAGAAGAGAGCCGCTGATGACTTCTCAAATTTTTAGTTCATACTGGAGGTTTCTACTTATGGTTAAATGTATGTTCTTATTTTAAATTTTAACAGCCCTGAAATACGTTAATTAAATGAAACCAATTCAGCAAACAATGTATTTGCTAAAAGTTAATAGCGATATGCTTCTACTGTCGCCAAGTACTCAAACCTAATGGCAAACTGATAACAAATCTGGAATTTTCCTTATCAAAATTGCGAAAAAAAATTATAAATATTTGACCCAATTTTGATAATTTTTTGCGCAAAAATGGCAAAATTTAATTACTTTTATATAATGAGATCAAAAAGAAATAAAAAAAAAACAAAAGGAAATAGAATTTTTATACTCGCTATCAGAATATGAGTGAGTACGATTTTCAATTACTTTTTAATGCCCTCCTCCACTAGTGGTGAATTAGGGTATACTTAGTTTGTCATTCCGCGTGAAACTTTTTTAGTATTCATCAAAGACCCCATAAATTATTATATATACCCAGAATTGCTGGGTCCCTTAGTAATTCAAAGAAGATTTTGCAATATCCGTCTGTCCGTGCGCCTGTTGAAATAACGCTCACTTAAGACAGCCTCAATAGAAAATTACAATATAGATATAAAACACTTTCTACTACTCCTAAATTGTTTGGGATTGAAATCCATTATAAACGGTTGAGTAGGAAGAGTTGTGAAACCAAATGTGAAACAACCTCCCTTAAAAAAATATTTAAAAAAAATTAACATACTTTTGTAACAGAATGCGCCGAATCTTGACACAAATTCGTTTTATAGGACTGAAAATCATGTAACAAAATTTTGTGAAGATCGTTCCTAAATTTACCATTGGCCCCATATAAAGCCCACTATCAGAAAAAACCTAAGACCGTAACCAATTTTATTAAAATTTGGTGTGTCTAGCCTTCATAAGATGAGAACATTTACGATAGATTCCATATAAAGTGGCCTTCCTAAAAGCAATTTAAGAAGCTTTAAATTCTATAAAATTTGTATTACTGGATTTAAATTTGGTCTAATGTAGGTTTTTTCAGTATTAGAAATCAGTCCATCAAATTTTTTGATGAACGATTCATGATTTACGTTAGGTTCAATATAAAATCCCCTCCTAGAAATCGCTAGGCAACGAATTATGATGCTGTTAGATACCTGAAATATTCTAACTAATGCTTTAAGCACAAGTTTCTAGTGATTTCTTCTTCAAATGCAGACTCCCAAGCGATTTTTTTTTAAATATTATTAAATATTTTCTAATTTTGTTATTAACTTTAATGACAATTATGTTGATAATGACAGCAAATTAAACGCAATCAATTCAATGCACAAGATCAGCATTATACAGTTAACAACAAAAGTTTCCCTACGCACACACTTTGCTAGCTGATAAACTGAACTTTAAAGGTGACATATGAGCAAAAAAAAATTAGAGCGTCTTTTTTTTAACTTTAAGATTAGAAATGAAATAAGCATTGATGTCATTTCTTTATTTAAAAAAAAAAAAATAAAAATGTTTGAAGCATTAAAATGCAAATTTCTTTTTTGGCGATAAGGCGGTGGTGCCTGTTGTCTAACAACATTGTTGCTGTTGTTAAAATGTTCAAAAATTTATTTTGAATACTTCTTGTCTATTAAGGAAATGTTTTAATTCTTGTTTCTAGTTTTTTGCGTTTTAGTTTTAAAGATGAGTTTGCAGTATATTCGTTGGAGCTGATGCTCATATTGCCATTTGAATAGTTTAAAGATCAACCGAATTTATTGTTAATTTTGATTAAATTATTTAAAATAAATTCTCAATTTTGCATTTAAAAAAAAAATGACAATTAAAAGCTTCCTGTTGAATAATGAGTGCGCAAATGTGCCATGGAAGCGAGATTATCACTTTAGCCTTAAACTCTTGTCTTAAAAATGAATGAAAAAATTGCTAATTTCTTCCAAGTACAATTTGATAAAATAAAGATTATGACGGAAATTAATTTCTAAATTTTATTGCGTCTTATTTAATATTAGTTTTTATCGTTTGGCAATATCGCAAAAAAAGCTTAAGCGACATTATTTTCAGTAATAAATAACTTTATTGGGAACACTTACATCATCTACTAAAATGTCTTGGCCACATCAGGTACCGTTTTTTATTTATAGCAAAAACAATTTTATTGTAAATAACAGTCTTCATACAAAATTTTTATGAAATAAAGTAAAAAAAACCTTCTCCTGTAAAATTGTGTTTTTGTCGCTTAAGCTTTTGTTGCGGTTATGAATCGATTTGGAGATTTTTTTTTAAGATATTGTTGCTCAAAATTCCGCCATTCCAATTAATCTGAAACTTACCAGCATTAGGAAAGCTGACAGTGGATCACTATTTGATTTAAAGGGCATTGATCCTTATTTAGCCTTCGGGTTTTTACTTCTAACAGGTAATGAAATTCTTTGACATTTTTGAAGTCAAATCGAACAAAAATTTCTTCGTTTACAATTACAAATCTAAACAATTGTTATACCATGTTTAAAGTTTAATCTGGTTAAAATAAAAGTAATAGTCATCCCGCTTTGAGAAGCCAAATAAATGTATTCTTTTCCTTTGATGTGGGATAAAGGTATGACACGAGGACCACGTCAAAAGCAACAATGTTGTTCTTGTCTATTCGCTAACAACTATGTGAGCGTAAGTCTATTAAGGTCATTAACTAAGCCCTTTCCCACCAAGCAATTGCTCGTTTTGACGAAGAATCCGGAAATAAGCAAACCTCCAGTCTGCAATCAGACCAATGGAACCCGATCGCGTTTAGGGATTGATAACCTTTGCAAATTTCCAATCATTATTTAGAAAACTTCTAAATCGTAAAAGTTCTTGAAAAATAAATTTTTTATTTTCTTCACGTGCCAAATTTCATTAACTTGTT
The DNA here is from genome assembly GCA_949318255.1 of Pollenia labialis. Classification (NCBI taxonomy): domain Eukaryota; kingdom Metazoa; phylum Arthropoda; class Insecta; order Diptera; family Polleniidae; genus Pollenia; species Pollenia labialis. The sequence goes on from OX439142.1 coordinate 49,229,465, forward strand.
TGGTCCATTAACGTCAAGATTTACAGTTTCCTTGAATTTGTTATGCGTTTTAGAAATATCTGATTTGTTGTTTTTACTCTAATCTTGTATTTTGTGATTTAACTTAATTATTTCATTAAAATTTTTTTATTTTGTTTTTTTTTTCAATAACACCCTGAACCCCTGTAGTTTTGTATGCACTACGATTCTTTCGTTTATTAAATTTTGCCAACAACAAAAATTTAATTAGTCGCAAAAATATTATTTTTTTATTATTTCCTTGGATTTATTAAACAAAATTTTCGTACCGAGTCACATTTTAATCTATCGACGCTGCACCACTTAAAAAATTTTTAATATGACAAGCGGTTTTTATAAAAATATGCAAATGGTAACACAGTTTCTTAAAATGATGGAATTATCGGAAGTTAAGTTTGATTATTGTTGATCCAAATGTTCTTGAACCCTGCTTGATGTCATGGTACAGGAAGTATTTCGAATGAAAACAAACACTTGTTTTTCCATAAAAATTCCTAGAACTAGATGATTTAAATGCAGTAACAGACTTATAATCGTTCGATTGAAAAGCCAGCTTATATAAATTATTACAGCTTCCATAACTAATTGTAAAGAGGGTTAATAAAATTGTTTTTTCGTGTGAAACGTTGTCAATATTTATCATAAGCCACATTTCCTGGTAATTCTTAGTCAATTGAGCCATGTCTGTCTGTTAAAAACACGCTTTCTTTTGAAATGCTTAAAAGAAAATGATAATTTAGGTGCTAAACGGCCAGTTTGGGATTGGAATCCAGCAAAATTGGCTCAGTAGGAATAGCCGAATGTAAGAGTTTTACTTATTTGATTTTTTCATTTTACTACAAATTGTAAGTAAAAAATTTTGTTATTTATAGGAAATTTTCCTATGATTTGCTTTTATAGGAAAGTTTTAAAAAATTTGCATTTATAGGAAATTTTTCCAAAAATTTGCTTTTGCAAAAAATGTTATCTTTTTTACACACGTTGTCATTGCGGAGAAGGCCTTCCGCTCTCGCTTCTTTAGCAGGTACATAAGAATGGCAACGGGATCAAAAAAATAATTGTTTTGCTTTTGCTTGTGCAAAAAAAAACAATACAAAAAATGTTACTCCTTCTCTACTCCCTTCTCATAGAAGCGAGTGTGGAAGGTGTATCTTATCTTTTACACCAAAGAGCCGAGGCCTTCTATGAGGCATTCTTTAGCAGTTAGATAAGAATAAATTTGGGAATTGAGCACGATAAACCAAATATTTAAAATTAAAAGTTTTTGTATTACCACAAAATTACTTTGATAATAAACTGGCAAGTGCACGGCTAAAAAAAACAAAACTGGCAACATGCTTTATTTTTTGCGAGAACAATAAAGCAAATTGTTTTTGTTTTCATTTTGCTTTTTCTTAACCTACTTACAACTACAATTAATGTTAAAAGAATTCCAACATTTTGTAGTGGAGAATGTTAGAAAAGACCCAGCGGGAAAAAGAAGGGGTACGGATGCCTTCTAGAAGGTCTCTGTACTCCTTCTTTTGGATATACAAGGCCTTCTCGCTCCATTCCATACTCATATCTTTTTTACACACGTTGTCATTGCGGAGAAGGCCTTCCGCTCTCGCTTCTTTAGCAGGTACATAAGAATGGCAACGGGATCAAAAAAATAATTGTTTTGCTTTTGCTTGTGCAAAAAAAAACAATACAAAAAATGTTACTCCTTCTCTACTCCCTTCTCATAGAAGCGAGTGTGGAAGGTGTATCTTATCTTTTACACCAAAGAGCCGAGGCCTTCTATGAGGCATTCTTTAGCAGTTAGATAAGAATAGGAATTTAATCAAAACAATTTTTAAGCAGGCCTTTTAAAAGGCCTGAAGGAAGAAGGTCATCTGAGTTTTACCGCTGGGGATAAACGCACTGTTTATTGTTGTTGTTTTTGTTTGAGCTAAGATATTGTTACATGTAAAGCTGTTGCTTATAATTCTTATTTGCTTAACAGTTTTATTTGCTTAATATCTTTAATTTCTCTAAAATCTTTGGATGAAGTTTCCTGACGATCTGGCCTAAGCAACCAGTGAAATGCGCATAGGAATAGCTTATCCTATCAACAGTAAATTTCAGTGTTTTTATCAAAAATAAAAATTTGGAATTAAGCACGACAAACAAAATATTTTTAATTAAAAAACTTTTTGTAAATATGCCATAAAAACCGAGTGTTCGCAAAGAATTTAATTTTCTTCTAGATTAGAAAAGCATTTTTCTGTAAGCTTATTATATTATTCCTTTATTATAGACAAGTAATATTATCGCATTATTATTAAAATAAATTTATTTAAAATTCTACAAAAAAAAGTAAGAGTGCTATATATGGCAATGCCGAATCTCACATATTCCCTTCACCATGGTGCGATAAAAACAGAAAGTTATATAAATAGGTTTCATTAGATATAGATAAATCTATTTTGTGCTACGCCCACTTCTCCCATTCAGCCCACATTTTGTCGGATACTGTGTATTGATAGCAACCAGTGAAATGCGCATAGGAATAGCTTATCCCTTCAACAATAAATTTCAGTGTTTTTTTTTTGAAGAATAAAAAACAATAGAAATTAAGCATGATAAACAAAATTTTTTAAATTGAAATTTTTAAAAAATTTACTTTTATAGGAAATTTTTTCAAAAATTTGCTTTTAAAGGAAATGGTTCCAAAAATTTTCATTTAAAGGAACTGTTTCCAAAAATTGGCTTTTATAGGAAATTTTTTCAAAAATTTGCATTAAAAAAAATTTTCCAAAAATTTGCATTAAAAAAAAATTTTCCAAAAATTTGCTTTTATAGGAAATTTTTCCAAAAATTTGCTTTTATATTAATTTTTTCCAAAAAAAAGTTTTTTAAAAAAAATTTTCCAAAAATTTGCTTATAATGGGTCCGCCATCTAACGTTTTTTTTCGTCTAGTGCTTATTTCGTGAATGGTAACACTTAGCTCATGTCTGATTTGACAGATAATTAGTTCTATCCTTCGATCGACTTACAGAAGATGCCGATTTTGCTAAAAAGATCATCTTTTCAGATGAAGCTCATTTTTGCGCCCTGTTTTTGAAGATCGCATTATTAGCCAAAGAGCTGATGTCGTTTGGCCACCTTGGAGCTGCGATTTGACACCGTTGGACTATTATTTGTGGGGTGCCGTCAAAGATAAGTGTTACGCTGACAAGCCAGAGACAATTGACGCTTTAAAGAACAATATTAGTGAAGCCATTGGTGAAATACAGCTACACAATATCGAAAATGTGCTTAAAAATTGGACCGATCATGTAGGCTACTGCATGGCCAGCCGAGGCAGCCATTTGGATGAAATTATTTTCCATTATAAACCGGAAGGATTGAACTTTCAAATAAAAAAAGAAATTTGAGAAAATATTCAGTAGTTTTTTTATTGCTTTTATAGAAAATTTTCCCAAAAATTTTCTTTAAAAAATTTTTTTTCCAAAAATTTGCTTTTATAAAAAATTTTGCCAAAAATTTCCATTTGTAAAAAATTTTTCCAAAAATTTGCTTTTATAGGAAATTTTTCCAAAAATTTGCTTTTATATTAATTTTTTCCAAAAAAAAGTTTTATAAAAAAAATTTTCCAAAAATTTGCTTATAATGGGTCCGCCATCTAACGTTTTTTTTTCGTCTAGTGCTTATTTCGTGAATGGTAACACTTAGCTCATGTCTGATTTGACAGATAATTAGTTCTATCCTTCGATCGACTTACAGAAGATGCCGATTTTGCTAAAAAGATCATCTTTTCAGATGAAGCTCATTTTTGCGCCCTGTTTTTGAAGATCGCATTATTAGCCAAAGAGCTGATGTCGTTTGGCCACCTTGAAGCTGCGATTTGACACCGTTGGACTATTATTTGTGGGGTGCCGTTAAAGATAAGTGTTACGCTGACAAGCCAGAGACAATTGACGCTTTAAAGAACAATATTAGTGAAGCCATATCGAAAATGTGCTTAAAAATTGGACCGATCATGTAGGCTACTGCATGGCCAGCCGAGGCAGCCATTTGGATGAAATTATTTTCCATTATAAACCGGAAGGATTGAACTTTCAAATAAAAAAAGAAATTTGAGAAAATATTCAGTAGTTTTTTTATTGCTTTTATAGAAAATTTTCCCAAAAATTTTCTTTAAAAAATTTTTTTTCCAAAAATTTGCTTTTATAAAAAATTTTGCCAAAAATTTGCTATTATAAAAAATTTTTCCAAAAATTTCCATTTGTAAAAAATTTTTCCAAAAATTTGCTTTTATAGGAAATTTTTCCCAAAAATTTGCTTCGAAAATTATCTTTTATAGGATATTTTTCCAAAAATTTGCTTTTATGGGAACTTATTCAAAAAATTTATTTTATAGGAACTTTTGTAGATAATTGACTTTAGGCGAAAATTGGCTTTTAAAGAAAATTTGGTAAAAATTAGTTTTTTTTTTGAAATTTTTCAAAAATTAGTTTTTATGGATACGTATTGCGAAAATCGGCTTTTTATTGTAGTGTTTGCGAAAATTAAAGAAAATATTGGTAAGATTTGCTATTATTTAAGGAGAAAAGGGACCTAGAGTGTCAAAAAACGGGTTTGGAAATAAGAGTGGATTCTGGTACCTAAAAAGGTGTAGAATAAGAGGAAATGCATTTTTCTCAAAACTTTATTTTTACACACAAGGTAAAAATAAAGATTTAAATTGCATAACATACTTTTTATGAGTACCAAAATCAGAGATCTTCAAATTTTTGTTGCTACTCAATAATTAATAAGTGTTCTATTGACACTTTCTACAGACTGATAACAAATCTCTTTTTTCTTAATGCCGCATTGGACATCGTAATATTTGATAATGAAAAGCAACAATTTATAGTAATTTGTAATCAAATTATTTTTTATGCATCTTTTTTTATTTCTTGCAACCCCAGAAAAATTTTAGAAAGCCAAAGTTAATGCATAATATCCCTGCTTAAGCCAGGGATTCACAATCCTACACAATCGTTCGAATTATTCACAAGAAAATCTGAAAGCCGTCATTAAAAATAATGTCGCAAATACTCTTGTCAATGCCACACAACTGCCACACAAAAAAGATGCAAAATCATATAAATATACAGTAGACTCGCGATAACAAAAACACCGCCCTACGTGAACACCGGCTAGCATGAACATAATTTTTTTTACACTGACTACTCTGTAGCGTGAACACAGTAAGAAAGCGCTACGTGAACAAATATAAAATTCATGGAACATAGAAAACGTTGTTATCTTTTGAACATTTTTATGCAATCACTACTTTTTTAAAAACTGGGAATCCCCGTAAATATTGCTTATAAATATATTCTGGCATTTTGTGTAACGCGAGCTGTTGATTTGCTTATTTTGTTTTTAGTTTAATATAAAGTGTGTCGTGAAAAATGTCGCAAAAACTACCAAATTTTTTAACTTTAAAGGAAAAAGTGGATGTAATAGAAAAAATAAAAAGAGGTCTACGAGAAAAGGCGGTGTTCAGCTTTTTGCAAAAAAAGAAAATCCAAAAAAATATAACCCATATTTTTAAATAATTTTAATGTAAATTGTTTTTCTTAACAAAGCAAATACGAATATGAATTAATGAATATTAATTAATAAAAAAAATATATGAATTTGAGTTACATATATGTCTATTTTATTTTTAAGATGTAAAAAATTACACCTTCGTAAACATAAACAACTTCGCAAACGTGAACACGCTTAGGTTTTAATAGTTCACATTACCGCGAGTCTACTGTATGTCTGTGGCATTTTGACAAAACATCTTAAGTCACATTTAAAAAGTAGACAAATGTTGTTGGTACTCATAAAAAGTAGGTTATGTAATTTAAATCTTAATTTTTACTTAAATATATGTAACCTACTCCGAGAAAAGGGACCTAATGGGTTAAAATGAAGTTTTGAGAAATCCCAAATTCTTTTTTTGACACACTAGGTCCCTTTTCTCGAAGAAGGTCACATATATACTTATTTAAATTAAGATATGTAGTTTTTGATATCTGTTGTATTTTTTTGCTGAAATATTATTTATTTTTCCATTTTTTTTTTTGTATATTCTTTAAAGATTTTACACATGTTCGTTGTTTCCTCTCCGCTTTTTATTTATTTATTTTTTTTTTCTTTTTTTCAAAATATTAAACAACCATTTAATTTCTGGTTGCCATTGTGTTTGTTTTTTTTTTTTTTGTTTTTTCCTGCATGTCACAAAATAAATTTCAACAATTTCCGTTTTAGACACTTAAAGCAAACAGAACAGCATCGAACAAAAACCCAATAAATTGAGAAAAGAAAATAAAGAATAAACTGAGTTGTTGCCATTATAAAATCATAAATAATTTTTTTATGACAACAATAACAAAAAACTTTTAATGTAAAAATGAGACAAATCATCCTACACATGCTTTTATTTTATTTTATTTTTTTTTTTTGGTGCCAGGCGTTAAATCGTTTTTAAAAAGATTTTTTGGTTTCTATAATTTTTTGTTTTTGGATTTGGAATATTTTTGCATGTTGAAGACAAACAACTTGTTGTTTCATATCCAAATTCCATTAAGTCACTTTTTGGTGTTTAATGGTTTTTTTGTAATTTTTTTGGCTGATGATTTATTGTCGCCATCAGATGTAAATTGCAATACAATTTAAAATTTTAAAGATCTTTGTGTATTCAATTAAAGTTTAATGGGGCTCTACTATTTACTTTATTTTCCCAAATAACTACCGGGGCGGGCGGGGCAACATTTTTCAAAGATATTATTAGGCGTATTGCGGCCGTTATGTATGGAATATAACATCCTCCAAGTGTCTGTCGCGGCTTTGCTGTGTCGTGCGCATCCGAAATATCCAATTTTACATGACTCTGGCGCATAAATTTGCCTGATTTTGACTCAGAGAATGGGCAATTTGGGATTAAAAGACCACTGTAGCTTGTTGCTTCTTTGCATAGACTTTCGGCTTAGGAATACCCCACTTAAAAAATTATAAACGTATTAAATCGCACGATATAAGTTGTCAGTTCTCATCACCTCCCCTTAAGATAACCTTTAGTCACTCGTGCAGAATATTCAATGTGGCTGTGTGTCAAATTGCGCCGTCCCATTGAAGCCACATGATATTGGTGGCCACATTATTCAATTCAGGCAAATTAAAGTGGCTACTTATTGACCTGTAGCCCTCGCCGTTCTCATTCTCAAAGAAATATAGACCGAAATCCATAGCAACCACTGCTTTCTTCAGGACGAATTGGACGCTCTTACACTTATAAAATTATTACAGTAACTGATTGTAAGTTATTAAATTCGTTATCCGTACTTTTGAAATTTAATAAAAATATAAATATTTTACGAATAGTTTAATTTTTTAAAATCAAACTACCAAAAAATAATGTTTTTCCGTATTTATTTTGTTATGTAGTTTGATTTTTATCGGTTAAAATATATTTTTTAAAAGAAAAAACTATCAAATTTTAAGGAATATGCTTTTCAATAAATAAAAAATTTAAAACTTAATGTAAAAATCATTTGTTTTAAATGAAATGTAAATGATCCGGTTTTTTAAATGAATTTCAAGTTGTTTAAAATAAATTTTCATTTGATTTTAATTACATATTATTTTGTGTGTATATGTTGGGGTATTCATTTAATCGGGCTTTTGCTTTAATAGGTTAACTGCTCGATTAATTAACCGAGGTTTTGGTTTAATCGGTTAGTTTTGTTATTGATCGGTTAACCGATTAATAAAGTTTTGTTTTAAATTAAGTAATTTCAATAAATAAAATTTCAAAAATTATTTATTATTTGGAGTTTATTAACAAAAAGTAAACAATAACAAAACCAACGAAACAATTCTTGGACTAAAAGGAGCAAAAAACAATAGTTTTATTTATCCAGGAATGGGCGTCACGCATTCTGATAGAACAATTTTATCATTTGCTCGTGCTGATGCACGCTGTATCCATCCGTGGTGATTAGGTAAAACAGACTAAATGAATGACAGCCAATTCGGCAGATATAGCTTTAGCAGTTCGACCGCTATCAGCTTTTAAAATTAATAAAGACATTCATCTCCAATTAAGACATTTTCTATTGAACTATGCCACTTTTACTACCGGATTAAAAAAAAATAGTTTTAATTTAAAATTTTACTTAATAAATTATTGTTAAATTTAACGGGGATTTATTTTTGTTTATAAAATTCAAAAGCATATTCATGCTTTTTCATACTTTTGATTTAATTTTTTTTTTGTATATTTTTATACATTTTTTTTTGTATAAAAACTTGCCCTAATAGCTACTTACATATTTTTCATAATCAATAAACGAAGTGTTAATGTTAACACTATTAATTTGGTTCGTTCCCAGTAAAACTAATTAAAAAGATATCTGGTTTCTTAATAAATTTTTTATTATTCCCATTATATGTATGTACAGTTATGGAAAAAGTTTTACAAACACTTTAATATTTTAAGTTTTTGGAGAATTATAGTATATAATTGTTGATATTTTATTGTTTATAAATTAAAAGTTAAGATTATGTGAAGAAAAAAAGTTCCAAATTAATTTTTTTTTACCAACTATTGGCGGTAAACCCAGTAATTAGCAGGGAAAAAATCTACATACAGCGTTACTAAATCTTAAAATGAAACAGAGAAAAAGGAAAACCCCATTAGACTTCTTGATTTATTTTATTTAACAAACATTTCAACCCTTTATTTTAACTTTAATAAAAGACAGTAAATCTTATGGAGAAATTGCTTAGGTAGTGAGATTAAATGGTTCTACTATTCAAACTGTTATTAAAAACATTGAAAATACCAAAAAGCCAAGATCTGGAAGACCCTTTCAAGACGAGATGCTACACAGAAAGAAAAACACTTACTTTAAGTTCGAGTCGTAGTCAAAAATTTAGGTACGAATAACACTAAAACGTACTCAAAACAATCCTAAATAGGATTACTTTCGAAAATCAATCCCGGAATTTCTTAAAATAAAAACAAAATTCTTAAACCAAGTAAAAAAAAAGATTAAACTTTTCGTTGGTAGTTCCACTCTGAGCGTAAAATTACAAAGTGAGCGTTTCTATCTCATTTAACTTATCAAAATGTGTTGCAGACACTACAACAACGTAGTTCAAGTAGTTCAAACACGGTTTGCTTGTTGTGTGTAGAAACAACAAAAACAACAGAACAAGACAAAAACACAATTATTTCATGCCAAAAAGGTAAAATTGAAACCAAGAGTTCTCATTTAGTTTATATTTTCAATTATATTTATATTTATGTACATTAGGTTTTTAAAGTAAAAATCATATCGGGAGTGATGCTGGTGTTTTATAATTGAAATTCTGTAACGTGTAAAACGCGTAAGTAAGTTAATCATTCTACTTCTGCTTTTACTTTTGATTTTTTTTAAGTACGAATTCTGGATAAAATCAACTTTCTAATACTTGAATCAAACTCATTTTAAGATTGATTCATCCTTAGTTTTACTTAAATCAATCTCGTTTTCGGTTTGTTTTAAGTGCGAAATCGGGATTGAATATGGATAATTTAAGTATTTTGCAATTGAAAATTCGTATTTAAATCAACCTTTCTGTACTTGATTCAAGAAAATCCGTACTCACCGTACTATTAATACCACTTCCGATTGACTTGAGCGCGGATGGATTGATTTTTCTTTTGAGTGTAGTAGTGTTCTCAAACGAATCCATCTGAATCCAAAAATAAGTGCCTCTCTTTGTATACCTTGTGCAGGAAACGCGTTTTATTAATATATTTTTATTATTACTATAACAACCATGACTTGAAGTCTCTTATATCACCTCAAACAAATATAAATAATTGATCAAAATAGATGTTTAATGAACTTAAGTAATAAGAAGATAGTTACATAAAAAATTCAAGTAATACAAATAAGCAAAATAATGCAACAAAGAAAAATTAATTATTAAAAAGCTTTTTAGCCGCCATTTTGAAAGACGATGTACGGGATCGGTTTTACACAGAAAAAATTATTTTTCCAATTCAAACAAAAAACATTTTTTGTCTTAAATCGGTCCTATAAACAAATTTCGTTTATTGAAAAAAAAACCCTGATTTTATCAAAAAAATAATTTAACTGAATCAAATAAAAAGTTTAATGAAATTTATATAAATTTCCAACAAATAATTTTGCTAAATCTAACAAAAAAGTTAACTCTTTTTGCACAAGCAATGACGCTTACCTAAGCAAGCACTGAAGGAGAAGATGAAGGCAGAGCAGAGCGGCGGCTGGTTTTGAGACACTTTTTTTGTTGGAATAATTTTTGAACCAAGTCTTGTTGATACACACAATTGGGGGATTCACAAGGTGTCATATGTCTTAAATTAATAATATGAAAAATATGACTGAAAACCCCTCCTAATTCAGTGTGCTATTTTGAATTTAAAGCAGCTGATTTAAAAGAAATATAAAAAATAAATATTTTCCTACAATAAAAATATTTTTTTTAATTCTAATCCATGAATTTATAAATTAAATTAGATCTTTTAGGACTATTTTCCATTTTTCAGACGCAAACCACAAATACATACATTTTTTATTGTTTGTTTACCAAAAATCAGAGTCCTAAGCCGATTTAATTTGACGCCGCAATAGTTTTGTTGCAAAAATTCGGAATCACTTTTAAAGTCAATCTAAAGGCTGTAATCGTAGGACTATGAGGGAAGATGATCCATGAGAAATAAATTCCCAGGTTCTATTTGTTAAAAAATTAGTTTTTGCATTTATTTATGTAAAATAATTAAAAATGTTATTCAAATTTTAAACTTTTTTTTAATAAATTTGTATTGTTTTTGTTGTTGTCATGCTTTTGTTTTTTATAAATAAATTTCGTTTTTAGTACTTTAAATAATGCAAAAATTTGTTATTTATTTTCCTAACGAATAACAAAAAAAAAAACACTAAATTAGAGGTGTATATAGATTTTTTGCCTTAACTGTTTGTTCCAAATGGCGCCTACAATCATTTCGCATTATTTGATTCATTCCAAATTTCCTAGAACACTTCACAACAGTAAACAGAAAAATTGCAATAATAACAACTTGAAAAAACAATGAGACTACTAAACAAAATTTGCCGAAAACCAAATAAATATTGGTGATTCATTTTTACCAGTGGTGTAAAAAACAATTCATCCACATTCATTCATTTACGAGTACTAATAAAATACTATAAATTCCTTTCATTTCTTTTTCTCTGCCTCTCTGCATTCTGCTTAAACAATTTGTTTGTCTAGCTGGCAAACAATAATAAACAAATAAATAAATAAATAACGCACGTAAAATTATTGTGAATTTTGCAGTTGCAATCAAGTACACCAATACCCCGGTTTGCGTCGCTTCGGTTTTGTTAATCTTTGCGTCGCATGGCTACGAAGTTGCGTCGCTAGTGATTCGATTTGCGTCGCTATTACATATAAAAATGTTTGTACAAATCTACAGAAAAAGGGTATTTCCCGTTTATGTCTAATGCAAATATGTGTGTTGCTGATTGCAACTGGTTTCAAATTACATTTGCTAAAGTCAAGTTAAATTAAAATATTTTGCAGCAACGAATCAAAAAAGCATAAAAGCTTAGAACAACAACTGGGGGTTTTGACGCGTCATAAATCAGAGGAAAGGATTGTTGATATTGAAATATACCTTGAACCATCCCCTACTACAGTAAAATCCATTTGCAGTTCCAGTGAAGCTGAAAAAATTAAGAAATTTGTTGAAATAAGAAAATAAACAGGTTACAAAAATGAGAAGTGTCTTAATAAAAAAAAATGGAGCCAGTTCTTATTATTTGGACTGAAGATTAAAATCAGCGATGAATGGACTTACAACAAATAGTTATTCAAAAGAAAGCTTTAACGTTATTTGAATATCTTATATTAAATTATCCTTTATAAAATCAATCAAATCAAAATTTATTTTTTCAGCTAAAATTATGAATCTTGGAACCAATTAAATCATGCTTCGGTTTGCGTCGAGTATTTCCGGTCCCAATTAGCGACGCAAACCGGGGTATTGGTGTTTCTGGTTTGATAAATCTATGAATAGAAAAAAATTCTTTTAAAAAATATTTTACTCTGAGAAATATTAAAAAGCGGGTATGTACTAACTAAATATTTAAATTAAAATTATTAGTGCATTCATAAGAAATGTAGATCACTGGAATTCTTAGATACTAATTTTTTCAGATTAACTTACTTTCAAATGCAAAACATGTAGAATAAATTTCTATAGAATTTAGTTCCTTTTAAATGAATTATAGTGCATTTTGCACAAGTTAAAAGGATGTTATAAAATTATTAGTCATTAATTGCGGTTGCTAAATAAATATCCGTTTATATAAATAAAATGTTTTTTGAGTTGAGACCTAAACTGTCAAATCATTTTTAGTTTGTTTTACAAGTACATACTTGCGTATTTAGTATCAGTTCTAAATTGGAGTATTTATTTGGCGTATTCACAAGGTGTGCTATCATGTTATATTGTCATAATTTTCTAACATTTTACAATGTTTTAAAAAATTTCGTTGTTGCTTTGTAAACAAAAAGTGTCTTAAATAAATAGAACTTTGTTTGCTATGTTTACTGTGTTGTCGTAATTAATCCGAAGAGACCTGCGCTGAAAAAGGGCGTTTTCTGGTTTTTCCAACAATTACAAAACGCCTGGGTTCTTATACCCTACACCACAAGTGGAGAATGATGATATACTTATAATATTCATAAAGAACCCCATAAAGTATATAAGTACATATGTAGTATATTCTAAGTCCCTGAGATATTCTAAATATTTTACCAAATAAGCGTAACCACTGCTCTTGCTAATATTTAGTGAGATTTAACATGGCCTAATTATCACAAAATAAACTAGTAACACTACTAGACATAGCGAAAAACGGGTTTTTTGTAAGATGTGGTATTATAATCAAAATAAATATTGGAATTAAAGGAAATGTCCGTCTGCTGAGAACACGCTCTCTTTAGAAACACTCAACAGAAAAGTGAAATATTGATATCAAACTCTTTCTAGTACTCCTAAACAGCATGGAATTGAAATACAGCATAATCGGTTGAGTGGAAAAAGAGTTATGAACCCATGTGGAGCAACCTCACTAGAAAAATAGTTTTTGTAAAAAAAAAATTAACATACATTTTTAACAGAATGCGCCGATTCGGATTAAATTTGTTACAAATTCGATTTATGGGACTGAAAATCATTTTACAAAATTTTGTTAAGATCGTTCCATAATTCACAAAAGGCAACGCACCATATAAATCCCACTAGCAAAAAACACCTAAGACCGTAACCAATTAAAGTAAAATTTGGGGGGCCATAGTTTCATAAGATAAGAAAAACCCTCTGTTTAATTTCGTTAAGATCGGTCTTTACTTGACCATGGGTCCCATTTAAAGCAACCTTCCTAAAAGCAATTTAAGAAGCATTAAATACTGCAACATATTTATTATTTTATTGAAAATAAATCTAATTTAGTTTTTTTTTAATAATAAAAATCGCTCTACGAAATTTTGTGATCAACGATCCATAATTTACGGTAGCTCCAATATAAAATACCCTCCTTAAAATCACTTGTATACCCCTAATTATATTTCTGCAACAAATGATGAAATTGTATTTGAATCAGGCAATGAATTATAACACTGTAAAGGCCTTATGACACAAAATTTTTAATGCATTGTTCAAGTTTTGGTGAACAGTACAAATAAAATGTAATAGACAAATTTACCAAGTGCAAAGAGTTCAGCTGTATTGATATAAATAGCGAACTGACAAAAATTTTAAAAAAGTTATCGATTAAAAATGAAGTAATGTTGAAAAAAATGTCAACGTGTTCACCTTAAAATTGACATTTCAAGCTTGAAATATTAAAAATGTTGTTTAATCAGCGGTTTATGGGCAAATTTAGTGATTTTCCGCTTTTTGTTTTTTATGTTTTCACAAAAACCAAAAGTTGACAACATTTAATAAAACAATCAACATCGAAACAAAAGAAAGACTAAAAAAAAATTTGTTTACATATTTTATAGTTTGCTCTTTCCAGCATTAACTGTCTCTTTCTATCAATTCAATGAATAAAAAATGTAGTGTCATAAGGGCTTTAGGTCAGGCTTTATAAAGATTGGCTTATAATTTATGTAGCTCATATATAACCCGCTCCTTAAATATTCGAACTCTCGGTGCAGGGTATGAGAGATTCGGTATAGCACTCTTACTTGTTTTTATAAATACATATTCACTTATATCCACTTTTGAATAATTAAAATTTGTAAGACGTCAACTATGAGTTTAAAAATAGTTACGTTTGCTGTAATTCCCAACGATCACGATGCAAAAAGATTCTATTGTTTACTTATCAAATTGACGTTTATAGTGTTTTACCGTTTACCACGATATAAAACGAGGGTAGCCCTAATTTAGTTCTCAATTAATAATAGACAATAATTAATAAAAGATAACTGATACATATATAAATTTGTATATTAATTAATAGTTAATAGTATTGTGGTTATTAATTTTTATTAAATAATTAATTAATAATATTAATACTTTGAACTAAAAAAGGGTATAAAATCGCAGAACTCAATCCAAATCGATTAAAAAAGTGCGACTGTTTTTTATAAACCTAACTCAACCTACATGTTCGTTAGAAAAAAGTCTTCTGTTTACAAATTATATTTAAAAATAGTGGAAATGTTCCGGAAATAATGGAATAGAACTGAACAAAACTTATCATATCTATTTATTTACTTTTACAACTGCACGTGGCTTTTATGATTGGCACTGTAAAAGTCACTCACAGTCATAGAACGCAATCAGGGCTGCCAGATTTGACGATTTATCGTCATTTTGACAATTTTTTGTTCAGAAATTAACAAAGTGCCGATTTGCTGATTTTTTTCTAAAAAGTGACGATTTTTTTCAATCCCAAAAGTCTGAATAAAACATTATATTTTCTGACAATTTCGTTTTCAAATTTGTGAAAAATGTTGAGCATCATTGATTA
Organism: Pollenia labialis; assembly: GCA_949318255.1. Classification (NCBI taxonomy): domain Eukaryota; kingdom Metazoa; phylum Arthropoda; class Insecta; order Diptera; family Polleniidae; genus Pollenia; species Pollenia labialis. Next base: position 49,244,576 of record OX439142.1, read on the forward strand.
TTTCACACGAAAATTTTAACATGTATCAATGTTATCTATCATGCGAGTTTGAACAATTTAACGTTTTTATTCCTGCAAAGTATGCGACATTATTTTGCGTATGTAAATAAACCCCACATGTATTAAACTAAACTTTATTTTTTTTTAATAAAAAATAAAGTAAATATGGATAAAAAACTGTTAGCGCTTGTGTTATTTTAATTTTTTATTTCTTATTTAAAAATCAGTTCATAATTTTTTTCTTTTGTTTAAAATTCCCCGTGAAATACGTGCAGGGGGGCTACCGCGTAATAAAGTAAACTCATTTGAAACAATGACAGATTTGTATTTTTAAACAAATGGGAAATTTGATTAAAAGTTGGTAGCACTGCTATTAAAATACCAAAATGAACGAAAATATCCCAAAACAAAACAAATAATAAATACTACTCAATGTGTGTGTGTTTTTTAATAAAAATGTATTGCATTTCCCTGTGGTTTCAAGAGTCAACAGAAAAAGCCTACCATTACTTTATACTGCTTTTGATTTTTAAACGAAGCTTTTTTTTAATATTTTTTTAAAATTTCAAAGCCACAAATATTAAGACATTTTCAATAATAACATTAGTAAACATTTATTTTATACCAAATCTAATATTATTATGTTTAATTTGTTTGTTTTACACTTTTATTTATCTTGAACTTTGTCATTTGCACTTTGTCACTAACAAAATAGCTTTCGAACAGTTTCCTAATGCTTTTTACATAACTGACGATTGTTTTCTTAATACAGAGTTGGAGTTTCGAAAGGGGTTTTTTATTGTTCGTAATAGGGAGTTGCCGTTACTTGTTTGCAGCGTTACCGTTGTGCGACCTTAGTTGCAACTTGCAACCTTTTTGACACTCTGACACTTTTTGTGCGACTTTTTCAAAATCGTCTAATTTTGCAACTTTTTCAACTTTTTGCTACTTTTGGCCACTTTTTGTAAGTGAAATACTTTTTTTTTTAAATGCATAATTTCACATTTTTGTTTTAAACATTCCCCTGGATATGTAACTTCATTCGATTGATCAGGTGATTATTTTGTATCCAGACAATTTCAACTACTGAACTGTATTGTATATGCCTTGTTTTGTATCGTATTCATTGAATTTCCATGCCAATCTGGGATGATCGGCATTATTATTTAAAGCGCTTTAAGACCACCTTTTTACCGCTATTAATCTCATATCTTTATTTAAAAATGTTATAAATGACACAGGCTTTTATTAATGAATTTAAGTTGTTAGAAAGTAAATCGAATGATAAATCATACAATTACAAAAAAAAAAAAAATTAAAAACCAATTTTGGTATACAGTAGGAAGCTTTAAAATTGCTTTTAATTAACAATTGTACCTTAATTTAGACAAATAAGCAGCGCATGTATTAACTCTACCGCACAAGTGTGCGTGTGCTGACAATTTTTTTTTTCCAAATTAGAATTATTAAAAAATAACTTGAACAACAGGTTAAAAGTTGAAACTTGTGAGTCCATTCTATCAACTCTAAATTTTCTAGATACTGAAATAGAAGGTTGGGTGCCAAGTGATGAACTTGTGCGAAAATATAAAAAAAGTTAAAAAAAAAACATTATTAAAAATCAATTAAATGTTAAATTAATACACAGAAGTGTATTTAAACACATTTTTAAAGATTTATTTCTCAGCTATATTCCTTTTTGCTTTAGGAGCATATAGACGACATGTTTTTGTCATCTGACATGTCAAATTTTCAAGTCACATGTAATTGTGCATGTCTGTCAAAATCGCTATTTTACATAAGGTTTATAATATTCGGTCACAAACGTACATGCTTCTGACATTGTCTCTGTTTTTTTCGCATTGTTATTGCAGAAACCAAAGTAGTGCTCGGTTTTAAAATAGCTTGCAGCCGCCATGAAATTTTTATTTGCGCCGTAAAATAGTTTAGCCATCTTAAAATTTGTTTCTTTTAATTCAAAGATACCAATTTAGGATTTTATAATAATTTAAATATATATTCACATAAATTCTATTCAATGGTAAGATGATCAAACATATCTCGGTATTGTAAAAAATTAACTTCAGCCGGCTAATGATTCCGTCAATAGTGGACGCCGCTGCCAGTTTTTTCCCGCCATAGATTTCTGATGTCAGATGGTTTGTCAGAGGAAAATAGAGCACGCTCTAATTGAAATTTTGTCAGATGACTTTGCGTCTGACTTTTACAGAAGCAAAGTTAAAAAGGTAACACACGACATGTATGTATTTTGCAGTGTGAAATTTGACATGTCAGATGACAAATACATGTCGTGTACGGTCGCCTTTAGTTTACCAAAGATTTTTATGTACATCGTTTACCAATACCCACCCGGTTATTACTGCATGTCTATAAGCGATGAGAACAAGTCATGGCCATACAACGTTTTTTTCGGTTTTTTAACGAAAACAATTTGTTCTGTAAGTTAAAATTTTTTTTTTAACTGAAGCAAATTTAAGAGAGTTATTAAAGAAATAAAACCGAAATTGTCACCCGGGTGGAAATTAAAATGTTAAAAAAGTGTGAGACTTAAATTTGAAAATACGACTTTTTGTTTTAAAAACGACTTTTTGCGCGACTTTTTCAAAATTCTCAACGAAACGGTATAAACAACTTCCGTTCATTCGAAACAATAAGTACGAAAATCGTATTACTCAGTACAAATTGTTCGTACTCGTAAATTATTTCTTTCGAATCCAAATACGCGGTAACCCCACCCCCCCCCCCCCCCCAGCTTATATTATTTCGCAGTTGTAAAAAATGTTGCCAGAAACATTTCGAAGCTTTTTCACAAAATGAACAGTGTACAACTCCATCAACATTTTCTCATAGATATTCCGCACAAGTTTTTTTCATATGCGTTTTGACAGCATTTCTTGTGAAATGTTGAACAGAGTACCAGGCTTTAATCTTGGAATATTCAACAGCCGTACCTTAACAAGAGCGGAAGGCGGAATGTTTTCTTTCGCTTAGCTTTTATGCTGAGATGCCATACCAAAGAGCGTCAACGTTGTGTCACGAAGAGAAGTGTTAACTTTCTTGTTTAATAAACCCCACAAATTAACAATAACGGCGAACTTCACTACTAAACGAGTTGTCAAAATCGGCTTTTCCAATTGCAAAGCGTTCAGGCCGCTCTATTCAAAAGCTAGGCAACGCGTGCCGCTTTTTAGGCACGGCTGTAGTATGCAAGTTTTAAGAAAATCTTGGATTATTTGCAGAGTACAAAAACAACAATGTTACATTTTGGTTATCTTTCGTCAAACCATCATCGAATGAACCTTTTACGGCTCTCTGTATAAATCATATTTTCAACAATTATACGGCAAGCATTTTACGAGTTGTATGAGAATATCTATATGAGTCTCATACGATTCTTGACATAAAAGTTTCGTTAGATTATCTTAACACATGTCTTAAACGATTCCCACAACGATTGAAGAAGCGTCTTTCGCTGTGCTATGAATTAATCTCACTCGTGTTACAGTTTTTCGCGTGTGAGGAATCTTCTACGATTAAAAAATGCTGTCATCGACGATCAAAGAAGCTCTTCATGAGACTCCCAGCAGCTCTTACACGATTGAAAATGCTAGCTGGGTATGAAGTTATTATGTTTTTGTTTAAATGTTTGTTTTTTTTTTAAATGGAACAAAAATTGATTAAAAAAAACTAAATTTTAAGTTGTCCATGTTTTTTGACGATTTTTCGAAACGATAAAGATTTTTTATTTTTTCTCAGGAAACTAAAGTTTTGTTAACACAAATTTATCTGGCAGCCCAGAACGCAATAGAAAATATTTTTATTTGTATTTAAATTTGTTGCACATTTTCGAATCGAGTCACATTTTATTTTGTTGCTGTAAATTATTTTTTTTTAATTACGCGCGAAATATTTCACGTTTACGTTGCCAACAACAATGAATGCAAAACCATAATTGCTCTTTTCGTGCTCTATATTTTGGAAGCAGGCCAAGGACGGGAGTTGTAGTGGTATTGCACTTCGAATTCGTTTGCTTTGTGATCGGTTGTCGAATCCGAACGATAACAAATTAGCAAACATCAGCAGCCGAATTTTGTAATTCGCTTAAGATAATCTCTATCGCTTAAAACCTATAAAGTTGATTTAGCGGTTCCGGGCTACGAATGCAATTCTGCAACGTGCATTGATAAATTTGGCAATGCCATAAAAAATTTAATGCGCCGCAATTTTAGCTTTTCATTTCATCGCTAACATTTTTAAACTTTGTTTTCATTACGGCAGAGATTTAGTTTTATCTAAGCGAATTGCAGAATACGTCTGCTGCGAAAATTGTTGTTGCTTACGATAGTGCACGAGGTAGTTACAAAATCCCGACCGTATAGGTACTAGAATAAAATCAAACTGATGCATGGGTATTTAAAATATCGGTCACCGGCCGTTAATTTTCCCCGAACAAATTATATCTACAAGTCGTAGGTAAGTGAGACTCTTATCATTAACAGCGATCGCTACTGAGTTACATTTAGCGGCCACATTGATTGGAACTTTTGGAAAATCAACGCCGATTTCTTATGTGCCAAATTAACAATTTAAAATAAACGTTAACCTCAGTTTAAGAAAATACCTGACTTATATTAAATGCTAGCCACAATTATCACTAAAGTGTTTAAAAGAATGTTAAGTGTTACAAAGGTGACGTCAACTGCCCACCAAGATTATGCAATTGTAGATCAAGGCGAATAATTTGCACTTAGACGATTTTTTTCACCATAAACAATCTTTTTCAAATCATAATTTCGTTTCAAAAAAATGGTCAATACCAATTTAATAACGACGATTAACAAATGTTGGTTTGTTGTTAGAATTAAATAGATTAAATTAAATTTTAGACGGTTTTAGTCCTTTAAAACTCTATGGCGGTAAAATTTAGGTAGAATGAGGTTCTATGCCGTTAATGTGCCGAATTATCTCATCCTATAGCTCTTGAATTGTTGCTGGTTTATAGACGTACACATTTTCTTTAAAAAAGCCCCATAGAAAGAAGTCCAACGGTGTAAAAACACATTGGCATCGCCACCAAGTGAGATAACACGGCCATTGAATTTGTCGCGCAAAAGAGCCATTGTTTCGTAAACTGTGTGGCAAGTTGCGCCTTTCTGTTGAAACCACATATCGTCCACATCCATATCTTTTAATTCGGGTCATAAAAATTGCGTTATTATTTCACGATAGCGAACAACATTCACAGACACTGCCTGACCGGCCTCATTTTGGGGGAAAAAACGGCCCGATGATGCCGCCAGCCCATAAACCGCACCAAACAGTCACTCCTGGTGGGTGCATTGGTGTTTCGACAATCGCTTTTGGGTAATCATTTGCCCAAATGCAGCAATTCTGCTTATTGACGAATCCACTTAACACTGAATCACGAAGTACACAATATGCATTTTGATTTGAACGCCCATTTACATAATAAATATGAATAACTTTAACGCGTTGCTCGATTGTGTAAATTTCCATGGTAAAAATTCTGAAATTGAGAAATGTCAAATGAAATGCAGAAAAAAACTTGACGTTTAGGTGTGGTTCACATTCTACATCGGCCCTTAAAATTTAACAGGCAAGTATAGGAAAACATTTAGTACTGTATTGAAAGGTTTTGAAAAAAAAAAGTACTGTCTGGAGTGTATTTTTTGGATTCTTGTACCCTAACAACGCTATTTAAATTGTGCGACCAAGCCCGGGTTTTTATCGTAGTGTGAAACACGGATTTTTCAGGCGAAATGTTATTTAATTTAATACCAACATTTTTAGAAAAACTAAGCTGTTACGTCAACATTTTGTATAAAATCTTGGTAATGGTTGCACCATATCTGCTTTTAGATTAACTAAGCCTAGTGCAGCTGAGATCTTAAAAGCTCAGCCTAACAGTAACGCAAACCATTTGTCATTGTTGTTGTACACGAACGATTTGTACACACTTTTTATTGTTTTTGTGTGTTTGGTTTTCAAATACATTTATGCAGGCCTTGATCCCTGCAAATATTAGGACTAGTCCAAACACGCGTGTAAAATGTAGCCCACAAGGGACTAGGACTTGTCCAAAAGTAACCCTAACGTATGGAAAAAACATGGTCTATTTAACATTACAATGTCCTAGGGCAGGACCATATAACCCAGTTTTGGATTACAAAACTACTCCATTATTTGACTTCGTTTAAAAACGATAACGTCGTTAAAAAACGAAGACATGTTATCTCACTACAAACACTTTATAACAATGACATGGTCCATGCTTGCATTACATCGGACCAGTCCATGGAGTAGTCCTTTTAATCAAAGAATGGATCAGCTGGTCCAATGTTATTTGCAGGGATGTCAAGCCCGTTTACGTGTGTCATCGGTGTCACACATACTAACAAATGTTTTCAAAAATTTTGATCGTTTGTAGACCCCTTAAAAAAAATATATCATATTGATTGGGTTTCACTGCTATTAATTTCAGCATCGGTTCGAATATTTGTATCTTAAAGAGGCGCTGCGAAATATAGCCCCAAAAAATAAATGCAAATGTACCCCAAACTTGGAGCTTTTTTTCATTATGCAATATGACTCCATTTTTTTAAAGAAAAATTACCCCAACAAATTAAAAATAACCGTTTAAATAAAATGAAATATGACCCTAAATTTGGGGTAATTCTTCATTATGAAAATCACCTCAAAATTTATTATGAATTTTACCCAAAAAAAGAACACAAAGAAAGTTCATATGCCCGAAACTACAAATCCCAAATCTAGAATCCCGATTTCGAATTACATAACGAACACTGGCTTTGCTTACTAAAGCCTCACGTTATAGTCGGCCTTTGGCCGTGCGCAACGATTTTCTTCTCTATGATATAACGAACGCTGGCTTGGCTAACTAAAGCTTCTATATATGGCCGGCCTTCAGCCGGGCGTATGGATTTTTCCTCATTGTACAACAAACACCGGCTTCGCTAACTAAAGCATCTCTGCAAAACCGGCAAGGATTTTCTTCACTTTGGTATACCGTTTTTTGGGTTTTTTTCTACTATTCCTAGAAACTTTTACATAAAATTTTATATAATTTGTGTAAAAATGTTTAGGGTAATTTTTTATTTCTTAAAATTTGCATTTTTTTTTGTTAGTGAACGGCCCCAAAGTAAAAATTGTGATTTAATTTGGGGCCATTTTTCATTCCTTAATATTGGGGTAATTTTTATTTCACTTAAAATGCAAAAACACCCTAACGAAAATATGTAAAATAACCAAAAAAAAAAAACAAAAACATTGCTTCAAAATTTCGTGTTGTTGCGTCACATGTAAAATTTTGGGGCCGTTCTTCACATTCCTTTTGGGGCCATATTTCCTGGGGTCATTTTGCGCACCGCATCTTAAAGGTCCTTAGGAAAGCCAATAATTGTTAATTTAAATATCGAATAGAAATATTAATAAAGTATGCACCAGTTTTCGCTTCAGATCTCTCGATTTTCCAAAAAAGAAAAGTACTTATTTAACATGTTTCCATTCCTGCTTAAATTTCATGATATTTCTTTACCACCACCATTCTGTTACAAAGGGAGGGTCGGTCTAAGTGAAAAGTCTGAAGAAAAATAAGTTTGCGCGTGTTTTGCAACAATGTTATAATGTAAATAGAACTCGTAATAATAGAACCTTAACATTGAATTTTTCTACCACATTTTTTTTTTGCAATAACAGCATTTAATCTTTAATTAACACAAACACAGTGTTAATTTCCTGGTTGGCTGGTGAAACAATTCCAAACAATAAACATTATTTATTTTTAAAGCACCTTTTTTAAATTATTTTAAGAGACTACCAAGGCTTTTGAAATATTATTCAATGGAAAATTGTTGATGTATTCCAAAATCAATTTCCAATATATTCGATAACATTTCAATTAAATGATAGATTGCGAAACGTAAAGTTTCTTAATTTCGTATTCATTATATTTAGTCTTTACTGTTCTCTATAGAAATTAATTTAATAGTTAGTAACAAGTCAAACATTGTTTGTGTTACTTTGTACTTTGAAAAAATATTTATTTTAATTACTAAAGTTTATTTAGTAGATTGTTTTTTCTTTCCTTTTTTCTAAAATCGCAATTACTTGTCTCTTGATTTTCAAGGTTTATTTGATTTGTGACATGCAGCAGTTGTTTAAACTTTAGAAAGTGTAGGGCTTTAGTACAGTGTTACCGAACTCTTTAAAATAAATGTAAACAAACAGAAGATTATATTTAGACAAATTATACTTAATAAAATATTTAGAAAATACATAAAAAGAGAATAAAGCAACTTAACATAAAAGTCAGTGACGTTATTTGAAGACGGATTCCTTAAAAAAGTTTTAATGCAGAAATATTCGTTATGAATAATTTGCTCTGGGTGAATTTGAACAATCCATTCTTTAAAGATATCGGTTTAATAAATCAACAAAATAAGATCCGGTAAACTGACATCGAATTGCACGATCTTGGTTGTAACCAGGGCTGTGGAGGCGGAGTCGGAGTTGAAGAGTCAGAGTTAGGGTTTTTTTTTACCGGAGCCGGATTCGAAGTGCCCACAAAAACTCGCGACTCCGATTCCAACATTTTTTGACATACAAAATTTAAAAAAAAATCGAATTGCACGATATGGGTTGTAACCAGGGCTGTGGAGTCGGAGTTGAAGAGTCAGAGTTAGGGTTTTTTTACCGGAGCCGTATTCGAAGTACCCACAAAAACTCGCGACTCCGATTCCAACATTTTTTGACATACAAAATTTAAAAAAAAATTTCTAAAATTTTCGAAAATAGAAATTCTTCGAAATTGGCCATGTTTTGAAATTGCAATATTTAAAATAGCGATTTGAAAATTTTACTGAAGATTTTTCTTGCTGTATTTCTATTAAAAGGTAAAAAATACGAAACTGGCAACCTGCTTTATTTTTGCGAGAGCAATAAAGCAGGTTGTTTTTGTTTTTTCTTAACCTACTTACAACTACAATTAATGTTGGAAGAATTCCAACCAATTGTAGTGGGGAATGTAAGAAAAGATAAACTCACTGTTTATTGTTGTTGTTATTGTTTAAGCTTTGATATTGTTACAAGTAAAGCTGTTGCTTTTAATTCTTATTTGCTTAACAGTTTTATTTGGTTGTATATCTTTAGTTTTCTTAAATCTCTGGATGAAGTGAACCAGTGAAATTCGCATAGAAATATATTATCCCATCAACAAAAAATTTCAATCTTCTTATCAAGAATACAAATTAGGAATCAAGCAACACTAAAAAAATGATGCAAATTAAAATTTTGTATTCTCAAAAGTCAATTTGGTACTGTTGTATGCTTTTGATAAAAAACAAAAAGCTTTTGTTAGTTTTATTGTACTCATAAAGTCAAGGTTAATTAAAAACAGTTTATCAATAGTATGTAATGGGAATTAAGAACTTTTTAATTTATTTTTTACTCCCAAGAAAAACTTTGATAACTAATGATTTGCATGTGGCAGTGTAAAAAAACTGAACTGGCAAAATAACTGGCACAAAGTAACTACAACTATTTTAGAGTTGACACAAAATCAATCAATTGTAGTCGGGACCGTAAGAAAGGATCAACTCACTGTTTAGTGTTGTTGTTGCAAGTAAAACTTTTGCTTATAATTCTGATTCGCTTAACAGTTGTATTTGTATACCATCTTAAGTTATTCTAAAATCTTCGGAGAAGTTTCCTGATGATCTGGCCTAAACAACCAGTGAAATGCGCGTAGGAATAGCTTGTACCATCGTTATCACCAAATCATAATTCCGTCGTGGTCCTGTTTAATTTTATTTTAAAAACTTTGTAAACAAAAATGTTTTTTTTAATTGCTGACTGATAGAAATGTAATACTGTGAATAAACCTAATCAGTAAAATGCACAATATTATTTTTTTACAATATGAAAATAGGCGAGCTCATTACAGGTGATCTTAAAAGCCCTGCTGATAACTCTTTGTTTAGCTTTATAAAGGTTGTTTTTTTTATAGAGTGACACAAGTTAAAATCATAATAAAACAAGGAAATATATTTTTTAAATCAATAAAGCGGGCTTTATTGGTAAGAAAATTTAGTTTTTTAATATGATTTTTGCCATGTGGATGCCACGGCTGGCGCGTAGAAGGCGCAATCTGGAACACCAATTTTCAACAAAAATTCGCAGCACTTGCGGCCGTATTTCGCCGATAACTCTTCGATTGTTGATTATCAGGTGTTCAATTGTTTGTGGTTTATCGACGTAGACAAGTGACTTAAAATAACCCCAAAGAAAATAATCGAATGGGGTTAAATCACACGATCTTGCCTATTTTTTTGGCCATTACGTAAAACTATTTTTATTTTTTTAAAGTTTATTTGAGTAAATCAGTTGTAGCGCCCGCCGTGTAACATTTCGAATCATGTTCCTATAGCGTTTACCATTGACATTACCATTCTGACCATCATTGTTTTTGAAGACCAATGACCCCGCCAGCCCATAAAGCGCGTCAAACAATGGTTATTTGTGCATATAATGGTGTTTCGACAAAAGCTTGTGGATTTTCCTCACTCCAAATGCAAGAATTCTGCTTATTTACGTACCCATTCAACCAGAAATGGGCTTCATTGGAAAATTAAATTTTGAATGGAAATTCAAAATCAATATCCATTTGTGGTTCAGCCCATTCGCCAAATTGGCGGCGCATACGATGGTCGTTTGGCTTTAATTCCTGCACAAGTTGAGTCTTGAAAGCTTTTGTAAAACCTTCCACAAAGTGAAATAACACAACCCCTGTTGCTGAGAACGGTGACGAAATGATTGATTAGGATAATCTTCAATGCTTTCCTGTACAGCGGCCATCTCACGGGATGCACCTGATCAGTAACAGTAAATGTGGTACGAAAACGATCTATTGTTCTTCGAATTAGTCGCTCTGAAAAACGATTATGTACGCCATAAAATGGAAGAAGTGCACGATGAGTTTGACAAAAAGAACAATTATTTTGATTACAAATTTACACAATTTTCACACGTTGCTCTGATGTAAGTCGATTCATAATGAAAATTCAAAGCAATCTAAACGAAAAGCAACTATCAGCTGTTAAATGGGTGCTCAAATAGAGCATCTCAATTCAAAGTTGTGACACTCTTAAAAACCACGCTTTAATTGTTGGATGTCAAAATGGTGTTTATTATCTTTGTTCCTTTTTTTGACATTGTACGAGTAATTAATTTGCCCTGAGTCGAAATAACAATTCGGTCGATGAGCTTTTTCGACTACAGTCGAAAATCAAATTTAGTTTATTACAGGCATCCTTGTGTTTTCTTAGATTACTCTTAACTCCCTTTTTGTTAGATGGATAAGATAATTAAGTTTTTTTAGGAATACCATGACTGACAGCTGACTGAAAAAAAGAACAAATTAATTTGAATCACTTAATTCAATGAATTAAACCACAAATTAGTTGCTTTGGCACCTCTTACTACAATGATTACACCGACGAAATTCTCGCCAATTTTTTATTTTCAATTAAACCATGAATCAAAATTAAAATATGTTTTAATTAAAAATTGTATCAAGGGAATTAATAAACGTTTACATATTGCAACAACATTAATGCAGAACATTTTGAAAATATCAACAAATATGTAATTGATGCTATTAATTTGTTAACTGGTGCGAATTTAATAAATTGTTTAGTTTATATTACAAATTCTGTAATTGCAAGCAATTTTTATTGTTTTTTTTTTGTGTATGTTGATTACTAAAAATTGTGAATTTATTTTTTTAAGTTCACATCAACAAACTTTAATGAAATGCATACAAGTTTATCAACTACCAAGTTGCTGTGAACTCAACCAATATATTTTTAATTGTTAGTTGTATATTTGTATAATGAATTTACTCTATGAAGCATATTGAATAATCTAGTAACATACTATTTTATAAAGTATTAGTACGTATAACTGCACCTATGTAAATACCGCCTTTTCTTTTATACATATGTACTTTATCTTTTTACTTATTAAATAAACGTTCATCTCAACATCAATAAATATAGTTCAAGTTTAACCAATAATCTCCGGCAATATCCACAATACAACCCAATTGTTTTTCTCTTTACTTGGCGCTTTTTTTTAGTTAAACACGTTGGCATTATTTTGCATTAAGTGAAATTAGCAATTAAGTTTATGATTTATTTTATTAAACTATTTTAATTACCTATTAATTTGAAAACAATGGAAACGTTAATCAATAAAATAAATTTTTTTTAGCTTTTGTTTAATTAAAAGAGCAATTAATTCAATTGACATTTTTATAAAATTATAATGCTTTTTGAACTTTGTTGCATTTGATTGATAAAAAAAAACAGCGAAAAGTTTTTCTGTAAATGTGACCTTAATTTTAGATTTTGTTAAGATCGATCTAACGGATGTTTAATAACTTTATTTCAGTGGAGATACAGTTAGCCGCAGAGTTAATTTAGCACACGAAATTGGAAATAAGGACGACAAAAACTTTAATGGCCTGTAGTGTAGAGCAACAGTGCAAAAATGTGGGGTCGTGACAGATTTTGAGGGGGTCTGCAATTAAACAATTTTTTATTTGAATTTTGAATATTTTTATCTATATTTCAAAAATCAATTTAGGGTATTCCTTTACGATGCCCATCTGCTCGTTTGGTCGTCTGCCCATGTGGCTTGTGAAATGGGCCTTCCGAAGATCTAAGATACAACGGGGACTAGGTTGCTACACAGTAATATCGCATAAAGTCTGATTAGACTCGGTTTGAATTGTGAGGCACACCTAATCGTCAAGGTTTTTGCCCAACTTAATTTGAAATTTCCTTGTTTCAGTATTTGACAAAATCAACTATGGAGTGGTACACAATTGAACAGCGCGTTAAGATTACTGAAGCCTTTTACAAAACTGAGCGTTCAAAACAAAATGCATTTCGTACACTTCGTGATTTTTTTGGTTCGCATAACACAGTGCAACACGAAAGAAAATAACCATATACGGACAATAAATAACCATTAAGGAACAAAAAAAAGACCCGTGTCTCCCAGTTTTACCGAAAGTCATGCACTTTTTTTATGGGCCTTTAAAGATTTAGGGCCTTGGTGTCATTTTTGCAAAAAAGTGATCATTTTCTCAGGCGCATATCTTGCAAACCGTTCGGAATTTTGATTAACCCTCTGAGACAAAGTTATAGCTCTTGCAATAAAGAACAAAAAAATTACACCGAGGCCCTAAATCTTTAAGGGCCCATACAAAAAAAATGCATGACTTTCGGCAAAACTGGGAGACACGGGTCTTTTTTTTTTTTAGTCCTTTATGGTTATTTATTGTCCGTATATGGTTATTTTGCCATGACTTTAAAAATTACACACAGTGTGATCGACCAAATGTGTCCGCTGTCGTGAGAATTGTGAGCAAATTTCAGCAAACCGGGTCTGTAGGAAATCTGAAAGTACCTGTTTGGTGCGGCCTATGGGTTGGCGGCTTCATTGTGTCCTTGTTTGAAAATGAGGTCGGCCAAGCAGTAACCGTGAATGGTGTTCGCTATCGCGTGATAGACAATCGCCCGATAGACAACAATGCTTGGCTCATTTCAGTTGCGCCATGTATTAAAATCTTGTGCATTGTTCGTGGGATATAATGCCAGGGGTATAGAGTAACATAAAGTTTTGCAGTGTCTATGCAATAATTGGAAAACTCGTGCATATGGATTTTGCAACCACTTATAATTACTTCAATAATAACTTTGAATCGATAGACAAATCAAATGCAATTCCAGCTATTTCTGCTGCTAATTCAGGATTGGAAAAAATTGTTCTGCTGGTGTTACCATCGTTGTTGTTTCCAAATCCAGTATGCGGCACATCCACTATGAGCCCTAATTCACTTCTAAATTTTTAATGGAAAGTTTTTTCCTTTCTTCAACAATAGTTTTCCTCATCCGATCTTTATTGCCACTTTTTCACTGTGAGTTTATACACGAATTCTGGCTGCACGGGTGGTTAAAAACCGTTACTTACTGTTTTGAACATTCCTTTTTTACAAACGTAATTTTAGTCTTCAATGTAATAATTTAAATAAAAGACAACCAAAACATTTTATGACTGACGAAAGGGTTTCTTTCATATGTTCCTTAAAGCCGTTTTACACTATCCCACAAAGTCTTTAGTAATTTACGAAAATGCAACCCTGTCCTGATAAGTTGTTATTGCTTTTTGAAAATGTTCAAAGAATAATTAGATCAGGGAAGCATTTTTGAAAAATACGTAAGACTGTGGGATAGTGTGTAACGGCCTTTAGCAAGATGAGCAAAAAGAGAAAAAAAGGCGAAATTTTCAAAAAATCAAAAAAAAAATGGCGCAAAAACGTGCTTCGTTTTATTTTTTAAATATAAAAGTAAGTAGGGATTTTAAATTTTTCGTCATGTATAACATTTTTTAAAATGCAACTAAATTCACTTTCATTTTAACATTTTAACTTTTTATTTTTTAAAAAAAAGTGAACAAAAAAATCGTTTTTTTTATATCGAAAGAATTTTTCATCATAAAAATTTAAAAGAAAAAACATCAATGTAAAACGTTTATTCGTTTACCTACAAAAAAATCTATTGTAAATCTTTCAAAACAGTTAAGAGTCAATTAGCACATGTGCAATTTACTAAAATTTCCTGACTTTAAATTTGTTCCAAAACCACAAATCTCAAGCAAAAGAATTGAAAATTCACTAGCCGATGTAGAATTTTGTCTGTCGAGCTGCGTAATAAAATTTTAACATTTAACAATTTGTGGCGATGTTTATTGGTCATCAAGATCATGTGATTTGACACCGGTGGGCTTTTTCCTTTAGGGATATTTAACAGAAAAAGTGTATGTCAATAAGCCAAGAACAATTTAAGAGCTAAAGAATGAAATAGTTCGGGGCAAATTAATGACATTGAATTTCAATTATGTCTCAGAGTCAATCAAAATATGGACCAGCGGATGGAGGTATGCCATCGAAGGCGTTGCGAGTACTTGGCCAATATTTGTTTCCAACATAATTGTCGTAGAGCCCTCTATCATCATAAAAAATATATAAAGATAATTCTCTGAATGCTTTTTGTTTATAACCTTGTAATGATCAAGTGCGATAAGGAGACGAAGATATCTTAATAATAATAATTTAACTTTTACATGAGCCTTAACCTCATAACGTAGTTTTGTTGAGGCGGGTCCATGGCTTCCAAATATAAAAATACTTTATAAATATACTGTTGTGTAGGATATAGTGTTGCCAATTAAGCCATTTAGTGGCTGGATTTAACCATTTTTCACCCTGTTTAGCCATAAAAAAATGAGTTTAGCCATTTATCAACTTGTTTAGCCATAACATTTTTTTGCCGTTTTTCTTTTAATGAGTAATTTTTATTTTGTTATAAAAATTTATAAAAGTAAAATAAACATTATTAAAAATTAAAACGCCTTTTATTTAAACTTAATTAAATGTGGAAAATCGCTATAAACGATGTTGATGAGACATCTTTCAAAATAAAGGAACAGTATTCCAATATTAAATTTATAAAATGGATTAATAGAATTGGCTATAAAGTTGATCTCACTTCCATGGTCTAATGCTGAAGTTGAGAGTATATTTAGACAAGTAAGCATCGTTTAAAGTAATTTGAGGAACAAGTTAAATTTAGCAACCGTTGAATCGATTTTATTTTTACCATAACAATAAAATATTTATAACCCCACCAGAATAGTGGAGACGGTACTAAACGTTTGTGCTGATGTTTGTAACACTTTAAAATATTGGTTTAGACCCACCTTTAAGTATACCGATTGACTAAGCATCACTTTCTGAGTCGACTTAACGATATTTGTCCGGCTGTCCATGTAAATCTTGTGCGCAAAGTACAGGTCGCAATTTTGGAAATTGAATTCGATAAAATTTGGTTCTAATGTGGTCAGGGTTGACCGACTATATTTTCTTACATGTTTTTAAATTAAATGAATTATTTCTGTTTGTTATTGAATTTGTATGTGTTTCTATTTAAAAAAGCTTTAGCCATTTTTTTAGCTATTTTTTAGCCATTTTTTCCGTAAATTTTGCCAGTTTTGGTAACCGAGTTTTGGCAACACTGGTAGGATATCAAATGGTCTGGCTAGACCGGCTATTCTTTCTTACTTGTTTCTGTTTTGCCGATGTGTTGTTTAAATTTTATTAAAAACCAAACAGAGATTGTTTACACTATACGTTTATCGACATTGCGGAAGTTGAATTTTTACACCAGAACGCGAACGTAGAAATAAAAAATTTACCCATGACTGTTTAATGCGAACAATAGCCGAATTATGGCCTTACGAAACCGACCTAATGCAATTTGGATCTTGTAAAGAAATATAATTATCAAAAACAAGTCGTTTTTATTGCACTATAATAAATTTGTAATTGTTATATGAAAGTTTAAAAATGAAAAATTAAAACATCGCATTTAAATCATGGTTATTCTCACCTCTAAATCATTATTAAAATTAATTAGCATTTTTTTTTTTCAAAAAAAAAAACATAATAAATTTACAACCTTAGCAAACCTACATAAATGCCAAGGACATTTTCCGGCAGTTTAGTTTAACAACACTTGGCAACTCTCCGCCGTTAAATGCCAAAACAATAAAAATGGCGCGTAAAAATGTTTTTAAAATTTTTAATGCTAAATTAAAATAGCAATATAAACAATTATTTCAATATTCTTACGCGAATACGTTTTAGCATTTATTTATTTTTATATTTGCAATTTTTCTTTTTTTCTCTCTCTACACAAAACATTAAATCATACTTAGCGCGTGTTGACTTTTATGCAAAAAAAGAAGAATAATGTTTTTACACGCAGAGAAACAACAGGTTTAATATGGTCACCTCCAACAATACTATTTATTAAGAAAATGTTTAACATATTATTTTGAATTTAACCATATGAACCAAATTAAGCCACAACCATATTCTGGTTGCATTTAAACAAGTTATGGTTAAATATGACAATATTTTATTTTTAAATGAACAATAATATTTTCCTCTTTTCCAAGAGCAACATTCTATGGTTGAAAACCAACCAACCCTATTATAAGTGTTAAATATATTTTAGTTATCATTAACCATAACATGTTCGGAGGCAACCATAATATGGTTGTGGCTTCTTGACGGAAGCCTAATTTAGCCATAACATGGTTGTCGGTTTTAATTAAATAGTTTAATTAAACAAAATATGTATAAAATGTACTTTAAAAATAGTTTTGTTCGTGGTGACCATATATAAACATGTTTTTTCTCTGTGTGTATACACACACTCAAATATGTATATATTTGAAGTACTTACAGTATGTCAAGAAAATGTTTTAACTAATTCATTTTAACCCAAATGTTAACTTGCATTACAAGATTAAGATCAAAAAACAAAAGAAACGTCAGAATGTTGTTGTCAAGTAGTTTTTCTTTCTGAGGAGGATCTTTAGATGTAGGATGCCCAATGATTTGTGTGGCAACAATAGCCGGAGCATTACACGGCACGATACCGTTAGCAAAGTGACAATTAATCAATTAATCACATACGTAGATGTTCCGGGCATTGGAAATTCGTCGCTCTGTCTCGTAAATTTATAATTTTTATAAATTTCCATAATAATTGACTGAGTATTCTGAGTCAAATTACAATTAATAAAGCTTTCATACTTTAATAGTGTTATCCTTAAATATTTTCCTATTAAAGTATAAAAGCTTTATAAAATGTAATTTGACTTAGAATACGCATTGGATTAATATGAAAATTCCCAGATTCGATTTGTTTATAATTTTTAGTAAACAAAAAAATAAAACTTTGCTTAAATCGTTATAAATACTTATTTTACTTAGGAAAAAAAAGTGAAGGATAAAAACCTGCGGAAATAAAATAAACACACGCAAAAAAATATGTTGTAAAAACATTTTCTTGACAACTAAATTTTGGTATTTTTTGTTTTGTTTTTCTTAAATCTTTTAATTGTTAAGCTTGTTGTTCTCCCTCTCTTGCTGTTGTTTGTAAACTATAAATCGATTATTTAACAACAAGACAAAAGTAGGCTGTCTTTTATGATTAAATTAAAAAGAAAAACTATTTTCACTATGTCACAACATTTTCTTGACATACTGTATGTGTATAAGTGTGCGTGCGAGTGTGCAATCATTAATGCAATGCGCATTTAATTACAGTGTGAACTAATCAAATGAATTTAATGCTGATTCAGTCACAAAATTTACATTAAAGTATTTAATGCATACACAAGCATGCATTTTAGCATTTTACATAGAATCTACTACAGCAACAAACTTTGTTTTTCTAGAATGCAATAAGTCAATATGGCAACAATTATTTCATGGACTAAGAAATAAAAAAAAAATAATTATATGTATATTTATATATTGTATATACAATACATACATATACACATTAGGCCGTGAGAAACAGCATTAGATCAGATAAGGAAGTTAATTTTAAAAGTTGAGGATTTGATTTGGAAAATGGGGATATAAAATTGGATTTGGGAATTTCGTTGGAGGTATTCTGCAGATAATTTTTGATTTTATTCTAATTTAAGATGTTGATAATATTTAATTTTTCATGTAAAGAGTTTTTTGATATTTAAAAAAAGAAGGCGAAGGCTTTTTTTTTTGGTAATCACTAGTATGTACTGTATCCGATCCTTCAAAGATGGTGGTTTTAATTTTAAAGACCATTTAAGAAGATGGAGAAGAGAAAACCAAATATGTAGATATATTGGTCGATATTGACCTCTGTCAACCACAAAAACAACTTAGACAATCAGAGGAGCTACACACATTGGGAATTTTCGTAAAAATGTACACAACATGAACGAAACAGAAAGACATCGAACACCGACTTTGGACATTGGAAATATCGCTTCAAGCATAATAATTATTATTATTATAATAAGAGATCAAGGTCCCCAATATTTCAAAATATTTTTATAATTTGTGTTTACAAAATGTGTTTACTAAAAGTTTTACAAAAAAAAAACTTGCATTTGCATACAACTTCAGCCCCTAGCAGTGTTGCCAATTGAGAAATTGAGGAAAAAAAATGATAGATTTTGTTAAAAAAATTGCTAAACAAATTTATATAAAACAAATAGAAAACTGTTTATTAAGGGCCAAGCACATATTTTATAATATGCTGCATTTTATCCATCAGCTTTTGCGACGAGGTGTCAAATTGTCAAAAGCTTTGTCAGATGGTGGACAGGTGCAGCGGAACTGTGCACAGCACATAAAGTTAATACTGAACTTTGTAACAACCGCCTCTGCTGAAATTTGTAACAAATTCTTTCAAAAGGATGGATTTTAGTTGTGTTTAAATTTAGAAACAATATGGCATTTCCAGTGATTTCAAAAGGTTATATCATCTGTTTTTTTCACCCATTCTTTTAACTTTAAGTTCTTTAGCCAATCTTTGTGAAACTTTTTTGAACAGGTTTTACTAATTTTTCAAAAATGTTCCCCTTTTTTGTATTTTATTTCAATTTATTTATATCCACATCAATGAGCATTTACATTGTTGCATTTTTTAGATCTACTTCAATTATTATTATAATTTAATTAAGCTTGAGGTCTCTTTTTTTATAAAACATATTTAATTTATTATTTATACTGTAATAGATTAGGTTTTAATTGGAAAACCTTTTTTGTATTTATTTGAAAATTGTTATATGACTTTTTGTTAAATATATTTAATTTGTTAAATATTGTTAATATTTTCAACAATTCAAGAAAAACCCCTGCAGAAGCCACACAACGGAGTGCCGAAATATTGGGTTAAAAAATTAAATATTTTTTATTAAAAGCTTAATTAAATAATAATAATAATAAAATGTATGTAATGGGAATGTAAAGGCCTAACCATAATATGCATAGCCTTGCTTTGCCTACTATCAGAAATTAACAAAAAGTCTTTCAAATGTATTTAGAAAAACAAAAACAAAATAAAAAAACATTTGATTCCGTTCGGAATGTACGATTTAATTCGCACCTGGCTTAAGCAAATGACAGTTTCATTAAACTTAGCAAAAAGTTACCTTAAGTTCAATATGGTTTGCCTCATATAATTAACATGTATTCGCATATTTGCTTAAGCCAACTTAAGCCCATTATGGTTGGGCCTTTAGTCTTCTGATTTAATATATAAACTTAATTTCTTTTTAGCTAACAAACATTTTTGACGTAATTATGTTTGCACAATTTAAGAAAACATTTTTTAAATACAAACAATTTAAAAACTATTATTTGTATTAGGGATTTTCGGGGATTTAATTGTTTGAATTTGGGATTAGGCTTAAAAAACGCTTGGTTACCCCGATAAGAAGCCATAAGACCACTTTAATATTATAGAAATTTAAATGTTTGTGAATACCTTTCACCGAGTGGAAAGCAATGAATTCACTGCCTACCCCCTTTATGCACGCAGCCGATACACACATTTGGCAATTTAAGCATATAATCTGGACCATGGCTTAGGAGCTGGAGCTATCTCAATAGCTCAACTGCTGAAATGCAGACAGCAACCGTTGATTAGCAACAGTAACTAGGTAGATTCGCAGCAGGCCGAACTTTCCCTCCAGTGTGTGGAAAATCAGCCCTTCAAGTCGACTTTTTAAGATCTCCCTTCCCGTGACTTTGGGCCTAAATCGCAAACACAAATTAATTCCCGAAGGTCCCTTAGCCGATAGTTAGACTGGAAACAAGTTTCCAGATGAGATAGGAATTCTGGTCAGACGCGATCTCGAGAGATCTGTTTATTTGTAAACTTGACAAATTTTAAGTTTCGGCATAAAACAATAAAGTACAATTATAGTTAAAAATTTGGAGCCTTGTATACCGCTAATTTATAAGTAAAAAAATATGAGAGACGAACTAAAAACATAATTTATTTTTGCTGATATAAAAACAAAACCAGCTGTTAATCTAGTGCTACACTCATGCCCCTTTATTTAAAATGAGTGTTGAACATGAAGCATTTTTTTCTTTTAACGGGGAACATCTTCAGAAACAGAACACATTTTTCAGAAAAGAACATAAAGAAATGTTTAAGGCAGATGGAAGGGTTATGAAAGACAGAAGACGAAGTTTTTTGTTACGAGGCGACGCTGTATGCGTGGAACACTCTTCTTTGTTGCCTTTCGCCTACAAACCGTCTGCCTGCCTTTTGATTTAAGCAGAGAGCACCAATAAATATTGTAAATCTATTTTCATCCAGCTTTTTGCCGCACATTCACTTTTTCACTTCCATTTTCTCATTCTGATTTCTCACTCGATAGGTTTTTGGTGTGTTTGCGTCCATAACACAGTCTGAGATTGTGTTTGACCAAAAAAAGTTTTGGATTCTCTGCAAGCATCTGATGATGAAGACCTTTGCAGCGGTATGGTCTCGTATTGCAGCATTTAAGTTACAAATCCGAATTTAAATTTCCTTAAATGTTTAAATAGAGAAAAGAAGCAAAGTAGGTTTTTGTATGACACGTTTTGTAATTAAAAAATTTAAAATTGAGAAAAAAAAAAATTGGAATTTTAATTTCAAGATGGGGACTTTTAGGATCTTAATGTTGCGAAAATTAGCTTAAAGTCTTCTGGCAACACTAAGTTTCACAATTATTATGTAAAAGTTTTAGAGAAAAAAAACAACTGTACAAATTTTTTGTATTGTTTTGTTTCGAGGAGCAACAACAATGCCGGCAATAAAAATAAACTGTAAATTACAGACTGTAATTTTAGAAATGCCCTCAACAAACACTGCACACACACACATATTAATAAACAAATAAGACAAAAATAGTGCGCGCCACTGTTAATTACCCAAAACAAACTTTAGAGAGAGAAAGCGCGAGAGCTAATTGCAATTAGAGAGTTAAACCTGCATGAATTTCTATGTAATAAAAATTCTTTTGTTGTTGTGGTAGTAAGTAACTGCGATTTTGTTTATAATGAGAAACATCTCAGTGCAAAGTATAAACAAAAATATTTGAATAAAAAAAAAATGTTTTGTTTAGCAACAACTTTAAGGAAATCAGACACTTACATATTTATTTTTCCTAACCTACAACCTGTTGAAATGTATTATAGATTTTGTCACAGCTCTGCCGCAATTCAAAATATGTACACACATTCTTATTATTCTAGTGTTATTTGGTTTGAATTAAATTAGGAGTTAATGCACTAAAATAACGCCTACCGACTGAGAGCATTTCGTTAGACTTAACCGTTTCCAGGACTTACATTCGAATTACTGCTTCTGTCTATATTTCACTTTCGTCTGTTTTGGCTGAATTCTACAACGAACAAGAGCAAAAAAACCTATTTGTCCCATTAAAGTAATGAGCTGACTTTTGATCTTTAAAACCCAGTAAAATTAACGGTTTTGACTTTAATTTAGTATTAAACAAAACATATTAAAGTTTTTTGGGTTGCAAACTCCATGGATTCTATTTTTGTCCAAGTCCTTACACTCGACCTCATCATATTTATTTCCGTTTAATAAACTATTTAATTTACTCAAGACTTTGCAATGTAAAATTTTATGTCTAAAAGGATGATTGGTTTTTATTACCATTTTAAATAGCAATCCCAAAATTTGTTTTCCTTTCAAAATTTAATGCCTTCAAACATAAACAAAGACCTGTCTGTAAAACGCCTGGGTTCGAGCCTCAGGTCAGTCAAGAATAAAAAATTATTGATAATTAATAAATTTTAATTAATTTCATGTTGTAAATTCCTTTCTTCATAAAAATAATTTAATAAAAATTAAATTTAATGAATTTAAGCCTAGTTAAAATTTTGATTAAAACCATAGAACAGTTCAACAAAAATAACCACAATACTACTAATAAAGAGTCCTGTGTGGCCTCTGTTTACTTTTACTGAATGCGTATGACGTATGATGAATAACTATCCCTTTCTAATAAGTATACGTTAAACACTTTGCGGACTTTTAGAATTGTATTACTGAATTTTTAAAACAAATTTTACATTTAGATTTGTAAATAAAAGGAAGGCATGTAAATTGGAAAAAAATGTCAGCTTTCAGAAGTTATTTACTTAGTTGAAGCCTACAGCGGCTTATTGTGTCTAAATCAAAAATTGAAAAAAGTTATGAATTCATGCATTAAAAAAAATGTTGGTCAAATAATGTTTCTATTACTGAAATTTCAATGTACCTACAAACATTAATTGCCACTAATATTCCGTTTTTTTTTAATTTAACGCCATTTGCGATTGGTATATCTTGCTTGTATTATTCGCTTTGAAGGTTGGAATTTGAAATGTAGTTGACTTGCATATCTCTAATCATATCTACATATTTATATATATGAACATCGCTTCCAGCTTTCCGCACTGTGCAGAATTCAGTAAATAAATGTTAGAATTCGCATTTCAATTCTCCCAAACACCCTATAAGCCTTTTCACACTTGCATACATTTCGCAGGAAAGCACGGTAGATGTTGAAAATGTGAAATATGTATGCATTCGCACTTGCACATCTTACATCTCCCATCAATAAAAAAATGTCACCATTTCTGAAAATAACTGTTTTTTTTTAACTTTTTTTCTACAAAAGTGTCAGAATTTTAAAAGAAAACACCAAAATGTATTTGAAGTTCATTTGGTTTAAAAAGATTTAAAAAAAAACTTGCAAAAAAAGAGAACTTGACAAATGGTAACGCTGCTTTCAAACCAAACGTCATTTTACCAGTGATGACACAATAATAATATATTTTCTAGAGATGATACTTAAATAATCGAAAGGTAATAAACGGAATACGATGAGAAAGTAAGATGTTGTTAAGATATTGATTTTTAGCCCCATTTATGTTGACAAGTGTGAAAAGGCTATATCGGGGGAAGGAATGAGTATGCGCTCTAATTTTTTATTTTTTTTTTGCAACACAGACAAAAACTTGCACAGCATTCCTAAAACAGCTTTATTTTAATTATGGCCTGGGCAGCCATTAAAAAACTATGGAATTTTCTAGATGTCTGAAAAGTTTTTATTTTTGAGGTGGTTGTATGAATTGGTAGCGATTTCACTCGATCCTTTATATTTTCCGGTGTCAGTCCATATGCATGAATAGACTTATCCAGGATTCTGTGTACATCTGTAGAAACAGATATACGGACCTGTTCTGCAAATCAGGTGAATTAAAAAACGTGTTTTTTGAAATCACAAGTGTGATTTTGTGATGTTCTGAAAGTCATACCGTTTTTGTGTTTCTAGGTGTGCTTTCGGCAAATGAAGATCACACCAAAACACACAAAAACGGGACACTTAAATATCACACGTGTGATTTTAGTAGGCACATCTGATTAGAAATCACGTGATTTGAGTTTAAGTTATTTTCAGAACAGGCCTGATAGTTGTCTACTATAATATGCGGATTGGTCAGTGACATTTTGGCAACACTAGGTTTTTTGCCAGTAAAAGGTGAGTTTAGCACAGATGTCTCATACATTTTTTAAGCATTGAATAAAACGCATTAGGTTAGAACAGTGGACCAGTGAGTTTTGCTTCAGAAAATATTATAAAAAGGGTGAGTGGAACGAACCAGTTTTGTTACCAACTGAAATTTAAGTCCACACACAAAAGCCTAGAAAAGGACACGCAGTGAGACAATTTGTATATTTAATCTCAAAAAGGATCTGTCAGAGACAATTTCTATCTCGATTTTTAAAATTTTTGTAGCAAACGAGTTTTGTAACGCACATGCTTGTATATACATATGGGAATTTCCATTGTGACGTGCCGTAATATTTGTACGACAAAATGAAGGAGTCAAATTTGCAAAAAAAAAAAAAAAAAGTTGCAAAACTCGTTCGTTTCAAAAATTAAAAAATTGAGATTTTGATTGATCTTTTAGCACTTTATGAGAATAAATATACAAATTGTATCGAACGGCGGGGTTCTTTAAAACCATGGGATATAAGGCCATGATGGCTTTATTGCTCAATTGAATGGACGATAAAGCCATAATGGCCTTTTTGCCCAATCATTGAGAGGTAAGGTCATATTTAAAATTTTGCGAAATGAGAGATATAGCCATATTTTTTCGCAAATGAGAGATAAAGCCATATTTTTGCGAAGCCAGATTCCAATACTTTAGTGTTTATTGTTTCCGGGAAAAGACATTTTTAATTCTTGTGACGCACGCAAGAAAACTTTATTTAGCGAAGCCACCTGACGCGTCCTACTGGAGGAGAAAAGCTGTAAGCACGGCCGCAGGCCGCCACGCAGAAAAACTTTAGTATGCGAAGCCAAATTTCAATACTTAATTTTACTGTTTCCGGGAAAAGACAGTTATTATTCTTGTGACGCACGCAGGAAAACTTTATTCAGCGAAGCCACCTGCCGCGTCCTACTGGAGGAGAAAACCTGTAAGCACGGCCGCAGGCCGCCACGCAGAACTACTTTGGTATGCGAAGTCAGATTTCAATTAATTAAAAAATAAGAAAATTATTAATCAATGTAAAATGCAAAAGTTCTTCAAAACTGAAATGAGAGATAAAACCATTTTCTAATATTACTAATGTGAGCTAAGGCCATGATGGCTTTATCTCCCATTCAAATGAAAAAAAATAAAAGACTCTGTCTCCCTTTTGAATGGGAGATAAAGCCATCATGGCCTTATCTCCCATGGTATTAAAGCACCCCCCCCCCCCCCTATCGAACCATGTCCTTTTCTATGTTTTTATGTGACCTTAAGTTGATAACAGTTGGAAACAAAACTGACTCGTTCCAATCACCAGACAAGTTTAAAACTATCTGTTTGCATTTTCTATAACAGAACTCGCTGGATCACTATTGTTTGAAGTGCGCCAAGATATCGTTGATGAAATGGATTCAAATTAGAAAATATAAAAATGCAAATTTGTAGACAAGTTCGCTTTGACTTATTTGTTTTTTAAAAATCGTATATTGAAAAATATTGTTGTAGCGATGTTAATATACATATGTACATCAGCGTTGCCAGTGAAATTTCGAGAAAGATACATTCTTGTTTCCAAAAAGATACACTTTTTCCCCAAAAGATACATTTAAAAAAAATTAAAAATGCATTTTTAACGTTTAACATGGCATTTTAATTTCATATTTAATGAATATTGCATTGAAAATGATCAGGTATATTCTAGGTTTCGACTCGAATTGCAAACAAAAAATTTCTTGAATCTGCATAATTCATAAAGATCCCTAATTTGAAAACAGCAGCATGATAGCAAGGTCCAATATTTATTAAAAATCGTGAAAGCTGTAAAGAATAAAGAATACAATTTATTTCGCTAAATGGGTTAAAAAATTCCAAAAATAGCGAAATTTTGCGAAAATTTTTCACATGTCAAACCAGCCATAAATTGATTAAAAATCCCTAAAACAATCAGGAATGGCAAAATAAAATTCGGTAAAAATAGATAAATAGCGGAAATTCACAAAAATTTGCTAACAGCGGCTGATAACAAAATCTACTTTTTATTATAAATCGTTAAAGCTTTAAAGAATCAGAAAACTTACAGGAAGAAATCGCTTTTATCGCGAACATGGCTAAAATTCTCGAAAAATTGCAAAATTTGAAACAAACTCTAAAACTGATTAAAGATCGCTAATCGATTAAAAAAAATGTCGGAAAGTAACATAAAAAGCATTAAAAAATTAGTTATAACTACATCAAAATCAATATAAAAAGTCGATTTGAAATTTTGGTTTAGTTAGGGCCTTTTGCGTTTTATGTAACTCTATATTTTGATTAAATTAGAAATAGAAAATGTTAAAGAAAAAACAACATTTTTTCTTGTTAAAAATATTTGGAAAAAGTCGATTCGTTTTACTTTCACCAACCCCTACTGCTCTAATTGAAAACGAATAAAAACATGTGAGGGGGTAATGCTGAAGTAATCCACTTTCATATTCTAGAACATGTGCCATATAACTTTATATTTATAATTATTCAAGTCCTAAATATAAGGTATGCAATTTTTTTAAAATACAGTAAACAAACTTTAAAATTAATTATATGTACGTACCCAATAAAAAATGGAGCTTCCAACGAAGCAGGTTTGTAAGGGAGAAACATAAACGTTTCGCTTACCATTGCGCAGACAGAAGACATGAATTTTATATGGCGAGTTCCCACTTTGAAGCAATACATTTATGACACATAAAGCGCATATAAAAATTGTTGTATGTAACGATCGCCCTTACACACTGAATGTTTTGAAACAGTTTTTTTTTAGTACTCTCGCTTACAAACCTGCTTCGCAGTAAGGGAATGCCGTAGCACTTGAAATGTTATGTTTTTTTTATAAAATTTTTTGAGAGTTCTTTCACTTACTTTACTGCATTTCTGTTTGTCTTATTGCGTAGCGCATAATTGTGCGCTTATTTTTTTAAATGTACCATTAGTGTTTCGCAAAATGATAACATTTTTTATTGGGTAACTATCTTTGGATGTTATCAAAACAAATTCATCTTTGTAAAAACTAATATATAAGTTAAGGCGTTTATACTAAGACGATTATATCAAAAAGTTCATATAAATTTCCTGAAAATAAAACAGATGTTTATATTTCTTCAGAACAACTTCTCACTACCAGTAATCATCGATTTAGGTGGATCATATGTTAAAACACCCTTTATGCTTTCTTTCTTCATTATTAAAGTTGCTATTGTATTAATATTGAGTCGGCAACGATATCAGTCTTAGTAAGTTTAAGTTTGCTAAAAATTCTGTAATATTTAATTTCTGTACATTTTCCGTACAGATTCAAAAGATACGAAACATGTCAGGATTTAGCATGGTACCTGAAGTCATCAAAAGATACGAAAAATGTATCTTTCGTATCCTAATGGCAACACTGATGTAGATAAATAAATGACTGAAAATCTGCTGCAGCTCCTGTGGTGGAAGCACTAAGAGGGAGTTCACACGGTGTCCTTTCAGACATGTCTAACAAACATGTTTGTTTTGTTTGTTGGCCATCGGGGTAGAGAAGAAAGAGGGGTTGCCAAACAGACACGAAATGAGTTTTCATGTTTGTTAATATGAATTTCATGTTTTAAATTTGTATGTATATGTTTATTAGACTATTATACATGAAAACAGACACGTTTGGAAAGTTTCAACTAATCAACTTATTTGGTCCATTAAATCAGGTGCTCTATGTTTCTTGCATTTTCTCAAAATGCGAATAAAGTGTAACGAACTTGTTTTGCATCTCACCTACTCACTTGCAAAGTAATGAAGCAGCTCTATATTCAGAAAGCAAATTACAACAATCGTCTATACGGGCGTGACGTTACAAAAAACAGAAGTGCATTTTGACTGGCATTAAAAAATTGCACAAGTCTGCGAATTGAGCAAGACTATTTGTATAAGACCTTTTTTAGTAAGCTTTAGACTTATATAAATTGATTTTCTCCAAGTTATCATGCTTAAACGCTTAAATATGCAGAGTACATTTGTTTATCTATAAAAAAAACATCAGTGTTTTTTGTTAAAAAATAGTTAATAAAGTTGCAATTCATAAAACTGACTTATTTTTAGTTGTGGCAGAAAAAAATGGTAGTTCATCCCTATTGCTAAGTGCTAAATAGTTTTAATTCGAATTGTGACACTTTTGATAAAAATAAATCTTTGTTGGAGTTTATATTAATTAGACTTGTGTCAGTTTAGAATTTCTCCAAAGTGTCAAAACTTGAAAACAATTCAGCTAAAGTAACATAACTTAAAATAATTCGGTGACTTGTGCAAAGAATACATCATCAAAAATGACACAACTAAAAATTTTTTATTATCCAGTGTATAAATATTAAAAAAAAACCTTTTAAATCTTGGTCTGTATCGATTTTCTACTAAATGGTGCAAAGATTATTTTTTTATTATTTAATTTTTTTATTTTTAGGTCTAAACAAGTTTTTTCGATTCAGAAAAATTAAGTTTTTTGAGTTGAGGCACTTTTGAACAACGTGTGCGATATTGTGACTGAATAAATGCCACGAATTAAATTGATTGCAAACTTTTAAAAATATACTTTACGTTTCAGTTGTTGCAAATGAAGTAACTTTTCAAGCACACCACCGTTAACAAGAAGTATGCAAAAATAAGTTTTGCTGAAAATTACCACAATAGAAATTTAGCGACAAAAAAAATCAAACAAAATACTTAAAAAAATACACACACACATACTTATTAAACACAAATTAACGATACAGAGAAACGGCAACAAAAATAAGACCCAGCTACAACATTTAAGAAACAGCGGTATTCAGTGTTTGGTACGTTTTAGCTTGCAACTGTTTATTATTGCAGCAATTATTCTGTCATTGACAGTGAGCGGATTTTAAAGCAACTTATGGTGTTTTCTTTTCTACAAAAAAATGTGCCTTTTTTTAAAAAAATTCAATTTGGTGCCTTTTTCTTAAAGATTTTGCTCTCTAAAAGGGTGGCTTGTTTTCTTCTAAAAAACTCATGCTTTTCGGGAGCAAAATTTTTAAGAAACAGACATCAAATTGCATTTTTTTAAAAAAAAAAGGCACATTTTTTTGTAGAAAAGAAAACACCATTAGCAATGCTAATAATGCAAATAACGTGACATCTGCTATACAGAATTATTGATCGTGAAAACTACTTGTGTGAAGATAAATGTGAAAAGTTAAATTAATTTTTAAAATATGTCGCATGCGATAAAAAAAAACTATTTACACGAAATTTTACAGTTTTTTTGAAAAATCAATAATTTTTATTTAATATTTAAAACTTATTAGATATTTTATTAGTCTTTTTATATTAAAATTTATGTATTTTGAAAAAAATGACAAACTGAAATTCTTATGCATTAGTCCTGTGAGGGATATGGCCACATTGTTCAAATCCTTCGATCTCAAACCTAATGGAAAATGAAGACTATGGACAGTGCTACAATAATCTATAAGCACCATATCCAAATTGTATTTGTGAAAATTTTTATACATTTTTGAAAATTTTACTGGGATCGAAGGGTTTGGACACAGTGGCCATATCCCTCACAGAGCACTTGCATGAGAATTTCACTCTAAATCGTATTTTTTTCAAAAATCATTAAATACAATTTATTAATTTTTCATGAAAACTGTAAAATTTCGTATAAATAGTCTTATTTTCTTCATAATACGCGTCCGATATTTTTTTTAAAATATTTTTTATCGCATGAGATATTTTTTAAAAATGAATTTAACTTTGCATATTGTGAAAACTTGCAAAAAGGTGTTTTTTTTTAATTGTTTTAAAACGCTACGAAGCAGTGCAAAAGAAAATGTTATCGAAACATTGCTAGATTTGTTTAACGATTCTAAATAATTTTGTTAAAATATCAGCTGTTCAATTTTCTGGGATGCTCAATTCATGTAGCAAAAAAGCTATACAGTCTTAGTATTGCATAAATGCAAATATGTGACAACAACATTTTTGGGTATTTTGTTGCGGGATTACAAACAAATACTACAATATTTTGCATTGCACTTTTGCAAGACCATTTGCATCGAACACTGAAATGCTCGAGCAAAACAGAAATAATTACACGACTTCCCACCCTTTCCCTCTCTCCAAAACAATAAAATAAAATTAAAAAAAACAAACATAGCAAAAACAGCAAAACAATTGCAGTCAAAATATTAAGTCATAAATAGATACGTATGTACATGTGTATGTATTAAAACAAAAAATAAATAAATAAGCGAATGCAAAAAAAAACAAATCTTGTCTCGTCAAACTTATTTACTCGTACCCCTTTATGCACACGATTTTATTTTAATTGTTGTGGCTTGAAAGGGGGTCATGTACATATTTGCTTCAGTGTTGCCATTATATTGAAATATTTTGAAAAATATTGAAAAAAATTGCTTAAACTTTTCGACTGTGCAGAAGAAAAAAAAAACAGCCAATACAGCCGTCAGTCACTAAGTTAACAATTTTTGAATAAAGGCTCAACCAGAATATGCATAAAGTTGCCTAAGCTACTGTGCGAATACATGGAATTCAGACGTGTCAAATCATTTCGAACTTTATTATTTGTTTACTTAATTCGCCACTGAAACTAACATTTCTTACTGGCTTGTATGCTTTAACTAAATAAAATAAGATACAAAATAAAAATTTAGCATTAAATTAATCTTAAGACATTTAAGAGGTTATTTTTAACGCCAATGGGATCAGTCATGAGTGCCCCGGTAGGCTGGCTGGTAGTAAGCTAGTATATCAGCGCCGGGGTTGCGGGTTCGATTCCCACCAGACACTCTGGTTTCTTTCCTGCAGACAAGCGTAGAGCTTCGCGGGATTAGCTTAGGGAATAAAAAAAATATAAGTAAAATCTATATACATATGTACGTATAAAAATTGTTAAATTCGAAGCTCATTCTGCGGATAGGATCAAAAGTTGCATAAATATACCTTAAGTACTGAAGTCTAAGGGGAATATAATTTCTGGAAGGACGAATATGAATTGAAAACTCAACCTTTCGAAGTAGGAATTCTGAGACAATTTCACCGTTTAACAAATTCATCATGAAGGAGATGTTCATATAAAGAGTTTTAAGGGCCGCTGTTGAATGTGAACCACGCCTAAACGTCAAGTTTTTTTCTGCATTTTATTTGACATATTTCAATTTCAGACTTACTCAATTTGAACCATAGAAAGATACACAATCGAGCAATGCGTTAAAGTTATTCAGGCTTATTATGAAAATGGCCGTTCAAATCAAAATGCATTTCGTGCACTTCGTGATTCAGTGATGTGGCACATTTTCACCTCAAGGGATTCGTCAATAAGCAGAATTGCTGCATTTGGGCGATTGGTAATCCAAGAGTGTTTGTCCCAAAACCAATGCACCCACAAAGAGTGACTGTTTGGTGCGGCTTATAGGCTGGCGGCATCATAGGGCCGTATTTGTTCCAAAATGGGGCCGGTCAAGGAGTTACTGTGAATGGTGTTCGCTATGGTAAGATGATAACGAACTTTTTATGGCCCGAATTGAAAGATACGGATGTGGACGATATGTGGTTTCAACAGGACGGTGCCACTTGCCACACAGCTAACGAAACAGTGGCTCTTTTGCGCGACAAATTCAATGATCACGTGATCACGGCGGCCATTTTGGCCAATATGTTGTTCCATACATAATTGAACCATACGAATATTGTCACCATTAAAAGAAATGACAATAATTTCCTAAATAATTTGTGTTCTATTTAAAATCAACATCGGCCCTTGAAATTTAACCACCCTTTATTTATATCCTTCGATTTTTTTAAGGTTTTTAGATAAATTAGTTTTAAACGGTTTTCATATGAAGGTTAATTGATTTTTGGATTCCAGTGCAGTTTTCGAAGACAGCATAAAAGAAATTGCTTTTGTACGGATTCCAATTTTTTAGCATGCACCTCATACTGGGGGTCCCAGACAACCAAAGCGTATTCCAGAATAGGTCTTACTAATGAAATGTATAATTGAAACAGGTGTGATTGCAGGCCAATGTGTTTCAGTTAATGAAGTTGTTAAAATTATAGAAGTCTTATTACATGGCTATCGTCAAACTACTTTCCCCAGCGTTTGAAAAATCCAAGGACACCTTTGGCCTTGTTGATAGTCTGCGATATATGCGCATTTAAAAACACAGTTTTTGATCAAGCAAACACCAAGAGCAAGGAATGTCTCTACTCCTTCAAGTTGATGCTTATTTAGCGTATAGCTACAGAGTACTGGATTTCTTCTGTAGAATAACATAGGTTTACATTTTTTCGAGATCAGCTCCATCAAATTTACTTCACACCATAAGTTCAAACTGTTTCGATCATCTTGCAGTAAGGAAGACATTGTTGAATCTTTGTAGCTAAGGAAAAGTTTATTTTTTTCAAAAAAAAAAATTGCTTTTAAAACGACTGCGCATATAAGAACAAAGTGTTACCTTTCTTAAAGGAAATTTTCGTAATTTCGGTTTTATTAGTTTTTTCAATTTTCGAAATAACGGTTTATCTCGAAAACCAGAGCTAACCTAAAAAACGGCTAGCACCACAGGGTATCCGAATTAGGTGAAAACGACAAGTGCCCAGCTTGTCTATTTTTCCAACTAGTACAGTGCTATTATTGAGAAATTGGCAACGCTGGTGTACTTGTAAACCAAAATAATGCACATTGTACGAACACTCATAACGGCATACACATGTTAGATAACAAAATCAGCAACTACAAAAATTACAGCAGCAACAACATCATAACAAATAAGTTAAAAGGCATCGCTGGTCAAGCCCGAAAATTTGATACTCTACACCACAGTATATGAAGACAAATTTTCGAGAGTGTACCAAAACAAAATTATGTTATAAAATTCATGAAAAATGATTACAATAAAATAAGTTTGTACCAAATAATATTTAAATGCCAACACAAAGGTCTATTCTGGAAAGAAGTTTGTATGGGGGCCAGGTAAAATTATGGACTGATTCGCACCATTTTCAATACGCTGTACCAAATTAATTCTGATTATATTACTGTACTTGGTGCACAAAGTAACATGGACAAACAACTAGCCAGCCGGACTGACAGCGATGATTTTGATGATTCTGAGTCGATCGTTTTTATTTTGTAGTGTTACACACTTCAGCCCAAACACAAAATACCCTCTGCACTATTGTGGTGTAGATATAAATATCAATATCAAATATCAGCATGCACTGCAGCGCAGCATTTGTCTAAAAACAAAACAAATTCATTCATAAATTTGATTGAAGAGAAATGAAAAAAAACAATAATTTTTTTGGCGGCTTGCTGTGTGTGAGTGTGTTTTTTTCAATGCACTGCACATATATTTTGAGTTATTATCTGTGAGTGTGAGCATTTATTAGATCAATGTTTATTGATTTGATAAGTAGCGATTGTGTTGCACAATGCGTTTTGAGTATCGTTGCCTGTGATTGGAATGTTGTTAAATGGTGGTCTGTTAGTCATAGATTTGGTGTTATTTATTAGAAGTATTTTTTCTGAAATGGAACGGAAATCGATTTTGCTACTTTTGACTTTAGTAGAGCTACTTTCTGTCAGATTATTCTGATTAGATTAAAGTCAGGCAATTTAAAATCGGGCCAAAGAAGGGGATTAATAAAGGTGTGATAGCAGAAAATAATAATAATAACAACGTGTCTAATAGCATATTCAGATTGTGTTGAGAAGCTCTTAAAAGTAACATTCTTCTGAAACCATCAAATACCTGTTGAACAGTAGCTAACTAAATATTCAAAATTATTTTGCTCGTTTGACCTACATACATACATTATTTATTTGATTTATTTTAAAGATTGTTTCAATTAGGGTTTCTAATTTCCAGACCTTTTTTCATTCCCAGGAGAACTTTAAATTTTCCTTTTATTCCCAGGAATTGCCGAGAAATTTTTGTTAGCCGATCTTGCCTAAGCAACCAGTGGAATACGCATAGGAATAAATTATCCCTTCAACAATAAATGTCAGTTTCTCCATAGTATGAAATGGGAATTTAGCACATTTAAAAAAAACCTTGTTAAAATTAAAAAGTATATAAGATTTAAGAAATAATTCACAATCAATGGTACATTTTTGCAGCAAGACGTCTTTAATTAGAAGCAAGGCGAATTCATACAAGGTGGTCTTGTTTGAAAACGGATACAGCACTGTAAAATACTTAAACGTTGTGTCAAAAGAATTCAAGACTGTAGTCAACAATTCAAACAAACAAACAAACATTTCATTTTGTTTTTACTTTTAAATTGTATCCCAGGAAAACTTTTTGATTTTTAGTAGTTGTCATTACAATTTACATTATTCTGAAAATTTTAATAAGTACTTTCTAGTAATGACCTCACCAACTACTTATTTCTTCTCTTATTTTCACTACTAAATATTAACTTCTAATAATCAGCTTAATAACTACTTATTAGTTGTGTTGTTTTCAGTACCGAATATTTTTTTACTGATAACGTACTTAATAACTACTAATTAGGTCTATTAACTAGTGATTTTTTGGCTTCTAATAAGTATATTTATTGTAAGTACTTACAATTCAACTTACTCGTAGCAAAACAAAAACTAGATATTTTTTGGATTCTGGCAAGTTTAAGTACTAAATTCTGTGGACACCTTGAACAAAAATAAGTAGTTATTCAGCCGAAAAATAAGTAGTTGTTATTTTATCCAACAGCACCTGCTAACTTACCAGGTAAGTTAAGCTTTTGCTAGGATATTTCTTTTTTATATCTTCAATAAATAGATCACAGGTCATATAACTTTCCTCTTTTAATTTTTTTTTTTTTTTAATTTAAATTTGTTTAATTTTGAACTTTTAATTTGTTGTTGCTTTAATTTTGTATTATTTAATTATTATTTCGTACGTTTTAATTTTGTACTTTTTAATTTTTATTTCGGACGTTTTAATTTTGTACTTTTTAGTTTTTATTTTGTACTTTTAATTTTGCACCTTTTAATTTTTATTTCGGACGTTTAATTTTGTACTTTTTAATTATTATTTTGTACTTTTAATTTTTGTTTTAATTTTGTACTTTTTAATTTTATTTATTTTTTTTTCTTTATCAAATTGTTGTGGCTTTTTATCTATTAGCATTAATACTCTTGCCCTATAATTATAAGATATATTCTTGTTGAGCAGGATTTCAATAAATAAATAAATATTTTGAAATTTAATAATTTAAAGACGCTTAGATTTCGTAATTCTAAGTAAAAATTATAGAATTTATGAAAGATTCCCCCAGAACCACCAGAACGGTATACCATTTTGACAAACGGTTACCTATCAGCTGTTGCTTACGTAGCAAGCTAAGGTCACCTGATCTTTATTTGCCTTGATAATACATAAATAATAAACTGTATCCTTTGGAAAATGTTTCAGACATTGGAATGCAAAATCAGATGGTCAGCTCTCCTTTTGTTTCAAGTTGCTTGTCTTCGTCGAATTTTTAGACACCAAATTGTGAAATTTAATAAATATTTAAGCTGTATCATTCAGCATTAGCTTAAAATTATTTTTTATTTTATAATGTTAAAAATTAAAAAAAAGATGCTGTAGAACATCACGTCCTTGCTCGAAAGTCTTTATCATAGTTTCTCGTTTTTTGCAAAACTAGAACTTTTCTTGCTCAACCCTGCAATGCTAAAAAAAAAATTGCTTAAGCTATAAGGATCTTTTATATGATGTTGCAAAATAAATCTGGTTTCGATTAGCATACAAAAGTCCTTAATTTGCTGTGGTAGAAAAATTGGATTTGTCTATTTTAATGTGTGGCATTCTTTCAAAGCAGGATTTTTTAAAAGAGAAACATTATTACAAACATAAGGACTTATAATAAAATTATAACAGTTTTATGTAAAATCAAAAATGTCAATATAATAATTCTGGAGACCCCTTTACACTATAATACAAGTCTAAAGTTTTTTTTGACGAAAATGCTTTTCTGATCTAATTATTAATTGGAAATTTTCCAAAAACATTTACAACTAATCATGCCAGACTTGTATTTTCCTGAAACTGAAACTGGCTTTATGTGTATTATTTGGATCCCATGTATGATCCACTCTAGATAAAAAAAAACAGTTGACACACAACTATAGCTCTGATAAGATTTAAATCTTGATTGTTACATTTATTACAGTACGTTTCCACATACTTGTTTTGGGCCACAGAATTAGTTTTGCAGCAAAACAAGTGTTTTGCTACTTGTTTTCCCATACATTTTTCATGTTCGAAAAACTCAAACCAAAACTAGATTTGCTCCAAAACATGCAGAAAATCATGAATACAACCCTGGGTTATCCATTTTTAGTGATTGACAATTTCAAAATAACAAGAATTATTAAACATGTTTATACAACTCTCCAGCTGATTTATTTGTTTGCAGCGTAAAAATAATAAAATAAAAAGGTAGTAAATTATTGCCGTATTCACAAAACCCCTTGTATCATTCTATCTATTGTATGTTTTATAAAAAAACCAATAGAGAACTATGTATTTTAATACAACATACAATTGATACAACCTTACAAGGGGTTTTGTGAATACGGTATATGTGCTTTTATATACGTACATACATATATGTATATCTGTGTATTAAAAAAGTAGCAAGGAAATTTCATATTAAAGAAAAATGTTTTTTTTCCAACACATATTTTTTTGGATTTCATGTTTGTTTACAACATAAATGTCAAATTGATTTCGAAAATTCGACAACCAAAACTAGTTTTACATAATGTAAACACTAGATAATCATACTTTTCGACTAGATAATTATACTTTTCAAAATGGTTGAAAATTTTGCAAGAAAATTATTCTT
Organism: Pollenia labialis; assembly: GCA_949318255.1. Lineage (NCBI taxonomy): Eukaryota > Metazoa > Arthropoda > Insecta > Diptera > Polleniidae > Pollenia > Pollenia labialis. Next base: position 49,282,065 of record OX439142.1, read on the forward strand.
TTTAAGTAAAATTTTTATGAAATGTACCCAAATAATAATTCTAAATAACTTTGTTTAAGGCTTATTTACCCTTACGCCTTTCTCATTCCCCTACAAATTCTCTATCTGTCAATTTTATCAAGTGCAGCTGATTAAATGGCGCTTTGTTTTGTCATAAATAACATTCAACGTTTCATTCAACGTCACATTTTTGCTGATTAATATTAATCAACTATTATTGACTTTTGTAGAAGCTGGAATTTTTATTTTTTACTGACTTTAGAGAAAACAAACATATAAACTAACAAACTAACTAAAGATTAGCTAATTTATTAACATTTAAATAAATTATAATTTAATCAAGAATCAGCTTCAACATGAAGACGGATAATAAAATTAGATGAAAAAAAAATACATAAAAATAATAGAGAACAAATAAAAGGTATTTGTGGAAATTTTTATGAATTAGCTTTAATTCACACCTAGACAAAAAAAATATTCAATATGGTCACCTCCATGTAAACTATTTTTAATGAATATTTTTAAACACAGTATGGTTAATAAGTCCCCCATCAAGGAGCCACAGCCATGTAATAATTGCCAATGAAATTCTACCTTTCGCTAGCAGTAAGTTTTGAAAACGGGCCTTTACCTTCTTCACTACATAAAATCATAACAAACGCAATGTTAGGTAATTTCATCATGATATGCGCCAAACCAACAATGAGTTGACGAAGTTTTAACGAATATTACAGCACATGTAGGTAACGAAAATTCCTGTTAAAACAACGTTAGAACAAAAGCTGACATTAAAAAGAAGAAAAAGAGAACAAGACAATATTAAAGTTGACATCTAGCAAAACGTACCAAGTTAAACGCGGTAGTACTACGGTACTAACAACTTCTAAAATCTACCAAAAAATTTACAATTTTACCATGATTTCCATTTGTGTGTTGACAATACTTGGTCGTTGTTCGTTGAACTCCGAGTAGTTCCGGATTGTGAATAATTGGCTTTGCCTTTCCTTATAATTTTTATAACTTATAGCCTTTTTACACTTGAGCACGTCTTAGAGAAATGCGTGGAAGATGTTGACGTGTTTGCATTTGTAACATCTTTCAGTCCTAATCCGTTTTTTGGAAAACTAGGTCCCTTTTCTCGGAGAAGGTCACATATTTATTAATTAAAAAATATGTATTACATGGTTATAAATTATTTTCTTGTTTGCTCGTTTTAGTTCAAGAATTGTTATGTTATTGGTTTTGTTTTTACTAATAAACTCCAAATAATAAATAATTTTTAATTTTTATGTATTGAAATTACTTAATTTATAAAAAAAACTTTTTAACCGGTTAACCGATCAAAAATAAAAAAAAACCTTGATGAATTAATCGAGCGATTAACCGATTAAAACAAAAGGCCGAATAAATGAATACCCTAGTAAATACAAATCACTTTTACAAATAAACCAAAAACAATTCAAAATACTTACTACAAAAAAAAAGTTCAGTTTAAATAGTCATTAGCAATTTGACAGTATTCTAAATATTTTATATGTATATTAGAATCTGGGAATTCATTCCTCATGGTCAGTAGAAATATTCCAGAAAAATATTGAAGGAAAAAGACTATTAAAGTATGAAAGCTTTATAAACTGTAATTTAGAATACACATTCGAATTAATAGGAAAAATTTATATTTTATACATATTTTTATGAAGATGTCATCTCTGGTGCTACTTCGAACTGATTTAAAAATCAATGGTGCTTAAAAGGCCCTTAAATGATAAGTTGCAAAGGTTCTTCAACGTCACGACTTATTAATCAGCTTTTATTGACCCACAAGCTTCACATAAATATACGACAAGTAAAACTTGACTCTGTTCCAAGTAGTTCTTAAGAGACTGCAAATAGTACTTAGATAGAAAAGCTTCCAAAAATTAATCATTGAGTGAACTATTTGCCTGTTGTGTTGCCGAGAACGGAATGCCCGTTAAGGCACTAAAAACTCTTAAGTTGATTTTGAATAAAACACAAATTATTTAGGAAATTATTTTCATTTCTTTTTATTTTGATTGGTATGGTTCAATTATGTATGGAATAAAATATCGGCAAAATGGCTGACGCGACCTCGGCGGCACACCTCCATCCGATGGTCCAATTGTGCATGGCATAAGTTTAACTGAAAGAGTCATAAATTTTACATACTTTTGAGTGCATGAAATAGAAACTAATACAGACTTTATCAACATCTTCACTAAGGTAGTTAATCAAAGCCTGAATTTTAAAGGGGTCGTCGCAGATCATTCAAGTGAAATGAATTTATTATGGCAAATCTGAAACACATAATTTTCCTACGGTGTCTTATTTCAACCCCCCCATCTAAAAATCTTAAGCCTTTCATGAACACAAGCATCACGATTTCTTCAGCTGCCTTTCAAACACATATTTTCTCTTATTTATAAGTTTTGTTTTTTTATTGCATTAATTCAAATTAAACCTAATATTGTGATAAAGTGCAATTTTTTCTTTTTTTTTCAATTAAATCATGAAATTAAAAATTATTAAACCATAAAATAATTTTTAAGTTTAAATGGAAATACAAGTTAAAATAGACATTAGAAAAGTGTATGAAGAGTATATAAAAAATACATTAAATTTATAATTTACGAGAGAAAATATGTTGTAATAAACTTTTTATACAAATAATTTTATATACATCGTATACATTTACATTCATAAATTACATTCCAGGAAGCATATTGCAAAGCTTTTTTATACATTTATGTTTTTAATATTTAATAATAAATCATTAAATGTATAAGTATTTATCGTTCTTTATTTTATTTCATTTTATTTTATTTTTGTTACTTAACATAACTTATAAAAATTACATTATTGTAGCCACAGGGAATCGTAGAGATATTTACAGTTCGAAGAGAATTCCGCTAGAATTCTTTACAATTCGAAGACGGTTTCTTTCGATTTAAAAAAAAAATAACCCTGCTTTTAAACTGCAATGATTTCCCTAAAATTTATTCAAATACAAACAAACTGATAAACGATTTAAAAAAGAAATCATTCTTAACACTGTGCAACAAAAAAACCAGCCTCAATACCGTTTTAAATGCATTGCACGATTTGTTGGTCTTAGAAGACCCCTAGTGAAAAAGGACAAAAATTTCCCCTCAAAATGAGTGTTAGAGGGTTAATATATTTTAAGAAAAGAATCGCCATACAATTCTACTACTAATGCCCGAAATTTCGAAAATCCGTTTTACATACATTGCACGAACTTTTGGTCTGAGAAGACCCCTAGTGAAATTTGATGCAGAAAATATTCGTGAAACATTTTTACCCTCTAAAGTGCCGTTTTAGTATTCTTTTGTGTGGAAGTTAAAAAAAGGACAAAAATTAACGTTAAGGGTTAAAAGAAAAGAATCGCCATAAAATTCTACTGAGACATCTGAAGTAGTCTTTTAGCTCAGAAGTACATTTAGTTGATTTTTTTTTGACTTGTGCCATACGCCTTTTAAAAAAATCGAAAACTTTAGGGGACGATATTTCGGGAACCCGAGCTAACTTTTCAAAACCAGATTTGCTCTACCAATAGTCTAGTTTCATTTAAAGTATTGAAGCTGTCGGCAATGACCCGAATTTTGTTGCACTGTGTAATCAATTTGGAATTTTAGGTCAATCGCTATGTGCAGAAAGCCAACAACTACAAACCATTAGATCTTAGATAATCAATTTAAACAGTGTAGTTAATTATCGATAGTAACAAATGCAATTTATATGTTTTGGTCTTGTAGAAGGTCAAAAGACTTTTATTTAAAGTTGTCTAAGATGACATTTTTAACACTAGTTGCTTAGCAATACTCAAATATGGTACATGAAATAAACCTTCTGCACTAAATAGCATTAAAATTCATAGAACACGTTATTTTATGTATTAATAAAACATTCGCTTATTATATTAGCGAAATTGTATTTTTGTTACTCAAAAGCTTTTTAATTTGTAATTATCTGATTCTTCTTTATTTGCATATTCGGTTTTCAAATGTTAGAAAATTTACATATCAAAAGTTTAATGATTATAAAAATCATCAAATATTGGTTATTGATTAGAAATATCTTAAATATTAAATTATTTATAGGAATCATACCCTACTGCTTCTACACCCAGAGAAAATACATGTTTAAATCTGGTCACCTCCAACAAAACTATTTTTTAAGAAAAAATTATGTTTCTAAAATGACTGCGGATATAAGAAAAACCTTTAAGCTTTTTAAAAATTATTTTATTGCGGAATTTCGGTTTTTTTTAGTTTATTCAATAATAAACCGCTTTTGATTAACGCGAATATATGTTGTGGAACCTCCTCCATTTTCGAAATTACGGTATATCTCGAAAACAAGGTTAAAACATGAGGTTCTCGGCTGGTCGGTTTTTTTTAATCTATTGGGGGATTCACAAGGTTGTCATAAAGTTGTAAAGTCATATGTCTTAAAATAATTACAAGAAATATATCGTTACCTTAATATAAAAAGGCCCCAACTCATCAAAAACACTTTTTACAGGAGAAGGAAAAAACTTAATAAAATAATAGCTACACAAACATTGTCAAAAAACATCTTTATTAAAATTAAACGAGGAATTCAGATTGAAATACATAATATAAACGGCTCTTGCTCTATCAGTTATACACAATATAAAACAACAACAATTCTAGAAATGCAATGCCTACTTTGTATGTTTCTGCAGAAATATATGAGTCAGTGTTTTTTTCTTTTTCTTTTCTGCTTATAACTTCTTTATTTTTAATCTAATTTGCTTGAAATTTTAATAGAATGTGTATTAGCAACCATTCTACAAGAATCAATAAAAAACGGATTTCCAAAAATAATGAGTTGGGGCCTTTTTATATTAAGGTAACGATATATGGCTGCTGTGGGCAACCGTTTATAATTTAGATTTCTACTGTATAATTATGACGAATTAATGAACACAGCATTAAAATATTTATTTTGTTTGAAACACAACAATTTTTTTTTTAAACAATTGTTAAATATTATTTAGGACATTATGACGATATGACTTGATAGCATACCTTGTGAATCCCCCAAATATATATAAAATTGCAACGTTACTGACTGACTCACTGACTGATTCATCATCGCACAGCCAAAACGCCTGAAGCTAAAATTTGGACCAGAGATTGGTCACTCTCCAGATCGATCCACTAAGGCAGGATTTTTGGAAATTCAAATGTTTAGTGGGTAAAAAATAGTAAAAACGGGAAAATACGGTAACCTTATGTCTCCAAAACTAAAAGAGATACAAAAAAATATAATACTTATCGTTGTTCTTTAGAAAAATAAGCGGTCAGGTGTGTGGTACTTTTTTGAAATTCGGCCCTATTAGGGAGTAAACGGGTAAAACCTGAATTTTGGTACTTTTTGGACACCCCTATCTATCTTTTGAACCAATAAACATAGAAACAAAGTTAATACCACATGTGAAACTTATCAAAAAAAAAATTTAAAAGGATTTTGGTACTTTTTCGAAATTCGAACATGAAAGGGTTGAAAATCATAACTATTTTTAGTAATTATTAGTATTTTGGTTATTTTATTGAACTATTTATGGTTTTTAATCCAAATTTTTAATATTTTTAATTAGGCTTAAGTTCATTAAATTTAATTTTCATTAAATTATTTTTTATGAAGAAAGGAATTTTACAACATGAAAATTAATTAAAATTTTTATCGATAATTTTTCATTCTTGACTCAATCTGGGCTCGAACCCAGGTGTTTACGGACAGGTTACCCTGACATGTTTCGATTGCAACCACTCAATCTCTTCAGAGGGCTTGCCGTTTAACACTCGCAGCCATCGACGACTGCTGACGTCATTAGTCAAACATCAATCCTTAAACCAAATTGTATTCAACCCTTTGGTAGATCGAAATTCGCTTTTGAATGATTATCTATTTTAATTTATTTTAACATGTTATTCCTTTACTTCTCTTTTTTCGTACTTTTGTCAAGAATTCTTCTTGAAGTTCAAAGTACATATATTTTTTTTTTTGTTTTTTCATTTTTTTGTCTTCCTTTTTCTTGTTGACCTTTTCAGCACAACTTGAAGGACAAATGCAAACATAGAGCTCGTGCCTTAGCTTTAACAATTATTAGTATTGTGGTTATTTTATTGAACTATTTATGGTTTTTAATCCAAATTTTTAATATTTTTAATTAGGCTTAAGTTCATTAAATTTAATTTTCATTAAATTATTTTTTATGAAGAAAGGAATTTTACAACATGAAAATTAATTAAAATTTTTATTGATAATTTTTCATTCTTGACTCAATCTGGGCTCGATTTCGATCTACCAAAGGGTTGAATACAATTTGGTTTAAGGATTGATGTTTGACTAATGACGTCAGCAGTCGTCGATGGCTGCGAGTGTTAAACGGCAAGCCCTCTGAAGAGATTGAGTGGTTGCAATCGAAACATGTCAGGGTAACCTGTCCGTAAACACCTGGGTTCGAGCCCAGATTGAGTCAAGAATGAAAAATTATCAATAAAAATTTTAATTAATTTTCATGTTGTAAAATTCCTTTCTTCATAAAAAATAATTTAATGAAAATTAAATTTAATGAACTTAAGCCTAATTAAAAATATTAAAAATTTTTAGTAATTTGTTTTAAAAAATACATTTCTCCATTCATTGACAAATTCGTACTAAATTATTGGCTTCCCCTACAATACTGAAATTTTTATTTCTTTAATGAGGGAAGAAATAGTACCAAAAAGGGGAAATACGGAAAATATCATGGATGATGGGAGCTACTTTAAAATTAAGGTCATGAATGGACAACTCTTTAGACAAATTTGTAAATAAATCTGAATAAAAAGGATTAGGAACTAAGAAACCAAGATAATTTGTTATTCAAATAAAATGGATGTTATAGAAAATGCACACACCCAAACAAACGCCAATAGATGTGGATAGATATCTGTTTCTAAAATAAGTTTAAGTTGTCTATTTTAACAGTGGAATATTAAGTTTGATTTTTTAATAGCTGATTAATATTTTTTACGACTACTAATGTGTCAGACCATGTCTTATTCCGCATACGTTATAACCACCCGTAATACTCGAAAAGTTTTTACTATTTTTACGCGTTCTAGGAATGTTAATAGACTAATCATGCATGCGATAAAATTCGATCTTTTTCAAAACGAACGTTTTTAAAAGGTGTGATAAATTTCGAGGGATTTTAAAATCCATTTGTGAATAGTCTACAATTTTCGTTAGAATGCACTTCAGCTAACGTGTATAATATAAAATTTAAAAGAATAAAGTCTAAACAGAAAAGGAATTTGTATTAAAAATCCATTTTAAAAGATACTGAAAACGATATTTTCGGTTTCAAATCGTTTGGTTTTTAAAATCGATTTCCATCACATACCTGTTTATTCGTAAATGACAAACCCTTCACTAAAGAATGAAACTTCAGATGACAGATATTTAACAGCCGACAGCACTGCCAGACCGGCGGTTTTCAAAGCACTAAATGAATAACCCTGTGTATGTACATTTATTTCAGATATAAGTGCAATAAATATTGATAATGTTGATGGTTTAATTTTCCCCAATAATGATTCTCTTTGCTGCACAGTGTTCAAGTCGGCTTATACGTTTAGTAAAATTTACTTTTTTAGTTATTTCGGTAAAGCGCTAAATAACCGATATCGGTGGAAAACTTAGAAAAAATAACAGATTTGCGGTTGAGATCAAAAATTTTTTTACAGTTTTATTACTTTTTTTGCGATGAAAACTTTTAGGCAAATAAGTTCAAAGAGCCTTCCCCTCCATCTATTGCAAGCGTTTTTTTTCCTATGAAAATGATTGTGAGCAAGTAACATCGTCTGTTCATTGGAAAATACAGCCCAAGACCATGAGTCATTCAATTCAAAACTGCTTTTTTGTGATTTGTTTACAATTTTCACTGCATGTCTGTCCGTCCCGTATCTACTTGTTTATTTACATTTCTCTTACTGACATCTGTGGGTCTTGTGTATGACCAAAGTGTGATTCCAGCAAATATTTCAAACGTATTCGTGCTGCACCATATGAGTGTTACTTTGATTAGTGGTCTTAAGTAGTCAACCTTGTCAACGTCTGTCTGACTGTCCGTCCATTTATTTATCTCTTATTCATGTGTATGTGTACACATTTATATTTTATTGAGAGCGTGTGTTTGTATTGGAGCTTAATTACTTAATGGAATGTCATTTAAATTCTTCATAAATACCTGTACAACGTCTACTGTCTACTTACCTGTACAATCAAATGTACATTCGTAAGAAACTTTGTTCATTTCTTCCCAAGAGTTAGTTGAGTTTGTGCCAAGCATTTTGTATGGAGTTTGTGTATTTAAAAACGGATTTTTATTCGTTTCGTTGTTAGTGAACAAACTTTTGAGAGAAAAAAATTATTAATGTACAAATTAAATAGAAACTCCACCCAGGTTTTTTTGCGTTTTTTGTTAAACAAGCGATTATAATTTTCGAATTTGTAAGTTGAATTGTAGAGCAGTTTTAATTTAACAAGATTACAGTAAATTTGATTTGATTTCACTGATTGGAATAATAGAAATGTTATTGAACGATTTTTTGTGTGTGTGGGTTTTTTTTTTTTTTTGTACCGATCGAAACAAAGCTAAATAATTTCTTTTATTGTCTTGTCTGTTTCTGGTTTTATTATTAATTGTACGATTTCAACAAGGAAATTGCTTATCAGATTCAATAAAAATAATTTTAAGTTTTTGTTCGGATAGTTTATAGAGAATTTCAGCAATTATCCGTCTAATGCATTTGTTGGAACTTAATCTAAACTTAATCTAAAATGTTTACTCGGTTTGTAATAAGACCCATTACTTCCAGTGTATTTGATGGTACATTCCTTTTTTCTTTGTTTACGAAGTCATCCGGGTTTTGTAAAGTGGGTTGTCAGATTTAGATTTTTTTTGAGTTCCAACATTCATTGCAAATAGGTGTTTAGGACATTAAATCTATGCCTCGAAACTGTTAGACAAAGACAAGTGGTCGAAATGCAATCACCGAGCGAATCTAGTGTTTAATAACTCTTTGAATTAAGTCCAAATAAATGCAATTTATTGAACCAACATTCTACTAATAAAAATTTTATTTTCTTCTTCTCTTTTCAGGTAAGTTTTCTTCATAAGAAAAGGCTTTCCTTTACCTTCACCTGCAACTCTTTAATAATGAACCTTTATTCATCGTCGGAGTCTAAAAGCCTAAACCTCTCTTATTTCATAAAAAAAACATTAAAAAAAAGAACGTGGGTGAAGTAGCTTAAACCGTTTTTCAAACGTTTTGAAATGTTTGCCACGCCCATAAATAACGCCACTTATGCTGTAGTGTACATTACACCGCCGTTTGTTGCCCAATATTAAATACTAGTGTTTGCCAAGTGTTCGAAATTCGACCATAATTATCAACGCAAAAATAAAGAAAACATACAAAAAGGTATAAATAAATTTACATTAATTTCGGCTTAGTAGACCGATTTTGTGAGGGACCAACCTCCGGTCCATAGGTTATCTTACACTCAAGTACGTGAATGTTTAATTTAATTTTGTACACGGAAGAATTATTAACTGAATATGGCTTGAACCAAGAAATTTTTACATGATTCTCGTCCAAGCCAAAAATTACTGATTCAAAATATATGTGTGGCTTGGTTTAAGCAAAATGATTATTTATTTAAGAAAATTTTACTAAATACCAACAAAATAAGTTAAAATCACGAAATTATTTTAAGATTTTCGATTTTCTTGATTTAAAAAACGAAATTTATTACTTTAGAAAATCAACTTCTTTCCGTGTAAGTTCTATAATATAAAAAATATAAGAAAGTACCAATTGAAAATCAAATGAGGCACCACAAATTTTCCTTTTATAGTTTTACAATCTTTCTGGACTCTGCATGTTGAACTTTCTGTTACTAGGTTCAGTATTAAAAGATGCTAAAAAAAGTACCAGTTGTAGAACAAAAAGTACCAAAAAGATACGGCCTAAAGGTTCTCATTCACTTAGAACCTTGCATGCTTTATTTTATGTCTCTAGATCCAATACCAAAATGGAAATTTAAAAAGTTCATGTATAACAACAAAAAAGTACCAAAATACTCCTTAAAGATTCTCATCTTCTGTGTTTCTATGTCAAAGTTTAACGAACGTTTAAAAAGTACCAGTTAAATAACAAACAAGTGCCAATAGATCCCCCTTACAGTTTTTTATTGACTACGGACCATGCATATTTAACTGTATGTTTCTATAGAAACTTGCAAGTACAATATGTATAACAAAAATTCTAAAAGTACCATTTGAAGAACAAAAAATACCAACATTCTTCATCTCATAGGTTCCCATTTACTCAGCGCCCTGCCCTGCACCTTTAATTTTATGTTTCTAAGTTCAATATCAAAGAAAACTCAAAAAAACTCTACTATTAAAGTAGGTGTCCACAATTTAGTATGTATGTATATGTTGATGAATGGAAGAAAATATTTTGTAAAAAAAAGTACCAAAAAAAGTTCCCCTTGAGCATTTGTATTTCAAAAAAGTAAAAAAAAATGTATTACTATTTTTAAGATCAGTTACGAATGAGATATAATTTTTTTTATGGAGTGACTGAAAAGTTCCAAAATACAGGTTTTATCCGTTTACTCTCTTAAGCACGATGGCCACGTATCAAATCGATTTGTCAAACTCAGTTTTTTTTGATTGTGTTAGTGAAAAAAATCTCACACGTATATGTTGATGTGAGTTTGACGAAAATCAAAACAATTTAGATTTTCACTGCCGCCGCTACTTTGATTTGAAGCAAATTTGATGTGTTGCTGCGAAAAACATCAAATGGCATTTTTATTCAGTTTTCGCAGCGACAACACCGTACGGTAAAAATTTTGTGGTTAAATAAAAAATGGCTTTACGCCATATTTTTTTTCTTCTTTCTTTTTTCCTGCATATGCCAGACCAATAGCTATGCAAAAATTTTCTATTTTATTCATATTTCTAAAAAAAAATAATTTGTAAACATTAAAAATATTTTGCGACCAAATTAACCACACGTTCTTTCATTTTAAAAACAGCTTTGAAATGAAATTTGATGGTTTGAGTTTGATACGTTGCTGCGTTAAGCAAAACCAAATATTACCAATACATACATATTATTTGTCAAATCAGTTTGAACGTGGCCATCGTGCTTAAAAGATTCGAATTTCGAAAAAAATGTTAGACACTATATTTTTTTTAATAAACAACGATGAGTATTAATAATTTTCGTGTATCTTTTAGTTTAGGTTAGTTACGAGGTTAGACCCCTTTCACACTCTGCAAGTTACTTGCGCAAGTCTCTTGCGCAACTCTTGGTTTGTTGATGTCAGCGGTAAGGTCGGGGTAAGGAAAAAAAATTTTGTACAGACTATGTTGTTGTCGGCAAGTTACTTGCTGAGTGTGAAAGGGGTCTTAGCGAATTTACACTTTTTTACCATTTTTTAACCTCTAAACATTCGAATTTGTTCAAAATATCGTCTTTGCAGATCAATTTGCCGAGAGCTAATGGCGCTTAGGCTATACGATGATGAATCAGTCAGTCCCTAACGTTACAATTTGATTGTAATATCGTTACCTTAAACGCAAAAGTCCCTTACTAGAAATCGACTTTTTCACTGAATCGGATCTATGCAATCTTTCGATCAAAATTATCGAATTATTTATCAAAAACCAAAAGGCCCTATCTACAAAAGAAGATAGGATGAAAGCTTAAAGTCCTAACTAACAGTTTGCATAATGTGCAACATTGTCAATTGTCAAAACGACTGGTAGGTTTTACAAGAAAAATAAAAGAAAACAAATTATAAAGGCTAATTTATCATTTTAAATAGTTTTTGCTTCTCCTGTAAAATTTTCAAAATATTAGATGGGACCTTTTGCATTTTAGGTGACGATATACATATGTATACGTATCGATAGATTTACGATGGCGGGTCAACAGACATCTAACAGCTGACTGCTGTCAAAATTTTAGTGTGACAGTCATTGATAGCAGACTATCTTGTAATTTAAGGAGAAAATGCAAACAAGTAAATTTCGTGTACTCATTAAAAATTCTATTGCAAAAATTCATGAATAAGGCTATGAACTGGTCCCTAATCCGCCATATTCTCTGACCTTACCCCCGAGCAACCCATTCTTGTTTTTAAACCCAAAGAAATAGCTCAGCGAAAATAGATTTGACTCGAAGGATGAAAATATCTCACAAACACAAAAAGGCCTATCTTATTTTTTGGAAGGGATAACAAAACTGTAGAAATGTTCGACAAATTATATAGAACTGAAAACAGACAACGTTGGAAAACCTGTGTTTAATTTAAAAAGTCACGGACTAATTGACCCGCCCCTCAATTATAAAACTAACAATATTTACTAATTTACTTAACCTTCCTCACTCAACTTAATGTTTTGAAAACTTATTAAGTTGTTTTTTTTTTGTTCGTTGCGATAAATTTTCTTAAATCTATTTTGCCTCATATTAAAATAGTTCGTAAAAGGGCAGACAGTTAAATAAAAAAAAATTAAAAACGCACATTAATAATAAATTTAAATAAAATCCAAATAAATGTCAACTTATAAATTTTATTAAAAAAATAAAATAATAAAAACGGCAAATAAAGAACAACATTGCAATAAATGATGACAAATAACCGAAACAACAATAAAATGAATTAAATAGTGACAAGAACAACCAGCCAGAAGAGAGCAAAAACTACATAAAATGTTTAACAAACACATTAAATAATACAACAACAAAAAAAAAAGAATACAAATGGACAGACGGACAAACAAATAACATGCATAACCTTATTTAAAGGAGAAAGAAATTAAAATGAAAACATTTAAGCATAAGGCTCATAAATAAACCCCTAACAGAATTTACAAAAATGTACTTACTTGGGTAAAATAAAATAAAAATTAAAGTGCAGCACAGCACGCCCCTGAACACTCACTGGGACAAGAACACCAATCATTAAAATTAGAAACACAAACATGTACATATACAAACATAAGTTATCTAAAACTTACAAAGATACAGGAAATATTACCTAACACACAAACAACCTACCGTCTTCCCATCTGTACAAATACCACCGACCCCAACCGAACATTCACTTATTACCCCAAATTAATCAAAATTATGAAAAGAGTAAAAGCAACTAAACAACCCAACCACTACACCCTAGAAAAATTATTTGTTGCGAATAAATAAAATAAATACGGGTAAACATGCAGTAAAAGATGCGTAAATTTAGATAAATATTAACAAATGGTTAAATCAAATTTCTACCGCACGTTAAGCCCACACACTCTTTTCGGTGTAGAGAAATATACTGTTGTTGGTGCTTTCCTTTCGGCAAACACTGAAAGTCACATCGTATACGTCATCAGGATATCAAGAAGGATTAGGAAAAAAAACAAAGGACTTTCATTTGTGATTTATTGACATGTATTTCTGTTTATATTATGTGTAATTTAAAAGTGTTAAAGAACAAACTGGAAAGCATTAACGGGCCTAATACCTGAAAGTGTGCAGGAAAGTCTAATGTCTAATTACTATTAGAACTACCGTGACATTGCTAAATTTTGAAGTTCAAAGATAGTCCAAATACGATTAATTTGAAAAAATGTCTGTCACCACTGTGTCTTAGAAATTAATTTCATTGGCCAAAATTCTAATTTTTGCTATCACCAATTTCCAAAAAGATATGCCATTAAATAATGAAGAAGTTGTTTTTAGTTATTTTTGAAATATCGGTTTTTTTTACTTATTTGCCATTTTAAGATAATTTTTAATTTTTTCATACGAAAAAAAAACTTATTTAATAAATTTTTGCAAAAGTCGTTATTATTTTTTTGGATGTGCAACTTTTTTTTTAAAAATACTAAAAAAATCAATCAATTTTGTGCTGTACCAGCTCTGGTTAATAAAAATCGTTCAACGTTGTTTCGCTTATGCAATACCATCCCTACAGCCTATTTTATCTCAGTTTGTTATTATACCCACAACACAAGAGTGGAGAGGTTACTCTTGGGTTAGTTCAATAATTATCGAGAAATAGACAGTCATACAAAAATTACAAAAATACAAAAATATTGACTCACAACTTTATCATGTACAAGTAAGTTTGCATGTCAGTTGTAAATTATTTAGCAAAAAGTCAACCGTCCGGCTGGCTGTACATGTAACCTTTTGCGCAAAGTGCAGGTATTCAGAAAAAAATTACTGCAATCGACGCTAAGGATTTGCAGATATAAGCAAAAATATGCGCTGGCGTGTGGTTAAAAAAACGGAAGTGAATTTTGACTTGCATTACAAAATTGAGTAAGACTGCGAATTGAGCAAGACGTTTTGTATAAAACCTTTTTAAGTTAACTTTGGACTTATTTACTGGCAGTAAAGTTCAACGATTTCGAACGTTATCGTTCGCATAGAAAATTTATATGAAAAACACTCAGTTTTAAAAATATTTTCCATATAAAATTCTATGCGAACGTCTACGTTCGAAATCGTTGAACAGGCAGTTATTTTTCAAGCTATCAAATTTTAAAATCTTTGCTCGTTTTAGGGTACATATGGGCATTTTCAACGAAAAGAGTACTTTTTTAATGTAACGCCAGAATGCAAATAAGGTTGTATTTTTATCCCACGTTGTTCAACCATTATCCCTTTTGTTACTTAATGTAGAACGAACTAGTTGTGCTTCACCAAAATATAAAAAAGTAAACTATAAATGTAACATTTTTTGAGAAACAATTTAAATTACATCTGGCGTTACGTTACAAAAAGTAGACTTTGCGCTGGAACTGCCCATATTCAAAATTAAAATTAATAAAGTTTTTGTTAAAAATACTTACAACCAGACCTGCAGTCGAAAATAGTCTCTCAGATTCTCATTTGAAAACTTAAGTATTTCTGAACCAAGCGGATCCGTATCTCTGGAAATAATATCTAAGGTATATCTCGTCTTCTTTTGTAGCAGAAGCAAAGCTGAGGATGAACAGAAGCTCATCCTCCTCGGATTTCCTTATAATTTGCTTGCAAGCGCTCCAACGGTAGTTTTTAGACTTATCACAACTTTTACTAAGTGTAGAGGTGGTCGTGTCTTCTTCAATTTCAGAATGCATAGTATTAGTAGCTCAATAAAACGTTTTTTCGATACGATTGAAGCCGAAAGTCTTTTAAATATTCGAAGAATTTTAGATAAACAATAGGTTTCATTCAACTAATGAAACCTATTCTATATCTCAGTTTATTCATTTAATTTATTTTTTAATAATGTTCGAAGACTTTTTACTAGTGGAATGACGTCAGACAATGTACCCGTTGCCTTGCTTATGGACTTTGAAGCCTATTCGAAGTAACCCAAAAGTTTCAGCAAAATTATTTTAATTCTCACAAACATCATCTCATCAAAAATAAGCATACAAATCTAAATATCTACAAAACTTGATTGAGCAGTGAGACAACATTTCATTACTATGGTGAATTCCCTTATACCCAGGTATTATGTATTTGTGCTGATGTGTGTAACACCTTAAAATATGCGACCTACCTTAAAGTATACCGATCGACTCAGAATCATTTTCTGAGTCTATCTAACGATGTCCGTCCGGCTGGCTGGCAGGTTAGCTGTCCATGTAACCTTGTGCGAAAAGTACAGGTCGCAATTTTGAAGATAATTGAATGAAATTTCGCACATCGGTTCTAATTGGCAAAAAGACATTGAAAATGGACCGGATCGTAGGACCACGAATGGATAAGGGTGGCAATTTCTGTCTCTTCGAAACTATCCAATAAATTTAAGTAAAATTTTAAAAATAAATAGATCCATACTTTTATGGAGAAATTTGCTAAACATTTTTTAAAAAAATTATACCTCGAGGGAGGCAGGGGGGAATTTCTGCCTCTCTAATTCTATCTAACAGATTTTAATGAAATTAAAAACATATTTATACATATATTTATTCCCGTCGTTCCAAATTGGAGCATAGGGCCATTACAAATGTATTCCATTGGGATCTGTTACAACCTTAGTTAGTTTTATTTCGTTCCAGGATTTTCTTGTAGTTACTACCTCAGAATCCAACTGTATCCGCCACGTGTGGGCTGGTCTTCCTCTTCTTCTAGAACCCTGTGGATTCTAATCAATGGCTGCACGTGTTAGGTCATATGCTTGTTTACGTAGTGTGTGACCTAGCCAATTCCACTTACGTCTTAGAATTTCGGTGCGCAGACGAGCTTGTTTTGTGACTGTTCATAGGTCGAGGTGTATTCCAAGTTTCACATCCATATAATAGTGTTGACTTTACGCTGGAGTTGAATAAGCTGATTTTCATTCTACTTGATATATGAGAAGCCTTCCATACAGGACGCAGGAGGTCAAAGGACCGCCGGGCACAGTTGATGCGGTTTACTATATTCTCACTAGATCCTAAATTGTTGCTGATAATACTGCCGAGAAAGCAGAAGCTGTTAATATCCTCAAGCACGATGCAATCCATCTCAAGGTGCTGCTTGTTGTCGGTGTTCACACGCATGGATTTAGTCTTGGATATGTTTATTTTTAGTTCTGCTTTCGCTGTCGCCGCTTTTAGCAAGCAGCCTTAGCTTTCGAGACAAGTCGCTGTACGTGTGTGTCAGGACACAGATGTCATCGGCGTAATCTAAGTCACCTAGCCGCTTGTGTAGGCTTCATTGAATTCCAGAGGAGTTTTCTGTTGCGGCCTTCATCACCACATCAAGAACATTGTTAAAAAGTAGATGTGACATAACGCAACCCTGCCGTACACCGGTGTGTACATTTATTTTATTGCCAAGATTGTTTTTATCTCGTACTCTACATGTAGACCCATTGTATAGACTTCTAATAAGCGAGACATATATAGATCCAAATTCATATGGTCACATAAGCTATGCATATTTTTAAAAATAGGACCACGAGGGGAGATAGGGGTAATTTTTGTTTCTCCGAAGCACATTTTAATGAAATTTAAAACATAGAAAATTCCCTACTTATACAGCCATACAATCTCGAACATTTGTTTTTAAATGCTGTAGTGTAGGGTATCATATGGTTCGGCTTGACCGACTATATTTTCTTACTTGTTTTGAACAAAAAAGAGTTTTTAAGAGAAGAAAAGGCTTTCGTTAAAAACAACTTTAAAAAAAATACATAAAAAATTAATTTTAAATACTGTTTTTTTATTCTTTTTTTTACCCTGCAAATATTATTGGACCACCTGATCCAATTTCATGAAATGGACTGATCCGATGTAATGCAAGCATGCACCATGTCATTGCTAAAAAGTGTTTGTAGTGAGACGACATGTCGTCGTTTTTTAACGACATGTTTTCGTTTTTAAACGAAGTTAAAACTAATCCTCTTGTGTACACAATGGACTAGTTTTAAAACTACTCCTTAGTAGTCCAACGATGGGTTATATGGTCCTGCCCTAGGACATCGTAATGTTAAATAGACCATGTTTTTCCATACGTTTGGGTTACTTTTCGACTAGTCCTAGTCCCTTGTGGGCTACTCTTTACACGTGTGTTTGGACTGGTCTTATTATTTGCAGGGCATTTATCGACTTGTATTCTATTGATCGATTACTTTTAAGTACTGAGTTCCATCTCTGTTGTGCTTATTATTATTTTTCTAAAAATCAATTCCTATGGAGGGGAAGCTTATTGAATATTTATACAATAAAAGCTTACTCCTCTATAGAAACAAGTTTAAGCGAGCAGCTGCTTGGAGTTCTATAAGTAAAGAATTTAATTTAACAGGTATGTATGTACTTACATATGTATGAACTAACACAACAGCTGTTCAAAAAAAATAATATGGCGCATAAAACGCATTGCATCTAACTTGAATTCAGATACGCAAAAAATTCACAAAAAGTATGATACGCATGAACGCATGGTGTGGACCTTCAGCGGTTTTTCGAGAGTAGGGTTTATATGGGGCCTGGGGTAAATTATGGACCTCTCTTCATGAAATTTGTAAAAAAAATTATTAATTTTTTAGGGCGGTAGTTCTGAATATGTTTTGCTAGATTAGTTGGAGTTTTTCGAAAGTGAGTGTGTTTTCAACAGAAGGACAGACAAACGGACATGGCTTAATCGACTTAGAATTACTCAAGGAGCCAGAAGAAATGTACTTTATGCGAACTGAAACTTAGTATACCCTTATTCACCACAGGTGGAGGGTAAAAAAAGTTTGTATGTTGTGACATGAGAGGCGTTGCCTTGTTTCACTGCTGGCAACACAACTTCATCCTTAATCGACCCATTATAATTTTCTAAATAATAAACTTACCTTATTATAATTCCTACTTGCGTCCAAAAAACATCCATACAAAAAAAGAAAATAAACAAGAGATGTGTTTTTTGGTCAAAAAAATCTATTGAATAATTTTATTTTTACAGGCCCCTATTTCAATTGATTTATACGCAAACTATAACAAAAAAATTACTTTTTTTAGAACTATCAAAATTATTTTCGTTTGAATACAAAATTTAATTTAAATGATTTTGTTATTCGTGCTTAATTCCTAATTTTTATTATTTGATAAAAACACTGAAATTTATTGTTGATGGGATAAGCTATTCCTATGCGCATTTCACTGGTTGCTTAGGCCTGATCATCAGGAAACTTCATCCATAAAGATTTTAGAAAAACTAAAGATTTTAAACCAAATAACACTGTTAAGCGTATAAGAATTGCGGCAACAGTTCTACTTTGTTTACTAGCTTCATAAGCTTTTTAATTAATTACAGTATAGATCGTTCAAAATACTGAGCCCTTACCGCAAAAAAAGCTTAAGCGACACAATTTTCACTTTTCGTTTTTTTTTAATAAATGACTTTATTCCGAAAAAATCATGGTCCCATAAGATACCGTTACGATTTTATAGGAAAAATAATTTTATCTTAAGCGACAACTTTCATACTAAATTTATATGAAATAAAAAAAAAACCTTCTCCTTAAGCTTTTTTTGCGACGTTTTGTTCTCTCTACATGCCAATATGCAGGTTTGCATTTCTTCTATCAGCTGAAAGCAGTCAATAAGATCTACAACTACTTATTTAGGAACTAGTTTTTAGTTTCTGTTCTATTAGTTCTGACTTAAGCTATTATTGCTGAATATGCGCCATTAAAACTTAGGTAGCCAAAGAGTTAGTTAAACATATCGGTAACTGTGGGCATGGTTTGCTTCTAAAATACTGTATTTTAGCCAAATATTTACGCATTTATAAACCCCACGTCACCGCTTCGTTAACGTGTCCGCTGTCTTAACGTATGAGTAACGATTGCTTTACAATAATGCATTTCGTAAAAGAACGTCGTAATACTGCCGAGAAAATACAGTTTTATAAATACAATTTTGAACGCAACATTTTGAAAAGATATAAAAGATTTAACATAATAAAAAAATGTGTTATAGCGAATAGTTCTGCATCATCAACTCCTTAATCGCACTTTTTTATTTATGATGTTTTTATTTTTAAATAAAACCGCACTGATATTCAGTATTCGTATGAAGACGAAAAAAAATTTTTTTTTATAGCGAAGAAAAAGTGAAAATTTCCTTCTTATAAAAAGTCTTTAGCCTAAATTTCGCTTAAGTCTTCCAAATCTACGCGCCATAGTTTGGCCATTTATCACATTTAATCATTAGTCAGTTGAGGGTGGGCGATTATTTGACATGTTAAAAATGTTTGCGTACGAGTTCGAAAAGTATTTAAATAAAATGCTTAGTAACAACATACAAAATTCATAAAATATATGAATAAACGAAATTTCGGAAACATTTATGACTATGTATATTGTACGTGTGTTCATGCGGCAAATGGTTGTATGCCGCTGAAACGCTGCTGCCGTTAAGACTGCCTCAGCTAATTCTAATACAACACCCATCAAACTTGATTTTTTTTTTCTTTTTCATAAATGAAACGAAATAAAATGGTCTTATCACAAGAAACTCGACTGGGGAGTCATAAATCGCCTAGAAAATAGTTAAAAGCGTAAAACAGAAACCAAAGCTGGCAGTTTTATCTAAAATCAAACTGGCAAAAATGTTGCTGTGTTTGTTTTTGGTTTGTGTATTGGAACCAAGACTGTGATGTGGTGTTTGGTTTTACTGCTGCTCCTGCTTACATGCTTCTTCTCTAGCTGAGGAAGAGGAAAAGCAGCAGCAACAAAAACAACAGCGGCAGATTAATAATTTTTAAGATATTTCGGGTATCATGTGGTGCGACAAGCGCTTGTACTCTGGCCTCTGTTGCTATGACTGTGTCTATATGGAAGCGGGCGAGTGTTGTGACTGAGTGTTTGGTGTTGGCAAATTTACAATTTGTTAGAAATAAAATCTATTCAAATCCATTTCGTTTATTTATTTTATTTTTTTTATTATAAATCACTTCATATTTTTTATTCAAATGTTTATTATTAATAATAAAACACGCAATTGTTGCGAATTCTTTTGAGGGAAACAAAAACTATTATTTTTTCGATTTCAAAAGTCTTAAGAATATTAGATCTGTGCGAATTTCTAAAAAAAGAGGTTTAACAAATGAGTCATTAAACTTTTTTTGTTTTTTTTTTTTGTTTAACAATTTCAATTTAATTCAATAATTGTCTGTTAGTTGACATTATTTCCTAAATTTGTATTTATTAAACGAGGGTTGTCATAGAAGTTGTAAAAAAATTTTCAGCCTGGCCCACGATGTCGACCGCTAACGGCAAACAGCTGATTTGTTCCTCACTTTAAATTCTCAGCGCAAGCGTTAATGTTATAGTTTTCATACAAATTTGCGCCCTTCTATGAAATGTAGTACGATTACAAATGTCAAAAATCACTCACTTGTGTTGTTGTTATCGACAGAGCCCTTTTGTTGCAAATTTAAATGAAATTATTTCTTTTATATTTTGCATTGAAAGAGTAACAATAATTTTTTTTTAAACAATAATACTTTTAACGAACGCCACTAATAATATTTTATTGTTTTATAAAATAAATAGAATGTGGGAATTATTTCTTTTTCATGAATTATTTTAATTATATTAACAAATTTATCGAATGTGCTTCTATGAGCCAAATTTCAATTTATAAAGCTTTTTACAATAGTCCTATTCCCTCAATATTTTCCATACTTTAATAATAATTGAAATAATTTATGAACAAGAAATAATTCCCAAAATTTCTGTACATGCAAAACTTACGCCATTGCTAACCAATGGATAGTTTAAGTGAAAACATGTAACATGAAGATATAAAATATTCTAGTAGTGTATAGACTCACTACTATCTAAAGCTTCAATGTTAGCTAAAGGTTGGCTTAAGCAAAAAGTATGTGAAATATTGTGGGAATAAGACTACTGTAAAATGCTTTATTAATTGAAATTTGACTCATGGAAACACATTGGAAAAGTTGGATGATATTTTATAAAATTCTATTGTTGAAAACATATGTTTTTTGTTTACCGCTTTGTTGTCAGCTGTAGCAAATCAAGTAGCACAGAGCTGTATTTTCATGGCTTAGATAACATATTTTGCCGATATTTATTTTTAAACTAGCATTTAATTTGTGGAATAGTTGATGTGGCAATACATCATAATTCATTTGGCAATGACAAAATTAATGCATAACGTTAGAAACGTAAACCCTGATGAACGACAAGACGAAAGTTATTGGATCGGGTCGCTTAAAATAACGATAAAAAGTGACATATTTTCGCTTGCTACGGTTGTCGATCGATTTTTGTTTTTAGAAATACATAATTTACCTGCACCCCTCGCACATATTCTATTTTTGGGGTTTATTATAATTTTTTTAAGCCAATTAAGATTTTAATAAAGATAGCCGTAGCAATTTTTTTTCAAATGTATTATTTGAATTATAATTGAGACAATATGAGGGCGTTTACAGTTATTTTGGTATAAAGTAATAAAATAAAATAAATTTGTATTTAAAGATACACAAATTATTGGACACAAAGATAAAAATTTAGATATATTTAAATAATTGTTTTAAAAAATATGGTTAAATCAAAAATATAATAAAAAAAAATATCTTTTAAATAGCACTAGTGAATCAAAGGACTTTTAAGGTCACAAAATTAGAGAAGCTAAAAAAAATTGGCATATATTTTTTTAATAATTTCTATAAAAATGTTTGTAGTTTTTCGACATTTTCGTTCTCGTTCATGTCTTTTTATTAGTTACCAAAAAGTTATTCATAATACTTTAAAGCTAAATTAATATCATGTCGAACACAGTATGTAGAACTTCGCTCAACGGTTCGTGTAATGCAACGTGCAATATTATGAAGAAATATTACTTTACATTTTATGTAAATTACTTTTGTAATTAAAATGTTTGGTATAACTTGCTATATAGTAGCTTTGACCTTTAACTCGTTAAAATCCATTTGTGTTGCATTTCGTCATTCCCATTTTAAAATAACTCCTGTAAAAAACTGCAAAAACTTAAATTAAATTTATAAATCCGATGTCTTGCTTTACCAAATGAGCCTCCAACAAAAAGATTTTCAACGAAAAATTTTTAAACATACTATCGTAACGTTAACCATATTATTATCACCGGCAGCCATTTTATGATTTAATAAGTCTTTCATCAAGAACCACAACCTTTTTATAAGTAATTGCCGTGGAAAAGACTTACGTGGATACCTGTCATTGGTCCCACTCCATGGTGGATGTTAACCACTTGGTGGCAAACAATGCTTTTACCAACCGCCCCTCGAGTGTGGCAGCAATTTTAGTATACATATTTATTTATTCCTCTTACTCCCACTGGATCATAGGACGCCAAATTTTAGTGCATAATCCGGCAATATTATCTACCTCACGGTTTTGCAAAACTTGACGTTTTAATTAGTTTCAAGTATACAACACTGTTTTACGAAGATAAATAAAAAACCGGGTTTTATTAATTGCCTTTAACAAATGTGTATTATTTTTATACTTTCCGAAAGTAAACAAAAAAATGTTGATTTTATTATTAGGTTTTGCACTCTTATCCATTTTTATTTTTTGTCTCTGAAGCAGTTGTTATAAAACGCACTGCACAAATACAAAATAAAAAACTACAAAAAAATTTTCGCTGTTGCTTAACATTCGGTGCGAAAAATTTACGCTGAATTTTTTCCGCACGGAAAACAAAAATCTTGCCAGAAACATTTCGATTGTTTTTCACAATATGTGACCTTCTCCGAGAAAAGGGACGTTCTGGTACCTCTGGTAACTTAATTTTCACACACTACGACCCTTTTCTCGGAGAAGGGCACATAAAAACAGAGTTCAACTCGTTTAACATTTTTTCGTATGTATTTCACAGAAACTTTTTATACCCTTCACCGAAGGTAAAGGGAAATACATAAGTTCTCAAAGTTTGTCATTCCTTTTGTAATTTCTACAATATTGATCCTAGACTTTATAGGGTAAGTGTATATTAGAGGCGGTGCGCAAAATGACCTTAGGAAATATGGCCCCAAAAGGAAAGTAAAGAACGGCCCCAAAATGTAACAGGAGACACAACAACACGCAATTTTGGGGCATTTTTTTTTTTGGTAATTTTTGATTTTTTCGTTAGGGTGGTTTTGCATTTTAAGTGGAATGAAAAATTTTCCCAATATCGAGGAATAAAAAATATCCTCAAATAAATTCACAATTTTTACTTTGGGGCTATTTTTTGTTTACTTTAAAAAAACTGCAAATTTTAACAAATGAAAAACTGTCGAACACCAATGACTTCTCAAGGAAACGGAATTTTTACTGAATTCTTGTTGTTAACTTAAATATTTTTTCCGCTACTTACTGCCTGTTTTTCAAACTAAAATAAAAATTTTCGCTTGGAAATTTATGTTGAAAACAAAAACAAATTTGAGTTTTTTTATTGTCGTTTCAATATAAATTCCCTATCGGAAATTTGTATTTTAGTTTGAAAAACAGGCAGTAAGTAGCGGAAAAAATATTAAAGTTAAGTACAAGAATTCAGTAAAAATTCCGTTTCCTTGAGAAGCCATTGGTGTTCGACAGTTTTTGGTTTCGACTGCAGATTTTTAAACACTGTTTTTTAGTCTCATTGCATATTTCTTTAAAACAGTTTTATTAAACGGGGGTCCATTTCTTAATGGAGAAAAGGCTACACAGTAATTTCTATAGCTTTAGCCTACTTTTAAGTTACCTTAAAAGGATTTCAAGCTGAAAAAGGCGATGTTCCTTAAAATTAGTGTTAGAGGGTTAATATATTCTAAAAACAGAATCGCTATACAATACTACTGAAGACATCTGAAATAGTATTTTAGCTCAGAAGTACATTTAGTATATTTTTTTTTGACTTGTACCATACGCCTTTTCAAGAAATTCAAAAACTTTAGGAACCGATATTTCGGAAACCCGAGCTAAATTTTCAAAACCCTTTGGCAGATTTGCTCTACCAATAGTCTAGTTTCATTTCGCGTTGCAAGTATTGAGCCTGGCGGCGATGGCCCGAATTTTGTTTACTTTTAGTAAATAAAGGTTAATGAGCACTAATTTTTTTCGAAAATCTCCTTATATGCGGACCACTAGAAAAAGGGGGCGTGGACCGAAAATTTTTACTCATATCGAGAACTTTGATAGTAGACGACTGCCTACCAAATTTGGTGAGGCTAGCTTGTCGGTAAGTACATATATTTTGCCGCGACTTTGTGTTTTTCGGCCATAGTGCAGTGCAGATCTTTAAGGCGTATTACCTACCAGCAGTGGCTATCTGCTAAACTGCGTCGTCTTCGCTGTTGCTGGACATTCTGCATTAGTAATAGAGGATTAGTAAGAAAGAATGCTAATCCCATTGTTTTTCTTTTTCTTTTTTTGTAAAGATTTTTTTTTTTTTTGTTTTTCTTATTTGAAAAATTGTTCAGTAAGAATTGTTATTGCTATATGATTTCAAAAAGAATTTGAAATATAAAAGCACAGATTACGTCTTCACTTAATCACTGTCAAGAATATACTTTAGCTGATGTCGTCGCAAGAATTTAAGAACGCTATAACTGACAAAACATAAATTGTTCACCAGAGCCAAAAAACCTGAATGAAAATATAAAAAAACTCATATAACAAAAACTATACAACTTAACTAGGAACATGAATTTAAAAACGTATTTTTATTTTTTCTCGCTTTATATATTGGCTGTAAACATTTCCTCTCAAGTCAATTATTCCCGGCAATCGATTTTTCTTCCACAGACCTATAAAATGTTGTTTCTACAATTATTTTTTTATGGAAACAAAAGAGTGAATTTTTTTCATCATACAAATATGGGACCGGGACCAATCGACGCAGTATTTTTTTTCTGATAAAAATTATGAAAAAAACGTATTTGTGATTTTTTGTCAGTTTCAGCGTTCTGTTACTTAATGTCAACGTAAATTTATTAGGCCGATAAACTGTCTTTGGGTTTCTCAATATTCCAGCAAAATACATTGTTTTCTCAAACTACATGCATGTACAAGTTGGTAGTCAGCTGATTGCATTTATCTGTATGGCAAATAAAAGGATAATAAATAATTGGCAGATAAGGGCTGGCTAGCCTTGAGTCAGAATAGAAGCAAACGAGATATTGAGAAACCCAAATTTATTTAATGTGCAGTTTTTCGTTGCGAAAAAAAATAATCGTGTAATGAGAAACCGGCCATAAATATTTTTATTTTATCCGGAACAAATTTTGGAATTACTAAGTTAAATAATCTGATAATCTGATCTCATTTCTATTTATACCACCAATATCCTACCGAGAATAAAATACAACTCTAATGTGTGGTGGTGGGAGCTTTAATGTGTTTTTGGGAGCTTCACGACCGCATGCAGGTGAAGGCAAAGGTTCTCTTTTCTGTCAGTGAGGCATCCGATTCTATTGACTTCCTTGAGCACCGTCGCAATGTGGGTTGTATTTGCTTGTTTTATCTTTACCAAAACGGGATGTGTTCTGATGAAATGAGGAATCTGGTTATCTACTTCTCGTACGCTTGCTCATAATATTCGTTTTTTTCTCAAAAGCCCATCCTTAAGTGGTTGATTGTCCAGCGCATTGTACAACGCATTACAGGGAAAATTCGTTCTTTGGCTAGACAGTTCGTATGAGGCACGATCGTCAATATGAATCAAATCGATTGTCAACAAACAGTACTCCCTCTATCCTCCTTTCCATAACTTATTTTCCTAGCTCCAGCGCAATTTAATACATTAGTAGGGGCATCTGTAAGTGATGGACCGAAAAAAGTTACCGTCCACAAGTTCCAATTAAAAAATTATAGACCTTCCACTGCTTTCTTTTAAAACTTACACTGTGCAACAATTTCGAACTTTTAAAATATAAAAACTGGATTCTGACACTGGATTTTGGTAGAGGAGGCCAAAAATTATACATGTGTCGGAAAGATTACACGAAATTTTATTTTATAGGGGGTTAAAAATTCCCCGCTTTCGGCCTGCTAGTGCAGCATATCGGTATATGAAACAATGTGTTCTTTCCATCTGAGTTTGGCTGTTTTTTTTTTTTTTTTTTGTTTTGTATTAGGTTTGAGCTTTGATTTCATCGCCGCCCTCGCCCTTCTCAATGTCGTTTTTAACAATTTGGTAGAATAGATCTAAAAATCAGCTTTATAAACGGAAGTAAGAAGGTTAATATGTTCCACAAAAGTAAATGCCGCATTTTTTTTCGACAAAGTCGCTGAACTTACCTTATACCTCAGATGTAGAGAAATCATAATTGCATATATACCGATATGCTGCACAAACAGGCCAAAAAGGGGAAAACTTGAACCCGCCCAATGTAGTATGCTGATATGATCTTTAAAAACGCTAAAACATGTATGTTATTTTTTTTTTGTCCGTAGAAGAATCCATTCTTTATATTAACTTTCCATATTTTAAAACTAAAAATATCTAAATTCTTGATCACAATATTTATCTTGATTATAATTTGTTTTAAATATTAAAAAATTTAGCTAAACTTTCGTTGTTTTTCTGTAACTAAAATAAGTCTACAATTTTTTGCGCCTAATTGATCTAAAATTAATTTTTTTCCCATAAAATACATTGAACCATGTACCAAAAAGTTAGTGAGAAATTTTTGTTTCATCCATTATTAGTTTCAGTTTATTTTTTTCTATTTTTCCACTTATTTTTTCTTAATAATTAATTGTTGCCGAAGTCCAATAACTAACGCGTGTGTGTTATTTTAAGCAATAGAATGTAGGCATATTTTCGTTATATTTTTGTATTTTTAAAATTCACAAAAATATGAACTGATGTTTTTGACCGTCTGCATACTTGTGGATATGTTATCATACGCAATAATGATTAAGCAAATAAAAAAAAAGCGAAGAAGAAAAGAACACGTTAATTATTTGCTTGTAACTGAGCAGTGTTGCCAGCCCTTTACGATTGAAAATTTCTAAATTACAAACACATTTCACTTTTGCTAATACAAAACCTTACAAAATTATCTAATTTCTTGCAATAAAATTGTCAATTGGCGCTCATTATCGGCATTTTTCTCTTCGCGATCAAAAATGCCCAAATAAATTTTTTAACAAAAAACTCATTAATGCTAATAAAAAAAAAATACTGACAAAATTATTTATTTTTTAACAATAAAATTATAAATAAGAAAAACCAATCTGTATTCTGACGGTTTTGTCAACTTTTTACAATCTAAAATGTCATAATTAAAAAAAAACGCATCAAAAGTAAAAAAAAACAGCCGAAATCATTTTTTTTTTTCAAAAAATTGTAAATAACAGAACACTTTCTTCATTGATGGTTAAACACGATTTTATTACAAAAACACAGCAATACAAGTACAGTTTAAACTTTTGGGTTACTGCATAATTCGATTTGTACTGTGTATTACGGCTTTCGCAGTAGTTCAAAACGATGACAGAGGTTGTATTTTTAAAAAAATGGGAAATTCGATGAAAACTTTTTGTTTGTAATAGAGAGTAGTTGTTAAGAAAGGAATTTTTTGTTATCAATAAAGTATATGAAGTATTAATTCGAAACAAATATTACGAAAATCGTAATACACAGTACAAATTGTTCGAATCCACAAATGATTTATTTCGAATCGAAATTCGCGGTAACATCAATTATCTGGGAAAGAAAAAGAACATTTTACATTCAGGATTATAAGCATATATTTTATTTCTTAACAATCAAACACAATGTGAATGAAACAAAAACGGGGAATTCCCTAGTTTGCATACCATGATTCGAAATTATTTTTACAGCTATTGAACTTAGACTTTTGAGAAGTGTGGATTATTGTGATTATTTTTTACAATGGTATCCGTATCAGCGGTAAAAAGACAAAGAAAATTCTTAACAACCAAAAACAAAGTTTGGTAAACAATTAACTGGCAAAATTGATTATCCGGAATGATCCCGGTCCCGACCATTGCGAAAAATCGAGGTTCAACTGTATTTGAAATAACAAAATGATTTGCCAATGTCTAAATTATTTTGTTAATGACTTATCAAGATGAAAAATTGTCAAATCTAGTCATGAAGTGGCCAAATTGGCAACATTGTTACTGATTCTGTTGGCGTTTTCTTATTCATTGCACAGTGTAATGACAGTGGAATAATATATTTTTATATTTTTTTTACGTAGACGATTACATAAATGAGATTTGTCAAATTTAATTTAATTTTGTGATGTAACTTAAAGAACATCTTCGCATTATGAACACAGAAAAAATAAAAAAAATTAATTAAATTTGCACCATAGAATCAATTAAATATTTTTTTAATATAAGCAATTTTTTTCTGCTGTTATGTTGTTGATATAAGTAAAGGTTTAATTAACTTGATTACATTTTTAATTAAAATTTATTGTATTTTTTATGTACGCTTTAATTGAAAACAAAATTGACGAAAATTGTTTCTTTGAATATAAAAATCGCGTTATCAAATTTGGGAGTTATACTGCATTAAAATCCCTAATCCTTACATACAGGATATAGGGCCTTGACTGCAGTATATAACGGATGTAATAATAAAAAATTTGCTTTTACAAAATAATCCTTTGTCTTCTATCTATCTTACAACCTTTTTATCCTTTTTATTATAAACGTAGTGATCGCGCGCTATCAAGTAGTGGCCATACAAGAGGAACTACCACCCCAAAAGCCTTCTTGCATTACTTCGGTTCATTTTACTGGTCATCAGCCATTACCTTTTCCCACTCCCCCGTCCAATAAACATCTGTATGAGACTGCAGTGTTTGTTGCCATTTATTATTTGCCTTTAGAATTGAGACAACTTCACATCAATATTGGTTTTAGTTATCCGTTTTTAACAGCATTAAGTTAAATTGAGGAGCTTTTGTGATATGCTCAGATGTTTTCCGTAATATGTTTCGCCTTCTCAGTGAGGAGTTACATTTCACAACGGTATGTTCAACGTTGTCTTTGGAGCTGCGACAGGGTTCGCATATATCCGAAACTCTTTTCCGGAAACGTTTTAGTTAGGTAAGTACCAACATTACCCTTTCCACTGAATACCTCAGTAAGAAAGAAGTTTTTATTTCTCCATGTTTGGAATCAAAGTTTGTGTATATCTTCCTTTATCCGGTGCCTATCATTTGCCAATATTGGAGTAGTCTTTCTCTTGCATCATCTTTCATACGATTTCTTTTTCACTTGGGTGTATTATGTGCTCTTTCCTCATATATTTCATTTTTTTCTATGAGTAACAGATTGATCGGTGGTTAACCAGCGAGTACGGATGCAGCTGCGCTTGATAAAGTTCGGTATTCTGACGTTATTCTTGACGAGCAAGTTTAATGCACTTTTATTTGCTTAAAACAAAAGTTGCAGAAAGATGCTGTGAGTATCCTACCGTATCCATTAGTCGTCTGGTGGTTTGTCCCCGAGCCCTGATATTTCAGTTACCACCCTGATTGAGGTTAAAAAGTAAGCTTGCTATCCAAGGTTACTCCAAAGTATTTCATTGTTTCGTTAATAGTTAGCTCGTATTCATCCACTTTCAGGTTCGGATTCTCGTTTGATCACAAGGATCGCTTGTATTATATCAACTTTTCCTTTACAATCGCTTGTTACTATCTCTATTAACGGAGTAGAGGTTTGGTCCACTACTAGAACACACCATCGTCATAACGCTTATGTTTTGCTCGCAGCAAGTCCTGCATATCAAAATATCGATATTTAAAAAATAATAATCGATATATATATCGCCGATATTTAAATACCGATATATCAATTTATCGATTTGGTACTTTGGTACTTTTGGCGTGCTATTAAAATTTTAAGTTAAGTTGGTACTTCCATGACTCATTTACTTCCATTTAAATTTTTCGTAAATAACTTTTTTTTGGATTTCATATGGTTTTTTTGTATTCTTCCATTTTGTTTTTGTTGTAATTGAATTTATTGTTTTGATTGATTTTTGTTTGTATTAATTTTTTAAAATAAAATGAAACAATAAAAAGTAACAATGTTATTACACATAATATGTATGTTCATAAATATGGATGTGTGTACAAAAGTATATTCAATTTTTAAAATTCGGTAATAGTTCCAGCAAAATACGTTCGATGTATCGATATATCGATATAATTTTTCAATTTGCCCGTCCCTACTTTTAGATGTTAACCATATATCAACAGTCGTTTGTTTCTACAGTCAAATACTGATAATTCGTACCCCGATAAATCGTTATTCCCAATAATTCGTAATAAACTGTTTGTCCCTTGAAAAATCTCGTTAATCCGCAAAATGTGCATACATTTTGATGCCCTCGCTAATTCGTATATTTTTTTTTTAAATAAAATCTTCGTTACCTCCTTTAAATCGTAATTGTTTGCTAACTATTACTTATAATTCGTAATAAAAACAACAAAAACATGGAGAGAGTGATTTTTTGTTGACCGCTATTTTTTTTTTTTGCGTGGGATTTTGCTTTTGCTTGTGTGTTTATTTTCTTAAGATCATAAGATGTTTTTATGTTATAATTCGTTAAAAATAGGCGGTCCCTTGCGATTACGAATTATCGGGAGTCCATTGTATCTCTATCAACAGTGTAGAGGGTTGGTCCACTACTAAAGCTTGAATATCTGCATAGCCTACTAGTTTTTAATCCACTGTGAAATTAATGTTTAATATTCCATCATACATACTACACCTGTTCTATAATTTTAACAACTTCATTAACTGAGACACATGGGCCTGCAATCACACCTGTTTCAATTTCACAATTAAAGGGCTGTGACACGTCCAGGCAGAAATCTACCATTTTGATGAAGCATTCCGAAAATTTCGCTCTCACATTGCTTGACGAATCACATTCCAATTTACAGATTTGTAAGCAATCTTAAGTTTATATATTTGTTTGTTTGTTCCCAATAGACTCCTGAACTATTGAACCCATTTTCCTGGCAGCTTCCTTTTTAACAAAGGCTTAAGAGTATTTGTAAATGTTCTATTGGACGTGGCACTTCTCATGCAGAAACAGTGTATTTGAATAACGGCTACAGTAAAAAATTTAAAATTTTTAAGAATTTTTTTTTTGTTTATCAATACAAAACATCTGCCCAAAAAAAAGCGGGCTGGGTTAAAGAACTGGGTCTGCCACCTTTCATACAAAGACACTGTAAATTCTGTATATCTGGAGAGCGGTTACAGTAAAAATTTACAAACCTTGAACAAATAGTTTGGTTTTTTGTACATAATATATATCAAAAAGTGGGATGGATGGCTTGCAGAAGTGGAGAACCATGACACCTTTAATATAAGCACAATATAGATTTATGTATATCTGGAAAACAGTTGCAGTTAAAGTATCAGCCGGGTTAAGCTGAGTTTCTAATTAAGAGCTTAACTGTATGAATAACTTTTTTAACTTATAGTATGACGATTAACACCCTGCCCTGTTCATCGATTTCGAACAATTGGAACAACAAAAAATTTTAAAATATGGTTTTTGTTTAAAGTGTAAGCTGAACAAAATCCTCGTTCGATATCGATAAACAGGTAGTGAACTTCTTCCTTAAAGATCCCTAGACAATCAATAGTAGAGAAGTTTAAGTTATTTTGAGTTACGAATTTAAACGCCTACAAGCTTGATTAAATATTGCTGATTTCGTACGTTATGGGGCATACTCCGGGTTCATAAGCCCAATAAATGGCCAAGGCGGAATAGTACTAATACAACTTAAGAATTCAATTGGAAAAGAAAAGAAAAACAGCATTTTTATACACCTTTTGGAGAACTCCTTTCGGATCAAACTCATATTTTTTCTTTATGGAGCCATGATTATAAGAGCCATTTATCGTCCGTAGGTCTCGTCTCGATATCCGATTAATACCACATAGAAAAAATTTTTGCAAAAAATTATTCAATTAAATAATTAATTGGTGTACATTTATTATTCAATTAATTTTTTGTTTGCTGCAATTAATTTTTTTAATCAAAACCCATAAAATTAAATGTTTGTGTATATGTGGTGTATTTTTTGTTTATGCAATTAATTTTTTAACTGACTAAATTTGTGTCCCATGACTCGAAAATACAAATCCGTTAATTGATATGATCAATTCCTTTGCAGGGGCAAAATTAGTTAAATATTTAATTGTCTGAACGAATTGTTTAATTGAAGTCAATTTTCTATTTTTTCTGTGCAGGTAGGTCTTGCAGTCTAAATAAATGCTGTTATTGAAATCGATCCGCCCATTGAGTAAATAATTTCCATAAGCGTTTCTTTTTCAAAATGGTCTTCGCGATATAAATAAATACTGGAACTTTGGTAACCACGGCAAGACACATTTAAACTAAAAGGAGGCAACTCTAGTAAAATTTTGAAAACGCAATCTGAATTATCTAGACTGTGTGGACGTACTCGTCTATTTATTTCTATCAGTTTTAGAATTTAATTTACATATCGGATAAATACATTGAAATTTTTATTAAAATCTCTAAAAGATTAAGGGCTTAAAGCTTTTAGGTAAAACGACCGGAATGCTGATAAAGTCGCCAATTATGTACCTAGGAAAATCTTATTTATAAGTGGATGTTATAAAATATTATACTTATGCGAAATCTCTTAAACACTGAAAAGTCAAGACATGTGATTGCCATACGGGACTGCTGTAGCCGTATTCTGTAATTCGCTAAAGCTAAATCTTTATCGCTTAAAATCCGTAAAGTTGATTTAGCGCTTTACAGAGCACTTCTGTAACGTGCATTGCTAAATTTGGCAATACCATAAAAATTGAATATGCCGTTATTGTATTTTGCCCATTGAACCTAACACTTCAAAGAAAACTCAATCCATCCATACCAAAATCAAGCCGAATCGGTGTCAATAGTACGGTAAGTAAGAATTTCCTTAAGACAAGAAAAATAATGCTTGATTCAAATACTGATTATTCAAGTGCCCCCGTACTTTAAACAATTCGAAAATGGGATTTTCTTTTGCAAAAGTGAGATAAAAATTAACTTTTAACTGTGCTTAGTTCACGAATTTATTTTAATTTGGTTGAATCCCGAATGCGTATTGGTGAAATAATCCGAAAGTGGAGTGATTTAGCCCTAACACTTACCGTAGAGAACCAGAGATAGAACGAATACTATTATAAACTTTTCCCCTTGTACACCTGTTTGCTTCACTTTTATTATAAGTCTGCCCTTTGTTTGCAGAATAACTCTTAAACGTAAGACAGACGCAGCATGCCGGATAAGGTTTTCGTAATCATTCTACTAGGAAAATTTGATGAATCAAACAAAATGTTTTTAAAAAATTGAATTCGGGAATTTCTGCTTCCTAATTTACTTTTTAAATATGAAATGTTTTAAAAATTTATGTTTTTTTTTTAAATTTTGTTGTAACTACACAAAACAAGCAGATCGTTTTCAACCTACTTTTGTAGTGTTGTTGTTATTTCTACAAAAATCTTTTACAAACACACGCGTATGCACGCATATAGAATGCAATGGTATTCGAAAGTAATCCCATTTTGGATTGTTATAAGTACTTGTTTGCTTAAATTTTTAAGTACCTACTTAAAGAAAAAGTATTTAAGCGGACCCGTTAAGTTCTAGGGGTTTTTAGGTTAAAAAACTGTCCGCCTAACTCAATTAGGCCGTCTTACGAATTCGAGTTACCACCTCAGTGATTTTTTTTGTGCTTTCCGGATACGTTTTCGTTCTACTGTGCATTCTACTATTTTAAATAATATTTTGACACTGCCTATCTTAATTTGACTTTTGGCAAAATAAATTATTTTATGTATTTCTCCCCCGTTTTCTGTTGTTCTAATATTTATGTGTTTCAAGTAGTTAATCATTACGATTTGCGTTTTATGTTTTATGACACCGCATAATAGGTGATAAGCACGAGATTTAAAAAAAATTTTTTAAATACTTATTCACTGTAGGCTACAAAGGTAAATACAATTACCATACATGCACAACCAATATCAAAACCAAAATCTCATAGCCCGTTTATATTTCAGCGAATCTAATACTTACGAGATTTCGAGCAAAATCTAGTTGTTCTTTAAGTCATCGTCTAGACTTGCAATTTTTGTCCATTAAAATTGCACTAGTGTCCAGATTTTGAAAATCTAGTTTTGCAATCTTCGTATTTTTATCTTGTTCTTTTTATAACTTATATATATGTAAATACAAATACACCGACAACCAACTTCAAGTTCAAAAGTGTAAGAATAACAAAACAAAACAGAATTGCAGAGTCCATGAAACTGAGTCTTCTCACCCCTCTCAGCAATATACTCAAGAATTGCTGCAACAAAAATTGGAAGTCTGCTCGATGACTTACTAGATTTGGCATACAAAACAAAATCTACTTCGTGACTAGGTTTTGAAGAAATCTACTCTAGTGGTGCTCAAGTCAGTTTTCCCACTATTATACAAGTCTAAAGCATGTGAGGAAAACACAACCCGGCCATGAGCAGCTTTAATTTTTAAACAATTATTATATCGATATTTGCTGCAACGTCGTCATAACTAAAGAAATGAAATTTTGTAGTTAGTGTTGCAGAATTGTTCGCTACACAGAAAAAATTCTTCAAAATTGTTCACCATTTAAAGCATTAATCAAAAATAAAATCAGTTTTAATTAAATATTTAATCAAATAAATTAAACGTTTAATCAAGTGAACTAAACGTTTAATTAAGCGAATTAAACGTTTAATTGATACTATTAATTTGTTTACTGGTGCAAATTTAATTAATTTTTTAATAAATATCACAAATTTTTTAATTGAAATTAATTTAAATTTTTTTCTGTGTATATTTCTCTTTATATTGTGTATAAAATTCATCTTTGCTTATTTTATACTTTGCCCGTTTGAAGAGAACACAGAAAAAATAGAAAATCGACTTTAATCAGACAATTAAATATTTTACTAATTTTGCCCCTGCAAAGGAATTGATCATATCAATTAACACATTTGTATTATCGAGTCATGGGACATATATTTAGTCAATTAAAAAATTAATTGCATAAACTAAAAAATACACCACATATACACAAACATTTAATTTTATGGGTTTTGATTAAAAAAATTAATTGCTGCAAACAAAAAATTAATTGAATAATTAATGTACACCAATTAATAATTTAATTGAATAATTTTTTGCAACCATTTTTTCTGTGAATGTGTCGTTATTTTGTCTAGCAGTCGTACCTAAACAAGTGCGGAAGGAGGAACATTTTCTTTCGCTTACCCTGCGGCCACACGATCAAGTTGTTCTTGATAGTCAAAATTAACAAAAATTGAAAGCTGTGACGTAGGCTGCACTAAATTTTTTAACAATTTACTTTCATGATGTCATAAAAAAAAACAATTTATAAAGACACACATGTAACATGAAAGGTGAAATTGAAAGCAATCTCGTGGTCAATTTAAAAAGTGTGAGTGTGTTAGTAAAAAAGTGAGAGTGTATTGCAAATTGAAAGGAATTGAAAGGCAAAACTTGATCGTGTGGCCGCCAAGTTAGCTTTTACACTGATATGCCGTACCCAAACAAGAGCGCCAAAATTATGTCACGAACAGTAGTGTTAACTTTCTTGTTTAATAAAACCCACATAATTTAAATCAACTTTACTATTAAACGCGCTTTCAAAATCGGATTTCCAATTGCTAAACATTGACGCCGCGCTTTTTAGGAATGCTTCCTATAAATTGTATGGACATAAAAATTTTTGTTATCTAGAGAACGCGTGACGCTTTTGTTTAGGTACGGCTGTAAGTGGTGAGAGCAAATCAAATGCTTTAAACCCGTTTATTTCAAACTGTATTTTTTTTAATAATGACGAATTTGCAACAAATGAGCGATTTAAAGATACATTTAGTAAATATAATTTTGTGGGTGTTAATTGGCCTTTTCTGATGACACTATGGCTTTTTTCTATTAAGTACTAAAAATACTTCTCTGTACAGGTAAAAATTACATTTAAAAAAAATACGGCTTGTTAAAACATTAAAAAATGTTGAAAAAAACTAATAAAATAAAAAAAAAACAAGTAAGAACGTACAGTCGGTAAAGCCCGACTATTTGATACCCTACACCACAGTATTTTAAAACACACTGGGGCCCATGGAGAATCATGATTATGTACCATATAAATGTGGATCTATCTATGCTTTAAATTTCATTAAAATCGGTTTGATAGTTTCTGAGAGGCAGAAATTGCCCCCATATCTCCCGTCGTTGTACTCGTGCCAATGAGAACCTATAATTATCTCCAATGGAATTTAATTTTAAATAGAAGGTTCCCTGCAGGAGATTAAGAGTTAATTGTCAAAATGCCCCAAGTACAATTACTAGAACAAGAGGTACTAGTGCTAACGGGGTTAGAGTTTTTATATAAAAACACTAGTGCATATGAGTACCAGTACTTGATGTAGTACAAGGGCACTACTTGTAGACTAATAGAATTTTTTATAACAAAACTAAAATTCCAATACATATTTCTATTTTGATACTGCTTCTTAAATTTGATTTCAAATCATTAATTTATGGCATTTTTATTATAAAAAAATTTTAAAATGCTAATGCAAAAAGCACCCAATGTGGCCCAAGTGTACGAGAACACGTCTACAACCTGTAGTACTAGTGATGTTCCAAGCACACTCAACGCTAATTTGAGCATTTAGATGGTATAGAAAAGTTTACAGTTGAGAACTAGTACTGGTTATTTTTGTACTAATTAGGTTCTAGTTCAATCTCCTGCTGGGTAATGAAAATTTTTAAATGACTATTTCTTTTATTTTTTTGTATAACACAAACAACTTAAAGACAGCTGTTTGTTTTAGCTATGAATACAAAAAGTTACTTATGTCAAAAAAATTAAATTTCAGGGTCAAAGACAAATAACTTGAAAGTTAATAATGAGATTAATTATTGAAAAGTATTAAAAATATTTACATTAAAGCAGTTGGAGAAATCGTGACTTTGGTATTTAATGTAGATTTATATTTTTTTAAGAAAACAAGTTACAGTACCATACACGAGTGCGCCGATTTGTATTAACCCTTTACAAAAGAGTACTTAAAGAAATAATTTTTTTCTTTAAGGTTATCACATTAATTGTGTAGCTGTTCATACGGGACTCTATAAAGTTGCTTTGTTTTTGACATCTAATAACGAAACCATATAGAACCTGCTCTTAATTTAAACCAAATTTAATTTTGCCCTGATACAAACAACATCTGGAAATAAGTAGTGTGAAACGATATGGTGTACTTAAAAAACAGTGTATACTTATGGTGTTTTCTTTTCTAAAAAATAATAATGCATTATAATTGTGCAATATATTAATCAGGTTACACGTACCCTTACAAAGGGATACATTTTTCTAAATTACAATGGAACAAAATAATAGCTACGTTTTACACTCAACACTAATGTGTATTCTGCGTGTTAAATATTGAATGCAAAGTTTGTATTAAAAGCGATATTCACCACGCTTACAGCACTGATTTTCAATAATTAAAGTCAGCTGTTGTTAAAAATTTTGCGCAAAAAAAAATAATAATTAAATAAAAGTAAAACAAACGAAAAACAAAAAGTTTTTATATCCATCGCAATATAACCAAAAATCACAATGTAACACAAATTGTACGCAAACACAAGAAAAAAATTATTAAAAAAACACGTGCTTGCATAAAAAAGTACTTTACGCAGATGCAAAAAAGGTATTATCTCACACTCAATTATAACTGCGGGTAAGAAATGGAACAAATTTGCCATTTATTGTTGCAACATATTTAGAAAAGAAAACGACAACTTTTCTCATTTTTGCATATATTTTTAGAATACAGCAAAAACCTGCGCGCATGGTAGCATGTATCTAACATTTTTGTGTGAAAATAAAACACCATTAGTGTATTAAAAATGGCCAAATATGATCTTGGGATTGTTATATATAACCCATATATAATATAATAAATATATATAATATAACCCAGTAAAAAAAATTTGGGGTTTTTAAAGCACTTTAGAGAAAAAGCGCATAATCGAGCGCTTCAATAAGAGAGATTTTATATAGCAGTAAATGATAAAGAATAAAATATGGAAAAAGCTGCTATTTTAGTGCTGACAACGATGAGGTTTTAAAGCGAAAAAAATACAAATATATAATGGTTTACGATAATTATTGAAACAATGCGTTTAAGGAATTAAAAGCATAAAATCAATGAATATGGAAATATAGTCATCCCTTAAAAAAAAGCGCTTTTAGAGTACTTTGTTTGCATGTTAAAAAAGCGCTTATTGTCAACAGTAAATAGTCCTCCAAACCGGGAACACTCCATACAAGAATCAGGCATCTTATCAGCAGGTTTGAAGCGATTTGAGGCATGCATTTATACATAAAACCTGCTCCTTTTGGAGCACATTTTTTACTGGGAAATATCATATCGGAATAGGGCGCTTTAAGAGCAAAGCTTGGGCTAAGAAATTAAGCAAACCATTTTCAGGACCATAAAGGCCCTGTTAACCGACCGTAAATGTAGAAATGTAAATGTAATGTAAACAGCTGTTATATGTAAAGCAAAACAAATGCTTACCTGACTGTAAGGTTGTCACTTAACCGTAACGTGCCAAACTTTACAATTTCAGTTGGCTAAAGTGGCCTTAAGGTTTAGCTGTAATAGAAAATGGAACAAATGAATATGTGTACATGTATCTAGACTCCGTCTACACAAATTCAACATTAATTAATAAGATTTTGTTGGTCGTGCCTAATTCCCAATTTTTATTCTTGATAAATACACCGAACATTTTTTTTTTTTTGGGAAAAGCAAGTTTCCTTGCGCATTTCACTGGTTGCTTAGGCCAGATCATCAGGAAGCATTCTCCCAAAAAATTTAGAAAAGCATAATTTATAAGCAAATAAAACTACAGAGTGAATGAGAATTACTAACACTCAAAAAACTTATTTGCAACAACAATCAAAGCATAAACAATATACATACCAACAATAAACAGTGAGCTATGCTTTTCTTACATTCCCCACTACAATTGGTTAAAGATCTTTTTATATGAATGACTGCAGGTACTACATCGAGCCCTAACCGCAAAAAATATCGTAAGCGACATAATTTTCAATTTTCGTTTTTGTTTTAATAAATTACTTTATTGGCAACACTTGCATCATCTCCTTAAAAGTCATGGTCACATAAGGTACCGTTACGATTTTATAGCAAGAACAAATTTATCGTAAGCGACAAATTTCATACAAAATTAATATGAAATAAAATAAACTCTCTCCTGTAAAATTAGATTTTTGGCGTTTACGTTGTTTTCGTGGTTAGGGCTCGATATAAAGGTTGTGTTAACCACGGTCGCCTGATATATTTTGAGAAAATTAAATATCAATCCTAAACATGTTGCATTAATCAGACATTTATTAAAAGAGGTTATCTATTTAGTGGTTTGAAAACAGCCGGTCTGGCCAGGCTGCCATCTAAAGTATCATTTATTGAGTAAAAGGGGCTATAAAGGTGAAAACTTACTACAAAAGTGGTTGTTCAAACTTGGCAACTTTTCGAGCATTACGGGTGATTATGGTCGTCATAATCAACCTGCTGTGCAAGGAAATAAAGAGACTGGAGTTTAACAGTTGTGGTTAGGCCTGTGCATCATCATCACTGCCGAAAATATCGCTTCTGTTAGTGAAAGTGTGGCGGATAATACGAATTTGTTTTAGCAATTGTGGCTATCTTGCAGCTGATTATGGTCTCCAATTGAAGAGTATAGCCTGGAAAATATGTGGTTTAAAAATTACGGTGCCACGACCCCCCCTCCCCGTCCCCCACAACACAACCAATTGCGGGTTTATATCATGGGAGGTGTCCAGAATGCGTAATTTCACGTTTTGGCGACGTCTATTGATCTTGGTGGCAGATCATGCGATTTGACGTCGTTGGACTTTGTTTTCGTGAGGCTACGTCAAAGACCGTGTCTACGCGAATAATCACGCACATTTTGTTTTTCGTATGTCTGAAAGTCAAGGAAAAGTAAATAAAAGATTAATTTTTTTTTTTCAAATTCCAAAGAAAGGTTAATACTCCCTACCTAACAGACATCTAGCCAAAACATAAAAACAAATAACAAATCAACTGTGTCATTTATCAAATCAAAATTTTTGTAAATTGTAGTCACAGTTCAACATGCTTTTCACATGTCAAATATTTAAACTA
Organism: Pollenia labialis; assembly: GCA_949318255.1. NCBI lineage: Eukaryota > Metazoa > Arthropoda > Insecta > Diptera > Polleniidae > Pollenia > Pollenia labialis. Next base: position 49,322,961 of record OX439142.1, read on the forward strand.
AAATATTCTCAAAATGATTTTGGACCAAAAAGAAAATAAATTCATTTAATTTGTAGCACTAATTTAATGTGTCAGTTTAACACCCGTTCATATTTTTAGGTCAGTCTGTCTCGAAATCTGTACGTCCCGTAGTCGATGACTAAATTTTTTAGTGCGTATGATCTTCTTTTTAACAAGTTTTTTTTTTGCGATTCGTTTCTTATTTTAGATCTGTATATGAGTGTAAGAATTATTAGCCTGTAGTGTGGGAGTTTCGTATTTTTTCTTTGAGTACAGACATAAAAAATTATCATCATTATCATCAAAAAGGTATTTAAAAATGGATAATATAGTTCTTTCATCTTGTTTCATTTATATATGTATGTAATGTCGTCACCTGAAATGCAAAACACCATAACATTAATAAATTCGAATTGACTTTTTTTTTAATTACGACTCACCATATCGCATTACATATGTTTGCAAAATTTTAAACTTCTACTTTAATAAAAACCAAATTATCGACAAAATTCAAAATAACGTATCATCAAGTGCATAATTTTCTTAAAACCAATAACCAATAACACTTGCCCAAAGAAAAAACATTGTAGGATTTTACTTTGTTAAGAACACAGCTAACATTGTTTTTTTTCCAAATGTCAAAATTGGGTACCCTGTTTTATATTCTGTGGTTGACTGTTACAGATCAAACTAAACCAGCCCGTAAGGGGTAAGCTTTTCGAGGACTTCGCTTTAACGCTACAATGACAAACCTAAATAAGAGTGTCAACGCTGTATCATTAATAATAATGATAAATCATTTTTTCGTTAAAAGTTTCCTTGAGTAAATCAATTGTAGCTCCCGCAGTGTGCCATGTGGCTCCGTCTTGTTGGAACCACATATCAGCAAGATTAATGCCAGCTAATTGAGGTAAGAAAAAACTTCGAATCGTGTTCCCATAGCGTCACCATTGACAGTAACATTCTGACCATTATCGTTTTTGAAGACATATGGGCCTGTGACCCGCCAGCCTATAAAGCGCACCAAACATTAATTTTCTGTAGATGGAATGGTGTTTCGAAAAAAGCTTGTGGGTTCCTCTCCCCTTAACTGTGACAATTCTGCTTATTTACGTAAGTACCCATTCAATCAGAAATGTGCTTTATCGGAAAATAAAATTTAGAATTTTTTGAACTCTAAATTGAACAGTTATTTTGATTAAAAATTTGAACAATTTGCCCGCTTCGCTCTGCTGTAAATCGATCCATAATGAAATGTCAAAGAAAGCTAAACAAAAAGCAACTATCAGCTATTACCAGGTTAGCAGAAGAAATAAATCTTCATATGATAGTTTTCTTTGCAAAACTTAATTATTTTCATCCATGACCTTCACAAACACCGAGAATTTTGTTCCTGTAGTACATGAATTTTCCAAGGCGGTCTGATTTAGTTCATAATAAAATAAAACTTGATTTTTTATGGAAATTTCTTTGGGAGTTTCTTATTTTTTGTGTTTTTTTTTTAACTAGTGTTCGCCTAATGGTCAAATTTCGACCGTAAATTTTTATGTTAACTTGAAGAAAACATAGTGCATCTAAGTTTGTATGAATTTACATGTTTCTAGCTTTTGTTTATCCGTCTTAGTGGATCGATTTGGCGATTAACCAACCTCCGGTTCATATTTTATCTTATACGTGAGTTAATTGAATATTGTTAGTTCAATATTAAAATTATCAGAAAATATCGATAGAAAAACAAAAAAGTATCAAAAAGTCTCCTTTATAGATTGTCATCCACTCAGGGCACTGGATATTGAATTTTATGTTTCTATGTCTAATATTAACGAAAATTAATTAAAGTACCAGATGTGGAACGAAAAAGTACCAAAAAGCTCCTTATTAGAAATTCTTATTCACTCAGGACCATGCAAGTTTATTTGTATCTTTGTAGGCCAATTATTAACAAAAATTAAAAAGTACCAGATGAAAAATAAAAAGTACCAAAATTTTTCGTCTTGTTATTCACTCAGTAACCTGCACCTATAATATTATGTTTCTAAGTTGAATATTATAGACAATTTAAAAATTATCACATGAAGCACGGAACAGTTAAAGAAAGAAATTTAATTTCCCATTTTGATACTTTTTTCCCCATACAGGTTCGACTGGCAAACAGCGATGCCAGAAGTACAGATTTATCTGCATTTTAAAGATTTTTTTCCCAAAATTGTCAAAATGCAGATTTGCAGATTTTTGGTTTAACATTGCAGTTTTTTTAGCTCGGTGGAAACTTATTTACATTGTCATGATTGTACTATTTCCACTTCTTGCATTGATAAATAAATATAGTAATCAACCATTCATGGAAGAACCGTGTGGAAATAGATTCATTAGTAGAAATATTATTCACAAAAGATAACTTAAAAATTAAAAATTCGCATTGTCTTGACACATTAATATCTCGGGACTTATGTCATCCCGCAATTAACTTTTAATTTGTTGTTTAAATTAACAAAGATGTGACTAATCCTAACTCAGCCTGAGTAATTAAATTTGGATAAATATTTTTAATGTAATAATATCCATAAATTATAAGCTATGTTCATAAAATCGAACAAATGTTTATAACTTTTCTGTGTTGAAAGTTCAAAAAAAATATTTCCTTTTTTATACCTCATACTTCGAGGACCACTCATATTTACCAGAATCACATTTTAAACTACCATCGATTTTAAATTCGGGAACATATTTTGAAATTAATTGTAATATCTTTTTCTAAATAAACTACATAAAAAATTCAATAAATGTGTTTTGAAGGTTTATTGAAGATTTTTAAAACCTTGACGCAGATTTTGCAGATTTTTTGATAAAAAATTATGGTTTTTTGCTGATTTTTCGTCTAAAAGTTCTGGCAACCCTGCTGGCAAACAAAGGAAGAAAGCGTTCTTAACTGTTTTGCCTGTGCCAATTTATATAGTCGAAATATTCGAAAACCGAATAATCGACCACAAATTTTTTGTATTTGTGTTAGTAGCAAATTTGAACGCTTATAACTCTGAATTTATTGAACAAATTTAAATAAAATATATATTGTGCACTTCTGTTAGTAAATGGTGTCGCTGGGCAAACAGAGGAGAAAAGTGTTCTTAACTGTTTTGCCTTAGCCGATTTATATATACATACATAGATTCGGGGTTATGTTATAATTCGCCGCCTTACTAACAATTTAAAATTTTTGCCTAAACTTTCCATCACTATGACAGGCTTTTTCATATCGTCTACCATCCTTCCTACCCAATCCTCAAATGTTCAACAAAACTTGAAAGTTTCAAGAAATGTGTAAATTGTTTTTTATATAAAACTTAATTCAATCCCCACCTCTTTAAACACCACTTTTTGCCACACATCATCAAATTGCTTAATTTAAATATTGTGTCCTTTTGCTGTACTTACGTCAGAATGTACTCATATGCTCCACCCCTTCTAGTCATGTAACATTATTGACAGTGTGTGACACTTACTGACATCCTCTATTGTTTTCATGCCATGTTTAAATAATAAAAAAATACCAAGAAAAAACTGAAAATATAAAAATATTTAAACATGATGTAAACATAGTTTTTGTTTTTCACAAAATCTGTATTTTTTTTTTTATTATTTGTATGAATAAAAAGGAGCATATTTAGTTAATTAACGTGTTTGTAACAAGGCCTGCAAAAATGTATTTGAAAATCAAATGCACAACAAAAATCAAAAAATTCACCGTTTATTTGGGGTTTTCACGCTGTCCAAAATGCGCTTTGACAAGAACTACCGCGGTGTGCCCATATGCCCGAAATCATTTTCAAATCTTAATGATATTTGACCAAGAATTTAATTTTTCGTGTTAACTTTTACAATTTTAAGCTTTATCGGGTCTAAAGAAAACATCGTTTACGTATAATTGAAGTTTTAAAATGTTGCAGAAATTTACGTAGAGTTAATTTTAACTCACTATTATCTGAACTTTAATTCAAAGCGATTTGGACAATAGAAAAAACTTTGTTAGTTTTCTTAAGCTTAACTGATAATAAAATGTTTAAATATATAATTTTTTTAATCGATTTATTGTGTTAACTCAGTTTTTCTCCTCATTTCTCATCTTCTTATAAGGAAAACTATTTTTTTCTTCTTTTCAATTCTCAATAAGGTCTATAAGATAAATTTTAAGTTCATTGAAATGTAATCGATAAATTTTCATTTATATCAGAACAAGTTCCTCTTATTGAGGATGAGTGACTTATACTCGTATTAACAGGATTAATTTATAAAGAGAGAAAAATTTCTAGAAATTTAAAATTGAATAATTGAAGGATGTTGGTTTTATGTAGAAAAAACATTTGTTTGCAAATATTTTAATCTGAAACACTCAATAAGATTTCAAATGTTCAGAATTCTACCTCTGTGAAAAATTAGGCCCCAAAAGTAAAGGCCGTGTTTAAGCTGACTTAAGCAAATGTTCGAATACATGTAAATCAAATAAGGCAAACCATATTGAACTTAAGGAAACTTTTTGTTAAGTGTTTTGATTTAGTTTTTTTTTAATACATTTGAGAAACTTTTTGTTAATTTTTGACAGTAGGTTAACAAGGCTTTGCATACAATGGTTGTGCCTTAAGTCCTGCAAAGGAGCTATGATTAATAAATGTACTGCCGATTCTAGCAATATTTCCAGGTTCCCTTTCGTGTGGCAGTAAGGCTTAATATTCGGACATGTTCTATTAATCGAAATATAGTGGATTTAAAATCGCTTCAATATCATCACTTCTCCGGCTTTGACGTACGTTACGTGTGTTAAGAAAATTGCATAACTCTTAAACTTATGGAGATTTTATTCCCAAAATTTTACAGTATAATGAGGACACCTTAAAATATGGAAAAATTTAATTTTTTATAATTATTTGGTAGATAATTTCATGACATTTATTTTTGAATATGATTTCCGACATTTGTTCGCTGTGTCTTCGAGTTATATGGTCCATTCGATCAGCCCAATTTTTGCTACTTTTTCCGATTCATCTGGCCGTATGGCTTTAATAGTGGTTTGAATATTGGTTTGTCGGCATAAACCAATGACTTAATATAGCCCCATTAAAAGTAATCCAGAGGCGTTAAATCGCACAAACGAGGGGGCCACGCGAAAAACTTAAAAAAAAAGCTGTCACCAAGTTGCTGTATGCAAGCTTTGTTCTAGCGTTAAACGATGAATGATGACTTGCCAAACCTTACATAAAAGAAATGTCAACAAAGTTTGACACTCCTAGCTGTCAAACCGTAGTTATCGATATCGAAAGTTTTCATGCAGTTAAGAAAACTCGATACTTGTTTTAAATTAAGCATCTTAATAAAATTTACACAAAATTGTTAAATAAAATTTTCCCAAACATTCACATTTTTTAAAACAGCATAAGAAATAGAATGTAATTTATGAGTTTGTTTTTCTGTTAGGACCAGCACTCAGGGGATGACTCCTACGAATGAATTTCATTGTGTTGGAACTAGGAAAATAGGTTTTGGGAAGGAGGATAGAGGGAGTAGTGTTTGTGAACATTCGACTTGAACTTATTCATGATGTAAGTGAGAGGGCAGACTTCAGCAGGAAGGTTATTCCACATACGAACAGTCCGGCCAAAACGAATTCTTTCTGTAATGCGTTGTACGATTAACCTGCCAATCGACCACAAAAGGATGGGCTCTTGAGGAAAAACGTGTATTACGAGCAAACGTACGGGTTTCGGGAACCAGATCCCTAATTTCGTCAGAACACATCCCATTTTAGTAACGTGTAAAAAAGGCAAATACAACCAACATTGCGACGGTGCTCAAGGGAGTCAATAGAATTGGATACCCTACTGTCACCAATGAGAACCTTCGACCTCTCCTGCACGCGGTCGAGAAGCTCCAAAATATACTTTGAAGCACCGGCCCACACATGAGAGTTGTATTCCATTATTTATATACATATTTAAATGTGTATATTATATACATAAATATGTATGTATGTATTATCTATTTCAAAATTATCTTTTTAATTGCCTAATAAAAATTAAAAGAAAATATCCTTTGAAGCAGATAAATTGCTCAAAAGTGAAAAATGTCTGTGGTAAAGGTCCTTAAAATATTCAATAATAGCATGACTCATTCTTAAAAAAAAAGCCATAACAAAATGATTATTTTTTATGTCCCCTCCCTTAAATTTTTAGCAAACACGTGTATTTTTTTTACTAAGGACAACAAACCTGACTATACGCTGAAAATGTTATGGGTATGTCATACTATCTAACACGCAATAAAAAACATCATACCATTACACTAAACAGTTCTCTTTTAAGTTCCATCACACTGTTTTCTTCTTGAGCTAAAGCTCTCACTCTTTAACTTGCTCTCATCTCTCTCACACTCTCTCTCTCTCTCCCTTATATTTACTCTATCTTCATAATAAAGAAATCCTGTTTTTACAAAAAAAAAAAAAAAAAACTATTAACAAAAATACAACTGGAAAAACTTATCATTCATTCCCATCACAAATTTGTATTTTTCGAGAGCCCAACAACAACTACAAGTAAAATTAAAAAATATGTAGTAAAAATTTCCGACATAGTACATAAATATTCTTAAGTGTTTTTCTGTCTGTGTCATATCCTCACGTGTGTCTCGCGCGCTCGTGTTCCAACCCCCATTAAAAAAAAAAAACTCTACTTATTTTGTGCGAAAAACTCATACTCAAGCACACCCATTGAAATGCTCCAAAATAACGGAATCAAATAAAAGGAAACATTCCATAGCAACAAACAACAATAAAACTAAGAACCATGGAGAGCTTTACTACATACTACTACTCGTACTACTACTATTTTGTATTCCGTTTTAATTTTTTACTACAATTTTGTGTACCCCAAATTGTACTATTTATATTGCGTTACTCGTACTCACCACTGGTAAAGACAAATACAATTGAATTTATGGGAAGCAGCAGTGCTGCCATATATTATATGGGGACGAAACGAACTGCACATTTAAGAAAAATAAACTTATTTTTACATATAGACAATGTCCCCGACTTATAATCTAGCGACAGCTGGCTCACGGATGAATTTGATGAACAACAAAAAGTAAATGGAGAATATTTCGCGATGCACGCCAAACAAACGAGATATAATTAAAATTTTTACTGATAACAATCGACTCTTGGCGGAAAAAAAGAAGAGTTTAAAGAGTATGGTAACTCCACAGATCCCCTCAGATTAAAAACTTACACAAAAAAAGCTAAGAAACTTAAAATCAACTTTTTGGAAAATTATCTTTAGGAACTTGATTTAACTCCACAATCTGACTACTCATTATGGCGTGCAATTAAAAATCTTAAAATTCCGGTAATTTCTAAACCCTCTTTGCTGAACTCGAATGGAAAATGGGTAATAAATGATGTTGGAAATGGAAACCTGTTTGTGGAAACGTTGCCAACTGTCGTTTTTGAGCAGCTTTAGCCCTAAGATTTAAGACACGGGAAATTGAGCAGGCTTTTATCTGATTTAAACCCAAAGAAAGTACCTGGTAAATATTGCTAAAATAAGTAACAAATAAGAGCTACCCCGCATAGATATAAAAATACTTCGCGAATATTTGAAAAGAGTTTTAGTTGATGTATGCTTATTCACGTAAATACCCTAAAGGAAAAGTCATATGCGGTCAAATCCGGCCAACGCAGCGACCAAGTAAAAGCGCTCCTTGAAATAATTCATTAATTCAAAATGTCCAGCAACAGCTTTAATGTTTTCCTTGCTTTATGTTATGTATGTATTTGAATTTCAAATGACATATTTCATTTTTATACAAAACTGGTTGCACAGGTCTTGTGTTCTGATAACAAAGCGATTTGAACTAAACCTAGACAGTGTTACCGTTCTCCAGATTTATAGAAATCTATTTTGTTTTTATATTAAAGATGCCATGGCCACTTCTCCAATCCAGGACACTTTATATTTGTTTCAAATTTAAAAATGTTTACTGCAACCGTTCTCCAGAGAAAAAGAAATTAATATTTTCGTTGTATGGGAAGTGCCCCGCCTACTTCCACAATTATGTATGTCTTCTTTTCGACAAATGCTGTGGATCAATACTAGAATGTTCAATTCATCGGTGTTTTTCATTGTTCGATTAAACGATTAAGCGAATAAAATTTAAAAATTAATCGATTAATCGAATAATCCCAAACCCAGAAAATTTATAAATTACGAGTATTGTTTCGATAATTTTAGAAAAAATTAGTACTTGAGTAAATAAACATTCTTTTTTAAATAAAACTTGTCAATGTAGCTCCAAGTTTTTGCTTTACTTCGGGCGTATTTAACCCCTTGGATTTCCAAAGAGTCAATATAACTTTGGACTTATTTAAACTTTTCACGGACATTCCATCCTCTGCTATGCTTCTGCAAATCATTTCCTCATTTAAATATTAAACCATCGGAGCACTTTCAGCTTTCTTTGATATTGTTGGTGAAGCATCTTCTTGTTCAAGCACTTTGTAAAAGTCACTGCGTAAGTGGTAAATTAGTGAAGATGTTTAAGAACATTTACGTTTAGCATTATTAAATTTATCCTTCGCTAAATATTTTCCAACCAAAGTTTGCTAAAAAAGTATATTGATATAAATCTTTGTGTTAACATACATTTATCTCTTTTGCTTTTGTGAAATTAATTAATAAATTGTGTTGAACAAATGTAACAAAAATATATGCTGTATTACTCACTAAACATGACAGTTTTTTTTAATTCTTAAACTTTAAAAAAATTATAGATTTAACAGATTAATCGGCATAAATTCTTCGTTCAATCCTTTATTCGAAGTTAGCAATTTTAAATTAATCAACCAACTATTCGCCTAATCGAACACGAATTAATCGACTAAACATCCTAATTAATACACAAGATATTTATGCAAAATTTAAAAACTTTTACTGGTACCGTTATTCTTCTTAATATAAAGCAATTAGAGATGGCAATCGGGATTGGTTTTCGTAAATCCCGGAATTCAGAATTTCAAAATATCAAATCCCGCGATTTTTCGGAATTCGGGGTTTTTGAAAATAAAAAAAAAAATAAAAAAATTTAAGTCCCGGGATTTTCGGGATTTCGGAATTTGCATCCCAAAAAGCAATCTATATTGTCTATGGAGGGTACAACGCACCCTTTTTCCATCAAGTTTACTTTTTGGCAAATGTGTCGAATTAAAACAATTTTGCTGCTACCGATTCTAAAATATACCGAAATTTATGTTGCCTTTGTGTCAGAGATTCGTCTTCCACTATTCCAATCCAACCCACCTGTTGACAAATGTTTTGACAGATTGATAACCAAAACATTTTTTCCAAATTGGAAAACTTTTAATTAAATCGTTCTCCAGATAAACAGTAATTTATATATTATATTGTATAGAAAGATTAATATCAAATGTTAAATGTCGGGTAATCAGGAAGTTACAGTGAACATTTTAGGAGAAACGGTTCAGGTGTTAAGAAGTCTATATGGTACATACAAGCAATCCCACAAACAAACGAATTTTATTTTTACATACATACATACATAGAAAAAACAAACCAAATCGTTTCTCTATTGTTTTTCAATAGAGCATAATAGATACCTTAAATAGCAGTATTATTGAAATAAATTTATAAAATATTCTTAACAAATTCCCCAATCCCCAAGTCAAATTTTGTATCCTCATTTCAGAAATAGAAATCCCCGATTTGGGATTAAATCCCCTGCTCTGACAAAAACCATCATCATCGTAGACTTCATTTAGCTTTAATACTTTTATAAAACATATTTGCAGGCTTAATGGAACCAACATCGAACAAACCAACAATGCAAACCAATGCAATGCTGTTATTTTAGGTCCGTATTAACCAATTACCTTTACACTTGACTTTATCTTTCTCAAAATCTTAAGTTCCCGAGTTGTTTTAGGCGGATTCACAATCGCTAAAGTCAATTTCAAAACAGACATACAATGTTTTTTATCATATTTAATGGATTGGATTAGTTCTACACCGCTTAATTACCCCACGCTTAAACGCCATTCACGCTTATTTCCCTTGATTTTTAAGTCCTCGTTTTTTTCTTCCATTTTTCAAACAAGATTCCACGCTTAATTGTCATTCGCTTAAATACCCAATTCGGATAATTGCCTTAAAAATTAAAGTCCCAAAGTAAAATGTCACCTTAAATTGTAAATATGCACTAAAATTATTAAAAATGTGCCCCAAAACAAAATAGGGCTTATTTAAAAGCAAAATATTTAAAAATTTAATATTTGCATTTTAAAAAAAAAACCCCACTCATAATAGTATTTGCAGACGAATTTTCGCTATTTTTCCCCTATTTGTGGGGCAAAAAAAATTTAACACACAATATTTGAAAAAATTTAACTGCATTGTAATGGATGATGAGAAAGCTGACTTTAACCAGTTGCCTGGGAAGGAGTTTAATACAGCATTTAAAAGAGGATGAGTCTATGCAGCCAAAAAAAAGTTGGTAAATTCCCAAAACAATATATGATTTGGCAGGCTAATTGTTCATGTGGTCTTAGGAGTAAAGATGTTATTGTAAAAGGGACTGTAAATTAAAAAATAACATCAAGAAATGTTTTGGACAGACCTTGGCACAAGTCACTACTCCAGAAACACATTAGAATGGTACTTTTCAAACAATATTAATTTTGTTCCCAAAGAGGCTAATCCTCCTAACTGTTTAGAGCTCGGTCCGATTGAAAAATATTGGGCATTAACGAAAAGACCATTAAAGGGCACAAAACAAAAATGCAATAACGAAAGAGATTTTCGAAATAAATAGTGAAGAGCTTACTCTATAGTCAACCAAGATACTGTACAGAATTTAATAAAAGGGATAAAAAGAAAAGTTTAACATTTCGTTCAAAATTTTTTAATTTAAATGCTTTTAAATTTATCATGAATTAATAAAAATATGTTTTCGTTAAAATCCAAATCCTAATTTTAATTTTACAGACCAAAATGTAAGTATCAATTTTAACGTGGGCAGTCTTTATGTATGCGTAAGCTTTTTTTAGTAGGATATGACAGGACATCTCAAAAAGCAGTAAAGATTAAATTTAAAACAACAAATCCAACTGTTTTTTATTACTATCTATTTAATACTTAGCTGAGACAAGTACAAATGTCTATTTACCATATAATTTAACTTTTTCCATGCATCAAAGTTAAGGTATCTTGTAAAAAAAAAACGTTTTATTAGCTCACTTAGGTAGTTAAACGTATTCGCTTAAATACTTCCCCCGCATAATTACGCAAACATATTGGCGTTTTTGGCGAAGTAATTATCCTTGGAATACTGTAATTGTTGAAATGCAATTATACGAACGTCTTTTTATATGTGGATTTTATTGCAAAAATTGTTTATGATTAAAATATAGCACATCTCGTTGGCATACTGTTTATTACTAAACATCAAAATAATTTGTTAATTCTCGAAGTCCTTTGAACGATTTCCAAAATGTTGAACAAATTACTAAAGTTGGAGCACATTACAGACTTGACACTAGTTCATGAAGTAAAGCGCAAACAAAATGTATGAAAATGCGCATTTAATTAATATTTTTTTAAATAAGGAAACTATTTAAAGGAATCAAAGTAGTTATTTATTGAAGTAAACCCGTTACAGTTGGTCACATTAAACACTGCCTAACAACGTTGACATCCACCAGCCTGAACATGAAAAAAGTATTTTTTCTGTTTGTTTGTTGTTGTTGTTGTTGTACACACTTAGCATGCACGCGTGTTCTTCATCTTCCACCTGCCAACCGGCTTTTTAGATCCAAAAGCCCTGCCCTAACTTTTATTAAATGAACGAACTAAAGCAAAGAAGAAGTAGAGGAGCAGCGCAACATTTATACAATTGGACACATACATACATAATCATTCACATTGATGCCATTTTTTTAAATTCCTTGCCAAAAAAGCTTTTTTCTCTATCATTAAAATACTATTTACTTACTTGCAACACACACACATAAACTCATGCAAACAAAGAGAATAGAACTTTTCTACCCCTGCTCTTGTGTTAGTCACTTGTTGTTGTTGTGTAAGAATTTCCACTAGCAAAACACATCTAAATTGAAAATTACACGAAAACTTCATGTTGTTGTAGGTATAGACAGAATATATGTATGTACAATGTACATAAATACATATGTTTGTATGTATAATGAATTTGCCGGATCAAACAGTGGGTGCTTTTGGGAAAATTTCTTATTTCTGTTCTAGATCCATTCCAGAGGATGGTGTGATTTTGAATAGACAAAATACATTTTAAGAATTAACCAAGAGATGGTAAAATATAATGTAATGATTAACATAATTAAGTTTGTGTATGTACCTTCATATGACTGAAGACTTTAGAATGAGTATTATTTATGATTGCTCAATTCACAAGCTCGCATTATCGTCGTATTTGTTGTTTAATCGTATAATTATTCAAAGTTGTATTTTTGTTGTTGGCGTTTTTCATATAAATGTTTGGTAGGTATAACTATTCGATTGATTTTGAAATGTTGTATTTATACCAGTCCTGGAAATGTTCGATTAGTTTGGTAAATTTGTAAAAATCTTTTTAGAATGTAATAACAAGCAGCACAAACTTGATTTTGTTTAAAGAATAATAAGGGTTTTCATGATATCGCTTAAGTCTCGCAATCTGTGCAAACTGTGCGTTTTTCGCAAATGAACTGTCAACAATTGTATGAGAATTCAATTTTGACTCTTAAACTTGTGCTGTTCAATTGTGCATTTATGCAAACAGAGCTTTTAGTGCTTTAAACGTCGTTTTCAATGAAAAATGCAAATCACAAACAATTAATTTTAGCATTAATTTGTGCAAATTAGTCTTTTGGCTTTCTTTGTGCATTTTAAAAAACAAATTTCACATTTTAATCACAAATTTTAACTCTTATTTTAATATTTTTGAATTTCTTGATATTCTTTAATTAAGCTTTAGTTCATCAAAAACAAAATTCCTTCCTCAGTGAAAATAATTAAATGAAAATAAAATTTGGATGAACCCAAGCCTTATTAAAGAATAGGTATCAAGAAATTAAAAATTAACAATTCAACTAATATCAAAATTATTTTTGAATTTTTTTTTAAATTTATTTTTGTATTGACATTTTTTACAAACTGACATTAATTGTTAAAAATTACACCAAAATTAAAAATGTTCTTCATGAAACGAGTCTCGCAAGTTTTCCCATTTGCACAAATAGCAATTTTAAGCGATTTCATGAAAACCCTTAATATATTCAGTTCATTTAAATTTATATTTCTTCACTATTTTAATTAAAAAATTTCTTATCAAATAATATTTTTTATCACTTCATTTAAAATTAAAACTCCCTGGTTTAATTACATGGTATCGAATAATGTGAATGGCAAATATTAAAGAAGAGGAAAAAAAAATAAAGAAAAAAGCTAAAATTTATTTTTTTTTTTTTTTTTTTTTTCGTAATCTTATGGCGATTTTTTTATATATTTTATTTTATTTATTTATTTAATTAGAAAAATTACAGTACAACAAGACTTTCAATCTTATATAATAGTACTGCTGATACAGTGGCAGATTTATTTGAAGTTACTTATAGATTAGAGAAATTATTTATATTAATAATAAGTAAAAGTAGACAATAATTTTAATATAAGTTACAAAATTTTAAGCAAAATGAGAAAATATTGCAATGTTAAAGTGCTTAGCATTGCCTAGGACTTGTATATTAGATGGGAGTTCATTTCAGAGACGGATGGCATTAACGAAGAAGTGTCTTTCTGATATTAGTTTACGGTATCGAATGGAGTTTATTTTGTATCCTCTATTGGATCTTGAAAACGTTATTCTTTTGTAAAGATAGTCAGGTTGTTTACTATAAATAATTTTGTGCAAAAATAGTAGAGTGCGGCATTTTAGTAGGTTTTCAAAAGGTACATTAAAGATTTGGTAAGAAAACTGTGATATTCTACTGTATCTAGTTTTACCATAAATATATCTTGCAACATTATTAAATGTAACTTTGAGCTTAGTCTGGCATAGTGAATTGCAGCTAGAAAAAATTTCGCAACCATAAAGAAGTGTCGGCAGTAAAAATGTCCTGGCAAGAAGCATGCGTATATTAAATGGAGTGAAATATTGCGTGGTCCAAAGATTTCTTAGCATGGAGTAAGTTTTTCCACAAACGAAGTTTACGTGACTTGACCAGGTTAGTTTATTATTAATTATAATTCCAAGGTTTTTTGCAGTATCAACTATGTCAATTACGGATTGCCCAACGAGTATTGGTGGTAGATTTGAGTGTACATAGATGCTTTTGCTTATCAGTATTGCCTTGGATTTTTTGCGTTTAAGCAAAGACCATTTATTAAGACCCATCTATGAACTTTACTTCCTTTTATAGTTTTAATTTTCATATTTTTTTTATTATTAGGTAAAAAGAAATTTGCTTAATAAAAGTGAATTGACTATGTTAATTAGACCGACTCACCTTATATTTTCAACGAAAAAGTTAAAGTTGTACCCCTCTGAAAATTAACTTTGATATGTTTTATGAAGATACCTAAAATATATTGGCTCTAGCGATAATCGCCCGTGAGCTAAACCGCGTCAAAAAAGGGCCCAAAAATGTTATTTATCATTAATAAAAAGTTTGATAATTTTTTTTTGTCCAATGAGTGGCCAAATAAAATAGATATTTTGGAATTCTTTGATTCTGCATTAAAAGATTTTAAAAATCTCACCACAGGCTCGAGGTAGCGAGATGTTTATGTCAGTGTTTGGATGCTTTGATGAACATTAAATTAAAATGTCCATTTTTGCCATTTTGCAATACGATAAGTAAAACAATGCAAACATTTGATTATTCACAAGTTTAAACAAAAATCGTATATTTTTAAACAATAAGCTTGCGACAAAGCTTGTGAATAGGACAAATGTATTTCTTATCCATTTGCCAAATTTATATTAACTAACAATCAAACACCTGCTAAGTAAGTAATTTTTTTTTAAACAAACGTGAAATTTGAGGGGAAAACTTAAATAGAATTACATACTTTTCGTTTATAGTCACTACCGCTTATAGCCACATTAGCGATATAGTCGATTTTATCTGTTTATTTTGCCGCTTGAAGTTAATTTAATATAAAGCATTAACTTAATAATGCATTTAGCGATATAAGCACATTTGCCATATATTCCATCTATCAACTGTCATCAAAGAGAAAAGTAAAGCAATTGAATGGCGTTATATTCATATTAGCAGTATTTACTAAGTTATTTTTAGTTTTCGTAACCACTATCCATCAACTCTCTGCTCGTAAAAAATTTAGTTTCAGCCTTTTCTATCAGTAATGAAATATATTGTTATTATTTTAACTATTTTTTATACAGTATGCAACTCTGTTGCAAAAAATAAGCCTGATGTCGGTTTAATTTATATGAATTTGTTATTTTCTTTATTCAGATATCTTGAATTTACTCGAATTCGGTTACATGCCTCATAGTGGCATACATGTGAATTAGCCTTATAGTCACATTAGCGATACATACCACGTGTTGTCTGCAACTAAAGTATGTGACTATAAGCGAAAAGTACTGTATCAACAAATACACTAAAGCTGATTTTCAAACAAGTAGTTGGCTATGCACAACACTTTGCAGAGTAGATAATTAAATTATTTTTGACTGCTAAAAACTCGTTTTCAATTAACTCTTTGTCACCTCTCTGCTTAGCCTTGCTTAACCTACTGTCAAAAATTAAAACAAAAATTATACCCTTCACCATGGTGCAATAAGATCAAGAAGTTAATGGAACACCATTCTTATTCACAACTATTCCAGCAAACATAAATTAAAGATTGAAAAAAAACCTGTCATGAGGAAAATGTGTTTCGATTTACATATTTTTATGAGTAGGTGAGTACAGTAAAATCTTGATAATCCGGATAATTGATTGCAGACCCTAACCCAGACTATTAAATTATCCGGATCACCAAATAAAAATTTAAAACAGTACTTTTGCACATTTTGAATGATATATTATTATTTATTAATTATTTAAATAAATAATTAGGTAAGGCAAGGCGACCAGATTTTGAAAATACAAATAGAGGACATAAAGAAAAAAAGCATAAAATTTAATAGACTTCAAAATTTGTACATAATTTACTGCAGAGAAATTTGCATTCGCATACATATCTTTATTTACGAAGTTTGCGAGTGCGAAAAAATGCACAGTTTGCAAAGATTGCGAGACTTTTAAGCGACATCATGAAAACCCTTAATAAAAAAAGAGCAATTGTTAGGAATTCAGTATTTCGGTTATAACTCAGCCATTTTTTAACCGATTTATGTAGCGACGTGTTCAAGAAGAAATCTACCATTTACTTGGGTTAAAAAACTTGGACTCGGAAAGATCTATGCTTCCCGAAAATGGGTATTTGTCAAAAAAAAAAATTATATTTTGGCCATAACGTTTTTGTATCTGAACCGATTTTTCCTAGTTTTTCAGGAAATATGTTCTACAAAGATTTCTGATCATTTGAAATTTAAGGCATATCCGTAGGTCATATTCCAGCCCTAAAATTAAAGCTTTTATAAAAATTTTAATGTTTTCTAGGCCCATTTTGTGAGTATTTTACTCATAACTTGCCCATTTTTTAACCGATTTGGCAGATTTATATACCGACGTGTTAAAGAACAAATTTTCCAGTAAGTTGGGTTATAAAACATGGACTCGGGAAAATCTATGGTTCCCGAATGTGGGAATTTAAAAAAAATTTAATTTTGGTCATAATTTTTTCGTATCTGAACCGATCTTTCCGAGTTTTTCATAAAATATTTTTTACTAAAGATTTCCGATCTTTTGATGTATAATGGATAACCGTATGTAGGTCATATGGCAGTCCAAAAATTCAGGTTTTTATACAATTTTTGTTATTTTTTGTACGGGAGATACCACGCCTACTTCTGGGATGCTGTGTATTGATAACCTGAATGTGTGTACCTAATTTGAAAACTTTGGCTCTTGTTGTTCTCCAGATATACAGAAAAAAGTAATGAAAATACAACAACAACAAGGGATTTTTGGAAAAAATTAGAGGTAGTCGTAGTTTTTTGCTCATATCTCAGCCATTTTTGGACCGATCTGGTTGAATTTCTATAGCAAAATTATAATAGGAATACCGGACAGATACATAGACCAACCAAGCTACCATAATTTCTGGGGGCTTCGGAAAACCCATTTCAACTGACAGACGAACAACCGGACTTGAACTTCGCTTTTCATAAGAACCCAGTATATATGTATATACTTTATAGGGTGTAGCATCAATATTGTAGAAATTACAAACGGAATGACAAAGTTATATATGGGCATTTCCATTTTGACGTGTCGTGATATATGTACCACAAAATGTAAAAATATTAAATGAAGAAGTCAAATTTGTAAAAAGGGTTCTTATTAGGGTGATCGATCGAATAGTATTCGACCGGTTTTAACCGGTTATTTTAGTTTTGCCCATGTCGAATATTTCAAAATGTCCATTCTTCGAATATCGAATAAACCGGTTATTTTAGTAAAATAACCCGGTTATTTAAGTAATTATAATTTATATACGTTTTCCTTACTTTTGTTATAAATGAACCCGTAATTTAAGTATTTTTCTAATTGAATATTTGGCAAACTTAAACTTTTTATAAAAAATGTCAAAACAAAATGAAACAAAAGTCAAAAAACATTATGAGCTCTGTTAATACAAATCGCTTATATAAGTGTGTGTTTTTGTAACAAAAACCAAAAACAATTTAAAGTACTACAAAAAAAGTTCAGCTTAAACTGACTTAAAAGAAAATTGTGCTTTAACGGCCCTAAAATGATAAGTTGCAAAGGTTCTTTAACGTCACGACTTACTAATCACTTTAAATAAGTCTACAGGCTTGACATAAATATACGCCAAGTAAAACTTGACTCTGTTCCAAGTAGTTTTTAAGAGACTGCAAATAATACTTTACAAAAAATACTTTAATAAAAATAATGACTGAAAAACTCTTAACTAGTTCTAGCATATCTTCATGCTTAAAACAAAAACATACCGGCGGAATCAACGTTATGGGAAAATTCATCAGTTTTATTTATTAAAACACCAAGAACTTAAACCAAATTGAAGGAATCAAAAATGTCCTGGAAGGGTTTAAATTGTGTGATCGACGAATTGAAAGATATTTCATACAAAAAGCATGTTTTCTTGTCTTTAATGCTGAAACAAAAAAAAATTGAAATATATAATCCTGTATAAGAGGTCTAACCGAAAACCGGTTTTTTTAAAATAGCAACTATTCGGAATATTCGAAAACCGGTTATTGAAAAAAGTCGAATAATCGATCACCCTAGTTCTTATATATACAAAGTAATTAAGTGGCACTATATTCAGAAAAAAAATTACAGTAAATTACAGGTTTTGCAGATATAAGCAAAAAACTGCGCTGGCGTGACGTTAAAAAAACGGAAGTGGATTTTGACTTGCATTACAAACTGAATAAGACTGCGAATTGAGCAAGATATTTTGTATAAAACCTTTTTTAGCAAACTTTGGACCAATACAGATTTATTTTTCAAGCTATAAAATTTATAAATCTTTGCTCGTTTTAAGGTAAATATGGGCATTTTCAGCGAAAAGTCTACTTTTTTTAATGTAACGCGAGATTTCAAATAAGGTTTTATTTTCGGACCATGTTGTTCAATCGTTATCCCTTTTGTTGCTAAATGTAGAGCTCGTTGCGCTTTACACCAAAATATAAAAAAGTAAACTGTTTATATAAAATTTTTTGAGAAACAATTTAAAATATTTCTGGCGTTACGTTACTTTTCGCTGGAAATGCCCATATATCCTTTTACCTTCGGTGAAGGGTATAAAACAAAAATTAAATCAACAGCGTTCAGTTTTGCACTTTGCTTAAGCAAATGGCATTTTCATAAAATTTAACATAATTTACCTCATTTGATTTTCATGTATTCGTACATTTGCTTAAGTCCACTTAAGCACATTATGGTTGGGCCTTATGTCTTAGTAGTAAGCAGATCGTTGAGCGGGATGTATAAGCAGTGGCAAAATTGTGGTTATAAATACGGCCGTAAATTTATAAGGTATATTTTTAAAATTGGGTACAGCTTAATGGATCAAAATTTTTCCAGGAAATCTTGTTAGGCGATGTCTGTCTGAACTTACAACAAATAGCTTAATGATGCAGTTTTTATCAATTACATTGATACAAACATATGGGTTTTATTCGACGGCAAATCCCTTGGCTGAGCAGTATTATTAAAGAATACAGAAATAAATTAATGTTGAGAATTTAGCTTAGACAGTGTTACTGGGTAGCTGTCATGCTATCAGCATTGGCAAATGTGCAGATTTATCTTCGTTTTTCTAAGCACTGAGTAGTTTTTATGTTTTTTGATTTAAGAAATAAGTTAATAAGTAAATCTCTCTACATTACACAGTTTTTCTTTCAATTTGGTTATATTATGTCTTATTTCTAAAGCCATAGTCATACCTAATTTTCCTAACAATACTTAAACACACAAAAGGCTTGACAAACACACACTTGCCGTTTACAAATTAACGGCCTAAACATAACTATTACTTTTTTTAATAAATTCTAATTACAAACGGGTATCCTCGTAAATATTTTGTTTCGTCTTCTCTTTCTTTACTTTGCAAAAATTTCACTAAAATTATTCAAGTTTGCACGAGGCAGCGTAAAACAGTTTAAAAAATATTTAAGATGTTTGTATAAAAAGAAACACATTTTTGATTTTTCTAAAACATGTTTTAATCGTTCGTCAAATAACACAATTAAGAACGCAAAAGGTTTGTATAACGTACAGTTTTGACATGCTTAACAAGCCGTTTGTGTGGTTTATTTGACTTTCACTTTTTACTTTTTACATCGTGTAATTTTTGCTATTTCTTTTCATACCCACACCACAATAGTAGAGAGGGCATTATGCATTTGTGCTGATTTTTGTAACACTTTATAAAATTGGTCCTAGACCTTTATGTATACCGATCAGCACATAAATCACTTTCTGGGTCGAATTAACGATGTCCGTCCGGATGGCTGGCTGGCTGGATGCCTGTCCATGCAAACCTTATGCGCAAAGTACAGGTACACAGGTTCTTAGTGGCATAAGGACAAAAAATGGGTCGAATCGGTACATAATTTCACATTTATTAGAATCGGTCTATATTTAGCTATAGCTCCTATACAAATGCTACTCCCAAATAAACCATAGGCCCCATATAAACCCCCCATCCTAAAATCTTATATAGATGAAGATATCTAAATAATATTCGGCACAAGGAAAGTTTGCATGAACCTTAACCTCATAACATAATTTTGTTAAGGCGGGTCCATGTTAGCCCATTGGTCCCAAGTAGGGTACACTAGCAAAAATTGTTTAAAGTTGCATTTGGTTTACAATGTGAAATTTTTATTCCAGCAATTTTGTATGTGTAGTAGTGCTGGCATACTGTCGATATTTTCTACTCTCGATATTTATCAATAGTTCAGATTTCACTATCGAAATATCGATATTACTATCGACTAAATGTTTGTACTTGAGCAGGACAACTTTAACTAGTTTTTTATCAGGCTACAATTCCTTGTTTTTATCACTTTATTGAACTTATGAGACGTATCTATGTTTGTTCGCACGTTATTTAAGATGACAGTTTTTAAAAATTGTGCTGCTGAAAACCACCTTTCTGAAGGAATCGAAGTCGCCGGGACTATAAGATATTTTATTGCAACTTTCGATTATGTTCTAAATTGGTCCTGATTCTCAACCGAAAAGGTATTCAATCTAGCGGACTTTTCCTCTAATGGTCGATCATTGTTTTATTCTATACTCGCAATTGCAATTGCATTTGTATTTGCAATTTTTTCACAACATTACAAAAATATTTGACATTTCAGTCCCTATACAAATTTTAACGTAAAGGCCTTTTATTAGCAGTAAAAAAAGTACATCTAAGCAATCCATACCACCTACCATTCCTGTTGTTTGTATTCTTTGCTTTAATTCAGCGCGAATTGATAATAGCAAGTAAAAAACTGAATGTGTATAGCTGCTGTTACTGTCTTCATAGCTGTATTTTAAATAATAATAATATCGATATTGATATTTTTCTATCGATATTTTAAGACTATCGATAGTTTCCCAGCACTAATATGTAGTACTTGTATGCCCTTGACAAATAACTAAAATAAATGTTGCGTCAAAACAAATCTCAAGAGTACATGAACTCGTGTACCCCTTATTGTTCCACCCTCACCACTAGCCAACACAGGAACGATTTTCGTGAATAATATCTGTGGTTTTCATGGGCAACCGCGTATGTCTTAAAATAAAATTTTTTAGGAGAGCCTAAAAAACCATTCTAGATCAAACTATGGGCCAGGTTTTGCACCTTTTGAACTTTGTAATTGAGTTAAAAAATCGGAATGGGTATATCTGTTTTCAAACATTTTTAGAACCATGCAAAGCTCGTTTAATATTAACCAAAATAACATCGAAAAAAATGGACATATGTACGTGGTTACCCATGAAAACCACAGATATAATATTGCATTTTTTCTGTATTACTCCAATGCTAAAAAAAACCTTTAATAAATTTTATATAAAGTTTTTTTAAGTAAAAATCAGGGTTTCTTAATATGAAGTTTTTTTTACACAAAAAATATAATAATGCTGCTTGCAGACGACTAGTGTAGATTGGAAAACCAAATAACGAAGTGAAATTAAAATATTTGCTTTATAGCTTCAAGATACTTTCTTTTAACTTTCTTGGAAAGGTTATGTTTGAGGGCTGCTCTAACATATGAAAAACGCATGAAGCATTTTGATACGAAAATCTAAATTTTTTAATATCCCGCAAACTTTGTTAGGTTTTTGTGTAGGTTATATTTATTTGGGTCTTTACGAAAATTTTTGATACAAAATAGCTCTTAGGCATTTTGACGAACGACAAATTGTTGTCGTTAAAAGTTGCAGAATTTCGGTACTAATCGAACATTATAAGATGGATAAAGAATGTAAATTTAAATCGATTATTATATTTTCATACTTACTACAGTGTATAACTAAAATTATGTTATAAATATCCAAAACCGATTGTCTTTTAAATAAAAAAATTTGAATGAAACCCACTGTAATAGCTAAATTTTGAATACCCTTGTACTTTGCTCTTGTTGGCGCCAAAAATTACACTCATTCTCCACAACGTTATCTCATCCTTTTACCTACTGATATTTTTTTGTTTTATGTACTACAGACATTTTATTTAAATAATGTATGTATGTTTATTTCTATGCATGTTGGTACATATAAATATGTATGTAAGGACATAAATACATACTAATGTATGTATGCACTTGGCTTTGTACGTATATAGTTTTCGCACACCATTATGTATACATTATTGTATATTCTTACTAACTTACTTAGCATTCTAGGCGTTGAATGAATAATATTACATACATCCATACATTTGTATGTACGTACACACCATCAGTGATGTCCCAGTCAACATTTGGAAGACTGTTTTAACAAATATCACCAAACTGAGTCTTTTAATACCAACTAAGAGGATAAAAAAAAAATACTGATTAATCAGTTGAAGCACAGCCGCGAATAACGTTGTTAGTGGCAAAATAATTATTTTTCAGGAGAGCAAAAAAACGCAGGATAACTTATTTTGAATTTTTTTTTTTAGATTAAGTTTTTTAATGATAATAAAAACTTGTATGCAAAATATTTAGAAATTTGAATTTAAAATAACATGCATAATTTGCTTTTTTGAATGATCATTCAATGATCTACCAAAGGTTAAAGTACAATTTGGTTTAAGGATTGATGTTTGACTATTGACGTCAGCAGTCGTCGATGGCTGCGAGTGTAAGACGGCAAATCCACCTGAGGAGATTAAGTGGTTGTGATCGAAACATGTCATGGTAACCAGCCGCCTGGGTTCGAATCTCAGGTCAGTCAAAAATGAATGATTATCAATAACAATTTTAATTAATTTTCATGTTGTAAAATTCCATTCTTCATAAAAATAATTTAATGAAAATTAAATTTGATGAACTTTAGCCTGATTAAAATATTAAAAATTTGGATTAAAAACCATTAATAGTTCAACAAAAATTACCACAATTCTAAATATTCAATAATTCTGTAACAGTTCCATTCAATAAAAACACATCCTAAAATTATAATCGGTAAAGCCTTTAAATGATTTTATGGACGGTGGCTTCATTCTTTATTAATGTTAACATTTAAAAGGAATATATAAGTTGAATTTCAATTTATAAAGCTTCTTATATGTCAATTTTTGACATAAGTTTTGCTTAAGCCAACCTTTGGTTAATATTGAAGCTATAGATATGTTCTTATTCTTAGGAATGACTCTATTCGAAAAAATGGTTAATATAATTAAAAATACTTTATGAAAATTAAATAATTCCAACATGCAATTAAAAAGGACGTTAAGCTATTTATAGGTGAAAGCTTTGGTCAAATGTGAGCTGATTCGATAAGAATTTAATTTTAAGCAAAATATTTTTGGAGCAACATAATAAGATGGTTTACGGAAACAAATAGGCTAATTTGGAATGAAGTTTTTATGGAGAAACTGTAAAATTATAGATCGATTCTCACCATTTACATTGACTTCGTCCTTAGTTATTTCAATAAAATTGTAGGATTTACCAAATTTTATCAAATTATCTATAAGATTGCAATTTGTACTTTGCGCACAAAATTAATATGGATATGCAACCGCAGACGGACGGATGGTTGTCGTTTGATCACTTTTAAAAGTGATTCTAAATCGACCGGTACACTCAAAGTTTGGTCCAGATTTCAATGCATTACATACATAGTCAAAATCGTATATAATTGATTTTGCCTTAATTTTTGCTTATATGTATACATAGGTATATACAATTTTAAAGCTTTGTCTTACAATTTTCGAGTAAAATTTTAATGTAGATGGCGAAATTTAAAAAATAAAAGCCAAAATTACGCAAAAAAAAAAGTTAATTTGCTGCGAAAGTTCTTTAGGCATCTAAAAAAATTTAACATGTACCAAAATGTGAATCAAAAATGCAAAATATGCACTTTAAACTTAAAAAATGCCGCAAAAAGGCTATTTTAACGAAATTATGCAAAAAATGCTGCAAACGATCAAAAAGGTTGGTATACAAAAATATGCACTAACAAATCGATGCCAAAATTCATTAAAAGCTCTAAAACGGATAAATTTATTGTTTCTGCCGTCATTGGTCGCACAAGAAAAACATGCAGTTGCATATTTTCATAAATTGGAAACGCGTGTCATAAAAGACTTTTTCGGAAGTGTCGCGGGTAGTGTACCATTTTCTCCGGAAGGAGCAGTAATAACGAGCTAATAAATGATAACTATTGAAATCGCACTGAGGAATCAAAAAAAAAAAGCTCGTAAATGATCAACTTTTTCATAAAATGCTGACTGGGATGCAGCACATACATATATATAAACATCCACACGTACATTCATACATATGTATATAATTTCTTAGCTACAAAAAATTACGTGCATAGGTACATAATGTACATATACATATATTTATGTTGTATATTTTTATTTGGTTATACCCTACCTCAAGTAAACGTATGTGTGTACATACATACATATGTATGTATGTATGTACATTCCTGCAGATGTACACATAAAAACACTTAACCCCTCATTCGTCCCCCAACAGAACAACAACGTATACTTGATGTGTTTTAAAGCTCACAACTCACACGTTGCCTTTTCGGGAAATTAACAAAAGAAATAAATAAACGAAACGAAATAAAAAAAATAAATAACAATAGAGTATTTCTGTTGAACACAAACACACGAGTTTGCACGAGTGTATATAAAACATATACAGATGCAACAACAAAATAATAAAATTTACAATCTTTGTTTTCATCGTTCTGTTTGCTTTTAATATTTTGTTTTGTTTCTCTCTTTCTCTATTTGTATTTATTTTTTTGTTTTCTTATTTTTGCGGGTATTTTTTTATACCGGCAAAACTTGCCATTTCCCGCTCTTGGGGGTCTCTCTTTGGAATCCAACTCTCTTGGCTCTGCTTTTTTGTTGCAAAAGTTTTGAATTTTATTTGGCGTTGTTTTTAAATTATAATTTTGTTGTTTTAACTGTACCTTTTTTACGCTTTGCACTTTGCCAAATAGAGTAGACATTAAAAAAGCTTTTTGGGTCTCGTTTTCTTCAAATTTCTTTGCCTACTACCACATCTGTGTTTTTGTCTGTATTTGTGTTCTTTAAAAGGGTGTTTCCCGGCGTTGATGTCATAAGAGATTTATGTATATTTTTAATAAAATTTCTTTCTCACTTTTTGTCTGAGCAGAAATTTTCAAACTTGAGCAAGTTTACAAACTCTTGAGCTTTTTCTCCTTAAGAGTTAATTTCTTGATTTAAAGAGAATCTTATGAGTGAAAAAGTTTAATCAGTTGGTGTTACCATAGTGCAGAACATTTAACGGTTTTTTTGTGAAGATTTAAAACAGTTTGTTTGAAGTTGGTTGTTTGTTAAGTGAAAATTGCAATACAAGAGAAGATAACTTTAGAAAAATACTTTGTAACGTATTGAATGTACAATAAACATTAAATTTGTCACTTAATGCAAAAAAGCTCTAAAAAAAACTTTAATAAAGAAATATCAAAAAGTACAAAAAACAAATATCATTGTATAATAACACAATCTTTTTTAAAGTTTTGAACAATTTTAACTATTTTTGTTTTGTTTTTATACAAATAAAAACAGAACTGCATCCCAGCTAGCATAGGCTGCATTTTTGACGATTATGTCTAATATACAACTCCCAAAAGAATCTTCTTATGATGATCTGACGAGTAACAAACACAAAAAAAAATTATTTTTTTTATTTATTACTTTTTTATAAATATTTTGACACGCTCGTCTTCTAATTTTAAATTAAACCTTTTGCTACTCTCTGTAAGAGTGGGCTATATATGGGACCTATAGTAAATTATGGACCGAACATTACGAAATTTATTAGTGTGATTTCTAAACCTATAGAACTGTGAAGTAGGTATCAAATTTTATTCTAATAACGTTATTTATTATGGTTTTAGGCGTACTAAGCTGTTTTCCAGGAGTAGGGCCTAGGCCTAATTGCGAACCGATCTTCACGAAATTTTACAGTGTAATAAAAGGATTTTTTGCAATATTTCTTATCATTCCCTTTATGTTAGATTTTATAACAAAATTATCAAATTTTTAGGGTGTTGGTTCCACATTTTGATTCATAGCTCTGATCCTACTGAACCGATTTTGCTGGATTTCAATCCCAAACTGCTTAGGATAACTACCAAGTTGTTGTAGGGTATAAAAATAATGTAAGCACGACTTACAAAGAATTTTATTAAATAACCTCTTCCTAAAAAAGGATAAAACCAGTACCACATCCTCTTCAAAAACCTCAAATTGTAGTAAAAAATGTATCCATGGATGTTTTAATTTCGATTGTTTTAGTAGTTAGAGAACTATAACACCAACAAAAAATATAGTGGTCATCTATGGTCATGACCAGAGATGAGATTTTCATGCACTAAAAAATCGAAAATATGCGCATAAAAAATGCACTTAAAAATCTAAAATATGCTTAAAAAAAATAAAAAATATGCCCTTAAAATTTGACCATAAAAAAGCGTTTGCTTTTTTATTTTAAACAAAACAAAATAAAAAATTCTATTGTTGTTTTTTTCTATTGTTATTGAAAGATATAATATTTAATTTAAACTTAATTTAAATACATAAATACATAACTACATAATTTATATTTTTGTTTGCATTATCAAATAAATACTTTTTTAAAGTATCAAAAGTAAGCCTTTGTATGTTAAAAAGCTTTTGTACATGAAAATGGAAAATTTTCTAATTCAGATCCCACATTTGATTCCAAAACAAAAATAGTTGAAATTTGTTTTATTTTTGAAATTCTTTTTTTTTTGCAACACATTTTTGGTTTTTTTTTAATTTGTCGGCCTATTTTTCCTTCCACATGTTAGTTTTACTTTCTGCCATATCAATTAATTTGAGTTGACTGTTAAGTGAACTAAATCCTTTCAATTTAGTTATTGGTTCACGAATATATCCGAAGTTGGAAAATACAAATGCTATTTGACTTTTGATGTTAGTTAAGGTGGTGACGGTACCAAGAGATACATTTCATTAAAAATTGCAGCTCGCGAAGGAGCCTTTTAAAATATTTTTTCACGTATGAAACCAATAAATCAATATTTTCGAATTGGCTTTTAATTTCCTCTGCAACTCGGTGTAACCGAGCAAGTAACATGTAACAGTTTTGGATAAATTGTTTAAGGAAAATTGTCAGTCTTAACCATGTAAGGTACTGCATCGGTTAAAAGTTGAAGGAAAGATCTTTTGTCGAAATCTTGTATTTCAAGCAGAGCACAAAAAAAAATATTTAAATATTTTTTTATAATATAGAAATTTTAAAAAAGACATCACTCATAAATGTTTAAGGATGGAAAAACATGCATTTAAAACCAAAATATGTAAAAATATGCATTTTCACCAAAGTATGCAAAAACAAATCGATGCAATTTTAACGCAAATTTAATGAGTCGGAAAGATAATTGGTCGACATCGATTTTAGACTATCGACAAAAAACAAAGTGTCGGTGGTGGATAAAGATAATTAATCGAAATAACAACACAATTTACAAGGAAATTTTTATCGTTATTGAATACGGAAGTTCTCCTTCTAGTTATTTTAAGTCGTTATTTTATTCCTATATCTATATCAATTTCAGATTGATTCCAGTTCTCAAAATTATCCAGAAATATCAAACCTGTCACAAGTTTAGACAATGATTAGTTGACACACACAAAAGCTAAACACATTAGGCTAATGACTAAAGGGGCTGGATTTATATGCAAAAACATGTTGGCTTTGAACGTTTAAAATGCGCCTAAAATTCTGGCAAATGTACGAACTTGTTTTATTAAGCCCCATTTCCACTTCTGTGCAATTTTATACAACGAATAGCAGTTTATAACAAACGTCAATAAAAAGAAAATACTGAAAATATAAAACCAAAATAAAAATTCGTGTCTAAAAAATGCAAATTGTTTTAAAAAATGTTTTCAGAAAGCCAAGAATATAAATTGCTCAGATAATTCGAAGAAGTTGTTGTTTATGATATCGCCCCCTTTGCACGAAATTATCGTATGTTACAAAAACCGAATTTTACAGGACAGCCATTTTTCTTCTTTTCTCTGCTTTCGTTTGCAATATCAAAATGAAAAAATACATTAAATTTTTAGAGCAACGAAGTGGAATTCGCCTACAATATTTTGTCAGGTGGCGTGTCTTTAAATGTAGAACAAGATTGCATGAAAAACTCAATTTCAAAAAAATTGGCATAATTTCGCGCAAAGGGGTCGATATGTCAACACTTGAATTTTTCGGAAAACAAACGAAGTATAATAAAACATCTGCTTAAATTAATGCATAATTTAACAGCGCAAGTTTACGATTCAAAATTGTTTTGCAAAAATATCACGTTTATGTAAATGGGTTTTCATACAATTATTGACAGCTCTTTTGCTGGGATTTTGCGAAAGTTTCAAATGTACTTTTACACGACATGTATTCAGCAGTGCACTTGTCAAATTTCTCTCGGCAAAATGCAAAAGTAAAAAATATTGCGTCTGTAAATGGTGGCATTTATACGATGATTTTTAAATTTTCTTTTAAAGCTGCTACCAAAATCTTTTTACATTTACATGATGACTTTTGTAACTTTTTATTTTCATTGATGTTTTTTAAAATCGAAAAAACAAATGAAAATTAATTAAAATCAAATAAACTCACTGTTTATTCTTGGTATTTTGTTTAAACTTTGATGCCGCTGCAAATAAGACTTTTTGAGTGTTTGCAATTCTCATTAACTTTACAGTTTTTTTTTTTTTAATTAAAGCCAAAGAGGCTATTCTGAAGCAACCAGTGAAATGCGCATATCAACAAGCTTATCTTCCAACAATAAATTTCAGTGTTTTAATCAAGAATAAAAATTGGTAATTAAGCACCACAAATAAAATTGTATTAATTATTATTAAACTTATTCCCAAAAATTACTTTGATAGTGCAAAATTTTAATCTAAAAAAATGTACGATCCGTTGCAGACGACAAACACACTGGTCGTCCAAAAACAAGCCGTTCAAATGTCAATATCGAAGCACATCCAGTCTTCCTGAATTTTTCATTTAATCTCTTCATAGTTGACGAAGTAAAAACACATTCGAAAATATCTAAATAATATTCGAGAGAAATATCTTTTAAACGAATCGTAACCTCATAAATTTTCTTCAGGAAAGTCCATGATTGCCTATAGGTCCTAAATAGGGTTCACTCTCAAAATACTTTTTAATTTACTAGAAAGAGTTGCGATACATATTTTTTAATTATAAATATTAAAAAAAAAATTTTTTGAAGCATGTTTTCAAATGAAAAATGCATTAAATTCCAGCCCCCTTTATTTTTTATTTTTTTGTGTTTTATGCATAGCGAATAGAACGTGTTTTATAAAAATTTACAAAAACACTGAATTGTTTTAAATCACGAAATACTATTTTTTAATAAATGCACAAATTTATATAAATCTGAATTCGTTTCTTAATTTAATAACGCATTAAATTTTAAAAAGAATTTTGAATGGATTTTTCATAACCGAAATAACTTAAGATTTCAAAATCATTTTAAAATCAAAATGAAAAAAATCTTTAAGTTAGAAATAAAAAAACGGGTTTTTTAAGTCGTGTTGCAATTATTCCTTTATTTTGCCTTAAAAAAAAACCCCAAAAATAAAATCAGTTTGTAAATTTTTTGTTTTTTTCATCTTTAATCTTTTATCACTTTTAAAATGTGGCAACCAGCTTGGCAGCACAATTTTAAGCAATTTTTTTCTTCAGCTATGGATCGACTATAATGTGCCACTGCCTTGGAAAAATAATAATCATGGAACCATAAACGCCCCCGTCTTGAAAAAATCTAGTTTTAAGAGAATTAAGAAATTGAACAAAATGTTCAACAATAAATTGAAGTAAAAAGGAATTGTCTTTGATTTTTTTGCTTCGTAATTTTTATTATTTTTGAAAATAGTAGCGGAAGATATAAAAACTAAACCACACAAATTTTTAGGTTTCGATCAAGTTCCAGTCAAATTAAAGCCTGCAAAATAAACGGCGACAAAAACTTATTTTACCTAAAAAAAAAACTCATAAATATTCTTTGTAAAAAATTGTATAAGCCGACAAACAATAAAGCAGAGTTCTAAAGGAGTTTATTTTATTAGAAACATTAACTAATGAAGCTTAAAGTCGACAGAGGACTTTTTTCAAAACTCCTGCTCTTTGCACAATAATGCTTTGCCTTTGAAACTATCCAGAGAAATCAAAAACTGAACGGGTTTTCAAAGTAAGTTTTGAGAAAGAGGCAAGGCTGCTTCTAAACCAGGATTGGCAGAGATTTCTTAAATTGTAAAAACTTGATTTTAAAATTGTACTTTTTATAAGTAAGAATTCTCCGCAAATTTCCAAAGTTCGCACAGAAAATCGTTTCTTAAAATTTGGTTTGGCGATTTTGCAATCAATGCAAACTATAGAGTATGTAATACGTCATTTAAGTCGGATTACTTGATAATTTAGATTACACACCTTCGGATTAGCGAGCTGGCACTGTATCTTAAATGATCCTTTGTAACTTTGTCATTTTTTGTACCGATTTGGATCAAATTGGGCACAGAATTGTTTATTGTTTGGTTTAAAAAAAAATAAGTTAAAAAGAGCAAAACTGCAAAAAACCATTAAAATTTTTGTGAAATTCGATCTTTGGTCCAATGTAACTTAGTCATTTCTTGATCAATTTTTACGAACGTCTTGTGGTTGTTTTAGTACTTTCATTATCTTTGAATAAAAATTAAGGAATACAAAATCCGTCAAATATTTTCGAAGATACTTTTATTAAAATGACATCATTCTTTTAAAAACCGCAAAAACGGTTATTCTGACTACACATTCGGATTCAGCGGGCAATTTTACATTTGGTCGCGACTTTGATGAAAATTTGTGACACAGTGTAATCATACACATGTTAATTATAATTGTGGTTTTTTTTTAGAATACTTGAAGTGGGTTTCGTTAACATTCCTGTTTGTGTGTGTGTGTGTGTGTGAAAATCACGGAATGTGCTCGGCCCCTGGGGGCATTCGTGTAACAGACGAAGCGTAAAATCAACTGATAGCAGTTGCTTGTAAGTTATCATTTGAAAATATTGAAATCGACTGTTTGCGACCTACAAAAGCAAAGAGACTGACTCAAGATCACAATTTTTAAAACAACTGCTGGAAAAAGTTTCGTTCAACTGTTTCTTTTTCGTTTTGCGATTTTGCTTTTACTGAAACTGTTGTTGATTTCAGAAGCACAAATCAAAAGAAATTACAGTTATTGCAGTTATTTAAACACTGATAGATACAATTCGTAGCAAAATGAGCCCCACCTAAACTTCCTATCCAAAATTTTATATGAATCTTAACCTCATAATCTGAATTTTTGACGGGTCCGTGATTGGTCATGGTTTTCAAATAGAATGCAATATATACTGTGGTGGTGGGTGTCAAATTGTTGGGATTGGCCGACTACACTTTCTTAGTGGTTTTAAAATTCATTTGTGGCGTTAAGCGATCCATAATCTCGGCATCTTGTTCGATTGCTTAAATCTACGGCTCAACTCTTTTCGACGGGCGCTAAATAAGTCACCGGAGTACACACAAAATCTGAGTTAAAAATCTTAAATATTATTGGTTAATAATAATTGGAATTGTGGTTAATTTATTGAACCGTTCATGGTTTTTAATCCAAATTTTGATATTTTAATTAGGCTTAATAGACTTTTTACACTGATCAACATCTACCATCAATTTTTTTGCAATTTGTGAAGATGTTAATATCTTTTCATAAGAAATACACAGGGCTAAGAACCAACATCTTTAAAAGATGTTCCTATCTCACTTTATTCCATTCTACATCTTTCGATTGTTTTAGTGTCATTACTAAAAAAGTGGCAATAAGTTCTTTTATTATTGTGGCATCGCTGACAAAACACATTGGTTTTGAAAGAAGCGTTAACATTTTTCAAGTTTTCTCTTTTATTGCAATGTTTTTTTGTTGGGTATTTTTTATATTTTTATACAAAATGAACTTCAAATACATTTTTGTGTTTTTTTTTATTAAATTTTGGCACTTTTGTAGAAATAACATTTTTTTATTTTAAAAACATTTTTATTCAAAAATGGTGACATTTTTATTTGATGGTAGATGTTAGATGTGACCAATGTAAACGAGTGTTTCACATTTTCTACATCTTTGATGGTAGATGTTAGATGTTGATCATTTTAAAAAGGCTATTAGTTAATTGAATTAATTTTCATTCAATTAATTTTATGAAGTA
Organism: Pollenia labialis; assembly: GCA_949318255.1. Lineage (NCBI taxonomy): Eukaryota > Metazoa > Arthropoda > Insecta > Diptera > Polleniidae > Pollenia > Pollenia labialis. The sequence goes on from OX439142.1 coordinate 49,355,665, forward strand.
AGGAATTTTACAACATGAAAATGAATAAAAATTTATTGATAATTTTTCATTGGTTTAACATCCTTTCAAACCTAAAATTACATTTGTATAAGACTTATGACCACTTTCTCAATGTATCGACAAACTGTCTGTTAACGATTTTGGGTTTCTCAATATACTGACAAAAAACATTGTTTTAAGTTGGCAACACCTCTCAAAATACATGTAAAAGCTGGGAGTCAGCTGATTGAATTTATCTGTACGGCAAATAAAATAGAAATAAATAATTGACAGATGAGCGCTGGTTTAGCTTTGCGACAGAATAGAAGAAAATAAGACATTGAGAAAACCAAATTTCTTTAATGTGCAGTTTTTCGTTGGCAAAAAAAGATAATCGAGTAATTAGAAAACGGCCATTAGTCGACGAGAATTTTTTAAAATATAAAAAAAGCGATTACTTAATTATCAATTAGCAAATCTTACGTTTGAATTCTTTTTAATATCTGCCTTCATATAACAAGAGTCTACAACTAAAAAAACACTTTTCATACATTTCATAAACCTTTTAATACGAGGCATTCCTAAAAATTATTTAAACATTTACATGTAACTTATAGTAAATTTTAGACCGATCATCTTGAAATTCGGTACAGTAATTTCTAGCTTTACGAAACTTAGTAGGAACCAATTTTACTAAAATATATTTATTTATTTTGGGTTTTATGCCCGTAATTTCTACAAAACTAGCTGTGCATAGAAATCTTTGGTGTTAAAGCTGCCATATTTTAAAGGAAAGTTGACGGTAAAAACACGTATGCAAAATAAACGTTGAAATAGGTTAAGATAACTGTTAGATACGAACACGACCTGTTTTCTTTTTGTATATAAATAACGGGCATTAGGCGTATTAAATGGGTAAATTATGTATCAATCTTCACAAAATTTAAAACGAATTTATGTCAATTCTTAATAGTGATTACTATGGAAACCAAAAATATGCTCCAAAACCGCGTTTTATGCGCATTAAATATGCACTAAATAGTTGAAAATATGCCCTGAAAATTTGTTAAAATATGTCCCAGAAAATTCAAAAATTGCTTGATTGAAAACAAAATAATCAATAATTTAAAACAATTTCCATTTAATAAAATCCATCCTAAAGTGGGGAATGTAAGGAGAGATGAACTCACTGTTTATTGTTGATGATTTTGCTTAAACTTTGATATTGTTACAAATAGAACTGTTGCTGTAATTCTTATACGCTTAACAGTTTTATTTGGATTAAAATCTTTAGTTTTTCTAAAATCTTTATGGATGAAGTTTCCTGATGATCTGGCCTAAGCAACCAATGAAATGCGCATAGGAATAGCTTATCCCATCAACAATAACTTTCAGTGTTTTTATCAAAAATAAAAATTGGAAAATTAAGCACGAATAACAAAATCATTTAAATTCTAAAAGTATAATCGGTAAAGCCCTTACACCATAGTATTTACAGACGAGTTTACGTGATTTTAAGCTTTATGGAAACGATGACCAGTCATCGGCTCCCTAAAACCAGTTACGTTAAAGGCTAAAATTCATATAAGAATTATTTGTGCCGAATATTATATAAACATTAACATACATACATATGAGATTGTCTTAAAGGGATTTTAGGGACGGTCGCTACACTGTTTATTAATGTCAACAATTTTTTCGAATGTGTTTCTATAAATTGAAGTTGAATTTGAAGTTATAAAGCTTTTTATAATAGTCTTATTCCCTAATTATTTCACATACTTTTTGCTTAAGCCAACCTTTGGTTATCATTGAAGCTATAGATATGTACTTATTCTTACGAATGGCTCTATTCGAAAAAACGTTTAAAAAAGGGTGGTTAACTTTTAAGGGTCGATGTTGAATGTGAACCACACCTAAACGTCAAGTGTTTTCTGCATTTCATTTCACATTCTTCAATTTCAGACCAACTCAATTTGCATATCGTGCACTTCGTGATTTTTTCCGTCAATTTAATGATGAGACCCTTTTTACCTCAGTGGATTCTTCATTCATAATTGAACCATACCAATTTTATCATAATAAAAAGAAATGACAGTAATTACCTAAATAATTTGTGTTTTATTCAAAATCAACATCGGCACTTAAAATGTAACCACCCGTTATAATTAAATATAATATATGAAAACGAAATAATTGCAACATGCAATTTTAAAGGAGGTTAAAGCTTTTTATATATGAAAGCTTTGGTCAAATGTGTGCTGATTCGAAAAGAGTTTAATTTTAAGCAACATATTTTTGGGGCAAATGAAATCTTAATACCTACATAATCACCCCTATCGTGAATAAAAATTCCTTGGGAGTTTTTTCCCTGTTTCCATTTTTACAATTGAATTAACATAGGAAAAAGAGGAAAACACCCAAGGAATTTTTATTCACGATAGGGGTAAATAAGATGGTTTACGGAAACAAAGAGGCTAATTTGGAAAGAAGTTTTTATGGAGAAAATGTAAAATTATAGACCGATTCTCACCATTTACAATGACTTCGTCCTTAGTTAGTTCAATAAAATTGTAGGATTTACCAAATTTTATCAAATTATCTATAAGATTGCAATTTGTACTTTGCGCACAAAATTAATATGGATATGCAACCAGGCAGACGGACAGATGGTTATTGTTTGAACACATTAAGACGATATACTAAAAGATTTGTCAAGATTTCTATGTATTACACACATCGCCAAAAACGTGTATAATTGCTTATTCCTAAATTTTTGTTTTAATATATATTGTTGTTTATTGTTGGTGTTTTTGTTAAAGCTTTGGTATTGTAACAAGTAAGACTTTGAGTCTTTATAATTCTTATACGCTTTAAGGTTTTATTTGAATAATATTTTTAGCTTTTCTCAAATCTTTGGAAATGGTGGTTTCCTAACGATCTGGCATTAGCAACCAGTGAAATGTGCATAGAAACTAGTTTTCCCTCAACAAAAAATTTCAGTGTATTTATCAAATATGAAAAAAATTGGGAATTAAGCTTGTCACACGGAAATCTTATTGATAGTTAATTTTGTATTCCCGAAAATAACTTTGATAAAATTTTAAAGTTTTAAATAACATTTGTTTAAATGACAACCAGCTTTTTCTTACAATTTTCGAGTGAAATGTAGATGACGAAATTGATGCAACACGTTGGGTATACAGATAGACATTTAAAACAGAAAAGCCAGAATTTTCCAAGAAAAAAAATGTTTTTTTATCATGTATCAAAATATGCCTCAAACAGGAGAAATATGCGCTTTAAACTTTTAAAATGAGGCAAAAAGGATCTCTTAACTAAATTATGCCGAAAAAATGCTGCAAACGGTAAATATGCACTAACAAATCGTTGCCAAAATTCAATCATAAAAAGCGCTTAAACGGATAAATATATATTTTTTCTGCCTTCATTGGTCGCACAATGAAAAACATGCAATTACAACCCTGGTGATTACTGATTAAACAGAATAGAAATATCAATGTTTTAGGCCGTTTAGTCCACAATTGTGTTCAGAACTCTTTTTCTACTAAAAAATCGATTGGGCTGGATAAGAATTCCATACTGCTTAATCAATTCATGAAAAAGGTTCCAAATACTTGTTCCGCTTTTGATTGTGTCTAGATAATGGACGTTAGGCAAACTAACGTGCTAAATTCTGTTTTATGAGTTGTAAACCTTTTAACTTTGGCCTTGTCGTTGAGCTAGAGAAGTTATTGAACTGGATAACCGTGAACACCAGCTAAAATACATTCACCAAAAATATCCCTTTTCAAGCCATTGAAGTACCTTAAGTATGTGCTGTGTTTTCAATTTGTTGAAACCACAAGGTTGGATGGTTTTCCACAGTTGGCCTCACAAAATTCTCCAACATCGTTCGATCTCTGTCATGATTTCAACACCAATGTCGTTTTCTAAAAAAAAAATTTGGACCAATCATCCTATCGGACGATACACCGCACCAAACAGTTAAGGTAGAAGCACATAACACGCGTTAATTCGTCGACATGTGTCGTGCGTTTAAAAACTTTATCCCATGAAAAATTGCAAGTTACACAACTCGCGTTACAAAAGCCATTCCTGTCAGCTGTTTTTTATTTGTTTACTTATTTGTACATTGAAAATGGATTTGAAAATATATCAAGATATTTTTTATTTTATTGAATTTAAACCTCTCCAATAAGTTTTTTTTCATGATTCATAAATTTGCTAAATTATTCTTTTTTATTGTCAACTGATTACTTGTCAAAAATACACAACGCGTCAAAATATTTTGCATGTAACTTGTTATATGGAAAACACTAGCTTTACTTTTTTTTGACAGAAGTCTACAGAGCGCGCGCGCACTAACGCGTGTTATGTACTTCTACCTTTATTGTCGCTGATGAACTAGACTTGCATTCTCTGTAGTCCAAATTCTGCAGCTTTGCTTATTGACGTAGCGACTTAATGGGAATTGGGCTTCTTCGCTCATTTTTATATTGTAAATAAAGTCTTGAACAATTGATTGTGGGTTTGTTAATAAAATTATACAATGTTTTGGAACGTTGTTCTAGTATGTAGTTATAATTCCCAGCATCTTCTTTACAAAATGCTTCAAATAAAACAAAGAAAAAAATAAACAAAAAAATTTTATAAAAATACAATCGGTATGACTCATTATGCACCACCCTGTACGGGAGCTGGTTATAACGCTAATTGAGTTTTAGGGTTGAGATTTTTATTTAGCAGATTCTTGGAACAATACAATGGACAACAAAAAAAAATCAAAAAAAAGTAAATTTAATTACTTTTGAGCTTTCCCTCGTACCTGTTCTGCGCAACACAAACCCAACTCAGTACAATTTGCCTAAAAAAGAAAAACTACATTAGGCTGAACATTTATGGTATTGAATAAAGAAGTGGATGCTTTAAACTTGAGGTGGGCGCGTGAAATATATTTTGGAACATAGATCACGCGTCAGATAGCCCTCTCTCCTCTGAACTTACCTGTTTGAATTCGCCTTGGTTCCACTCTGAGAGTAAAATTACAAAGTGAGCATTTTAATCTCATTTAACTTATCAAAGTGTGTTGCAGACACTAAAACAACACCACACAAGTAGTTAAAAACGATTTGCTTGTTGTGTGTAGAAACAACAAAAACAATAAAATAAAACGCATTATGTTCGTGTTTAAAAAAGTCAAATTGAGAACTCTTCCTTCTCATTTAGTTTATATTTTCAGTTCTATATTCACATTAAGTTTTTAAAGTAAAAACCTTATCGGGAATAATGCTGGTGTTTTATAATTAAAATTATGTAACGTGTAAAAGGCGTAAGTAAATAAATCATAATAAAATTCTCCTTCTAATTTCACTTTTGGCTTATTTCAAGTACAAACTCGGGATTGAATAAACTTTATAATACTTGAATCAAGCGCATTTTGAGATTGATTCAACGTTAGTTTTTCTTAAATCAATCTAGTTTTCAGATTGAATATGGATAAGTTAAGTATTTCGCGATTGAAAATCAATCTTTTTGAACTTGATTCTAGAAAATCCGTACTCACCGTACTGTACATACCGATCAGATTGATTTGAGTACTGATGGATTGATTTTTCTTTCATCCCCCATCTTTTAATGACAATCTTTTTAAAGGATTTCCAAATTTGATGTACATTTAATAGGACATCGCTACAGCGAGATGTTTGTACTTGATAACATCTTTTAATGAAAAACTTTTTAAAGGGTTTCCAAATTTTAGGTACCTATACTGTGTCAATGGAAATCGCTACAGGGAGATGATCCGAAGCTTTTTAAGGCGGCAAATTAACAAGTTCGACGTAGAGAATATGTGGTTTCAACAGGATGGTGTCACTTGTCGCACAGTCATTTTTTAAAAGAAAAGTTCAAAAATGGCATTATTTCTTGTAGAGGACGTTTGAATTGTCCACCAAGATCGTGCGATTTGATATTTTTAGGCTTTTTTGAAATCAAAAGTGTGCACCAAAAATTCTACAATAGTTCAAGAGCTTTAAAACAACACTTTCCAGCAGATATAAATTTGTCTTTTTTAACTGGAGTCTATTTCTAATAAACTGAAATAAACATATATTTAATTTTCAAAAACTCCTGTTTTTATTAAAATTAAAAGTATACCTCAACTTTTGGACGCCCTTTATTTCGGTAAATTTTTTTAAGCAAATATTTCGTGTGCTTAATTGTGAGTTTTGAAAATGTTACGTGAATAGGAGTGCGTGATATGAACAATTTTGTTAGAAAACGTAAGTGAACCAAAGCGCTTGTGACTACATTTTTTTTCATTGTAAACGAGCACGACCGCAATTCAAAAAATTACTCATGTGCACAGCTCTACTTTAAACTCAAACTGTTGCCGAAAGAGCCTTTAAGAAATCCCCAAAACATTATGAAGTGAAAAAGAGAGCAGCAAAAGAAAAAGAAGAAGATGATACAAGCAACAAGTTTAAGATAAAAAAAAATCAAACAAAAAACTACATCGTTGTTTACCTGTGCACAAATTCACAGAATCAACGCGCATGCGCCAATGTTAATCAAACCTTTATTTAATTTTGTTTTTTTTTTTATTTTTTGCTAACTTGAATTCGAATATTGAAGAAAAAATTTTGAAAATACATACCTTTGAGTTCATTTTAGCGAATAAACAACGAACATTTCGACAAACAGTCTGACCAAAAAAGGTCTAAATCATTTAACTCAACAGATTGGTTGGAGGCTACTTCTAGTACCAGTTATAGTAAACTGACTACTTATGAGTTGTGAAGTGTTTAAAATTATTTTTTTTTTTGTATTTCTATATGGGATTTTGTTTTTTTTTGCGTATTGTTTAAAACGAGATGTGATGTATTTTTGTTGAATGAATTGAAAATTCTTTTAAAGTTTTTTTTGTTCTTCATGATCACGTTTTGCCCTTAAAGCGTTTCTCTGTATGTTGTGTTGTTTTTTTTCAATTTTTTTTGCTTAAACTTTTATTTGCCATTTCATTGGAAATCATTTAGACTCAGAGTCTCTAATTCGGCCAAAAAACGACAATAACAAAAAGGATTGTTTTGTACAAAAGGTCTATAATAGCCAAAGTTGAAAAAAAACAAAAGAAAAAAAAAAGACCGACTTTTGTTTTCTTATAAATATTCCAGATAATTTTGATTGTTAACAAGCTAAAGCCGAAAAGAGAGAGAGAGATAGCGTAGGAGAAATTGTTTTTATCATAAAAATTGGATCGGATTAAAGATCACATCAGTGTTGCCACTTTGTGGGTAATTACCCGAATTTGGTATAATTTTTACTGTCGTGGGTAGAGTGTAGGTGTAATAATTAGGTGTAATTCGGGTGTTATTTGAAATTTTTACTTCGGATACCTAAATAAAATCAAGATTCGATTTTAAAGATTACATTTATTTCTTTAAAAATATTGTTAAAAAATGAACCAAAGTCTCGGTTTCTTTTAAGAAAAAGACTTCAATTATTAAATATATATTTTTGGAAGATAAACTCTTAGATTTGATAAAACCTAAAGTTTATTGAAAAAAGTCTTTCAAATTGCAAACTAGCCTGGGGGTAGAAGTGCTTCCGATATGCCACCATATACTCAATTTTGTTTGTGTATGGAAAGTTTCATATGCTTTAGTTTGAAGAATATTTAACGCCCTTAGCAGTTGTAAACAGTTGTATAAAACCATGCAGGCATTTTGTTTACTAAATATGGTATTAAGAGTATTTTTAAGACTATGAAATTTAAAATGGTAGAAAACACAAATCAAATGAATTTTACTCGCAGATCAATACACGGCATCATAACCATTTGAAACTGATTTAAAACAAAAAGGCACTGCACCTGTCCTTGACGAAACGCATTGCAGACGTCCAATTATGTTCCTCTTTTTGAGCAATGCTGACCTCCAAAAGTCAATTGTTGCTGGTTTATCAGCATAAGCCTACCGAAAACAGTAAAGTGGTGTCACATCGCACGGCCTTACAGTCTAATTGACAGTTTGGTTTCACTTAATCAGCACATTTCCTTCATTTGTGAAAAAATAATTTGCATTATTTAAATCATGACGTCGTCTATACGTTGCGAAAATCGATTGCTGGGTTTCAAAGGGAATTTGGACAATTTGGTGGCGTTGTTCAAACATAAATCTATCCACATATGATGACGTGCCTGAGTAAAAAAGCGGGAGCAGTATGACAGTTCGCTTGACAACTAACCTTTCGGGCTGAAAAAACACCCATTATTAAAGAATGACAATGAGCATTTTCACATTTCTTCCCTAGAAATATGCATGTTTAACGCATTATTTTAGGAGTTTCATTTTATGTGTTATTAATTGTGTTTAAGTCTTTAATGTTTTTTATTTTAAATTTCAATCAGAATGTTAACGGTTTGACTAATATTGATCTTCTTTCAATAACTTTGTTTTATTTTTGCTTCTTTGTAAATGTCTTTTATTAAATAAATCTTAAATTTTATATCGGGTGTAATATCATTTAAATCGGATCATTTTGCTTCATCTCAAGTCCAATTTTGAAAAGTGCTGGTGGTAACACTGTATCACATACTTTTTTTTATTACTTTTTTGTTATAAATTATGTATGAAAAATTATATTTGTTTTATTACTATTTTATTTGCCATTGTGCAAAATCGATCAGAAGAAATTTATTGTATGGACTTTCTAATTGTCTTTATGCAAAAACCATAAAGCTAAATTTCACCATTATCTATGATAATGAAGATCTTAATTTTGGTTTTTTTTAATTGTTAGGATTAAATCTACAATGAAACAAAAAACGATGACTTTTCTTTCTATGTATCTTTTTGATTGTTGGCGGAAATGTAATGTTTAACAGATAACAACTTTACTTTAGCCTGCCAGGAAACAGAATGCCATGAGAACTTTTCTTTTGGCCTGACCTCATATTAAGCACAGGACGTCAAACTATGCGTTTATCGACTGGTCCCCCGAGTTTGAGCGGTCCCATCACACCGAGGTATCAATGGAGCTATTTGAACTATGCTATGTAGCTATTCCGAAGGATAATATTAAAAAAATACATTTCTTTAATTTACAGAAACGATTAATAAAAGCAGAGTGCAAAATATATTCTTTAAAACTAGCACAATGCATTTTCATATTGATGATGTCATAACATCAGAAGTGTGACATCAATGTTATTACAAATGGCATCAATAAGGCTAAAATTGATATCAATCCAATGACGAACGTCATCATAAATGTTTGTCATATTTTATGCGTCCTATATGCTATGACTACAGTGGCATTAATTCGATTCCACATTTTGTGTATTATTAACATTATTTTTATGTTTAAAAAGTAAAAAAATTAGCAAAAATTCCCATATTCTATTTGTTTAAATTATTTTGTTAAATACATAAAATTTTCGAAGTAGAATGATTACGAAAACCATATCGGGCATGCTGCTGGTGTCGTATTATTGAGAGTTCTTCTGTAGACAAATGGGGGAATACAACAAAAGAGAAACACACATGTGCAACTGGTAAGTTAATAATAATATTCTTCCACTTTTACTTATGCTTTAGTCAATTACAATAACAATGACAAACTGTCATTCGATTGAGCATAATGAGTGATTTCTCCGATGTAACTGAATCATCGCTCTGATGACATTTTTATTAAACTGACTCTGATTCGTTATTTTTTTGATGTCGATTTGTCATCCCAGTGATGACATATTATCACCTTATGAAAATTTGCCCAAATGATGTTGTTGAGGCTGACATCACAATGATGAAAATTGTCATGGGGTCAAAAACGAAGATGTCGAAATACATCAGAGTTATGACGCATTTTCTATAATTTTCTATTTTTTTTTTGTCTTGAAAACCTGAATACATTTGTTTATTATATTTTTTGTCCACTTTCGTCGACATTTTATTTGTACAACTAGAAGTACAAATGTAAACATTAGAACTTGTGCCATAGCTTTTTTAGGAACAATTGTGAAAGAATAAATAAAAAAGTTCCGGCAAGCGGAAGTTAAACCAATTGGTAAATGAAAAAGAACAAAAGTACCTAAACAAAAATTTAAGCCGATAAAAAAACCATAACGCTACGATTGCGCCACCTTGTATTTTATTTCTTAACACTGTCAAGTTTTTATTATTAAATGTTTTATGTTTACATATCGCACTTGTTAAACAATACTGTATTAACTCAAAATTTAAAAATTTTTAGAAGAAGCAAAACAATTTCTAATTAAAGAATTTTTAAACCAACTGTTTCGTTACCAAAAAGTAGACAAACTACAATAGTTTTGAACAAATACGATATCAATTTATATGAAGCACCATATTTATTTTTACCTTAAATAAATTCTGTCTTTAGAAAATATTTACCAAATAAAAAAATTCAATATAAATAAAAAAACGGTAACAAAAGTTATTTTTAATGTGGAATTAATAAACAAAAAGCTGTAAATATTATTATGTTTTTTTCAGTTGTTTGTGTTATTGTTTTAAAATTTATTTTTAATAAACAAAATACAGCTGTTTTTGTTACATTTAAAGCAAGAGCAATAAAGGCCATGTCGAATAAGGCTTTTTGCTTTCCGTTAAGCGGCTCATACTCTTGCACCACATCACCATATTGTTCTATTTTTCGTATTGTACAATTATAACGCCAATGTGTATGCGGTTTTCAAAGGTGGAAAGAATCAAAATCATTTTGATATTTATTGCGCACAGGGTTGCAGATGAAAATTTCAAAAAAGTGTCATAAAAAGGGTATTTAAGAAAATAAAGGGTCAAAAAAGGGAATTTTTAAGTAAAACAGAGCCAAGTTTATTAATGTGTATTAACTAAATTAGACTAAAATAAAAGTAAGTGTTCATACTTGAATTATAAATCAAAACTAAGAAACAATTCACCGGGACATATCAGTATTAGTAATATTATCAAAAAAGAAGTTACTTTTACAAAAACCTTTGATAATGTCTATCACTTTTTCTATATTTTGTAATTAATTCTTCACTTGGAGTCTCTTCTTCCAGCTCCGATTCGAGCAAATTGAGAGAGGAACGCTTGGACTTACAAGTTTTTATTTTAAGTTTATTTCTAAATAGTGTCCGTGGACACTTTGACACTAGACGTTATGACTTGCTACCAATTTTCATATGTATGTTCACAAAACTCATGAGAACTTCCGTAAGGAATATGGAAACTTGTACTTATTTTCAAAAGGGTTCAAAAAGTGTCATAAATTATATTAAAATGATACAAAGGGATAAATTAAGAAAAGGGTCGCAAAAAGTGTCGTTGGCATGAAAAAGGGTCAAAAGTGATACTTTAGTGGCACAACGGCAACGCTGATTGCGCAACGAAAAAAAGTGCAAAATACTGTGAAATGTGTTGGCAAAAATGTACGATAATATTTTGCTTTAAAGGTTATGAATTTTTAATAAGAGTTGAGCCATATTTTAATTGAAACCATTGTGCCAGTTACGTTAAGTTAAGCTATGTTCACATTATTGGGATATTCACAAGGTGTGCTATTATGTGTTATTGTCATAATGTTCTAACATTTTACAATGGTTTAAAAATATTGTTGTTGCTTTGTAAAAAAAAGTGTCTTAAATGAATAGAACTTTGCTTGGTATGTTTATTGTGCTGTCGTAATTTATGAGAAGAGACCTGCGCTGAGCGGCTGAGTCGAACCGCATTAGTTTTTGTAGCCGTCGTCGTTGATGGTAGTTTTATCCGGCTAATATCCGAATTTAACCTGCGGCTAGAAATTTTTGTAACAAAATACTTGCGGCGTCAAATTATATCGGCTTAGGACTCTGCTGTTTGGTAAACAAACAAAATAAAATTTGTTTGTGATTTGCAATTAAAAAATGGAAAATAGTTAGGTAAGATCTAATTTAATTTATTAATTCATGTATTAGAATTTAAAAATATATTGATTTAAGGTAAATATTTATTTTTATATTTGTTTTAAATTCAAAATAGCACACTTAATTATGAGGGGTTGCTCACAACAGTCGTATATTTTCATATTATTATTTTAAGACTTATGACTATATGACACCTTGTAAATCCCCCATATGTGTATTTGTCATATGGAATGTCACTTTTCTAGCTACATGTGATTTTATGTGTATGTCAAAATTTAAAGTTTTACATAAGGTTTGTAATTTACATGTTCACATGTTGGTATGTAACGTGCATTTGACATTACCCATCAAAAATTAAAAAAAAAAAAAACATTTTTAATAATTAATTTGTGTATTTTTTATTTGTACCCATGTTCTGTAACTATAGTGAGAACTTCCCGCATCGAAAAGAAGAGAAACAAAATATTCCATCGTTTCTCGAAAAGTGAGAAAAAAGTGTGTCTGTAACTCATGTCGAAAACTATCAAAAGAGATTACGCCATTACGTTATAAATGTCATAACATTGCACTCGAAGCCGATGTGACATTGCAGACGGTGAGAACGCCAGTAACACATATCGTTAACGGCGACTAATATTTACTAAAGTGAAAAATTTTTCAACGACGGCGGTGAAAATACAACCGACGCGTCGGCTATACCAAAAAATGTAAAGTGCGACTTTAATGTTTGTTGCTTGCAAACGAGCTTTGAAAATATTCGTATATTTTATAAAAATGTTAAAAGTATAATAAAAATAAATGAAAAATGTGCCAAGAACAAAATATTATTATTATTATTCTTTGTGTTTTGCATTTTTTCATTCGTGAGTTTGTTTGACAGTTCAAAGCGGGAACTTTTCTCACAAAAATGTTACAGACACACTTTTTCTGTAAATTGGCGAGTAATTTCCTTACGTGACAGCGTGTACTCGCCAATAAAATTACAGACACAGTTAAGTAAGAAAAACAGGTAGCTGTTTCAATATATGGCATTTTTGTTTCATTTCACACATCGAAAAGTTTCTCGACGCGAGAGTTTCAGAACACGGGTACTGTTTTATTATTTATTTACTATTAAAATATATATTATTCATTAAAATTTCAATTATGTTTGCCGCCACAAGCAATTTTGTTAATAAAAACCCCCTGATGTCAGATGCTATGTCACTTGAAAATAAAACTCGTTCTAAATCAAAAATGTCATGTGTACTCTACACAGAGAAATAACACATGATATTGTTTGAAGTGGTTCAGACGATATGTACAAATTTAACATGTGAAAAAGTGACAGTCCACATGGCAAATACACATTATGTGAACATAGCTTTAAATTGTTTAAATTGAAAGTCAGACAATTTTCTTATTCTCTTTTGAACTTCCCTAAAACTTTCACAAAAGCGTAATTAATAGACGGACAGAAATTATTAATTTCCTTTTTTTCTTTTGTTCTTTTTCGCTGTTATCGGAGATGAACATTCAACAGGTATTAATACTAAAATTACTTTGGTGTGAGAAACATTATATGAAGATACAACATAAAATTTGTAGTACAGATATACTTGAGCTACACACTCTAAATCTTCAACCCATTGCAATCAAACTTCGACTGTCTCCCTTTCAATTTCCACATTGAAAGAGAGGACTTATACGAAACATTTCACTTAAAGTACTTTTAACGCAGCGCGCAGCAAAAAGTTAGGAAACTCTTAAATTGTTGCTCCCTTTGCATTATAAATTCAACAGATCGGGGACCACTACTCCAGAGATGGAGCGAAATTCAAAAACGTATTACAATACAAAAAAAAAATTTTAAATTAACTGCCTGGCCCACGATGTCGACAAAAACATTTCTTTCGTAAATTTATATTGAAAACAAAAACAAGTTTTAGTTTTTTATTATTGTTTTCAATGTAAATATGCGAAAGAAATGTTCTTGTCGACATTATTGGCCTGGCAGTTAACAAAGAAATAATTATAAAAAAAAAAAATTTAAAACTTTACTGTCGGCATAAAAAGTATGGAAAATATTTTTACATTTAATCATTCTTCGTAGAAATTTTTTTAAGCGCTCGTTAACGTTCGAAATTGTTGAACAGGCAATTAAACAAGGGAACAAAATTGTATTTCTGTATGGAAATCGCAATTTTTATCAATTCAGTTTTCTCAGTAAATTGTGAATAAAATCATAAGTTGTGCACAGATTGCAATGAAATAAACCTCATTTGATTCGAAATTTATTTAACTAAATGTTTTAAAACCAAAACTGTGAATATTGTCGCACTTTAATATTTTATGAATTTTTAAAGAAGAAAAATTTAATTTTATTTTTTATTATTTTTTCCTTTTTTCAAAACTTCAACAATATTCCTTATGCTGGGTACATACAATGCAATGCATTTACGCAATCTAGCATATTTAATTAATTTTCATTCATTCCAGAAAAAGATTGCATGTAGATTGCACTGTCTGTACCCAGCATTAAATTACTATGAAAATTTAAAAACAATGTAAGCACGACTTAAAGATAATATCGTTAGCGAATTTTGAATTAATTTCTAAACTAAATATAGTGAACCGTTTTCAAGTTATTCCAATGTATGTAGCGGAAGTGCCTTAAATTTGTACAAAACGATATATGTATCCCGAAAAGTCGAGCTGATAGAAAAAAAGTAAGTGCAGATTTAGATTCAGTGCCGCAAATTATCTTAAAAACAACATTCGGTTCAACCGAGTTTGGTTTATTTTCTGTAACTTTTCGCAAAATTTTGGGTATTGTAGTGCCCATGACTTCATTTCAAATGTTGGTTTTCTGTTGGACGATGGATGATTCTTCTTGTGCAGATAAAAAAAACATGATTGAACAAACTATTGTTGTTTTTATACTCTTCCCCACAGGTGCAAAAGGGTATATAGTATAAGTTTGTCATTCCGTTTGTAATTTCAACAATATTGATCTTAGACCGTACACACAGAAGGAAAAGAACAATGTAAAATCGTCGAAACAAGTTTTATTCTACAGTTTTCGGTAGGGAGTTTGCTTCATAGTTACTTCATGTTAATGTAACATGATTTTAAAATTATTTGCGAACAACATTGTTTTCTTTTAAAATAACCATAATTCGTGTTAATTTAACATTGCAGTAAAGTTAGAGCAAAATGTAATTTATATTGAAATAATATTCCAAATCTCGTTTAATGAAAGTTATTTCAAGTTGAAACAATGTGGGTTTCATGTAGATTTATGTTGGTTTGACTATGAAATAACAGTGAGAAGAATGTTCAGAGACAACATAGGCATTTATTTAAGAATAATTAAAACATTCACCCGCAAAGCCAGACAAAGAGAGTATACCATTATTTATTTTCCCGTAACGCATGTATCACTTTTTTTGTATTCCGCTTTATTAGCAGAATGACCCGATTTTTGTATTCCGCTTTATTAGCAGAATGACCCGATATGGGTTTCATCATCATTCAACTTTGCAAATTTGATGTGCTATTTAACTAAATAATTTTAACAAACAGAATACGGGAATTTTTTTCTCGTTTAAGATTATTTTAAATATGAAAATAAAAAACAAGTAAAACGGGTTTTTGTGGTTTCAATATTGAAAAATATTATTTCAACATTTTTCATTTGAAATAAACATGAAACCAAGATGATAATTTTAAATAAAGTCCATACTTTTGCAGAAATTTACTATGATTTTTAATCAGCATTGCGCAATGTTAATTTAACATTGATATTTGTTCTGTGTGTATAAAGTGTGTATATTCTAGGTCATTCTGTTCGTCTGTCTGTTGAAATGGGTTTTCCGAAGACCCCATTTATGATTTATTTCTGGCTGAGATATGATCAAAAAACCATGACTACCTCTAATTTTATCCATATAAATTTTTTTAATGTATTTTTTTAATATACGTTAAGAGCCAACGTTTCTAAATTTGGTACAAACATCTTGGTTATCAAGAGAAATGTAGGCGGGAACTAAGATTTTTTTATATCCAAAGAACGGTTTCTATATGTATATCACTCTGTTGCTTTTGCATTATGGTGAAGGCTTTTTAAGATTCGGCATAGCCGAATATAGAACTCTTACGTGCTAATATTACTTTTGTCACAATTAATCATAAAATTTTTTGTTTGTATTTAACCATTTACCGCCGTATTCCTAACACTACGAACAATGAGCTGCTAACTAGAATGCCGATTAAGATAAGCAGCTTGTTAGCACAGAGTTACTATACATAAAAACTTTTCTCCATCTGCTAACTTTAATAAATCGACTCTGATTTTTAATGATTTATTTTTGTTGTTGTTAAGACCAGCACTCAGGGGATACCCCCTACTAATGCATTGCATTGTGTTGGAACTAGGAAAATAGGTTATGGGTAGGAGGATAGAGGGAGAAGTGCTTGTGAACATTCGATTTGAACTTAATCATGTTGCAAGTGAGAGGGAAGACTTCGGCAGGAAGGTTATTCCACATACGAACAGTCCGGGTAAAAACAAATTCTCTCTGTAATGCGTTGTACGATTCATCTGCCAATCGACCACATAAGGATGGGCTCTTGAGGAAAAACGTGTATTGAGAACAACCGTACGGGTTTCGGGAACCAAATCCCTAATTTCGTCAGAACACATCCCATTGTAGGAACGATAAAACAGGTAAACACAACCCACATTGCGACGGTTCTCAAGGGAGTCAATAGAATTGGATACCTTACTGTCACCAATGAGAACCTTCGCACTCTCCTGCACGCGGTCGAGAAGCCTAAAAATAGACTTTGAAGCACCGGCCCATACGCGGTCGCATATAGGTGGTATAAATAGTAAGAAGATCAGATGGAGTGAAGTATATCTTACACCGTCTTAAAAAACCGAGGCACTTGAATGCTTCTTTCGACACCTTGAACAAATGTTATGTCCATCGGACATCACATGGTATCCCAGAACATCAAGAGATTCTGATTCCTCAATAATTATACCAACCACATATACAGATGAGGCACCGTGATTTGTCTCGCTTTTATGCGTCATCATGCATCATTGGGTTTTTCGGGCATTAAAATTTGCACGCCCCATTCCGAGACTATGTCAAGGTCTCGGTCAAGTGTATCATTCATATTCTGCCTCATAGCACGGCTATTTTTCAAAAGTTGGCAAACGTTTGGCAGCTCGTTAACAAGAGTGTAGCAATTCGTTAGCCAGAGTTTGGTAAGTATATTATGAATAAACTTTGTGCTAACTTCATGCCAAATTTTCATTATGAATACGGCTGATAGTTTTTATCTCACTGAAAATTCCAAACATTTAACTAAATTTTACTACTCTTTAATAAAAAGTTATAACGAATTCAAACCCCTTCGATTATTTTAGGCCACCCTGTATAATATAATATTTCTTTTCAGCATTGTGTGTTTAATATGTTTGAAAGTAACAAAATTATGGTGGTATTGTTCTCTAAGCTGGTGAACTACTCTCGAATTCTCTGTAGTCCAAATCCTGCAGCTTCACTTGTAGACGTAGTCATTTAATGAGTGCCCACATTAACATGGTGCACATTAAAATGACGACGATTTGCACGCTGTGCCAACATAATGAATTGATAGTTTACTAAATAAATTTTAATTATGTAGTTATTTATAATTAATTTACCAATTCTGCTTCACAGAATACTGGAATAAAAAACAATGAAAAAATAATAATTAAAAAATTTATATAGAATTCAAACCATATTGCGCAGTGTAGTACAGGGTGGCGCAGAAACGCTGTATTACACTTCGTTCCCACGACAAACGGATCTACGTATCGGAACGACGCAGAGTTCAAGGGACATCGACCAAGGATTGTTCACTGTGCGACACCTTTTCTTCAGGTCTTGCTGCTACAACTACAACAGCTTCACATTATATTTACGTTTATCTGAATTCGAAGATTTTTATCGATAATTTTGTTACCAACATTTTTTTTCCCAAAATTTATCTTAAACTCTTTATTCAAAAACCTCTGTAAAGTCGTAAAATTACTTTGTATGCACTTTTAGAATTTTTTTGTTTGGATAGCTAAAGTAAGCCTCATAACAGAAATATACAAACAAACAAAATTCTGAAAGTGCATACAAAATATTCCTGGAAAATATTGAAGGAATAAGACTATTAAAGTCGTAAAATTACTTTTAAGATAAACATGGTTTTTTTTAATTTCAGCCGTAATATTGCTTTTCTTTCTTAAAGCCAGATCGGCCCATAAATTGCTGAGATATGAGCAGAAAACTTTTGGTCATAAAATCGCTTGTCGTTTTTATTTATTAAGGTGCAGATTTTTTTTTTAAATAATAAATGAACTTGATTTGCCGCTTTATTAGAGAAATGTGTGTTAAAAAAAAAAATTCACCATAAATTATATTTTTTTTAATTCTGTTTGATAATGTGTGTTAGTGGGTGAGTGGTCTAAGACGCTGCATTACATTAGATAAAGGGTTTAAACGATTCGGCACAGAAGAATATGGCACTCTTACTTGTTTTTTTTTTTAATTCTTTATTATGCGTCTGTTGCAAATCGAATTTTATAATTAATGTTTAAATGTTGTTTAATAAACATAAAATTTATCCCCGCCTTTAGAATCGATTATTAAATTTATGTTACGTTTATTGTATAGAAGAAATGGCAATCTGTTAAAGAAAATAGTGAAAACGGAAATCATAACACACACAAAAATATCGTAAAATCAAATATCCAATCATCATCCCACCCACATACCTTGAATTGTTGATGGTCGCACAGTCTGCTACAAACAGAGTTACACACAAAAGTTAATAGACAGCCAAACAACCTTTTAAAACTGTGTCAAACTGCGCAGACTCAGCCAACCATATAAACATTTATATAATAATTGTTGTTGTTGTCTATCGTTGAGACCGAAAGACAAACTGTCAGCCAGTTTTACACTTGCACATCCATACAGTCGCTGATATGCAGTCACATAAACACACATATACACAATCACACAGTTTTTTTTTCATTTATTCTGTTTGTTTTTCATTCATGAAATCACGATTTTTTATAATTTTTTTTTCTAGTGTTCCATTGACTGTTTACAGCAGCCCCAGTTGCAGTTGCATTCACTGCAGCAACGAAAAAAAAACTCTCGTAGCAATTGCAAATGCAAGTAAACAATGACAATTATGTATAATGATGCAGCAGCAAACAACAATTATTTTTGGTAGTTGTTGCAGTTGTTGGGGTTTTTTACATTAATTTTTTTTCATATTGTGTAAAACTAAAATTTTTTACATTCTTTTATAAATGAATTCTAATCATTTTCAGTTTTTCGAAATACAAAATAATTTTTATGAATGAAAGTTAAAATTGGAAAAATATTTTAAAAGTGTGCACGTACAACTTGCTGCATTTTTCATCTATTTGTTAGTTTTTAATTAGATAAAATTCAATAATATCACTACCCAACCAGGTTTTGGAGTGGAGCAACCAAATATCTTTCATGGGGTAATTTGGTGGGCTGAATTCGAATCTGTAATTGGTTTTTCTCAATTACGTCAGGTTTTCGAGATACAACAAAATGTTTTTATTTGTTTTTTACACAAAAACTCACTAGTTTATTTAAAAATCAGTATACGTTCAAAAGTGAATGGCATTATTTGAACGTCGCAACGTTTGTATTTTGTTGGTTTGGTTTCTCGTATAAGAGTCCAGCAATAGTCCCCCAGCATGCTTTTGTCACAAAATCTTTGATAAATTCTTTATGTTATGTCTAATGTGTTTACCAAAAACATATTTTTTCTCTGCGTATGCAGTTAATCTTTTGTTTTTAGTTCTTCTCGTGAAGTCCATTCTTCCTGATCCGAACAAATTATGAGACAAAAGCATAAACTTGCAAGGTTTTACTTTAAGTCTGTTCTAAAGTTTAATTTTAAGCAACGATCATATCGAAAACACCTGTTTAGCTGAAACACAACTTTGGGATAAAGAAAAAATTAATGTAATAAATTTATTTAAATTTGAGCAAATATTTTTGTTAAATCTATTTCTTAAATTTTCGACCTCAAACTTTAACTTCTCCGCATTTGGCTTCATACGTTTTGTCTTTACTGTTTTTACTTCCTTCTAACTTTAATTCGTTGACCGAAGCTTCTGCTGTAAAAATTATGTCTTAAAATTAGCAACTAATTCAAAATAATGTAGAATATACGAGTATATATGAAGGTATAATTATATGTTTGGATTTTAAAAAAAAGGGCTTCCTATTATTAAGAGCGACAAAATATCTTTAATGTATGCTTTTCAAAACTAAAAAAAAAAAAATTAGAAAATTTTTTAGAGTAAGCCTCTAACAAGCCTGAAAATTTTTTTTCAGAGTCACTTTTGAAACTGAAAATCTTGTCCGATCGAAATGAAATTTTTTGTTGTTAATAAGCTAATAAAGCTTACTAATATTAAAAAACAAAAAAAAAAAATCGAAAAAAAAATTTTTTGATGTATGAAATTTTTTTTTTTATCATTTGAACTTTGACCTCAAAGGTGCACGGGATAGAGTTATCCGATTTGGCTCAAATTTTCAGCAAGTAAGTTTTAGACCAAGTGGCAAAAGAATCTTCACATTTATCATCAAAAATCCAAAGTTGATTTTTCATTGCCACCCTACTGTGCATATAAAAGCTACTTGCGTCATGAACGCTTTTACTACTTATAACAGCTATTAAAGCAGTGATGCCAAAAATAAAACTGTATGTGCTATTTCTTAAAAGGGTCAAAGTGTGGCATGAAATAGTTAAAAATTATACAAAAGGGTAATTAAAGGTATTAAGAACGGCGAATAAGGGTAAAATTGAAACTTCAGTATCACAGCGGTAACGAAGGTAACGGGTAAGTAAATAAAAATTATTCTCTACATCTCTGCTTCTCTACGCTAAGAGAACCAATCCTCTCATTAGACTGGTTATGATCGGATCGGATTATTTGGAGAACGAAAGCGGTATTAAAACAGCTTGGAAATTCTTGAATCAAGCCCTCTTTGAGATTGTCTTTTATCTTACTTTTACTTAAACAATAGCGTTTTTAGATAATTTTAAGAACAGGGCACTTAAATAATAAAAGTACTTGAATCAATTATTGTGTACAAAATTTAAGGAAATGCGTACTCACCGTACTTTTGACACCGCTTCGGCTGGATTTCAGTACGAATGGATTCATTTTTTCTTTTCAGTGCCATTGTAACCGCTGCTACTGATTTAACAATTTTCGATATCGTCCTTGGTCTTGAAAAAGCTTATAGGAAAATTTTCATCTGACAGTGGTGTATTAAATAGGGACCCAAGTACGGTATGTACTTTTAATTATAAATATTATAGCTCTGTTCCGCATGCAAAACAAAAAAGTGCGAACATGAACAAATAGCGTTCCAGATAACAATTTGTGTGCAATAAAGTGAGTAATTTATTTAATTTTCTAAAATATTTCGGATCAGAAATAAACGATTTTATATTGAGTTTTTATCAATTCATAGTGATGTATACCATCGAATCAGTTTCGATATCTTTTTTAATAAAATGAATTTAATTTTAAATTTCTTTGAATATTTGAAAGCAACAATTAGCCATTTTAAAGAAAATGTAAAAAGCTTTTAATCCTTCTAGTTTTATAGTTTTTTCAAACAAATTATTTTTTATTTACCAAACATTTAAAACTTATTTTACAAAAAATTTTGCGAATTTTTTTTTATATGTTTTTTTATTTAATTCCCAGAAACTAAATCAAAAAGGTTTTATAAAAAGAAAAAATGTTTGCCAAGTAGTTTTCAACATATTCAATTTTATTAAGTATCACGATACTTTAATTTTTATCTTAAAGTTTAAATCTTTTTTAAACGTTTTTTAACGCTTTTTTGTAGTTGTTGTTATATTTAATTTTTGCTTCTTTTTTCGTTACGTCATTTCCGCTTGTGAGTAGAGAACACGTACGACACATGTACGAGTACGTTCAACATACAACAAACATACGCAACAAATATCGAACATACATACTTAAGTATTACATGTTGCTGAGCAGAGTTGAATGTATTTTGTATATTAATATATAATTTGTTTACATACCACAATACATACACATGTGTATTATTAGCATTACATACTTATGTACGAATTTTAGCATTTAAATTTTGCAAATAGGAGAGCGGTATGAAAAGTGCCTTATCTTAAATATTAATGGGTAGAAGCGGGAACAACGGATAAGATAAAAACCAATTTCAGCACACATCTATCAGAAATATTCAGAGTTACATAAGCACCGCAATTTGGCCTAATCTCAATGTGCAACTTAACCACTGCAGGAAAAACTATTCTTTTACCAAGTGCCCCTGTGCACACACAGGTAGCAATAGAATATTTTTTACTTTTGGCTTTGATTTGCTTTTCTAACTTTGTTTTGTTGTAACATAATTTGTCTGCGATATTTTTTGCCATGTTGGCATAAGTAGATAATTAACCCTTAACCCACCTTTTAAGTTTTGGCTTATTTATCTTCGACTTAACGACAACCTATGGTAGAATTTCATAGCAAATATTTTTGCAGAATATTTCAACTCCATACATTCCTGTTTTAAAGGTTATTTTTGCTTTTTAAAAAAAAAATTGAAAAAGGGACCCATTCCTAGAAGCATTAGAGGGTTAATGCATACCTACAAAACGCTGCTTGTAATGTTCTGAATAAATTTTCTGAAGACAATATATAGCAAAAATCTCAGTATCACACGATTTTACTACACAAGGGTGCAACATTAAATAGGCCGCACAATGACTTTCAGGTGTAAAAAGAACGACACGAAAGAAACGTTGTTGATGTACCATCAAAAAACTAACTTAGTCATGTGTTATGAAGATTCCCAAAATATTTTGGCTCTAGCGATCATCTCCCGTGAGCTAAACAAAAAAAAAAGTGTAAAAAATTTTATTTTTCATGAATAAAAAGTGCGGTAAATTTATTTATGTCCAATGAAAGACCAAATATAATAGAAATTTAAAAATTCTTTGATTCTGCATTACAACATTTTAAAAATCTCACCAATGACTCGACATATCGAGATGTTTATGTCAGTTTTTGATGCTTTGCAATTCGATTTTAATGAAAATTAATTTTTATTTCCAATCCGTCGTTAGAAAAGTGTTGACCACCGCTTGAGATCTTAATCAAAAATTAACCCTTCATTGGACAAAAAAAAAAATTACCGAACTTTTTATTATTCATGAAAAATACCATTTCAGACCCTTTTTGACGCGGTTTAGCTTGCGGAAGAATATCGCTAGAGCGAGGGGTACAACTTTAACATTGTTTTGCCCATATAAGGTGGTGTCGGTCTTACGTGCGTATACCTTTTTTAGTCCCCTCTATAAGAATCATTTTGCATAACATTGTTATTTTGTTGTGTGTTGTAAAGTGCTATTCGAATAAATTTAAACTCTTTTGCGATTAATAGCAGAAAATAAAAATTTAAAATCAATTAAAACCTTATTCGTCCAACCCAAAAGTCAAATATTTAGATACCCTACATAGAGTACAAGTCGTTACTTGTACACCTTATTTTCCAAGTTATAACCTAAATATATAAATATTCGTTTTTGTTACAAACCTCAGTGCAAACGCATAATTCACTGCGCAAAGTTCTTAAATAATTTGTGTAGTTTTTTTCAACACTGATAAAGGTACTTTTACACGACATGTATTTTGCAGTGGCTTTGTCAGATCTAAAATCTATATATAATTGCACATGTCTGTCGAAATTGATAAATGCAGAAGGTTGATAATTTTTCCTTTCACACAAGGCGAATTAATTTTTCAAGTGGCGTTGAAAGCACAGCTCTGCTACTTTGTTTTCTTACTTAGAGAAAGGAATGTCAAAAGTTGCTTGTGTTTTTGGCGTATCGACCAACGATAGCAACAAATAAAATACAAAACGAATAAAGATTTTACATTGATTTTTTCTGTGAAAGACTTATGTGCTGTTTTCACAACACAAGTGACTGAACGTGTAGTAAAATTAATATGAAAAGCACTCACTTTTTTGAGTGTTTTCCATATAAAGTGAGTGCCTTTCATATAAATTTTACTACACGTTCAGTCACTTGTGTTGTGAAAACAGCACATTACTTACTGAGCTACCTAAATAAGAGCGGCAAGCGTTCTTTTAAACTTGAAAATTCTAATTCAAATACATTTTCAATAAAACAAACCGACATATCGATCTGCTAAATAAGATTGTCCAGCCGGGTAGTTTTCAATTCGCGTTCTATAGGCTTGTTTCGTATAAATTTTATGGTAATTATGAGTTTTGACAAACAAAAAACGTTTGCCGCTCTTATTTAGGTAGCTCAGTTATAAAAATTTTTAGAAAAATTTTATTTTAAATTTTTATGATAAAAAAATTCGTTCGAAATTAAAAAAAATAAAATTTTTTTTTGTTCTCTTTAAAAGTGAATTTAGTTGCATTTTTAAAAATGTTATACAATACGATAAAATTTGAAATCCGTTGGCGTTTTTGCGCCATTTTTTTTGGTGAGTTTTTTAAAAATTCGCCTTTTTCACTTTTTGCTAATCTTGCTAAAGGAGCATATAGGCGACATGTTTTTGTCATCTGACATGTCAAATTTTTAAGTCACATGTAATTGTGCATGTCTGTCAAAATCGCTATTTTACATAAGGTTTATAATATTCGGTCACAAACGTACATGCTTCTGACATTGTCTCTGTTTTTTTCGCATTGTTATTGCAGAAACCAAAGTAGTGCTCGGTTTTAAAATAGCTTGCAGCCGCCATGAAATTTTTATTTGCGCCGTAAAATAGTTTAGCCATCTTAAAATTTGTTTCTTTTAATTCAAAGATACCAATTTAGGATTTTATAATAATTTAAATATATATTCACATAAATTCTATTCAATGGTAAGATGATCAAACATATCTCGGTATTGTAAAAAATTAACTTCAGCCGGCTAAAGATTCCGTCAATAGTGGACGCCGCTGCCAGTTTTTTCCCGCCATAGATTTCTGATGTCAGATGGGTTGTCAGAGGAAAATAGAGCACGCTCTAATTAAAATTTTGTCAGATGACTTTGCGTCTGACTTTTACAGAAGCAAAGTTAAAAAGGTAACACACGACATGTATGTATTTTGCAGTGGGAAATTTGACATGTCAGATGACAAATACATGTCGTGTACGGTCGCCTTAAGAAACATATGATAGAAACCCTTTCGCCAGTCACCGCCTGTGCAGCCAGAAATCGTCTATTTGAGAGCATATTACACCTGTTGTATAAACTCACAGTGAAAAAGTGGCAATTAGTATTAGGCAAGAGAGTAAAAAAACGATCCGTTAAAAATTTAGAAGTGAATAAGGGCTAATAGTGGATGTACCGAAGACTGAATTTGGAAACAGCAACGATGGTAACACCAGCTGAAGATTTTTTCCAATTCTAAATAAGCTGCAGAAATAACTTGAATTGCATTTGATTTATCTACAGAATCAAAGTTATAACAAGTGGTTACAAAATCCATTTGCACGAGTTTGCCTATTATTGCTTAGCCACTGCAAAATATTAGTGAAAAAGAGAAGTTGTTTTAAATAAATTAGTTGTTATTAATTAAAAAAAAATGTATTGTTGCTAATATAAATAAGTTATAATTACGAATAAATGAATTATTTTCAGATAAATTAAATACTATAAAATACATAAATGTGTGTGAAGTTAAATTTTAAAATTTATAACCCTAGACACATTCTGTTATGTATACAGAGCAATGTTAACCACTTAATAGAACTTATGTTAACGCTGTTATGATGCATGATTCCAGATTTCTGGAAAAGGAGTCAACGTGGGCGATAAAAAATGATTAGGATTTGTTTACAATACTATTCTCCATCGTTCTCCATCCCAGAATCTGGACTCATCCCCTAGAGAATTCAAAAGAGTAAATTGGCCATAAGTCGCTCCAACTCGCTCTGTTAAAAATTCTGGGGATGGAGAACGATAGAGAATAGTATTGTCCACAAATCCTAATCATTTTTTATCGCCCACGTTGACTCCTTTTCCAGAAATCTGGACTCATCCCCTAAAGAATTCAAAAGAGTAAATTGGCCATAAGTCGCTCCAACTCGCTCTGTTAAAAATTCTGGGGATGGAGAACGATGGAGAATAGTATTGTCCACAAATCCTAATCATTTTTTATCGCCCACGTTGACTCCTTTTCCAGAAATCTGGACTCATCCCCTAGAGAATTCAAAAGAGTAAATTGGCCATAAGTCGCTCCAACTCGCTCTGTTAAAAATTCTGGGGATGGACAACGATGGAGAATAGTATTGTCCACAAATCCTAATCATTTTTTATCGCCCACGTTGACTCCTTTTCCAGAAATCTGGACTCATCCCCTAGAGAATTCAAAAGAGTAAATTGGCCATAAGTCGCTCCAACTCGCTCTGTTAAAAATTCTGGGGATGGAGAACGATGGAGAATAGTATTGTCCACAAATCTTAATCATTTTTTATCGCCCACTTTGACTCCTTTTCCAGAAATCTGGAATCATGCATTATAACAGCGTTAACATAAGTTCTGTTAAGTGGTTAACATTGCTCTGTAAATATAACAGAATGTGTCTAGGGTTATAAATTTTAAAATTTAACCTCACACACATGCATTTTTCCAACTTTTTAAATTTGACTTAAGTTGTTTTGTCAAAAGGCCACAGATATGTGTTAAAAATAGATTTTAATGTGAATTTGCCGCCACAAATAAATGACATGCAAAATTTAACACTGCTAATTTCAACTGACATTTCAGAAGCAAATTTTATTTATTTTTTTACACGACTTGTATGCATTTTGCAGTGGGAAATTCCAAAAGTTCACTGCTAAATACATATCTTGTAGTATTTTAACGGAAAGACTATAAAAAGAAATCCCAGAAATTTTCCATCAAAAAATTTTCTGGATTTAAAAAAAATCTTTTTGTGGAAAATAAGAAATATAATTTGTATGTCTTTTTAATAAATTTTTAGACTTCCTCTAGAGGAATTCACATACACAGTGTGCTTGAGAGCAAATGTCTATAATAACAATTATCTAAAATGCCTGAGGCAAAACGACAATTTAATATTTATTTATATGAGTTTGTATCTATAGTTTGTACATATTCATAATCAACTAATTTTAAATCTTATGTTTATATTGTACATGTATTTATTAAAGATACATACAAAACAAATTACTATTGTAATGTTGTTATTTAATGAACTTAGAAAACATGAATTCATTTAAAAAAAACCGGATTTTGGTAGATAATCCCAATTAAAATTACAGATATGTATGTTATAAGGTTTAAGGATCAAGCCAGAGTAGTGAAATTATGCAATAAAGTAATCAATGGTATTTTATAGCTCATTAAAATATTGTCAGTTTAGTCATAAGTGTAAAAAAATTAAACTATTAATTTATCCATCTCTGGCTTATTTCCTATGACCATATTTGGAAATGTTTTACTACAAAACACCCACTTGTTTTAAATAGATTTTATGAATGAAAATTCTATACTTAAATACGAGTACATGTGATTATTTTGTTATACCTGCTGCCTTGTAATTTATTTTTTTTTTTAATTCTTTTTATGTAAAATTTACAAACGTATCTTATTTACGGCAAAACTGTCTGCAGACAATTTGTTTTACTATTTGCGCGTTTAATACGTACATATGTTATATTTTGTTGTTGATGTATTTCTTGTTTCAATGACAAATGTTTTATAAAAAAATTTTAATATTTACGTTTGAATAAATATGTTCCATTTGCAGACATAAAATTTAATTGATTTTATTTCGACGCAAAAATTTTTCAATTACCAAATTTTAGAATTTACAAAAAATAAAAAATATGGTAACAAAAAAGTTTAAAAAAACAAACAAAAAAAATATGAATGTCGAAAAATAAGAAGGAAAGTATAGATGGTCAAGCGCGGCCATATGTTACCCTACACCTCAATATTTACAATTAACTTTTTGAAAGTGTTCCCCTATTAAGACCCATAGGCAGTCATGGACCCATTCAATTAATATTTTGTTATGATATTTATATTCACGTAAAAGTTTTTTATGCCGAATGTTATTCAAACAAACATCATTAAGAAATTATTCCGTCTTATACCGTGTTCATATATGCGCCTTAATTGACTTTTACGCAATAAATGCCATTATTGAGCTTAATTATCCATACAAAATTGCAATTTAGTTATTGCTCAATTAATACGAAATTGTTATAAATATTGAATAAAATTAAAATGCAACACTGTCACAAGTGTGTTCCGTGAGTAAATCCCAACTCACTAAATAAAGTGTTTTGACATTTTTGACAACAACAAAACAACAAAAGCAAAGGTCCATCCATTAGGTCTGCGCAAAAACCAGATGTTTATATTGTTTTTTCTTTAAAGATGTCAAAAGTTGTTTACATTTTGCTTAAGTTAATTGCCAATTGCTAATTGAGTTAGCTAAATTGTGTATGTGTTAACAGAAAGATAATTATGTCAATAAACAGAATATTGACTCAACAAACAAGGTATATCTGAACACGGTATTAAACTGATTTATGAGGCGTGGCTTATATGGGAGGGAGGTATGGATAATTTGACATATAAGCCCAAAATTAGCATAACATAGTAGTAGTAGTATTGTTGAAGTTATCGGCGCCAAATTTGATATCAATAAAAATATTAATAGGAAAGTTGTGGCAAACGGGCCTTAAGGTGTTAACACCATATTATATTATATATAGCGATTTTAAAAATGTTTGTGACAAAAAATTTGTTTTCAAGTTATATGAGGACTATAAAAACCTATCCTTGAATACGGTTCTATTATTTGTGATCCCTACACTGATTATCACAAGAAGAGCATTGAATCTGTTCAAAAACAATTTCTCTTATTTTGTCTGGGAAATACAACATGGAATGCAAATGTGAATCTTCTTTCATATTCTGCTACTCTCTATAATTAATTTGCAGTCTTAAGAAACGTTGTTTTTTTAGTAAATTTATTAAATGGTTCAATTTTCTCAGAGTTCTTGCTGACCTCTTAGATCTACTCGGAACTTCGCACCACTTAATCTACAGAGTTTTCAAACTTATTTTGCAAACGCTGACCGCTTAACGAGATTATTTTATTGGTCTGTAAGTATTTTAGTCCATAGACCGTGATTAAATAAAAAAAAAATGAAAACAAGCCTTTAAGGTTCGAAACTATTGTACTTTGTGTTAATACCTGTCAAAAACTTAAGTACCATGTAAAAGTTTGATAGTATGAATGCAATGTGTTCTGTCAATGACTAGTATTACGAAAAAAAATTTACTTCCCATACGACTTGATAGTTTTTTAAAATTTTTCTAAGCAATAATAGTTTTCAAGGTTTCGTTTAAATGAGCTAAATTGCCATTTCATACTATTGATAAACTGATTAAACCAATTGTAGTCGGGACTGTAAGAAAATATAAACTCGCTGTTTATTGTTGTTGTTTTTGTTTAAGCTTTGATATTGTTACAAGTAAAACTGGGGTTTATAATTCTTATTCGCTTAACAGTTTTATTTGTATAATATCTTTAGTTTTCCTTAGATCTTTGGATGAAGATTTTAAACGATCCGGCCTAAGCAACCAGTGAAATGCGCATAGGAAAATCTTTTCCCATTAACAATAAAAATAAATGCCTTGTTGCAGCAAATAATCATATTATCTATTTATTTTGCAATAATTAAAGCGACTTTAATATCATTTTTTTCTCCAATTATACAATAAGACATGCTAGTGATCATATCGAATAGTGTTGGCTGTATATTAAAATTACCTGGATTGATCAGTTGTCCGATGAATTTTATGAAGTTAGTCGTTGTTTGTCATAAATATTTTAGCTAAAAAGGAAAAGGGATAGCTTGTAAAACATAGCTTGCATCGAATTATCTATTTGTAGCTGGATGAGGTTTCGTAAGTTTAGCAATAAATATAATTTTTATTGAACAGTCCATAATTTATTTTAACCTCCATCTTTGATTTGCTATAGCAAAAATCCACAAAACAAATATATTACATAAGCTTTTTTCCGAATTTTCTAGTACAATTTATTAATATTTCTTTATATCGTCCGAATTTGTTAAATCGTACGTATTTGTTAAAGATCTGTTAAACAAAATTAATAAATGCATCAAGGCGAATTTATGTAAACGGTGATGGCGATACTACAACAAGTATAACACCTAAAACACAACATTTGGGCTATTCACAAGGTGTGCTATCAAGTCATATCGTCATAATGTCCTAAATAAAATTGTACAAATGTTTAAAAAAAATATTGTTGTGTTTGAAACAAAATAAAAATTTTAATGCTGTGTTCATTATTTTGTCGTAACTGTACATTAGAAATCTAAATTATAAGCGCTTGCACACAGCAGTCATATATGTTTCTTTCAAATATTTTAAGACATATGACTTTACAACTTTATGACTACCTTGTGAATAGCCCAATTGTATTTTATTTGTTGCTTTCGTTGGTCGATATGTCGAAAACACAATCAACATTTGACATTCATCTCTCAAAGTAACCCAAAAAACTACCACAACTGTGCTTCAACGACACCTGAAAAATGAATTCACCTTGAAATGTATTATTTCAAAACTATTTAGTTTCTAACTAAGTCATCGTTCGTCTGTCTGTCTGTATGTCTATCTGTCTGTCTGTCTGTCTGTATGTCTGTCTGTCTGTCTGTCTGTCTGTCTGTCTGTCTGTCTGTCTGTCTGTCTGTCTGTCTGTCTGTCTGTCTGTCTGTCTGTCTGTCTGTCTGTCTGTCTGTCTGTCTGTCTGTCTGTCTGTCTGTCTGTCTGTCTGTCTGTCTGTCTGTCTGTCTGTCTGTCGAATAACATTTAACTGCAAGTTGACATTACAAATGTAAGTTTCGAAATATTTAGACATAAGCTAGTTTTGAATTTTAGGGATATAGAAAGGTCTGCGGTTTAGATAATATACCATGAGCTTACTTATGTCATGCCTATTGACCTAAGCAACATAAATCTTAAAGAAAGTACAATTTAAGATGGCGTATTACAACTAACAGTGGGCTTAAATGAAAATACTAGACAGAGTAAATAATCTAATACATTAGTTATAAATGGATTTTCTAATTAAAATAGAATTAAAGATGCTCGTAAAAGGTCTGGTTAAGTCATGACTTTGAACTTTACAGACTGCTCAAAACTGATACGGTATTTCTTCTGGCTTTAAGAAAAATGTCTTAATTCTGCTTTGTTTATTTACTTTTCGGCTAAATTTCGATAAAATAAGAAAAAAATTAAAGGCTACTCAATAATCGGTTAAAAATTAAGAAAGTACGGGTAACACCAAACGACAGATTTTTTTTTATCAGGTATGGGATTAAAAGAGATTTTAAAAACGAGACAATTTAAACCTTAAATTTCTAGTCTTTATTCTTTTAAATGTTTTCGATGCATACTATAAACTCCATATGTGAACTAAAAACTGTATTCGAACGATAAATAAGGAAATGTAATTAACATCGCTTTAAACTGGTATTTTTTTTAGTCTTTCCCCATTTATTGAAATTCTGTTCCATTTTAAAAAACTATTATAGAATAAAATAATAAAAAGTCCTTGCAAATATAGAAATATTGGAACAAATAATTTAATAAATAATATATATTTTTTAAAAATAACTAGCCCCGAGCTCGAAAAAACTTTTTATTTTAATTAAAAAAGGTCGAAAAAAATAATAAGATTTGATTTATTGTATGAATATTTAGAATCCACTCGGAAGGATTTACTATACCTTTAAGGCCCGACTTATATGTATGTTTATATATTGCTACATTTTCAAGTTTCTTCATTTAAGTTACACTCAATCATTGGACAAACATAACAAAATGAAGCACGACAAGAATTAATCTGCTGTACATGATATGGCGGATGGAAACACTTTTTTCTAGATACTGGAGCAAAAAAACTACACACTGGCACACAACTTTTCAACATTTTGAACAATTGTAATACCTTAGAAATAAAAAAATGTTGATTAAAATAAAATAACTTACGAAAAGAAATCATTCCCAGATTCGAAATGTAATAAATTAACGAACCAAGTATGTAATGCTGTTTCAAACAATTTTTTTAATTGTTCCAACTGCTTTGCTTCAATTAAAAATTGTATGTTTATTTACAAATATGAAAACATACACACAAAATTTTAAATATTGTCTGTTGCATTAAAGTTTCAAACAACTTTTTAATTGTTTCAATTAACTGTGTTGAGTAAAAAAATTTTTGGATTTGTATTTACGTTTCCGTTTAATATATAGAATCTTTGGATGTATACAGAAGTGATTGATTTTAATTGAACCTATTAATTGACACTCAACAGCAATAAAAGTTCAAACCAACAAATACGTTAACAGATATGATCAATTTCTTTAAAGGCCGAAAATCAGTTCCAAATTTAATTAGTAGAACAATATTAATATTCTAGCATGTATGTATATTAATTGAAGTTGATTTTTTCTGTATACGATATTTTTGATTTTGGCATAGATCTTTATCAGGTTACAGTCCAATTTTCCCGAAACAAAAGATTAAGCCTTCGTATCTTTAAAAGTGGTTTCAAAAGCTCGCTGTAAACTTACAAAAGAATAAAGCCCAAAACAAACGGTGAAACGCAACTGCAATGAAACCCTTTTGAAATTATTGGTTTGCAACCAGTTTCAGTTGTTTTTCACACATTCCGCAACCTAAATTGTACCGGAATGTGACGAAATTATCACAATCATATCGGTTTTGTTTGTGAACAGACGTCAGCAAAATGTCTAGTTCAAGTGGTGAAGAAGTTGTGTTTATGTATTTGTTTCATCCCAACAAACACAAAGTTAAACGTGTGATATGAAATGCCTTTATCATTTGACATCAAACACAATACTCAAACGTTTTCAATTGTTTGATTTTAACTTTTAAATTCAAACTGATAATGATTAGAAAATAAAAATTTGACATCAAATTTTTTATCAATTTGATGTCGAATTAGTATCAAATGTTAAAGTTAAATCAAAACTAAACTTCGCAATACTAAAGAGAAAAATAAATGTAAACATGAAAAATGTGTGTGTTACAAGTGTGTTTTACAAGTGAACAATTTATTTCTTGGGGAAAATAAAAATTATTTGTAAATAATTACAATGATTAAGAATACGAATTAAAAAAAATAAAACAAGAAAGTGAAGAAATTAAATGGTTGTTGTATGATCGCGGTGCTACAATCCTCAAAGTGAAAGAAAGCCAAGTATTTCATCTTTTGAAGAATTTGAGGACGGAATGAACAAATGAAGTTGAAAATAAAGGCAGCTTTAAATTTGAAAATAATTTCCCGTTTTTGTTGGGAATGCTATGATTTTAAATGATTTTCAAATCATAATTAAAATTTTTTTAAATTTTTAATTTAAAATCAAACCTCCGTGATTGTTGGGTATGTGAATGCATCTCTACATTGTACCGGAAACATACGACAAAGCCGATGAAACGAAAACACGAGTTTGCTGCAAGTCGGTCGCAATGTAAATGATTTCAAATACATTTCAAACCGGTTTCAGAAAGGACGCGTCATGTGCGGTCTTCTAAAAGATTCTATGGCATGCATAAACTCAAAAATAAATAGAAGTTGCCGTTTCGTTGCAGCTGCGTTTCCGTCTGTTCTGGGCTTAAAAAAAATAAAAATGCAGCCTTTCTAACAAAGCAAATCATTTTACAAAACACTTATTTTGCATTAAGACTCTAAGTTTTTTCATTCAACAAACAATATTCTTTAAAAAAGTAAAAAATTTACGGTCTTAAGCCCAGAATCTAATGTTTTCTTTTAATTTAAATTGTAATTTGTCCTTGGACTAAATCACACTTTTGTGTCGAATTGAATTTTAACACACAGATATTTTTCAGTTATTTATTCCTTTTATTCAATTGCAAAATATTTAATCTTGAAATCTCAGCCTTTTTGCAAATATTTACTTGTTTCCTACGCTTTTCTTGAACGCTCGTTTTGTAGACAAATTTAGGTCACTATGCTAACGATTTTATGCAACACCGTTGTGTTTGGCATGAATGTGAATATTTCGTTTTCAATGCTGCACCTTGTTGCAAATTTAGTTACATACACATATCTTGCATATAAAATTCATTCATAGAGGTTCTTAGCAACAAAATGGGCAAAATTTCCTTTAAGCCATAATTTGTTGGAAATTGTTGTAAAACTTTTTGCCCCCTCCTCTCTCTCCATCGTAGATATCGTTAATGTCTGATCTTTAATAAAATTTCGGAAAAAAACAAACTTTGCTAAATCCACAATTCAGCCTACAGTTTTATTATACTCTACACGTTTCTGCTGATCTTTGTAACAAATATTTCGGTTTGCCTCCGGACATGTTATGGGTAATAATAATAAAACTTTTTTTAACCACAACATTTTGCTCTTGGAAAAGAGGAAATTACTATTATTATTTTAAAACTTAATAATCACACTGTGCTTGTTGAAAAAAACAAGCAAGCTGGGCACCTGGCGTTTTAACCTAATTCGGGTACGTTGAATCCAGTGGTGCTCGCCGTTTTTAAGGTTAGCTCTGGTTTTTGAGATATACCGTTATTTCGCAAATAGAGGAGGTTGCACAACATATGTTCGCGTAACTCAAAAACGCTTTAGTTTATTGAAAAAACTAAAAAAATCCGAAATTCCACTTTTTTCTAATATGCGCAATCGTTTTGGAAACATAATTTTTCTTTTGGGAAAAAAAACAATTTTACTAACAAATCGTTTTTTATATGTCTGCGAAAAATGAGAAGAATAGCTGCATTTTCCAATTTTTATGAATTTTTAAAAAACAAAAATTTCGAAATTTTAATAAAAATAAAATCTAAAGTGTTTTTGAGTTACGCGAACATATGTTGTGCACCCTCCTCC
This sequence comes from Pollenia labialis, assembly GCA_949318255.1. Taxonomy (NCBI): domain Eukaryota; kingdom Metazoa; phylum Arthropoda; class Insecta; order Diptera; family Polleniidae; genus Pollenia; species Pollenia labialis. Next base: position 49,390,654 of record OX439142.1, read on the forward strand.
ATTTTCGAAATAACAGTATATGTATCTCGAAAACTAGAGCTAACCTAAAAAAAAACGGCTAGCACCACTGGATTCAGCGTACCCGTATTAGGTTAAAACGCCAAGTGCCCAGCTTGTCCAAAATAAAAGTGTCAATTTCTAGCACAGTGTTATAAGTGGTAAACAAATTATTATCATATTTAACCGCAATATGTACATAATATTGGCCAAGGACTTAATTTAACATTCATACGATTGCCGGTGACAATAATATGGTTAAATTCACCATGATATGTTTAAATATTTTCGTTAAAAATAACTTTGTTTAGGTGGCAATACGAAATATGTTTTTTCTCTGCGTGTAGACCTCCGTTTGATTATACTAATCGATCAAAAAATGAGTCGCCGTTCCCTTGCCAAATGGACTCTGTGCATTTAATCATAATTTATATATTTATATAAATTATATATATATATATTGGTTGAAGTAACCATAATAGGCTTAAAATAATAGTTTCATTAGCCGTGACCACATGAAAATATGTGGGTACAGCTTCCATATAGGACTCTCTTCCGAAAATCACACTTCCTTAAACCTTTTTTAAACGTTTGATAAATAAAATAAAATAAAATAAAATAATAAAATTTAAAACAAATGGTTTTAATAAAAGTCAAAACTTGCTGGTAGGGCGGGCCAACGTCCGAAAATCAATATGTTGTCAGCAAGTTTAATATGATTTACTTCTGGCGTAGGGCATTATACAGTCGGACTTGACGCAATAGACTTTTTTTACTTTTAGTTTTTTTTTTTATTTTACTTTACGATTACTGGTTTTGAGTTTGAATCATACCAAAAATCATATCAGCCAACTTTTAATAGTCGATTTTGTTGTGTTTGCTGTTTGAGTTCGTGCCATAATAGTCTTGGATCAATTGTAACAATATCTTGGGAGGAGTTGGTTGGTTGGTAACTAATAAAACTGGTTTATTTGATTGCAGTAATCCACATATTTGTATGTACAAAACGTTTCTTCTCTGTGCCTCCCTTTTACCACCAGAAGTTGTTGTTTAGAATGTGCACTAAAAAGTTTATTTGAAAACTAGACCAATAAAGAAATAAATGCTCTGCTTGTTGAAATAAATTGCGCGCATGTGCTTAAGCAACAAAACGGATTGAAAATTGAACTGAATTTGTGCCACTTAGATGAAAGGCGCGGCGCACCTCTGCTGCATTTTCACTTTCATTTAAAGCGCGTTTTCGCATAAAATCCTTCAAGTTAAGTGAATGTTATGAATTTTAGAGACGTTTTGCAATAAAAAAAACTTTAAAACACGTGTACACTGTAAGAAAAATTTTTCAAACGGAAAAATCTAAACAAAATTCAATGAAAAGAGTAAAATAATTCATCAAAAATATGTCATTTTATACATTTAAATGAGATCAGAATCGTGTAATTATTTAATTATCGCTGACACAATCAAATAATTTTTGAATTTTAATTAGTAAAACATGTTTAAAATATTTAGCAATTAAATTATTATTACAACATGCAATTTCAAAAAAATATTTTTTTTTTTTTTTTATAAACGCAAAGTTTGAATTTTTTCATTTAAGTTCTGTTGCAAAACAATGGAATTCACTTTTGCAGAACGCCCTTGGAATACACTAAATATACGTAATGCTGAAATAAAAATGTTCCTCTGATTTGGAGTTGTAACTCGAGTTACGAGAGATCTCTCTTTTAATAACTCTTGGCTAAACTTAAAAGTTCTCGCTGTTGGAATAAGAAGGTTTTCTTTTGTAATATTAGTTTTTTTTTTGTGGAACTGTGTGAATTCTGATTTATCCAAAACAGTGTTTTCGTATTTTTTTTTTGATAATTGTTGACAACTACGCTTGCAAACCGTGCATATGCTGCAAGTCTAGCATAAGTGTTATATTTTGCAAGACGACAACGAGAAACTTATCCTAGATTTGTAACATATGCAAGGATTGCAAGAGAAGCTTGCAAGCAAAAGTGATTTTAGCTAAAGATTAGCTTTGAAGCTTAAAAGAGGGTGATTTTCATACATTTTCGAAAAGTAGCATCTCAATTCAATAGTTTAGTGTTCAAACTAAACTCCCGGATGCTGCTTCTTTTAGACACACAATTTTTTGTGCCGATAAAACTAAAACCGGCTTTAAATGCATGTAAACACCTTATATTTTGTTGTATGTTGTATGAAAAAGTTTTCTACATTTGAGGTGGCACCCAGTTAAAGTCGGTTCAATTTAAAACATACTTTAATTTCGACTATATGTAGTAGCAAAATAACACTGATCAATAAGGTTTTTGCCACACGGATTCTGTATGCTAATTATAATTATTACTTTACTTTATACCCTCATTGCAAAACACAAACTAATTTGTTTCTGTCACGCACAGATTTGTTGTGACACCCACTTATGATTTTACCTTATTTTCCGCTAATACGTACGATTTATTTGCATCAAGTTTTCATTTAAAAAAGTGTAATATTTTAAGTTTGTGGGGACTCATTGCTTCACTTCTCGGATTGCAGCTTGGTTTTACAAAGTATTGTTGCTTTTTATGTGAGTGCGACAGTGGAGATCGAAACAATCACGACCACAATAAAGGAATGAATTTTCGTCGGACCTCAGATCAAGGAATTGTTAAAGGATTGCATATTCGAAGAAAAGTTAAGTTTGTTAGAGAATTCTGCTTGGAAAAGTTTTAAAAATGTAGCACAAAGCAAGTAACTGCACAGACTTGATAGGAGAACTACTTTCGACGTATCAAGCATTGGGTTGTAATACGTCACATAAAATACACTTTCTACACTCCCACCTCCATTTCTTTCCCGAGAACCTAGGAGCCGTTAGCGACGAATGCGGCGAAAGGTTCCATTAGGATATTTCCAGCATGGAAAAATGATACCTGGGCAAATGTGCTGTCCACGAATGTTGGCAGATTATTGTTGAGCACTTGCAAGAGACCAGCCTCAGATCAAATACCCCAGAAAATCATAGCTTTTACTTTTAAAAAGCATATCATCAAGTATAATTGTATGTAAAGTATCAGTATTTTTAATGAAATATAAAATTCCTGTCAAAAAAAAAACACTATGGGTGTCAAATTTTTTCTACCTCTGTTTTCCACCTTAAGCCTGATACTCTGTTCAACATTTCACGTGAAATGCTGTCAAAACGCATATGAAAAAAATGTGTGAGGAATATATACGTAATAATGTAGATATAGTTGTACTCTGTTCATTTTGTGAAATAGTTCCGAAATGTTTCTGGCAACAGTTTTTTACAACTGCGAAATAATGTAAGCTGCACTTATTTCACGTGCAAATTTAAGCAAAAGCAAAACTGATTATTAAAAAAATATCCAGTAAAAAATTTTATAATTTTGCGAAGCACATTTAAAACAATAAGCGCACAATTATGCGCTACGCAATAAGACAAACAGAGATGCAGTAAAGTAAGTGAACCAACTCTTAACAAGTTTTATAAAAAAAACAAATAACATTTCAAGTGCCACGGCATTCCCTTACTACGTAGCAGGTTTGTAAGGGCGAATACTAAAAACTAACTGTATCAAAACATTCAGTGTGTAAAGCTGTTCGTTACAACCAACAATTTTTGTATGCGCCGAATAATGCGCTTCAAAAATGTATTGCTTCAAAGTCGGAACTCGCCATATAAAATTCATGTCTTCCGTAAGCGTAATGGTAAGCTTTCGCTGTATGTTTCTCCCTTACAAACCTGCTTCGTTGGAAGCACCATTTTGTATTGGGGAAATTAAAAAAATTAAAATAACACACCCGGTAGCAGTTTTTTTTATCCATATTTACTTTATTATACCCTTCACCGAAGGTAAGAGGGTATATATAACTTTGTCATTCCGTTTGTATGTTCCACAATATTGATAATACACCTTATAGAGTATATATATTCTGGGTCCTTATGAAAAGCGAAGTTCAAATCCGGTTGTCCGTCTGTCCATCTGTCCGTGTGTATGTTGAAATGGGTTTTCCGAAAACCCCAGAAATGATGTGGACTAGGTTGATGTATATTTATGTCACATATACTCCGTTTAAGTTTGCTATTGAAATTCAGCCAGATCGGTCCAAAAATGACGGAGATATGAGCAAAAAACCACGACTATAAATTTTTCCAAAAATCCCTTGTTGTTGTTGTATTTATTTTTATTTCTGTATATCTTGAGAACGGCAAGAGCCAAAGTTTCCAAATTAGGTACACACATTTAGGTTGCCAATACACACCATCCTACAAAATGTGGGCTGGATTGGAGAAGTGGGCGTGGTACCTCCCGTACAAAAAAAATTAAAAATTGTATAAAAACCTAAATTTTAGGGCTGCCATATGCCCTATGGATATGACTTATATATCAAAATATTGGAAATTTTAAGTAGAACATATTTTATAAAAAACTCGGGAAAATCGGTTCAGATACAAAAAAGTTATGACCAAAATTAAATTTTTTTTTTAAATACCCACTTTCGGGAACCATAGATCTCCCCGAGGCCAAGCTTTATAACTCCAGTAAATGGCTAATTTATTCTTCAACACGTTGGTATATAAATCTGCCAAATCGGTTAAAAAATGGCTGAGTTATAACCGAAATACTGAATCCCCAAAAATTACTCTTTTTATAATTAACTTTGTTAAAATATATATTTACAAGTATATATAAATGTTTATATATAAATAAAAATTAAGTAAATGGTAAAATTCTTCCTTAATACGTCGGTATATAAAAATATCAAATCGGTTGGACAATGGGTAATTTATGAGCAAAATACTCCAAAAATGGGCTAAAAAACATCAAAATTTTTATAAAAACCTAAATTTTAGGGCTGCCATATGTCCTATGTATATGACTTATATACCAAAATGTCGGAAATTTGTATGAGTTATAACCGAAATACTGGGGTCTAATCACCGCATACGATATCGAGCAAAATTCATCGAAATTATTTATTTTGGTATCTTGAAACTCGATATCGAATGAAATGTATTGAATTTGAAATAACAGCATTAGACATCGAGTTACTCGACATTACATTTATCGAGTTTTCATTCGATACGCCAGTATCGTATGCAAAAAAATTCAGTAGTTTATTCGATACGATAGTATCGAATGCGGTGATTAGACCCCTGAATTCCCGAAAATTACTCTTGTTATACCCTTCACGGAAGGTAAAAAAGGTATATATAACTGTAATTTCTACAATATTGATCCTACACCCTATAAAGTATATATATTCTGGGCCCTTATGAAAAGCGAAGTTCAAAACCGGTTGTCTCTTATTTAAAAAAAAAAAATTACCAGTTTTATTTAGTTTTTGTTTAATTGCTATGTATTCTGCTCGCACAATGGTGAAGAGTATATAAGATTCGGCACAGCCGAATATAGCACTCTTACTTGTTTTTTATTTAATTTTGTATTAAAAAAATACTTTTAGTAAAATGCATGTAGGATTTGTTTACATACGCATAACAATGTCGTATACTTTAAAGGAATAAAAACATCAAATCGTACAATCAATGTTGCTCAACATTTTTCACAATTTAAACAGAGTAATAGGCTTAAGGAAGGAAAGATAAAGTAAAAAAGACCAAAAAAGTTCATGTGACAAATTAAAAGTTCTTTTTGTCAATCAGTATAATTAAAAGAATGTTTTTATTTTTAAGTTGTTTTCAAAAAGAACCGTCTTTAGCGTTTAACTATGATTATGGGCCCATCGTTCTAAGCTATACTTTCGAAAAAGTCGACTTTATTTTTGACTATGATTACGGGTCATTATCTTTTACCTAAAAAGCGATCACCGAAACCAAAAAAAACATGATAAATACTACGGCGTCTTTGCGCTATTAATTTAGGTGGTCAAAACGTGGTTTACAAATTGAATGGCATTCAACGATCGGAGAACGAAAGTGCGTGAGATGGCTAGATTCTGATTCCGCGCTTTAGATTCTCACATGCTTTACATGTTTATTTCATAAGAGTCACAAATCCCAGAGAAAAAGAAATGGCATTTGACACCTTAATTTCTAAAGCGTGTATTCAAGCGGTGGGCAACATGTAAGCACTTGAAAGGAACGCTTGATAATATTAACGCGCAATCTAAACTAATTTAAAAACAAGTAAGAGTGCTATATTCGGCTATGCCTAATCTATATACCCTTCACCATGATGATATAAGAACTTTTCATTTCGCCATGCCGAAGAATATAAAAAAAAAACAAAAAATTTATATATGTACATATGTACCTAAGCCCGTTTCCTCTTTTGCCAAAGTTGATGTTTAAAATTCGTTTTATTATCTTAAAATCGTTTTTTAGAACATAAAAAAATTAAATAAAAAAATTAAAAAAATTCTTTTAGGGATTCGAACTGGCAATATCATCAGTCATCAGTACAAATACATTTAAAACAAAAACAAAATTTTTGGAATTTGTTTTAAATGTAATTGTTCGAAAGAAAGAATTCTTCCGCACATTCGGTGTACGGTATCATATGGACCTACTTGTTTTTATTTGTTTATTATATTTGTTTTACGCACATTATTTGTAAGAGGTTATTCAATTTTATTTAAGGTTTAAGAATTTTCCTAAAAAAATGTTTTTAAAACTTAGATTGACTCTAATGCTTCTTTCATAGAAGGTTTAACATAATTACAGTGTGATCTCGATTTTCGCAACTCGAAAAAATTTGGCCTGTTGCAATTACCGAAAAGTTGCAATGATTGACCATTGTTTTTTTTATACTTAAGTGGCTCATACACGTATTGTACAATTATATCGCCAATGTGTATGTGATATACGATGATGGCACAATATATTGGCAACATTACAAAGAATTTGGATTTTTATTGCACAACGAAAAGAAAGTGAAATGTGTTGGCAACATTGTTTACCTTTTTATTGAATGAATTAAAACATAGTGCGACTTATTGCATAATATAGGGCAACATGGAAATAATATGGCGAATATCATACACAATTATATTGCAAGTGTATGGGCCGGTTTATGGACACCCATTTTTTAATTAAAAACTTCATAAAAATCTAAATTCCTTCAATGTAGAATAAAACCAAAACTAACTGTAAAATGTTTTGCTTAATATGATAACTATAACTTACCGTCAAAATTCTGGAAATATTTAACCGAAGATACATATTTTATTCAAACCAAGCAGTGTTCCAGTTACGACGAATTTGTTTAATATTTTATATGACTAATGTCTCTTTCAAACTAATGGCGTTCTTGACAAGTATGATAAAATATTAGACTTAATATTTTTCAATGATGTGGCCGATTGATTTATTAAGCGCTCATCCCCGATTACATTGCCTGAAGACTGCTATCATCCTACAATTGAATTAGTTTCTTCAATTCCATCTAAAATTGCATGTAAATCGCCGATTAATAATGAGGAAGTTTTTTCTTTCGAACGTACTGACTACAAAACGTTAAATACACTTTTCACGTACGCGAATTAGTACGCTTTATTATCGTTTTATGATGACGTAAATCAAATATGTAAAGTATTTTACGATAAACTTTATTCTTTTATGAATTTAAGTATTCCGAAAAAATATCTAAACCATTATCTGGTCCACCATGCCACTCATGCCAAGAATAAAAAAAATAAATGTTACAAAAAATTTAAACAGTCTGGATCTGCTGTTGACTATAGAAGGTATTCTGTTAGCCGTGCTGAATACACATCACTAAATAAATCATGTTATGAAAACTATATTAACACAATGAAATATAATTTAAAACGTAATCCAAAATTGTTTTACAAGTTGTTAATTCTAAGAAAAAAAAGCAACAGGCATCCCTTCTTCTATGAAGTTTAGACAGAATGAATCCAGTGATTATGCAACTATAAGAAACTTATTTGCGGATTTTTTCTCAACAACATATTCAGATTCTAATTATGATGATTCTGTTAATTACCAATTCGAAATAACTACAAATCAAACAATAAATATACCTTCTCTTGATATTTCTAATACTACAGTGGAATCTCTAAAATTAGTATTATACCTAAATTATTTGAAAAAATCATTACTGAATATTTAACCTATCAGGTGTCCAATTTAATACCCCCTTATCAGCATGGATTTCAAAAGAGGTGCTTTACTACGACAAACCTTCTTCAACTCACTACCGTTATAAATCGTGGATTTCTGGGACAAGAACAAACAAAATTAAAGTTAACCATTTGCTCATTAGAAAGAAATAATATTTTTTGGGGTTCACAGTCCTCAGTAATAAATGGATAAATTCATACATAACTAATAGAAAACAAACCGTTCTTTTAAAAAAAACCTGTTCCAGGCGAATTGATGTTCTTTCTGGAGTACCACAGGGAAGCCACCTTGGTCCGCTTCTCTGTTCACTGTTCATTAACGACTTGCCTACTGCGATTCAATATTCGAATATTTTAATGTTTGCTGATGATGTAAAAGTTTTTCTAAGTTATTGGCAAGTATCTGACCAACATCGTCTCCAAAATGACTTAAACTCGTTTTATTCATGGTGCCTAACAAATCTTATGGAGTTAAATCTTTATAAATGTAAAAATATTCGATTTGTCAGAAAAAATCCGATACCTGCACAATATCATCTTGATTGTAGTCAGCTGGAATTGGCCATCAATTTCTAAGACCTTGGAATTCTTTATTTCGCATATCACTATGATAGTAAATAAAGCTAGGGGTGTACTTGGTTACGGCAAGCGCTGGGCTAAAGCGTTTAATGATCCTTATGTCACAAAAACTTTGTTTACTGCGCTGGTAAGACCTATTCTAGAGTATGGATCTATAATATGGAACCCTATACATAAAAAACATTCCGATGCTATCGAATCCGTCTAAAGGAAATTCTTGTTCTTTTGTCTTCGTGGACTAAACTTCAATCCAGTATTCTGCTAGATTCTCTCTTACAAAGCTGCCCACTTTGACAAGTCGTAGGACTTTGTTAAACATATCGTTTATTTTCAACATAATTACTGGCGAAATAAGCTCTGGATATTTTATCCACAATATATCGTTTAATGTTCCCCGACGCCCATCACGTCATTTTATTCCATTACCAGTTCGATGTTTTAGAGCTAATTTGCTAATGCTGATTCTCCTTTTAGAATGTGCAATGAATTTAACAAATTCTATAATTATATTGATTTTTCTTCAAGTCCATTTCATTAAATTCATAATTATTTTTTAATAAACATTTTATATACAGTCAAATCCCGATAATTCGTACCCCGATAAATCGTAATTCCCGGTAATTCGTAATAAACTGTCGGTCCCTTGAAAAAATCTCATTAATTCGTTAAATTTCCATACATTTTGGTCCCCTCGCTAATTCGTAATTTTTTTCAAATAAAATCTTCTTTACCTCTTATAAATCGTAATTGTTAGGTAACTACAGCTTATAATTCGCAATAAAAACAACAGAAACATGAAAAGAATGATTTTTTGTTTACCGCTATTTTTTTGCGTGCGTTTTTGATTTTGCTTGAATGTGTTTATTTTCTTAAGATCTTAAGATGTTATTTGTTTTTTTTATCGTTTTAGTAAATAAATTGAAAACCCCCGTTAATTCGTATTTATTTTATTTAAACCCCGTTAAATCGAAAACCCCTATAATTCGTAAGAAATGCCCGGTCCCTTGCGATTACGAATTATCAGGAGTCCACTGTATTTTGTATTGTATATTATGTTAATGTACACTAAATTAAGAATTTTAGATTTTAAATGTCTGTAAGGATTATCATCCATAGACAAATAAATAAATAAATAAATAAAAAAGTTTCTGAACAAGAAATCCAGAGGAAAAGAAAGGGAAGAAAGAAAAAATAATGTTGCCCTTATTGAGACTGTTTTCGGGGTGTTGTGATAAGCGGGGGTTGCGAAAATCGAGTTGCAACATATTTTAACGCCGTTAAATAAATATTTTCTTCTATTATATTGCAGTTCAAAGATTTTTCGCTTAAGCTTATTTTCTTTTAAGCGAACAAAGTGCTTTGGAATTCGTTAAAACTAATACATCATTGCACTTCAGCAATTTTTTTTCAATTAAACAGCGTGCGTTTATGCAAATTCGACTGTTTTACTGTTACTGTCGCTATCAGTTATAACCGATGTTCAGTTCTTTGAAGCTTGTTAAACACATTTTAATTAGTATAATAACATTTTTTTGTAATTTCCTTTAACAGGAAAAGTGAATTTAATTACTCAAATATGTAATTCCATTTTTGATATTTTTTTTTTTTGTAACTTAAATTTGATGACATTTTGTAAAATATTCTACATAAAATCATAATAAATTAAAGAAAAAAATGTTGCCAGTTTTGGACAGGAAAACATAGAAAGTTTTCAGTCTATTTATGTATCTTGCCCGAGGCATTTTCTTTTTTTGTAGTATTATTAGAAAAGCTCTTTGTGAATTTTTTTTTTTTAAACATGAACATAAGAAAGGAGTGTGTTGCTTCGTGTTGACAGAAAAATTGATTGACGTATGACTGTGTTAAGATCCAAAGGGCGGACATGGTTATTTTATTTACAATACAAATTCATATATTGTCATCAAATGTATTTTTTTTTTGTTGTAAAATCTTTTTAATGTTTTGTTTTGTTTTTCTACATTTTCGTGGTAATTGAGGAATTTTTTAATTTTTTAGAAAATCTAAAAGAATTTAAAATTTAAATTGAGGTTTTCTTAATTATGTTTTTTGTTAATTTGTCTACTAATTTATATTATTTTATGTAAATACGCAATTTAAAGTATAAATAGTTCTGATTGACGCACAGTGGCTGAAGATCGTTGTTAATCGGCAATACTGTCACCTTTGAACCGATATGCAGTTTTTATAATTTTTTTTTACATTTTTAATGTTATTAAGCAGCTGTTAGAAAATAAAGTAAAACTTTTGATGTTTTTTCCCATTAAGTATGAAAACGCTTTTGATTGCGATTAAGAATAATGGTATTTTTTATTCAAAAAGGGGGATGTTTTTAAATGCACTGTTTAAGACTGACTGTTTTATTCTTGTCAGATTTATATTTTTTTTACTCATATTGAAAGAATCAATAGAAAAAATTATTAGTAGTTTTTTATCATTTAAAAAATTATTAAAAAAATATTTAAACTTAATTAATGTAATAATTGAATCAATTATTTTTTTTTTTGTGAACGAAAATTAAAAATATATTTTGGATTTTACTAACATTCTAGATGTTTTGAAATAAATTTTTAATTAAAAAAATAATCAAATAACAAAAAATTATTTCGTTTAAAATAAAATAATTTAAACTTGTGCAATTGTCAAAATCAATCAACACATTGTTTGAAAAAATATCATTAATTGAAAAAAAAATATTTCGATCTACCAAGTGTTAAATACAATTTGGTTTAAAGATTGATGTTTGTCTATTGACTGCCAGCAGTCGTCGATGGCTGCGAGAGTTAAACGGCAAACCCTTCTGAAGAGATCGAGTGGTTGCGATTGAAACATGTTAAAGGGTAGCCTGCCCGTAAAAACGCCTGGGTTCGAGCTTCAGGTCAGTCAAGAAGGAAAAATCTTCTATATATATTAAACGGGATGTGTGTATGTATGTATGTAACGTATGGACTCCGAAACAGCTGGACCGATTTTGATGAAATTTTCAGGGAATCTTCAGACTATTCAGGCGGGTGACACTGTGAAGTCCGATTTTCGGTCTGCGAGCGTAGGGGCGTGGCAAAATCCAATATGTATATAAAAAAGAATGTATAGTTGTAATTATAGTTGAATTATTAGAATTTTTTTACTTAAATGAATTTGTTTGGCTTGAAAAATTAGATTTTTTTGGATACGGCATGTGGGAGAAACAAATGTCAAATTGACTCACAATTTTTTTATGCGTCAATTTCATTTATGTATATGTAAATATTTTTACAAAAATATTGACCAATGGCAACGCAGCGCAGTCCGTTATTTCATTGTGCGACGTAAACACAGAATTTACTTTTTATATATTTATAAATTTTTGACAACAAATTTTACAACAAACACACAATTATATTCTATGATGCTAAAGATGCACATAAGAACATTTTTTTAAATGGCTGAGTGCGCTCTTTATTAACGGTAACTATCGGCAGCTAATTGAGTTTTTTCTTTTACTAGTTTTCATCGATAAAATAAATAAAAAAACATGCACTAAATCATTTAAACGCCTAAAATCGTCTAACCTAGGACAAATCATAAAATCTGGCAGCCACGTTTTCATTTAATGTTGAATTTTAAATACACGAACATATACTAAATGAATATGCCGTGAATGTTGTTGTTACGAGCTGGTCGTAACACCTAAAGGCCCAACCATAATGTGCTTAAATTGGCTTAAGCAAATGTACGAATACATGTAAATTATATGAGGCAAACCATATTCAACTTAAGAAAATTTTTTGCTAAGTTAAATGAAACTGTCATTTGCTTAAGCAAGGTGCGAATTTAATCGCACATTCCGTACGAAATCAAATGTGTTTTATTTTGTTTTTGTTTTTTTAAATACATTTGAGAGACTTTTTGTTAATTTTTGACAGTAGGTTAAGCAAGGCTATGCATATTATGGTTAGTCCTTAAGTCGTGTAAGTTAAATACAAACAAGTTACCGAATATGAAAATAGAAAAAACACGAAACTTAGCTTTGCGTGGTTGTGATATTGTTCATACATTTTTCTGGGCTCTTACTACTTTATGTAGTTAACACATGTACAAGTAAAAAGTTATTTGTAATATTTTTATGCATGAAGCTCGCTTTGTATGAAGAACAAGCCAACGAGCCAACCATATCAGTAAAAGCGAGTGTTTAAAAGTATTCGAGACTAAAAATGATTTAAGCATTTCTAATAGAACCTGCCTCATATTCGCTTGGTGAATAAAAAGTAAATTGTTTTGTTTGCGCTCTTTGTTAGTTTAAAAGTTCTTTTTTATATAAAAATATAAATTTTAACAAATAGAATCTGGGAATTTATTTCTCATGTTGAGTAACATTTTTTATTATACAAATTTTCAAATTATTCGAATGTGTATTCTAAATCAAATTACAATACAAAAACAAAAATTCTGATAGTGCATACAAAATATTCCTGGAAAATATTGAAGGAATAAGACTATTAAAGTATAAAAGCTTTTGAGGATTGTAATTTGACTTAGAATACACATTCGAATAATATAAACATTTGTATAATAATATAAATTTTATTTTATCAAAAAAAATTTAATAATAAAAGTAATATTTCTAGCTTAAACAAATTAATATACATTTAAAAAATAAGTCGAATGGGAAAGAATTTATATTAATAAATATAATTTTTGCAAGATGACGTCATTTTTACACTGCACCTTCTTCCTTGCTTTCTTTAAAATTATGAGTTAACATAAATACGTTTCCCATACCTTTAACATAAGCTGAGCAATAAGAAATATTGCTCTGTTATTTTGCCGACGTTATTGCCAACTTGCTGTGATGCTTATCTTTAGTGTAGACCTAGGGTCAGAAAGTGATTATGATTCTTTATTGTTGTGCAAATGTGCTATTTTTTTAAAAATTTAATCTGGCAACACAATAAACATGGTTGCCTGTCAAAAATCTTCATTTGTTTACATCATACTGAAGCATATTTAAATAATTTTTTTCTTTTTACTACATTTAAATTAAATTCTCTTATTAATATTAAAACCCATTAAAAATTTTAAATTTATAAGTTTCCTTAACAAACACTATGGCGCTTAATATGTCAAATGTTATTGTTTACATTTGTGTGCAACTGCGCAATTATGCACTACTATTTTTGCTCATAGTTTTTTTTTTTTTGTCCAAGCGAAGTAAAATTTCATGAGCATACGTACATTTTGTTGTTGTGTTGTATGCACACTTTGCACTTCCCACTTTGCATAAAACTCTCTCCATTATTGTGGTGTAGGGATAAAAAAATGTAAATGTTTTAATTCAATATTTTCTAGATCAACAAAATCTCAAACAACTAAAACAAAAGTTTTGAAAAATTGTACTTTTTCCCTTTAAAAAAATAAAAAATATATTTTTGCGTCTACTCAACACTTGACAGATCACTTAATTAAAATGTTTTTGCTCATTTATAATGTTTTTTGGCAAAAAAGTAAATAACAAATTATGAACATAATTTATTTTTGTTTGGCAGACTTTTTTAAATTTTTTTTTATTTGATCTTTATTTTCAGAGCCATTGAATTTTACCAACAAACTGGCCAGACGTTGAGTTCAAAATTAAATGAACAACGCCAGCAACCCGGTGGCAATCGTTTGGGAGGTCCACTCCGTTATCCGCATACGATCTTATTGTGGCTGAGATGTAATCAGGTTTGAAAGATCTTTACAAAATATTTTACACAGAGAAACTCACGGTTAAAAAACAGATATAAAGTTTGTTTTAAAAAAAACTAGAATTTATTATTTTCACCACTTAAGAACTTCTCATTTGTTGTGGCCACAAAAGAATGAAGTTCAATTCGTTCCACATCGTTTGCATTATCGTACTTTTAGAAATTTATCTGATTGTTTGATCTTTCGAAATGCATATGCAAAGCACTTACCTGAGAGTCTATGTTGTAGCTGCTCATAATTTAAATTGCTCACCACTAACTACAGAATATTATTTCAATGCATAAGGTATAGATATCAACCTTTGGGGTCGCTATGTTCCTAATCGCATTTCGAATGGGCTTATAATGAAAAATCAATAAAAAAAAAATAGTACGGGAAATACGAATTTTCTTAAATCAAGAGCAGAATACTTGATTCAAGATCGGATTATTCAAGTGTTGAAAATTCAACTTTAGCCATTTTTAACTCTTAACCCGTACTTCAAATATCCGTAAATAAACCGGTAAAGTGAGATAAAATAATCTCAAACTGTGCTTGAAATAATAATTTTTTGACCAACAAATATTAACAAAGTTGAAAAAACTAATTTTCTATAAAAATATTCCTTAATAAACGTCTCTTAATAAAACGTCGTTTTCAATAAATTCAATGTATGACTCTTGCTAAAAATAGTACAAATATTTCTAAAATGTCAACCCATTTCCCATGTCATTGTTGACAGAAAATGTGTTTTACCAAATTCGTATTCAAGTATTATTTAGATTTTATTCCTTTTCGAAGTTATCCCAATTTGAAACACTTAATTTACTTAAGCGTAAATTCGCAGTTTCAGAAGTTTCATCACATCATTATGGTGCAAATAAATCAGCTAGAACATTTCTTAAGTTTATATCAAAATTTGGAAGAACAACTCAGGACTATACTTTAATATACACTAAATTCTTCACAGTTTATTGTCTTGTTTTGGACATAATTTTTAACATAATTCATCCATACTGGTTGGTTTTCATACTCAACACATATAAATTAAACAAATAAATATTTTTATATACTTTTGTACATCAAATACCCAAAATAATTGTTTTTTTTGATTTTTGAATGATTTATCATTTATTTCAGCAACACTAATACCCTTGACAGACATAGGATTTGTATACTATACTACCATATTATACTACATGTGTGTCAACCTAAACTACAAATAAACCACGAAAAAAGTGATACATATATTGCTGGTTTATGTACTACCAAAATGTGGTATCTTATTAAACACAGCTTTTTAGCTGTGTTCAGTTAGAATTGTAGTTTGCATACCATGGTATGTATACTATATGTCTGTCAGGATTATAACAAGTAAGAAACCCTAAACCACAATATTTGCAGAAAAATTTTCGTGAGTGAATCCTATTTGGGACCCATGGACAATCATGGAACCGGTAAAACAAAATTATGTTGTGATGTCAAGATTCATATTTTTATAATTTTTCCGTTCTAAGGTGGTTTTAGTTAGAGGGTTTATATGGGACTTCTTGTTCTTTACAAATAAATTGTAAACGTAATGGAATTTGACTATTTAAACCAAAAAACTTATAAAAGATTACCGATAGTTGGATTTTGGCCCGGTAGGCTAGCTGGTAGCGAGCTAGTCTATCAGCGCCGGGGTTGCGGGTTCGATTCCCGCCAGAGACTCTATTTTCTTTCCTGCAGACAAGCATAGAGCTTCGCAGGATTAGCTTAGGAAATTTAAAAAAAAAATAAACAACATTAAGGCACCAAAATATGACTTTTCTGTTGCGACTTTTAGATGTTAACTCGATATCTAGAGAGCGACATGGCTCAATCGACCTAGAACTATGCCAGAACCAAGAATATCCACACATACACATATATATTCTTTATGAAGTCTTAGATGAATATTTCTTGGTTTTATACACAAAATGAAAAACAAAGTATACCATCACTTGTCGTGATGGAGGTTATAATAATGCAGAAATTAGCATTCAACAACTTAAGTTTTTTTCTACTTTTGCAACACAATTTATATGCCAACAAACAGTTTTTGGTGTTTGCCCTGTTGACGATAGTGTTGCCTCTCTGCTGATTTGCTATGCCACAACCGTTTTTTTTTTTTTTTTTTTGACCCAAAATCATCATCATCGTCAACATTTTTGTGCTGCAATAGTGGAGAGGGTAATATGCGTTTGTGGGGATGTCTGTAACACATAAAAATATTGGTTCGAGACCCACCTTTTAGTATACCTATAGACTCAGACTCACTTTCTTATGGCCAATTTTCAGGGTAGAAATTAAACACATTTATGTTTAAAATCGTTTTAAATACAAAATTGTCTTCATCACTAAAAACTTAAGTGGAACTTAAGTCACCGATGTTGTACACTTAATTTCAACTTAAGTTTCCATTGTAATATTTTAGCAAAGTGGCCTCAATACCACAACAATACAATAACAACAGGCAAAGCATTAACAGTCAGCTGTTTTTTCAGACCACCTTGTAAATAATTACACTTTTTTATATTTTTTTGTGTATTTAGGAGTGCTACCATACTTTTATCTTAATTAAATAAGACTTTACAAACAAAACTCAAAAAACCAATCTGTTTTTAAATACGATTTAAGTTTGTTATGAAAATTAACTTAATATAGATTTAAATACAATCCTGAAAATTGGGCATTAGTCGACCTTAGGATGTCCGTCCGACCGGCTTGTTGTTTGTCCATGTAACCTTGTACGCAAAGTATAGAGTAATGAATATAATCTAATGAAATTTTACTGTGGAGTTGGGTGGCGAATGGTGGGGCTTGGCCGACTATACCTTTGTTCTTGTTTTTCTTTAAAGTTTTGCTTTGTTTTGTTTAAGCCTTCAAGCGTTCTCGCATATTGATGGTTATTTGTATGAGATGGTATAAAGAAAAAAGATGTTGACTCCCTAATAAACATTTTTACATTATTGTGGCTTATATGCCAAAATTACTACAATAGCAACAATTGCAGAAGCCACAATTATCACTTATTCCTCATCTTCCACCGAAACTAGAAGTAAAAACATCAAACGCATCAAAACCAAAAATTTAAATTCAAAAAAACTTTGTATTAAATTAAAATTAAACAGTCAGTAATTCGTTCGGGCTACATTCGTTTGCCAAATAAACAAAAAAAAAGATTATAGTAAAGAAAACCGTCCAGGTCGAAAACAACATGTATTTTTTGTTATTGGGACAAACGCTTAAATTGTATTCGAATTTTAGATAAAATTAACAGACAAATGTCGTACAAACTATAAACCGGAAATGATGGTTGATCCTTAAAATATTGCAAAAACAATGAAATGTCTTGTGCAAAATTAACTGTTCGAATAATTTAAAATTTGCTTATTTTCGATTAACAAATGATTCAAATAATTTATGTCGATTAATCGATTATTCGAAAATTTGTATTTTCACAGTACATATTAGTTTTTTTCCTTTACGTAAAACAACAAGCCGCTACGTTTTAAATACCCTGTTATTGTTTCTTAACTCAGGAACATTTCCTTCGAGTAAAAATTTTTTCAAATTACTGAAACCAAAGAGTTTGGGAATAATTTATTTTAAAGAATATTTAGTGCACACTTTTACCACAATTATTCAGATGAAGAAGATGATTTTTTTTAACGAATGAAAACAACTTTCTACCAGACCTTATCAAGACTATTAAAAAACATATTCAAATTAATAAAAATTCAAAAAAAGTTTCAAGTGGTGTAATGGAGTACTTCTATTTTTTAGAACAAAAAAACAAGAAAAGGAACAAAGATATGGATATGCTTTATAACGCTTTACTTTCAATTTCTCCAACGTCAACAATAAGTAAAGGAATCTTTTCTAAATCAAGTTTCATCCAAACAAAAGACAGAAATTGTTTGAAACATTAATATTAAAACTGTTTTCTCTTTTTGAAAGATTTCCTATTTTATTCAAATTTTCATATTATTCGAGTGTGTATTCTAAGTCAAATTACAATCCTCAAAAGCCTTTATACTATTTGTTAAAATAATTAAGTTAAATACATAAAATTTACAATAGACACTATCCAGTTATAAGATACAAAGAATGCTGACGAAGGCCGTAGCGGGCCAGAAAATGCATTACATTCTGCTGGTATCTAATAGTTGTATAAATTTTCTTTACAATTTACTTCATTGCTTGCCAAAGGATAGCTAAAGTAAGCCCCGTTACAGAAATATACAAAACAAAATTTCTGATAGTGCATACAAAATATTCCTGGAAAATATTGAAGGAATAAGACTATTAAAGTATAAAAGCTTTTGAGGATTGTAATTTGACTTAGAATACACATTCGAATAATATGAAAATTTGTATAATAAATGTTACTCAAGATGAGAAATAAATTCCCAAATTCGATTTCCTATTTTATTACATGAAATACTTTTTGTAAAATTGTTATTACTTTTTTAATAAAATGTGTATGTCAAAAAATATAATTCTTTGGTCTAATTTTCTTAACTATAAAAAATTAAAATTTTTCGATTAACCGAATAATATTAAGTTGTTCGATTATTATTCGATTAAATTTTTACCTCAAATAATTTTTCGCGCGATTAATCGATTGAAGTATTGAATACCCTAGTAGAAAGATATTGCAGTTTAGCGATGATTTTTAAGCCTCTATCAAATAAGTAACAGCACTGAGAAGACAAAAATATGTTCTGAAACAAGAACATTTGACTATATCCGAACCCTAACCGCGAAAATAACGTAAGCGCCAAAAGTCAAATTATACAGGAGAGAGTTTTTTTATATGTTTTTTTTATATAAATTTTTTATGAGATTTGTCGCTTACGATAAAATTGTTCTTGTTTTTAAACCGTAACGGTACCTTATGTGACAATAAAATTTTAGGAGATGATGGAAGTGCTGCCAATAAAGTCATTTATTTAAATAAAACGAAAATTGAAAAGCGATATAATGCTTTCGTTATTTTCGATATGTACAGAAAGTAATTTTTAGCAACAGACATACCAAACTTATCATATATCTTTTTTTATTAAATTCACTTACATATTTTAAGTTGCTTGCGTTATTTGTTTAGATTTTTTCGGTGACCGATCTGTGAAAATGACAACTCACAAAAGTCTCCCTACCTAATATAAATTTTTATTTCAGTTGCTTTACATAATCGACACATTTATCGTTAAAGGTATCGAAGAATGCTTTGAGAATCTGAATCTTTATAAGAATACAACTTTCTGTTAGCATCCTTATAGTTAAAAGTATCCGCTTAACGACTTTTGCATGCTTAAGTAAAATTAACGTTAAAGTCAAAACTTAAGAACACTAGCGAAAAATTTTGATTCTGCCCCACTGTTTGTACTCTAAAGCCTGATACTGTGTTCAACATTTCACGTGAAATGCTGTCAAAACGCATATGAAAAAAACTTGTGCGGAATATCTATGAATTAATGTTGATAGAGTTGTACTCTGTTCATTTCGTGAAAAAGTTAGGAAATTTTTCTGGCAACATTTTTTTACAACTGCGAAATAATGTAAGCTGCACTTATTTCACGTGGAATTTTAAGCAAAAGCGAAAAAGTATCAACTGATTATTAAATAAGAAATAAAAAATTAAAATAACACAACCGGTAACAGTTTTTTATCCATATTTATATTCTTTTTTATTAAATTTTTTAATAAAAAAATAATTTTTAGTTAAATACATGTGCGGTTTGTTTACATACGCAAAACAATGTCGCATACTTTGCAGGAATAAAAACGTCAAATTGTACAAACTCGCATGAAAGGTAACATTGATACATGTCAAAATTTTCGTGTGAAATAATAAATGTTGCTCAACATTTTTAACAAATTTGAACAGAGTACTAGGCTTAATGCAACAAAAGAAAATAAAAATATCTTTAACTAAAAATTTATAACAAAACAGAAATATTTATTTAAATTAACTTGGTATAAAACAATTGATGGTGAAATAGTTATTTAACAATCATAAACAATTTTGAATCTTTTCTTTAAAAATATATTGAATAAGACGCTAAACAAACAATAGTAATAATAGCATTTGAGGTATTTTATTTCTCGTTGCTAACTAGAAATTTTGTGTCTGCGTATCTTATGAATCAATGTTCAGTTTATTGACGTAATTCTTCATAATACATTTATTATTATTTGAAGATCAAATATTTAACAGTTAATTTTGTCCCAAATAAAATGTTTAAACAATTTGACTTTTGTCTAATCAATAACCTGCACTTTTTATTTACTCAATTTTGAATTAAAAACGGAAACTTTTTATAACCAACACACTATAAGTGGGGATTGTATGATGCATTTATGCTAATGTGTGCAACACATAAAAATATTGGTTCTATACAGGCGCGGATCCAGCTCGAGCCTTAGGGGGGGGAAAATTTTTTTTGATGCAAAAAAGTAAAAATTTTGTTTTTAAAAGTTTATTAAAATTAATGTGTGTATATTATTTTAAAAAAGCGCAACAATAAGGTTAAATGAAATATAAGATCAGTTCATTATAAATTGATTTTTTTAAATAAGCAATTTATGGTATCCTCGTGTGGCAAATTTAGATAGTACAGTCTTTCTTCTGTCATTGTTGATCTGAGCCATGTTTTTATTAGACGACGCGCAGGAAATGACCTCTCTCTCGTAGCATTACTGACGAGTAGGGCAAGTTTTTTATGACACATGCCATTTTTGCCATTTCTTCAATTATTTTTTAAAAAAGCAATTTTTAATCCAGCTTGCCAAATAATACCTTTTTTCAACATAGAAATAAATTTTTAAATAAGCTTAGCGAATATGAGGCAGAATCTATTCGAAATGCTAACTGAATATTGCAAAAATCGGACGCAAAAAGTACTTTCAATTCATCTGTTCAAGCCTCTTGAAGTTACAAACGAAAGGGATTTCTATGAATGAAAGCTTTGGCTTAATTGACAGTGCTAAGGAAAATAATAAAAGATGTCAGTAAAAAAGATTTTGTTAAAAAGTTTAAAAAAGGTTTTAGATCGTAATACGTGTAGTAAATTATTCAATACTCCTGAAAAATCTATATGGCTTGGCATTTCAATTTTAAAAAAGTGTTTTAATCGATTTTCTCACAATTTTGTTTTAATGAAAGAACTTTTAGTGTTCAAATATGCTCCAGTTACATCTTGCGATGTTGAAAGAGTGTTTTTCATTTATAGAACTGTTTTATGTGATAACAGGAGATTATCAGGGGTGTTTTAGAAATCGAAGACGCAAAACTCAAGAATTTTAAACGTCGTTCTTTAATAAGATTTCCCCGATAAAAAAATTTTAAGACAAATATTATAAAAATATTTCTTTATTAAACAGAATTTTATAACAAAAATAAGATTAAAAGTGTATTAAAAACAACTTCCAAATTCTTGCGTTTTGCCCCCAAATTTTTTTTTTTTTGACAATTTGAAGAAATATACTATTGTACTTACAATAAAAACTTAATAAAATAAATGTTTCTTAAATAACATGTTTATTTTTGCCATTTTTCGTTTCATTTTTTATACTTGTTCGTGCCATTTTGCCAGCCATTTTTAACCATTTTTCGTGCCATTTCAAACTTGCCCTGCTGACGAGCATTGAAACGAAAATTTTAAATATTTTTCTTAAATTTCGGTAGATATCTTCACAGTTTATTAAAGCATCTACAACTTTATCTGATAGATTTTCAGATATTTTCCATGTTTGTTGCCAATGCAACAGTTCAGACTCAAGTTTAGATGTTAGTAGGTGTTTATCTATCTCTTTTATCAAACATAATCAGCTCATCAGCTAGTTGTGATTTTAAAAGTTTTGTGTCTGTATTTGACTTGATTACACTTTGAGGTAGAAGTTTAGGTATGTTCACTACATCTAGGCTATCTATTGTGAAACGTGTTTTGAGATCTTCTAAAATAAATTCAATAAGAGGAATGTAACCTACAACTCGGTAGTAATCTTCAACATTTTGAATATGATTGGAACCTCGATTTGAACGCAGATAACTTTAACTTTTTTAAAAATCGCTTTACATAGTTCTTCGGCTTTATTTCTTTTCTCTATAAGGCACATGATTTAAGTTTTGATAAGGCTTGGTCCTTTTTGAAGATCTATATCGTGCTTATGTAAAATGATAATAAGTGGCTGTGATACAATAACTATAATATTCCTTAAATGAATTGAAAAGTACTAAGCGAGTACCTTTATATGAGGCTTTTGATGAAGTATCTCTACCTTTCTACTCAGATATTTTTTCCAAAGCTTCTACTATATGATGTACACTTGTTGCAAAGTGTAAAATTGAGTCGTGACGGTCCAACCAAATACTTTGCTAAAACTGCGTTTCGCTTGGGATGATTATATTTAAAAAAATTTGTCGCTTCTTTAACAAATGATTCAACTTATTGTATTAATGCCACTTTTTTTGATTTATGGGAATAGCAAGGCGTTTATTTTGCATTTGGTCAGAATTTAATAACAGCTCCATTTTCTGCTGACGTCGGAGGACACCCATCTGTTCCATTTCCTACAAAATTGTTTAGGTCAAGACTAAAATTTGTCAAAACTTTTAGAACTATTGATGATAGTGCCTTCGCATCAATTGATACATCACATTATCAATATCCTTTGAAGCCTCTTCAAATGAGTTTACAACAAAGCCAATAAATGCTTTCCTAACAACTTTTTGTTGTATGTTGAAATATCTTTTAAATAAGGAAATCTGGGTTTTCCCCGACAAATCTGTGTTTTCGTCAAATATTATCGAATAGAATTTTGATTCATATAACACATATATACATAAATATTGCATATACATACTAAGGCTTATTAATAATTCGACCGCACGCATTTTCAAGTCAAACGTTTATTCTTTGGATATAAATAGATGCCACCTGCTGGGATTGAACGTAGAATAATAAGTATTTGAATACAGTAAACTAGATGTTTCATTGGAAATATCTAATAAATAACTATTAGAATTAAGATTTGGATACTTATTGAAAATTTCGTTAGATTCAATAAAAAAAACAAAAAAAAACCTTTCTGGGATTTCCTAAAATTTTGTGCATATAAAAAAATATTATTATTTGGAATTCTTGTATTATCGAGATAAACCAAACATATTTTTATAATTTAGGGGGGGGGGGAAATTTCCTTATTTCCCCCCCCCCCCCTGAATCCGCGCCTGGTTCTATAGCGCCCTGCAGTATTGATCCGATTGACGCGGAACCACCTTCTTAATCGTACGACCAATTGGCTGGTTTGCTGATAAACTCGTTCGCAGAGCACATGTCGCAATTTTGGCGATAATTTGATGAAATTTGGTTCTTAGACTTAAGTTTTTAAAAAGAATTAAGTCTTCTTCTTCAGGCAAAAATCCTAACGTCCATAATAAATACGTCGGCAGTAACTTCAAATTCTCTCTCATTTTATTGTTTTATTTCCTTTTGTTTTTCATTTTCTGTTTACAAAATTTATGTATAAATTTAATGAAAGTATGGTAGCAATGTTGGGAGAATATGTGTCCATGTGCGAGAGAATTAGGAAAAAAGCGTTCTGAAAATAAAATAGATTTTATTGCATGATGGCTTTCTTCGACAATATTTTATGTCAAATTGTGTTGGAAAATGTTGTCTCGACGCAGTTCTGTTTGAACACTTAATTGTGTTAACGACTGAGCCTATTAAAAATTATGAGG
The DNA here is from genome assembly GCA_949318255.1 of Pollenia labialis. Lineage (NCBI taxonomy): Eukaryota > Metazoa > Arthropoda > Insecta > Diptera > Polleniidae > Pollenia > Pollenia labialis. The sequence goes on from OX439142.1 coordinate 49,414,844, forward strand.
ATCGGTACATAACTTCACTCACAAAGCTGCCTTACAAACTTCTTTGCGGAAAAGAGTATTTTTGCACAAAAAAATTCTAATTTTGTTCGTTTAAGAAATTTAATTCGGTCCAATAAATTTTTTTTGCAACCAAAGCTCCAATATCAATTCCGAAATTAACTGTAGTGCGATAACCATTAGCATTGATTGTGTGAAATTGTGTCCTGGTAGGTCCAGAGTTGACCGTAAGTCCCATGTACACGGGAAAATTTCATAAAGATGTTGATATCAAGATAATATTAAGCACAAATAACTTTTATATGAGACTTAAGCCAATAAAATAATTTTGATCTGGTATATCCATGAACGCACATGGGTCCCAAATGCGGTACACCCTTAAAATTTTGTCTGTAACTATTGTGGCGTAGGGCATCATATAATCCTGCTTGACCGCCTACACTTTTTTAGTTGTTATTAATTCCATCGAACATATTTTGTAGTACTTACGAATTGTAAAGTTTTTATTACTTCTTGACTAGTGGATTTTTTTTAAGTTGGTAAATTAAATCAATTTAAACAAGTTTTCTAAAATTAGTTTCATTTTATTGTTATCATTAACTACTTTTGACATAATCTGGTAAAAATCCTACATTTTTATTATCAATTTAACAGCTAATAAATAAATTAGGTGGAGAAAGGGGTACAAATACAAATTTAAAATGTTTTGACGCTATTTGTTTTCATTTGAAGTTATCTTAAGCTTAATCAATGATCACACTTGTTAAATAGTTGACCAAATAAGCGTACTTTTGTTGATAGTTAGTGTGATTTAACATGGTCTTCAAACCACGAAATAAAACTAATTATACTGCTAGGCAAAGCAAAAAACTATTTTAATTTATTTTTTAGGATGTGGTGTGACAATTAAAATAGATATTGCAATCGGAGGAAATGATATATCTGTTTGCCTGTTCGTAACGTTTGTCTTCTTCAAATATTTGCCAAGTGAGACCGTACCGTCAACCAATAGATTTAGCATAGTATAATACTCGATTTTAGGGTTGATAAATTGCGATTTAGTTGGAGAAAAATGAGATAGACAAAATAATGAGTAAATATGTCATAGTTTTTTCGATAAATTTTTGGGATATTCCAGTTTTACCCAAAGATTTCATCGATAATATTGACATTTAAATTGAAACGTTTCAACACAATAAAAATTAAGTATAAACAAAATCTCGCTATTTCTGTCAAATATCGGGCTTTATTTCAGTAAGATTTCTATTCAGAAGACCGTTTAAAGTATGGGCCTTTGTCAGCTGTGGCCTTTCCCTTTTTTTTGTGCTTTTAATGCTAAAAACAAATTACATTTAACTTCAATTGAATTTAAGTAATTTTTAAGATTCTTATTCTTTTTATTGATTGAATTACACAGTGCAACACGAAAAAAGTAATCATATACGGAAAAAACTACGTGATAAAAGACAAAAAAAAAAGAACCGTGTCTCCCAGTTTTGTCATGCACTTTTTTTTTGTGGCCCCCAAAGATTTGGGGCATTGGTGTCATTTTTGCAAAAAAAAATGATAATTTTCTCAGGCTCATATCTTGCAAACCGTTCGGAATTTTGATTTACCCTCTGAAACAAAGTTGAAGGTGTAACTAAAAAAATTACACACAGTGTTACTCTAATGGAAAAAGCTTGAGAATGAATGTCTTTAAAAAAAAAGAAAGCACTCTTTTTGCTTTTCAGTTGAAAATATCCAAAATTTATTCTTAGATTGAAATGTAGACATATTTAAAAAAAAATATGGCTTTTTCAAATCTCTTTTTGTTTAAAGAAAAGGGCCGAGTTGCCCGGGCAACTGATGCACAACATTTTACTCTTACTTTTTATACCCACACAACTACATGAGGAGAAAATCAATGAAGACCAAGTAACTTGACAAGTAAGCTAGAAATAAATATACTGGTGGGTTTTTACTTTTAACTACTTCAAAGTATCATATTTAACGTTGGGTTGTAATAGAAGTCCAACTAGTTGTTATGCATTTTTATCATAGTTTAAAACTACACGCAAAAAAAAACATGGTTGTGGTAAACATATTCTAAGAGCAACATATTATGATAAGATTCATGATTGTAGTCACCATATTACGATTGTTATTAAATCATATTATGACCAAATATGTTCGTAATATAACATCATAATATTGTTCCCTTAATCATATTGTTATCCTGTTAATCATAAAACGTTAAGAAGTTATAATATTACTGTCATGGTAATCATAATAAGTTAAGAAGTAATCATATTACTGTCATGGTAATCATAATAAGATAAGAAGTAACCATAATAAGTTAAGAAGTAATCATATTACTGTCATGGCAATCATAATAAGTTTAGAAGTAATCATATTATTGTCATGGCAATCATAATTAGCTTAGAAGTAATCATATTATTGTTATGGCAATCATAATAAGTTTAGAAGTAATCATATTATTGTCATGACAATCATAATAAGTTTAGAAGTAATCATATTATGATGCAAAGTGATATGAACTGTTATACATAAATTTTTTACATCATAATATGATACAACTTTAAACATAATATTTTTATTGGAAAAAAATACTTATGATAAAATAAAAAACATAATATAGTTACTGTAATCTTTTTGTCGTAGGTCGCAATTATTTATAAATTATTTTATGGAGTTTTCATTATTTTTCTCTTAAAATAACACAAAACTTACCAGTAATGGTTAATATTTTGTACCAATATTTCACAAATTTTTCCACCACTTTAAGATTATTAAAATTTTTAAGCAAAGATATTTTATTTTGTGACACTACAACCCTTTTTTTAATGTTTTTTCTTTATTTTTTTTTAATTTCTTGTTTATTTTAATGGTTATTTTTTTATTTGTTCTTCAATAATTTTTTTTAATATCTTGTTTATTTTAATGGTTATTTTGTTATTTCTTTTTTAATATTTTTTTTTAATTTCTTGTTTATTTTAATGGTTATTTTTTTATTATTTAGCCACTCACTAACAAATAATTCGATATGTTTATGTAAAACACGACACAACTGATACAAAATTATTTTACAAATGGCGATACCAAAATATTATTAGAGTAACGATATTTTGATTGCATCTTAAACTTATTATGATAAATGTACATAAAGTTATCATGTTATGGCTATTAAATATCATGTTATGGCTGTGAGTAATATAATATGTTTTGAAAGTTATCTTAATTTAGTTGTTAGAAAAATAATTATTTTTCGGTCAACAATACTCAAATTTATAATTGTGATAAACATTAATATGTTTACAGTAACTATAATATTGCTGATATTTAATAAAAATAACAATTATTTGTGTACAACAACAATATATTGTTACAATAAACACAGTGTGGTTGCCGTAAACATGCCCAACCATATTTTTTCTCTGCGTGTAGTTGCTTTATTTACAGTATAAGAAAAAATGCAAAAACTAAGTTTCACACTTCCCCTCATAATCAATTTTTCATAGCTAATTTTTGCTTTTAATTATGTTTTTATTTTGAAATAATTCTAAGCACTAACGCCTGGAAACAGAGAGAATATTATTATTATTATTATTTATCATCCTGTTACATCCTTTTTTACTTTTGTGGAATTCCCCTTTCTTGACAGATGAAACTCTCAATTATAAGAAACCATCAGAAGCCCAGATAGGGCTTTCGTCATCGTTATACATATACTGTAAATTTGATTATTTTACTTAATAATTTCCACAAAAAGAATTCGCGAATTTTACTTATTTTTTACACAAGAAAATAATTTGTCAACTCAAAAGCCAACCAAAAATTTACGTTTTTCTTCTTGTAGTGTTGTTGTTGTTTATACAAATAATAAATTGTTCCTTACTTTCTTTTGTGGTATTGTTGTTGTTTTTCCAACAACGAACAAGTATCTTTTTTTAACCAACTTTCGAAGTATTGTTGTTTCTTCAACAAATGGCGTTGGACGCTTCACAACTTGTAATAAACTAGTCCAAAACTTTACTAGCAACGATTTTAGTTGCTGTAAATATATACCGATTGACTTAGAATCAGTTTCGGAAACAATCTAAAGATGCCCCTTCTTGTCCAAAATTCATGTTGTTATATGGAAAATAATTCAACCAAATTTATCTTATAAGTAGTATGTGTTCATTGTTTGGTTTGGTCCAAAAGTATTGTGTGGCAGCCTAAATCATTCTACCAAATCTGATTCGAATCGATCCTTATTAAGTCAAAGCTTCCAACATACGAATAAGAATCCTGCAAATGGCTTATAAAAACATGATTGTCCATGGATCCCAAATACTGTGGTGTAGAGTTGGGCTTGATAGACTTACTTCTTTTCTTACTCTTGTTTGATATTTAATAAGATTTAACGTGATTTTATTTAAACGTTAAACATGATTACAGGAAAACATAAACATTCCAGGAAAACAGCATGTAAGTAACAGTAAACCGTGGAATGGCAATAGTACTTTAAGGTAGGGATTGCTTTTCGGTTTGAACCGAAACCGAATCCGTGGTTTAAATGCCTAAAATCAGAAACCGAAAACCGACAAAAAACCTCGGTTTTAGCTAAATATGTATTTATGCTAAAAGAAATTGCAAATTATATACTCGCACTTTATATAAAAAAAAAACTTCATACGTAACAGCCTGGAACAATGGCATGGTATTTCAAAATTCTTTAAATTTAAACTTAGTACTAAGAAGAACAAATGTTTATTTTTAAATAAAACTACTTGAGTTAAAGCAAATAAAAAAATTGTATTACATACAAAAATATATATATATATGTATGTAGTCTTACTTTGATATTTTCCAAACCGAACCGAAACCGACCGGTTTCACATTTGTACGGTTTTTAGCAAACTTTACTTTAAGGTGCATGCAGCGCCAACGAGGCGTGAGAATGCACTACTCTAACACTTCGTTAAAACTTTGTTAGCTACCAGAAGGAATCTGGTAAGAAAGAATATATGCTAGGCATCTCAGGAAATTGAAATATTTTAAATTAGTAAATATTTTCAAAGCTTGAGATTTTTTTTAATAAGATGGTGTTACACAAACTTAGCCTCTTTCTTTTTTTTAGAAAAAAAAAGAAACATATGTTGGCCACTTATTATGCCCAGTACATATTAAGATAATTGACCCCGCACCTATTTATTTTTTGCCAAAAAAAAAAAAATACTATGAAAACTACTACTACAATAATAATAAATAACTTTCAATTTAAGGATGTATTGGATAAACGCTTAGACAAACGTGTGGATGCCATGTTGGAACAGGGTCTACTACGTGAAATACGAGCATTTTACAATGAACACAGTGTGAACAAAAGGTATGATATATGTATAAACATAAGCAAACGTACATCCATCTAATCCATTCATTCTCGCAATTTAATGTATTGGCGAAATGTTTCCAAATGATAACAAAGTAAATGAGGAGTTCCATAATCAAGAGCACTAATTTCACTATTGTAATTAAGTTAAATTCGCAATACTAAAACAAATCTAACCATTGCAAGTAGTGATGGCAAATGATCGATAATGACCACAATCGATATTAATCGATAGTTTATAATATCAATTAAACTATTGATTTAATTTTATGGAAAAACAAATGCAAGAAGTGTTGTGCGCCAGTTTTTCAATGTACTATCTGAATCCACACCATGAAAAGACACAATAGTTTTGTTTTACTAATTCGACAACAGAACATTAGTTCGTATGAGACAACCCATACCAACCAAAAAAAAACTGTATTTTTGACTTCCTGCGACATAAAACATTGGTTGCAGCAAATACATGTAGCTTAAAACAAAATACCCACAAAGAGTAAAATAAAAAGGACTGAAACGAACCTCGTTGCATAGCACAGTGCAACAAAATAACAATATATGGACAAAACTTCGTTATAAAAGACAAAAAAAAAAACCCGTGTCTCCCAGTTTTGCCCAAAGGCATGCACTTTTTTATGGGCCTTGGTGTAATTTTTGCAAAAAAAAACTGATCATTTTCTCAGGCTCATATCTTGCAAACCGTTCGGAATTCAAAAAAATTTAACATATAAAATCAAAAAAACTTCATCTTTAAGATCAAAACCGCAAAAAACTTTAAAAAAAATTCGATTTTTTTTTTACCTTTTTCCCCTGTTTACGTCAATAAAAGCATTTAGGGCATATAAACTTCCTAGGAAAGGTTCTTAACTATACAATAATACTTTTCATTGGATCAGGTTTGCATTTTATTTCATGTGTGAGTGTTTATACTTTGTGTAATGGTGTGAACACAAACTGTTATCCCAACAAACACGAAGTCAAACCTTTGATATGAAATGACTTTATCATATGACATCAAACGCAATTCTCAAACGTTTTTCAATTGTTTGATTTAACATTTAGATTCAAATTGATAATGATTTGAAAATAAACATTTGATATCAAATGTTTTATCAATTTGATGTCAAATGTTTGTCAAATGTTAAAATCAACTCAAAAATAAACTTGGCAATACTAAAGCGAAAAATAAATGTAAGCATTAAAAATGGCGATTAAAGTTACATTTTTTTACTTTGTGGTTCCGTGTGTTTTACTATTAAAAATAAATTTTAGTATATAGTGAACAGTTTATTTCTTGTGAAAAATAAAAATTATTTGTGAGAAATTACAATGATAAAAAATACGAAAAATAAAGAAAAATAATAAAACGGGAAAGTGAAGAAAGTTTGTTGAACGATCGCGGTGCCTCAATCCTCAAAATAAAAGGGGGCCAAGTATTTTGTCTTTCCAAAAATTAGAGGACGGAAAGAACACTATTTCATCTTTTAGCTGTGGTACCGAATGTTTATCTCAAAGTTTATTTAAATAAATAATAAATTTAAATTAAAAAAATTAAATAGTTTTATTTATATTCCACGTTGTATTATAATCCACTTTTGAAAAACATTTGAGAATTACGTTTGAAAGCAAGTTGAAAATAAAGGCATTTTTCAATTTGAAAATAATTTCCCCTTTTTGTTGAGAACGCTACTATGATTTTCAAATGATTTTTAAATCATTAACAAACGTATGTCGTTTGAGAAAATGTTTGATTTCAAATCATTTTCAATTTGACAGTCACAACAAAACTCATTTGATTTCTATCTCACAAAGTATTATGGATTACAGACAAACCTTAGTGGTTTTGTAGGGTTAGTTAAGTGAAAATGTAATAATAAATTTTGAAATAAATAAACGTTAGACTTGTGAGATAGTGAAAACTAGCCTTAAAGAAGATGCTTATTTTATTGTTTTTGTTAACAGGCATACTGATATCCCTACACAGTGATTTATATCGTTATGGAACTCCTCAAAACTGTATGCATACATATGTACATTTTTTATGAATTTCCATGTAAACAGCAAACACAGTAATACTTACATTCATATTAAGTTTAATTTCATATTTTTTTCTATTGCGTTCTCTTATTATGGGCTAATCATTTACTATAAATCAATTCTTGTTTGTTTTGGATACAATAAAAATGATCTATACCTAAATGTACATATAAAAAACTAACATAATACATACTGCTATGGAATGAAATCTTTTTGGCTGCTGATGTTGCTTTTGACCCCCCCACCAAAAAACTTATTTGTTCCACCAAACTCCTTGACAATTTTTTACTGTTTGCTGAATTATAATTTAAGTGTTTCGGGGAATACTACTACCGCTGCTTCTGCCACTGATGCTGCTGCTACTGCTGCTGCTGGCACAACGACCACATTATTACCGTCATCTTATACCAAGGGCGTATTACAAACGATTGGATTCAAAGAATTTATACCGTATTTAGAGCAATTTAATGCGGCAAATGATCAAAAAATTGAAACGTACTTACAAGCAAATGCGTATAAAATGCCAACAGAAGGTAAGTTTTTGTTTCTATTGTTATAAATTTCTTTTTATATTCAAGAATGAACAGGAAATTTTTGTATTTTACAAAGAAATTAAAAATTGTTTAAATCGTGAAAGAAGTGAATTTATATTTTATTGAATCTAAATGTAAACAAAATATCAGCAGTTGTCTTGAGATAAAGATTTTATCTAATCAAATTTTTAATATTTTAATTCGGCTCAAGTTCATCAAATTTAATTTTCATTAAATTATTTTTATGAAGAAAGGAAGAATTTACCTTTTTTTTGGTGACGGAATTTTGTTAAAGTTATAAATTATTACGCTGGAAACCTTTTTGAATAGAAAGTTTGTTATTTAGTAGTGTTGCCAGTCTAGCACAACAGTGTGTCTGCTCTGAGATCACAAGGACTTGCCTCATCAGTCATAACCAGGGAAACCATAAATGTGCAATTGCAATATATAGTTTTTATAATTTTTGAGGCATTTTTTGATGCATGTTCAATTTTTTTAGATACCTACAAAAGCTTTCGCAACATATAAAAAAACATTTTTTTTTTTTTGCGAATTTCTAAGCAAAAATTAAATAAAATGCAATAATGTTTTGGAACAAACTTTAAGTACAACGATAGACTCATTTCATATGTTGGTATTTAATTTAAATTCCATTTTAAAATCGGTTCACATTTGCAATACACCGTCCTCAAATCCTTTTAAGACGAAAAATCTCATATGGATGTTAATATCTAAATAATATTCGGCACAAATAACTTTTATATGAATTTTACCCTCTTAACGTAATTTTGATTTTGTGAGCCCATGACTGCCCATAGTTTCCAAAGAGGGTAAAATCACGAAACAATTTTATTTTAAGATTGTTTTTATAAAACTTAATTGTTAACAAATTGTTGAATATTTTTTTTCAAATTAGCAATTCTAGAATTTTAATGGCATATTTTTAACAATTTTAAAGGCATATTTTCAACAAAAAAATTTGGAAAATCGGTTGAAAAATAACCGAATAAGAAATTGTTTCAAATTTATATTAAAATATGTATGTAACTTAAATTCATCATTAAAGTTTTGTGCGTACATAACGGTAACTTAACGGTCCTACCTTGTGGGTTCCAGTCAATTTTAGCTGTGTCGTCTGAAGGCGTGCGCAGCGTTTGACTAATCCAGCACCATTTGCGGTGCAAGATATCAATAACGATTGGACGCTGATTTGTTTATCTCCAGAGTTCCTTATATGTAACATATGGTGTTAGGCCAGAAAATTGTCTTCGGAGATATCGATTAGCAAACACTTGTAGGGAGCTTACGTCGTGTTCCACGTCTCCCATGCATGGAGGAGCACAGACTTGACACATGAGTTAAAGATAATGTTCTTATTATTCTTGGATATATGACAGAAGATTTTCATACAGGCCGAAGGGTACCGAAGGCTTGGTTGGTTTTCGAGATTCGGTATAAAGATGCTGTCTTTGCAAAATGACGAGACTTCTTCTAGTTATATTTTCTCTATGCGAAACCTGTTGGTGTTTACTGTATTGCAGCTCATTTCCTTGCTCTTGTTCATGTTTATTTTTATACCCTGTAGTGTGTTGGTCACCTTTAAGCATCTCGGACGATATGTTGCCGGTTCTAGGGGCCTTATTCGTTTTTATATGGTTTACAGCGCCCATAACTTCTGCGATATCTGGGCATTCAATGGAGATATCTTGCCATATTTCGTAGGAAACGCAAGTGCATATGTTTTAGTAGTTAGAAGTTGTTAAGGAAAGCATATTGGAATAATGCTGTTTCCATACTTCCAGTTGGTCTTTCACAGATGTTGTGAGCTCACCTTCGGCGCTGGATTTTAGATTTTGAACAACTGTGTTGAATGGCAAGACATAATATTCAGCCCAATTTGAACCGCGGTAAATGTTTTTACTTCAAAGTTTTTTTGTTTGATTTTTTCCCAAACTAACTATCCAACAAATTAAAATTTTGATTTTGTAGCTGTTAACATAAATAATGCGTTAAATTCATAAAAAGTAAAAAAAAACAAGTTTTAAAGGACACCTTAAATTTCCGTTTTAGGACAAAATAGAGACACTCTAATTACCAATTAATGTAGCTAAAGGCTCAGTTAGTCTTTACTTTCTGTTCTGTTACGAATCAGCTGATTTGTTTTTGTTGTTAAAAAACCTGTGAAATTTATTAGTTTTTCTGTTCTGTTGCGGTTCAGTTATTGTAAGTGACAGCAAAATAAATAATAAAAAATACATATTTATATTGAAATAAACAATTTATTGATTTTAAGAATGCATAAAATTTAATTTCTTCAAATTAATGTGCATTAAACTTATTGAAATAAAACAATGGACGGTGCAAAACTAATAAATTTATCATAAATGGCTGATAAGTTGCTACAGAAAAAGTAACTATTACAATTTCGAAACAGAACGGCACGGAACAGAAACAGAAAGTAAAGACTAACAACATGTTCGCACGACAGGATTTTTCGTAATTCACTCTCCCATTCGTAATCCACAGCCTAATTATGGTCCAAATTACATAATTCGTCATACAAAATTTTGAGAGCGGATTATCCCATTTGTACGTACTTAAATTTTTATTACCCTAAGGATTACTTTAAAATCATTGTGATCTCTAACTTTTGTCGGTTTTTTTCCATCGCCAGCTGTCAAAGCACTAAAAAAACAAACAAAATATAACATAAACAAAGAAAAGCAGGGCTGCTAGATTTGACGATTTTATGTTCCGAAATTAGCAAAGTGCCGATTTTCTGATTTTTTTAAAAAAAGTGTCGACTGTTTTTAGTCTCCAAAGTCTGAATAAAATATTACATTTTCTGACTATTTCGTTTTTTAATCTTTGAATGTTTAACAGCCATACCATCTCTTTCGCTTAGATTTTACGCTGGTATACCATACCAAAGCAAGAGCGTCAATGTTGTGTCATGAACGGTAGTGATAGCTTTCTTGTTTAATAAAACCCACAAAAAAATCTAAATAAAAATAGAGATAAAAACGCTAGATTGACCAAAAAATTAGCTTAATTGCAATTATTAAATAACAATAGCGGCAAACTTCACTTTTAAACGAGCTGTCAATATAGGCTTTTCCAATTGCAAAGCGTTCAGGCCGCTCTATTCAAAAACTAGGAAACGCGTGCCGCTTTTTAGGCACGGCTTTAATACAAGTCTTAATAAAGTCTTGGATTATTTTCAGAGTATAAAAACAACAATGTTACATTTTGCAGATGTTTCGATCATTCGTCATCCATCCCGCAGAATCTGCACATTTTGGTAGATGTATTAGCCAGCTTAAACTGGTGTTATCTAAAACCACAGTGCCCCGTAAATATTCCACAAGCAGTCTGAGTTCCGCTTTCTCAAGCAGCAGAAACCTGCCTGCCTTGCGCTGGGACAGTGTCATAAATCTTTTCGACTGTTTTAATCCAGAAGTGGACGTCCATGCGAGAAGGAATTCACGATCGGACCGTTCTGGTAACATCCCCCTGATGTGACCCACAGGGACGCCGAAGAAGCATGGTCCTCATTGACGGGAACCCAGCACAAATTCAATTCATTAGGTTTCCCTTACTCATTCAGAGACGCAAAACAGTCCATGACCAGCCTGGACTTTATCTCCAAAGAAGAAAGTGCCCTATGAGCGGCCTGGCTATCCGACATTATTTACCGTCTCAAGCCCCTTGCCCTCCTCCTCATACATCACCCAGCGCATACGATGATGGCGTAGATTTCCGCCTGAAACTTTGAAGGCTGTTTGCCCATTGGCAAGCCGCTTTGGAAACCCGGGTCCATGCTGCCCGCACCAGTATCACCGTTAACCTGTTTCGAACATCCTGCATCCTGCTAGCACCCCTGCAGGCTTCCTCCATTATAGAAATGTGCAGTGGAGGAATGTGTAGGAAAGCTCCCAAAGCCAGAGTGGGACGAGTCCTCATGGCACCTGTGATCGACACGCAGATCAGGCGGTAGACCTTATCGAATATCACTCTAGCCCTGACCTGTTCGATCTTAGTCCAACACGCCAGGGCAGCGCAATACAATATTGGTCTAATAATCGTAACAAAAGACCAGTGGATCATCCTGGGTTTCAACCCCCATGAGTCTCTGACAGGAATATATTGCCCTTGTTGCCCTTCTGGTGACATGGACCAGTTGAGGGATCTGTCCAGAATGATTCCCAGGTATTTCACCTCATTAAAGAATCCGATAACCGCTCCGTTAAGGGTCGATTCTTTAAGTTGCAGAACTCTACGTCTGGTGAATGTTACTAGAGTAGTTTTTGCGGGATTTATATTAAGTAACCTCTCCCTGCACCAGCCAAGTGTTAAGTCCAGGGCCCGCTGCATCGCCTCCGAAATCGTCGCGTCATCAAAACCGGTCCAGATATAACCAGATCGTCAGCATAGCCATAAGTTCGGAAGCCCAGGTTATTAATGGTTTCCAATAGCTCGTCGATAACCAAGGTCCATAATAGAGTCGATAGAACGCCACCCTGGGAGCAACATTCGGTTGCTTCAATGGTCATCTACGAACCACCCAGATCCAACTTAATCACCCTGGATGCGAGCATCTCCCCTATCCAGTTTCTTATGAGATCTGTAATACCCTTCCTCGTAAGAGCAAGGTTAATTGCCTCATAGGAAGTATTGTCAAAGGCTCCCTAAATGTCGACGAACGCACACAGGGCTATTTGCCTTGCTCCCAGTGCCTTCTCAATCGTACCTACAACGAAATGAATGGCGGTCACCGTAGACCTGCCCGATTAATAAGCAACGAGTTGTAAGAGAATATCTACATGAGTCTCATACGATTATTGACCTTAAAGTCTCATTAGATTATCTTTACCCACGTCTTCAACGATTCCCACAACGATTGAAGACGCGTCTTTCGCTGTACAATGGAAAATCTCACTCGTGTTACAGTTTTTCCCGTGTGAGGAATCTTCTACGATTAAAAAATGCGGTCATCGACGATCAAAGACGCTCTTCATGAGACTCCCAGTAGCTCTTACACGATTGAAAATGCTAGCTGGGTATGAAGTAATTAAGTTTTTTTTATAAAAATCAAACAAAAATTCTTTAAAAAAAACTAAATTTAAATTGTTCGATTTTTTTTTACGATTTTTCGAAACGATAAAGACGATTTTTTTTTATTTTTTCTCAGGAAACTATCGATTTAATCACAAATTTATCTGGCAGCCCTGAAGAAAAGTAAACAAAACATTGAGTCCATTTGCAAACAGCTTTTCTATTTACTGGGAAAATAAATATGTTATATGTATGTATGTATGTATGTCTGTATTTCTTTGGAATAATATTTTTTACTTCCTTTTTCTTTCCATTCTTAATACAAGTAACCGCAAACAAACAATTAAATTTAGAAATAAACAAAATTTATAAAAAAAAAGAAGTAGAACTGTTAAAAGCGATTAGGAAAATGCCGTGCGAACATGGTAATTCAAATCCGTAATAAAAACAGAAAGCGAAGTAATCCAAAGCACCGAGCGAACATGGCATAATTCTGCCTTGACTCTAACCCCGAATAGTGCTGGGATACTATCGATATTCTCCACCATCGCTATTTATCGATAGTTCAGATTTCACTATCGATAATTATTTTTGTATTTTTTATTGAAAGTACATATCGTTGGCTTAAATGCATATTACATATGTATGTATGAACGCACATTATTTTAGATGACAGTTTTTAAAATATTTTGCTGGTGTCCGTTAAAATTGTTTTTCTCTTTTTTTAAGTATTAAAATTTGATAACAACTAAAATTATTAACTAATTTGAACAACGAAAAAATGCTCGATTAACAACTAGATTCTATTTGCAACATACATATGTGGCATGTAGGTTAAGAAAAGATGCAAAGATTTATTTGAAAAGAAAACCATAAACATAATATTTTATTAAAAAAACAATAAGTAAAAAAATAGAACTAAACTTAACGTTTAAGCGAAAATATCATTTATTTTTCATAATTTATTGTAATTATGTTAACCATTTTTTCGAATGTGATTCTATGACCTGAATTTCAATTTAAAAGGCTTTTTTACACTAGATTTATTCCCTCAATATTTCACATACTTTTTGCTTAAGGCATGTAATGTACATTCCTCAAATTTGCAGTAAATCATCTAGTACTAAAGAATTTTTACTTATTTGGAAATAGAAAACGAGTTTCTTCAAGATTAATGCTTAAATAGATCGGCGGGAGCCTTTCAGTGCTAGCAAACAGTCGGTTGCGGGGTTCGTGACCATTTAACATTAACCCAATTTTATTACAAAACTTTATTATCAGACTCCCTAGCTAAAAGAAAGAAACGGTTACCTTTACTGTTTGTTATAAGTATGTGCGATAAATTTGTGTAAAATACCGGTACTGTTTTAAAAATTTAGCTTTATAGAAAAAATGTCTCAGATGTTTTTAGAGAAACCTAGCCTCGACACCCTCCCTAACCTTGATCCCAGTGGCCTAATATGTTCAACATAGGATCCCGTAATACACTACTCTTACAAGTTACCCCGAGAGAACAGAAATTCTAAATTCAGCAATTCATTTTGAATTCATACAATTTATTCTAAAAATCAAATTTTAACATAATCTTATTGATTATTTAAACTGTTAGAAATACCTTAACTATACAAAAAAATTAAATATGTTATATATAAAAAAACTAAATTAATAAAGTATTTCATTTTCGTTGCAGATTTAATATTACCAAGAAAAAGAAATCACCAAATCCAACATAAGCATGTATACATATGTATACATTTATGTAACTCTTGTATCTAAATTGTTAACGTTAACGTTACGTTTTACAAACGTTTATTACACTAAATGCTTACTGTGAAAAATTTATAATACCACGGTTGTAATAAATTTGTTTAATTTAAATGAAAGTAAAATCAAAAGAAATGACAAAATGTCATCAGTTTTGTTATTTTCATATATGTATGTAGTTATGAATGTAATACATACATTTATTTTGTTAATACTTAGGAATTAATTAAAGAGTTGGATTTCGTGATTATGTTTTTCTTTTTACGTTAGTTTCGTCTCTTTTCTCGTTTTTTTTCTTTCATCTATATATATACATACGTATGTATGTAGGCATATGTTTTAATAAAAAATCATAAATTGGTGTAATATTCAAGAATAGTATGCAGAACAAACTCATATGTATATATACATACATATTATGTGTTAATTAAATTTTCGTGTTTTCTTTTGAAACGTTTATCTTTTTTTCTTTAAATTTAGTTATTGCGTTCCATTTCTGATAAAACAACACCAAACCTGCCCATCAATGAACGTAATCCAAAATGTGTATAACGTGTATAATCTCTTCTTCATCAAACTACTATTGTGGATTAAATTCATTGACCAGTGCTTGGTTTTGGTCTCAATGAACGTACGCAAGAAAATACTACAAGTATAAAGTAAAAGTTATGTTCACTCACCCAGTTAAACAACGATTTTCGATCAGGCCTCCTCGAGATCGATGGCGTAGTGGGATACAGATGCGTACTTTCTTTTTGTTTTGCTGTGTTATAAGTTAACTAGTTACAAAGTTTGTTCTTGCATAAAAATAATTAGAAATAAAATAAATTATGTGCGATTAAAATTAGTCTAAATGGAGAATAATGTTATTAATTAGTAAGTTACACTTGTGGTTTTTCTCTCCAGATATCCAGTTTTACTAATAGGTTAATAGACGTCTCCCTGTTTTTAAAGAGCCCCATATTCTGTTTAGGTCATCTAAGGTGCACATTCACGGAAATATATATACTGATGGCAAACAATGGAAAGGTAGGTGTCTTGTTCGGTGTGTATTTCGGTCACCAGGATAAGATGTTTTTTTTTTCTTCTTCCTATACAACACGATCTGCCTTTTTCGTATTTTTCGTTTAATTAAAGAATTCTGGATTCTTGGGAACTGTCTAAGCTTAATCGCCAAATCTTCTTGTCTGGTTTTTATACGGGAAAAGAAGGAAAATGTGGCCTTTAGCGATTCTTTAAACTCGCTTATTTGAAGCAGAACGAATTAGCGATCAAGTTCAGGGAACTTCTCTGGCATTGGGTATATCAATGCACAAGCACGTGATTTTTAGGTTAACCTGGTAGGCAGCAGAATTCACAGTGTTTTACAACTTAAACTTGCCGTAATGTCAAGAAAATCGAATTGGAAGCTATCCCAAAATCCTTAAAAGAATAAATTACTTCGATTTTTCCGAAAACCACTTAAACGTAACAATGAAACGATCCGAAATAACAATGTAATTACAAATATATTTTTTTTTAATTTAATTTGTGGCTTGTTCAATTATTAAACGATGTCTATTCTTCTTCAAGGTTGATAGAAAAAAGGAAATAGTCGACATTTTCTTCATATTGATTAACTTCGATGAATTTCATGCAACGTTAACCATTCACAATAGTTAAGGTGTAAAATCGCCACTTGACCTACCGACTGCCCGAATAAAATTTTTCCAGCAACCCACAATATATAGTCGAACAAATCCCTGGCTGTTAACTTTCCCTATTGTTAGGTTTCCCCATTTTGTTACCTAGCTTTAATATGCAACTCCCTGGTTGAATTTTTCCCTCGTAGCCACGCATGTTTACAATATATGTTTATAAACATCTTAACAAAATGATTTCATGTATCAAAACTCTAGTTCAGTAAACAAAGTTGATAACATTCAAACATTGAAACATACATATATAAATGAATATTGGGTATGAGGGTTAATCTTTTCTTTTAATTCCATTCAAACATAACTAAAATTTTTTTTTTTTTTTTTGAAGTTCGCTACAAAACTGCATAACATTTGCTCTTTGAGCAGAAATGTTAGGAAGAATTTAAACAATATAAGCAATTAAATACTGGCTATAGAAGTGTTGAGAAAAGACAAATATCAGAAGTTATTTTATGCTTCCAATTACATTAGAGTACAAGTGTTAGGGAGTTACTATGAAGCAAAAAAATAAAAGGTTACTAATGATTCTGCTCAATCATTTTGCCAAATCATTATTCGAAACTCCTTAAGACCTAATGTCCTTTGCGTGATAAGTGCCCATTACCTTATTATCTGCATCGACAAGCACATAATAATGGTTTCCGATTTTTTTCTGAATTTTAGCTCGTACAAAAAGGGGGGCTAACTTCGAACTACAACGCTTCTCCATGTTGCTTTGGACAAAGTTACGTCGAAAAACTTCTTGACCAACGTGGAAAGTTTCCGGACGTGTCCTTAAATTATAGGTCTTTTGATTGAGTCGGTAAGCACATTTTAGGTGTTTCTGTATGTCCCCTCTAATTAACTGCAAATTATCATCTCTACCTAGGGGTGGAAAAGGTTCATCTAATATTCTAAGAGATTTTAATAAGGCGTAAGCTGAGCCATGTGTAATCATGTTGAATCCATATAAGGCATGATATGGCGACATGTTAATCGACTGGTGATAACCATTTCTTAAAGCACAGCTTATTGCACTTAAATTGTCGTCCCATTTTGTATGGTCTTGTTTAAGATACGCCCTAATTGCAGCAATAATGGAACGATTAACTCGCTCTGATGCATTTGATTGAGGTGAGTAAAGGGCGGTATACATGTGTTGTACACCCATTGAAGTAAAAAACGCATTTAGATCATTAGCTCTAAACTGCACACCATTATCACTTACAATTACCTCTGGTACCCCATACACATGAAAAATCTGTTTCTCTAAATAATCTTTAATAACCGCTGAGGTAAATTTCTTTAACGGCTGCAGCCACTGAAATTTGGTCAGGTGATCTAACACAATTAAGAGGCCTATGTTTCCCTTCTTGCTCCGTGGATAAGGTCCGAGTAAGTCTATAAAGAGCCTCTGAAATGGCCTAAGGGTAATGGTTTGATTACCCAGTTCTGGTTTTAGGATAAAATTAGGAGATTTGGTGGATTTGCAAATTTCACAATTTCGCACAAAATTTCTTACGTCTTTTACCATACCAGGCCAGTAGAACGATCGTCTTAGTAGTTCCAAGGTTTTACACATTCCTCCGTGTGCAGCGGTTGGGGAATCATGAAACCGAACGATAAGCGACTTACGAAGTTTTTCAGGAATCCACAATTTCCATGCTTTGTTTTCGTTTGCTTCGTTGCCATCAAGGTGTTCGGTACGAATGTAAACGTACTTTCCGACAATTTTAACATCTGGAAACTGCGCTTGATTTGTATTAATTTTATTCTTTAAGCAAGTATATTCTTCGTCCATGAAACAGGAAGAGTCTAAGTCAATTTCAGGCTCGGAGTAGTTGAGGATGTTAATTTCTTCAGAGGGATAACGTGACAGTGCGTCTGGAACAACGTTATCTTTGCCTTTTCTATGGCTCACTGTAAATTTATACGATTGCAGCTTTAGCGCCCATCGAGCTAACCGACCACTCAAATTTGGTTGTTTCATGAGCCATACTAGGCTAGCGTGGTCCGTAATAACTTCAAAGTCCTGAAGTTCTATGTAACACCTGAATCTCTGAATCGCCTCTATAGCGGCTAGACACTCGCGTTCTGTTACGCTATAATTTCTTTGAGCGGAGTTTAGCTTTTTGCTCATGTAAGCTATTGGTTTTTCCTGGTTATTTTCATCGAGTTGAACTAGCACAGCCCCTATTCCATAGTCACTTGCGTCACAGTGTACATAGAATTTTTTATCAAAGTCTGGGTTATTTAGTACTGGAGCAGAAGCTAACAGTTGTTTGATTTTCTCAAAAGCTTCTTGAGCTTCTGCATTCCAAGCAAATTTCTTTTTGGAGGATAACGTCTCTGTTATTGGAAACACTACTGTCGAAAAGTTCTCAATAAACCTCCGGTACCATCCGGCTAAACCTAAAAACCCTCTCACTTGTTTTATATTTTTAGGAACAGGCCAATCGCGTATTGCACTGACTTTTTCGGGATCTGTAACAATTCCACCATCACCTATTATATAGCCCAGATATTTAACGCGAGTTACGCAAAATCGGCTTTTTGAAATATTAAGTGTGATGTTAGCTTTTCGGAATTGTTCTGATATTCGTACAAGTACGCTTAGGTGTTCCTCAAAATTCTCAGACACTATAACTAAGTCGTCCAGATAGCCAAAAACTCTTGTCTTTAAATCCACTGGAATTAAACTGTCCATCAGGCGACACATGGTCTGGGGTGCGTTGCACAGCCCGAATGGCATAACAGTAAATTGATATAACGGTCTCCCAGGGACAGTGAAGGCCGTAAGTGGTTTAGAGTTTTCCTCAAGGGCAATTTGCCAATAGGCATCTTTCAAATCTAGCTTTGTGATAATATTGGCCTTTGGAAGGCGTGCAAAAATTCCCTCTAGAGATGGTAAAGGGTATGCGTCCTTAATAGTGACTGAGTTTACTTTTCTAGCATCTAAACAAAGACGTATTTTATTAGGTTTAATGACCAAATGCATCGGAGAGCTCCAGGGTGAGTTGGATTGCTCAATCACATTCAATGCTAACATTCTGTCAATTTCCTGGAACATTAATTTTTCTACAGCCGGAGATACGGGGTAGAACCTTTGCTTGATTGGTTTGGCTTCGCCAACATCAATTACATGCTTTATTAGGTCCGTTCTTCCCAGCCCGTGCCTTTCGAAGCTTGGAAATAAAGATATTACAGCGCTTAACTGTTGGTGTTGACTAGAAGACAATCTATATTGCTCCGCTTGGACAAAATCTGGTTGGTTAACATTCCCTGGTAAATTATCTGACTTCAAGGAATTTGAGATTTCAGAGGGATTGCCAAAAACTACTGATTTATCGACCAAGTCCACTGACTCCACTAGATTTGGTATTAAATTAAATTTCCTGCAAAAATCAATTCCTAGTATTAAACGTTGGGAAATGGTCGGTATTACGAATAAGTTTACTTTCTGGGTGGTATCCTTGAAAGTAATGTCTACATTAAGCCAACCGATAACTTTTTGTGGCACCCCATCAGCGGTTTTTACAAATGTCGAACATTTTTGGAAACAAGCAAAATTTAAGAAATTTTCTAGGGCAAAATCTGACCCAATACAGCTAACACTAGCTCCGGTGTCTAGTAAGCCATATTCGGAAAAATTCAAAAAAGAAACGTAAAACCTACTATCCTTTGGATTAGTCACTATAGCTGAAATTAGTAATTTTGTACAATATCTGCGGTTTTTAAAATAATTTTTTAATCTAATGGTTCCCCTTTTTTGTTTTCTGGCTTTTCCAATGGTGGCTATTGTGGTATTTTCAAAAATTTGATTACGTTTGGAAATATATTGTTCCCATCTAACATGATAAGGCAGTTTTGGGTAATTTATTTTACTAAAGTCGTCATTTTCGGGAACAGAAACATCTTTGCGTTTTAGAATCGTATAGTGGGTATAATTATTGTTGGCAGATGAGTTTGAATTTGAATGTTCAGAGGCGGTTACAGAAACTGATTTACTTATGTTAAGTTCCTCGGCTGCGTTTGGCCATGGAAGTTTTTTGACTTTCGGCGCTCTTTACAGGTTGCGCATTGTGGTTTATAAGTATTCTTAGTACCGCAGCCATAACAGAACACTGTGCGGTCCTCTATACAGTCATCCCACAAATGACCGAGTTTGTCACAATTCCAGCACCGCGGTAAGGAACCGACGTTATTAACGGCATTTATGCCAACTTCTACAGCTTCATTAATATCGACTTCTGAGTCCACATTGACCCCTGCTATTTGTCTCCGACCGAGCGGGGTGTTAACTTGACGATTGTGAAGACTTCGTTTAACATATTCGTCATCTAAAAAGGTTTCCCTCATTTGGACCAATTTCCTTAGATGTGGTATTGAATGCACAGGAATATACAAAAGCTCTTGCCTAATTTCTGGTCGTAAATTACGCGTTATGATTTCTATTAGTTCCATTTCCGATAAAGCAGTAGGTAATCTATCCATTATTGAAGATAATGCTTCATAATAAACATCGAAAGTTTCCCCCGGTTTCTGTTTTCGATTCCTCAACTCCTCGCGAATGTCAAAAGTAGACTTAAATTCCCTATACTGCGATCTGATTGCGTTACAAAATTCATCCCAATCAATTACACCCATTTCCTGTTTATGAAAACGCCAGAACCAATCTCTTGCTTTTTCTGATAACAGGATATGAAGGTTTTTACATATTATACGAAAGTCGCCATTAAAATTGTCATTAGTCAGTGACGTTAGCCTATAAAGAAACTCTTCAACCTTTAATCCAGTTGGTGAACCATCAAACTTTAAGCACCAATTTTGGATAACAGAGGTAATTTTGTCTGTGTTAAATTGAATTGGAGGAGGAAGGATTGGTATATTATTGGAAGGTCGATTATTATTTCCCGAATATTGCGGTTGCATATCGTTTAGATTGTTATGAAGACCAATATTCTCAGAAGGCCTGAATTGGCTTTGATTTTGTACGTTTGTCGCATTTGAAAAATTATTTGTAGAAGGTTGAGACTGATTCTGCACAGTAGCCGTTGGTTGTAAACTTCGCATGGACCGTTGAAAATGCGATTGCATTATCTGATTTATTACATTAGAGTCATTTGGCGGAAGTGAATTTTGGGGCTGAATATATTGATTTGGGTTGGACAAGTTTAAATTACTTAATGCGGCTGCAAGTTTTCTCTCAATTAATTTATTAACTTGGTTCACTGTAATGGGATTGTTAGATGGAAAACGATATGGTTGGCTAGGTAAAGCGGTTGCAACATTAGATGCAGTTTGGCTATGCAATGTACTTTGATCAACGGAATCTTTTTCCTCGAGATCGACAAGCAGACTGGCGTTCTCTTGAAATAAATTTTGGCTTACGCTCCTAGTTTGGTATCTAGTTTGTCCACCGCGGGGCTTACCCTTAACTTTATGTACACTTTGTTTAAAAGGAAAGGTTATTTGACGAAGATCTTCTAATTCACAGGTCAAATTACACACGGGACAAGAATTAGTGTTACCTAGACTGGTTTCAATGCAAGCCCTATGAAAAATATGGCTGCATCGATTAATTATCATACATGGAATTTTATCATCCATTTTTTCGCTGCATATATAACAGCTAGGTTCATGCCCAATTGCACAAGTAACTGGCTGTGAGGGAGACCCAGCAGCGGAAGACGCTGATGGTGGTGGAGGAGTTCGTGGGAAAGACATGGTATAAAGCAACAATACCCAAAAAAAAATTAATATACAATTTTCGAACTAAAGAACTATAATTGACTGGTTGTAAATTGGTTATTAATGACTTTCTTATAAAAAAACTATATTTCTGAACAAAACCCTGTAATTCAAATAAGAAGCAGTTTTTATTATGAATTCAGAATACTGTCCCAGTTAAGCAAAGATATTTCTATGTAACGTTTAATTTTCTTTAATATAAATATATAGGTATATAAATAATTAATTTGTTTGTACTGTCCTCTCTGTGTGGGGTATGAAAATATAAGAGTAGGAAAATATAACATATATAAATAACAAAATTTTTAAACAGTGGAGGATTAACTGAGCTATGGAATATTTAAAGAATATTAAATCTTACCACGCCGAAAACACACCAACAAAATGCTTGGAAATACGTGCAATGGCCAATGAATAGTGGATGCTAATTCGCAACGGCAAATTTACATAGTCCGTCCTATTCACCCGTAGTTGGCAACTTGTTGAAAGCGTACGCCAGAATATAATTTTCTCCAAATATTTTAACAGAATTGCTTAAGAACTATGAAATTAAAAAACATGTAAATGAAAGACAAAAAATAGTGGCATTCGGTTAGACTACTCGTCTTTGAAGTCCCCAAGTATCTAAATTTCCAGTAATGCATATCAATGCATTCAAATGCAATCCCTTCTAACTAGATAATATTTAAGCAACTCTCACAATAATTGAAATTTAAAATTGGTATATATAAAAAATTTTTACGAGCCAAAAATACCAAAAATGTAGATATATTTCGGCCCCACGTTGGGCGCCATTTGTAATGTACATTCCTCAAATTTGCAGTAAATCATCTAGTACTAAAGAATTTTTACTTATTTGGAAATAGAAAACGAGTTTCTTCAAGATTAATGCTTAAATAGATCGGCGGGAGCCTTTCAGTGCTAGCAAACAGTCGGTTGCGGGGTTCGTGACCATTTAACATTAACCCAATTTTATTACAAAACTTTATTATCAGACTCCCTAGCTAAAAGAAAGAAACGGTTACCTTTACTGTTTGTTATAAGTATGTGCGATAAATTTGTGTAAAATACCGGTACTGTTTTAAAAATTTAGCTTTATAGAAAAAATGTCTCAGATGTTTTTAGAGAAACCTAGCCTCGACACCCTCCCTAACCTTGATCCCAGTGGCCTAATATGTTCAACATAGGATCCCGTAATACACTACTCTTACAAGTTACCCCGAGAGAACAGAAATTCTAAATTCAGCAATTCATTTTGAATTCATACAATTTATTCTAAAAATCAAATTTTAACATAATCTTATTGATTATTTAAACTGTTAGAAATACCTTAACTATACAAAAAAATTAAATATGTTATATATAAAAAAACTAAATTAATAAAGTATTTCATTTTCGTTGCAGATTTAATATTACCAAGAAAAAGAAATCACCAAATCCAACATAAGCATATATACATATGTATACATTTATGTAACTCTTGTATCTAAATTGTTAACGTTAACGTTACGTTTTACAAACATTTATTACACTAAATGCTTACTGTGAAAAATTTATAATACCACGGTTGTAATAAATTTGTTTAATTTAAATGAAAGTAAAATCAAAAGAAATGACAAAATGTCATCAGTTTTGTTATTTTCATATATGTATGTAGTTATGAATGTAATACATACATTTATTTTGTTAATACTTAGGAATTAATTAAAGAGTTGGATTTCGTGATTATGTTTTTCTTTTTACGTTAGTTTCGTCTCTTTTCTCGTTTTTTTTCTTTCATCTATATATATACATACGTATGTATGTATGTAGGCATATGTTTTAATAAAAAATCATAAATTGGTGTAATATTCAAGAATAGTATGCAGAACAAACTCATATGTATATATACATACATATTATGTGTTAATTAAATTTTCGTGTTTTCTTTTGAAACGTTTATCTTTTTTTCTTTAAATTTAGTTATTGCGTTCCATTTCTGATAAAACAACACCAAACCTGCCCATCAATGAACGTAATCCAAAATGTGTATAACGTGTATAATCTCTTCTTCATCAAACTACTATTGTGGATTAAATTCATTGACCAGTGCTTGGTTTTGGTCTCAATGAACGTACGCAAGAAAATACTACAAGTATAAAGTAAAAGTTATGTTCACTCACCCAGTTAAACAACGATTTTCGATCAGGCCTCCTCGAGATCGATGGCGTAGTGGGATACAGATGCGTACTTTCTTTTTGTTTTGCTGTGTTATAAGTTAACTAGTTACAAAGTTTGTTCTTGCATAAAAATAATTAGAAATAAAATAAATTATGTGCGATTAAAATTAGTCTAAATGGAGAATAATGTTATTAATTAGTAAGTTACACTTGTGGTTTTTCTCTCCAGATATCCAGTTTTACTAATAGGTTAATAGACGTCTCCCTGTTTTTAAAGAGCCCCATATTCTGTTTAGGTCATCTAAGGTGCACATTCACGGAAATATATATACTGATGGCAAACAATGGAAAGGTAGGTGTCTTGTTCGGTGTGTATTTCGGTCACCAGGATAAGATGTTTTTTTTTTCTTCTTCCTATACAACACGATCTGCCTTTTTCGTATTTTTCGTTTAATTAAAGAATTCTGGATTCTTGGGAACTGTCTAAGCTTAATCGCCAAATCTTCTTGTCTGGTTTTTATACGGGAAAAGAAGGAAAATGTGGCCTTTAGCGATTCTTTAAACTCGCTTATTTGAAGCAGAACGAATTAGCGATCAAGTTCAGGGAACTTCTCTGGCATTGGGTATATCAATGCACAAGCACGTGATTTTTAGGTTAACCTGGTAGGCAGCAGAATTCACAGTGTTTTACAACTTAAACTTGCCGTAATGTCAAGAAAATCGAATTGGAAGCTATCCCAAAATCCTTAAAAGAATAAATTACTTCGATTTTTCCGAAAACCACTTAAACGTAACAATGAAACGATCCGAAATAACAATGTAATTACAAATATATTTTTTTTTAATTTAATTTGTGGCTTGTTCAATTATTAAACGATGTCTATTCTTCTTCAAGGTTGATAGAAAAAAGGAAATAGTCGACATTTTCTTCATATTGATTAACTTCGATGAATTTCATGCAACGTTAACCATTCACAATAGTTAAGGTGTAAAATCGCCACTTGACCTACCGACTGCCCGAATAAAATTTTTCCAGCAACCCACAATATATAGTCGAACAAATCCCTGGCTGTTAACTTTCCCTATTGTTAGGTTTCCCCATTTTGTTACCTAGCTTTAATATGCAACTCCCTGGTTGAATTTTTCCCTCGTAGCCACGCATGTTTACAATATATGTTTATAAACATCTTAACAAAATGATTTCATGTATCAAAACTCTAGTTCAGTAAACAAAGTTGATAACATTCAAACATTGAAACATACATATATAAATGAATATTGGGTATGAGGGTTAATCTTTTCTTTTAATTCCATTCAAACATAACTAAAATTTTTTTTTTTTTTTTTGAAGTTCGCTACAAAACTGCATAACATTTGCTCTTTGAGCAGAAATGTTAGGAAGAATTTAAACAATATAAGCAATTAAATACTGGCTATAGAAGTGTTGAGAAAAGACAAATATCAGAAGTTATTTTATGCTTCCAATTACATTAGAGTACAAGTGTTAGGGAGTTACTATGAAGCAAAAAAATAAAAGGTTACTAATGATTCTGCTCAATCATTTTGCCAAATCATTATTCGAAACTCCTTAAGACCTAATGTCCTTTGCGTGATAAGTGCCCATTACCTTATTATCTGCATCGACAAGCACATAATAATGGTTTCCGATTTTTTTCTGAATTTTAGCTCGTACAAAAAGGGGGGCTAACTTCGAACTACAACGCTTCTCCATGTTGCTTTGGACAAAGTTACGTCGAAAAACTTCTTGACCAACGTGGAAAGTTTCCGGACGTGTCCTTAAATTATAGGTCTTTTGATTGAGTCGGTAAGCACATTTTAGGTGTTTCTGTATGTCCCCTCTAATTAACTGCAAATTATCATCTCTACCTAGGGGTGGAAAAGGTTCATCTAATATTCTAAGAGATTTTAATAAGGCGTAAGCTGAGCCATGTGTAATCATGTTGAATCCATATAAGGCATGATATGGCGACATGTTAATCGACTGGTGATAACCATTTCTTAAAGCACAGCTTATTGCACTTAAATTGTCGTCCCATTTTGTATGGTCTTGTTTAAGATACGCCCTAATTGCAGCAATAATGGAACGATTAACTCGCTCTGATGCATTTGATTGAGGTGAGTAAAGGGCGGTATACATGTGTTGTACACCCATTGAAGTAAAAAACGCATTTAGATCATTAGCTCTAAACTGCACACCATTATCACTTACAATTACCTCTGGTACCCCATACACATGAAAAATCTGTTTCTCTAAATAATCTTTAATAACCGCTGAGGTAAATTTCTTTAACGGCTGCAGCCACTGAAATTTGGTCAGGTGATCTAACACAATTAAGAGGCCTATGTTTCCCTTCTTGCTCCGTGGATAAGGTCCGAGTAAGTCTATAAAGAGCCTCTGAAATGGCCTAAGGGTAATGGTTTGATTACCCAGTTCTGGTTTTAGGATAAAATTAGGAGATTTGGTGGATTTGCAAATTTCACAATTTCGCACAAAATTTCTTACGTCTTTTACCATACCAGGCCAGTAGAACGATCGTCTTAGTAGTTCCAAGGTTTTACACATTCCTCCGTGTGCAGCGGTTGGGGAATCATGAAACCGAACGATAAGCGACTTACGAAGTTTTTCAGGAATCCACAATTTCCATGCTTTGTTTTCGTTTGCTTCGTTGCCATCAAGGTGTTCGGTACGAATGTAAACGTACTTTCCGACAATTTTAACATCTGGAAACTGCGCTTGATTTGTATTAATTTTATTCTTTAAGCAAGTATATTCTTCGTCCATGAAACAGGAAGAGTCTAAGTCAATTTCAGGCTCGGAGTAGTTGAGGATGTTAATTTCTTCAGAGGGATAACGTGACAGTGCGTCTGGAACAACGTTATCTTTGCCTTTTCTATGGCTCACTGTAAATTTATACGATTGCAGCTTTAGCGCCCATCGAGCTAACCGACCACTCAAATTTGGTTGTTTCATGAGCCATACTAGGCTAGCGTGGTCCGTAATAACTTCAAAGTCCTGAAGTTCTATGTAACACCTGAATCTCTGAATCGCCTCTATAGCGGCTAGACACTCGCGTTCTGTTACGCTATAATTTCTTTGAGCGGAGTTTAGCTTTTTGCTCATGTAAGCTATTGGTTTTTCCTGGTTATTTTCATCGAGTTGAACTAGCACAGCCCCTATTCCATAGTCACTTGCGTCACAGTGTACATAGAATTTTTTATCAAAGTCTGGGTTATTTAGTACTGGAGCAGAAGCTAACAGTTGTTTGATTTTCTCAAAAGCTTCTTGAGCTTCTGCATTCCAAGCAAATTTCTTTTTGGAGGATAACGTCTCTGTTATTGGAAACACTACTGTCGAAAAGTTCTCAATAAACCTCCGGTACCATCCGGCTAAACCTAAAAACCCTCTCACTTGTTTTATATTTTTAGGAACAGGCCAATCGCGTATTGCACTGACTTTTTCGGGATCTGTAACAATTCCACCATCACCTATTATATAGCCCAGATATTTAACGCGAGTTACGCAAAATCGGCTTTTTGAAATATTAAGTGTGATGTTAGCTTTTCGGAATTGTTCTGATATTCGTACAAGTACGCTTAGGTGTTCCTCAAAATTCTCAGACACTATAACTAAGTCGTCCAGATAGCCAAAAACTCTTGTCTTTAAATCCACTGGAATTAAACTGTCCATCAGGCGACACATGGTCTGGGGTGCGTTGCACAGCCCGAATGGCATAACAGTAAATTGATATAACGGTCTCCCAGGGACAGTGAAGGCCGTAAGTGGTTTAGAGTTTTCCTCAAGGGCAATTTGCCAATAGGCATCTTTCAAATCTAGCTTTGTGATAATATTGGCCTTTGGAAGGCGTGCAAAAATTCCCTCTAGAGATGGTAAAGGGTATGCGTCCTTAATAGTGACTGAGTTTACTTTTCTAGCATCTAAACAAAGACGTATTTTATTAGGTTTAATGACCAAATGCATCGGAGAGCTCCAGGGTGAGTTGGATTGCTCAATCACATTCAATGCTAACATTCTGTCAATTTCCTGGAACATTAATTTTTCTACAGCCGGAGATACGGGGTAGAACCTTTGCTTGATTGGTTTGGCTTCGCCAACATCAATTACATGCTTTATTAGGTCCGTTCTTCCCAGCCCGTGCCTTTCGAAGCTTGGAAATAAAGATATTACAGCGCTTAACTGTTGGTGTTGACTAGAAGACAATCTATATTGCTCCGCTTGGACAAAATCTGGTTGGTTAACATTCCCTGGTAAATTATCTGACTTCAAGGAATTTGAGATTTCAGAGGGATTGCCAAAAACTACTGATTTATCGACCAAGTCCACTGACTCCACTAGATTTGGTATTAAATTAAATTTCCTGCAAAAATCAATTCCTAGTATTAAACGTTGGGAAATGGTCGGTATTACGAATAAGTTTACTTTCTGGGTGGTATCCTTGAAAGTAATGTCTACATTAAGCCAACCGATAACTTTTTGTGGCACCCCATCAGCGGTTTTTACAAATGTCGAACATTTTTGGAAACAAGCAAAATTTAAGAAATTTTCTAGGGCAAAATCTGACCCAATACAGCTAACACTAGCTCCGGTGTCTAGTAAGCCATATTCGGAAAAATTCAAAAAAGAAACGTAAAACCTACTATCCTTTGGATTAGTCACTATAGCTGAAATTAGTAATTTTGTACAATATCTGCGGTTTTTAAAATAATTTTTTAATCTAATGGTTCCCCTTTTTTGTTTTCTGGCTTTTCCAATGGTGGCTATTGTGGTATTTTCAAAAATTTGATTAC
This sequence comes from Pollenia labialis, assembly GCA_949318255.1. NCBI lineage: Eukaryota > Metazoa > Arthropoda > Insecta > Diptera > Polleniidae > Pollenia > Pollenia labialis. The sequence goes on from OX439142.1 coordinate 49,444,023, forward strand.
GTTTGGAAATATATTGTTCCCATCTAACATGATAAGGCAGTTTTGGGTAATTTATTTTACTAAAGTCGTCATTTTCGGGAACAGAAACATCTTTGCGTTTTAGAATCGTATAGTGGGTATAATTATTGTTGGCAGATGAGTTTGAATTTGAATGTTCAGAGGCGGTTACAGAAACTGATTTACTTATGTTAAGTTCCTCGGCTGCGTTTGGCCATGGAAGTTTTTTGACTTTCGGCGCTCTTTACAGGTTGCGCATTGTGGTTTATAAGTATTCTTAGTACCGCAGCCATAACAGAACACTGTGCGGTCCTCTATACAGTCATCCCACAAATGACCGAGTTTGTCACAATTCCAGCACCGCGGTAAGGAACCGACGTTATTAACGGCATTTATGCCAACTTCTACAGCTTCATTAATATCGACTTCTGAGTCCACATTGACCCCTGCTATTTGTCTCCGACCGAGCGGGGTGTTAACTTGACGATTGTGAAGACTTCGTTTAACATATTCGTCATCTAAAAAGGTTTCCCTCATTTGGACCAATTTCCTTAGATGTGGTATTGAATGCACAGGAATATACAAAAGCTCTTGCCTAATTTCTGGTCGTAAATTACGCGTTATGATTTCTATTAGTTCCATTTCCGATAAAGCAGTAGGTAATCTATCCATTATTGAAGATAATGCTTCATAATAAACATCGAAAGTTTCCCCCGGTTTCTGTTTTCGATTCCTCAACTCCTCGCGAATGTCAAAAGTAGACTTAAATTCCCTATACTGCGATCTGATTGCGTTACAAAATTCATCCCAATCAATTACACCCATTTCCTGTTTATGAAAACGCCAGAACCAATCTCTTGCTTTTTCTGATAACAGGATATGAAGGTTTTTACATATTATACGAAAGTCGCCATTAAAATTGTCATTAGTCAGTGACGTTAGCCTATAAAGAAACTCTTCAACCTTTAATCCAGTTGGTGAACCATCAAACTTTAAGCACCAATTTTGGATAACAGAGGTAATTTTGTCTGTGTTAAATTGAATTGGAGGAGGAAGGATTGGTATATTATTGGAAGGTCGATTATTATTTCCCGAATATTGCGGTTGCATATCGTTTAGATTGTTATGAAGACCAATATTCTCAGAAGGCCTGAATTGGCTTTGATTTTGTACGTTTGTCGCATTTGAAAAATTATTTGTAGAAGGTTGAGACTGATTCTGCACAGTAGCCGTTGGTTGTAAACTTCGCATGGACCGTTGAAAATGCGATTGCATTATCTGATTTATTACATTAGAGTCATTTGGCGGAAGTGAATTTTGGGGCTGAATATATTGATTTGGGTTGGACAAGTTTAAATTACTTAATGCGGCTGCAAGTTTTCTCTCAATTAATTTATTAACTTGGTTCACTGTAATGGGATTGTTAGATGGAAAACGATATGGTTGGCTAGGTAAAGCGGTTGCAACATTAGATGCAGTTTGGCTATGCAATGTACTTTGATCAACGGAATCTTTTTCCTCGAGATCGACAAGCAGACTGGCGTTCTCTTGAAATAAATTTTGGCTTACGCTCCTAGTTTGGTATCTAGTTTGTCCACCGCGGGGCTTACCCTTAACTTTATGTACACTTTGTTTAAAAGGAAAGGTTATTTGACGAAGATCTTCTAATTCACAGGTCAAATTACACACGGGACAAGAATTAGTGTTACCTAGACTGGTTTCAATGCAAGCCCTATGAAAAATATGGCTGCATCGATTAATTATCATACATGGAATTTTATCATCCATTTTTTCGCTGCATATATAACAGCTAGGTTCATGCCCAATTGCACAAGTAACTGGCTGTGAGGGAGACCCAGCAGCGGAAGACGCTGATGGTGGTGGAGGAGTTCGTGGGAAAGACATGGTATAAAGCAACAATACCCAAAAAAAAATTAATATACAATTTTCGAACTAAAGAACTATAATTGACTGGTTGTAAATTGGTTATTAATGACTTTCTTATAAAAAAACTATATTTCTGAACAAAACCCTGTAATTCAAATAAGAAGCAGTTTTTATTATGAATTCAGAATACTGTCCCAGTTAAGCAAAGATATTTCTATGTAACGTTTAATTTTCTTTAATATAAATATATAGGTATATAAATAATTAATTTGTTTGTACTGTCCTCTCTGTGTGGGGTATGAAAATATAAGAGTAGGAAAATATAACATATATAAATAACAAAATTTTTAAACAGTGGAGGATTAACTGAGCTATGGAATATTTAAAGAATATTAAATCTTACCACGCCGAAAACACACCAACAAAATGCTTGGAAATACGTGCAATGGCCAATGAATAGTGGATGCTAATTCGCAACGGCAAATTTACATAGTCCGTCCTATTCACCCGTAGTTGGCAACTTGTTGAAAGCGTACGCCAGAATATAATTTTCTCCAAATATTTTAACAGAATTGCTTAAGAACTATGAAATTAAAAAACATGTAAATGAAAGACAAAAAATAGTGGCATTCGGTTAGACTACTCGTCTTTGAAGTCCCCAAGTATCTAAATTTCCAGTAATGCATATCAATGCATTCAAATGCAATCCCTTCTAACTAGATAATATTTAAGCAACTCTCACAATAATTGAAATTTAAAATTGGTATATATAAAAAATTTTTACGAGCCGAAAATACCAAAAATGTAGATATATTTCGGCCCCACGTTGGGCGCCATTTGTAATGTACATTCCTCAAATTTGCAGTAAATCATCTAGTACTAAAGAATTTTTACTTATTTGGAAATAGAAAACGAGTTTCTTCAAGATTAATGCTTAAATAGATCGGCGGGAGCCTTTCAGTGCTAGCAAACAGTCGGTTGCGGGGTTCGTGACCATTTAACATTAACCCAATTTTATTACAAAACTTTATTATCAGACTCCCTAGCTAAAAGAAAGAAACGGTTACCTTTACTGTTTGTTATAAGTATGTGCGATAAATTTGTGTAAAATACCGGTACTGTTTTAAAAATTTAGCTTTATAGAAAAAATGTCTCAGATGTTTTTAGAGAAACCTAGCCTCGACACCCTCCCTAACCTTGATCCCAGTGGCCTAATATGTTCAACATAGGATCCCGTAATACACTACTCTTACAAGTTACCCCGAGAGAACAGAAATTCTAAATTCAGCAATTCATTTTGAATTCATACAATTTATTCTAAAAATCAAATTTTAACATAATCTTATTGATTATTTAAACTGTTAGAAATACCTTAACTATACAAAAAAATTAAATATGTTATATATAAAAAAACTAAATTAATAAAGTATTTCATTTTCGTTGCAGATTTAATATTACCAAGAAAAAGAAATCACCAAATCCAACATAAGCATATATACATATGTATACATTTATGTAACTCTTGTATCTAAATTGTTAACGTTAACGTTACGTTTTACAAACATTTATTACACTAAATGCTTACTGTGAAAAATTTATAATACCACGGTTGTAATAAATTTGTTTAATTTAAATGAAAGTAAAATCAAAAGAAATGACAAAATGTCATCAGTTTTGTTATTTTCATATATGTATGTAGTTATGAATGTAATACATACATTTATTTTGTTAATACTTAGGAATTAATTAAAGAGTTGGATTTCGTGATTATGTTTTTCTTTTTACGTTAGTTTCGTCTCTTTTCTCGTTTTTTTTCTTTCATCTATATATATACATACGTATGTATGTATGTAGGCATATGTTTTAATAAAAAATCATAAATTGGTGTAATATTCAAGAATAGTATGCAGAACAAACTCATATGTATATATACATACATATTATGTGTTAATTAAATTTTCGTGTTTTCTTTTGAAACGTTTATCTTTTTTTCTTTAAATTTAGTTATTGCGTTCCATTTCTGATAAAACAACACCAAACCTGCCCATCAATGAACGTAATCCAAAATGTGTATAACGTGTATAATCTCTTCTTCATCAAACTACTATTGTGGATTAAATTCATTGACCAGTGCTTGGTTTTGGTCTCAATGAACGTACGCAAGAAAATACTACAAGTATAAAGTAAAAGTTATGTTCACTCACCCAGTTAAACAACGATTTTCGATCAGGCCTCCTCGAGATCGATGGCGTAGTGGGATACAGATGCGTACTTTCTTTTTGTTTTGCTGTGTTATAAGTTAACTAGTTACAAAGTTTGTTCTTGCATAAAAATAATTAGAAATAAAATAAATTATGTGCGATTAAAATTAGTCTAAATGGAGAATAATGTTATTAATTAGTAAGTTACACTTGTGGTTTTTCTCTCCAGATATCCAGTTTTACTAATAGGTTAATAGACGTCTCCCTGTTTTTAAAGAGCCCCATATTCTGTTTAGGTCATCTAAGGTGCACATTCACGGAAATATATATACTGATGGCAAACAATGGAAAGGTAGGTGTCTTGTTCGGTGTGTATTTCGGTCACCAGGATAAGATGTTTTTTTTTTCTTCTTCCTATGCAACACGATCTGCCTTTTTCGTATTTTTCGTTTAATTAAAGAATTCTGGATTCTTGGGAACTGTCTAAGCTTAATCGCCAAATCTTCTTGTCTGGTTTTTATACGGGAAAAGAAGGAAAATGTGGCCTTTAGCGATTCTTTAAACTCGCTTATTTGAAGCAGAACGAATTAGCGATCAAGTTCAGGGAACTTCTCTGGCATTGGGTATATCAATGCACAAGCACGTGATTTTTAGGTTAACCTGGTAGGCAGCAGAATTCACAGTGTTTTACAACTTAAACTTGCCGTAATGTCAAGAAAATCGAATTGGAAGCTATCCCAAAATCCTTAAAAGAATAAATTACTTCGATTTTTCCGAAAACCACTTAAACGTAACAATGAAACGATCCGAAATAACAATGTAATTACAAATATATTTTTTTTTAATTTAATTTGTGGCTTGTTCAATTATTAAACGATGTCTATTCTTCTTCAAGGTTGATAGAAAAAAGGAAATAGTCGACATTTTCTTCATATTGATTAACTTCGATGAATTTCATGCAACGTTAACCATTCACAATAGTTAAGGTGTAAAATCGCCACTTGACCTACCGACTGCCCGAATAAAATTTTTCCAGCAACCCACAATATATAGTCGAACAAATCCCTGGCTGTTAACTTTCCCTATTGTTAGGTTTCCCCATTTTGTTACCTAGCTTTAATATGCAACTCCCTGGTTGAATTTTTCCCTCGTAGCCACGCATGTTTACAATATATGTTTATAAACATCTTAACAAAATGATTTCATGTATCAAAACTCTAGTTCAGTAAACAAAGTTGATAACATTCAAACATTGAAACATACATATATAAATGAATATTGGGTATGAGGGTTAATCTTTTCTTTTAATTCCATTCAAACATAACTAAAATTTTTTTTTTTTTTTTTGAAGTTCGCTACAGGCAATAAAAATATGGATATCGCTATTTTTCATATCGATATTTTCGATATTTTAAGACTATCGTTAGTTTCATAGCACAGCCCCCGAAGCATTAAAAATCATTCGGCATTTATAGCTTGAAAATTAATTTTGATATTTTAATTGGGCTAAAGTTCATCAAATTTAATTTTCATTAAATTATTTTTATAAAGAAAGGAATTTCGATCTACCAAGTGTTAAATACAATTTGGTTTAACGATTGATGTTTGACTATTGACTGCCAGCAGTCGTCGATGGCTGTGAGTGTTAAACGGCACACCCCTCTAAAGAGATCGAGTGGTTGCGATTGAAATATGTCGACCCCTTTGCGCGAAATTATCGTATATGCCAAATTTTTTAAATTGAGTTTTTGATGCAATCTTGTTCTACATTCAAAGAGACGTCACCTGACAAAATATTGTAGGCGAATTCTGAATTCTCTGCAAGCGAACGCAGAGAAAAGTAGAAAAATGGCTGTCCTGTAAAATTTGGTTTTTGTAACATACGATAATTTCGCGCAAAGGGGTCGATGTAATGCGAGTGTAACATGTAACCTGTCCATAAAAACGGCTGGATTCAAGCCCAGCGTCAGTCAATAATTAAAAATTATCAATCAATTTTAATTAGTTTCATGTTGTAAAATTCCTTTCTTCATAAAAATAATTTAATGAAATTTAGCCTAATTAATATATCAAAATTTGGACTAAAAACCATAAACAGTTCAACAAAATTACCACAATACTTATTATTAAAAATTGTTTTTTTTTCTAATTATAGGTAGTCATGAAATAACTAATTTTAATAGTTGTGCAGCGTATATTTTCTGAAATAAAAATAATATTTAATAAAAATCTTAAAAATAAAATATCGTGTAAATTAAGGTAATTTTCACACCCCTCAATGTAAACGAAAACCAAACAAATGCTGTAAAAGTGAAATCGTGCCAAAAAAGTATCGTGTAAATCGAAGGATAGGTGTATTTATATGAAATTATGTATTAAATAAATGCCCAAAATTCGTGTCGCATTTAGACTTTTATTACATGATGTAATTGAGGTGTTTTAGCAAAGAAAAAGCTTTAAATCATTTATTTACATTGATATTTAATATAAGATGGTAATTTATTGATGGGTTATAGGAATAATACTGGACCCAAGTGACTAACTTGAGGGATTAAAAATATTCGATTAAGCGAAAATCCTTTGCCCAAACAGCAATCTGAATTTATATTATTGATGATATTTTTCTTCTTCTTTTATAACAAGATGCGTATAAAGTAGTCCATTCATTTGTTTACCTCAAGACCGCAATCACTAAGAAGTTTGATTTCAGACAACAGACATCAAAAACATCTTGTGAAAAGAAGCCGCTTAGTTTTCTAAAAAGGGACCAAGATATCGTTTCTGAGGCGTTTCAATGAATCTTTATAACGCACTGTTTTTTGAACGTATTGTTTTTACTTATCGTTGTTTCTTGATAGAGACCTAATTTATGGTTGCCGGTGACAATTATATGGTTGAAGTAACTATAAAATGTTTAAAAAGGATTCTTTTAAAATTAAAAAAGTACAGGGTGGCCCAAAATTAACGAATTATTTAAGAAATAATAATAAATTTTTTTTTTCTTTTTAATACGGTATAAAAATGGGGAATATTTTTAGTTTAGTTATGAAAAATAATGTCTCGCAAGTGGTGGCCATTTCCTGCTTCGTAAATTCGTGCTCTTTCCAATACATTTTCCATAACCTTTCGAAAAACTTCAATTGTTATGTTGTTTATATCGTCGCGTATATTGCTTTTTATTTGCTGGATGGTTCTAGTCTTATTAATGTAGACTTTTCCTTTCAAATAACCCCAAAGAAAACAGTCTGGGGCGGTTAAATCTGATGAACGCGTACGCCTATTAAAATCACTTGTACGCGAAATAATTCGTTCACCACAGATGTCCCGTAAAAGAGCCATTGTGTCCCTTGCAGTGTGCGCTGGGGCTCCATCTTGTTGGAACCATACTTGCGGATGGTTTTCCACGGCTTGCCTTAAAACAATTTTCAAACATTGTCCGATATCTGACACCATTGTTGGAAACGGCGACCCCGTGTTAATTTTCAAAAAAATAAGGACTAATTATCCTTTCCGATGAAATGCCGCACCAAACCATACACTTAGGTGGGTGTTATTCTCGATGTTGAACTACTCTCGGATTTTCCGTAACCCATATCCTGCAACTTTGCTTATTAACGAACCCACTTAATTCGAAATGGGCTTCGTCGCTCATAATTAAATTATAAATAAATAAATAAAAATAAATTTAATAGACCTCAACAATTTGGCCACGTTGTTCAATTGAGTACTGCTCCATTTTAAATTCCCCAAGTCTTCTTTACAAAATACTGAAAAAAAAAGAAAAAAGAATTATAATAAAAAAGTTATAAGCAATTCAAACTCCTTCGATAATTTTGGGCCACCCTGTACATATAAAAAAATATGTATTCTATGCGTGAACTTTTTCTTTTAATTTTAATTATAAAGATTTTTAGGATTTCATTGCTGCTTTTGACCACAGTGTATTCTACATTATTCACTTTTAAATAATAATTGCCATAATTTGCGTAAAATTTTTGCGAAATTATGCATTCATTGAATGCTGCGAGCGATTACTTTGTACTTTCAGCACATTTAATTTAAACATTTCTATTGACACTTATAAATTCCCATCTATCTTTTTTACTAAATAAAACAAAAAAACACACACACACAAAAAATATCTCGCCCAGTAAATCATAATTTAAGTCTTAATTTTTTTTTCTTCATATAAATTCACTTAAAATTCACGATATCTATTTGAATTTTATAAGCACAGTGTGAGATTTTTTAGAGTTTCTTTTATCATATTTGTTAAATTAAAAAAATAAAAAAAAACTCTATTACAGAACAATTCAAATCATATGCAGGTTCAACAAACGAAGTACATGCCACTTTAGGCAACAGCAATGATTCCGCTGCTGATAATCTAAACTTAAATGAACCTAAAAATCAAATACCCCCAGGGTTGGAGGTATTGAATTCATGTTTAGATGAATTGAAATTGGTAACCCGACGCTATTCCAAGAAACAAATAAAATGGATTAATAATCGTTTTTTGGCCAGCAAAGATCGCCAAGTACCCGATCTTTACGAGTTGGATACAAGTAATGTGAGTGAGTGGCATCAAAATGTTTACTTGCCAGCAGAAACTATAATCGATTGCTATCGCAACGGGCAGGTGTGTGAAATTGAGCCGATGCAAAAGAAACAACATCCGGGTGCAGGTTTAAATGAAGAGGTACGTAAATTTTTAAGATTTTGGAAAAGTTTCATAGCAAAGTGTCTCAAAAAATTATTTTTATTATCCTTATATAGATGTTTTGATCAGATCTTTTTTTTAAGTGAGGTGATTTTGCGTTGATCGAAATATATGAGAGTTTGACGAAAATAAGGTCCTGTTTTATTTGTTCCGCTAAAGCAGCTATTCTGTCATCTTTTTTTATATCTCTTAGTTATTAACGGTGTTAATATTTCTTGTCTTATTCTATCCCGAGCAGAGAATCTGCAGTGCGACAAATAGTTAAAGTCAGTAATCGGAGGGGGGACGGGTATACATGTTTTTAACCGATGTAGCTTTGAGCCGTATTTGCGATTATATCGTAAGCGACAATTTATCAAAAAATTTTTTCTTGCAATTAAAATATAAGTAGTCAATGTAACGGACGAAGAAATTCATAGACTTTAAATTTGTACCGTTGCATAGAAAAAGCCCATCTAAACCCAGAAAAAATATTGCACTAAGAAAAAAATTTGTCTTTTATGGCTTACGATATACATAATCGCAAAAAGGGCTCGAAGGTTTATCGGCAACAAAAAATTGTATACCCTTAAAATCGAGATATATAAATATGAAGTTAGTAAGTATCGTATAATTCATTAAAAGATTTTTTGATTTCGTTGGAACTGTCCGCCTCCATGTAGTTGTTGACCGTTCGCGTCATCGGGTGCTATTTGGTTTCCACTCTGCATGGCAGACTTCGTCGAAAAATTTTCTTAGGGTGTAAGCCAACCCAACAAAATAAACAACTTGATAAAAACGTAGCTACAATCTTAATGCAGAATACATACAAGCAATCAAAAGAAAAAAATTGTCATTGTTCGAAAAAACTGTTGCTCTTACTTCTGATTCATTAATGTAAACAGTCGCTGTCAAACCAACTCAAAAAGCGTTTTTTGTTCGACAGTTTTTGGTTTCGACTGCAGTTTTTTAAACCCTGGTTGTGAAAACTCAAATAAATACATTAAAACACAGAAAAAATAATTTAGATTAGTTTAGTAGAAATAAAATAGCGTTCGCAACGAAAAAGTATTCGATCACGACTACCAGAATGAAGGTAGATACATCCATGCGCTCCGAACAATAGTTTTGTCCGGAGAATAATTTTTTTTTAACGAGATTGTTCTGCAGAACGTTTCACCCATTTCGGAAAATTTGTCCGGAAAAAACAAAGCTGCCATATAGTTTACAGATGTAAACAATTAATCAAAATGGCAGCACAACTAGCAAACCACTTATTTAAAATTGTTTTCTAAAAGTGTGTTAAAAAAAATGGACGAACAAGGAAAGTGATTTTATTATTTTTAATTTGTATATCATTTTTTTATTTAATTATTCAGCAAAAAACTTAGGGCCATTATTACAACTTGCCAATAGTTAAAAGTCAGATTTTGTCGGACCGATAAATAGATTTGCGTTATAAAACCTTCAATTATTATGTTTTCATCTATTAAATATTATTATTATTGAACATAACAGCAATAAAAAATGGAAGTTGTAATAATGCAAAGCTATTTATCGGTCCAACAAAATCCGACTTTTAACTATTGGCAAGTTGTAATAATGGCCCTTAATCATTTCAACTTTTATGTACAAATTAAAAAAGTGGCAACTCAGTTCATTTTGTTCTGAACAAAAATTAAAATTAAACCAATTCAAGAAAAACTTGCCGAACAAAAAAATTTCTCTCTCTCTCTCTTTAAAAAGTAAGACGTCAAACTCAATACAAAAAAATTTTGTCCGGACAAAAATATTGTTCGGGACGCATGGGTGAATCGAGCTTTAGCCCCCTGTATTCAACCTTCCGTGGATTTTTCCTTATTTTCAGGAAACGGTTTTTGTTGTTTCCTACTTTTTTCATATTTTATTGATTACCCAGTAAAAAATGATCTCCAAAAGGAGCAGGTTTTGTGTACGAATTCATACCTCAAATCGCTTCAAACCTGCTGATAGGATGTCTAATTTTTGTATAGGGTGATCCCGGTTTAGAGGACTGTTTTCTGCTGACAATAAGCGCTTCTTTTAACATGCCAACAAAGCACTCCTAAAGTGCTTTTTTAAGGGCTAACTATATTAACATATTCATTAGTATTTTGCTTTTTATAATAATTTTCGTAAACCCTACATATTTGTATATTGTTTTCGCTTTAATAACTTCTTCGATGTCAGCACTTAAATAGCAGCTTTTTTGTGTATTTTATTCTTTATAATTTACTGCTGTATAAAAGCTCTCTTATTGAAGCGCTCGATTATGCGCTTTTCCCCTTAAGTGCTTCAAAAACCCCATTTTGGGTAATAGTAATTTGGTATAAAGATCACAACCACTAAAAACAGTACAAAAGTCACAAGATAATAAGAAACACTTGGGCTATTCACAAGGTAGTCATAAAGTTGTCATATGTCTTAAAATATTTAAAAGAAATATATATGACTGCTGTGGGCAAGCGCTTATAATTTAGATTTCTAATGTACAGTTACGACAAAATAATGAACACAGCATTAAAATTTTCATTCTGTTTCAAACACAGCAATATATTTTTTTTAAACAATTGTAAAAGTTTATTTAGGACATTATGACGATATGACTTGATAGCACACCTTGTGAATAGCCCAACTGTATATTTCCATTGACGCCTTAAACTATGGCTGACTTCATAAACGCAGTTTGCAATGCAGCACTGCAAACAAATGCGTAGACAAGGCAAAGCAATACATTGTGGCAACACTGCATTGTAAAAAAATGCAATGATATTTTGACACATTTATGAACGCATGAATACTTTGCATCATTTGTTGTGTTTCGTTTGTGTTTACATAAATAAAAAAAATTTTCATGTATAAAGCATCACAAGTAAAACCACTGCACAAATTTGACTAATGTTGCGCATTAAAAAGTATTGCCATGCAATAATGAACTTGAGGCATTGCCAAAACTAATTTCACTGCGTTTATGAACATTTTACATTTCAGTGTTGCTTTGCAAACTGCGTTTATGAAGTCAGCCTATGCTTTTAAAAAAATTTTATCCATCTAATTTGTTTCTTTCTCTCTCTTTAGACTTTTAATTTCTGTTCGATTTGTGAACGTCATTTTATTGGCGAATTTCAGTGGTACTTACATTTAAAATCGAACAAACACAAGAAACGTAAAGAGGGCCTCAGGAAAAAGTCCAAAATACAAACCTCAGACGAAGCCAAGTCTCCAGACTTGGAAGCTAAATAAAATGTTGCAAAAAAAAAAACTTGTGGATATTTGATATTTGTTTCAAATATTAAATAATATATTTCTTTTTTATTGTCTATTATTTACTATCTTTACAGTTATTGTATGTATGTATGTATACTTGTTTGTATGTTATGTTGACATAAATAAAGTAAAATTTTGAAAACAAATTTGGTAAATATTAAAAAGTTAAATAAATAAATACACAATTCATTTAACGTGACAACGAGTTTTTAATTTACATAAGTTTCTTTTTAAACAAAGTTCAACAGTAAGTAGCTTTCTTTTGATATATAATACATTTCCTTTAATTTATATAGAATACAATAAATACAATTAATATTTGATTTTTTTAAGGGATTAAATAATTTCACGTTTTAACATTTTATTTCAATTTAAATATATAAATACTGTTTTTTAGTTCTTTAATTACCTTTTTGGGTGGTTTATTTTAAATAGTTTTTAATATGTATTATGTATGTATATTGTTATAATTAAAGTATACGTTTAACATTTATAAATAATTTTATAAATTTTTCTTTTTTTTAAATAAATATATTTGTTTTAATAAATAGTTTATTTTTTTATTTTGTAGTAAGTACTTTGCACCATTTTAAAAGTTAAATTTAATACATAGAACCCTGTCTATAAATAGGGGATTTAATATAACAGCGCAAGGTACTTTAACCGCCCTTGATTTATTTTCATTTTTGATATGATATTAAGTGGAAACATTCATAATGATTTTCAATATTTTCAAATAATTCGTTCGATTTCGTTAAAAAGTAAATACGTAATTTTTATTCAGTTAAGAGTTTCTTTTTAACTTTTTTTTATTATTTATCATATTTAATTAGTTTTTGAATGAATCACATTTTGTATGCTTGAAAAATTCAACATTTAGATTTTTTGGAAAATTTTGGATAAGTTACTGGAATGAATAACATAATTTGGATTATCGTATAAATAATAAAAAAAAATGGGTTTAATATAACTATGTACATATCATTGGGTTTAAAATCAAATTTTTTTATGTATTAGAATTTTAAAATGATTTTGCACGGATAATGTGATGCGAACCCATGGTTTTGTTTATATTTAAAATTGTCTGTTAATACACGGAGTGATGAAAACTCTTTGAACAGTACACGAGTAAAAACATTTAAAAATGGTCTTAAAAGGGCTAAATTAAAAAAAAATACGGCTTGAGTAGATTTGTGGCATTCACAAGGTGTATTTTTAAGTCATATTGTCATAATGTGCTAAATAATATTTTAATAAATGTTGTTGTGTTTTAAACAAAACAAAAATTATTATGCTGTGTTCATTGATTCGTCATAACTGTACAGTAGAAATCTAAATTATAAGCGGTAGCCCCCAGCAGTCATATATATTTCTTGTAATTATTTTACGACACATGGACTTTACAACATTATGCTAATTTTTTTTTTTAATAAATTTTAAAAAATGGCCAGAATTTTATTTTATTGTTTAGCACAGTTTAATAAAAAATTCAATTTTAAATTAAATTGAAGGCTGCCAGAAAAATAAAAAAAGAAAAAAATTACCCAAAAAATGGAAATTTTATACAAAAATGATGAAAAAGGCCAAAAAATATTTAATAATTCTTAGAGAGTAGTTTTAAACATTGGTTAACCAACACATTAAGCCCAGCAAAAGTAAATGGGTTTTTATGTATTGGTTAACTAATGTGAACTTTAACTTTTTTTGCATAGGGGCGTAAGACCCTATGGATATTTTACCATCTTCTCCCTTTTAAATAAATCTATATTTTCTTTTTATTTTCCAACAGTTAACATTGGTTGCTTTTACCTTCCTACTTAACATAATTTTAGCGGTTTTTAAACTGTCTGAAGACATAAACACCACACCATTGTCCTGAGCACTGTCGAAAGAAAAGATTGCGAGGTTCTCTCCAAAATACAGATTTATTTAGCGCGGTGTTATATGCCCAAAACTTCAATTCCCAAATTCGAAAATCCCGAATTTAAAAATACTGAATTAATAACTAAAGCTACTCTGCAAAGCTGGCCTTCGGCTGGGCACAGGAATTTTCTTCTCTATGGTAAAATAAACACCGGTTCCGCTTCTCTTGTATGGAAGTGTTTTACAAAATTAGATGGTAAAGCTCCTCTTACCTTCAGCGTTTGAGTAAGGATATATTAAAAGGAAAACACGAAAAATAAAAGGTTCTTAACAGAGAAAAATACGCCATAGAGAAATTCGTAGTAGGGAGATAAAAATGTAAAAAAATCTTACCAAACTACAGTGTTCCCAAAAGCAATTCTTTATGGAGAAAAATTCGTTATAATGAAGCTCGTTCGACTGTATTTACCTCGATCCTAAACATATTCATTCTTTCCATGATTTTCCATTTACGCCTTTTAAATTTTAAAGACAGTGTTCAAATATCAAAAAGTGCTTAAATTGCGCATTGTTTAGTTCAGTGGCCGTATTCTGTAATTCGATAAAGCTAAATCTCCATCGCTTAAAATCTTTAAAGTTGATTTAGCGACTTTTGGCAACGAATGCAATACTGTAACGTGCATTGCTTAATTTGACAATGCCATACAAATTTAATTCGCCACAATTGTTGTTTTAAATATCATCGCTAAAATGTTTAAATTTTGTATTCTCTAAGGTTAAGCCATTTGCAGAATACGGCTGCAGGACTAATGTTTTTTTGTGTTTCCGGTATTAAACAAAAAGTGCTAAGTTGGCATCACTGAACATACGGCTTATATGAATTTATCGTTTTCAATGCTGTAAACTGCATCTGAAAACTATAACCGATACCCTAAACGAGTTATCTGTTTAAGCACAAGCCCAGTAAATGCTACAACTGTTTAAAGATTGATGTAAAGGGACCACGCTCTAACAGAATACTTGAAATCTAAATTGGTTTGATTTTACATCAAGCGTTGTCGTAGCCTATTCTCTTTCCCTCTCATTAATAAACTCAGACTTTCTGCAAGAAAACCTTCATAGTGTGAACCCCGACTAACACTACTATACAGCTTGAAGAGTAATTCCCAACAAACGCTGAGGTTTGATTTCAAATTGAAAAAGTTTTGAAATCACGCCTTTTCGCAAACGACAAACGTTTGATAATAATTTGAAAATCATAACATTCTCAACAAAGAAAAAAAGAAATTATTTGTTTACGTTGTTCTCAAATGTTTTTCAAATGTAGATTTTATAATGTGGCACATATCGCACTCGTTCAACAATACTGTATTAACTCAAAATTTTTATTTTTCACTTTTTGGAAAAAATGGATACGTAATATTCATATCTACCCACTGTAAAAATATTGTGCAATTTTGTCCACTTTTTTGTAATGAAACGGCTGCTTTAAAAATTCTTTTTCATATTCCTGTAATGTTAAATTGAAAATTGTTTTGCTTCTACTGAAAATTTTTAAATTTTGAGTTAATACAGTATTGTTGAACGGGTGCGATATGTACAAATGAATAATATCTCTTTTTATTTAAATTCATTATTAATTTAAATAACCTGTCAGCTAAACGTTCGGCCTTAAAGCTTAAAGATGAAATGGCGTGCTTTCCTAAATTTCTGGGAAAGACGAAATACTTGGCTTCTTTTTATTTTGATGATTGTGATGGCAAAACACCACTAGCGTGAACAAACTTATATATTCTTCACTTTCCCGTCTTAATTTTATTCGATTTCTTACACTTTGCAATTAGTTTTTTACTCACAAATAATTTATATTTTGTATACAAGAAATGAAGGTTTTCTAAAGGTGAATTCACTTTACGTGATGTGTTATTTATTTATAATGGTAAAACACATTTAACTTAAATGGCCTTTTTTAATGTTTATATTTTTTTTCTGCCAAGTTTTTTATTGATTTGATAATAACAGTTGTCAACAATTTAATAGCAAATTGATAAAATATTGGATGTCAAATGTCTACATTCCCTGCAAATAATGTTGGGCCACCTGATCCATTTTGATTAACTGGACTACTCCATGGACTGGTCCGATGTAATGCAAGCATGGACCATGTCATTGTTAAAAAGTGTTTGTAGTGAGACGACATGCCTTCGTTTTTTAACGAGATGTTTTCGTTATTTAACGAAGTTAAAACTAATCCTCTTGTGTATACAATTGAGTAGTTTTAAGACTACTCCTTTATTATCCAAACCTGGGTTATATGGTCCTGGTCTTAATTTCAACTTCACTGTTAAACTCAGACTTTCTGGTAAAAAACTTTTATAGTGTGAACCCAGACTTAATAAAAAACTGACATTGCAAGACGCGACAGTGAAGTGCTTAAAATTACAGAAAGGCTTTGGATATACAATCGGACATTGATTTTAGATTAAAAAATGTGTTTTTTTTTATCTCACAATAATAAGAATTATAATTATTTTAAGAATATGTTAATAATAATTATATAAGAACAGTAAAGATAAATAATTTCCGTGGCATTTTGACAAAAAATGTTAAGTCGAGATAAAACTCGGTGAAAAAATAATTTTTATAAAAAAATAAAATAAACCAAAATTAAAGAAAATTTTCGTTTATAATACAAAATTTTAAAAACGTAAACAAACATGTTTTTCGATTGAGAGTTCGTATGATTAACAGCATTTTCTTTTCAACTTTTTAAATTTGACTTAAGATGTTTTGTCAAAATGCCACAGATTTTAATTATACGGTTTTTTTGGATTTTGCAAAGAATTAATTTAATAATTATTGTCTTAAAAACAATATTCAATATTTTTGCTAATTAAGGTAAAAAGTCGTGTTTAAGCATAAATATCACAATTATGTAAATGGGAAAATATAAAACAAATGCAATTAGTTTTCATTATTTCATTGTTTTTTTTTTGTACAAAAAAAAAATTTTTATTATCGATATTACATAAACAATATCGGCTTTCCAAACAAAAGGGAAAGCTATAAAAAAAATAATAATTAAGCACAGTATATATTCGTATGTACAGTGGAATATCTCAAGATCAGACACCGTAGGGATCATTGAAATGTGTCCATATAAAGGGGAAATCCTGGTACATAGAACATATTACCTGGCGTTTACATTTGCCAGTACTGGCAAGACAATAGCAATACATGCAAAACTTTTCACTCATACATGCACACTTTCCCAACAGTAAAATTGGACAGTGATTTGACATTTGCTATCAGTAATTTAAAGCTAGCAAAAGGAAGAAAAAATCCAAAAGTAAAAAAAAAATATATTCTGCTTTAATTTGTTATGTTTTAGTTATGTTTTATATTTGTTCACACAAAATAGTTATTTTAAGCTATTTTTAAATTTGTTTAGTTCATATTAAACACGTTTAACTGAACTTGCATTGCAACATTCACGTTTGACTTATTTAAAAAAGTGAACTGTCTTAACTACTGTCTGGACGCCTACGTCACGAAGACAGTTGTGTCTTGCCAGTGCTGTAAAATGTAAACGCTGCGTTAAGTGCAATAGTGGTTACATTTAACAAAATAAAAAATTCCATTTTTGTCGTCGTAATTCGGTTATTTGTCCCTGTGTGCGCTGAAGGGACCAGTCAACAGTGTCCTTCAAAGAGAGATTACCCTGTACATACAAATTTGTAGGCATGAATATTTTTTTTATTAATAAAACCCGATATAAAAAGGAAAATTTTTGATATTTGTTTAATATAAAGCAAAAAACAATTAAGTAAATATTTTAGAATTTAAGTTCATTAACAGCTAAAGATATGCGAAGGTTATTTGATTTTTCTTTTTTGTTTTATATGAATCTTTAAATTTAATTTAAAATGTTGTGATACCCTACATCAAGGCCAGCGTATGTTTAAAAAATTCAACTGCCACATTGTGACATATTAAAAAATATAGAACGTTTAAACACTTTGCAAAATTTTGGGAAGTGTTTAGTGGTTTGTACAAGGGATAGCAGAACGGGGCTTTTAAATTGTATAAAGTTCATTCTAAAAATCGATGTTTTAAAAGTCAAATCACATTTTTACGTACCGTTAAAGGCGCTTTTACACTTTAATACTAAGTATTACGACATGTCAAGATCTCTAATAAATTTTTGTTTGTTTTAATTGTTTCTTTATTTACAATCTATCCAATTGATAATAAGCAAATAATGTGAAATTGTTAAAAATAGCAGATATTATGTAGCTCCAATGAGTTACATAATTTACAAGTAAATAATTCGTTTTTTCAAGAATTAGTGAAAGAGTTTATAACTGCATACATTCGCATGTATGTATGCTTCTTACTAAATGTTAGGTGCGAAATGCAAAATCCAATAGGTACTGTCTAATAATGAGAAAGCATCGGGGTGTGTGTGGTCGCTAAGCCTTTGTAAGTATCTCTCACCGAAGTGTCTTACTTCTTCTCGAACTGGTTTTATGGATAAGTCTCTTCTTATAACAGAGTTTCTTACATACCATGGAGCATTTAATATTTGGCGAAGAGTTTTAGATTGATATCTTTCAAGTATTTCAATATTTGAGTTGCTCGCTGTACCCCATAATTGGATACCATATGTCCATACTGGTTTCATAAAAAATATTTAAGGCTTAAAGCTTATAAAACGAATTTTCTATGAAAATCTCTTTAATAAACCTTTTATAAATTAAAAATGTTTTATGAATATGGGGGAATGTATTTAAGAATTTATGTATTCGCAAATTTTAAGTAAAAGTTTCAAAAGATAGTTTTAGCAAAAAAGCTTATCAAAATATAATATTGTGGTATTTGCAGTGCTCATTTTACAATTTAATTTTTTAGCCGTAGAGTCAATGAAAGACAAAACATCTTAAGTCAAATTTAAAAAGGTGAAAAAAATTAAATTTAAGCAAGAAAACTTTTGTGTTTTTGTATTTCATTTACTCGCCATCGCCAGTTTTGTTATCCTGCTGTAAGGTAGTGTTGCCAATTGGCCAAAAAGTAGCTAAGAAAATCTTTTTTATATTTTTGGTCTGAAAATTATTAAAAAAAAAAATTAAAGAAAATGTTGCTAAATAAAAATTGCTAAATTGGCAACACTAAAGGGAGACAGAAAATCATTGAGAAATATGTACATAATACAAACCATAACACTTGATGCAGGGCAATTTGAAGTCGACTTTAATCGACATTTTGCTAAACATTAATTTGATTAATGTTTTTAATAATGCTAGAAGTATGTGATTAATAAAAATATTTGTTATAAGATATGTTACTTCCACTTAAATATTATTAAATTTCATTATATTTATTTATTTTTTTATATAAAATTTTACATTACAAGCACTAGCGCTTCTTTGCAAAAAATTCTTTTAAAACACAGAAGAAGAAAAAAAATTTTAATACATAAAAAAATTTACAAAACAATTATTATTTTTTTTTTCGTTATAATTTAAAGCAATGTGTTTGTATGTAAATTAAAATAATGCTGATATTGCTTAATGTTTTTTAATTTGAAAGTGTGTTGCTGTGTATCGAGAAAATAAAATATAATATTTTATTAATGTAGGCTCTTTTTTTATTATTTAATGAATGTAGGTATTTAATTTCTTTAATTAATATGTTTATTAACTTAATTCTTCTTTTAAATGGCTGATGAAACCAATTTTTGGTTTTAATTGTTTTTTGTTTTAATGTATAGAATAATTTTTTATTTTTTGTTAATGGGGGTTTTGTAACATTTTTTTTATTTCTTTATTTCTTTTTATTTTGTACAGTCTTCATTGACTTAATAGTTTATTTTGGTTTTCTTTCTTGTAAATTTTCTAAAAAGTACTAGTAACGTACATATTTTGTATTTGTTTTTGTTTTTTTTTAAGTTAAATGTTCAATTTTAACAACTAAGTTTGTAAAATTATTGTCATTGTTTTAGGGGGTATAGTGGTTGTAATAAGTACATGAGGTTATGTTTAAAATATATAGAGTTTTTTAATGAGATACCTAAAAGAAATTGCAAGTTATTGTAGAAAAGAGCCGAAAAATTTGTAAGCTAATTGTTTTAAAATATGTTTTCAATATTGCTAATATAAAAAGCAAACTAGACCATTTTAAATTAGCGACCTTGGGACAACAACGTTCTATCTTACATGTAGTGTAGGTACAAATAGAATCTTGTGGTCCTAAGGTCGGGAATTGGCAACTGTTAATACTTTTATGACAACGAAATGTTTTTAAATTACTGAAAATAACTATAAAAAATGTCCCACCTTGTCAAATCAAGAACGCCCTGTTGTAAAATTGAGAATGACTTGTTGTATATTGACAACGGTTTTTGGCGCCTCGTTGCTGCATAGTTATTTTTTGTCTTAAATATTTGAATTTAAAGTATGTTAAAATATATATCGCACTTGATCAAAAAGAGGGTATTAACTCAGAACTCAAGTTAAATTGGCATTTATTACTTCAACGTCAAATTGTAGCTTGCAACAAAAAACGTTACTTATGAAAATATACAAGTTGTCGCAGGGACTCCAAGAGAAAATACGAATATTATTGCATGGACATGTCGCATAGTCTGAAACACGAATAATTTTTATTTGACCTTAAATTATAAAAATGGCTGATTCAATTTCTTTAAAGGCTTTAGGCAACATGATCTTAAACACTAACGTTTTACGAAAAACATTCAACGTGCTACTAAATACCAAAATGCTAAACAGAAGTCTTAACAGTGATAAGTCCTATAAATAAATGTCCTTGTAAGAAAGTACATGGTTCGAATCTTCTCAAAACTCCTTGCCAGTCTAGAAATCAAACTTTAGAAAATCATTAAAAAAAAATATGTCAAAATATTTTCGTAGCCATGAAAAAACAAACACAGATGGCGCATTCCTCTTTTTTAAATGTCTTAAAAAAAGCCAAAACTGTATGAGATTTTGCCTTTAAAAGAAAATGCAAAATGTCACCGTCACACAAACAACGTATGAGATTTTCCTTTCAAAAGACAACGCAATATGGTATATTTAAACGTAACGAGCCTACTTACAAGTATGTACATAAGTAGCCTTCTTCTTCGCTAAGTTAATCAAACTCAGCTAAGGCCCAGTACAAAGTTTCTAGCTGGGTTGGGTTTGCGCTGCAATTGAATAGGTGTCGTACGTCGCGTGGTCCTATTCCGCATGCTGGGCAGAGGTAAGGGATGCAGCTATTTATTCTCCACCAGTATGAGTTTAGGCGTGTGCACCATTCTGACCTCAATTGTGATAGTATTAGCCTAGTCCGACATGGTTAATCCCATTCATCATTTGCAACAGGGGGGGGACCTCCCAAAACAATATTTTCTCTGTGGCTGTTCATTGTAATTTCCACTCTATGAGTTTCATTCAGATAAGCTCTATGTAGACTGTCTTGCTAACAACGACAGGTGGTAGCATTAAAAAGACGATGGGATCACGTTCCGAACGAGAACTAATTCGTCTATGAATATGAATATTCCCGGGCTTTGGCAACGTATCACGTCGTAAATGACTTAAGTAACTTTTGCTTAAAAAACTACAGGCCTATTCACAGATACCACCACTTTATTGTAGGTAATGTTATTGGCGAGTAATGCAGATTTCGTCTAATGGATTTCGAACCATCTGAACATCTGCTCTGTCCCGTTTTAAGGACTCATAGCCAGAGATTTCTTGGGGAAACTATCTTGAAATTTATTTTCTTCCAACCTGTCATTGTGATTATATAGGCTGCACAAAGGATCGCAGTGCTTATTGCCTCTTATATCTATGCATCAGCTTATGTCGAAACAATGTGGACCTTGTAGAACGAAATTAATGAAGTCGTAAAAAATTTTTTATATTAAGTGAATTTAAGTCTTGAATTGGTATTGTTTTAAGCATGACTTCAAAATTAGGGTCATTAAAGATTCGAAATGGGCACTTTTTTATGTCGAAATTATTTAAAGAGATAAAGCCAGAACAAAACAAGGTCGCAAATAGGGACCTTTAAATAGTTTAGGCCCCTTAGCACTTTCTTAATTGCTTTTAGATCAGTGAAGGCTACACACACACTATCACATTTATGCTTGTGTGGGAAGTAGCAGAAACCCAACAAACACGGAGGTTTGATTTCAAATTGAAAATGATTTGAAATCAAACGTTTGATAATGATTTGAAAATGATTTGAAAATCATAGCGTTCTCAACAAAAAGGGGAAATTATTTTCAAATTGAAAAATGCCTTTATTTTCAACTTGCTTTCAAACGTAATTCTCAAATGTTTTTCAAATGTGGATTATAATACAATGTGGAATATAAATAAAACTATTTAATTTTTTTAATTTAAATTTAATTTTTATTTAAATAAGCTTTGAGATAAACAGCTAAAAGATGAAATAGTGTTCTTTCCGTCCTCTAATTCTTGGAAAGACAAAATACTTGGCTCCCTTTTATTTTGAGGATTGTAGCACCGCGATTGTTCAACAAACTTTCTTCACTTTCCCGTTTTATTATTTTTCTTTATTTTTCGTATTTTTTATCATTGTAATTTCTCACAAATAATCTTTATTTTTCACAAGAAATAAACTGTTCACTTTATATTAAAATTTATTTTTAATAGTAAAAAACATGTAACCACAGAGTAAAAAAATGTAACTTTAATCGCCATTTTTATTGCTTACATTTATTTTTCGCTTTAGTATTGCCAAGTTTATTTTTGATTTGATTTTAACATTTGACAAACATTTGACATCAAATTGAAAAAACATTTGATATCAAATGTTTATTTTGAAATCATTATCAATTTGAATTTAAATGTTAAATCAAACAATTGAAAAACGTTTGATAATTGCGTTTGATGTCAAATGATAAAGTCATTTCATATCAAAGGTTTGACTTCGTGTTTGTTGGGAAACGAATGACGCTCATCAACAAGAAATGACAACAAAGCAACAGCCGAACGTGCATTGTGACAGACCAAACGAGAAGTTTAAAGTGTAAATGTGTCGACGTCACACAAGCAGAATTTTTATTCCTATGCACGCGTACATAGGATTTGCAAAAGTGCCCTTCACTGTTTAGATCAAATGCTTTCTTTAATTTTTTTAAAATTCATCAAATTTTTCGAATAGTTTGTTCTATTGACCCCAATAACTTGCAATTTGTTTATAAAAATAAATATTAAAACTTAGTCGGTGGCGATGTTTTTATGGTTTTAAGTCATAAAACATATTTGAAAATTCCATAAGAACGGTTTTTATATTCATAGCGATAGTATAGTTACATAAAAATGGAGAAGAAATACATATAACTCAACAAAATTTTAATATACATATTTATTCTAAAATGTTCAGCATACTCGTATACGAGGAATTATTTACAACAGATTCTTAAGGATTTTGTCGTTTGTATTGTATATATCTTGAATTTGATTTCCCCGAATATTGTCTATAGTAGATTCTTTTTATAAACTATGATTAAACTTACAGGTAAACTAAGGTAATTGTTGTTTTTAAATATGTATATTATTAAGATCGAACACTTACACTAATCTACTCCTCATCTTCCTCTTCCAGGGATTTTTCGGGTAGACCATATTT
This sequence comes from Pollenia labialis, assembly GCA_949318255.1. Taxonomy (NCBI): domain Eukaryota; kingdom Metazoa; phylum Arthropoda; class Insecta; order Diptera; family Polleniidae; genus Pollenia; species Pollenia labialis. Next base: position 49,467,618 of record OX439142.1, read on the forward strand.
CGGACAACACATACCTTCAGTGCCATCCATATTAAAACAAAATATTGTACGTTCAATATCAGTGGGTTCGTGGGGTACAATGCCATGGACTTCTTTGAGTTCGGCTTCAGGAAACCAAGCGGGATCAGAATCTTCTACTACCTTAACACCAAATAATCTGAAAAAAAAAAAATTTTTAACGTTAAATGTAAAAATATACGACCTGTTAATGTCAATTGTTTATACCTTAAAAAAGCCACAATGGGTATCCATAATATGGATGACAATATCAGTATAAAGGCAATAACTATACACCAATGAGGCCATTCCATATTTTCAGTCATGCCTTTAGATGCTATCCAAGCAGGATAACTACTACCTTCAGTAACTAATTGATAAAATGATGCTGTTAAAATGGTAATCATGGCACAAGGTGATAAGTATTTCCAGCAAAACATCCAATAAAAACCAGGACGTGAACCTGTCATCATTTCTATATCATCGGCAAATCTTTAACAGCAAAATAGCAACCAATAAAAAAAATATTACCATTATAACCATTTTACAATTTACCTTCTGATACCATAAATGTAACTTATAGATAAACACTCGGACAGGGCAATTATCAAGAGAGGGAAATTTCCTGCAAAACTGTCCATTAATTGGAAAATATAACTCCCAGCACCATTTGCAAATGACATGGATATTAAACAGCAGGAAAAACATAAAACCTTTGAAAATTTAAAGAACTTATTTAACCAATTCCTAATTCTCACTTTGCAACAATTACTTACACCTATTATCCATTCTTTGGGTAGATTTGGAAATAGTTTCATGTCCATCAATGATGTAACCACTCCTTCTAATGTGCCAAATTGTGAATCGATACCCAGGGTAAAGAGCATCAAAAAGAATAGTACTGCCCACAATTGTGCTCCAGGAAATTGGTTTATTGCTTCAGTGAATATAATAAATGCTAAGCCGGTGCCAGAAGCGCTCTAAAAAAAAAAAATTTAAAGTTAATTATTTAAAATCTTAACAACAGAAAAAATATTTAAAAACATATTTATTAGCGAAATTAACTGGGATACAATACCCTTTCGTCAACAACAAAATGCAAACATTTTTAATTTACTATGGGAACGTTCGTAAATGCAGTTGTTGCGCATCAGCTGCGCATTAAGGCCATGTCAGATAAAACTTCTTCGCTTTGTGTGACGTTTCTAACTTTGACAGAAAAGCGTAACGCAAAAGGTGCATGTCACAATAAACACTTTGACAACACACACGAATTGTTTGTTGTAATATCGATGGAAATGTGGAAACGTAGGGTTAAGATGTTTAAAATCGTACACTCATAAAATTATTACAGTAACTGATATTGGGTTATTAAACTCGTTTTCCGTACTGAAAATTTAATAAAAATGTAGTTATTTTAAGGGTATACTAAGTTTGTTATTCCGTGTGAAACTTTTTAATATTTATCTCAGACCCCATAAAGTGTGTACATATATTCTGGCTCCTTGAGTAATATTAATTCGATTTAGACATGTCCATCTGTCTGTCCGTTTGTTGAAAACACGCTCACTTTTGAAAAACTCAAAAGAAATTAACAAACTTGGTGTTAAATTGCTTGTAGTTATCCTAAGCAGTTTGGGATTGAAATCCAGCAAGAGCGGCTTAGTAGGATCCGAACTATGAATCAAAATTTGGAACCACTACCATAAAAAATTGATAATTTTGTTACAAAAACTAGCATAAATGATGGAACAATGTAAGGAATGATATAATATTTTGCAAAAGTTCGAAATCACACCGTAAAATTTCCCGGAGATGGGTCCAAAATTTACCCTAGACCACATATAAACCCTACTCTTGGAAAATAGTTTAGTACTCCTTAAACCATAATTAACATTATAACAAAATATGGCAAGTGACAGTTTTATAGGAGTAGAAATGACACTGTATAATTTCCTGAAGATCGGTCAAAAATTTACCCTAGACCCAATATAAACCCTACTCCCGGGAAACAGTTTAGTACGCCTTAAACCGTAATAAATAATGCTATCATAATAGAATTTGGTACGTCACATTTTTATAGGAAAAAAAAAGTTGAAAGTCTTCATTAAAATAGTGATCAAAAATATTATTTTCAATTTAATTCTGTCATTAAAATCTTGTATATTGACATCAAATTAATGGATATTTTCATGAACAATTTGAAATAAAATCATTGAATCTAATAAAAATATATTAATTCATCCAATGAATAATATTCATAGATATAATTTAATGTTTCACTAAATACATTTTAATGAAACAGGTTTCATTGATCCAACGTAGTGCTGCATAAGTTCCTTTTTAATGCGATTTGTCATGGGATTAATGTCAAAATTCATTGGTATTGTGAAGAAAATTCGTTCAGTGTAGTTTGATTTTTGTAGGTTAAAATATATTTCCCTCTTGTTTCAATTTGATGCATCAATTCAGTTTTAAACAGGGAAACCATAATTAAGCAATTGCGTGCTTTTCCTTGTTGTCTTTTTTCAAATTATACCCTTTGCAGCATTTTTTGCATAATTTAGTTAAAGTAGCATTTTTACAGAATTTTTAAGTTTATAGCGCATATTTCAACATTTTGAAGCATATTGTGACAGATGTTAACAGATGTTTGTCGTATTTATGTACGACAATATTAATTTCTAAAAACGTGTGTTTTTCGATGACAACAACGACACTCATAATAACGCTGAATATTTGAATAAAATAACTTTTATATGAATTTAAACCTCATAACATAACTTTTTTGGTGCGCCCAGACTGCCCGTCGGTAAAAAATCGAGAACAATGTCGAAAAATCGTCTGTAAATATAAAGGCGTAGTGGGGTTTACCGACTATAAATTTTGACTTGGTTTTTTTAATGGGAATATTTTTAAATATTTTGTTTTTAAATAAGCCATTTTTGATTGTTTTGCGGCATATTTGTAAAAATGTTTAGGGCATATTTTTAGGTTTTTACAGCATATTCAATGTGCATAAGATATTCTTTATTGAGCGTATTGCCGGCTTTTTCTGGTTTAATACAATATCTTTTGACAAATTATTTCCCCACCAGTAAATTTTGCACACCCGAATCGGGTGTGTTCTAGAATCCGAATCCACTCGAAAGTGGATTACTTTAGCATTATTGGTGTTCTGCATTTCACATCCACATGTTTTTATTCGTTTTCAATTAGAGTAGATATGGGTTGGTGAAAGTAAACCGAATCGACTTTTATTGTAATATGTGAAAACATTTTTAACAAAAAAAATAATATTGCTTTTAGCTTAAAATCTTCTTAATCCAATTTAATCAAAAATATATCGTTATCTAAAACGCAAAAGGCCCTTACTAACCCTAAATTTAAAGTTGACTTTTTCATTGATTTTGATGTAATTATAACAAATTTTTTTTTAACGATTTTTATGTTATTTTGAGACAATTTGTTTCTTTAATCGATTTAGCGATCTCTTAGTTTTTGGGTTTGTTTAAAATTTTGCAATTTTTCGCGAATTTTAGCCATGTTCGCGATACAAGCGATTTGGTCGTGTAAGTTTTCTGATTCTTTACAGCTTTAACGATTTATAATAAATAGTTGACTTTGCTATCATGCCGCTGTTAGCAAATTTTTGCGAATTTCTTTGAATTTAGCAATTTTTACCGATTTTTTGCCATTCCTTATAGTTTTAGGGACTTTTAATCAATTTTATGGCTGGTTTGAAATATTAAAAATTTTCGCGAATTTTCGCTATTGTTGCAATTTTTTTGTTATTTTTCGACCTTTTGTTTTTGAACCCATTTAGAGATTTCAAATAAATTTAAGTGTTTGTTTAAAAGATTGCAATTTTTCGAGATATTTAGCCATGTTAGCGATTTTTTTTTTGTGATTCTTTACAGCTTTCACGATTTTTAGAAAATATTAGACATTGCTATCATGCTTCGGTTAGCAAATTAGCGATCTTTAGTTCAACAAAAGTTCTTTCGAACAAAAACTTAGAATACACAAAAACATGCGGATTTCAGAACACCAATTTATGACTTATGCGGATTCAAAAAATTTTTCGTTTTCAATTCGAGTCTAAACCTAGAACATACCTGATTATCAAGTTTTGAGCATATCTTTAATATTCTAGCAACCAATTTTTTTAAAATATTAAGACACAGCCAATCTCAAGATCGACGAAACAATTTAAGAAACATTTTTTTAAAAATATCTCTCGAAATTTTCAAGTACGACTATAATTTACACGCTTAATGGAAACGGCATAAATGTTAACAGCTTCTGATAACTTTAAACAACTTAGACAGTTTTATTTAGGAACGATTATCCTTAAAAAGAGGATATCACCCAAAACGTACAAGTTTTTTTTTTAATTTGATTCATATAAGAATACTGATTATACGCGACTAATCTGGGCAGCCAACGATCAAAAGTAGCAAATATTTATAAAAAAAAACTTTACATAATTTAAAAACAAATAAAATATTTCGACTTACATTTGCCAATTCTTCTTGTAAATCACACACCGGTAAATTTTCCATCTTATTCAACGATATCAAATGATTTCTTTCCTCTGTACAGCGATCAAATGTAGCCGTGGCTTTGAAACCAATAACGGAGAAAACCACTACACCAGCGAACATAGAAGTCCCACAGTTGGTTAAAGAAACCAAAATGGCATCACGATAACAATTGTTATTGGCCGGGTTGTAAGAGCTAAAAGCGATTAAGCCGCCAAACGCTAAACCAAGCGAGAAGAAGATCTGTGTACCTGCTTCCAGCCAAACAACTGGATCCAATAAAGTCTCCCATCTGGGGGTGAATAAATGGGCAATGCCATCAGAGGCGCCTGGAAATAGAAATCAAATTTATTTTCAAACACGTGCTTATGTATATATGTGTGTATGCAATCATATCGTTACCCTAAACGCAAAAGGCCCTATCTATCATTTTGAACATTTTACAGGAGAAGGTATTTAAAATGATAAATTAATAAATTTTTTTAAACTGTTTATGATTATTTTTTCTTATATTTTTCTTGTAAAGCCAACCAGTTATTTTAAAAATTTCTAATGTTGCTTATTATGGAAACTGTAACTTTTATCACTGTATCGCTTATCATATAAAGATTTGTAGATAGGGCCGTTTGCTTTTTTATAAAATCGCTCATTTTGGTCGAAAGAACTAATTGTGAACAGTTGTCTCGATACAATACAAAAAGTCAATTTTTAAATTTTGTCTAGATAGGCTTTTTGCGTTTAAGGAAACGATACATACATGAGGCATATTTTGTTAATTAAAAATACATTTTTAAATTATAATTTAATCATTTTTTTAATTTAATTTTATCTTTTTTTCATTATGGAAGTCATATTTAATCATCAAATTGATTATCATCGTGATGTTATTGCCACTATACGCCATGCTAGACGTAAATGGAAACGTTTATATCATTGGTTTCCTGAGGAACAAAGACGTTTATATAAAGAAATGGATCGAATTTATAAAGAAACTCAAGAGAAACATAATCCGGACATATTTTTGGAATATAGCCAAGAAAGGCGTTTGAATGAGCGTATTGTCAAACGGGAGCATCAGTTGGTACGCGACAAAGAAGACTTTCAAAAATTTCCAAGCTTAAAACCAATTCTGGATAAATATGACCGTTTTCCTTTGTTGTACTACTATGAAAAGTGTGGCAGTCCGGGATATTGTCAACAACAGAAAGATGAGACAATTTGATAAAAGAGATGCTAATGAGAATTTTTTTCAAATTATTTGTCTAAATTAAAATGATTTTAGAAAATGTTTCTATTAAAAAAAAACTATTTTTCATTGTGAATGAAAAACTGTATGATGTGTGAAATTTTCTATAAAGTAAACTGCTCTGTTCCCCATTTTAAGTGGCATATAGACCAGCTGAACCTTAATTTATTTTGCTAAGTATGCAGAAATGTGAGCAATATGGAGGGCTCTGAGCTTAAGCAAACCAAGTCAAAAAGAAAATTCGGAGCACGGAGTTTCCCCAAAATACTTTCTCACTCTTGTGCCACGGGAGTCAATAGCCCCTTTGACTCGGCACCGGACTGACTATTGGATTAACCAACGTTAGTAAGCTTCTTGCGGAAGATGATTCCTGTCTTTTAGGATGATTGTCTTTACTTGAGCCTTGCTCTTCTGATGGAAAGCTGCCACGGGAGTCAATAGCCCCTTTGACTCGGCACCGGACTGACTATTGGATTAACCAACGTTAGTAAGCTTCTTGCGGAAGATGATTCCTGTCTTTTAGGATGATTGTCTTTACTTGAGCCTTGCTCTTCTGATGGAAAGCTGCCTTTCATAGTAGTTGACTGTCCGGAACAATTGGGTGTTTCAAGGGATAATTTTGGGGTTCACGTGGTGGCTGTGGTTTATACACAAAACCACAGGAAGAGAGACTTCCGAATTAAATGTAAATTTTTCACTTTTGGGGGATGGAAAGTTAGACCTCTACAGGCTCAGCCTTGGCTCTGTTACCCTTCTACAGAAACTACTAGATTCACGTTAGCAGTGAAAGCTAGATAGCTCTTTCTCCTTAGCAAGGGGCGAGTGTATAATTTTTGTCGGATCATCCAGTGGCAAGAGATTAGGCTACATGACAGGTGCTGATATAAATCTATTTCCACGTTATGCATTTTAATAATAATAGCATTCCTTATAATCAGGGCTGTGGAGTCGAAGTCGGAGTACCTACAAAAACTCGCGGCTTTCGGACTTTAAAAAATTTTCAAATATTTTCATAAATAAAAATTCTTATAATTTGGCGATGCAATATTTAAAATATAGATTTGAAATTTGTACAGAATAATTTTTTTTCCTATACTTAGGCCCGCTTTCACAACTTACCGATAGCTTGAAGTAGACTTTAAATGGCCTTATAAAAATTGTTCCATTATTAACACTTTACTTTTACCTAAAGTGAGCAATAAAGTAAATTAAGGTTCATCCTACCTGGCAGGTTAAAGTTAAGTTCTAATAATGGAACTATTTTTAAACGGCTGATAAAATCCTACCTTAAGCTATCGGTAAGTTGTGAAAACGGGCCTTAACCATTTAAAAGGTAGATACTGCATTAAAAAAAGAGTTTAAAGTAAAATAAGGACAAGTCTCATATACATTTAGCATCAATGTAATACTAGGAGTTGGAGTCAGAGTTGGACTTGAAAAATTTCAGCGGTTGGAGTCGAAGCTAGAACTATTTTTCGATGACTCCACAGCCCTGGTAATAATATTATGTGTCGATAATGTATGGTCAAACATATGAAACTAAGTTAATTTAATAAAACAAAAGATATGAGTTATTTTTTTTATGATGACCAAGAACGAGTGAATGTGGCGTGGCATCTTATCCGCTATCGTTTGTATTAATAAAGACATTTTGCTCCTAAATAGCATATTTTTATATTAACAAAGATGTTCTGTCTTATTTAGTAGAGACTGTACGTAGATTCAATTCAATTTATTGCACTAGTAATGCAGTTTGTTTTCTCGTGGTAATTGTATCCATTTTTTTACCAAAATAAATTTACTTAAAAAATCTACACAGCAACTAAAACTTTAGGGTCGCCTGAATATTACTTATTTGACAACTGAAATCGAGGTCAGTTGCCATCGCGTATATATTGTTAGCAAGTGGCAACTCAACTTGATTTGACTTTCATTCATTACTTAATTTAATTTTGTAGCAATCAAGAGAAGTGCCGGTTCACACACGTCAAGTTTGACTCGTCAAGTCTTGAGTTTTTAGGTGGGAGGGGAAAAGAAATGGCAATCTATTTTCTCGTCTCTCCTAAAAGCGCAAGACTTGACAAGTCAAACTTGACGTGTGAGAACCGGCACTAATTTTTTTGGATGGAGTTTAATATTTAATAAAAGAAGAAGACCATACAAAGAAAATTGGCAGCCAGCATAACTCTTTCTGATACATATGTATACCTTATGAATGTGCCTTGTACAGGACTATAGAAAACTAAATTTTATATCGCAACTCACTGTTTAATCTGCTTTATTAAAAGAAAAGGGTTGTTGTAAATTATTTTAAGTCACATCATTTAGACAATTACAATTCATTACAACATTATTAATTTATTTCACAAACTCTTTTTATACTTTTACTTCTCTATTGCTTCGCCATCAAAATTATTCCTTACCAAATATTGACATTAATATAAAAAGAAATAAATTACAACCATTAAACTTACCCTTCAGCGTAATGCCACGGAAGAAGAATATAATCAGTACAACATATGGAAATATTGCCGTCATATATACAATTTTACCCGATGATGTTATGCCCTGCACCATACAAATATAAACAAGAAACCATGATACAATCAATGCTATTGCCATATGATAATTGAAATTTTCCGGTTCATTGACACTTTCCGAACACTGTAGTGTAGTACGATACCAGTAGTATTGTGTGGGTGACGAGGACTATAATAATAAAAACAAATTGAGACACAAAGACAAACCAACAATAAAAAAAATGTAAGTGAAAAAATGCCATAAAATAAAAATAAAATAGTTTTATTTGTTCTTCTTACCACACATTCGGGCTCATGATCATACGTATAATTGGCATATAGACGTGTTGGACAATCCGCCCAAGGCAGTGGTGATTCAAAACTATGCAATAAGTATATGAGGCACCAAGCAATTATTGTGTTGTAATACAATGCAACAATATAACTGACAACGGCCGACGATAAGCCGATGCCACCCAAGTATGGTGAAACTTGACTCCATACACCAATGGCCCCCTTACGTAAACGTTGGCCAATCGCCAACTCCAGATAGAATATGGGTATACCCTGTATGCACAGCATTATAAAGTAGGGTACTAAGAACGCTCCACCACCATTCTTTTGTGCTAAATATGGAAAGCGCCAAACATTACCAAGGCCAACAGCATACCTGAAAAAGTAAATTGCAATAACAAATGTTACAAAGTTTGTGAAGGCATGAATGGAAGTAAATGTATACCAGATCTGTAAAAGATTACAATCGATGAAATTAATACGATAAAATGACAATTTTTAAATCAATGCAATCAAATTTGATTGCAATACTTTAATTGCAATTAAAATTAAATAAGAATCTAAAATTTTCTTTCTCTTCAAATAAAACTCCTTTCTCAAAAAATTTAATGTTGAAATGTCAACAATGTCAATTTTTATTGATTACTGCGACATTACAAGTGCATAATGTTTCGTTATCGCGGTGTGAGATTGGTTCAATCTTAGTTTTACCTTAATCAATCTCATTTTCGGAATATTTCAAGTACTATTTCGGGATTGAATACAGATAATTTGCGATTGAAAATCCGTACTTGAATCAATCTTTCTGTACTTGATTCAAGAAAATCCGTACTCACCGTACTATTAATACCGCTTTAGATTGATTTGAGTACGGATGGATTGATTTTTCTTTTAAAGGCAGTTTTTGCATCTCTGGAATTTTTTCAAAATGTATTTGAATACATTTACTTGAAAATTTAATATAAATCATAGTATAATAAGTATGAAAGTAAAATAAATAGTATTATAGTATGTAATTTAAGATTGTTTATAAAGAAATCAGTAAAAAGTTGTAAAAAAAATTTTTAGCGAAACGTATTCAATTTCTCTGTAAACATCGTCAAAAGCAAAACAAGTAAGAAGCCTGTATTTGGCAGCACTGATGGGATTTGTGGTACAATTGTACCAAATTTGATACAATCGAAACATTATTGGTACACTGGTACAATTCATTCTTTTTTGGTACAATTAAAAAATAATACCCACGAAGTTTTCTCGATTCTTTGAAGTGAATTATTTCACTTTGCTTTTCAATAATACAATTTTCACATACCTATCTCCAGCCCTGACAAGAGCTACCAAAATTGCCATATTGTTAATTTATGTTCATGATGTTATACCAAACATATTAAGTACATACATACATAAATATAAGTTATCGTACTCCTGTCTATAAATTACCACTTTTGTCGATTGTTTTGGTGACTTTTTCAACGAAGCGTCTACACTTTTGTCTACCTTTGACAAAAAATGAAATAGACATTTATCTTTTCTATTTTGAAGGTATTTTAATAAAATTGTGTACATAGGTTTCAATTCCAAGTCTGACTTCATAAACGCAGTATTGCAATGCAACACTGAAAGGAGTTGCTTCATAAACTCCACAACTTTTCTGTAGGCAATGCTTTAAGTTAGCATGGTAACTGTATTCACTGCACAACGGCTGCGATATTCGTTAATTGTTTTCATTTGTAATGCCTTTTCAACGCATTTGTTTTTAGTGATGCTTTAAAATACTGTGTTTATGAAATCAGCCAAACTCATTTCCGGAATAGTATTTGTGCATATAAACCATCTTAATTTGTTGGTATTTGGATTAAATTTGGGTCAAACTTATTTTATCGCAATCTTAATCATCTAACAAAATTTTTTTGGAATCGGTTCATATTTGACGGTGGCCATAATTTTCTAATAAATGCTCATATTTACATAGCTACAATAACGTTACGATAGCTACTATGTCATGACAAAATGTGCTAATATGACCAAAAGCAAACATAGGTCCCATATAAGCCCCTTCCTAAAATCCCTTAAGGACAAACAAATCTCATATAGATTAAGATACCTAAATAATATTCCGAGCAAAGAACTATTACATGAATCTAAACCTAACAACAATTTTTATTATAACAAATTTTTATTGTAAGGTTTAGGGGTACACTCTCGAAAATTTGTCTTTATATACTGTGATGCATGGTCGGGCTTGACTGACCATACTTTTTTACTTGTTGTGGTTTTATTGAATAAAAAAGTTTTATGAATTCCTGTCGTTATTTTATAGTGAAATTTCCGGTACAGTTTATGTCAATTTGGTACAATTTTACCCTTGACACGGTACAATTTAAGAATTGTTATATCCCAACAGTGTTTGGCAGAGCCAAGGCGAGACCAAATTTAAAATTACACTTGATAAGAAGCAAAATTATCCGATTGAAATGAAATTACACTTGATTCCAAATTTACGTTTATTTTATAAAAAAAAAAAACTCTTACAAAATAAAACAAGTGAGAAAGTATAGACGGTCAAGTTCGTCGGTTTGATATCCTACACCACAGTATTTAGAGAGATATTTTCAAGAGTGTTCCCTAGTTGGGACAATAATATGCCCGGTAAAAAAATTGTCATGAGGATAAGATTTATACAAGAATTATTTACGTCAAGTATTATCTAATTAACACATCTATTAGATTTTGTTTCGTCTTAAAGTGATTTTTGAGAGGGCGTTTATATGGGGCATGTGGTCAATACTGGTACCTGCGAAATTGTATATCCCACACTCCCTTTAAATAGAAGTTATAGCATTAACACGTATTTTCGGGAGTGATATTTGTATGGGAGCTATGAACAAATATGGGAAGAATCCAAAATAAATTAAGTAAGATGATTAAGGCTTGAATAATATATTTTTGGGGCACATTTTATATAAATATATACCAACATAATGAGATGGTTTACGGACAGAAAGTCTCTATTACAGAAAATAGTTTGTATAGGGACCATAAAGAAAGCTTGAGCGACAAAAACACAACTTTACAGGAGAATGTTTTTTTATTATATTTCATAAAAATTTGTATGAAAGTTGGCGCTTAAGGTAAAATAGTTTTAGCTATAAAATCGTTACGGTAAAATTACATTTCAGGAGATAATGCAAGTGTTGCCAGTAAATGAATTAATTAAAAAAAAACGTAAATTGAAAATGATGTCGCTTAAGCTATGTTTGCGATAAAGGCTTGATGTTGTATATAAATATATGTATGGACTTGTATATTTTTGTTAAATTTTGTTCTTAATAAATATTAAAAAAATAGTGCCGTCATGGTGTAAAAAGTACATTTTGTTGTTATAGTTGGTACAAAATGAATAAAGATTTTTCCATCCCTGCTCTGTATTGCTTTCTCTGCGGTCACTTGTATAAGGACAAAAAAAGTTTTAAAAAAATTAATATATTTACAGAATATATTGAACATACATAATGCACTTGATCATAAAAAGGGTATTAACTTAAAATATAAAAATTTGCAGTAGAAGAAAAATAATTTTTAATTTAACATTTAAGTCATATGAAAAACCAAACGTTTCATTACCAAAAAGAAGACCAAAAAGCATGATATTTTTGCAGCAGTGTGATATAAATATTACGTGTCGATTTTTTTCCAAAAAGTGAAAAAATAAAACTCTTGAGCAAATACCCTCCTTATGATCAAGTACGATAGTTAGATACATACATATAGGCCCGTTCTCCAAATTACGTGATTTGGAATCTCGTGCTTTTTTAAAATCGCACGAGTGCTTTTGTTGTGCTCTAAACATTACACCGACTTTTGCAATTAAAAATCACACCGAAATCACAATAACGGAACACCACAATATGCACGTGTGATTTCAAAAGGCGTATGTGATTTGATATTACGCGATTTGAATTACTCCGTACTCCCTCTAAAATTTAAGTTTAAGAATAACTTTGGTCTTATGATCGATATTTGTGCTTGCATTTGCAAGGCATCGACACACTGCCGAAATCAAACTACAAAAAGTTCAGGTCACTTTCCGCTAATTATACTTTTACACTTAAAAATTAATCTGACAGCACAGATAATTATACGTACGATGCCAAATAGAAAACGGTGCTTCTTAAATTAAGTAGATTTAAAGAAAATATAATATGTATACGGAAAGTGGTACAGGCTAAATTTGCTAGCAAATTATAAAAGACTGTAGTCATTTTAGAAAAAAAATACATTTTTGTTAAAATAGGTAAGAAAGCAAAGGACATTTGTACCGAAATGAGTGAACATATTTTAAAATAAAAAACGATGGGAATTCCTTGAGTTCAATTTTTCAAATTGTTGGACGCGCCATGTCTACAGTGCAGACTGTAATAAAACATTTGTCTGAGTCTCAATTTCTAGCAGGCAAGCCAAAAAATGGACGTCCACCTAAAATTTCCCCATGAGTTGAGCGATTTATAAAAAGTATTGTTAGTAAAAACCCTAAAACAACAGCCGTGGAAATTCGAAACACTTTGGAAAATTAATTTTAATATTAATGTTCATTTAGAACCAGTGCGAAGTGTTCTGCGAAAGAGCGGGTTCCATAGCCGCGTACATTAATTAGGGATATAAACAGAAAAAAAGTCTCGGCTTCGTACTAAGTATGCGGACAAGTAAATAAATAGTCTTAAATTTAAATAATTAAAAAAAATATTTGCTCTCATTAAAAAATTTTGTAGTTTATTTCCTTTTTTTAAATATCACAAATTTTCGAAAAATTATGGAATTTTTAAGGGGTACGTGCTATTATCTGTGTGACTGTACACATTCTTAAAAATAACAACAATTTTCGAAAAAGTCGTAATTTCTTTTAGAGTTGAAATTAAAATAGAAATACTCACCCAATTGTCGCGAGTAAAAACATTATTTTACTATCCCAGCTTTCACGTTCTTCCCCCTCCTTTTCACCTTCCACAATATCGGCCGGTGCACTCTCAATTGCGGCCACCAATTCAGCGACTGCTTTACTACTACTCTGTCCCTCTGTTTCCTCCAATTCCGATGATTCATCGAAGGCATCTGACATAAATGCTTGATTTGTTGCCCCATACATGGGCGTGTGATGATGATGGGAACCATGAAGATGATGAGTTCGTGAGCCACTGCCTATACTTGTTGTACTATGTTGTGGTACTAGACGGCCACGTAATTCCTATTTTTTGAATAATTAAAGAGTTAAGAAAATTATGTATTACTTTTAATTTTTTAATTTAATTTAATTTATTAACATATGATCAAGGCCCATTGAAAAGGTCTGCGCAAGAAGCCTGATGATCATTGTTTATGTTCTTTTTAGTTGTCAAAAGTTGTTTACATTTTGCTTACATGTGCATGTATACGTTTGTTTTCGTTTATGGTATGCCACACATACATGTTTTTTCCTTTTGCTTTGTATATGTGGTAGTAAATTTGTGACAACTAAAAAGAATCGTTTTTTGTTTTTGTACAAGTAAGCAGACCTGATAGATGGGCCTTGCATATGATGTATGCGTGTAAGTAGCCCAGCAAAACAGGCAATAATTTCCAAAGACACTGAGTCTAAATGAGTATTTCCAAGCAAATTAAAAAGTTTCTTAACTGTTTTCGATACAATGTTGAAAGAAACGAAGGAATTTGGTAAAATTTTATTAAAGGCAAGTTTACACTATCACACAAGTTTTACGTATTACATAAAACGTTGAGAGATAGAAATCTAATGAGTTTTGTTGCGATTGTCAAAAAGAACGAATGTAACATTACAAATTCTAGTCACACTATAACACATGAACATGCTTTTGTTAAAATGCAACCCTGATCAAATGAAAAGTATTATTGTTTAGAAAAGTTTAAAAACACGATTTAGTCGTATGGGATGTCGAATTGTTTTTCGTATTATTTGTAATCATTACACTTTGCATTCACACTATCACACTTTCTCATATTACTTGAGTTTTTCGCATGTGTTAATACAAAGTATGTATAATAGTGTAAACTAGCCTTAAGTCGTGATAGTCGAAATTTTTATTTGTTCATGCTGGGACATTTACAGTTGCAACATAATGCCAGGATGGTAATAATCTGCATTCTACAGAATAATTGAATAAATGACTGATTGACTGATTGAATAGATGAACGAAAGAGTGCATGCATTAATGATTGGATGCTCACTCATATAAACGAATTGATGAACCAAAGAATGAAAAAATAGATGGATTGATGAGTGAATGAAGCCATTATGTTTACTTACTCTTAATTCATGTTGATCAATACTCTTTTGTGTTTTTAATATAATATCCCTGGAGCTTTGTCGTCTTAACAATTGTGCTGTATTTGCCATTTTTATTGTTTTTTTAGTTGTGGTTGTTTGTGATGATAATGAATTTTCGTTTTAATATTGTTATTGCAATTTGATGAAGGATTTAAAAATAAGTTAATTGTTTTTTTTTCTGTTATGACTGGGGCGGTTTTGTTTTCTATATTTTGTGCGACTTTTCTTCTGTGTGCTTAACCAATTGATTGTAATGGTGATATTTTTAAATATTATTCAAGTGCTGTTACATTTATTAAAGTGCATTTTTTTATAAATTTTTAGGTGCTTTCATTTTAAGACATCCATTGTGGTTTTCTAAAGTGTTGAAATTAAAAATAACATTTATACTGCAAGCCATAACTAAAAAATATTGTTTGGTGACTAAAGAATATAATAGAAAACAAGTAAGTGTGCTATATTCGGTTTTGCCGAATATTATATAGCCTTCACCATGGTGTTATTATAGCAGAAAGTTATATAAATACCGGTCTTTAAATAAAAATAAATCTATTTTGTTCCCAATACCGCCCACATTTTGTCGTATGTTGTGAATTGATAACCAAGATGCTTGTACCTGATTTGTAATGTAATGGGTTTGTATGGGAAGAGCCAGGTCCGCTAAATATATAACCACCGAGTCCCCATTATATCTGGATCTTCGGAAAGTCATTTCAATGGACACAAACGGACAGATGGACATCGTGTTTTGAACTTCTCTTCTCACAAGGATCCAGAATATATGTACTTTAAAGGGTCTTGAATAGGGATATATATACACTCACAATATTATTACAGTAACGGACTGTAGTTTATTTAAGAAATATTCCGTTCAGTCATTTTTAAATAAATAAACATTTAAAATTCCAAGCAAATTTATTTTTAACTGATTCTAACAGTTATTCAAAAAACTAAGTGCATATTAATACGGATTTTCAGTTGCAGTTAATATTGTCCGTTGATTGAGTTAAATTCTTCTTTATGTTAAAGTAAATAAAAATGTAATTTAAAGCAACGAAAAGTTCATTTAGTTTTTACTGTCAAAAATTCAACCGCGAATTCCGTAAAAACAAATCAATATTCAGTTATCTTCTATAAATTAATTGTCAAAAAATTAACTACATATTCCGTAAAAACAAATTAATATGCAGTTATTTTATAAAATTTTACTGTCAAAAATTCAACACCATATTCAGTAAAAACAATTAAATATTCAGTTATTTTACATAATTTTACTACCAAAAATTAATTTTTACTTATCTATAAAAAATGAATTGCTTGTTTTGTGTAAGCAATACCCATTTTCTATTTGTTAAAATAATTTAGTTAAATACCTACATCAAATTTTAAAAGTAAAATAATTGCGAAGCCATATCGGTCATGCTGCTGGTGTCTTATAATTGAGAGTTCTTCTGTAAACAACGTGGTCAGTACAACAAAAGTAAAACAAACGTGTGTAACTGGGTAAGTAAATAAAAATATTCACCCTCTATCGCTTATAAGAAAAAAAAGCGGACAGGTGTCTGTCTGGAATTTTTTAGAAATTCGGCTCTTTTGTGGAGTAAACGAAAATTTAATAAAATAACTGAATATTTAATTGTTTTTACTGAATATGGGGTCAATTTGACAGTAAAAAATTGACAGCAAAATTTTAATAAATAACTGAATATTTAATCGTTTTTACTGAATATGGTGTTGAATTTTTGACAGTAAAAATTAAATGAACTTTTTGTTAAAAATAAATGAAAAATAGGTAGACCGGTTTTTAATTGAACTTTCATTTATTTTATATTACAATTTCAGTTAATTTTACGTACAGAATATTGTGAGTGTATATGTCCTTTATTTATTTAAATACAATATAGATACAGCGATATAACATAAAAATACTTAAATAAATTGTTCACGAAGAACATAGGGCGTCAGAATAGGGATGGACACTGTAAAAAAACATCGATGTTTTTTTCGATGCATCGCAAACATACATCGATGTTGCATCGATATTTCATAAAATACATCGATGTTTTTTATACATCGATTGGTTTTTAATTATTTATTATTATTATTATGTTTTCGTAAAATCTTTAGTTTATTTTACATCTCCCAATACTTGTTTTCAATACTGTAAACAATAAACAAACAGCAAAATATTTTCCTTTGTTGAACTAGTGCATAATTTGTTAGCTTTTATTTTAATTACGCATGGTTATCAAGCTGTTTGTTGGGAGTAAAGATGCCAACCCCAAACTTATGCGCCGTATATAAAAGTGTTGACAGTTGTTCGCATAACATTTACCACGTTTACATATACAAACTTGAGTCATGCCAACACATATAGATATGTATACACGTCTATATATCAATCTACACGTTCTGTATACAATTTGTCATTTCGATGCATCGAAAGAAAACATCGATGTTTTCCGATTGTTTAGGAGCAAAAAAACATCGGATTATATCGATGTTTCGACACAGTACATCGAGTGTTTTAAAAACATCGATGCTTTTTGTCCATTCCTAGTCTAGAGCCAATATTGTAGAAATTACAAACAGAATGACAAAACTATATACCCTTTTACCTTCGGTGAAGGGCATAAAGATAGAATGCGAAAAAATTTCACAGAGTGCTTTAAAGAAAAATGTTTTAAATAACTATCAAAAATTATTAAACAACAAGTAATAACCGGTCAAGCCCGAGCATATGATACCATACCCCACAGTATATAAAGATAATTTTTGCTACTGTATTTTATTTGGGACCCATTGGCAATCTTGCACCTGTCTAAATAAAATAATGTTATGAGTCTAAGATTGATGTAAAAGTTGTTTGTGCCCAATATTATTTAGATTTCTGCAACTGTTTGAGATTAAGGATAGGTGTTCTTATGGGACCTGTGTTTAAGTTTTGACCTACCTGTCATGATAAAGTAGCTATCGTAAAAGTTATTATCGGAGATAGAGACAGTGGAACACATTCGGTGTCGCTTTCCTAGGGTACAAAACAGCTGGCTGAGATGACTGGCTAGTAGGCTCATAGGCGAATTGGGAGATGTCTCAGGTTGTGGGCTAGAGAATCTGACGGGATTAGTTGTAAGCATGTCCTGAATGAAAAACAGTTGCCTGAGAACTTATTTTATCTAGTGCTGTTATGCTTAGTAGGGTGGTTTTTCCTTCTTGTCTGATGGTAGTTTCCAATTTTTTCAGCTGCATTTCTTTCCTTCTTCTAATTTCTTAACTTATTTAAGCCACTAAATGACTGAATTGACAGCACTGATGAGACTCAAAAACACAACTAACACTTATAAAAACCGCGATACACTATCCTATTCAGTCGTACGATTTGTCCGTGTGTGCTCATTAAGTAGGATAGTGTGGCTTAAAAATGAATTAAGTGACAGATTTTTTTGACAAGTCTGTCTGACTTGCAAATGTTTATGAAAATTTTCATAAAATGATAGTTTCTATGCGATCACAGTTGCATTTTCTTGTAAAGTAGCTGAGTCATTTGAGTTGGCACCAGTTTTGTGGGATGGTACGGTTGTGTAGGATAGTGAACCCCGGCCTTTGACAATATTTGTTTTATTTTTCACTTTAAAAAACTTGTTTTTAAATTGCTAGGTAGAAAGATTAAAGAACCTGAAAGCATTAAAAGGTTTTAGAAAACTATATACAGCTACTCGTACTTTAATGCCCAATTTTCAGGATTGTATTTAATTTTCATAAAAACTTAAATCGTATTTAAATACAGATTGGTTTTTTGAGTTTTATTTGAAAAGTCTTATTTAATTAAGATAAAATTATGGTAGCACTTCTAAATACAAAAAAAATATATATACAAGTGTATTTATTTACAAGGTGGTCTGAAAAAACAGCTGACTGTTTATGCTTTGTTGCCTGTTGTTGTTGTATTGTTGTGATATTGAGGCCACCTTGCTAAAAAAATACAATTGAAACTTAAGTTGAAATTAAGTGTACCACACCGGTGACTTAAGTTCCACTTAAGTTTTTAGTGAAGAAGAGAATTGTGTACTTAAAACGATTTTAAACATAAATATGTTTTAATATCAATCCTGAAAATTGGGCATAAGTGCGACACCCCCTGAAAATGCTAAGTTTACAAACATTTTGTTTATTATTTAGGTCTGAATTATATTGAAAAAATTTAATCTATATATAAAGCGACAAAGGCAAAACAGTTTAGAACACTTTCCTCCTCTGTATGTCAACCTAAATAAATATTTTATTAAAATCTGTTCGATAATTTCAGAGTTATAAGCGTTCAAATTTGCTACTAACACAAATGCAAAATACATATGTTTTTTTCAATTATCAAATAATAAAAAATAGGGTGGTCGATTATTCGAAATTTTTCAGAAACCGGTTTTCGAATATTTCGACTATATAAATCTTATGCATAAATCGGCACAGGCAAAACAGTTAAGAACGCTTTCTTCCTTTGTTAGTCAACCAAACCTCTATTGGGAGAAAAAAGTATCAAAAAGGGGAAATACGGGAAACTAAATTTCTTTCTTTTACATTTCTGTGCTTCATGTGATAAATTTTAAATTTTCTATAATATTGAACTTAGAAATCTAATATTTCAGAACCTATGTAAAAGATGCAAAATGTTTTCAAATAAACTAAGGATATTATTTTGAGTTTCAAATAAAGCATCTTATGTTTTCTATGTGTTCTACGTAAAGTGTGATATGTACACATATATTTATACATTTTCTATGCCATAGTAAATTAAGAAAGAAAATAATCAATATTAAATGCTATTCCGTCAGTAGAACTTTAATAAAAGTTTTAAATGTTGTACATATATACATTAGTACACTTTTAAATTGTATGTATGTTTCTAATTTTAAACATCGAACATTTAAAACGCAACATTTGTTTTGTTAATAGGCAGTATAAAAGAAATGCAAAAAAATCGTAATGGTTAAAAATAACATGAATATTTTTTAAAGAAGTAAAAGCGCTATATTCGGCTTGCTGAATCTTTGATTCCTCCACCGATAGTAAGTATGTTAAATTATGAACCGATCTTTACGAAATTTGACAGTGTGATTTCTATGTAGTCTTATAAAACTGTGAGGAAAAAAAGGTTTACCGAGAGTAAGGTTTATATGGGTGTGGTTAATTATGGGTCATTCTTCACGAAATTTTACAGTACGATTTCTGCTCGTATAAAACTGCAACAGACCAGAATTTATAACAATAGCATTATTTGTTATGGTTTAAAAGTTACTTAAGTGCTTTACGAGAGTGGGCCTTATATGGGGCCTATTGTAAATTATGGACCGATCTTCACGAAATTCGACATATCAAACTGCTACAAACCTAAATTTATTGCACTAGCATTATTCTCTACGGTTAAGGCGCTGTAAAGTGTTTCCGAGATTAAGTTCTTTGTGGGCCTATGGTAAATTATGGACCGATCTTCACGAATGCTAACAATATTATTTCTAGTTATTTAGATTGTGCAAAATCTTTTATTAATTCTTGCATTATAGCCAACCAATTAATAAAAACAACAATAACACTTGGATTTTTTAATG
The DNA here is from genome assembly GCA_949318255.1 of Pollenia labialis. Classification (NCBI taxonomy): domain Eukaryota; kingdom Metazoa; phylum Arthropoda; class Insecta; order Diptera; family Polleniidae; genus Pollenia; species Pollenia labialis. The sequence goes on from OX439142.1 coordinate 49,488,158, forward strand.
TGTCTCTTTTCTGCTTTCGTTTTGTCTTTTGAAAAGTATACCGCAAATTCATAATTAAAATTTTAAAATCTTAAACTTCAACAACAACAATAATAACAACATCATTTGTGAAAAATACAAGAAATTAACAAAATGTCCAACAAAAACACTTAAGCCAAACAAAAACCGTAAACTCGAAACAACAAATAATACTACTTAATAGCATCAAAACAATAATCAACAATAAATCTATATCCCAGCAAACAAAAAATGTCGAAATAAAAAGTCCTAGGTCTGTTTTAAAGGTTAACACTGGTGTTCCAGTAGCTGCAGTAATAGCTGTGGAAATTTTTCTCGTTTCTTTCCAAATACCAGAACAAAATATCTTGAATAGCAAAGAGAAGCAACTGAGTTGATGATTTTAAATCGTTGGACAACTTAAAATCTCCACCTCAACCTTCTTCTAAACGCCGTAAGTCGCCAAGAAATGTAAATAAAGAAAAATGCAATGAGTTCCATGCTGTTGAACTGCCACTTCCATCGTCTACAAAGAGCAGCGTGCAACATGGCGCTAAATCAACAGTTAAGTCCGTTTTAATAACTCCTGTTCTGAATATCCCATTTGATACGGGTAATAATACACCATCTACCACAAATGTTGATAATGAGCCGGCTCAGGGCTGCCAGACTTGGGGATTTATCCCCAAAGTTGGGGAATTAATACGAGAAAAAAGGACAAAGAAAAAATCACCAAATTTTTTGGGATTTAAAAATAAAATTCTGGGATTTTTTGGGATTTTGCACATTTTTAATACATTTTCCCTTCTTTTATTATTTACGCTTATTTTTCTTTGTTTTCTTTGAAGATTCAATAAATAAATAATGAAAAAAAAAAATTTTCTCTGTTTCGTATATAAAATATGAAACGTATACGGTGTAAAGTGTGTAAAAGGTACTTAATAAACTTATGTTATTATTATTGAGTGAGTGTTTTGAAAAAAGAAGAATTTAAAAAAAGACAACACATACAATCAAGGCCCATTGAAAAGGTCTGTGCAAGAAGCCTGATGATCATTGTTTATGTTCTTTTTAGTTGTCAAAAGTTGTTTACATTTTGCTTACATGTGCATGTATACGTTTATGCTATCCCTGCAAATAATAGGACCAGTCCAAACACGCGTGTAAAGAGTAGTCCACAAAGGACCAGGACTAGTCCAAAAGTAACCCAAACGTATGGAAAAAACCTGGTCTATTTAACATTACGATGTCCTAGGAGAGGATCATATAACCCACCTTTGGACCACTAAGGCGTAGTTTTAAAACTACTCCATGTTATATAACCCACCTTTGGACCACTAAGGAGTAGTTTTAAAACTACTCCATGGTATACTCAAGAGGATTAGTTTTGAAGTCGTTTAAAAACGAAAGCACGTCGTTAAAAAACGAAGACATGTCGTCTCACTACAAACACTTTTTAACAATGACATGGTCCATGCTTGCATTACATCGGACCAGTCCATGGAGTAGACCATTTTATCAAAATGGGTCAGGTGGTCCAATTTTATTTGCTGGGATGCCACACCACAGAATATACAGAACTGACACGAGACGGACGATTTTGCCTTTTTTTTGTCTCTTTCTAAGAAAGCTGCCCTTTTTGCATTTTTTGTTTTGATTACGCAATTCGTGTTGATAGTAGCGGCCTGTTTTTACACATTGCCACTTTCCTACCAAAAAAACATTTTCTTTCTCTTTCTTCGAAAGCTGCCCTCGCAACTGATTTGGGCCTTTTTCACACGTCACTTTTTACAGTTCTGTGTATTCTGTGGCCACACATACACGTTTTTTCCTTTTGCTTTGTATATGCGGTAGTAAATGTTTGGCAATTAAAAAGAATTGTATTTTGTTTTTGTATAAGTAAGCAGACCTGATAGATGGGCCTTGCATACAATTTTTCATTATTTAATGACAATTTTCAAGCAAATATGTCTTCCCCAAAAATAACTAAATATGAACGACAATATAATAAAGTCTGGGAAAAAGAATGCTGGGCTATTGGTAAGTACTTATGATGCATCAAATTATTAAAAAAATTAAGGATATATGTATGTATTTTTATTGTTGATTTTAAGGATGTACATATGTATGTATGTATATAACCGATTGAACAAGCCCATAATTCTTATAAATTGGCTCATTCGTCTTCAAAAATAGTCGTTACAAACAAAATAAAATATATTTTTTTTACTAAACATTTTTGTTTGGGGATTTCTTATTAAAATTTTTCTTACTATTTTTAAAAAAAAAATTTAAAATTTGGTCAGAAATAAAAAAAAACAAAATATTAACTTTTAAAGGTTTTGTTTTTTTAATTTGGGGATTTTTTTTAATTTTTAGGGGGCAAGTACCTAGCAGCTCCCTGGGGCACAAAACATTTGTCTACAGTCAAAAATAAGTTTAAAAAAAATTACAAATAAACTGGCCGACTTATAGAATATAATAAATATGCAACTGCTCGTGCTAAATATAATGCGTTAAACAAATCTTGTAACACTAATTACTTACGTAAAATGAAGAATGCTTTCAAAATTCATTATTCAATTTTGTAAACACCAAAAGAAGAGCAAGCGTATTTTCTACAGTTATGAAGTTTCAGGACAGTGAATCCGGTGATGACCTTAACATAAGTAATATGTTTGCTGTCTTCTTTTCTACAACCTATTCTGATACCAAATATTGGCCGTATTATTCCTTCTTGTTCTCAATCAGCTAATCAAATTATGTATATCAATTCCATTCTTTGATGTTTCCTCAATTTTAAATAACTTAAAAAAACTTGAATTTTCGTATAGAAGTGGTGCTTAGTTTCTCGCCCTAACTACCATTAACACGCATTTTTAATATGTCAATCGAATATGGATATTTTCCTAATACCTGGAAAAAAAGCTTTTATTATTCTGTTTTACAAATCTGGTACTAAGTCTGACATTGTTAATTATCGCGGGATTGCTAAACTAAGTATTATGGCGATTTCTCAGAAAAGAAATCGCCATTAGTCCAATATTTTTTGAAAAGGTGGTAACTGAATGCATTTTCCCTCATGTATCATCTCTATTGTCATCTTCTTAACATGGCTTTCGAAAATTCTGCTTTTTTCGTATAATAAACACTAGTTAGCAATATTAATTTTATTTATACAAAGTCCCTTAAAAGGGCTCTCGAGTATTATTAGAGTAACAAATGATGTTCGCACTTCAAATGAAGAAAACCTAATGTTTTTGTAATGAAAAAGTTTAAAAAACATTACTTTTTTATTTTTATTTTTTAGAGGTTATTCAAAGGGTCAAGAGGATAAATAAAATAAGTCGAAAAAGCTGCTCTACTACAACAAATCTAACAACAATTATAATTCAGGGTTTTGTGCAACGGAAACAAACTGATATTTATCAATGATCTTTATCAATGATCTTCCTAACGTGATTAACTTCTCTTAAGTTTTAATGTATGCGGATGATGTAAAATTTTTTCTCAGTTCTAATCAATATGCAGATCACAGTATATTTCAAAAAGACTTGGACTCATTTCAGTCATGGTGTAATTTAAACTTGATGGAGCTTAACTTGAAAAAATGTAAACATATACCTTTCTGCAGAGGAAATCATATATGTAAATGTAAGTTATTCTTTGGGGAACTATCAGCTAGAAAATGTTAATGCAATTTTGGATCTAGGAGTTTTTTTAGACGCTAATTTTAACTTTACTAAGTATATTTCCATAACTGTTAATAAAGCACAGTGTATTCTTGGTTTTATCAAAGACCCATATGTCACAAAGCAATTTTATGTTTCCCTCGTGAGACCTGTCCTAGAATATTTATTCATTGTTTGGAATCCTATGTATATATTTGATTCTGCCTTCGTGGTCTACAGTGGAACCCATTAGATCTTCCGTCATACACTAGCCGTCTTGCTCTTATCAAACTTCCAACTCGTAAAAGCCGAAGGGCTATGTTGAATGTGTCGTTTATATTAAATTTAATTAATGGTTATATTTGTTCTGTTTTCCTGCTCGATAACATTTCATTTAAAGTTCCTCGTCGTCCATCTCGACACTTTGAATTGTTACCAATTAAATACTTCAGGACAAACTACGAAAATGCTGATCCATTTAGAAGGATGTGTAGTCAATTTATTAAATTTTATTAAGTTGTAGATTTTTCTTTATATGCAAATGTTATTAAAAGTAAAATTATCGTCTTGTTAAACAATATAAAATCTTGTTTTTTTTGTATTAACTATTTGTTTTTATATTGTATAACTGTCTGTAAGGATATGATACTCATAGAAAAATTTTGTAAATACAAAAAAAGATTTTGAACATTTTTTATTTTTCGAATTTTATTCTATGAGCTAAATTTCAGTTATGTATGTATTTTAAAAAGCTTTTTTGTAATAATCATATTCCTTCAATTTTTTCAGAAATAACTACCAGACTATTATATTGTATTTTCTTGTTACATTTTACCTAAGCTTTCCTTTGGAAAAATAAAAAAATGTTGAATATAATATAAAGTAACCTTCGGAAGGAAATAATTCCCAGTTTCTATTTGTTAAAAAAAGATTTTGTTTATCGTGCTTAATTCCTAATTTTTATTCCTGATAAAAACACCGATAAACAAAATCTTTTACATTAAAAATTTTTGTATTGCCACGAAATTACTTTCATAATAAACTGGCAAGTGCACGGCTTAAAAAACTAAACTGGCAACATGCTTTATTTTTGTTTGACCCCTTTCGACCCCGACCTTACCGCTGACGTCAGCAAACCAAGAGTTGCGCAAGAGACATGCGCAAGTAACTTGCCGAGTGTGCAATGGGACTTTGCGAAATAAAGCAAGCTGTTTGTGAGCTAGTCCATAAGCGCCGGGGTTGCGGGTTCGATTCCCGCCAGAGACTCAAGTTTCTCTTATAAAAATTAGAAAAAAAAAAAAGATGCAATCAAAATACTTTAAAAAAAAGTAACCAATAGCGAAAAATGTAACCAAAATTATTTTATTATTATTTTATATTTTTTTCGCACTTTAATTTTAAAATTGTGTGTCTAAAGAAGAAATAGTGTTTGTTTGTATCTTGTAGGCTCATAAACCGCTGGACTGATATTTTTAAAGTTTTTTAAAGTTAACACTTATGTTCAATTTTAAAAACTTTTTGAGCTAGAGCTTTTAAGTAAAACTTTTAAAGTCTTGCTGTCCAAAATGAAGCTGAATTATGCGGTAGATCTTTTATATATAGATGTTTTTTGTTCGGTAAAATATAATTATATTAAACGGGATGGGATCGGAAGGTCCTTTGACCTTATCGTTTATCTAGAAAAGTGTTTCACTTAGACCTATGAAGCATTAAGAGTAGCAGGTAATGACCATCTACACTTCAAACTATATATCTTATATAGTTAAGTTGATGATCTGTTAAAGCTTAAGCTCCTAAAACAATTTTTAAGAAGATGAAAAAAGTATTGGTTTTAGATGCACAAATACCACACACAATTTTAAGGGTCAAAAAAGCGGAGCCGGTAAAAAGTAACCAAAATGGAAAAAAGTACACAAGTATACATTGGAAAAAAACAGTAATCAAAGCGGCAACGCCGCTTACAACAATTAATGTTGGAAGAATTCCAACCAATTGTAGTGGGGAATGTAAGAAAAGTTGTTGTTTTTGTTTAAGCTTTGAAATTGAAACAAGTAAAGCTGTTGATTATAATTTTTATTTGCTTGACAGTTTTATTTGTTTAATATCTTTAGTTTTTCTAAAATCTTTATGGATGAAGTTTCCTGACGATCTGGCCTAAGCAACCAGTGAAATCCGCATATGAATAGCTTATCCCTTCAACAATAAATTTCAGTGTTTTTATCAGGAATAAAAATTGGGAATTAAGCACGATAAACAAAATCATTTAAATTAAACATTTCTGTATTCCCACAAAATTACTTTGATAATAAAAAAAAAATAAATAAAAAAAGGAAGGACATGGTTGTGAGCATCCCCTTTTCAATCAAATTATGCATACAAAAACTTTTTTATTTACGGCATAAAATAAATCTTTTATTATTTATTCAAACCAATTTTAATTTGTTAAGAAGAAAGAAAAATCAAAATTCGGTTAATCAAATTCCATATTTCACATTAACCAAAAATATTGATGTAGGAAAATGCCCCTTCTCGTAAACTTCAATAAAAGAAATAATGTAGCTTAAAAATAAAAATAACACTATGCTACAAAAAATGAACCTTAAAACGAGATATTTTCTCAAGAAACATTTTCGAGATATACGCGAAAATCGTGCTTTTCTGCAGTGGTTAAAGTATTTCGAAAAATCTCGAGAACTGTTCAACTGAATTGTACAAGATTTAAACTATTCATAGATTTGGCTTTTCTCTTCCAGTCCATTGATATACACCGTGTCGGTCTTATAAAGACTTATTCATGTATTCATAAAAACTTTTTTAATTTAATAAAGGTTTAAAGAACAAATTTACTATGAAAATTATCCTTAATAAACGTTTGTTAAATTTCATAATCGTTTATGAATAAGGGGGTTAAAACTTATACAGGACTTTAAACTTGAAAAAATGTGATTTTTATGTTTTTTTTTAAATTCATCATTTTAGTTAGCTCCAGTATCTAAGACAATAGAAACATTTAAAAATTTTTTTTAAATGTATCTTAAATAATATTTTGTTCCAAACTATCTACGTAAAATTGTTATCTTCGGACAAAAAATTAAGAAATAACGACATATTTAGTGAAAACATCCGAATTTTAATTTGGATAAACAATTTTTTTATCAATGCTTCTATTATATTTATGTACCTTATTCCGGTTTTAGAAAGTATGCTTTCACTTACTGGATGAGTTCTTAAAAGCAATGTTGCAAAACATCACCGAAAACGAATGCGTTGATAAAGCATCAGAAATAAAAACAATGCACCAATTTTGCAACCCTTAAAAAGTTGTCTATTATTTCTATGCCTTGGCGCCGAGTTTGTGAAGTCGGACACTGTCCCGCTTATGTTGTTTTAATAACTTTTGAAATTTCTAAATTACATTGTATGTATATTAAAATATGTAAATATTCACTTGATAACTCTTTGTTATTTTGTGGTCTGTCTACATTAATAAAAAAAAGGGTCCGAAGAAAGTTGATCAAAACCTTTTTGGAATCTTATACATTTTAATTTCGGTACTTAGCCAGCTTTGTCAATCAGCCATGGACTCGAGACGTATTTTATTCTACTGACTGCTTACATTTTGCTTTTCCACTAAAATCAACTATACTATGCACAAGCTTGCATAAGCTTCTGGCAAAAATTAACAAAAAGCTGAATTTAAAAACACAAAAACAAAATCAAAACAATTGATTCCGTACGGAAAGTCCGAACAGTTTCGCACTTTGCTTAAACAAATGACAGATTCATAAAACTTGACAAATAGCTTCCTTAAGTGCAATATGGCTTAGCACATATCTTCGCAAGAATTAAAGAACGCTGTAACTGAAAAACGTAAAATGTTCACCAGAGCCAGAAACTATACAACTTAAGGTACGTTCAGACTGATGAAATATTTGTTCTGATATTTGCTTCAAACTGTGTGAAACAAAAAAATATTTTATTTGATGTTCAGACTAAGATCAAATATTTGACAATTTTTGTTTGTTGAAACAGTTGGCAAATAGTGTCAAATAAAATAAATTAATTCATGTTTGCCATGCGTTCAGACTAAAACAAATATTTGCATCAAATAATTATTTAATGAAAGTGTTCAAAAATAAAAATATATTTCACAAATGGTAAAAATTCGCGCAGAAGCCTAATTATTTGTTTTATTCTGTGGAGCAGCATCTATTATATTGTTAGAACAGGAGTATGTAAAAGAAAAACAAAACTGGAAGACAAATGGTTAACGGAAACATGGCTAAAATTTGCGAAAAATTGGTAACAACCCCTAAAATATATAATTCAGTTAAAAACAAAATGTCGGGAAAAGAACAAAAAAAAATGTTGCAAAAACAGCGAAAATTCGCGAAAAATTATGATATTTCAAACAAGCCATCAAATTGATTAAATATTCCTAAAAGTATAAGGAATGGCAAAAATTCGGTGAAAATTGTTAAGTTAGCAAAAATTCGCAAAAATTGGCTAATAACAAACCCTTAAATTTATTTGAAATCGCTAAATCGGTTAAAAAAAAAATGTCGGGGAAAAACCAAATAAAAAAATGTTGCAAAAATAGCGAAAATTAAAATTGATTAAAAGTCCCTAAAAGTATAAGGAATGGCAAAAATTCGGTTAAAATTGCTGAATTAGCAAAATTCGCAAAAATTGGCTAATAGCGGCATGATAGCAAAGTCTAATAATTATTAAAAATCTTTAAAACTGTAAAAAATCTGAAAACTTACAGGAAAAATTGCTTCTATCGGGTAAATGGCTAAAATTATTTATCGTTGTTTGCTCTTACAATTTTTTTGTAAAATCAAATAAATGTTTGCTCAAATATTACTAAAATATTTGATTTTTTGTGTTCACACTATGTTCACATTGGACAAATATTTGTTTGCCGGCAAATACTTTTGTTTGCTCAAAATCAGCTGTTATTTTATTTGGCACTCGAAAATATTTTGTGTTCAGACTACGTTAAAGAAATATTTGATGTTTGCTATCAAATATTTCATCAGTCTGAACGTACCTTTAGGAACATGATTTTTAAAAACTTTTTTTTTTATTTTTTCTCGCTTTATATATTGGCTGTAATCATTTCCTCCCAAGTCAATTGTTCCCGATGATTCTGGGGCTTATAGGTCAGGTTACACAGACCTATAAAATGCTGTAACTACAATTATTTTTTATGGAAACAAAAATAGTGAATTTTTTTCATTATACAAATATGGGACCGGGACCAAGCGACGCAGTATTTTTTCTGATAAAAATTATCCAAAAAAAACGTATTTTCGAGCCACAGCGTTCTTTAATTATTGGGACGATATGATTTACATGTATTTGCACAGTTGCTTAAGTTACTTAAGCATATTATAGTTGGGCCTTCGCACTTGTTCACACAGTCTCTAAAGTTCTTTTAACATTTCTTTAAATTATAAAACGGGTTTCCCGTTTAGGAATTTTATTGCACGCATCCATTAACATACTTTGTATATGAATAAGTACCTTATGTTTATTACAGCACCTTATGCTAAGTATATGAGAAAATATTTTGTTTTTACTACAAACGAGTATACAAAGTACATAGAATTGTATGACAGACGGAAACTTTCTCGTACACTTTGTGCGTTGGTGGTTCGCAATGAAAAAGCGGCCATGCCAATACAAAAGTAAACCTAAAATGAATATAGTTTCGGGTATTCCATACTTACAGAGTGAGCTACACGTATATAAGTATCGCATGTATTATATGTAGCTTAAAAAATAACATGTGGCAGCACATACGATAAAAATTGTCAAATTCATATGGCAGTTAAAACGCTTAATTTTATGCGTTTACAGATTTATAGATTTGTTGGTTCAAACACAATTTTAAACCAAAAAGAGAGTTTAACTTGCACTGATTTATTAGCCCTTAATGATTTACATACATACCTAAACTTGTCAAAAGAAAACTCGAAATTACTCGCTTCATGTTTTAAAGAATGTGATTTTCAGACACAGGGACACGCGTTTTTTAATATTGCAATCGCTCCAATATAGAATTCTTTTTAGAAAGAAGTAAGTGGGTTTTAAGGAAACAACAGAAGCTTCCAAATATGATGGAAGATCTGTGTTATTTGAAGTCTAAATGGGTTTCCTGGTAATACAGGAGCACACATGTCATAAAAATTAGCTTTCATTAACACTTTTAAGTCTTGTTTCAATGCGACGAACAAGGTGAAAAGCATTATCTGCGAAATTGGGATTAGACGTTTATGGGTAAATACTGCTGGATGCAAGTTTGTGAAACGTTATTGCAACATAAAAGGAAAAATCGAAGAAGAAAAATATAACATTTTTGGCCAAAAATAGAATTATGTAAACAAATTAATCCTAATCCTATCAACACAACCAAGAAAAAAACATTTGTTGTATTAAAAATTTAAATTTGGATGTTTTTGCTAATTGTTTATATAATAAGATAACCATTTTGTTACAAATATGTTTGGAACAAAGTTGTCTTTAAGATATGGGCTTAAAAAATAAAAAAAAATAGAAAAAATCTATTTTTTCCAATCTTAAGGCATGTAACTCAGTGAATTTTTGTCCGATAAACACAGTACAGATATCAGCTGAAAGAGGAAAATATCTTTGTAACAGTGTAAAATGTGTGTAACTAAAGAATCAGTTCTCAAAATTTTTGGAAACAGCCATGTACTGAAAAAAACGCTTCTTGAATGCCATATTCGTGTTCAGCAGCCCCGATTTATCTTCGAAAACATCTCATTTTTGAGGTTATGGTCAAAAGTTAAAAATTTGTAAACCAGTGTAATCAATTATTATATAATGGAACAAAAAGTTTTAAAAAATCAATGATAATACAAAATGTAAAAAAAATTGCCCACCATAAAATTTAGTGAATGTATAACAAAAGCAATTGTCCAAATCCAATTTTAATTTGATTTATTGTTAATGTAAATTGAAATGTATAAGAACTTTTTTATAGTATAAGATTTTAAAGATGACTAAAGGCAGTTTTAAATAAATAAATTATACAGGATCGCACATAAGTCGTATTAGAATTAAATTATTGAAAAAATTTCCATTTTTCCGTTTTCTTTGTCGAATTAACTTTTAAAAACTTGTGAAATAATTGATGGAAAGACTCAGAACAGAAAAATAAACCACAATTCTCTAGATTTATTTAGAAACTTAACAACGAGTTTGTTCACAAACTCATGTTAAGCAAGGAGGCTGATTTTCACTTAAGTGGTCAGGTCAGGTGCAAAAAACTTCCAAAATATAAAGCACCCAAAATCCAAGAATAATTGTTGAACCTCAAGAGCATTTTCTTAGATGCACAGTAGGGTGTTTCATTTTTCCCACAGATTTGTTTTTCATATGACTCTGCTCACGCCCGGGTGTTCGGTTATATAAAAATAATATGTATATATGAAGTTTTAATGCCCAATTTTCAGGATAGTATTTACATCTATATTAAGTTTAAAAAAATATAAACTTAAATCGTATTTAAATACAGATTGATTTTTTGAGTTTTATTTGAAAAGTCTGATTAAATTAAGATAAAAGTATGGTAGCACTACTAAATACAAAAAATATCATAAAAAAGTTTATTTATTTGCAAGGCGGTCTCAGGAGAATGTTATTGCCAAGGCGAATTCATGTAAACGGTGGTGTCGATACTACAACAAGTAACAACACCAAAAACACTACAATGTATTTTTTTGTTGCTTTCGTTGGCCGATATGTCAAAAACACAAGAAACTTTTGACGTTCCTCTCTCTAATTAAGAAAAAAAAGTAGCACAGCTGTGTTTTCAACGCCACCTCTGTGTTTTCAACGCCACCTGAAAGTCAATTCGCCTTGGTTATTGCTATGCCTGTTGTTGCAGTTTTGTTGTGATATTGATGCCACCTTGCTAAAATATTACAATGGAAACCTTAGTTGAAATTATGTGTACGACATCGGTGAATTAAGTTTCATTTAAGTATTTAGTGCAGAAGAGAATTTTGTATTTAAAACGATTTTAAAGATAAATGTGTTTTAATATCAATCCTGAAAATCGGGCATAAGAAGTTTATTAAATTATTGTATACTAATGCATTTCGTATACTAAATCATGGACCAATTCACCTAATAAGTTAAAGTTATACCCCCTGAAAATAAGCTTTAACATTTTTTATGATGATTCCCAAAATATTTGGGCCCAAGCAATAATCTCCCGTGCGCTAAGTCGCATCAAAAAAGCGTCTAAAAATGGTATTTCTTATGAATAAAAAGTTCGGTAATTTTTTTTTGACCAATGAATGACCAAATATATTAGATATTTATTTAAGAATTCTTTGATTTAACGTTAAAGCACTTTAAAAATCTCACCACAGACTCGAGATAGCGAGATTTTTTTGTCAGTTTTTTGATGCTTTTCAATTCGACTTTAATGAAAATTTAAATAACTTGAACAATTTTTGTCCGATTTTCTTTTTTAATACGTCGTTATGAAGGTGTTGACCACCGCTTGGGATTTTAGTCAAACATTAATCCAAAACTGCACTGTCTTACTCTTTGTAACATTCACTTAGATATCATTAAAACCCCACTTTATAACCACAAAAAGCATATCTTTATTTATGAAAATATTTAGCTTCTTTTAAATTATCCTGTTCATGACCAACATTTTTTAGAGGACATAAAAAAACAAGTAAAAAGTATAATTAAAATTGAAAAAATTAAAGTATTAAAATTTATTAAAAAATCGGATTTTTTTTATCATTGTCGGTATTTTTTCAAAAAATCCACTGGCAACACTGCGTATAAGACACAATTAAATAAAAATATCACTTATACGCTTTAGTGTCTACAACAAAAGGAATTCTGTGATATGAAAAAATTTGTTTTATTACTTTTTTATGTTAGGTTGTGTGTGTGAAGCAGTGTTGCCAGACGTAGGAAAAAATGCCAACATGTAATTAAGGTTATTTCGCCTTAACACAGTAGGAACTTTTTCAATTAATATTTTCTACATGAGAAAATGATTTTAAATGGACTTCGGTAATTTTTCTAAAATTAAAACTCTTTTTTATGTCTGGCCCTTATTAGTATTTTGAGTTTTAAAAAAACTTTATACTATTTACATTTTCTTGATCGTTTGTTGTATTTTTATCTACATTATTCCATAAAATTTGTGAAAATTTATGTAATGTAGAAAAAAAAAGAATTTTTTGACTGATTAGGTACTATGAAATAATATTCTGGCAACACACGTATGTACGCAATCTTGTTGTTATTTCTGTAGTCGTTATAATTACATTCAGCATATATTTATGAAGTTTTGCTAAGCAATCAAACATATACAAGCAAACAATAAAGAAGCGTGTCTAATTTTCTCATTTACAACAGTTTAACAAATACATAATTACACAGACATACACGCACACACAGCCATTAAATATTATAATGCACAAAGGTTTAATTGATTCAAATCAATTTTCGTTGGACAAAGTAAAACATTTTTATTTCAAATGAGTCAAGGTAAGAGTTTTTTCATAAAAATTCATTATGATGTCATAAAACAAATTAAAGTCATTCAAATATTTGATATTTAGCATTTACCAGGGCGAATTTACACCAGGTCACCTTATCTTGCTACGTAAGCAACAGCTGATTACTAACCTTGTGTCAAAATGATATACCGTTCATGTGGTTCTGGGGAATATTTACTAAATTTTATAAGTTTCGCTTAAAATTATGAAATTAAAAATGTTTGAAATTATTTAATTTCAAAACAAACAATTTAAAATTAAAAAGAAAATGAAATATTTGTTTAAATTGTTAACTACAGTAGTGTATTATATTTGACACAACTTTAAAATACTTTACAGTGTTGTAAACGTTTTCAAAATAAGACCACCTTAAATGAATTCGCCTTGGCATTTACTGAGTACACAAAGTTACTAGTTTTAAAGGAAGGGACAAAAACATTGCAACTTTTTTTTTTGTTTAAACTTAATGGATATTTTGTGACTCAGCACATTTGCTTATTATAATTTCGTTTTTATACCCTCTCCACAGGTAAAAAAGATATGTATCGAACTTGTTCAACAATACTGTATTAACTCAAAATTTAAACATTTAAAATATAAAAAAAAAGGATTTTAAGGCCAACCGTTTCATTACCAAAAAGTAGACAAAATAGCACGATATTTAACTGATTCGATTAAGCGAATAAAATTTAAAAATTAATCGATTAATCGAATAATTCTTAATCCAGAAATTTTATAAATTGCCAGATTTTTTTTCGATAAAGACCATATTTACATTATGCAAATAACGTCGCAACTTTAGCATGCAACATTTTGTTTTTATTAGTTTTTGTTTAAATTTTTTTTTTGTTTTTAAAAGGTTTTTTATTCGAAATGTTGTCAACTTTTGTGCTGAAGAAAAAACGCAGCTTTCATAAAAATATTTTAAATTAATTAAGGGGTTAAAAAACAACCTACAGCAAAATTCGACTGCATTTTTTTTTAATTTTACAATCAAAAGTTCAAAATATTTTGCACTTTAAATAATAAAAACATTAAAACCTTTTTGTAATTCTTTTTTAGGAATTACATATTTTAAAAAGTGTAAACATCTCTTAAAAAATCTTAGTTTTTCCAGAAAGCCGCTTTCTAAAAATAGTACATTTTTAAAAAAACTCTTCTTTAACAGTACGTTATTCTTGAAGTACATTTTTAAATTGCAACTAAATATAAGCTTTAGAGATAATTTTAAATCTGAATAGTTTATTAATAATTACAGATATGTATATACATACATATCGCACTTATTCACAAAGAAGGTATTAACTCAACAATTTTATTTTTCGCTTTTTGGAAAAAATCGACACGTAATTTTGTGTATTTGTTGGTAATGAAACGGTTGGTTTAAAATCTTTTTCCACATGCCTTTAATATTAAATTTAAAAAAAATTTTGCTTTTACTGAAAATTTTTTAATTTTGAGTTAATAACCTCTTTATGATCAAGTGCGGTATGTATTTGTACAATAATAGAAAATGGACTACAGATTAAAAAAAAATTGCGATTTTTATTTGTATCTATTAGAATTTTTAATCGCTTAGTAATTATAGAAAATGGTTAGTTAGTTTATAACACAGTTGTTTTGTTTACATTTGATTAAAAAAATGCTTGAAAAATTTATAAAAAGATGTTAATGTGAAAAGAGTTTGGTAGCAACTTTAAATTCAAATTTAGAAAAAATCAGTACTTAAGTAAATAAACGTTCTTTTTTAAATAAGTCTTGTCAATGTTGCTCCAAATTGTTGCTTCACTTTCGGGCACTTAGATTTTAAAAGAGATTGACTTTGGATTTTTTGAGGCTTTTAACATAAATTCCATCTGCTGTGCTATTGGACCATTTGTAGCCCCCTTTGATTTTTGATAAATTTTTGAACACCTGTTAAATTGAACATTATTAGATTTATCTTTCGTAGAATATTTTTTAACCAAACTTATTCTAAAGAGATAAGAAACGCATGAACTATTTTGTTAAAAAATACGGCCGTGTTCTAGAAATCGTAATTAAGTGGATTTAAAATTGAGCAAATTTCAAAAACGACCCTGTAATGAACTGTCATATTTCATATATTTCATTTTATCTACTTCATTCTTTAAGTATCTATTATTTTTGCAAGAACAACACTTGAAACCAGAGAAATTTTTTGTAAATAGAATTTGAATTTTAATTCTCGTTTGAATTTCAATCTCACTTGATTTCGAATTCTAGAACATACCCCATAAATTTATATAAATCTTTGTCGCTTTTTCCTTTTTTGAAATGAATTATTAAATTTTGTAGAAAAAATTTAACAAAAATACAAGCTAAATTACTCACTAAACATGACTGATTTTTTTTAATTCCAACGGACGCATACATTTGGTTTGTTTATTCGAACTTTCGAAACTTTTAAAGAAATTATCCATTTAACAGAAATACTACATATACATATATATTATTATTATTCGATTAAACGGTATAAATTCTTCGATAAATCCTTTATTCGAAATTAACAGCTTTAAATCATTCGAACAATTAATCGTCTTAAATTGTACGATTTATCGAACAAGAACTAATCGTCGGTAATATTACGCACATTACGTGTCGATTTTTAAAAAAAAAAAAAAGATAAAATAAAAATTTTCAATTACAACAGTATTGTTAAATGAGTGCGATACATATATGTATGTGTATGTAAAAGTTTGTCATTCTATTTGTAATTATTACTGTTTTGATTTTACAGCCCATAAAATATATCGCCATCTAAATGACAAAACATGGTATCATCAACAACACAATATTAATTTTTTTTTGTATTGCGGTTCGATGTATCATATTTAGACCTGGTACAAATGCATTGGCAATTTTTTTAACATCAATGGTAATGCAAGTTTATTACATTATCATTATCTTTTACCATTTAAATGCACTATTTTTTGCATTAAATTTTTTTGCATTATTATTCAAACCTATCATGAATATTATACATATTTATATTTATTCCCGTCTTTCCAAATTGGTTGATATAATGTTGATATAATGCACTACTTTGATAAGAAAAAAATGTCGTGCAAAAAACCATTAATGCATTGTTAAAGTTAATAGAAGTGCAATAATTTTGCATTAACATATCTAATGATTAATTTAATCATAATCAGTGCGAATCACCCAGCCCTGTATAAGATTGGAATCGATTAAATTATAATCACATGGTTTGATTTAGTTATTTCAATTAAATGAGACTCAGCTTTATTTCTAAAATAGGGATTGTAATAAAGCTAAGTCTTTTATTTTAAATTACCAACAATGTCAATTTTTGTTTAAAAGTTTGTTTAAAATAAGAATTCAAGTATATGTTTGGGGGATTCACAAGGTGGGCTATCAAGTCATATCGTCATAATGTCCTAAATAATATTTTACAATTTTTTAAAAAAATATTGTTGCGTTTCAAACAAAATAAAAATTGTAATGCTGTGTTAATCTATTCGGCATAGCTGTACAGTAGAAATCTTAATCATATATATTTCATGTAGTTATTTAAAGACATATTACTTTACAATTTTATGTCTGAAATCCTTTTGATATCAAAGTAATTTTTTTTTTACTTTGAGCCAACACTCAGAGCATTGCAGCTTTTAAGAGGCAAGGTTTAGCTTTAATGGTATTTTTCTGACAAGATGTTCTTAATCAATTCATTCACCCGAGGACCATCAAACACACACAAATTAATAAGTGTGTAATTAGTGTCCACCAAGGAAGAGCGTATGAGTTTTTATTATTGTTCAAAATGAAATAAAACGTACTGTCTAGAACACAGACCTCCAACATTCTATGAAAAAAGGCCGAAAATAGTTTTTATATACAAAGCAAAATATAAATGATGTGATAAAACTTTTTATATTTTATGAAACTTTGTACTATGAGCTATAAGAAAAGCGTGCACTAAAATCTTAAGTTTTAAAGTTAATATTATAGATTTGGGGTATTCACAATGTGTGCTATCATGTTATATTGTCATAATATTCTTACATTTTACAATGGTAAAATGTGCCTGCCGCAATTAATCAGAAAAGACCTGCGAGCCGCATTAGTTTCTGTAAGCCGTCGCCGTCGATGCAACCTGCGGCTAGCAATTTTTGCAACTAATTACTTGCGGCGTCAAATTTGATCGGCTAAGGACTCTGCTGTTTGGTAATGCTATGTTTACACTTGGGTTTACAAACGCGTTTCAGCAAAATGTTGATTAAGTTAATCAAAGCCGTTCACATCACATTTGAGATGATTAAGATGACAGATGATTAAGAAAAAAGCACAAAAATGGATTAAAAATATCTTTATAAAGTTATCAGAAGATTATTTTAATAATTTTAATGACGAAATTGTGGCCGGTTGTACACGCTTATGTTGGCCGATTTTACAATCACCCCTATTATGAAAGTCGACGGCACTTGAACAGTAATGGTATTTTGTGAGTCGTTATTGACAATAATCGATTACTATTGACAGTCAATTGATATTTTTTAAGGCGCTTTTAAGACGACGTCGAGTAGTATTGTCCCTGTTTTAGTCGACAGGAAATTTTGCGACGACTCAAACGAAAGTTAAAAAAATTGTAAATGAAATGTAAACATATTTATTAAATACGTTTAAAATAAAAAATGCAAATTTAAAAACAGTTATGGGCACAAATTTTATTAGTAAATTTAACGCGAAAATTGCGAAAATTCGGAAAGTTTGCTAAAATAGCGAAAATGTTTAATTTACGACAAACGCCTGAAAGAGCAAAAATTCCGAAAAGGTTGCAAAAATACCGAAAACTCGCCAACATTTTTAATACATCAAAAAAGCCATAAAATTGATTTAAAGTCCCCAAAAATATAAGAAATGGCAAAACCTGGGTAAAAAATTGCAAAATTAGCGGAAATTTGTAAAAAATTGCTAACAGCGACATGATAGCAAAGTCTAATATTTATTAAAAATCGTTAAGAATGTAAAGAATCAAAAAACTTATAGCAAAAAAATCGCTCGCAAACATGGCCAAAATTCGCGAAAATGGAAAACTTGGAACCAAACGCTTAAATTGATTTGAAATTTCTAAATCGGCAAAAAAAAAACAAAATGTCGGGAAATAACAAAATAAAACAAATTTATGCAAAAATAGCGAAAATTCGCGAACATTTTTAATATTTCAAACAAGCCATCAAATTGATTAAAAGTCCATTTTTCTATAAGGAATGGCAAAAATTCGGCGAAAATTGCTCATTTAACGGAAATTCGCAAAAATTTGCAAACAGCGGAATGATAGAAAAGTCTTAATTTATTAATAAGCGTTAAAGCTATAAAGAATCAGAAAACTTACAGCAAAAATATCTCTTATTGAAAACATGGCGAAAATTCGCGAAAAAATTCAAAATTGGAAACAAACTCTACACTTTATTTTAAAAAGCTAAATCGGTTACAAAAATATGTCGGAAAATAGCATAAATAGCGTTAAAAAGTGAGTGAAAAACAAAAATAATAAAAAAAAAATAATTGGAGATGGGATTTTTTTTGTCAAATTTTCGATAACTAGTCGACGTCGACACAACACTCTTATAAAATACCAAATTAACGTCGAAGTGATGTAGTCGTCGACTTGATGTGACAAAAATTTAAAATGAATGTCGACGTCGACGACGACTTACATAATAGGGGTGATTATACTCATTTTGGGGTATGTTAAGCGGATTCTATGTGATTAATGAAGCAATTTAGTTGTAATCATTTCAATTTGAAGTGAAGTAAACAAATCTTTTCAATGTATGGTAAATCTTCTCGATTTTGATGTGATAAGAGCCTAATCACGTTCGAGTTGCTTAAACGCGTTTTGGAACCCAAGTGTAAGCATAGTATTAACAAACAAAATAAAATTTTTTTTTGATTTGCGTCTGAAAAATGGAAAATATTCAGGTAAAATCTAATTTTAATTTATTAATTCATAGATTAAAACTAAAACATCATTTTATTTTACATATCGTTAGCTAAAATGGAGAGAGAAGCAAAAAACTTTATTAAATAAAAACTATAAACATGTCAGAAAACATGCATTAATGAGTCGTCCATGGAATTTTTTAAACAATTATCAAAGGAAACCATTTCATTGTAATTTGTTGAAAAAAAATCAGTAAATACGTAGTTTTTCATTAATAAAATAAACACACTTTTAGTTACGTCCCTTTGTTTTTTGTCAATAAAAGCGCAATTTTTGATCGTAGAAGTGTACAATTTTGTGAAGACATGTAGTTCAATGGCATTAATAAAAATCAATCAAAATTACGATTTTGAATTTTTTGTTACTTACGCCTTTTTGCATTTAAGCTAACGATATATATTCAAAATAGCATACTGAATTATGGGGTTGTTCACAACAGTTTTATTTTTCATGTTAATATTTTATTTTATGACACCTTGTGAATACCCCAATTATATATTTTTCAAAGTTATCCCTTTGTAAAAAAAGCTTTACGTGTGTTTTTTAATGAGCCCTATTGACTTATAAAAAATGTATATAAACTCATTTTTCATCTATAATTTAATTTGCCGTCGTTTCAATATAAGCAGTTTCAAAAAAAAAAAAAAAGAGACATCAAAAAATAGAAATCTCTTTTAACGTTAAAGAAAAAGGTTAGGGTTAAACAAAATGAAGTGCTCTGTTAAGCTCTACCGAACCTTATGGGCCGTTTGCTTTATGATAAAAGTCAATTTTTACAAAGTGTATACATTAGGGCGGGTCGATTTGTATGGATGAAAAAAAAATTAAAAATCGTATAGCAAAAACGTAATCTACATAAAATTCTACGAAAATTCTCCGAAGAAACCATGGGTCTAAAACAAAATCCTAGTCCGCGCCTCTCGACTTGAAAATTTTTTACTTGGATGAAAATTTTTTCAATGTAAAAAAAATTTTGATTGTAAAAAAATATAAAGTGCAAAAGAATAACCTTACTAAACCATTTTATTAAAAAAATTCGATTTCTTTTTGGAAAAAGCTATTTTTTCAAAAAAAAATTTTTTTTTTTCTAAGGCGGGCAGCCAAATTTTCAAGTCGAGAGGCGCGCATTAGGATTTTGTTTTAGACCCATGGTTTTTTCGGAGAATTTTCTTAGAATTTTATGTAGATTACGTTTTTGCTATACGATTTTAAAAAAAAAATCGACCCGCCCTAGTATACATACTATTCACGATTCATCTGCGATCATGTAGAATGAAATTAAAACTCATATATGGTGAAATTTTTTTGTCTTAAAGTGATTTTGGGGGCGGGGTTTGTATGGAACCTTTTCTTAATGCCATGATATAGTAGCAATTATTAAAGTTACACTGTGATAGTTGCAAAATTTGACAAGCCGGGCAATTGGCGTTTAAACATAATTCGGGTACACTGAGTCCAATGGTGCTAACCGTTTTTTTAGGTTAGCTCTGGTTTTCGAGATATACTGTTATTTCGAAAATGGAGGAGGTTGCACAACATATATTCGCGTAACTCAAAAACGGTTCAGTAAATTTCGAGCACAGTGTTATCAATACCATCATTTTTTAAATATGGACCGATAGCAATAAAATTAGGATGATAATTTTAATTGCAAAAATATGTTTTTGAACCCAATTTAATCTAAATACCAATATAATTAAATGAATATAATTATAGGGGATATGTGAATTGATGTACCGTTTCTTAGATTTGCCTGAAAACACAACCAGCAAGTGTCCCTGCAGGCTAGCTGTTAGTGAGCTTGCGGGTTCGATTCGACTCTGGTTCCTGCAGACAAGCTTAGAGCTTTGCGGGATTTGCTTAGGGGAATTAAAAAACAATGAACGGATGTACTTCATTAAATGCTGCAACCATCAGCACACACGCATTCCTAGGGGAATGGGAACTTACACCAAAATTGTCACATGACAGTTCTAAAGTGGTAGGGACCGGTTTAAGTTCTAACACTTGTCACTTAAACATGGGGATGTCCTAGGAGGGGGTTAATTGGCACCTTTTCGACATTTTGTAACAGGTCACTGAAAAAGTCAAAATGGGCCCATTCAAATTCGATTAAAATAATGTCTGTCGCATACATATATTTTCTCGAGTGAATTATGTTCATATGGTAGATACCCTTCATATAAAGTAATAGAACCTGAGAGAATTAGCCGCTGCCCGCACAAAATCCAGACACATCTACTTTTGCTTCAATTACCTTTCCTCTGGAGTAACTACACTTTAAACACATTATGACCACTTAACTGATATGTCTTGTTATCAAATATCACAAATCCTTCCAAAAACAATTTACACAATTTTCCCTTAAGGCCTGATGAAATTCTATCCGACATAAAAAATTTCTTCAAAATCTGTTGTCAATGCCACACTATCCCACAAAAATGATGCCAACTCAAATGACTCAGCTACTTTACAAGAAAATGCAACTGTGATCGCATTGAAACTATCATTTTATGAACATTTGCAAGTCAAAGAGACTTGTCAAAAAAATCTGTCACTTAATTCATTTTTAAGCCACACTATCCTACTTTATGAACACACAGAATTTTTTTGACAAATTGTACGACTGAATAGGATTGTGTATCGCCGGCTTTAGGGATAATCCTCTCTCCATCTATAGCGGTGTATGGATAAAAATTACCGTTTTATTTTAAGTAAAAACACAATTCATAGTTCTTAAAACTGTTTATTTTTTTATAAAGGGTGGTCCATAATGTACAATGTTAATTGTAATTCACACCTAAACGTTAACTTTGTTTTGCTCAACTTAATTTGACATTACTTTTTTTCATTGTTTGATAAATTTAACTATGGAGAGGTACACAATAAAGCAGCGCGTTAAGATTGTTGATGCCTTTTACGAAAATGGGCGTTCAAATCAAGATGCATTTTGTGACTTTCTTTAATGTGTGTTCGCTATCGCGAGATGATAACGGACTGCTTGTGGCCAAAAATTGAGGATATAAGACTGGAAGATAGGTGGTTTCAACAGGATGATGTCACTTTCCACGTCGTGTCGATGTTCATTAGCTGCCACGATCATGTTATTTGACACCGTTGGACTTCTTCCTCTGGGGATATTTTAAAGAAAAATTGTATGCCAAGAACTATTCAAGATCTAAATGATGAGATAATTTGGCATATTATGTCGTTGAATCTCAATTATGTATCATTTATTAAAAATATGGACAATCCTCCAAAGCCGTGGCGAGCATTTGGCCGATATTTAGTTTTACACATAATCGCCATAGATTCTTCTATAATAATTTAAATATTAAGATTATTTTTGGAAAACTATTTGTTTTATTTACAATTAACATCGTGCGTTTTGGTTAAATCGCCCTTTACATATTAAGATAGACAATACGTTATTTCGATTCAGGAAATAACAATATTAGATAACGAAAGCCACATAAGTGTGCTAAGTCCGATACAAATTTCTTTAATTTTAATCCAGATTTCAAAATTTAGTTTCAATATTGCAAGTTTTTGCAAAAATCGTTAATATTTTTTTTTTTTTTGATGTACAACTTTTTTGTATAATTACTAAAAAAAAATCAACACTTTTTGTGCTGCAGCAACTCTGGTTGAAAAAATTGTTCAACGTTATGGTAACATTTTGTGTTTCCCTTGTACAATATCATTCCAACAATCTATATTTTCTCTGTATGTTATTATACCCACACCACAAGAGTGGAGGGGGCATTATGCATTTGTGCTGATGTGTGTAACAACTTTAAATGTTGGGCATAAAGTATACCGATCGACTGAGAATCACTTTCTGAGTCGATCTAACAATGTCCGTACGGCTGGCTGTCCATGCAACCTTGTGCGCAAAATACAGGTCGCAATTTTGAAGATAATTTAATAAAATTTTGTATACATAGATTCTAATTGGCATAATGCGAATCGGTCCATAATTTCAAATAGCCCCATACAAGCTGCTTTCCGGAATAGTGTCTTTGTGCCCACTATCAAACCAATTTTAATGAAATTTTAAACATAAGTAGATAGATCCATATTTATATGGACATATAAGGTTTGCATTTTATAAAAAAAAAATAGGAACACGAGGGAAGATGGGTAGCAATTTCTGCCTATCAGAAACTATATAATTTAAGTTGGGAGTGCTAGGCCTTCGATTGCAATGGTTATAGACTATAAATATTCTACATATTGTTCAATAAATTACATTTTTTAATAAAGTTGAAAATGTTAGAGATGTTATTTTGGCTTGGATCCTTTAGCTATCAGAAACTATTAAACCGGTTTTAATAAAATTTAAAATATACAGGGGTGTCATGGAAATCGAAAACGTAAAACAAAAGAATTTGGCAATTCTTTTTATTAAACTTTTAATCTAATTTTTACAATTTGTGTTAAAGAATTCTGTTTAATAGAGCATTATTTGTATAATAATTGTCATAAAATTGTTCATTACAGAAACCTTATTGAAAAACGACTCTTAAAATTCTTTCGTTTTACGTTTTCGATTTCCATGACACCCCTAATAGATAGACATTCAAATACAATTTCGAAAATATTTTTCTAAATACTGTGTTGTTGGTAAGTCGGGCTTGACCGAATATATGTACTTTCTTACTTGATTTTTGTGTTACTCTGTCTAAGCGGTACTGTAACGTACTCTTTATATTGTAGTTTATATTTTTTATGTGTTAAAATTTTAGTATTAAGCCTTTTAATCAAAGTTTTTTATTATTTGCTTGTTTAAGTTTTTTTCTCTCGAAAATTCCGTAGCTGCATTCTAACGATCAAATTCCTTAGTCACATAGTCACTTCATACAATAATTACCCCTATCGCAAATAACTACTCCCATGAAAATATTCCCATATTTTTTTATTTCGTATTGTGAATAATTCCTTCAACAAATTTTTTGGGAATAAATTCCCAAACATGAAAAATTTGGCATCGCCAATGATTACTCTAGCGAATTTTTTTACTAAATAAATTCCCAACAAGTGTTAATGTGAACGAGAAGGGAACATGTTTATTTTAATTTGTATTCTAAGGTTGGACTAAATTTAATTGCTTTTTCCTTTTATTAAAGCTGTTTTAATAAAGAAAATGAAGATAAACACTGTTCATTATTTATTTTATTATATTTTTATTAGTATTTTACTGTGTATATTTTTCTTTCACAATACAAGCACTGACAAGTTATTCACAATAGAGACTTTTGTTTATACAGTACTGACAAATACTTCACAATAGAAATTTTTACTCCCAAAATGTTTGCGATACTGATTTGCTGGGGATGGGAATATAGGTTTGCTCCCATATAACATATTCCCATAACATTCGCGATAGGGGTGAATACTCTTTCTAACGTCTTTTAACCATCATAGTTTGTAACGTCTTATTCCTTGTTAAATATAGTTTTTGTATAAAGTAACGTCTGTTAGTTCCACTTCCCTTTATTTTTGGTATAAGCTGCGTTCGAGAACACAAAAATTTTTACTATATTTTACTGAACTTTACTGCATTTTACGAAATTGCGTTCGAGTACACAAAATACAGTAAACGAGAACCCAAATTGAGAGCGTAAAGTGACAGTTCTTGTCTGAGTATTTACAAATTTTTACTGCAGAAATTTTTGCAGTAAAATTTAGTAAATCAAAAAAACATATGTTCCAAAAGGTAAACAAACAAAAGTAACAAATAAAATGCATATAAATTGTGAAAAAATTGTTAAATAAAAGAAAAGTTGAAATAAAAATTAAACCAAAACAAAAAGTGAATAACTATTAATAAATTAATCTTGTTTGTGAAGCATTTATTTGCCTAAATACAAACTTTTGAAATTTTTTTTGTTAAGTTAATTTTTTAGAGTTGTAAAAGTGTAAAGTACTTGGGGACTTAAGTAATCAATAGCAAAAAAATTATTGATGTTCTTTTAAATAATTGAACCCGCTACAAATTATTAAAATCAAATAAAATTAAAAACAAACCAATATGAAAGATTAAATAAAATATTTTGTTTGTATTTTCCAAAAATTTTCGTGTTATAAAAAGTTTTTAATCGAGTACCGATATGAAAACGAGTTAAGTATTCAAAAGTGTAAACATTTTACAACACTTCAATTATTTGCCATCAGCTGTTGCCTTTATTTTACGAATTTTTACAAATTTTGCGTTCTCGTAATTTTTTGCACAACAGCTTTTTGTGAGAGCAAATTTTTCAGTTTACTCATTTACTGCATTTTACTGCAAAAGTACTCAAACGCACCTATAGTAACGTTATTTTTTTTTTGTTTGTTGTTTTTTTAATATAGTTTTAGCTATTAAGAATTTCTATGTACGTATATATTGGCATGAAAGAGATTTGCGGAACCAAATATTGTTCATTTCTGCAAATTTTGGGTTTTTACAAGAAGTTATAACAAAAATTGGAAACAAAAAATCTTTCATTGATTTCCCAAGTGAATATAGCTATGAACGTCGTAAGAAAAATCTCCTGTGTTTCAGGGGATATACATATGTAGGAGGCAGGGTTAATGAAAAATTTAAATCAGTTTTATTAAAAAATTAAGGGTTTTCGGTTTAAAGATATTGGGGATATTTTTGGAGGCAAGCGAAATTGTGAGTCCAATCGTATAAAATATACTGCAGAGCAAATACTAAATTTTAAATCTGCACCCTGAACCTCTTGAGATGAAGAACGAACGTTTTCTATGTACAAGAACGTGCTGACTCCAAATAGACAGCGTTTTCTTTTCGAAAATTTATCGCATCAATTAATAATTTACTGCAACAACGTATTAAACGAATAAAGTGGAAAGAAAATTAAATTGCTTTTTTTAATTTTAACAGCTAATTTTTATGTGTTTGAACACTTTTTTAAGAGCTTTAAACTGTTTTTACTGCTTTTTTTGGTTGCCCTTGTCATAAGTGATAAAACTTAAAAATATTTATTGTTTGGTTAAAAAAAAAATAATTTTAAAAGAGCAAAATTGCAAAAAATCCTTTAAATTTTTGTAAAATTCGAACCTTGGTCCACTGTAATTCAGTCATTTCTTGACCAATTTTTCGTGGTTGTTTTGTTAATTTTATTATCTTTTAATAAAAAAATGAAATAATTTTATTAAAGTGTAATCCCCTTTTTTAAAAACGCAAATAACGGTAATCTTGCAGTAACTCGAAAACTGTTAACCATTCATTCATTTGATCACGACTTTGGTAAACGTTTGTGACAAGATTGTTATTGTTACTGCCTGTTCATCTATTTTCGAACGAAGACTTCGATCGCTTAACTAACATGTTAAACAAAAACAATTAATAAAATATTGTTTTTGTTTAACATGTTTGTTAAGCGATTGAAGTCTTCTTTCGGAAATAGATGAACAGGCAGTTAGTTCATATATAATAAATTAAGATTCAATAAATAAATAATGAGAAAAAAAGTTTTCACACAAAGTGTAATTGTTGTAAATAACTACCTAAAATACTTTAAAAAAGTTCGATGAAAAACATTGTATTTGCATTTAAATTCGCCCCTGTTTATCACATATCTGTACACATCATTAAATTAACTTAATCTTACAAAAAAAAACTTTTTCATTTAGATGCAGCAATAAGGGCTTTCCGGACTGTTATTTGAATATTCTCTAATGCGTATACGCAACATAAGTTACCCTAATTTATTACTCATTCGCGTAGTTGTTTAATAAAAAAAAGTCCCTTTTAAGTTTTGAAATTAAAGAAAAATTTAAATCAAAACATTTTTATAAATTAACAATATCTTATCAGTTACCTTAACAAAAATGTGTACACATGGACATGCATGCATATTGAATAATAGAATAACATTTATAACTATATATACCTTTTAAGTATTTAATCAAACCATATACATATATTCCGAAATAAACTCCATTTAATTTAGTTTACTGCTTCTTAACGTCACAAAGTGGGGATTTTAGTGGAAAATACACATACAGAAACAAGAAGCTTATATAACAGCAGCAGCAGCAGTTGTTAGTGGAAAAAAGTAAGCAATTGAAGCAGCATGAAAACAAGAAGCACTTTTTTGTATGTTAAATAACAATTTCTCATGTGTGTTGTGGTTCACTTCTTTGTATTCAAGTATGTGAAGGTTTAAGTTAAAACGATTTTTATAATTTTATATTAACATTTGTACCATACACGTTAACGTGTTTAAAATTTCAGTTTAATTTAGTTAATTCTTCCTTTAATTAGATTGCTTCGATAATTTTACACATATAAATAATTTGCTAAAATTTATCCAGAATTTAATTGTTTTATTCTTTAATTAGTTTCTATCTTTTTGTATTTAAACTTTTTTATTTGTCTAATACGTTGGTTTTATGGACACTTTTACTTTTTAGTACTTTTATTACTTTATGTCAAAACTCAAATTGATAAAAACAAACTGTTAAACAAAAAAAAACACACTATCACTCACTCGCATTAAAGGAGACCTAGAGAGAGAGAGAAAAAAAAAGTACTAAAACTTAACAGTAGCATGAAATCCGTAAAACCCAAAATTAACAAATTTACTACACGAATAAACGACAGTTACTTGTGTATGTAGGCTGCTGTGTAGACACAGGACTATTCTGCTGGTAAGGTTTTGTTCTTCGTGCAAACACTACAACAAAACAATAGCGGGATATTTTTTGCTTTTTGGTGGGAATGGTTGATTGGTAGTTTGACTGCATGAAAATTTTAATAACAATCGGGTAGTCTTTAAAAAAAATGTGTGGGATTTGTGTTGCTTTTTTGGGGTGGTTATTTAACAGAAGTGTAGGAGGGAGGTGTTGGTGGTATCAGACAGACTATGTACATAAAAATAATTTTTGCATAACACTTTTAAGAATTTTCCTTATTATTTTTTCTTGATAAAATTTTGTTCACTTTTGTTATACTTTTCTATTTAATTCATGTAAATAAGTAAGTAAATATACTTAAGTGGACTTTTATTATTTTAATAAAATTTTATACAATTTTAATACTTTTTAAACAATTTCCACTTTTTTATTATACAGATTTTTAATTTATTTTAATTTTTTTCCTTCTTTTCTAAGCCACTATACAAGCGTTCACCGCGACGTCTATTCAAAAACTGTTGTTAAAATAAAATGTACAAATGTACTAAAATTGCCAAAAAAAAAAAAAAAAAAAAAAAAAAAAGGACATTTGAAAAGAGAGCTTCAATCAGCGTTGCCAAATGTGCAGATTTATCTGTTTTTGAAGAATAAAACAGTCTTGCAGATATTTACTTCAAAAAGCTGTTTTTTTTTAAATCATTACAGTTCTTTTTTTTAATAAAACAAAGAAGCATTTAAAATGTACATCATTTGTGGTCCAAAATATTGCGATGGTTTTAAACCATTTCCGAATTTACAAAAAAAGAAAGTGATTCTTAGTCGATCGGTACACTTTAAGGTAGGTCTTGGGCCAATATTCTGAAGTGTTACAAACATCGGCGCAACTGAATAACCCAACAAAAACGAAGGTTCGATTTCAAGTCGAAAATTTTCTCAAATGACAAACGTTTGATAATGATTTGAAAATTATTTGAAAATCTTAGTATTCTCAACAAAAAGGGGAAATTATTTTCAGACTGAGAAATACATTTATTTTCAACTTGCTTTCAAACGTTATTCTCAAATGTTTTTCAAATGTGGATTTTAATACAGTGCGGAACATAAATAAAAATATTTTTTTTATTTAAATAAACTGTGAGATAAACATTTGGCACCATAGCTAAAGGATGAATTATAATTATAATCATACTGTGATATACATAGATAGGTGTTACCAAGGTATATTTACACAAGGTAGACTCATTTGGGAGTGTAGACATGCTGCTCTATAAAAATAACCGAGTGGAACGGAATTGTCAAAATTGTCTTTATATAAATTTAACGCACACATGTACAAATTTTGGCTCATATACACGGAATTTGACATTGGTGTTCCAACTTAGGTAAACAGCTGACAAACATATGGGCCAACGAGTTTACCTTGTGTAAATATACCTTGGGTGTTACCAACTGAAAACAATGTTTTTTTGTCGGTATATTGAGAAACCCAAAATCGTTAACGGACAGTTTATCGGTCTAATAATATGTTAACATTAGGTAACAGACAGTTTGTCGATACATTGAGAAAATGGCCATAAGAGTTCTAAATTAACTTCCGTATTCATAAAAACTTATTTATGATTAATTAACCCCGTTTTTATGCAAAAATTGTCATATTCATTGCGAAAAATAGTCTATTAAACCTTTAATAAACCATTCATAAAGTAAGAAAATTTATTGTTGGATTTGCCCTTCTTTAAACCAAAAATAAAATGACATTTTGGTCAGTGTTTGCATTTAACGATATTATTTTTGTGAAATATGTTGAAATATGTTTTATTTATTAATGGACATGTTAAATACATTTTACTAATTTTTTTTTTTATTTTAAGCGGCCCATACACATGCAATATTATTGTATATGATATTCGCCATATTATTTCCATTTTATCCTATATTATGCAATAAGTCGCACAATGGTTTTAATCATTCAATAAAATGGTGAACAAAAACTATAGGAATAACATAAACAGCATTGTACAATGTTGCCAACACAGTTCACTTTCTTTTCGTTGTGCAATAAAAATCAAAAGCCTTTTGATTGTTGCCAATATATTGTGCCACCTTCGAATATCACATACACATTAGCGATATAAATGTACAATACGTAAAATTTAACAATTTTATTGCAAGTGTAGACAATCAATTTAAAGTTACATATATGTATTGTTAATTATTTAAAAAAATGTTGTTTGATTTAAATGAATATGTTCAGGGACAAATTCAGATATGCATTCTCTTTAATTATTTTTTAAATTATTGCAACTAGTTTTGTTGAAAACAACAAATTATTGTTCAAAAATATTAAAAAAAAATCAAATAAAGAAATCATAATAACAGTGATTTTAATAAAAAGTAAACAAACTTTTTATTCGAATATTTTCTTATCGTATATTTAAAAAAGGTTCGAACAAATGTTTTATGATACCTTTCGGCAATATTTTGTTCAAAAACTAAAATAATCGGGCATGTTCTTCGAATTGAAATGAAGTGAAATTGAAATCGAACGAGATTTTAAATTCAAATATTTACAAAATTACTGTAGTTTTTTCTATTTTTAAGAGTTGTTCTAGTAAATATAATTGGTAGTTAAAGTATGAAGTATGTATATAAAATGGAATATTTTGATGATAATAATTCAATTTTATTTCTATTTTCTCTACACGCTCGTTTTCAAAGTTTGTTCGATTTTATATCCACTTCATTTCGATTTACAAAACATACCCGATTATGTTGTTTTAAAAAAATTAAATATAGAACATCATGTGAACCGAATAGAAGTTTCCTGCATCACTAGCAATAAAATGGCAGCAAAATATAAAGAAAGTTGCAATATTTAAACACAAAATCGCTACAAACAGTTAAAAAAAAAAAGTTGTTGATGTAAGTTTATGAATACAAATTTTTATAAGAGGTTTATAAGAACAAAAACGTTTGATAGTTATTACATGGTTAGGTTAGGTTAAGAAGGGTTATGCACACCTCCACTCGGCGACCAATATGGTCCATTGTGAACCCCTTCAATTAAGAGAAAAAAGAAAAGACAGTAAAGAAAAGAAGTATGAGATGGGTAGAATTAAGAAAGATAGAAAGTTAGAAGATTTCGCGTAGAACTATTGCCCTCTCTACAGTCCCCCCAACAGAAACAACCGCACTATTTCCCTGACAAACCCCAGTAGATCAGCCGGACTACATCCAGCGATGCATCCCAGTTCGTTGTGAAACCTATCTCCTAGCCACTTCTGCCTGAGACCCTGCATCCTGGAACAATGGCACAGTACATGCTCGATCGTCTCCAGCTCCTCTGAATCTTGGCACAATCTGCAGAAGTCCGGTATGGCGTTGTCCCATCTGCCCGAAAAAGCCCTGACAGGACAATGACCCGTCAAGACCCCTATAAGCATTCTAAGACTACTCCTATCCAATCCCAGTAGAACCCTGGTTGCCACCGCGTCCAATCTGGGCCATAGTGCTCTAGACACCCTGCAATCTGTAATGATTATGTAATTTTATTATTATTATTCTAGCTGGTTAATAAGTCGCTAAGTTAGCATCACTATAGTCAGCTGATATGATTTATGTCAAAAAGAAAAAGTCTTCTTGTTGTAACTTTAGCATTTCCACTTCCTTTTTACTGTTGGTCATAGAAGACGTGTTTTCAATAAACTTAATTAAATAAATATACGAATAAGTTAAATATTAGTTAACAAGTTGTTTAATTTATAGAACGTAAAAGCATAGCTTGTTACATGGTGTCAGAAGTTAAAATTTCGCTGAAAAAATAAAAATTAAATACCAGTTCCAAGGCCCATTGAAAAGGTCTGTGCAAGAAGCCTGATGATCATTGTTTATGTTCTTTTTAGTTGTCAAAAGTTGTTTACACGTGCATGTATACGTTTATGGTATGCCACACATACACGTTTTTTCCTTTTGCTTTGTATATGTGGTAGTAAATTTTTGACAACTAAAAAGAATAGTATTTTGTTTTTGTACAAGTAAGCAGGCCTGATAGATGGGCCTTGACCAGTTCAAACTTAAAATTTTTGTCAGCAGTAAAATCAACGTATAGCAGCACCTGTGACACTGCATGGATACAATATTCAATCGGAAAAAATCAAGCCTATTCCAAAGAATCGGAAGAAAATTTTAGTTGTACTTAAAAGCATCATCCTCAAATAAATCACGTTGGTAATTATTTTTCAACATGGCAACGAACGACCGTCTGCCACCAGAATTGGATTGTTCGAACCTAGCAAACGACTGGCCAGACTGGAAACGAAACTTCATGGTTTATATGATCGCCAGTGGAAAGGCAACAGAATCTGAAACAACAAAAATTGCAAATTTCATTTCCAAATGATGGAACGCAAAATTCGTTGTTGGGTACAGTTAGAGCAGGAGATGCGGTGGTACAGCGTACACTAAATGATGTTTTGCAAAGATTTGATCAACACTGTTTACCACAGCGCAATGTGGCCGTAGAGTCCTATAAGTTTAACGTAATTTCTCAAAAGGAACGCCAAACATTTATGGAATTTAAGACTGAACTTAGAACACAGTTACGCTACTGTTAGTTTAAATGTGAATGTGGAAAATCGTACGAGGATCGTATGTTACGTGATCGAATCATTGTGGGAGTCTACGACAAGAAATTGCAATTGAAATTGTTGGATGGTCGGGATGAACAATTATCACGTGTCATAGAAATTTGTAAAACATATGAAGCCGCAAACGCAAATAAGGGCATATTAGATGCAAAACACTCAGTCATTAATGCCGTTAAAGCAAGTGAGAATCTTGAGTTAACAACAATTTGTGCAATTAATCGGTTTTGTTTTAACTGTAGAGGTCCATGGAAAGTCGGCCATATAAATGAATGCAAAGCCAGGGATGTTGTATGTCGTTCATGTTCAAAGAAGGGGCACTTTCAAAGAATGTGTCGTTAATATAGAAAACAATCATCGGATGCAAAACAAGTCAGCGGAAACGATTGCAGCAACAACAGCAATAAACAAAAAGTCGCCGAACTTAATTGGTGTGATGAACGAGGTACTATTTGTAATAAATTTAGAAAATTAAGTATATTATTAAGTTCTAAACGTATTCTTAGGTTAAATTTAATCGAAGTGGAAAATAAGCGGTGGACCAAGAATAATCTAATAAATAATGAGGTCGTCACATTCAAATTGGACACTGGGGCGGACGTCAATTGCGTGCCAATTGGCTTAGTGAAAAGATTAGGAATTAAAATGTACAATCAGGAGAATAACTTTCCAGTGTTTGATTATAATGAGAACAGAATAAAAATTTTTGGTACTTGTATACTTAATTGCGTGGATTCTAATTCGAAGTCGGGAAAGTCAGTTGAGTTTGTTGTTGTTAGTGACAAATGTGAACCTATACTCGGATTGGGAACTTGTGAGGAGTTTCGGTTAATTAAACGCTTAGATGTGAGTAGTATTGCATGCAAGGGGTCTAAGGAATCGCTTTTGGGCGAATATGGGGATGTGTTTCGGGGACTTGGAAAATTTCCGAAAACTTTTTCAATCACATTGAAGGAAAATTCTAAGCCGGTGCTTCATAACAGAAAACGGATACCGGACTCATTGGCGGGAAAATTAAAATCGGAACTAGGGAAAATGGTAGGTGACGGAATTATTATTCCTGTCGATTATCCAACTGATTGGGTGAACAATTTACAAATAGTTGAGAAACCCAACGGTGACCTTAGAATATGTCTAGGTCCAAAGGCACTAAATGAGTGTATTAAACGTGAATATTTTTTAATTCCGACAATAGATGACCTAACATCTAAACTGGCAGGTAAACGAATTTTTTCGGTTCTCGATTTAAAGAGCGGGTTTTGGCACATGGAATTGGATAGGAAAAGCTCGGAGCTTACAACGTTTTTAACACCTTTTGGGAGGTTCAGGTTTAGTCGAGTGCCATTTGGCCTTAACTGTGCCCCCGAGATGTTTCAGCAGGAGATGATAAGAATTTTCGGTGATATACAGGGAGTACTTATATATTTTGATGATGTGGCTATATGCGCGGATAGTGAGGAGGAGCATGATCGGATAATGAGCGTGGTGATGAATAGGGCACGTATTAATAATATTAAATTTAATTCGGACAAGATTCAATATCGGAAACGCGAAGTGAAATTCATGGGAAATATTTTATCGGAAGGGAAAATTAAAGCGGATTTAAAATATCGGGATGCAATATTAGGAATGAAGAAACCGGCAAATAAATCGGACGTATTGCGATTCTTGCGAAATCTAACTCGGAATGATGTAGATTTTAAGTGGACAGTGGAACATGATAGAGAATTTGAAAATTTGCTCGGTATAGTAACATCTGAGCCAGTGCTTGCGATTTATGATCCCAAAATTCCCGTGGTCATACAGACTGATGCATCAAAGGATGGGTTGGGGTGCGTATTGATACAAAATGGCCATCCTGTGGTATTTGCATCACGAACACTAAGCAGGAGTGAACAGAAATGGGCGCAAATTGAGAAGGAGCTTCTGGCCATTGTGTTCGCGTGCCAACGTTTCCATTTCTTTTTATATGGACGTGAGTTCACTGTCGAAAGTGATCATAAGCCTTTAGAGACCCTGGTCAAGCGCGATATTGATGATGTGACAATGCGGCTTCAACGCATGTTTATGTGCCTTCTGAAATATCCGCATATGACTGTTGTTTACAAACCGGGTAGGGAGATGTTACTGGCTGATTGCTTGTCTAGAGCACAGTTGTCCGAAGTTTCTGAAATTGAGGAACTTTCAGGGGTCATTCACTCGGTGACAAAATCAGTTTGTCTTACGCAGGAAAATTATAATTTTTATCGGGAAAAATTCGGGGAGGACGCTGAATATTCACGGATTTATAATTATGTCGAAACTTATTGGCCTAGCTTTCATAAACTTGATGCACTAGGTCAACAATTTTATAAGTTAAAATCGGAGTTACATGCCGAGAACGGGTTGTTATTTTTAAATCACAGATTGGTAATTCCCTCGGGTCTGCAACGTAAAATGTCGAATTGGCTGCATACTCCACATCTCGGTATAGAGAAAACGCTTGCTCGTGCAAGGATGCTTTATTATTGGCCGGGAATGAGTGGACAGATTAGGGAATTGGTAGCCTCCTGCAAAATTTGTGAAAAGTTTAGAAGAAACAATCAGAAGGAACCATTGGTTCAGGAGGAAGTTCCGAAGTATCCGTTTCATATAGTGGCCATGGATATCTTCGAATATGCTGGTCGGGATTACATTTCCCTGATTGACGCGTATTCGAACTACCTCATTTCCTTTAATATTCGGAACAAAACGTCAGGCCATGTAATCGGTACATTGTGCCAGGTGTTCGATAAGCTAGGCTATCCCTCGGTCATTAAATGTGATAATAGTCCTTTTGGATCGGCAGAATTCGCAAGGTTTTCAGACGAATATAATATTCAATTTAAATTCTCAAGTCCAAGATATCCCCAGAGCAATGGACTGGCTGAAAAGGGTGTGGCCATTGCCAAGAACATCCTTAAACGCTGTTTTGAGGCAAATGATGTGAATCAATTTCAGTATCGTTTGTTAGAATATAACACAACCCCTTTGGCAAGTATGCGTATTACTCCGTCGGAATTATTCTTCGGTAGACTTTTGAAAACCAAATTGCCAGTATCAGGTTCGCTCTTGTT
The DNA here is from genome assembly GCA_949318255.1 of Pollenia labialis. Taxonomy (NCBI): domain Eukaryota; kingdom Metazoa; phylum Arthropoda; class Insecta; order Diptera; family Polleniidae; genus Pollenia; species Pollenia labialis. Next base: position 49,523,765 of record OX439142.1, read on the forward strand.
ACGAAACAACATTGGTGAAAAGAAGATTCAGGACAGATTTGAAAGAAAAAGGGAGAGGCAGAAATATTGCTATGATAGAAATGCTAGGTCGATGGCAATGTTACATAAGGGGGATTTGGTGGTTTTTAAGAAAAGCGGAAATGAATGGCATTACGGTAGGATTATTTCATCGCAAAATGGCAGATCCTACGTAATTAGGGATAGTTTTAATAACTATTTCCGACGCAATCGGCGTTTTATTGTTAGGACTCGAAATGAGGATTTTAGTGCGAGTGATTTGTTATTCGAGGAGGATCTAAGGGATGTTATTAGGGACAGGACTGTCATAGGTTCGGATCGGAATAGAATTGTGAATCCACCGGTGGAGAGTCTGGGCGGTGATGTTGCTGAGGGCAATGACTCAATAGGGGAGGAGATCACAAGGGGTAGCGGGAAATGTAACGTAAATGAACCAGTTCCTTTGGTTGAATGTGGGGCTTCGTCCAGCCAATTGATTCCCGAAGCAGCTGGTTCAGGTGCGAGTGGATCTGGGATGATAGGTACGCAGGCTAGGGAACCGGTAGTAACGAGGAGTGGTCGTGCCGTAAGGCCACCACGCCGTTATGGTAGGGATTATGGTGTCGAAACTTGGTCCAAACGCTAGTAGCTTTAGATACATACTATTTTTCTACATACATATATATATATACATATATATAAAGGTTTAAAAAAAAAAAAATTATAACAAAAAGCATGTAATGATTATGTAATTTTATTATTATTATTCTAGCTGGTTAATAAGTCGCTAAGTTAGCATCACTATAGTCAGCTGATATGATTTATGTCAAAAAGAAAAAGTCTTCTTGTTGTCACTTTAGCATTTCCACTTCCTTTTTACTGTTGGTCATAGAAGACGTGTTTTCAATAAACTTAATTAAATAAATAGTATACGAATAAGTTAAATATTAGTTAACAAGTTGTTTAATTTATAGAACGTAAAAGCATAGCTTGTTACACAATCCACTCTGTCCCTCCAGGACCGGTTAATGTCATCACGGAATTTCTCCCGTATCACACCATAGTAGTAACATAAGGGAGGCTTTACCCCCTGTCCCTAACCACTAAGTCCAGATTCGAACCCCCTCTCGCGAGTTCGTCCGCCACCCCATTTCCCTTAACCATGCAGTGTCCAGGTACCCAACACAGCCTTACATTGAATGCCTCCATGAGTCCACCAAGAGCATTCCTACACCGAGCGACCAGGCCTGACTATCGACGTAAATTGTCACCACAGATCCACCAACGATGTGTTCCAGTATCACCTCCGTCGCCCTCCAGATTGCTAGGATCTCAGCCTGGAAGACACTGCACTCATCGGGGAGTCTGAATGACTTCTTCACCTCGGTGTCCGCGATATATACACTTTTTTTCAATAAAGCTGTAAGCTTTTAAAAAAAATATGCTCTTTGTCCATTATAGACAAGCAAAACCGAGTTGTTTTAAACTTATTAAACCATAATTCGTTAACGCCCTATGTTCCTCGTGAACATTATATTTAAGTATATACTTGTTATATTAAGGTATAAGTACTGTACATATTTAAATAAATAAAGGACATATAAAAAAAAACACACTTTACATCTGCTGTATATGTGAAGAAATAAAAGTGTCATTATATTTATATATTTAGCACAAAAATAAATATCAAATAAATATACATATGAATAATAAAAAAATATTATATAAAGAAACAAATGTGTTATTTTCCTAAAAATTTATTCTGGCAACACAAAAAACTTCTGGCAGCACTAATAAAAATCTGCATTTTAGGGATGAGCAAATTGAAAAAATATATCGATATATGTATATTGAATCGATCTTTTTAAGAGTATCAATATTTATTATTTCAAAAATATCAATATATCGAACGTATTTTGCTGAAACTATTACCAAACTATAAAAAAATTAATATACCTTTGTACATACATATACGGGTATGTTCTGTAAATCGAAATGAAGTGGATTTAAAACCGAACAAATTTTGAAAACGAGCCTGTAAAGAAAGTTTATAAAAATATTCCTTTTTATATACTTCATACTTTCAGTATCAATTTTATTTACAAGAACAGTTCTTAAAAAAACGAAAAACTACAGTAATTTTGTCAATAATTGAAATCAAAATCTCGTTCGATTTCACTTTCACTTCATTTCGTTTTGTAGAACATGCCCGATTATATGTTATTACATTGTTACTTTTTATTGTTTAATTTTATTTCAAAAAAATGAAATCCAAAAAAAAGTATATTACGAAAAATTTAATAAGTCATGGAAGTACCAACTAACCTTAAAATTTGAATTGCACCCCAAAAGTACCAACTTTAACTAAAAATGTTTTTGATTGTTTTAGTCGAACCAGTCATCATCAGACAGGAACATCAGGAGCACTCTCTGTTTTATGTGCTCTCCTGTCAATCTGCTTCTTGTATCCGGCACTGCTTCTTATAAATGCCAATCATTTTAAATCTTCATATTAGTTGAAAAAACATATGATGCATGCAATAATGTCAATTCTTAAAAAAAAACATATTGTTTGAAAACGGCTAAAATTTTGAGTTTTTAATGAAGACTGACTTTAAAAAATATCAAATTCGATATTCGTATTTCAATATCGATATATTGTCATATCGGTATTTTAAATATCGATTATTTTTGTTTTAAATACCGATATTTTGATATATCGAAATTTTTTGCCCATTCCTACAGCATTTGTTTACATTTGTACACAAGCCAAGGTATATTTACTCAAGGTAGAATCGTTAGCCCATATGTTTGTCAGCTGTTTACCCCAGTTAGAACCCAAACGTCAAATTTCGTATATATGAACCAAAATTTGTACATGTGTGCGTTAAATTACACTATATAACAAAATTTTGTTTAAGTGAATTTTTTTGCTGTTTCTCATTGGTTATGTCTCTAAACTGAAGAAAAACTTTAACTGATGTCTGGCTAATCGTTTTTTAAGAAATGACATCGAATTTTCAAATTTTTAAATAGTGCCTTTATTTTTCATGGTACAGATAGACAAGAGTGTGCATAAAAGATTGTTAAACAGCTTAATTTTAATGAAGGTATGCTTTTATATGATAATAAAACGAAAAATACACTTGAATCCTTAAATTCAGGATGCTCTTATGAATTTTTTATGAATTTTAAGACAAAATTTTTTTTCCAATTTTGCATGAAAAAAAAAATTTTTGGAAAAAGTTTCTGAATATTTCCAAAACTATTCACTTTATCAAAAAACAGTGTAAGAGTAACTTGGAGGTAATGTAGCTGCGGATTCTCGGAGTTTCGGACAAACTGTTCTTGAGTTATGCTAAAATGTGTGGTGAAACCTCCATCATTTTTAAAATAGCGGTTTATATACTAAAAAAACGTTTAGGTAGAGGAAAGAACACTCATTATATTATATGTACGACCTAATTCATTAGATAAAAGCAAAAAATTCACTTAAACAAACAAAAAGATTTTTTTTGTTACGTAGTGTTATTATTGTTTTCTATGAAGACAATTTTGACAACTCGGTTCTTTTTATAGAGCAGCATGTCTACACTCCCAAATGAGTCTACCTTGTGTTAATGTACCTTGACACAAGCATATTAAAATAAAGTTTTTTCTTTTTAATTATTTAAATTTAATTCTCGATTTTATGTTTAAGGCTACTATTACGGTTTACAACTCAACTCAACTGAGTTGTAAACCGTAATAGGGGTATATTCACGAAAATGTCAAATGTTATTGTTTACAACTGAGCAAATATGCACCACTAATTTTGCTCATGGTTGTTTTAATTGCAAACGAAGCAAAAAAGAACAAATTGCAAATACGTACATTTTGTTGTTGTGTTGTGCAAATGTGTGTATTTTTGCACGCATTTGCATCGTTTGCACACTTGCACTACCCATCGTGATTTCCCTGTATATTTCATGGCTGCTGCCATTTCGTTTGTTTTTGTTACAGATTGTATGCAAATATTTTCTACAATTGATGCGGCACCCACTTAAAGCTGGTTCAACTTAAAACCAACTTTTATTTTGACTATAGTGGATTACAAGTTAAAAACTGGTTTTCAATTTAAATGTTTTTTTTTAATTTATTTTAAACTATGATTATGGGCCAATATGTTTTCGACAAATATAACTGATAGTTAATTATAACTGAAATTGGTGAAATTAACCGTTAGAATTACATAAATTTCTTAAAACCCTTTTATATATTTTTTATTTTTCTTTTTGGTTTTAAGTTTTTCAACCATCGTTGTTGTCTTCCCATTATTTATTTGTATAACGACATCAGATGTATTAAGTTTATTCGGAGAGTTTATACCATTATCCATGAGTTGAGTCGAAGTTACAGCATTTTCAAAATCAATTGTTGTATTTTGTGTTTGAATTATATTAATGGAACTATTAAAAACTTGAGATGTATCATTTTCTGTGTATCTGGATACCTCTTGGAATGGTATTGATAACATAGGTGGAGTTTGAAAGAAACTTTTTTTAAGCCAATCTTCAACTTTAACTCCTGGATCGGCTTTAAAATGAGCTAAATTGCCCAAACGTATATTTGTCTCTTCTTCAATATCAATATCCCAAATAGATAATATATCAGAGGCCAAGGCATCTTTGTAGGAGTGTAGGGTAGATAATGATTTCTGCCAACGGCCCAAATTTATTCGTTTGGGACGTGATTTGTTTGGAGGAGTAGTGACATTGTTAGCTGAATTTTCATTTTCATTGTATTCGTTTTCCATGGCATCTAAATCAAATTTGTTTACTGAAGATAAACTTTTACAAAGGAAAACTTTGCGCAAACCTAAATGAAAATAAACATAATTATAATTATTTTAAGAAAAAAAAAATTACGTATGGCAGATTGATATACATAGATATGTATGTGATATTAACGCTTATTTAATAACACGATTTACTAACAATAAGGTTACATTAATTTAATAAGAATATGTATGAAAGCAAGAATGAATAAATATGTATGCGATTGTATGTAAACCATCAAAGCAATCGGTTGTTCTGATTATAACAGGTAATCAATAGGTCTTTCAAACGAATAAAAAATGTCGATTATATCTCATACACACTTTGTTTTATTTAAATTACAAGATAGGAAGCGCTCAATGAGAGACCCTTTAAAAACAACACAACATATATCTTACCTTTCATATTTTTAATTTTTGTGTAATTTAGAGTTGGCTGAGTTTGTTTACATATCGTTTTTTCAAAATCTTCCATGATTTCATCGCTATGTCTATTACAACGTTCTTCACTATCATGTTTCTCACGTTTACTCAGAGTGTGGGCAAAAACATCCCCATTCGAATTTGACGTCAATAATTGTCCAATTTTACATTCTAAGTTATTTAAAGATGAACTCAAAAATGTCATACCCGTTGTACAACATTTAAGACGAGATTGCAAGTTAGCTTCAGGTCTCAAACATTTTCCCGAATTTCTAGCATGCTCATGGGCTTCCAATAAGGTCGGCGGTTGATATGGCAAACATATTGAACTGTAAATATGTTTAGGTTCACGTCCTGATGTATTTAATCGGATATTTTTCTCGTTGCGTTCTCTTGATAGCTGACATATATTCAAGTCACCAGCTATTGGCGAGGACAAAGCTATGTACTCGGTTTGGCGCAAGCGAAATGTGTCCATCATAAGAGGAGGGTATCGTAATTGATGAGACCAACGACAAATGGCTCCGTCGGAGTCACTGAACGAGTATTTTTTAAGATTTCTAATGTCCAAACAATGTAGTTTATGATTAGTTGCTACATAAAATAAGTTATTAAATTCACTTGGCAATACAGCAGATATATGATCACATAGCATGTTATCGTCAATGGCTGAAGTTACTTCGCTCAACCATTGTTCTGGTGATGTACGTATATCGATCATAAAGAATTGTTTTTCATTGGCATACATAAAGGTATTTTCCCGCCATGGTTTTACCGTGTTCCACGAAATACTAGGAGTTTTAGGAGAAATTTCAAAAAGTTTTATCAATGCGGGTACACCTGTCGCCAAGTCATATAAACGTATATGCTGTTTCATAGTTGTTAAAATTAAATTATTATAATCACGTTTCGATTGCGCAACACTTATAAATGGTGTTGACTTTGTACGAAATTGTGTCACACTTTTAATTTGTTGATCATTATTAATATTATTGATAGAAACCACGTTTCGTTGGCGAACTATAAAACAATTCTGTCGACTACAGTCGGGTGATGTCATAAGTGGACAAACTTCAAATATTTCACAATCTTCGGAGTTTTTATAAGAGGCAATATTATTTAGGGAACTGGTGTTTCTATCTTGTTGTACGTCAGAGAATTCACTTAACACTAGATAAAAAAGATAAAATATCAATAAATTATGGGGCTTTAAATTTTGCAAATATGTTTTAAAAGTTATATTAAGATAATTTCCTAATAATTATTTAAAAAGATACCCTGGTTACACAACTTGTCTCCATCGGGAGTTTTTTTATTTAATTTTAATTTTTGATATCGATAACTATGGTTTGACAGCTAAGAATGTCAAACTGTGTTGGAATTTCTGTTCAGTAAGGTTTGGCAAATTGTGGAAATTTACTTTGAAAACAATAAATCTGTTCATAGAGCACTTCGTCTATTTCACGAAGCTCATCACTGGAAAAATGGCTACCTCAATAAGCTAAATTGCCGTATTTGGAGCGAAGACAATCCTCAAGCCGATAACGAATCACTATTACATTTTTAAAATTAACTCTTAGGTGCGGTTTACACGCTCTTTCGAAATCAGCTGCGGTTAATGTGAATGGCAAACACAACCGAGCCATGCTGTCTAAATTTTAATTCCAAAAATTAGTCAGCTAAAAATCAACAACATTTTTTACCAACAATACGGCGCACATAGGGGACAAAGTCGGTCATTTCACGTATTAAATAAAAAAAATCAAATGCCTTGAAAACTAAAAAAAAACACTCTTCAAGTGCGCAAAATTCTAAATCATTAGGAAAAAAATAAATGTTAAATATGTACGTCATTTTGAACAAGAAATATTTTTAATCACGCAACTATCAAGTACAGGGCCGTTTCTCAAAACTACAACTTACAAATTTACAAGTAAAATACGTTAAAAAAGCAAAAATTTCACAATTTTTGTTTCAAATATATTTTGCTTGTAGATTTGTAACTTGTAATTCTGAGAAACAAGGCCCATTTATTTATTTAAAAGTTTTGCTTAAAATTGTAAAAAAATTATTTGTAGAAGTTCATTTACTTTTTTAAGTTCAATTTAGCAGAGATTTTAGCTTAATGAACGTATTTTTATTTAAGCTCTAGGTCTTTTTTATGTATGTAAACACGAAATTAAAATATTTATTTCATTATTTTTTTCGATATTTCGCTTACCTTTGGTTAGGATTTTGAGAAATATTAACAAAATTTCTTATATGTGTGGCACCCTGGCACCACCAGTTACTAATTACTTTGATAAAGGAGCATATAGACTACATGTTTTTCCATCTGACTTGTCAACTTTGCAAGTCACATGTAATTGTGCATGTCTGTCATAATTGCTGTTTTACATAAGGTTTATAATATTCGGTCACAAACGTACATGTAAGCTCTGTTCCACGTGCATAACGAAACAGTCCGAACTTGCACAAAGTTACCCAAAAGCGTTCACACAGAAAAAAATACCAATGTAAAATTAACATGGAAAAATGTTGATTGAGAATCATGTTAAATTTCTGCAAAAGTATGCCCTTTATTTAAATTTTCATTATTTCATATTAATTTTAAATGAAAAATATTAAAATAATCTTTAATCACGCTTATAAAATATTATTCACTGATAAAAAAAAATGAAAAAAAAATTATTAAAATATAAATAAATATGGATTCAATATTGAATCCATAAAAACCTGCTTTATATTAAAATCAAAAGTTTATCTTGTTAAATTAACATGCATACATAGTAAAGTATATTAATTTTTTATTTTCATTCCTAAAATATGTTATAAAAAGAAGACAATTCCCGTATTCTTTTAATTAAAATTATTTAGTTAAATAGTACATCAAGTTTTCAAAGTAGAATGATGACGAAAACCATATCGGGCCATTCTGCTGATTGATCTGTTAACAAAGGAGACTACAAAATAAGTGAAACATGTGTTACAGGGGGGTAAGTGTTTTGAATTATTCTTAAATAAATGTTTATGTTGTCTCTGAAGCTTCTTCACACCAATTAGTTCTACATGAAATTCACGTTGTTTCAACATGAAATAACTTTCATTCAACTTGATTCGGATTGTTATTTCAATATAAATGACATTTTGCTCTTACTTTACTGCAATGTTAAATTAGCATGAATTATAGTTATTTTAAAAGAAAAAAATGTTGTTCGCAAGTAATTATAAAATCAGGTTGAATTAACATGAAACACGTATGAAGCAAAATCACCACCGAAAAATTTTAAATCAACCTTGTTTTCGACGTTTTTAACTTGATTTTTTCTGTGTGTTCCACATAACAATTTTTGTGCAATAAAGAGAGTAATTGAGAGAGTAATTTTTTTCATTTCCTGTACAAATTTGCACGAACTTTTTCTTTTGGGTAAGTTCGGACAGGAAAAAACAATCAGCTGTTTTTGTTTACATATGAAACTGATAAATAATTCAGAAAATTTACAAGCAAAAGGAAAAGTTTAGTTTTAATTAAAAAAACATGTTAAAAAGCAAAATGTAAGGTTTTTGTGAAAAATTAAAGTGGTTAAAACGTTATTGCATACAAATTTCCTTTAATCTTTAATATAAAAAAAACAAAATATAAAAAATTACAATGATGCAAATGTTTTAGTTTTATAATGTTACGACTTTTAAGCGTCTTAAATCACTTAAATAGATCTTAATTTGAAAAGTAAGCAGCATTAGTATTTGAAGATGTTCAAAAATGGTTTTTTGCGTTCCAGCAATTTTGGGTAGTTTCGGCAAATTTAGAGAGTACTTTCATTTTACTCTCATTAGTCCGAACTTGCCCGAGATCTTGTGGAACACACCTGTAATTTGCTTCTGACCAAGGCCCATTGAACAGGTCTGCGCAAGAAGCCTGATGATCATTAGGTGTGTTCCACAAGATCTCGGGCAAGTTCGGACTAATGAGAGTAAAATGAAAGTATGTACTCTCTAAATTTGCCGAAACTACCCAAAATTGCTGGAACGCAAAAAACCATTTTTGAACATCTTCAAATACTAATGCTGCTTACTTTTCAAATTAAGATCTATTTAAGTGATTTAAGACGCTTAAAAGTCATAACATAATAAAACTAAAACATTTGCATCATTGTAATTTTTTGTATTTTGTTTTTTTTTATATTAAAGATTAAGGGAAATATGTATGCAATAACGTTTTAACCACTTTCATTTTTCACAAAAACCTAACATTTTGCTTTTTAATATGTTTTTTAATTAAAACTAAACTTTTCCTTTTACTTGTAAATTTCCTGAATTATTTATCAGTTTCATATGTAAACAAAAACAGCTGATTGTTTTTTCTTGTCCGAACTTACCCAAAGAAAAAGTTCGTGCAAATTTGTACAGGAAATGAAAAAAATTACTCTCTTAATTACTCTCTTAATTACTCTCTTTATTGCACAAAAATTGTTATGTGGAACGCTTTTGGGTAACTTTGTGCAAGGTCGGACTGTTTCGTTATGCATGTGGAACAGAGCTATTGTTTATGTTCTTTTGAGCACTCAAAAGTTGTTTACATTTTGCTTACATGTGAATATAAGTTAACACCCTGTACACTGAAAATGCTAATCCAACAGTTGACACTTTTGTGTTGCCAAATTGTGGGAACTTCCGCTCCAAATAAAATAATTACATTAAAATCTGCTGACGGCATGTCTGCTAAAGTAAAATAATTTCCCAATAAGTGTATCGAGCAGTTTGTTTGCAGCGCACGTGTAACGGTGGCAGAGGGAAACAAAACCACAAATAATAATATAAAATTAAGTATAGAATTTGTTAAGTTTAGTTTTTAGTTTATTTTCTCAGATAAAACATGTATAAAGTTTAATAAAGAAAATTTTAAATAAAAAATTATATTTTTTTTTAAATTTTTTAACTTAATAAAAATTAATTGGCGCCCAACGTGGTTGTAGTGATATAAAGTGAACGTGTGAAAATAACAAAAATAAACTGTAAGACGTCCTCAATAGCACGCCAGTAAAGTTATTTCAGTGTTTAAAATAAAAACTAGTAGTGAATGTGTGAAAATAACAAAAATAAACTGTAAGACGTCCTCAATAGCACGCCAGTAAAGTTATTTAAAAGCTATTAGTGAACAAGTGTAAATCGTCCTTAAAAAGCACGTCGCTTAGATAAGCACCACACCGACTTAATATCATCTATAAACCCATTCAGCATCCTGTAGTGTCCGTCCGCAGGAAACCACGCCAGAGAACCGTTGCAGACCCGTAGTAGTTTATCAACAAAAAGGACCATCTCACCGGCTTCGTGTGGATATATATGTAAGCATAGTGTTTAAGTTAAATTAAGTTATAAAAGATAATTAAAATTGAAATCAAAAAAAAAAAATCTACAAACAAATTATCTAAAATTTAAAGTGAAAAGAAAAGTGTAACAGTTTTAAAAAAAAAAAAAGAAAAAAAAAATGTCTAACCCCGATAATTTAGTACGACCACCCGTTCTGATTAATACTGGAACCATACCAAGACAAAGCACAGACAGACAGGCAAATAGGGACCTGGACGACCATATTAAGCAATTAGTTGACAGATTAGTGCAAGAAAAACTGACACAGAATACAGAAAGTGCAATAGAAATTGACCAACCAGTTACTAGCGGAAATATTAGTGAACTAGAAAAAATCCCAGACATTGTAAGGAGTCTTCGCGAATTCTCGGGAGAACCTGGAGAATTCGGGTCATGGAAAAAAAGTGTAGATAGGATAATAGAAATTTACTCAAATGTACAAGGAACAGCAAGATATTATGGTATTCTTACCGTCATAAGAAACAAAATTGTAGGGAATGAACGTAGTATTAGCTATCTCTCGCTGTTTGACAAACCACTATGGTGATAAGCGCGATCTTAGCACCTTAGAATATCAGATGACTGCGCTAACACAAGGGACACTAACCATCCAAGAATTCTATCAGAAAGTATATTCACATTTTTCTTTAATATTAAATAAGTTATCCTGCTTAGACGCTGGACCAGAATCCCTAAATCTTCTCATACAAACTTACCGCAATAAAGCCCTTGACACTTTTGTACGGGGTCTTAATGGTGATCTTCCGAGATTACTCGGAATGAGAGAACCGACAGATCTACCACAAGCCCTCCAACTTTGCCTCAAACTCGAAAATCAAGCTTTCAGAAACAACTTGACTATAAACAACTTTAATAGAAAAAATTCGGTACAACCGAACATACAACATCCCATACGTAAAAACAAATATCATCCACAACCATTTTATCCCAACTTAGTTAATTGGGGACAACAGCCACAAAGACATTCTTATCAACAACAACCCTTTTACCCTCCTCTACCACCTAGACAATTCCTAAACGAACCAATAGTTCATACTCAGCAACGTTACCAACCAAATGTTAATACGCAACAACATTATTTCGCACCACCCAGACCAATAGCTCCTAAACCGCAACCAAAACCCGAAATGATGGATATAGACCAAAGCATGCAAACCAGGAAGATAAACTATATGAACCGACCTGCACAAAATGACGCATTTCATGGTAAAAGGCCAGCACAATTTATGCAACTTAATAATGATAAGCGACAAAGAAACTTTAATATAGAATTACAACAATATCAAGACTCACAAAGTAATTTCGATCAAGAATATGATCAATCTTTTGCCGAATACACCAATTCTACCCAAAACTACGAAATAGAGGAACAAAACCTTTGTTCCGACTTTAATGAAAAACTAGATCTCACAGATATTCATTTTTTAGAATGAATAACTCTTCATTGCCTTACATTGAATGTAAACTCGGTAATGGAGAAATCATTAAAATCCTAATAGACACCGGCTCAAACAAAAATTATGTGCAACCCTTCCTAGTAAAAAAAGCTATTAGAAACGAAACTCCCTTTTATGCAAGTTCCATTGGAGGACATATCCAAATTACTCACCATACCTTTGCAAATCTTTTCGGATTAAAAGATACTAATATAAAATTTTTCTTACTCCCGACTCTTAAATCATTTCATGCCATAATTGGAAATGATTCACTTAAAGAATTAAACGCCGTGATTTGCACAAAAGATAGCTACTACATGTCAATAAAAAATAAATTAAAAATAGAATTAAAACAACAAATTTCTCAGAATGTCAATCATATTAATATTCGATCAGAACATTTAAACCAAATCCAAAAAGAAAATCTCAAAAAACTAACGCTTGATCATAAAGCACTTTTTTGTGATCCAGATGAAAAATTAACTTTTACTACTACAGTAAAAGGCCAAATACGAACAACTTCAGACAATCCGGTTTATACAAAATGTTACCCTTACCCTATGTGTCTCAAAGGTCACGTAGAAAAACAAATAAACGAATACTTACGCGACGGTATCATACGACCATCTAGATCACCATACAATTCGCCCGTGTGGATCGTCCCAAAGAAATCAGATGCATCAGGAGAAAAAAATATCGTATAGTCATCGACTATAGGAAATTAAATGCAATTACAATACCAGACAGATATCCGATTCCGGAAATTGGCGAAGTTTTATCCCAACTAGGCAAAAATAAATTCTTTTCGGTACTCGACCTGAAGAGTGGCTTCCATCAGATTCTATTAAAAGAATCAGATGCAGAAAAGACAGCTTTCTCGGTTAATAACGGGAAGTATGAATTTACCCGTCTACCCTTTGGTCTCAAGAATGCTCCTTCCATTTTTCAAAGAGCTCTTGATGACATTTTAAGGGATCATATAGGGAAAAGATGCTTTGTCTATATAGACGACATCATAATATTTAGTAAAACTCAACAAGACCATTTCAATGACCTCAAAATAATATTTCAAGTTTTAGAAGAAGCAAACCTTAAAGTTCAACTCGACAAGTGCGAGTTCATGAAATCTGAAGTCGAATTTTTAGGATTCATAGTATCTGAAAATGGTCTCAAAACAAATCCAAAAAAAATTGAGTCAATAGTTAATTTCCCAGTACCTAAAACTCTTAAGGATCTTCGTTCGTTTTTAGGACTCTCAGGCTATTATCGTCGGTTTATAAGGGATTATGCGAAATTGGCAAAACCCCTTACACTCCTTTTAAGAGGGGAAGATGGACGCGTGTCCAAAAATCATTCAAAAAAATTGCAAATATCTCTAAATGAAGAAGCACTTAATGCATTTCAAAAACTTAAAGATACACTTACTACCGAAGAAGTCATGCTCTCATATCCCGACTATTCCAAAAAATTTCAATTAACTACAGACGCCTCCAATTACGCAATCGGAGCAGTCCTTTCTCAAGAAGACAGACCTATAATGTTTATATCCCGCACACTTACTAAAACAGAAGAGAGCTACGCTACCAACGAAAAAGAGATGCTAGCGATCATCTGGTCATTAAATAACTTAAGAAACTACCTCTATGGATCCGCTAAAGTGGATATTTATACAGACCACCAACCTCTTACCTACGCACTTAGCAACAAAAATAACAATAATAAAATGAAGAGATGGAAAGCCATCTTAGAGGAACACAATTACGAATTATTTTACAAACCAGGAAAATCAAATGTCGTCGCAGACGCACTTTCGAGGCCCCCTCAAATAAACTTACTACCAACTTCAAGTGAACATGAGACTGGCTCCCTAGAAGATACTGTTCATAGTGACGACAGCTCTCCACATAATCTAATACCTTTTGCAAATGAACCAATAAATGTATTTAAAAATCAACTATTTATCAAAATTGACGAGTTTCCTTCACATCACTTCCAAATTACGTTTCCCACATACCATAGACATATCATTACGGAACAAGTATTTAATAATGAGAATTTAACCAATTATCTCAAGCAATATCTTAATCCATCTGTGACAAACGGTATCTATTCTGATGAACGTACACTAGGTAAATTACAAGAAATTTTTCCCGAACACTTTAGCAACTACAGAGTAAGGTTTACACGAAACATAGTGACTGACTTAACTGACGAAACACAACAGGAAAACGAAATATTAAAGGAACACAAACGCGCTCATCGAAATGGACGCGAGAATAAAGCACAAATCTTAAAAAAATTTCATTTTCCATGAACCGACCTGCACAAAATGACGCATTTCATGGTAAAAGGCCAGCACAATTTATGCAACTTAATAATGATAAGCGACAAAGAAACTTTAATATAGAATTACAACAATATCAAGACTCACAAAGTAATTTCGATCAAGAATATGATCAATCTTTTGCCGAATACACCAATTCTACCCAAAACTACGAAATAGAGGAACAAAACCTTTGTTCCGACTTTAATGAAAAACTAGATCTCACAGATATTCATTTTTTAGAATGAATAACTCTTCATTGCCTTACATTGAATGTAAACTCGGTAATGGAGAAATCATTAAAATCCTAATAGACACCGGCTCAAACAAAAATTATGTGCAACCCTTCCTAGTAAAAAAAGCTATTAGAAACGAAACTCCCTTTTATGCAAGTTCCATTGGAGGACATATCCAAATTACTCACCATACCTTTGCAAATCTTTTCGGATTAAAAGATACTAATATAAAATTTTTCTTACTCCCGACTCTTAAATCATTTCATGCCATAATTGGAAATGATTCACTTAAAGAATTAAACGCCGTGATTTGCACAAAAGATAGCTACTACATGTCAATAAAAAATAAATTAAAAATAGAATTAAAACAACAAATTTCTCAGAATGTCAATCATATTAATATTCGATCAGAACATTTAAACCAAATCCAAAAAGAAAATCTCAAAAAACTAACGCTTGATCATAAAGCACTTTTTTGTGATCCAGATGAAAAATTAACTTTTACTACTACAGTAAAAGGCCAAATACGAACAACTTCAGACAATCCGGTTTATACAAAATGTTACCCTTACCCTATGTGTCTCAAAGGTCACGTAGAAAAACAAATAAACGAATACTTACGCGACGGTATCATACGACCATCTAGATCACCATACAATTCGCCCGTGTGGATCGTCCCAAAGAAATCAGATGCATCAGGAGAAAAAAATATCGTATAGTCATCGACTATAGGAAATTAAATGCAATTACAATACCAGACAGATATCCGATTCCGGAAATTGGCGAAGTTTTATCCCAACTAGGCAAAAATAAATTCTTTTCGGTACTCGACCTGAAGAGTGGCTTCCATCAGATTCTATTAAAAGAATCAGATGCAGAAAAGACAGCTTTCTCGGTTAATAACGGGAAGTATGAATTTACCCGTCTACCCTTTGGTCTCAAGAATGCTCCTTCCATTTTTCAAAGAGCTCTTGATGACATTTTAAGGGATCATATAGGGAAAAGATGCTTTGTCTATATAGACGACATCATAATATTTAGTAAAACTCAACAAGACCATTTCAATGACCTCAAAATAATATTTCAAGTTTTAGAAGAAGCAAACCTTAAAGTTCAACTCGACAAGTGCGAGTTCATGAAATCTGAAGTCGAATTTTAAGGATTCATAGTATCTGAAAATGGTCTCAAAACAAATCCAAAAAAAATTGAGTCAATAGTTAATTTCCCAGTACCTAAAACTCTTAAGGATCTTCGTTCGTTTTTAGGACTCTCAGGCTATTATCGTCGGTTTATAAGGGATTATGCGAAATTGGCAAAACCCCTTACACTCCTTTTAAGAGGGGAAGATGGACGCGTGTCCAAAAATCATTCAAAAAAATTGCAAATATCTCTAAATGAAGAAGCACTTAATGCATTTCAAAAACTTAAAGGTACACTTACTACCGAAGAAGTCATGCTCTCATATCCCGACTATTCCAAAAAATTTCAATTAACTACAGACGCCTCCAATTACGCAATCGGAGCAGTCCTTTCTCAAGAAGACAGACCTATAATGTTTATATCCCGCACACTTACTAAAACAGAAGAGAGCTACGCTACCAACGAAAAAGAGATGCTAGCGATCATCTGGTCATTAAATAACTTAAGAAACTACCTCTATGGATCCGCTAAAGTGGATATTTATACAGACCACCAACCTCTTACCTACGCACTTAGCAACAAAAATAACAATAATAAAATGAAGAGATGGAAAGCCATCTTAGAGGAACACAATTACGAATTATTTTACAAACCAGGAAAATCAAATGTCGTCGCAGACGCACTTTCGAGGCCCCCTCAAATAAACTTACTACCAACTTCAAGTGAACATGAGACTGGCTCCCTAGAAGATACTGTTCATAGTGACGACAGCTCTCCACATAATCTAATACCTTTTGCAAATGAACCAATAAATGTATTTAAAAATCAACTATTTATCAAAATTGACGAGTTTCCTTCACATCACTTCCAAATTACGTTTCCCACATACCATAGACATATCATTACGGAACAAGTATTTAATAATGAGAATTTAACCAATTATCTCAAGCAATATCTTAATCCATCTGTGACAAACGGTATCTATTCTGATGAACGTACACTAGGTAAATTACAAGAAATTTTTCCCGAACACTTTAGCAACTACAGAGTAAGGTTTACACGAAACATAGTGACTGACTTAACTGACGAAACACAACAGGAAAACGAAATATTAAAGGAACACAAACGCGCTCATCGAAATGGACGCGAGAATAAAGCACAAATCTTAAAAAAATTTTATTTTCCAAATATGCAAGCAAAAATTGACAGAATCATTAAGCAGTGTAAAATTTGTAAAGAGCAAAAATACGAGCGTCACCCTCCAAAACCCATATTACAAGCTACCCCTATACCTCAATATGCAGGACAAATTGTTCACTTAGATATCTACCACACACATAAACATAAAATCTTAACAGCTATAGACAAGTTCTCAAAATATGCACAGATAAGAGTCATAAAATCCAGAGCAACGCAAGACATAATACAGCCATTACGAGAGATCCTTATGTGCTATGGCATCCCTGAAAAAATTGTAATAGATAACGAAAAAGCATTAAGTTCAGCCCCTGTAATACATCTGTTAGAAGATCAATTTAATATAGAAATTTTTAAAGCCCCACCATATACAAGCACAGTAAATGGTCAAATCGAAAGATTTCACTCCACCCTTAGCGAAATAATTAGATGTACAAAAGCAGAAAAAATTCACACATCATTTCAAGACCTATTAGACAAATCAATATATAAATATAATTATTCAATCCACTCCACCACCAAACAAAAACCAATAGAAGTATTCTTCGGAAGAAGAGTCACAACCGACCCACGACAAATCCAACAAAACAGAAATGAAAACATTCAAAGACTTATTGAAAAACAAGAAAAGGACCTAAGCTTTCATAACAAGAATAGGCACGATTTTAAAAGTTATAATCCAGGCGACGTCATATTCATCAAAGCAAATAAAAGAGTAGGAGATAAACTTTCAAATAGATACAAAGAAGAAATAGTCGCAGAAAATAGAAATAGCACTGTTGTTACAACCAAAGGTAGAATTGTTCATAAGGGATTAATCAGGAAATAATTTTTTTTCTCCCACAGGACAACATGACGAATTCCAAGGACTACGGACGACTTCTGAATTTTATATCAATAATTGCAGCAACTCTCGCTGAGACTCAAGTCCTAGACTACACTAACTCGCAAATCATAACTATAGAAACGGGGACAGCTAAACTTCAAACTGGTACATTTAAAATTGTTCACATAATTGAGTTAGATGAATACCAAAAAGCTATAACAGATATTGAAAAAACATTAGATGAACATATTTCTTCTAAAGACAGTAGCTACGTATATCTAAAGCACGACATAATACAAGTCAGAAATATACTCAGCGCACTTCAACCAAGACTACAAAAAAGATCCCTAGACATTTTAGGAACCGCTTGGAAGTGGCTTGCGGGCACTCCTGACCACGACGACTTTCAATTAATAAATGATACATGATGACAAGTAACAATAAATAAACTAACAATGAATAGATTAGACGAGGTAACGAAAATAACTAACAAATTACTTAATACTATACAGTCAACAGACATATATGAAAAACAAATTATAATTGGATTAGAAAGAAAATTAAAAATAATTAAAGAAGAATTAATCCAAATAGATTATTCTATACAATGGACAAAAGCAAACATTGTCAATTCTTTTATATTATCAAATTTAGAAATGAATCTAACTAAACAATTTTTTGAAAAAGAAGAAATTCCTTTTACTAATTTAATTGAAGCACTTGAGTTTAGCGAAGTAAAAATTGCTTCTAATCGTTCTACTCTAATATATGTAATATCATTACCTAATACAAACAAAATAGATTGTAAGAGATACCTTGTAAAATCAGTAAAGAAAGGAAATATTAGTATAAAATTACCATTTAAGGATATAATAACATGTAATCAACAGGTATTAGGAATTAAGAATGAATGTAAAACACTGAACAATTTATCAATATGTAAAACTGCAGATATTGTTAATATAACTAATTCAAACTGTCTACCTAAACTAATTAAGAGCTTACCATCTAAGTGCACAACAATCAACAACCAACACCTACCATTAGTAGAAGAAATATCATCAAACATTATGCTGCTCAACAACCACAACGGAGAAATTCTAATAGATAACAAAACCATATCATTGAGAGGAACCTTCCTAATACACCACAAGAATTCAACAATAATCATCCAAAATCAAACCTACTGGACTAAAGAGATATCTTCAGCTAAGCCATTACCAGCTATAGCTCAGTCTACAAACTCGACCAATACATTCCAAGAAGTCTTATCATTAGAAATGCTGAAAGATTTACACATGACAAACACAGAAGAAATCTCATCAATCAAATACAAATATGGTACGAGCCTGATCACTAACCTCATAATTTTCATCATAGCCATTGGTCTAATCTGTTACAAGACATATACAACGAGGAACAAGAAACTCAAGGTTACAGTCGTGGACAACAAAGATCAACTTAAAAGCTCTTATACCATAAACAGCGAGGACGCAGTTGAGTTTAAGGGGGGAAGAGTTAACACCCTGTACACTGAAAATGCTAATCCAACAGTTGACACTTTTGTGTTGCCAAATTGTGGGAACTTCCGCTCCAAATAAAATAATTACATTAAAATCTGCTGACGGCATGTCTGCTAAAGTAAAATAATTTCCCAATAAGTGTATCGAGCAGTTTGTTTGCAGCGCACGTGTAACGGTGGCAGAGGGAAACAAAACCACAAATAATAATATAAAATTAAGTATAGAATTTGTTAAGTTTAGTTTTTAGTTTCTTTTCTCAGATAAAACATGTATAAAGTTTAATAAAGAAAATTTTAAATAAAAAATTATATTTTTTTTTAAATTTTTTAACTTAATAAAAATTAATTTATATACTAGACTGCCCATAGCATTATATGGAAAAAATTAAAAATGTTAAATCCAAAAGTTTTCGCACTGAAAAATATGAGGTTGGGGATAAAAATAATTATGCATATTTTATTTTTTTTTTTTTTTAGTTCCGAGTACCTCCGGGTTGAGCCCAAACTTTTATTACACTACCCATTTATCACTATTTTTGTTCCTGTTTATATTTAAATAACAAAAAAATCTAACTTTATGTTCCCAACTGAATTTCTTCGATACCTATAATTATTACCTTTCCAACGAGCCGCAATAGTCTGCAGATAAACTACGGATTATCTTGCCCGGAATACCCTAAAACCAAAGTCCAAAAAAATAGGTGAATTTTTAAAATTTTTTTTATTGTTGATAACTTACTAATGAAGCCTTTTTGTGGGCTTATCCTCTTCGTCGTATGTCAAAGCCCGATTGAAATCTGTAATTAGTTTTTAGTAATTGCTCTTTCTGCCGGGTCATAACCAACGGTTAAGTGTTGCCATATTCGTTTTGCGGGATCAGGGATCTCTCGGAAAAATCCATTTCGTTGATGATCGAATGTTAGCAAGCATGGATAAATGCCGCATCAGTGATCGCGCTGCAATGCATTTAACATCTGCTACAATAACAGCCGTCTTGCGGAAGTTGCAGGAAATTAAACCTGACTTAAGCGACATAAAAGTGGAAGATTTCGTCTTTAACCGAACATTGTTTCAAACAATGCGAAAGGAATATCGGCGCAGACAAGCGAAACAGATCATAGATGAATTCAAGGTACATATTTAATAATTAAATATAAATAAATATCTTGAAGGTAATTAACATAATATTTAATTTCAACATAGATTCCTGAAGTATTTGTCTTGCACTGGGACGGTAAAATGCTTCCAGATATGAAAGGCAAGGACAAAGTTGATCGATTGGCTCTCGTTATAACCGCAGAGAACGAAGAAAAACTCCATGGCATTGCAGAACTTGAAGAATCTTGTGGTGAAAATATTGCTGAAGGCATTGAAAAATTCGTACGCAAATGGAAGATTGATAATTTAGTGCAAATTGTGGCTTTTGACACAACATCTACAAACACTGGTATTGAAAAAGGCTCAGCATATTTGCTTGAAAGTAAATTGGATCGCGATTTACTTTTTCTACCGTGTCGCCATCATATCAGCGAATTGCTTATTAAAGCTGTGTTTGAGTTAAATTTCGGAAAAACATCAGCACCAGAAGTTACTCTCTTTAATCGTTTTTCAAAAGACTGGAAAAATATGAATATCAATACTTTCAAGAGTGGAGTATTGGATGAAGCAGTGCAAAAAAAACTTAACAGCAGCCGAAATAGAGACGCACAAGAACTTTTGTCTTGAGGCGTTGAAATCTCATTATGTGCGAGCCGATTATAAGGAGTTGTTGCAACTTTCGCTAATTTTTCTTGGTAAGGAAGTACCAAATTTTAAGCAGTTGCGTTTGCCTGGCGCAACAATTCATGCAAAGTTTATGTCCAAAGCTATATACTGCAATAAGATTTGTTTGCTTCACGAACAATTAAAGATGACATCCTCCGAACTGAAAGGCATTCGAAACATTTGCATTTTCTTGACGCGAATTTATGTTTCGTATTGGTTCGGATGCGTTAACGCTGTATCTGCACCGCGTCAAGATTTACAATTCATTAAAGACTCTATTTCATATTTCGATCTAAATGTTTCAAATGCCTTATTGTCAAAAACAAAAACTATTTATGGTATTTATCCGAAGAGGCGGTGGCTCTTGGATTTTTCGATGAAATTATATCTATTGATGAAGTGAAACGGAAAATGGTTGAAGCTGTTGGCAATCATGATGACGAAAATGACAAAGTTATTCCAAAAAGATTAAACTTAACGCTGGAACAAGTGAAATCGTTTGCAAAAAAAAAGGATTTAAGTTCTTTCGTTACTCCTCGCACCAAGCGTTTTTTCCATCGTTTAGAAATCGATGTGACATTTTTTGAATTGGATCCATCAATTTGGAAGGACCAAGAATAATACTGCACCGCAAAACGAATATGCCAACACTTAACCGATGTAAATGACCCGGCAGAAAGACGACGAAGAGGATAAGCAGTATTTGCTTCAAGTTGTGGAGCACTACAGAAAAAACTTTTCATACCACAAAAAATCTTCATAAGTATAATATTATCAGAAGAAATTCAGTTGGGAACATAAAGTTAGATTTTGTTGTTATTTAAATATAAACAGGAACAAAAATAGTGATAAATGGGTAGTGTAATAAAAGTTTGAGCTCAACCCGGAGGTACTCGGAATTAAAAAAAAAAAAAATAAAATATGCATAATTATTTTTATCCCCAACCTCATATTTTTCATTGCGAAAAATTTAACTTTTCAAAAAATTTCCACTATGGCCACTCTAATGTATACGTTTGTTTACGTTTAGAGTATGCCACACTAGACCGGACTTAATTTTTTTTTTTTGCAAAAAAAAGTGTACCGCCCCCTCAAATTGTTCCTTTTTACGCCAGTAGTGAAATTCCAAAATCTTAGACTGATTGCCCTAGATTAAGATTAAGGCGTGGCACATGCCCACTAAAGTGGCTAAAACTGATTTATATGGACGTTTTAGCCACTTTAGTGGGCATGTGCCACGCCTTAACCTAGGGCAATCAGTCTAAGATTTTGGAATTTCACTACTGTCGTAAAAAGGAACAATTTGAGGGGGCGGTACACTTTTTTTGCAAAAAAAAAATTTTCCATACAAAAAAAGTTCGGTCTAATGCCACACATACACTGTTTTTCCTTTTGTTTTGCATAGGTATATCACAGAAACGCAATGTAATGATAAATTAATGCATGATATCGACAAAATAAACTATTGGCTGAAAATAAATAAATTAAAATTAAATGAAAAAAACTAAACTAATGTAAATAAACATGAACAGAAACTCGAATTTTAAAATAAATAACGAAAATATTGAAAAATTGGGTTTTTTTAAAAGGGTGAAAAAAAAGTATCTATGTATAATAACAGCAATAAAAGTGTACAACACCATGGTCAAATCACATTTTGAATTTGGATCTACAATTTTATATACATACTTGCTGCACAATAAGACAATTAGAAAGACTACAAAAACTTCTAAAAAAGGCCATGCGTTCTACTTTAAAATGCAACAGATTTAATGATATAAAGTTAATGCTAGATGCGCTAAGATGGATAAATATTAGTGTTTTTCATACGGGAATTCACTTTTGTTTGGTTTAAATCACTTAAGAGCCTGTTTTTGACATAAATATCAGCGATTAAATTAGAACTAATCTTTGAAATTCGTTTTTGGGTAGTCGATTATTTAATTTTGTTTACAAGTTTAAACGCCCAAAGTTGGCGGTTAAAACTTGCGGCAGAACTTTCAAAAGTACGAACAGCTTAAAAAGGACAATACATAAGATATAACTTTAATTAATAAAAAAAGACTTGAAAATATTTTAAAATTTAAACAACACAAATATTAGTAGACCAAAGGCAATAAAAATAGGCCAAATCTTTTTTTATTTATTTAATGACAAACAATTTGTTTTATTAAAGTTTTATTTAATATTCCACCTCGTAAGATAAAATAATGCTTGATTGTTGTGCTTCTTTTCCGATTTCATTTATTTTTAAATAAAATTCTCGCCTTTTCATCTTCTTTTTCACGTTAAGAACAGTAACTTGATGACAATTTTTGGCAATTCATATGGCAATGCTAAAAACTTTTATCGTTCACTCAAAAACGCCAAAGAGGATTAAGGCTGGATTAATTTTATTATAAGATTAACAAATCTTTCTATTGATCCTGGTTTAAGCTCTATGTAAAAAAACCCGCTCTTAGTCTATCACAACTCCTTCTAATCGTTATCATCTACTCTTAGAAAAAGTCATAAAATACACCAAATAAATATTTTTCAATTTATCTAAGTCTGGGATCACACTTTGAAAGTTTTCTTTCAGAAAGTCTGAGTATATGGGTGAGAGAGGAGAGAAAAAAGCATATTCTCTTCCCCTCTCACCAATAAACTCAGACTTTCTGAAAGAAAACTTTCATAATGTGAACCCAGACTAATGAAAAGCTACAGCTTTTTTGACTTAAGACAGTTTTTCTAAAAGCCAAAGAGATGTCAATTTATAATCGACTTTTTTTTAAGGAATTACAAGTTTTGAAGAAAGTGTTAAGAAAACTGAAGGTATCTAGAGATTATATAATGTTCCTTGACTATAAAGGAAGCGTTTTTTCATTGAAATCTTCTTGATAAAAATAAGAAATATTCTTTCAAACGATTCTGTAAATGCTTATTGTGAACTCAAATCCTATTTTAAAAAAAATAAATTGTTTAAATAATTTAACTTTTTTGGTTTTATATAAATGCTGTTGGCTTTGAATTAATTATGTGGCGTTAAGTGCTTAAGTCTATTGGTTTAGTTTTATAGGAGAACAATTTAAAACTTTAAAGATGGCTTTGGAAGTTTTATCCGAATTTAATATAATCAACAGTTCTCTGCGGTTATAGTTTTTTAAGTTTTTATTCCTAAACACTCTTAATGTCACAGATCGGATTATTATTCCAAATGTTATTGCACATTGAAAAAAAGAGAACTTAAAAGTCATTTCGCTATAACATTCTCAAAAATCCTACAAAGTAATTGATATTTTGCCCATGAAGATCTTAAGTTGCCTTTAAGCACTTTTTCCTTTTTGTCACAGAAATTTGAGAAAGTTAAATGGATTTATAAACTTACATATTTAATTGATCTCAGGAAATGTTATTTGTTCAAATAAATTAAATTTAATAATATTTCGCATCGATCTGTATTGAGCGGGATTGCCCGGGATCCCGGGAAATTGAAAAATAAATTCCGCTTTCCCAGGAAATGAAAAAGTCCGGGAAAAGAAACACTCTAATAAATATCCAACAGAGACTAAAACTAAATACAATAGCGGTTTTCACCCTTGATAGTAAAGTCCCTTGTAGACCTTGTGAATCTTATTAATTTAGTTAAAGTACTAACATTTACAAATATTTTTTAAATTAATTAAAGGTTAAAAAAAACTATAGCAAAATTCGACTTTGTTTTAAATTTTACAATCAAAGGTTAAAAACAAACCAATATTTTGCACTTTTAATAATAAAAACATGTTAACCTATTTTTATGTAAAATTTTGTAAAAAAAAAATGTAATGAGAGTTAACCATTTTGATATAAATGTTGTATTTTCAGAAAATCTAGCCAAGAGCTAAAATAATACCAATGTTGGACCCATACGTTCAGCAATGTAGCGAAAAATCGCATATTTATATGAAAACTTTAGAGGTACATGACTCGAAAACTATGCGTTTGCGTCACTTTTTTCACTTCATATTTTCTTTTTATTTTTCAATTTTCTATCATCCTAGGTACTTGTTTTTTTTTTATTTGGAGCTGCGTCGGTAAACTAGATTTAATTGAAAAATGCTTGAAATAAATTTAAATGTAAATGTGAAAAGAGTTACGAAGCTACTTTAAAAGAAAATAGAAAAAAAAACTCGGCGTTAATTGCAGAATCTAAATGCGGTCATATTTAAAAAAAATATTGAACAATTTTTTAGAAATAATGGGAACAATCACCCTTATTGTGTTTGGCGTATTTAAAATACGCCTACGACTGTTTGGTAATAGATTGATGCCCGTAATTTCAACAAAAAGAAATCTAGCTGTGTATAGAAATGTATGGGGTAAAAGCTTTCATACTTTAAATGAAAACTGAAGGAACAATCACGTAGTCCAAATAAACGTTGAAATTGGTAAAGATAACTGTTAGGTACGAACACGACCAGCTTTATTTTTGTAGAAATTACGAGCCTAAACAGAACGTGAACTTATTTCCTTTAATCTATTACCAAACAGTCGTAGGCAAATTTTAAATACGCCAAACAGAATAAGGGTGAATGTAATTCAAGAAAATGTATGAAAAAATTTTAAAATTATAATTATCAGTATAATGTAAAGTATAATAAATAGTACTTATAACTATTAAAGAAAAAAAATCTGATGTAGACAAATTTTACAAAAGTTTTTCAAAACCTCAACTAGCGAAAAAGGATTGCTAGACCAAAAATGAATGCCTTACGATTTGTGAAACTTCAGCAAAAATAAGTTTACAGTCTCTTTTTGCCCATACCGTAGAGCGCATTATATCACTCAAAAACAGTCTTATTGATACATTAAAGGATGATGAGTTAAACAGTTTCTGTCTATACACGAAATGGGGCTTTGATGATAGCTCTGGTCACACACCTTATAAGAAAGCATTGCACGATCCGAATGCTACACAGAAACTACTAGTACGCAAAAATGCTTTTTATGTGGTGCTACTTCCAAAGAATATAATAATATTGACAAAATTATTCTTTGCAAGTAAAAATAGAAAATTTGGAGTTCGGTCTGTCGATTCTGCATGGATGGATCAGATTTTTTGAATGCCTCTGCTCCATGCGGAATATAAGCTTCCAATAAAGAAATGGCAAGCTAGATCGGATATGGAAAAACAAAAAAACGTATTCAAGAGGCGTTCAAAAATAAAACTGGTCTTATTATTGATCATCCGACACCTGGCTTTGGAAATTCGAAAGACGGCAACACAGATCGGCGCTTCTTTCAAAATGCGGACATTTCAGCGCAAATTACAAATTTGGATGCAAAATTGATAACACAACTGCATTCAATTATGGTTACAATTTCTAGTGGTTTTCACACTAATGCCTTTCGAGATTTCACTCTTGATACCGCAAGGTATTTTGTACAACTGTATGCCTGGTATTATATGTCCCGAACAATCCATAAATAATTGATGATGCTGATGATAAAGAATCGGATAAGGAATAGACAAGTGTGAATAAATATTATTCTATTTATTTTTTTTTTTTGAAATATTGCAAATTTTAGCAATATTTAAGGTATGTTTTAAAAAATTAACTAATGGAAAATAAATAAAATTCGTCCTAAATAATATTAAAAAATTGATTAGTTTTACTTCTTAAAGTGAATTTGACTGAAAAAAATTAAAATTAGAAACAAGGAAAGTTGCCTCGAATTAAATTCCGCTTTAGGTATCAAAACCCCCACTGTGCGTCTGTTAAAAAACACGATCACTTTCGAAAAACTAAAAAGAAAAGAACAAACTTGGTGTCAAATTGCTTCTAATCAAGCAAACAATTTGTTGATTTACTAAAATTATTATATTCAAATTTTTTTTTTTTATTTTTCGAATTTATTTTATGAACTAAATTTCAGTTTTGTATTTTATAAAGCTTTTTTGTAATAGTCCTATTCCTTCAATTTTTCAGAAATGACTTTATACACTACCAGACTATTATATTGTATCTTCTTGTTACATTTTACCTTAGCTGTCCTTTGGATAGCAATGAAGTATATTGTATGCACAGAAAAATTTTTACAATTATTAGACACCATCAGAATGTAATGCATTTTCTGGCCCGCTACAGCCTTCGTCAGCATTCTTTGTGTCACACTGGATAGTGATACTTTATAAATTGAATGTATTTAACTCAACAATTTTAACAAATAGAAACTGGGAATTATTTTCTTCCGAAGGTTACTTTATATTATATTCAACATTTGTTTTTTTTATTTTTCAAATTTATTCTATGAGATAAATTTCGGTTATGTATTTTATAAAGTTTTTTTGTAATAGTCATATTCCTTCAATTTTTCAGTGTTAATTTGAAGTTAGCAAGTATCGAATAGGGGAATTTGTTACGTTTTAGGCTCTTTTTTGTTTGTCATAACTCGAGAACCACTAGTCCGAATAAGCTGAAAAAAAACTTAAAAAAATTAAGAATTACAATTCCTTTAATCTGTTCATGCAACGTTTCGCTACATAAGCAACAGTTTCGCAGTAATTATTATAAAAATATATAAAAGCAAAATAAACATTTTAAATAATTAAAACGGCTTTAATTTAAATTACAACTTTTACAAATGTTGAAAATCGCTATAAACGATGATGATGAAACATCTTTCAAAATAAAGGAACAGTATTCCAATATTAAATTTATAAAACGGATCAACACAAACATCGGTGTTTCCTTCTGGTTGCAAGTATTTCAATAAAGAGATGCTGGCGACAACAATTTTTTTTTAGAAATTTCAGAATTTACTATAAAGTTGCTCTCACTTCCATGGTCTAATGCTGAAGTAAACATCGTTAAAAGTAATTTCAGAAATAGGTTATATTAAGCAACCGTTAATTCGATTTTATCAATGAAATATTTATACCAACACCACAATAGTGGAGAGGGTACTATGCGTTTGTGCTGATGTTTGTAACACCTTAAAATATTGGCCCTAAGCCCACCTTTTCGTAAACCGATTGACCAGAACCACTTTCTGAGTCGAATTAACGATGTTTGTCCGGCTGGCTGGACGTCCATGTAAACCTTGTGGTTAAGTACATATCGCAAATTTGCAGATCATTAAATAAAATTTGGTACACTGGTTCTAATGAGGTGTAGGGTATCATATAGTCGGGGTTGACCGACTATATTTTCTTACTTCTTTTTTATTGTAGATCTGGAATCAAAAGGTTGCGTAAATGTTGTCGTGATTACTATTTACCTTCAAATTTTTTAAAACTAATAGGCACGAGTGATTCCTATGAGAAGAACAATAACGACATAACATTTATCGATGATTTTATTTTTTAAATATCTTTCAGAATACTTATTAAATAACGTTTATTCTTATTTAAGAAATTGATCTTAACTAACAGTTTCATCGTAAACAATTTTAAATGAATTATTTTTGTTGTGTTATTGAATTTTAATGTGTTTTTATTTAAAAAAGCTTTTAGCAATTTTTTAGCCCATTTTTAGCCATTTTTTAGCCATTTTCCCCGTAAATTTAGCCATTTTAGGTCTCCAAGTTTTGGCAACACTGGCCTACAGTATGTGGTTCTGTCGCAATTTTGACGTCACTTCATACATATTGTGAATATTTTTTTTCAATAAATGATATTTTTAATTTTAATTAAAAAAAAATTATCAAAAAACTTTGCCGTTTCAAACAATGTGTTAAATGATTTACTTAAGTATAGCTCAGATTTGATAATTCCCAACAACAATTCTACAAGTTTAAATTATTTTATTTAAAACGAAAAAATTAATTAAGATTATGCAATCAATTAATGATATTTTAATTAAAAATTTATACCAAATCAATGAAAATGTTAATTAAATCAAAGAAAATGATTTACGAACAACTAATTGTCGGTGTGGTTGTTGTTATATTTTTGCACTTCTGCTTTTTCTGCAATTTGTGACGTGAATACCCTTATTATATTTTGAATTTTCTTTCAACAAAAAAAAATATTGATTAAATTATATACAGGGGTGTACTGGAAATCGGAAACGTAAAACGCAAGAATTTAAAAGTAGTTGTTTTTTAATAAGATTTCTGTAATAAAAAACTTTTATGACAAATATTATACAAATATTTCGCTATTAAACGGAATTTTATAACAAAAATTAGATAAAAGGTGTATTAAAACCAACAACTTTCAAATTTTTGCGTTTTACGCTCACGATTTCCAGCACATCCCTGATAGACTTTGCGGTAAAATTTGTTTCAACATAGCAGCATATGGCCAGAAAAATGTCATGTAATTTTGTGATATACGGTCCATAATTTACATTAGATCCCATACATAGTGACCCTCTGAAATTTACTGTAAACTAAATAACTAATTTCACTGCTGTATTGAAATTTATTCTAATTTATGTTTTTTTTACTATAGAATTTGGGATGATTGGTTCATATTTTACCATGGGTCCATTTTAGTTCGGTTAAAACTGTAATGAATCATGATATTTTAATCAAGCTATTAAAATTTTAAAAAACAGCATAAAACTTTTTGCTTGCCGGTCAATAATTTAATAAATGTAGGTCTTAACCGCGACAACTGTCCACTGTCGGTGGAGGGTATTAATGATTCGGCACAGCCGAATATAGCACTCTCACTTTTTAAATAAATTGTTTTATATACATATGTACATTAATACTAAATTTAAAACTGTATTAAAAAATTTTTTGAAAATAATGATTGCATGCATAAATCCATTTTTGTAATAAGAAAAAAATTCTACATAAGGGCACATTTATACAGGTGAATTCACTTAGTAGCATAAATAATGCGTAACAGAATAATTTGCGTACCTGTACGAATTTTCGTGCAAACTTGAATGTGCCGCTAAACGAAAAATGCTGTGCCTAGATTATCTCAGCAATTATCCGGTCAAGTATGTACCATTGTTAACAAAATTTTATTTGATCATACCTCCCATTACAATACCACATCCGAAAATATTGTAAGTGTTTGTATTGATATCTAATTTGGCTACCACACCATTTAAAATTGCTTCTATATCACGAATTTGACCATATCATCAATGTAAACACCGTCGCCAAGATCACTTTTAGACAAAAAAAATCATATAGATTGTAATATCTAAGCAAAAATTGCACATATAACACATTCACCCTTATCATGGTTGGCGTATTTAAAATACGCCTACGACTGTTTGGTAATAGATTAAAGAAAAAAAGTTCACCATCTCTTTAATCTATTACGAAACAGTCGCAGGCGTATTTTAAATACGCAAACCACGATAAGGGTGATTATCAAAAATTTTTCTTTAAAAATGACTTTTATAATAAAGCCACATCAAATTCGGCGTAGCTGAACAAAGCACTTTTAATTGTTTTCGTAAGCATGAGTGATGATACGTCGTTTTGTTTAAGAAAATCATGCACTTGGTGATACGTATTTGAATTAGTTATAACTTGGTAGTTTTTGATCTCGGAAGTTAGAAATTTCGTACACTTATGTATTATAATGAAGAGAATCGTGAAAAGTTGTTTTGTCTATGAAATGTATAAGGATTTTTAAAATATGCCGATACATTATTGTTTTCAAAATGTTCCTAAGGCTGGATTTCATGATAAAAAGAATTTCACCCTTATTTAGGTAGGTATAAAAAATAAAACAGGTTTAGAAACAAATTTTCATTGAGAATCGGTTTCAAAAATTTTTTATAAACTTGTTTTATTTATATCTAGGGCCGTTAAAATATTGCTTACATATATCTTGTAGTTTCTCTCCTCCTGTATGTACAACATTTCTTTGACATGGTAAAGCACACAAATTACCACCCGTAAAATAACAGTCGTAACTACTGTGGAAGAAGGGATCGGGTTGCGAATATATTCGTTCAGCCATGTCAAATACTGATGAATGATATATTGCATCCTTAATACTACTTCTAATAGCTTTGTTACCTTAAAATAAAACAACATATGTTTACTGCTTTTTAAGGATTTTTTTTATATAGGCAACTTACTTTTCAATGCAGTCAGATAAGAGGTCCTTGTATGTTTCATACGCTTTTTAAAACCATCACTACTCATTGATCTTTTATAACAAATATCAACTTTTTCACATTGCTTTTCCGACACATATAAGGGTCTCGGTGTGGAAAATGCACAAGAAGGATAATTTGTTAGGTCATTATTTTCCTGCGGCCACATACCAACATTTAAAGATGGAAAGTCGCAATGATCCACATGATAAAGCAATAATTTACTATTATGCAAGAGTAGACGTTCAATTTCATTATTTTGATTTAATTTCATATATTGCATGTGTTTTGCTGGCTCCTGGACATGTTCATCCTTAATCCCCATATTGGCAGGCAATTGTAAAGAATCATCAATAAACATGGATTTTCTACGAACTTTGGCAGCTTGGTCTAAATGAATTTTAAAAACTCTTTTAGGCATTTTGGTTTAAATATTTAAAAAATCTGTAACTCAACAAATGCAAAACTTTAGATTAAAATATTTTTAATAGGGATGAGCAAAATACAGGCTTGCCAAACAAATTAAAATTAAAAGTGATAAAAGCCGTTTTGCACTATGGGTGTGTGTGAAACGGTAGCAAAGTTCTATGGTGAAATAAAATTTGTTTGTGGTAGAAAATTTTAATATTTGTGCTGTGTGAAATTATAACATTTTTGACAACGTAAAATTTTGACATAAAGAAAAAAACAATTACTAGTAGTTTTATGAAAATGAATAAATTAATCAAGTTTTTACCAATAATCATTTCAATTCTGTTGGAATTGAGATCGTCCCAACTATTTGATGAATTCGTTCTGATATTTTAACAATTTTTACAAAAAGTGCGGGCAAGAAACCTTATACATGTGTACATATTTACATGTTGTATAATTCTTTTTAATTTTTTTGCCGCTGGTCCTACTTCCATATTATTTTTTATTTAGTTTCAACAAATTTGATGAAAAAAATAATTTTGCGGTTGTCAAAAATTTCTACACTAATGTCTAAATTTCTACTAGCCCCCAGGGCTAGTGAAATTTTATTCACCTCAATAGTGTCAAAATTTTACTTCCATGAGTACTTTGCTACCGTACCACAAAGTTTTTAGTAATTTACGAAAATGCAACCCTTTCATGAAAAGTTGTTATTGTTTTTTGAAAATGTCCAAAGAATAATTAGAAGCATTTTTGAAAAAACGTAGGACTTTGTGGGATAGTGTGTAACGGCCTTTAATGACACAAAAAAGTGCTGAATTGTTCTACAGTGAAAAACAAAAGTGCCGGTTTTGTAACATTGATTTTTATGAATATAATATAATTAAAACAATTTCAATTCAGTTTTAGGCTTCGCTCAGAATCACAGTTACACTTTCACTTGGTGTTCATAATAGAGCAACAATTTCTTTTGCAACCACATACATTTTGCATCAAGAAACCGTTTGCAAATTTTACCCACAACAATATAAAGCATTTATTTATATTTTTGTAAACATTTTGTTGAAATTTTCATTCAAAACTAAATAAAATTATATTAAATGTCAGAAACAATTTCATACAAATTGTTGCTGAAGTTCCAGTTGACTCAACTTTAGTTACATTTTTAAAAAAAATTTATTTACATTTTTGTTCTAAAAATGAAAGGAAAATATATGAAATACTTTGGGAAGAAAAAAGATAGAAGAAAAAACGAAATTGTTTCTCTGATTGTGAACAAAGCTTTAATTGACCTTTTTCAATAATAAAATAATGATTAAATTATTAAATATTTTTTTAAAAAAAGACCTGGAGCTTAAAATTAAATACATTCAATATATTGAAAAAATTTACATTTGAAATTTTTTTTACATATTCATTTTGTTTAATATAAACATTTATTCACCCCTATCGTGAAAAATTTTTCCCTCGTAATTATTTCCCTTTTCACATATTTGCGATCATGAATTCAAATGAGAATAATAACGTGAAAAATGTTCACGGGAAGAAATTCCCCTTATGGTGAAAAGTTGTTGCACTCGTAATTTGTTCACATTTCCCTTATACTATGTTTCCACTATGAGCAAAACAACTTATTTTGAGCAAAACGTGTCAAAGTGTTTCCATTACATAAAACTGGTTTTGGTTTTCGAATTTTCGAAATCAATTTGACATTTATGTTGCAAAGAAACATGAAAGCCAAAAAAAAATGCTTGTTGAAAAAAAATATTTTTCTTTATCATGTTGTTGGTTTTTTAATACACAGTTATACATATATGTACAAGGCGAATTCATAACAGGTAAGTGCAACTCTACAACTACAAAAAGCGCATTTTTTTTGTTTTTGCAATATAATTGATAGCTGTCAAAATTTTTTTGTTGCAAATTAAAATTATCACTTTTTTAAAAAAGAAATTATTAAATTCGCTTTAATCATTCGCAGTTTTGAAATTTTTTTATTATAAAAATAATATTTTTAGCACTTTTCAATCAACTTCTTCTCAAAACAATTTTATATTTTGACATTTACGAATATTTTTTTAATTCTCCTCTACGGGCTAACTAAAACTTTTCTGCACCTAAAAAAATACTTAAATTAACCTAAAAACTAAAATAATATGCGAATACAAAAACAAAATACGTATTTGCAATCGAGAGTAAATTACCTTAAAATTAAGTACCCACATCAATAAGTGGTCGAGGCTTCAGCCTTTTTAAATTTTAATTTTGGTTTTTATTCTGAATCGGGTGGCATAATTTTTTATTTATTTTCGTAGCCCCGTAAACTGCACTTCAGCCAAATCACATATTTCTATGAAAACTAAAAACGTCTATAACTTGAAAACTAAAGCTGAAGGTCCACACCAAGGTCTATCCAATAGGTCTGCGCAAGAAACCAGATGTTAATTTGGTTTATTCCTCGACGATGTCAAAAGTTGTTTACATTTTCCTTATACATGTATATTTTTGCTTACGTTTTCTGACACACATATATGCACACAAAACACATTTTTCCTTTTGTTTCGCCTATGTAGTAGTAAGATTTTGACAAGCAAAATGCCTGTTGTTTTTTGTGTTGTTGTATTGTTGTAGAAGTAAGCAGACCTATTGGATAGGCCTTGGTCCACACCACACGTTACTCGCTTTTTCGCTGCATACGCAGCTGTCAAAAAAGTAGAATCTGTGTCGTTATACGTAGTAAGTTACATGCACAAAAGCGTAGATGACTTGAGCCGAAAAGTAGGTTTACTATCTACTTTTGTAAGCGGCACAAGCAGCGTTCGAACAAATCAGCTGATTTTGACCAATTAAATTTTATTTTTACTTGTGCTGCTGCTGCATAAAAAGCGTTGCATGTAACTTGAAACGTAGAACGCAAGTAAGGTTAGAAAAGCATGCACTGCGTGGAGCCGAAAACGCGTGATATGGAACTCCAGCTTAAGCTTTTGCGCCTATTTTTTTTATTTTTTTCTTCTTATTTTTAATTTTTCTATCACCGTAGATTTTTCTTTTTATTTGGAGATGCGTCGGGAAACTAGATTAAAGCTGATGGTCCACACCATGCGTTCATGCGTCTGTCCTTTTTATGCATCTGACAAAAAAGTAGAATCAGTGTAATTGTATATGACAAGTTACACAGAAAATCGCATAGAATGCATAGTTGTATCCAAGGTAATTGTACACAATATACCTTGGTTGTATCAACGCATGAAAGTAGGTTTAAGCAGACCATACACGATTCAATTCAATTGTCAACTGAGTTGTTGTCCAAATCAAAGCTTGTATGGCCTTGTCAGTTGATTAGTTTGACGGTTGTCGAGTTGGTTGAAGAAAAATCAAAAGATTTTGATTTTTTCAAGTTGACTCCAAGTCTTTCAATTCGATTGTACTGTGTGTGCTTAAGTCTCTTGATCAGCTGTCAAAATTTATGTTTGTAATTTTTTTTTTGCAAAGAAAAAGTGAAATATTTTTAAAATTGTCTTTAATTTCAATAAAATTTTAAATAAAAAAATGACATTGGTGGCAAACATGGATACTTGGAGAGAAAATAAATTTTTGTAAAATTGTAAAAAAATCTAAATTTGACAGTTGAACTAAAATCTTTCAATTCAGTTGAAGAAGTGTGTGGCCAAGTATCAATTCAGTTGAAAGACTCAGTTGACAATTGAATTGAAAAGTGTATGGGGCGCATTACTTTCTAAAGCCTTATAATGTTAAGCGGCTCATACACTTGCAATAAAATTGTTCAAATTTACGTATCCCTGCGGCCACACGATCGAGTTGTGTTTGATAGTCTTTTACATATACTGCTTGTCAAAATTTCCAAAAATTGAAAGCTGTGACGTAGGCTGCAATCAATTTGTAAGCAATTTACTTTCAAGACGTCATCCAGAAAACAATTTATAAAGACAAGCACGTAATCAGCTGTTAAATTGAAATTAAAATTGGCAAACAAATGGAAAGGTGAAATTGAAAGCCATCTCGTGGTCAATTTAAAAAGTGTGAGTGTATTTCAAATTGAAAAGAATTGAAAGGCAAAACTTGAGCGTGTGGCCACCAAGTAAATACTACTTTCTTATCAACTCTGGAAAATTTCAACAAAATCCGAAGTTTGTATTCTTCTTCCCCGATTTTTTGCAGCAGCAAAATAAACAATGCCAGCTGTTGTGTAGTGTGTTTTTGTTAGTTAAGTAACTGTCACAGATTAATCTGTGGTAACTATAAAAAAAATTAGAATATATCCATTAGGATTACCTTATATTATTTTTAACATAACTTCACTTGTTATGCGCCTACTTCCCTTTGATTCACGTGCATTTAACCTAGGCACAAAATTGAAAAACACATTTACCCTTCCCGAACGTTTCAAGGGAACTGTTGTTGAAAAATGGGCGAACTATTGGAAAGGTCTACTCAGCGATTATAAAGACGTAGCTTTGGGTTTGGTTAAAGAAACGAGAGAAAAGCCAAAAAAGGCAGCATTTTATGCAATAAGTGGCTACGGCCTATATCAATGTTCAAAACGAAATCCAAATGAAGAAGATTTCCTCAAACAATTCCGATTAGCTAGTAATGATTTAATAATGGTTCACCCGTCTTTACAAAATCCCAAATCCGTAGCATACATAACACGTTTGCAGAGCAATCTTAATCAAAATCGTCTGAGATTTTTATCATTGGGTATATTTACTATAATGTGGGAGGATTTTTATGATAAAGATGATTGTACTTATCCTGCACAGTGTGAATACACACAAGTTGACTGCTGGCATTTTCACGAGCACTTACTAGACATAGGATTTTGGAACCAGTTCTGGCGCTTAAAATACGAGTTTTACAATTTTGATGTAAATTATTTGTAATAACTTTAGTATAAAAATGCAGCAATAATGCAAAATAAATATTTATTAAAAAGTCAACTGCAAACAACAAAAATGAATTGTGTATTTATTTGTACTACCATTAATTTTTAAAATTATTTTGAAAAAAAAAATTAAACGTAACTCATCAAGAATACTAACTCAGCGGCATAAGAAAGTTCTGTAAAAAAAAGAATATACTTATGTATGTGGAGCAAACTGTAGTGGGCTAAATTTTACAACAATGTCATTAGGTTTGCGTAGTATGGCGTTATATTTTCAAGAGTTCATTCGTGAGTTTTTTCATAAATGAAAAATGTAAAATATGTATGTATGTAACTTTTTTCGCAGTCATAAATGAATTGTTAATATTTCGTCAATTCATTGATGTTGGTGAGGAAAATAAATTTTTGCCTTTCTTCAGTCATGAAGAATGAGGAAACAAATATTTTTGGTTACGCTTCTCACTAGTAATGTTGTCGTTGCTCAACAGTTTGCGTGACCACAGCACGAAATTTTTGATAAAGGCAACCAGCCAAAGTGTCTGTTGGATTTTTTGTAGGAAAAAATTAAAAGAAGTAAATAAAGTATGTATGTACCTACATGGTTAAAATTGCAATAATGTCCTTAGACAATGAATTTAAGGCCCAAATTATGTAAAACGCAGCGCCAAAGAATTACATTGAAAGCAAAATCAAAGTCAAAAATATTTTATAATTTCAAACGCCTCATAAGTTGTGGCGTTGAAAATTTTAAAATGGTAGATGAATTTCTGTAGAAAGCAACAACAGAATAACAAAATATTTTTGGCTTTGTTTTTAGTATTTTTTTTTTAGTTAGGCTTGAGTTCATCAAGTTTAATATTTATTAAACTATTTTTACTGAAGGAAGGAATTTTTACAACATAAAATTTTATTAAAGATTATTGATAATTTCCTTGGCTGAGCTGGGGCTCGAACCCGGGTTGAATATACACACATACATGTTTCAGGAATCACCACATTCTTTCATCAGAATTCTTTGATGTTCTAACCTCGGCACCACTGCGGAGCCTGCCAGCCAACAGTCAAACATGAATCTTTAACCAGTGGTACTGGTGGTTCGAAATTTGCTGTAATTATCATTTCTCAATTTATTTACATGTTACCCCTTTTTTTGTGTTTTTCCGTATTTAATTAAGGCGACCAGATTTTGAAAATAAAAAAAAGAGGACATAAAGAAAAAAAGTAAAAAATTTATTTGACTTCAAGATTTTTTACATATTTTACAGGCAAATTTACATTCTCATATGTATATATGCAAAGTAAATTAAAACAAATAACATTTCTTTGGCTTAATATGCAAACCTGCTAAACCCACTTATTAAGTAAATTGAGATTTTGATGCCGTGTGGTAGAGAAAGATATACCTCGTCGACCAGCATACATATATGTAGTTTTTCTTTAATTTGAGTCCTGAAGTGTGTCAAATCAACTATATTTTTGGTTTTCCTCTCAAGCAGCAAATTTATTTATTTATTTGTTGTCTCATACGCAAGACTTGAAGTCTTATATTACAGTACAGGACTGAGTATATGTTATAAAATAGCAGCGGGGGAAGTGGTTCCCCCCATAGGACGCCAATGCTTAATATCGCATATCTTATGAACTGTTATAGTGAGAATGTTCAAACTTTGTGGAAGTCACTCTTATGGTATACTACACTTTTGGAAATAAAAATAAAGCGGGTAGGGGAGGGGGGGGGGGAAACCTTCCATAGGATGCATATATTAAATATCGCTTAACTGAAGAACTATTAAAGGGGGAGTCTTCAAACGTGGTTAAAGCTACTACTATGGCAAACTATAAATTTCAGTATAAAAATGTGCGGGGTAAACAGGGGAGCAGCAGTACCCCTCATAGAAGACATATAAATAAGAGCCACTGCACGCATTTTGTTGAACTTTTGGTAGTAGGATCTTCTGAGCCCCGAAATTGAAATAAAGTAGCAGCGGGGGAAGTAGTTTTCCCCATAGGACGCCAATGTTTACCATCGCATATCTTAAGAACTGTAATAGTGAGAATGTTCAAACTTTCTAGAAGTCACTCTTATGGTATACTTCACTTTTGAAAATAAAAATAAAGCGGGTAGGCGCAGGGGGGGAAATACCTCCCATAGGATGCATACATTAAATATCGCTCAACTGAAGAACTATTAAAGAGAGAGTCTTCAAACGTGGTTAAAGCCACTATTATAGTAAACTATAAATTTCAATATAAAAATGTGCGGGGTAGACAGGGAAGCAGCAGTACCCCTCATAGAAGACATATAAATAAGAGCAACTGCACGCATTTTGTTGAACTTTTGGTAGTAGGATCTTCTGAGCCCCAAAATTGGAATAAAATAGCAGCGGAGGAAGTGATGCCCATCATAGGACGCATATGTTTAATATCGCATATCTTAAGAACTGTAATAGTGAGAATGTTCAAACTTTCTAGAAGTCACTCTTATGGTATACTACACTTTTGAAAATAAAAATAAAGCGGATAGGCGCAGGGGGGGAAATACCTCCCATAGGATGCATACATTAAATATCGCTCAACTGAAGAACTATTAAAGGGAGAGTCTTCAAACGTAGTTAAAGCTACTATTATGGTAAACTATAAATTTCAATATAGAAATGGGCGGGGTAGCCAGAGGAGGAGCAGTACCCCTCATAGATAGAAATATTAATAAGAGCCGCTGCAAGCAATTTGTTGAACTTTTGGTAGTAGGATTTTCTGAGCCCCAAAATTGAAATAAAATAGCAGCGGGGGAAGTGTTACCCACCATAGGACGCCAATGTTTAATATCGGATATCTTAAAAACTGTTATAGTGAGAAAGTTCAAACTTTGTAGAAGTCACTTTTATGGTATACTTCACTTTGAAAATAAAAATAAAGCGGGTAGGCGCAGGGGGGAACTACCTTCCATAGGATGCATATATTAAATATCTCTCAACCGATAAAGTGGTTAAAGCAGTGTAGCGAAGCGCACCGGGTTAAGCTAGTATATTATATTTATCCACATGTGATACAATATGCAAAAAGAAAACAAAATTAATTATGAACTTTGATTAGAAAAATGCAAAATTATGTATTTTTTAAACAAATGTGCGTTACTAATCACTTGAGAGCTATGAGGAATTAAGTTCCAAAGACGGGTTGCATAGATAAAGAATTGCCATTCAGACATGAGGCTGTGGTGACGAAATAATATTAATCTTCGGCCTCTCGTTGATCCTGAGAAAACCAATCGTTCATAAAGATGTTCGGGTTGATGAGTATATATAACCTTATGCAAAAAGATAAGAACTCTAGTTTTTATTAAGTCATCAAAACAAATGCCATATAACCGTTTCACAAAAGCTGCAGTGCTGCCATATCGTTTTAGACCAACACATACCGTATAATGTTTTTAAAAACAATATTAGGTTTTTTCTTACTGTGATCATCACAATTTCCAAAAAGTTCGCATCCATACAATAATATGGGTATGAGATACGTTTTAGCTAGAAGTGCTCTTATATTAATGGGTATACAGTATTGAGATTGCCAAGGCGTTCTCAACATGGAAAAAGTACGCCCACAGGCATAATTTATATGGTCAGACCATGTGAGGGAACTGTTAAAATATACTCCAAGGTTTTTTGCAGAATTGACAATTTCTATTGGTTGATTATTGATAGCTATAATTGGTGTAAGTTGCATTTTCGATATTCGCTTTTGAATTTTTTGGATTTATACCTAGCCCGTTAGCTGTAGCCCACAAGTAAACACGATGCAATTCCTGATTTAGGGTAATGACACATTGATCAATATTATCAACATCGCAACTTACATATATAAA
This sequence comes from Pollenia labialis, assembly GCA_949318255.1. NCBI lineage: Eukaryota > Metazoa > Arthropoda > Insecta > Diptera > Polleniidae > Pollenia > Pollenia labialis. The sequence continues at coordinate 49,564,055 of OX439142.1, forward strand.
GCTGGACATCATCAGCATACATTCTAACCTTACATTGTTCCACAGTAAGCGGTAGATCGTTAGAGTACAATGAAAACAAAAGGGGGCCTATAATTTAACCCTGAGGAACGCCTCTAATCACTGGTAAGCAGTAAGATTTCTTATTATTTGTTTCAACATACTGGCATCTATTCGTTAGATAGGACGCTATAAGACGTGTGGCATTTGATGAAAATTTAAACATATTCTTCAATTTATAACATAAAATAACAGGATCCACAGTATCAAATGCTTTGGAATGATCCAAAAGAACTAAAAGTGCCCCGGTAGACTAGCTGGTAGCGAGCTAGTCTATCAGCGCCGGGGTTGCGGGTTCGATTCACGCAAGAGACTCTGGTTTCTTTCCTGCAGACAAGCATAAAGCTTCGCGGGATAAGCTTAGGAAATTTAAAAAAAAAAAAAAAAAGTTAATATTCCGGATCAATGAAAACCCCGATCTGAAAAAAGAAATCTTTTTAGTATCCACCTGTTTTCTAATATCCTCCGCAACATCTACAAGGGCCGTGATGCAACTGTGCTTTTTACGAAAGCCAGATTGCCTATCATTTAGTAGTCTATTGTTATCCAAAAATAGCGTAACTTGATTATGGATAATACGTGCAAATGCCTTCGAGAGAAACGGCAAAATTGCTATCGGTCTGTGATCAGATGTTGACTTAAGTAAAGGTATTATTTTAGTCTTTTTCCATTTAGCAGGATAATAACTAGATGTTAGAATCCTGTTAAAAATAAATGTAATTTGTGATAGTAGTTGTGGTAATAAAATCCGGAAGAATTTATGGTGTATTCCATCTGAGCCAACGGCTTTTGACTTTATTGATAAGCAACTAGACAAAACATCGTTTTGAGTTATGCCACTGAAGGAAAATTTTCCATTTTCAGAATCATCGAGAATGTTATAGTATGTAAGATCTGGACCTACCATTGGCACTTCAACAAATTTTTCATTTAGTGTATCTACATCTATTTTACAGGGTTCTTGACTCTTAACCTTACCGATACCAATTTCGCGAATAGTATTCCATGTTTGTTTTGAACCTATTGCTGAGGAAAATTTCGAGGCATTGAAATCAGATTTTGTTTTTTTAATTAACCTGTTAGTCAGCCTTCGTGCGATTTTGAACTCTTTGAATAGTTGCGATGTTTTAAATCGCTTCCATCGACCGTATGCAAAATCTCGACGAGCAATTGAATCTCTTATGGAGGTGGAAAACCAAGGCTTTTTTTTACTAATAATTCTCGTTTTGAGTGGAACAGCAATATCAAAAAGATTAACTATGTTTTCTTCTAAAAAAATGCAGCTGATCATCTACAGACATCAAGTGATATAAAAGGTTCCAATCAATCTTAAGAAATTCCTCCTCTAGAATTACATAACTAATGTTTTTGAAATCACGAAAACTTACTGCTTGTTCTTGCACGTGTAATTGAAAATCATACGACATGTATGTATATAAGGTCATGTTTAGAAAAATAAAATAAAAATAAAAAGTTATTCCTGTAAAATTTATTGAAAGGGAGTTAGCAGGTTTGCATATAAAGCCGACGATATATAAAAATTTACATTTACTTAAGTAAAATTAGTTGAAAAAAATAACGAAACTTAAAAATTCATTGCACTTACTTATTCAAAATTTTATACTGCAAGTGTATGAGAGTTCAGTACGACATTTCCCATACGATTTGACAGAAACCCCGGTGATCGCAGTGAAAATTTTAATTTATAAAAATAAAAGCAAATATTGGTAATGCTTTTAAAAATAAAGAGGACAAAGATGACAGATTATGAAAAAATATGATAAAAGAGGACACAAATTTTATAGATGACGGCCAGTTAAAATAGATGATTGTTGCGTTTTATATAATTAGGGCCTTAATGTGGTTAAATGAACCTATAAAAATGATAAACACACTTAATATGTAGCATCATTAGGTTTGCGTCGACATGGTGAACAAGTTTGCTTTTCTGATGCAGCGCATGCAGTACTGCATTTAACAACGTGGGGAAATTATATTGTTATAGGTGTTATGTCATACCTATTATGTATATTAAGTTTGTCATTCCGTGTGAAACTTTTTTATTATTCATCTCAAACCCCATAAAGTATATATATTCTGGGTCCTTGAGTGATTCTAAGTCGATTTAGCCATGTCCGTCCGTTGAAAACATGCTCACTTTCGAACAACTCAAAAGAAATGAACTAACTTGGTGCCAAATTGCTTATAGTTATCCTTAGAAGTTTGGGATTGAAATTCAGCAAAATCGGTGCAGTAGGACCAGAGCTATGAATCAAAATGTGGAACCACCACCTAAAAAAAATGATAATTTTGTTACAAAAAATAACATAAATGGTGGAACAAGGCACGGAATGAGAAAAGATTTTGCAAAAATTTGTTTTATTCGACTGGAAATCACGCAGCAAAATTTCGTGAAGATCCGTCCATAATTTACCCTAGGCCCCATATAAACACTACTCCCGAAAAACAGTTTAGTACGCCTAAAACCGATAAAAATAATGCTATCATAACAAAATTTGGTACGTCACAGTTTTTTTTTAGGACTAGAAATAACACTGTGAAATTTCGTAAAGATCGGTCCATAATTTACCTTAGGCCCTATATACTGTTACTCAAGCTAGTTTAAATTGCTAAATAATTTAATATAGATCTAAACCTCAAACCAACCAATTTTAATGCTGATGTCTGTTTTTATAAAGATAAATTAATAATAAATAGACATCATATAGATATCCCTCCTGAAATATTCGAACAGTCGGTGGAGGGTATTAAAGATTCGGTACAGCCTAATATAGCACTCTAACTTGTTTTTTATTGATTTTAGTTACTTATAAGTAGTGGTTTATATTTAGGGTTTTTCCCGGGATTTCCCGTCCAGTTTCAGTTATTTTATTTCCCGTTTTCCCGGGATTTTTCTTGCGGGATCCCGGGAAATAAAAAATTCATCATAATTTCAGAAAACAGCTATTTATACCTTAATTAATTTTGTAAAATACAGCGCACGCCAAAGTATTATATTGTAAACAAAAACAAATTCATAAATATTTTGTAATTTTGTTGTTGCTTTGTACAGAAATGTATTTAGCGTTTTAAAATGTTTAACGCCACAAGCAATGAGGCGTATGAAATCTTAAAAACCAATGTGAATTTCTGTTAGAGGCAACAACAAAATTACAAAATATTTATGAATTTGTTTTTGCTTATATATGTATATGTATATATATATTTATTTTTCTCATTATTACGCTAACCTTTGGTTAACATCGTTAGGAAATTAAATTAAGTTTACAATAACAAATTTTTTTCTTTTAATTTTGCTTAACACATATTGGTTATATCAAGTTTCATTTAAAGAGATATTAAAAACGGCTAAAAATATTTTAAATTCAAATTCAAAAAGTTGAAAAAAATGTTGTTAATCATGCGAATTTTTATTCAAAAAACATTTTTTAAATTTTGTATTATAAACGAAATTGTTCTTTAAGTTTGGTTTTTTTTATTATTTGATTTTTTCAGCGAGTTTTTTAAAAGCTTTTTGCTATCTTATTACGACTTAAGATGTTTTGTCAAAATGCCACAGATACATATAAAGTATTTTATTTTTTTGTACACAAGCGCCGATATCGGTATGTATTGGCGATTTTAAACAAGAATGTTAGAAACATGTGTTGGAACAAGTCTGTGAGCAAAATCAAAACAAATACTAGAACACGCATACCCTCAACAATATATGACACGTTTACGTTTTTGTAGTAACTACCAGCATTTCAAGTCGACCGCAACGTTTACGTATCCGCAACATTTACGTAAGAGTAACGAGGCCTTAAGATAGCTATAACGTAACGACGTAATCTCTTTTGATAGTTTTCGACATGAGTTTAAGGCCTAACTGTAATATGCTTAGGCTGACTTATACCATGTTCACACGGACAGCAATATTCGTGTTTCGCTCTCTTATTCCTGTTTCGCGACCCAAACATGATTGACACGACTTGTTTTCCCATACAAAATTTTGAGAGCGAAACAGGTCGTTTCATTTTGAAACAGGCTGCGAAACAGGAAAAATGTACTATCATCTCCAATTTTGATAACAGTTATCGCTAGTTTATCTGAACTAGCTCTCAAAAAATATCAAAATAAAGAAAAAAACAAAATAAAAATAGATTTTTAATAAAATAAAGTGATAATAATAACCTAATAATATTAATAAATGTATTAAATAATATATTTTTAGTTTTATTTACCTTTTTATCTATTTAAAAAAAATCACACTAACAACACAAAAAAAATGTCAAAATGAAACAGGAATAAATCGTATGAACAGCAAGTTTGGCAATCTAGTTTCAGAGAGCGAAACCAGTGGTTCCTATCGTCGTATGAACATAGTATTAAGCTACTGTCAAAAATTATCGAAAAGCCTGTCAAATGCTTAAGCAAATTATTGTGGACTTTTGGATGATTATATTGTACTTTATGAACTTAAATAACTTTAACGCTTAGTTGGAAACATTTGTACTTCTGCAAAAAATATTTTCTTCTAATATTTTCTTAAAATAAAAATTCTTTGACAACTTTTTTTTAGTGTCTACAATTAATAAATATACTTCCATGAGCATGTTTGTTTTGCTTTATTTTAAAAAACAATTAAACACAAAAATAAAAGAGTACTTAAATATGCAATTCCGTGTTTTATTTTTAATTTTTTTCAATATGTAACCAATAAACAGCTGATTCCTTAAGCAAAGTACGAGAAGTTTCGCTCTTTGCTTAATCAAATGACACTTGACGAAACTTAACGAAAAGTTGCTTAAGTACATTATAGTTGTGTACAAGGTATATTTAAAATGTAAATATACCTTGGTTGTGTACATTTGATTATATGTATTTGCACATTTGCGTATGTAAGCTTAAGCACATTATAATTAGCCCTTAACAGACACAGTTTTTTCTCACTTTTCGAGAAACGATGGAATATTTTGTTTCACATATTTTCGATGCGAGAAGTTCTCACTAAATTTACAGAACATGGGTACAGCAATAGATAAAGATCTTTGTGAGAAAATACTTATTAAGCCTGTAAAAAAATACCAAACTACATATATTAAAAATCAATTCAGAAGAAATTGTAAAATGTAAGAATAAAATGTATGAAATTAAAAAGAATTGTAACCAAGTTAATGAATTATCTTTTTGTAATAAAAATAATTTACTAGATATGTATAAGCGAAACACATTGTGTGCCACCACTTATAAACAGCAAAAAGCATGATTGCGTAGTAACTAACAACCAGCACGTACCTTCAGTACAAGAACTCTACAAGGTACATATGATATTTTTAAATCAGATCAAGGGATTTTTGGAAATATAAGAAAATAAATCATATCAATTATCTGGGACCTATCTAATAAAATTCCATAACGACACAATCCTAATAGAAAACAAAACATTTATATCAAAGGAATTAACAATGTTAAACCCACTTCCAGCTGTATTACAGCTTTCCAACACTAACTCCCTAACCCAAGATGTTCTTTCACTAGAAATGATAAAGGAAGTCCAGACCAACAATATTGACCGTTTATTAACAATCGGGACGATTGATTTTACGGGGTAGGAGTTAAGATATGAGTTTAAAGAAAATATAAATTCTTTCCCACAAATTATGCTGACGATATGTCTGCTAAATACAAACGGTGTAATATTTCTACCTGTTAAACGAATGCTTACGGCATTTGCAAATATTCACCAAACAAACAAATAAATATAAAAAATAATAAAAATAAAAAGAATATGATACTTTTTGCTGGAGAGAAGATAAGCTAATTAAATATAAGAAATGGTTTTTGTAAATTAGTTTTTTGTTGGTGTTTGAGATGTTGGCCAAAAGGGTCGACATAAAATAAATTTTTTTGACAAAATGAATTAACCGACTTTTAATTCACATATAAGCAAATGCGACAGGAGGTATAGTTGGTGGGTAAGAAGATGTGTTTTATTTTTGTATTAATGAAACTTTGTTTCGCGCCAAATAATGCGAGTTTTTGTAAATTCAATTTATAGTGTTTTCAGCACCGTTGCGTTTGGTCACAAACCAAAATTTTTTCACAAGACCAAAATAGTACATGTGTTCAGTTCTTGCAGGTAGTATTTTTTTTACTAATTTTAGCCTTTATGTCTTTTAAATGAAAAAAAACTGACACTTTTAGAGACTTCAAAGAATATTTTACAAAACAAAACACATTTTAGCTTACCAACAACTAATTTTACAAAACACACACAGGCTACCGTGCAGCCTAGTGGGAAAATTGCGAGCGCTTTCCCTTTTCAGGCCTAAAAGAAGGTTTACAACTGTATTTTTAATAAAATTTTACTTATTCCACTCTGCCTTCTTCGAAAAGGTCTTTAAGAATGATTTTTGTAAGATATTTTACAAATTTAAATTTTCTTTTTAAAGATAAGGCCTATCGAAATAGTTTTATTAGTAGTTACATATTGAGCCCTAATAGCTAAAATGAAGTAACCAACAACATTTTAGATTTTTGTTTTTTTATGAAAATCGATCATTTTTAATCATTTCTAAAAATCTCATATCTCTGGGAAGTACCGTTAGGAAATAAGAGCAACAGCAATTTGAAACGACACCCTAGACTTGAAGCAAAAATATTTTAAAAAAACCCTTCTCCTGTAAAATTTTATTTTTGTTGGTTACATCATTTTTGCTATTAGGGCTCGAGAGCAAGTTTAGTTATTAATTTACTCACATCGCTTTATTAGAACATCAAGGTTCTATTTGCACCTTAACTATATGTAAGATAGAACCTTGTTGCGCTCGCTCATGACTGAAAAATTAGTGAACGTTTCGGTACTCTGGTATTTTCCGAGATTGTGTGTTACATGCAGGGTTGTTAGGTGTGACGATTTTTCGACATTTTGATGATTTTTTTGAAAAAAACAGTAAAATGACGATTGACGATTTTTTGAATAAAAGTTAAAGTGTTATGGCGATTTTTTGGCATCAATAAAACACAAGAAATATTTACAATTATATTGGGAACAGTCCAAAACGTAAAAATCAATTTTTCGAAATATAAAAATTTTTGGAAATTAAACAAAAAAAATTCTTCCCCCTTCACAAACCAGGTGGCTTTCATTAGAAGCATTAGTAATTAAAATTCTACAATTATATAAATGTTATGTCTGTGATATAAATGCCATCGATACTGCAAAAAATATACACTAGAGCCCTGATTTGCGTCGGTTCTATTTGGTAAGCTTTTTAAAAATTGGCTGAATCCGCTTTGCGTTTTTATGATTTCGATTTCTACATACAATTGCATTTTTCGAAGAAGTCATAATCACATGTGAAGAATTTTTCTATTTTCGTGTAAAAAGGCGAATTCCCATTTAATTCTGTTAGGCAAGTTATTCTAAGTATATTTGCGTGTTAGGAAGTAAGGTGTTTAGAAAAATGGGTAAAAGCGAATGCCATTTCTTTTCCTCTCTCTACTAAAAACTCAAGACTAGACGGCTAAAACTTGAAGAGTGTGAACCATCACTTACTTAGTTTGGAAGTTAAATTGGACGGCATAAAACGTTTCAAGTCAGGTTAAAAGACTGTGGGAATAGACAGAACCCTTGGTTTAGCACCTTCAACAGTAAACACAATTTGCAAAAGCGATAGCGCTAAAAATTAATCATTTAAAGATAGCTCGAGTTAATAGCAAATGAGATTTTATTTTTTATTTTTTTTGTTTCCTAAGCTACTAAACCCTAATCTTTTTGTGAATATGGATAAATGAAAGAAATAAATTTTTGTTATGCATTTATAAAAATATATTTTTTCTTATGTATTTCTTTTCAAATGATAAATATATTTCAGCCCACTTGCTGAAATAAATAGAATAAAGCTAAACCATATAACTTTCTTCGTCACAAATAGTGAGTAGTGTTTTGTCCGTCGTGCTGTTAACACGTTTTTTCTTTATTGTCCCCGTGTTCTCGTCCTTTAATGTTAAAATCAAATTACTGGTGTTTACGTCGTCCGTCAATTAAATAGAAAAAAAAATAAATAAACAAAATAAAATAAAAAATTTAAATAAATACAAAAGAAATAGTTTAAACTTAAAACAATAAAATAGACCAACAATTTTACATATTAAACTAAAAACACAAAATCCAAAACAAACAAAAAATATACACAAAACATAACTGAAAATATTTAAAAAAAAAAACACAACACTTAAAAAGAAAAAATACAATAACAACACTCACTTAATAACTGTGGCTTCAATTGGAAATAAAAAAAAAAAAAATAAAACAAACAACAAAAACAATAAAACACATTTCAACTCTTTTAAAAATCTAATTTACAATAACAACTAAACAAGTGCACAATCATCTACATAAATAACCTACAACACACATCAAATACACAACCACACAATATCAGGATACATTTACACCTCGATATACGCGATTAAAAATATATTTTTTGGCAATGACCAAACGAAGGGCTTTTATGTCCCCGTTTACACTGCCATTGCTGTTCACTTTTCCCATGCCATTTTTCTACGAAGTTTAATTGGCATCATGCCAGATTTCTGTTGGTTACTTAATGACAAAGGCATAACACTGGCCATTGAGTAACTTTCTCAACAGCAATTTGGTATTTTTGTCACGTTTACTATCGTAAGGAGTATTGCCTTGAATCTTCTTAATTTGTAATGACAGGTAGATTTCGCATAGACTTCTGCAATATACGCGGATTGAGAGCGAATTATTTCTCTTTATATGCTCACATTCGCTTCCATCGGCCGGATGTTTTCGCCTTATGTGAAACCCAGGTGTGTGGGGATGCTGATCCACAGGATTCCCATACCTGGGTATCAACTTCTATCCCTTTTTTATCTTCATAGGGGCCTTACTATGTACATTCGCAACGATGTTGTGTACCAGTGCCAGCAACATCTTACATGTGGTTATGCGGAATTTAGTTCCTTCTGGGTTAAATTCCGGATCAGGACACACATGTTGAATTTCGGATTTCTGTATAGAAGTCCAAACATGGAAACGGCGGCTTCCCTTAATGGCTTTGACGCCCTTTCCGATACCATTTCTAGAATCCTGGAAAGTTGTCCGAACAGTGAAATTGTAGTTGCTGGCGATTTTAATGTCCACAACTGTTCCTGGCTTCGCCATTCGAGCCATACAACTCCCGAGGGCCAATACGTTGAGTTATTCGCCGCGCATAACCACTTAGCGCAATTAGTGAATGAGCCAACACACAATTCGTGTGTTGTAGGGCAATCTCGAAATACTCTTGACCTGACACCCTGAAAAGTACGAAGTGAGAACACTCGATCCTCTCGGGAATTCGGATCACAATACCATTTCTGCTTACTTTTCACATTCGGCACTTCATAGCGTTTCGAAAACAGCCCCGAAACGCTCGATTTTTATTTATGAAAAGGCTCGTTGGGCCGAGCTTAACGAATTTTACCGGCATTTCAACTGGAAACTTTGTTTCCTTGACAATAATGTTGATGCCGCAGCAAAAATGGTCGTAAATGTAATTTTGCTTGGAATGAAACTTTTTATTCCCTCGAAGCAAATTTCGGTTAAACCAAAACTTAAGTGTTGGTTTAACCAGACGTGCAAAAATGCAGTCAGATCCAGAGAGGAGGTGTTTAGTAGTTGGCGTTTGAATAAAACCGCAACTACTGATCACCTACGAAAGAAGGCAAGATCTGAGTGTGCCAAAGTACTTAGACAGGAAAAATTTCTACACGAACAGCGTTTTCGTGCTAAGGTCCTTGCTGCTCCTCGGGGAAGTAAGACCTTTTGGTCCTTCGTTAAAAGAGTAAGGGACAGTGCTAGTTCTTCTATCCCAGCGCTTTTAAAGGACGACCAAATATTTACTGACCCGATTGATAAAGCTAACCTCTTGGCTGAACTGTTTGCAAGTAATTCGTTCTTGCCGGAAAGCAATCAATCACTGCCCGTTGTCGGAAGAGTATCATGTACTATGCCCAAGATATTTTTCCGATCACGCGCAGTCAAAAGGGTTCTTTCGGATCTTAACGTAAACAAGTCACCGGGGCCGGATGGCATATCAGCACTGGTATTGAAACAGTGCTGTTCGACGTTAGCTCGTCCGTTGGCCAACCTTTTCAGCTCTTCGTACCGTGCGGGAATCTTTCCCTCTTGCTGGAAGGTGGCCAATGTTCAGCCAATCCCCAAGAAGGGTGAGGCTACTAACCCTGACAATTACCGCCCAATCGCAATTTGCTCTTCGCTCTCGAAGGTGATGGAGAGCATGGTTAATTACCATCTTGTGAAATATCTGGAGACGAATTCACTTCTCAGTGACAGACAGTATGGTTTTCGTGGTAGCCGATCTACAGGAGACCTGTTAGCGTTTATTTCAGAACGTTGGAGTCGGTCCATTCACCGCTTTGGTGAATGCAAAGTGGTTGCTCTGGATATTTCCAAGGCGTTTGATCGAGTGTGGCATGGTGCGCTTGTGTCAAAGCTTATTGCTTTTGGTGTCGGTAATGATTTCCCTCGATTTATATCGAGTTTCCTCAGTGATCGCACTATACGTGTTGTTATAGATGGGATTGCATCAAACGAGTTTCAGCTGAATTCAGGGGTACCGCAAGGTTCTTAGTCATACTTCAAATCCTATCAACTCTTTTGCAGATGACAGCAACATTTGTCATTCATATTCCTTCGATCATAGGCCAAGCCTTGTTGAGATTGGGGGCAAAAGGCAGAAAATGAATGACACTCTTAATCAGGACCTAGCTGCAATCTCTGAGTGGGGTCAAGCGAATAGGGTCGAATTTAATGCACGCAAGACCCAATGTTGTATGTTGACCCACAGACGGGCCGTGGGACCAACTATGTCATCTGTAGTAACGGGTGGCATTGATATTGAAGAATCGGATACTCTTGATGTTCTGGGCATGAGAATACAGTGCGATGTCCGCTGGAATAAACACGTTTTTAAAGTGTCGAAAGAAGCATTCAAGTGTTAAGGTTTTTTAAAACGGTGCAAGACTTACTTCACTTCATCCGATCTCCTTACTATCTATACCACCTATATCCGACCGAAGATGGAATACAACTCCCATATATGGGCAGGGGCTTCAAAGTATATTTTGAACCTTCTGGACCGTGTACAAAGGAGGGCGGTGAAGCTCATCAATGACAGTAGGGTATCCAACTCTATTGACTCATTGGAGCATCGTCGGAATGTGGGTTGTGTGACACTTTTCTATCGATATTACCATGGGAGGTGTTCCACTGAGATAAGTGAACTTATTCCACCCGCCCGAGTATTTCTTCGTAAAACTCGCTCATCCAGTGGATCACATCCGTTTGTAGTCGATTGTCCTGTGTTTCGCACAACGCATTATAGAGAAAATTCGTTTTTCAGTCGAACTATCCGTATGTGGAATAAACTTCCCGCAGAGGTCTTCCCCGGTACTTATAATTTATTAAGATTCAAGTCAAATGTCCACAAACACTATTCCCTCTTTCCTCCTTCCCAACCCTTATTTTCCTGATCAACACTATGCACTGCATATATAGGGGGCATCCCCTGAGTGTTGGTTTATCGCTAAAAAAAAAAAAAAAAAAAAAAAAAAATAGAATTTCTTGCTAAAAATTTATATTTTTGAACCAATTAATGCAATAAATTGTCTCTAATTTGTAAAATTTAAATATTTGACGATTTGTTGACGATTCTGTTAAATATTCGTTACGATTTTGACGAATTTTGTTAAAACTTTTGACGATTTTTGAAGAAAAATGTCTAACAACCCTGGTTATATGGGGTGTTTCGAGTCTTGTGAAATTAGATTATTCTAAATTGCACCACAAAAGCATTTTTCGTTACGCTTCTACATACTACGAAACAGCTCAACCGATTTTAATGTATATTTAATAAGTAGGAGAATAGGTCGTAAAGCATATTTCATACCGCTAGGTCATTAGGGTGTCCCTATTCATTTTTTTTTATTTTTTCGGAAATATTTTTTTATTTGGCATCAAAAAATACCGCTGTCATTAGGGTGTCCCTATTCAGAACATTTTTTTTATTTTTCGCAAATATTTTTTTTTTTTGGCATCAAAAAATGCCTAAACCCCAAATTTCCACCCTCCTACCCTTACCAACCAATTTTTAATCACGATTTTAGTTTTTTTGTATGGGCAATATCCAAAAAACTTTGATAAACAGAGCGAAACGGCTCTAACGATTTTTATGAAATGTTCTTTGTGCATACTACATTCGGTAAGTATGAAAATAGGTTGTAAAGTATATTTCATACCGCTAGAAAGGGTTTTTATATACATATACAAAGTAATGAAGTAGCACTATTTTCAGAAAAACAATTACAGCAATTGATGCCCAGGATTTGGAGATATAGCGTTGGCGAATTGTGATACCCACCTGTTTTTAGTTGAGTTTGCTATAAAGTTGCCAACCTAAAATATCGATTTGCCAACTTTAAATATAACGTTTGAAAATTGAAAATTTTATAAAATTAAATAATTTTTTAAACTAAAAGTATTTTTAATTGTTGTGTTGAATAAAAAGTTTATAATAAATATTAGTATCGATTTATTTTATGATGATAAAAAGGAACTCTTGTATAGATGCGCTAAATACAAGAAGACAAATTCGTGATGATTCCAAACCTCTTGAACTTCCCAGTGCCAAGTAAGAACTTCTAATAAGAAACGAGCTGCAAAACAGTATACTCAAGGCTATTTAATGGAACTTCTTGTGATAGCCCTCCCCCTGTCGCTTGAATGTTTCTTTTATTGTTGGCACAATTTTTCTTTATACTTGTCTTGTAGTGTATCCAAACCTGTGCCACGAATATTACCCTACAAATAATATTGGACCACCTGATCCATTTTGATAAAATGGACTACTCCATGGACTGGTCCGATGTAATGCAAGCTTGGACGATGTCATTGTTAAAAAGTGTTTGAAGTGATACGACATGTCTTCGTTTTTTAACGACATGTTTTCGTTTTTAAACGAAGTTAAAACTAACCCTCTTGTGTATACAATGGAGTAGTTTTGAAACTACTCCGCTGTAGTCCAAAGATGGGTTATATGGTCCTGCCCTAGGACATCGTAATGTTAAATAGACCATGTTTTTTCCATACGTTTGGGTTACTTTTGGACTAGTCCTAGTCCCTTGTGGACTACTCTTTACACGCGTGTTTGGACTGGTCCTATTATTTGCAGGGTTATAATTAGATTAAGAAGTTAATAAGTGTTTAAGAGGAGTTCTTGTCGTGGTCCCAAACTATTTAACTCCACTTTAAACTCTTCCCGTAACTCTTTACATGAATTTTTCATCATACCAAACTTTGGCGTTTTTCGCGAGCAATTTCTAAGTTTCTCTAAATAAGCAGGACAAAGCGCTCAAATTGAGCTTTTGTTTTTATTTTCAAACTAATAAAAGTTTTTAAAAATAGCGAAAAAGTTATTCAAAAAATGTATACATACGATTTCTCTATTTTGTTTTCGATTTTCACCGAATTTAAAAAAATTAACTAGCCAATAACACAACTACTTTTTAGCAGTTGTGTGAATTTAACATTTTTGTCGACTAAACTTTTACAAATTTGAAAACGGCAATACCACGAAAAAAAGATACACAACTGAATAGCCAACTGCTTGTTGAGTTGAGAATAGCAATTTGAATTTACCAAAAACAACCAAACTGTTAAAAAAGTGGAGAACCGCAATCTATATATATAAAACAGGATGTGTGTATGTATGTAACGTATGGACTCCAAAACGGCTGGGCCGATTTTGATGAAATTTTCAGGGAATCTTTAGAATATTCAGGCGGGTGACACTATGAAGTCTAATTTTTTATTTTCGGTCTGCGGGCGGAGGGGCGTGGCAAAATCCAATTTTCATATTGCACCACCAATGACATATGTACATACATACATATATATTTATTTTTTATTTTTTTGCTTTTTTTTTATTTTATTTTATTTTTTTTTGAAAGTCGTTATCATGTTTTTCAAAACGAGATATCAGACTCTTAAATCGGTTATGTTGTTCCGAAGATATTTACAAAAATCTTATGTTAATAATGATCCAAAACAAAATTTTAAAACTTTCGAAATGTTGCATTCAAAAATCCGAGTTTTCGGTTTATTTACAAAATATTTACATCATTCGATAATAAGTTAAATCTGTCGAATGCAAATTAATATTCAAGCCGTTGTCGACAAAATATTCCCAAGTCTAACAACCTCCTACAAAAATCCGGATTGGCTGTGCGAACGTTCAATTTAAGCACCAAAAAATGATGATGTTAACAAGCTCAATGAGCAAATTCAATTGAAACTGCCCGGCAAATTAATCAAATACAAATCGATCGACACCGTAATGGATGAAGAACACGCCGTTAATTATCCCACTGAATTTTTGAATTCATTGGGTCAGCTAGTAGGGACATAAAACAAATAGTCTCGAACTGTCAAAATCAGAAGGCGTTTCGACACCACCTGTAGTTAATTCGCCTTGCAATATTATTTTTACTGACTTTTAAAAAATTGCTATCTCAAATTTTCGTCAATATAACGATGTTTAGAAATTAACATACATACATACATACATATATTTAAAACAAAAATAAATTTAGTTTTTTTTGTTGTTGTTTAAATTATATTCCCAAACGAAATTAATTAATATTTTATTTTTAGCAATATTTTTTAATTTGACTACCAATGGGTTAACAAATCGGTATCTTTCAAGGTACATTAACACAAGGTAGACGCATTTGGGAGTGTAGAAATGCTGCTCTACAAAAATACTCGACTCATTGCATTCATATAAAACAAAAACAATTTACACACACATGTACAAATTTTGGCTCATACTCACGAACTTGACAATTGGGGTTTATGTCTGTCCGCTAACGAGTCTACTTTGTGTAACTGTACCTTGGTATCCAAGGCGAATTCATTTTTCAGGTGGCGTTGAAAGCACAGCTGTGCTACTTTTTTTTCCTAATTAGAGAGGGGAATGTCAAAAGTTACTTTTGTTTTTGACATATCGGCCAACGAAAGCAACAAAAAATACATTGTTGTGTTTTTGGTGTTGTTACTTGTTGTAGTATCGACACCACCGTTCACATGAATTCGCCTTGTTGGTATCTTTTGTACTTTATTTGAAAGGTATTTCAGAGCACTCTCCAATAATACCTATATTGAGATCCAATTTATTCCTAAAATATTCTGAAATTTTTTGTCCTACAAAACTCCATACTAGGTGTGTTAACGTGAAAAAATATTACTTTATAAATGTTCCTTAAGGGGCACTGGAAATTGAATTAAATACCAATTTGGTGTTCAGCCGAGTTAATACCCTTGATGTAATCCGGTGAAATACATATTTAATTGAGTTTGCTGCCTTTTTTGTTGTGAATAAATTCACCCTTAAATTTCTCATGCAAGGTTTCCTTATCTTCGACTTTTGGTTCATGTTCTTTGAAGTATTCTTCCAACATGGCATCACATTCTGGTATTTTTTCGATATCACATATTTTGCCTTGGAAATTTCCCTCTTTACCACTGCCTTTGCCATCTAAAATATTAAGAAAATTCGGACCAAAATGTTGCACAAGTTCCGCATTACCACGCAACACCATGTGACCCTTTCCAGGTTGATTTCCAAAAGCAGGTTCAGATACCGTAAGAAAGTATAGGCATATTTCAACAGGAGCATGTCTAAGGAAAGTATTTATAAAATCTGGTTCTACGCCATCTTTGCGATGCAGACTATAATACTTTGGTAATGGCCTAGGCAACTTTTCCAATTTTTCAGCCTCGGCCACGGCGAAATCTTTTAGAAGCTTCTGAAAAGATTTTTTGACTGCCTTTACATTATTTTGTATCTTTTGTATAAGTTCCAAATGTTGTTGAGGTCCACCTCTACATAAATAGAAAAATAAAACAAAAGAAAATACAATACTTTACAATGTTCTAGTTATTTTAATTTAAATTTGATATGTATGGTTTACTTGCAAATCTGTTATCATTCTTACTTTAAAACCAAGTTAAGTTGTTGTTCTCTTTCAAACGATTCACCTAAATGTTTAAGAACGCGTTGACCCACCACAAAATGAACAATAACACTGTTTTTATTTTTCTCAGCAAACAAAAGTTTAATACACTGCAATTGAAATAAATTGCTTACATGTGTTCCGCAGCACATGTTTTGGCGCTGACCTTCTATACAAATTACACGCACGGGACCTTCCCAATCTTTGGGTAACCCACGAGGAGCTCTCACGCTGTCCATCTTAAAATAAAATCAAATAATATTAAATAATAAAAATGGTATTATAACTTTTAAATTCTGTTTTGGGTTTCGGTTAGTAAACATTTTTTGGCTAAAACTAACTGCCTGGCCCACAATTTTTAGTAAATGAACACAGCTTTATAGGTATGTAAGTATGTTCATAGTTAAAATTAGAAGCAATCGTTGGTTGCAGTTACTGCCATCAACGATCGTTGTTCGCGATTTGTAAAATATTTATCTTAAATAAAAAAAGTATAAAGGATTTCAATGATAAGAAATTAATTATTAAGAATTTTGGGAAACACTTCTATATATCGACATGATCATAAAGAGGGTATTTCTGAAATGATCGCTTGAGCGTATCACCAAACCTCTCGGCCTGACCGTTTGACCCGTGGTCCGAACATGGTCTACTTCATTCTGCACGCGAAACAACTTGTACTGGACTGAAACAAATTGTGTGCCGTTATCCGAAACTTAAGTTTGCGGGAGACCAAATATCGCGAAAATGGTCTGTAGTAACCAGGGTTGTCGGATTCGTTTCAGCTCCATCGCCAAATAGTATACCGAAAACCACCAAAATTCGCAAACTTTTAATTTTTTTTCTATTTTTAGAAAAAAGCTTTAATAGCTTTAACTTTCTTTAAAAAGTTTACATTAATAAACAATTTAGCGACTGTCCTTTATATTCCTTTAAGACTTAAAATCACATATGGATGTTAATATCTAGATAATATTCGGCACAAATAACTCTGATATGAATTTTAACCTCTTAACATAATTTTGTTAATGTGAGCCGATAACTGCCCATAATTTCCAAATAAGATAACTTCTCGAAAATTCGTCTGTAAATACATTGGAATTTGGGCTTACCCGATTATAAATTTAGGATTGTTTTTATTACATGGAACTGTTATAAAATTGTCATGTGCGTGTTCGGAAATGCATCACTGCGCTGCATCAGAAAAGCAAACTTTTTATTTTTAATGTCGATAAAAAATAATTTTAATTTTTTTTTAATGTGTGACTTTTATTTTTGTGAAATATTTGACAATTTTTTGGTCCACATCTACTTTACTGATATATATTTAAGCATTTGAAATCACTGATGCAGCGCAGTGATGCATTTCCGAACAGGCCCTATTTTGTTTTCAAATAAGCAATTATTGAATTTTTGGGGCATATTTTTAACAAGTTTCAGGGCATATTTTCAAGTTTTGACTGCTTATTTTATGCGTATAAAACGCGTTTTTAGAGTATATTTATGGTTTCCCTGATTATATATTACCTGACATTAATGGAAATTTTTGAAATTTGGCGTTAATTCAACCATTTTTGGACAATATCCAGTATACATTATTATTGGTTAAAATTTCAAAATTTTATTTCATACTAGTGTTCGCCTTATGGTCAAAATTCGACCATAATTTTTTTTTTGTAAATATGAAGAAACCATAATTCATCTAAGTATATATGAATTTATTTGTTTCGATTTGGCGAGGGTCCAACCTCCGGTTCATATTTTATCTTCTACGTGAGTTGATTTAATTTTGTAAGTTCAGTATAAAAAATACGCTTATAACTCTGAAATTATTGGACAGATTTTAATAAAATATATGTACATTGTGCACTTCTTTGAGTAAATACCTCTTAAATGATGTATATTTTTGTTCAAATCGGTTGACATACAGAGGAGGAAAGTGTTCTTAACTGTTTTGCCTTAGCCGATTTATATATAGATTTTCAATCGAAAAGATTCAGTTTTTAGAATTGATTTTCCAAAATAAATTTAAAATTTAATAGTTTTTCGGTGAAGATCTGATGCAAAATGTATTAATAAAGTGACCTCAGTACTACAACAATGCAACAATAGAAACAACAACAGGGCCCAAATCGTCGCACACGTGATCGAATGAACTTTCGTATCGAATAAAACTTCGTCACGTATCAAAAACGGGATTGAGGCATTCGAAAGCTTTTGAATCGAAATTTGTTTAAAAAATGTAATAGATTTTATGCTTGTATATAAATCAATAGTGTTAATAGTGACTTCGGCTTATCGGTTTTCGGCGCTTGTCAAAAAGAGCAACGCAAAATTTTAAAAAATTCGGAAAAGTTCTTGTTGTTTTAGTTATTACTGTTTGAATTTTGTGTAATTTGTTGTTTGTATTGATGTTTTATAAACTTATATTGTTTTTAGACTATCCCTGATGATGATATTCAAGGAATATCGAAATATTGGATGTATTTAAAATAAATAAAATTTATTTAAAAACTTATGACCTCGAGCTTGAGTATTTATTTCTTTGAAATTCTATAAAGAAAAGGTCGATTAAAGAAAACCAACTTCAATTATAAATTCGGAAAACTTTAGAAATTCGAAAAAATTTTACAAATTCAGAAAATTTGCAAAAATAGCGAAAATTCTCGAAATTTTTAATATATCAAACAAGCCATAAAATTGATTAAAAGTCCATAAAAGTAAAAATTGCTAAATTAGGGGAAATTCGCAAAAAATTGCTAATAGCGGCATAATAGCAAAGTCTACTATATATTAAAAATCGTTAAAGCTGTAAGGAATCAAAAAACTTACAATACAAAAATCGCTTCTAACGCAAACATGACTAAAGTTTGCAAAAAATTGCAAAACTAAATGTTATTATTTTTTTCTTATTGCTGAAAAAAGTTCAATACTTACATTTTTAGCTATTTGTTGAAGAAATCTAATAATTATTCTCAAAAAGTGTGTAAATTGTTTGTAAAAAAACAATTAAATGTTTTTACGAAAGCTCTTAACCTATTGAATGACATTACGAGAAAAAGCATTCGATCGACTTCTCGTTACCGAATTACATAATCTCAAATTTCGATAGAAGATTTTCGATAACGAATGGGACGATTCCAAAAAGTAAAATTTCGATCAAAGTCACTCGATCACGACTGCGACGATCTGGGCCCAGGCATTTTGTTGCTAGAATTGAGACGGCAAATATCAAAATGCCTTATTAAAAATGTAAATAAACAAAAACAAGACTCTAAACGTCGCACCACGAAGAATATCACTGCAAACAGCTGCGCGTGTGAGGTCACTTTATTGGAACATTCTGATCTGATGATTGATAAGAAAATTATATAAACTGGAAATATTGCCCACATACTGTGTGTGTTTATGGTATTTTAACAAATTATGTGTAACTACTGATAAAAAATTTTAAAAATATCTGAAAATTGAAGAAAACTTAATTAAGCTTTATTCAAAATTTTTATAGAAAAATTTATTTTATGTTTTTCATGTAATTATCTGGCAATATTATGGAATTTTCGTCTAAAATGATCGCATTTGTATTGCGATTTTAAAATTTGTAAAAATAAAAAAAAAACTTGAAAAGTACTCTTAAATTTTTTCATATAAATAACAGCCTATCTCCGATGTGCGAAAGAATTCTATATTATTTAAGCCAAAACAAATTATAAAAACTTTGGTTTTGTTTTTAAAGTAGTTTTACTAAAGAAATAATTCTTGCGCGCATCGGAAATAGGCAATAATAATAAAAATAGTTAAAATGCGTTTTAGAAATCGCCAACTTTTTAAATATCGCCATGTCGTCAAACAAAAAATAGCATCGCCAAATAGGTATATAAATCGCCACGTTTGGCGAGAAATCCTCACATCTCACACCCCTGTTAGTAACTATATTGTTCTTTGTGATGTTGTTGTGGTTGTTGCAATAATTTCTGGTTATTTTGAATATGCGTTTATTACCACTAGGAAATACATGCTTTCAATTGAACCGGCGTAATCGAGGTGTATACGTTCCCAAGGATCATAGTTATGGTTACCCCTAATATCGTGATCACACCTAATAATATAATTTAACACGCGCAACATAGAATAATGCTTACTTTCACTTTTATGTTTTGAACTTTTTCGTGTCCGGTCACACGAGCAAAATTAATAATAATTTTGCCAACATGTAAATTAAACAGTAAACAATTCTCAAGAATTAAACTATTACGAAATTAAGTGCAATTACACTTGTTTGCGATAAACACAAACAAGTCAAATAAATTAATTTAACGTTTCCGGTCGCGCAGACAAAATTACCAATAATTTTGCCACAAGTAAAAATACGGTAAACAATTCCACAGAATTGTTTACCAAAAAAATTATTACCAAATCGAATGCACTTATTTGTGATCAACACAAATAAGTTCATTCATGCTTCCGGTCAGCAATTCCTCAGAATTTCTTACCGGCAAGATTGACACAAAAAGAAAGGTATATAAAATAAAATAAATCTAAGTTTAAGTGGGTAGTTTTTTGTCATAAGCTAGTGAGTGCAGTTCAAGTGTTAATTTTAAGCTTAATTTTAAGAATCAATAAAGTGAATTTATTTTTTTTAAAACTAAAAATAAATATCCTTTTACTGGCGCAGTCGGTAGGATACCCAAGTATCCTTGGATTTTTTTATTATATAAGTGAAAATTATATAATAAAAGGATACTCAACATTTTAATGTTTAATCGGGTATTTTCTGCAAAACATTTCTTCTTTAAACGACAACGTTTAAAATTAAATTTGGAAAAAAATATTAAAAATAAAATTTGTGTTATTGTTGCTTGACTGAATTATATAAAAAAAAGGATAATTAACATACACATATATCTAATTGAACTTTAACGGTTAATATACAACAAAAAATATTGGTGTTTAAAAAAAATAAAAATAATAACCAAAAACTCAAAATTTATTTTTGAGAAAGTGTAAAAAATAAAGCTTCGGTTATCCTTGATGAACTAGAAATCAAAAATATTACAATATTGATTTTTATAAAACAAAAACATAAACTTTAAAAATAAAATAATAAAATAAAATAAAAAACCAAAAACTCGAAATTTTAAAAAGTGTAAAAATAAAAGAGAAAAACTAAAAATTAATATCCAAAGGATAATAAGAGTTAATATCTAAAAAAAAAAAAAAAAAAGAAAACACAACAAAACACTAAGAAAAACAATTTCTATCACAAAGGAAAACTAAATATTACGAAGAAAAAAAAGAGAGAGAACTACAAACCACAGCTAAGAAAATTAATACCAATATACAACAAGTTACTACACAAAACCATCAAGAATCTACATTTTGGAGGAGTGCCCCTTGCAGACATCTTTTCCTGGAAACCACTACGGACCTATGTTTTCGGAATACCCTTATAAAGTAAGAATATTATATTAGCAATTATTATAAACTATTAGTATTAAGATATTTAGAAAAAAGTTGTTCTTTCCAATATCGTGAATAACACATTTCTCTATGAGTGACACCGATTCATTATCGGATTATCCATCAGACTTAGAATTTATTGAAGAACCATTGGACTTCCACTCCGAATACCCACTCGATTCAGGAATCGAGTCTAACGACGGCTACCTTACAGATACAAACGAAGACATAGTAAGTGAAGGAAGAACAACTAGAAATAAACGCCTTTTCGCAAAAATACTAACATTAAGACGGTTTCACTAAATTCAAATTTTTTTTCATTATTACAATGACGGAACCACAGGCACCCCTCTCTATCTCTATTAACCCCCTCAAATATCTAGATAGGCTCCCAGAATTTAGTGGAGATTACCGGGACCTTCAAACATTTATTAGTTTAATAGATAGAGTCCACCCTATACTTAGAGCTTACGACGAACCTTCACAATACCTCTTCTCGGACATCATTAAAAGCAAATTAAAGGGAAAAGCAAGGGAAACCATCGAAATTAACTGCCAAGCTCAATCTTGGACAGACATAAAAGCAATACTATTAAATAACTTTGGCGACAGGTATAGTATAGAAGAACTGTTCGACAGACTAAAGGGGGTAGTATTTAGAAATAATTGTATAGACTTCTACAATGATCTTAAAC
The DNA here is from genome assembly GCA_949318255.1 of Pollenia labialis. Taxonomy (NCBI): domain Eukaryota; kingdom Metazoa; phylum Arthropoda; class Insecta; order Diptera; family Polleniidae; genus Pollenia; species Pollenia labialis. Next base: position 49,586,377 of record OX439142.1, read on the forward strand.
AAAGCTTACGGAGCTTAAATAACAAAACCCTGATGACAATAGGAACGGGCCCTGCAGCTAACGAGTGCGCAAAGAATAATATGAAAACGGCTTTGAACATATTTAAAGAGAAAATCCCGGAACCTATGAAAACGATATTGATATGCAGGAACCCAGGTAGCTTGGAGGAGGCAATGGAAATATTATTTCAATCCGGATACGCCCATGCAAAAGGCTCAAACGAACTTTTTAGTACAAGTAGAAATGAAAACAGGAGACGCCCACACGATAGATCAAACACACTGCCCCGACCATTAAATCAAAATCGCGGAAATTACCAAAATAATCCCCACCACCAAAACAATTTTACAACCTTAAACCAACCTTTCAACAATAACAGGAACCACCAAATACCTTCAAATACCCAGTACAATCCCAACAACCGTCAATACCAACCTTCCAACAATAACAGGAACCACCAAATACCTTCAAATACCCAGTACAATCCCAACAACCGTCAATACCAACCTTTCAACAATAACAGGAACCACCAAATACCTTCAAATACCCAGTACAATCCCAACAACCGTCAATACCAACCACCAGCGGAACCCATGGATGTAAACATGATTCAAACATCCAACGAACATTGTCCCCCTAGTGGAACTAACCACGATTTCAACCGCTTTGCAAATTCGGCTAGTCGCAACAATAATACCCTGAATTTTCAGCAGCCGGCCTCGCAGGCGAATTACCCCATATAATAATAAAGGGAAACCTCAAATTTATTGTGGACACGGGAGCCACCCACTCAATAATCAACCCTGACCTTTGCAACCCTAAATGGAAAACTGAAACATCAACAATTAAACTCAAGACATTACAGAACATCGTTACAACACAAACTACGTACAAAGTGCCCTTGTTTGAAGAACTTGGATGTACTAACGATTGGATTTACCTAATCGAGTGCAAATTCCATGAAACTTACGACGGAATATTAGGAAATGACGTGCTCCAAAGATACAAAGCAATAATAGACTATGAATCGAACCAATTAAAAATGAACGAGAAAACTATCCCTTTACATTTTTTGGACGAGAAAATTATAAAATTTATAACTAACACAGAATGTGGACTAGTCCACATAAAGGACCACTACAACGCAAACAGGGAACTAGTACTCGAAGAAGGAATATATAACGTCCAACATTTTAAGGTAGAAGTAAAAACTAGGTATCAATGTCCTAGCGTAGTGCACGTGAAACCACAAGATTCTTGGCCCGTCACCTATGAAAATTATTACATTGGGAACGGAACACTATACGAAAAACGTCCAGTGCAACCAATCCCAAGCTACCCGATCAGAATGAACCATCTCAACTCAGAAGAAAAAGAAAAATTAAGTAAATTAATAAGAAATTACGTAGACATGTTTTATAACACTAATTCCGAATTAACGTTTACAAACGTTATCAAACACCGAATTAATACAACCGATGACAAGCCAATATTTACCAGGTCGTACCGCTACCCCTACGTCCACAAACAAGAGGTAAAGACACAAATCGAAGAAATGTTAAATAATAACATAATTCGGCCTTCCACCTCACCATATTCAGCACCCATATGGATCGTACCAAAAAAGGACGATGCAAGTGGCGAAAAGAAATGGCGTCTAGTTATTGACTATCGTAAACTAAACGATAAAACTATTGATGACAAATACCCTATTCCTAATATGGAAGAAATACTGGACAAGCTAGGAAGAAGCATGTACTTCACCACGCTTGACCTCGCTAAAGGGTTCCATCAGGTTGAAATAGACGAGAGAGATGTCCACAAAACTGCATTCTCTGTTGAAGGAGGGCATTATGAATTTCTAAGGATGCCCTTTGGCTTAAAGACGGCACCAGCCACATTTCAACGTCTAATGAATGTTGTACTGGGTGACTTACTAGGAAAAATCTGCCTTGTCTATCTAGATGACGTAATTATTTTTTCTACGTCACTTGAAGAGCATCTGAACTCAATCAGATTGGTATTAAACCGAATTAAAAAGGCCAACCTTAAAATTCAACCGGACAAATGCGAATTCCTAAAAAAGGAAACGGAATTTCTTGGACACATCGTAACCCGCGAAGGGATAAAACCAAACGACAAAAAAGTGGAATGTGTAGCCAACTACCCCTTGCCGAAAACCCCAAAAGAAATTAAACAGTTCCTTGGTCTCAGTGGGTACTACCGCAAATTTATAAAGGACTACGCAATGGTTGCAAAACCTATGACTAAGTACCTTAAGAAAGATGTAAAGTTAAACATTAACGACCCCGAATATCTAAAAAGTTTTAATAAATTAAAAACACTTCTCACTAGTAATCCAATTTTGAAATACCCTGACTTTGATAAAAAATTTGTAGTAAATACTGACGCTAGTAATTACGCGTTAGGTGCTGTCCTCTCCCAAGACAATCATCCAATCTGCTTTGCTAGCAGAACACTAAATGAACACGAAATTAATTACAGCACGATTGAAAAAGAACTCCTAGCCGTTATATGGGCAGTAGGGTATTTCCGCCCATACCTATTCGGAAGAAAATTCACCATCCAAACCGATCACCAACCATTACAATGGTTGTTCTCCATCAAAGAACCCAACTCCAAACTTGTGAGATGGAGACTGAAATTGGAAGAATACGACTACGACATCGTCTATAAACGTGGAATAAATAATGGAAATGCCGACGCATTATCTCGAATCCCACCTAATAACCCACAAATAAACACAATAGAAACCGCTAACGAAATTAGGGAAGTCACAACACCAATTAATTTTTATAGAAACCAAATTATTATATCCAAAATTACCTCTGGATCTATCAAAATACGTACCAAAAAAATATTTCGAAACACTAGAAAGACCTTCCACATTAAAGAATTAGATCGCGAAACAACTATAACCTTAATCAAAACACATTTTAACCCAACTCAGGTTAACGCAATCCTAATCGAGGACTGTTTTTTGGATGCGTTCAAAACCGTGTATAGCGAAATTTTTCAAGGCGTTAACTTTCGAATAATAAGATGCAAAACAATGCTCGAGGACGTAGAAGACGACACTAAGCTAACAGAAATAATTAAATTAGAACACCTTAATAATAATCATAGGGGGATCCAAGCGGTCTATGAGGAACTTAAATTAAAATTTTACAATCCTAACTTAAGACTCATGATAACCAAATTCATAAACAACTGCGAAATCTGCCTTTTAGAAAAGTATGACCGTAACCCACCTAAAATACCTTACAAGGTAACAGAAACGCCAAACAAACCACGAGAAATAATTCACATCGACGTATTTTACACTCTAGACAAAAAGCAATTTATGACGTTAATCGATAAGTTTTCTAAGTACGCAATGGCTTTTCCAATAAACGGAAGGAATTGCGGCGAATTTAAAAATAAGCTATTGCAAGTTATTAGTATGTTCGGGAAAGTTGGAAAAATAGTTGTAGACAATGAGTTAGGATTCAAAGCATCGGAAATGCAAACATTTCTGGAAAAAGAAAACATTAGTATACACTTTACGTCAAACAGTAATCATACATCTAACGCTGACATAGAGAGATTACACAATACAATAAATGAACACATCCGACTCCTAAGACATGACGAAAAAAGTAAAGACGAGACAATTGAAGAAAAAATTATGAGGATTATAGGGTTTTATAACAATACCATCCATAGCACCACCGGTATCAAACCCATAGACTTTGTAAATGGTAAAATAAGCGAGGAGAAGTACAAAGATATACACGATCGAATGGAAGCTAAGAAAGATAAATACATATCTAAATTAAATAAGAATAGAGTAGATGTAGATTTAAGAGAAGGAATCAATTATATTAAGGAAATAAGAGGGGGAAAAAATCATAGAAGGTATAGAAAAGTCGATGCGAACAAAATTGACGACGACCACTTACAGACTAAACGAACCGGGCACAAGTACTACAAAACACATGTAAAACCCAAAAAGAAGTACCAAACCACGGATAACTCTTATAACTAACGAAACCCTAATCGACTCTCTTTACAGATGACTACCTGGATACTTACAGCGACATTCCTTACAACCGTTCTTTCCCAATCAATTGACATACAGGACTTAACCAACAATAACGGCTACTTGCCAATAAAATTGGAAGACGCAAAAATCATCGAACATTACAAAAAAGTAATACACATTGTCAACACAACCTATTATGCAGAGACACTAGATTTAATGTCAAAAAATATACGTACTTTAAATATAACAACCACGGAAACAAAGATCCTACTAGACACAACTACAAAGAACTTCATTTTACTAAAGGCCAAGGTAGAAAACCTCATTCCACACTTCAGACCAAAACGGGGACTGATAAACGTACTAGGAAAGGGACTAAAAATTATAGCTGGAACAATGGACAGTGACGATGAGGCCCAAATTAACAAATCATTAAAATTATTATATAACAACCAAAAAAGCCCTAACCGAGCGAACAGATAAACTTACATACTTTAACAGTGTAATTTCATCTCAAATTCATAATATTACAAATCATATAAACAAGAAACAAATCTTAATAGAAACCTACCTTAACGAATTCAAAAACTATATACAGAATAAAATAGCAACACTAGAAGATGAAGTTGCATTCATGGCACACATATACCAGATAAATAATGATATTTCACTCCTGAAAGACCATATAGATAATATCGGACAAATCATATTTTCCAGCAAACTTGGTATTATACCCTCAGACGTACTAACAAAAACCGAACTAAACCTCATAGAAGATTTCGACAGCTATACTAACATAAAAATAACCGTAGGTGCATACGATTCCATGATTATGATAATTCTTCTTATACCACAATACTGGAAAGAACCTCTTTCAAAAATCATATTTGAACCAATCCCTAATAATCATAATTACTCTATAAGCTTAGAAAATAGAGAAGTTCTTGTAGATGCAAATAATAATATTTTTAATACCAATGTAAAAGATAATTTGAAAAAGAATCTGATTAAATTAAACGATTCATGTCTAACAAAAATAATAAATTTTAAAACAGCACAATGTAATATGGAAAAATCAGGAAAAACTATTGTAACAGAAATTATACCTGGTATCCTAGTATTTAATAACTTTTATGATAAAATCAAACAGAACTGCGATAAAAATAATATAAATATGCAAGGAAATTTTCTTATAAAATTCCAAAACTGTGAAATAACAGCATTAAATAAGACATACCTAAATTTAAAAATTCAAATATATGATAAATTTATTTTACCCAACATAATTACTAAAATAGATAGAAAACCAAATAATATAACCAGTTTAAAGCTAGAATCTTTGTATTTTGCCCAAACAATACAAGAAGAAACTATTAAATCAATTATGTATCAGAATAAAAACTCTAATATAGTCGCCATAAGCATAGATATAATAATAATATTTGTAATAATAATCTTAGCAACAACCTTCTTTTTTAAGAAAAAAGTGTCAATCTTTAAACTTTCGTCGGAGCCGCAAGCTAACGGTGGGGGAGTTATGGTTACCCCTAATATCGTGATCACACCTAATAATATAATTTAACACGCGCAACATAGAATAATGCTTACTTTCACTTTTATGTTTTGAACTTTTTCGTGTCCGGTCACACGAGCAAAATTAATAATAATTTTGCCAACATGTAAATTAAACAGTAAACAATTCTCAAGAATTAAACTATTACGAAATTAAGTGCAATTACACTTGTTTGCGATAAACACAAACAAGTCAAATAAATTAATTTAACGTTTCCGGTAGCGCAGACAAAATTACCAATAATTTTGCCACAAGTAAAAATACGGTAAACAATTCCACAGAATTGTTTACCAAAAAAATTATTACCAAATCGAATGCACTTATTTGTGATCAACACAAATAAGTTCATTCATGCTTCCGGTCAGCAATTCCTCAGAATTTCTTACCGGCAAGATTGACACAAAAAGAAAGGTATATAAAATAAAATAAATCTAAGTTTAAGTGGGTAGTTTTTTGTCATAAGCTAGTGAGTGCAGTTCAAGTGTTAATTTTAAGCTTAATTTTAAGAATCAATAAAGTGAATTTATTTTTTTTAAAAACTAAAAATAAATATCCTTTTACTGATCATCTGGTGTTTTCCATGACTCAAGCAGCGAGTTAGAAGGCTATTTGGAGACACCGCCGCATTTATCGCAATTTTTTCTAGTTCTTCGATCTGAGTTTCCTCCATACCAGCTCAAAAAAACATAGCATCTTGTAATATATTCATTCGTTGCATTCCTTGATGCGCTTTTTGAAACTGTTGCAATATACTGGTTCTGTACCAGAATGTACTAATAAAGTGACCTCAAAAGCGCAGCTGTTTGCAGTGATTTTCTTCGTGTGTGACGTTTGGCGTCATTTTTTTTATTTATTTACATTTTTTATAAAAGCATTTTGACATTTGCCGTCTCAGTTCTAGCAACAAAATGCCTGTTGTTTTTTCTATTGTTTCATTGTTGTAGTACTGTGGCCACTTTGTTAATACATTTTGTTCTGTACTAATGTGGTATTACAAGCCATTCTCAATACAATAAGAAGTCATTTAAAACTTAAAGAACGTTTTTATGTTTATAAAAACTGTGAATGTCAGAGTCAATGATTTGTCTGGTTGCAGGTCAGTCGTCTTGAACATGATGTATAATTCCCTGCAACAAATCTGATGGGTGTTGCTCTTTGAACCATGTTGTGCGTTACTGTAAATTTACGCAGGAAGTCATATTAAACTCGACCGATATCGTCTTCTGCATGAATTGAAGCGATTACAATATCTTCATCTAGTTTGGTGTGAAAAATTAAATGATGTACGTTGATTATCGCATCATCAAAGAAAGGCTGTGTCGATTTCAGTAATTGTTTCTGTTTATTGTTTAAAATATTCCAAGTATGGTTTTATGGAAAGAAAATTTGAAAAAGTTCCCGGTGGGTATGGCACATCCCCCCCTACAAAAATAATATGAGTAATTTCTGAAGAATGGTTACAGTAAACAATTTAAAATTAGAAATAAAAAACTTGGTTACTAATACGCATCTGACAAAAAGTAAGATTGATTTGACAACCGGTCGTGGTCGTGCCAAAAAAATAGGAACAATTGGAAATGGGCTACAGTAAAAGTTTTCAAATTTGAAACAAATAACTTTGTTATCAATACACAACACCTGCCAAAACGTGGGCTGTGTATCTGAAGAACGGTTATAGAAATTTAAAAATTTGGAACAAATAGTTTAGTTATCTATACAAAACATCTGTCAAAGAGTAGATAGAATTGGTAAGAGAAGTGGGAGTGGCACTTCTGATACAAAGACAATACATATGAGCAACTTCAAAAATTTACGACACCTAGACATTTTTTTTTAATTTTTTTTTTGTCTGACATCAATGCCAGTGTGACCAGATTTTTAAAAAATATAAAGCTAAATCATGCTTAAAATAGAGCTAAATAGAGCTAAAAAAAGGAAATTTAAAGCCAAAAAATAAAGCTAAATTTTTTTTAAAGCTTCTTGTAGTAACTTTTACATATTTCGATATTTTTCATGGATTAAATAGTGTTTAAATGAGTATATACATATGTATAATATCCTTGGCTTTGTTCTTAAAGGTCACATTTAAAAATATCATTTAGGCCCGATAAAATCCTAATTTAACTATTATATCGTAATTAATTTAATTGTTTTAAACCATTTGCCGATGAATATATGTATGTAATTCTTTAATTTTAGGAAAATAAATATTTTATGTGATTGAAAGACTTTTAATTTAAAAATTTTGAAAATAATTTTTTTAAATAAAAATATGAAACAGGTTAAATAATTCTTGCTGGTAAAAATTTAACTATCAGATGTTTTCAATAAATTTTTAAAAAAATAGTTGACGATGCGTTTTCGTGATCGAAGTCGTAGTCGTTTGAAATTTTTGTCGATTTCAAAATCCCGACAACGACAATGTAAAATACATAAGTAAAAAGTTCGTCGGCCAAATAAGATATTTTTACCCTGATACCTAAAACAAAAACTAATTTTTTCAAGTTGAGTGTTAATGACAAAAATTAAACGATTTAATTTTAGTTCTTTTATATGGTAGAACGTTTTGCTAATGTGACTATAATGAACATAATTCGATTTACTTTTGCCTTTGCTGGCCGCTTATAGATGGAATATTTGGCAAATATGCTTACATCCCTTAATGGACTATCATGTAAATCTTATTTTAACTTACAACGGCAGCACATACATAGATACGAAAAGTACTGTATGCTTAAACCTTTTTTTTAATTCTCATGCAGTGGGCACATGCTTGAAACTTACTCTTTGCTATGCTTTTGTTCTATTCATAATTGATAGTCTTGCTATTATCACTAACATATTGAATAGAAATATGTATTTGGTTTTTACAAATCATATAAACTTACTATTTATTCAAGAAATATTTTGAATTGTAACTATTGACAAAAATTTTCAAATTTTTTGAAAAATAGTGTTACTTTTTTATTCTTGCATTGCAGCACTGTTATGTATGTAATTCAAATCTGCAAAAGCGATTGCTTCTGCATTGTCACACTATTACTCTTTTAACTAAATCACAAATAAGTTTATTTGGATAAACTGTTTTATTTATTTTGAAATATAAATAAACACGAAATTAAAATTAAAAAAGGCTAAAAAAGCTAAACGCATTGTGGAAAAAAGCCGAAAAAAAGCTTAAAGCTAAATGAAATATCTAAAGCTAAACATGAAAAAATAAAGCTAAATTTAGCTCGAAAAAAGCTAATATGGTCACACTGATCAATGCTGATTTGCATGTGTATAAACCGATATTTGAGCATGTGAAATCCGTTCGCGTTAATCATTTTTATTACACGGCGCAAATTTTACTGCGGTTTAAAGTTAAAAATTTAAAAAAAATATAAAAATTACAGTTTTTTAATCCAAATTTTTAATATTTTTAATTAGGCTTAAGTTCATTAAATTTAATTTTCATTAAATTATTTTTATGAAGAAAGGAATTTTACAACATGAAAATTAATTAAAATTTTTATTGATAATTTTTCATTCTTGACTCAATCTGCATTTGTCCTTCAAGTTGTGCTGAAAAGGTCAACAAGAAAAAGAAAGACAAAAAAAAATGAAAAAACAAAAAATATATGTACTTTGAACTTCAAGAAGAATTCTTGACAAAAGTACGAAAAAAGAGAAGTAAAGGAATAACATGTTAAAATAAATTAAAATAGATAATCATTCAAAAAGCAAATTTCGATCTACCAAAAGGTTGAATACAATTTGGTTTAAGGATTGATGTTTGACTAATGACATCAGCAGTCGTCGATGGCTGCGAGTGTTAAACGGCAAGCCCTCTGAAGAGATTGAGTGGTTGCAATCGAAACATGTCAGGGTAACCTGTCCGTAAACACCTGGGTTCGAGCCCAGATTGAGTCAAGAATGAAAAATTATCAATAAAAATTTTAATTAATTTTCATGTTGTAAAATTCCTTTCTTCATAAAAATAATTTAATGAAAATTAAATTTAATGAACTTAAGCCTAATTAAAAATATTAAAAATTTGGATTAAAAACCATAAATAGTTCAATAAAATAACCACATTACAGTTTTTGTTAAAATTGAAAAAGGGTAACGCGTGTGGATAATACCCCTTAAGGGCTTTCTTAGCACACTAAAATATTTGTAAAAGCTTGAATACTTTTTAAAATACACTGTAAAAAAAATATAAAAAATGCATATAAAAATTTATTTAAAATTGTTAAACATTTTACAAAATTACGGCTAGTATAAGACATAATTTGCAATATTTTGGGAAAAAAACTTTTAAAATGTATAATCTGAAACCAAATCAAATATTTCATACAAGGATGCTTTTTGAGGTTAGAAACATTTTGTTTCCTCCATAAAATTTTAAATCCTTAAAATTTTTTGGTGCGTTTTCAATTTAAGTATCAAGCTCAGTTAAGTCTTCTATTCGATGTACGTTTGAGCGGAATTGATACAGCGCTTCAGTTGTCACAAAGCGAAATGTGTTTGGAAAAAACTGCCGCTGCACGCGCCAGGGTTGAAAAAAATTATTTTTTTTGCACTTTATCAGTTTAGTCCGTCGCGAAGAATCTATTTAGATACCTAAACATGTTCCCATGGCATGTTTTGATATAAAAAAGCTTAAAAATAAATTGTTGTTTAGCAAAAATTTTCAAAAGTTTATAAAATTTTTGCGTTTAAAAATTTTAAAGTGCGTTTTCGCCTCGGAGGTGCCCTTTACGAAGTTACTCACATCACGCAATACACTAGCCAGCTTAAAAGGCAATTCAGATTGTCAGACGCAAAAAAGATACATTTTTAAAAAATTTACGCTAATTTCTTTTAAGTTTGTGATGTCCGTGATACGTTATTGGTGCGCTGACACCAACTTGATACACCTCAAACTTTATAAAATTACGCAGTTTTTTTAATTCTGCGCTTAAAACTCATTTTTATTAAACGGCGCAAAAACTCTATGTAAAATCTTCAAAAATTTCAAAATTCGAAAAATTTTGGTTTCACTTTAAAACACCATGCAACTTTTCACCCAGCAGCGATATCAAACATTTTTTTTTAGTGGATATATCATCCAAGTCTAGTGACTATATTTTGTATGGGTTTGGATCTGAAAGCTTAAAACTATTACAAAGAAAACGGAATGAATGAAAAAACTCTTGCAAGTTTCAAGTCGTTTTTTTAATTTTTCGAATTTTAGATGACCACCAATTCTTAAGGTGAGGACTTTTCAACGTAAAACTTTGCACGTCATATCCTTCAAGTATAGTCATCCAAACCCTGTACAACGTTTTTTTCAATTCATAAAACTTAACGAAATAAGAGCCATAGTATGTCGGTTTCAGCAGGTGCTCAAAAAATTTGAAGTAGCCCATATAGATTTTTATAAATCTGGAGAACGGTAACTGTAAGTGTTGAAACTTTGTACAAATAGCATGAATATAAATACACAACATCTATCTGTCAAACTGAGCTTCGTGCTGAAAACCCCATCGCAGCGGCATATTATCCTCTGCATGTGTATGCATTATTGTAAAACAGAATTTTTTTACTTTAATGCCGTTTTGTGCAGGTTATAACATATAACATATAACATTGAATAACGAAAACTCTAGAAATTTGGCATTTTCAAACCGCTAGTGTATACTTAAGCGATCTGGTCTATTTTATTAACACTGCACTTTAAAGAGAAAAGGAAATGGCCCACAATTTCAATTTAATATGTTTTCTATTTATTTACATTTTTGTTACATTTTTCAAGATTTTTATTAAAAAAATGCAATTTAAAAATTTGCTTTGAGTTTGTCAATTTTTTGTCGAAGTAGTATACTTAAGAACATGTAATAACGCTGTAGACATTTTAATTTTAAATTTATTTCACAGAACTAATTTGTAAATTATTTGTATGTTTACGTTTTGTTATGAAAAAACATATGTTTTCTTTGCTCAAACACAATTTCGTAAAAAAGCAAATCGCCTGGTTTTCATCGTAAGCGATTTGAAAACACTGCGTTTTCCAGAACATGGACGCATTTAAATTTAAAAAAAAACAACAACTACACATATAGAGAAACGGTAAAAATACCGTTATGTGAGAATCATGATGCATTTGTTTTGTCCAGATTCTTTTTATTAATTGATAAAAAAAATTACAAAATAATGGCAACATAGCCAAAAAACTTGATTTTTTTATCGATTTCATTTCTTGGAATGTTATTCATTGATAAGTAGTAATAATTGATACATTTTTGGAAACAAATTCGTAAATTTCAGATCAGTTTAACCTTATAGAACACCAGTTGCATTTATTTTGTCCACCACTGTATATGTATATTAGTACAGTGAACTCGCGGTAATTATAATCCAATATAATGAACTATCCACTAATGTGAACACTCAGTTTTTTATATGGGCGCTCTAAATAGTGAACAAAGTTTAATGGCTCTAAATAGTGAACAATTTTTTTTTAATTTTTGGGGATTTTTTAATTTGTAGAAGCATTTATTTTTAATGTCGGGAATCCCCGAATTAATAAATACCATAGTATGCCATTATTTTAAAGGTATTTAATGCTAGTCGCTTTATGTAACTTGTTGCCGTAGGTTCGTGAATTTATTTTTAAAATTAGTAATGTCTAAAAACAGTCGAAAGTTTTTATCCTTAAATGAAAAATGCGAAATTTTGGAATATTTAAAAAAAGGATCGAGTGTTACAGTGTTAAGTAAAAAGTATAAAGTTGCAAAATCAACGATATGTTCAATAAAAAAGACAATATTTTAAAATGTGTGAAGAATACGTTTTATGGACACGGAAAACGCAAAACATTACGATCTTCAGAGCTTCCAAAAATGGAAAAATCGCTCTATAAGTGGTTTATTTGCATGCGGAATAAAAACCTCCCTGTAAGTGGGTTGATGTTGAAAGAGAAAGCCAAACAAATTCACAAAAACATAAATGAAAACGGAAATGACTTCAATGCTAGCGATGGGTGGCTACAAAAATTTAAAAAGAGATACGGAATTCGGCTCCTTCAGATAAGCGGTGAAAAACTTTCTGCGCAATCTCAGTTCGTAAATCCTTTTATTAAATTAAATTGAAAGCAAAGATAGAAGATTTGGGTTTATCCAATGATCAGTTGTATAATACCGATGAGTCTGGTCTATATTAGAAACTTCTCCCACAAAAGACATATGTAACGTTATTGGAGAAAAGCGCTCCAGGTGCAAAAATAGAAAAGCAAAGAATAACATTTTAATGCTGTGCAAATGCGTCAGGATCTCATAAAATAAAACTTTTAGTAATAGGAAAATCGAAAAATCCTCGCAGTTTTAAAAATTTTATCTGTCCCGTAAACTACAGAAATTCAAAGTCTGCTTGGATGACTTCTTCCATTTTTAAAAGAATGGTTTCACAACTGTTTTGTGCCAGAGGTAAGTAAACATGTAAAAATAGTTCAATTGGGATTCTTACTGTTTTATTTTTCATTAAGGTGACAGATTTTTTAACGAAGAAAGGATTACCAGTAAAAGCTTTACTCCTAATAGATAATTCCCCATCCCATCCACCAGAATCCGACCTTAAAACCGAGGATGGTTCCATAGAAGCTACATATGTTCATGCCTCCAAATGTAACGGCTCTGATCCAGCCAATGGATCAAAATGCAATTAGAATCACCAAACTTCAGTATAGGAACAGTCTTCTGACAACAATTATTGCAAAAGAGGGGAATTTAATGTTCCTTTGAGCGTTTTAAAAGAAAAGTGGCAATCAGAGGTTAGATATTTAGAATATACTGCTGCAGATCTGCTACAGACTTTGTGCCCTCAGAAAGTATTTACTGCTGTAAACATTAGAGATTGGATCAATAATCCTTGTGAGGACGTCACGCCATTTGATGAAAATGATTTAATTGAAGAGTCTGACGATGATGACGACTGTTTTATTGAAGCGCCTGAAAACAACATTAAAGCCAAAGAAGCTGTCGAAATGTTTAACAAAGCTGTCCAATGGGCTGAATATCAAATGGTCGATCAAACTGACATTAAAGTATTGAAAAAATCAAGGAATTGGCGGTAAATATGCTGGTCGAACAAAAGAAAAAACAGAAAATAATAACCGATTATTTCCTTATTTAATTATACATATATGTATGTACCTATCTTTTTTCATTGTAAATTTTATTTATTTTTTTGTCGTAATATTTTGTTTGTTTTTTATGTACATACTACGTATGTACTCTTTATAAAATGGATTTTTAAAAACTTTTTATGTTCCAAATAAATTACAAAAAGTTTTTTTTAGTAATCTTTGCATTTTCATTCCTTGCAGAAATGATTTTTAGAAAGAATAACTTAGTAATATATATAAAAAAATCACAATCGAAAATGTGAACAAATTCGAAAATATGAACTACCCCGACATTAATTAGTTCACATTATCGAGAGTTCACTGTATTGTGAATACACACCCTGCAAATAATAGGACCAGTCCAAACACGCGTGTAAAGAGTAGGCCACAAAGGACCAGGACTAGTCCAAAAGTAACCCAAACGTATGGAAAAAACCTGGCCTATTTAACATTACGATGTCCTAGGAGAGGATCATATAACCCACCTTTGGACCACTAAGGAGTAGTTTTAAAACTACTCCATGGTATATTACCCACCTTTGGACCACTAAGGAGTAGTTTTAAAACTACTCCATGGTATACTCAAGAGGATTAGTTTTGAAGTCGTTTAAAAACGAAAGCACGTCGTTAAAAAACGAAGACATGTCGTCTCACTACAAACACTTTTTAACAATGACATGGTCCATGCTTGCATTACATCGGACCAGTCCATGGAGTAGTCCATTTTATCAAAATGGGTCAGGTGGTCCAATTTTATTTGCTGGGCATGAATCAAAAAAACAAGATTGCGCACTCAGCCGTACAAAAAAAATTTCTACTGCGCATCTACGTATCATAGACTAAATATGAGTGTTTGTTGTAAAAAAATGTAAGACACACACACAAATGAACACAAAAATAAAGGACCTGCGCAATGCGCAATCTTGTTTATTTGATTCATGGTGAATACATACATATATACAGTCAGAGACTAAAGTTTTTGGAAAACTAAAGCTTTTCCGAAAATTTGTGGTATGCAGTTTTGTTTTCCTTCGTTGATAATATGGTAAAAAAAAATTTACCTTATTGAATAAATAACGGTAATTAAAAAAAAAACAAAAAAATAACGAGGAAAAAAGGTTAAATACACATTGAAGTTTATCGAATTAATAACCATTTCTTCCTTTATGTTCCTGTTATTATTACTTTTTTTGATGTCAAATTTACTGTTCATCGTCCAATTGTTGCTGTAAGTTATTTTTTTGATGCCTAATTGTAAAATTTAACGCAGACTATAAGTAAAGGAAATGTGATAGATTTCGGCGTAAGATCTTTCATAATTAAACATTTTTAAGAGCGAAAATCCTATCGTTAAATAGGAAAATTGTTGAATTAACTATTTTACAGCGTCCATAACATCGTTAGAAATAATAAACAAACAGCTTCAATTGACAATATGGTTAGGAGCGGCCAACAAAAAACACTTTCTAATCGAGATCCTAACTATGACCCACGAGAAGTGAAGAAAAATCCCAGAGTAAGCGCAACCAAAATAGTGGGTGATATCGCTAATTCTTTGAATAATCGTGCTCATCAAGAATCAGCTCAAAAACCATAACGGGAAAGCGGATATAACAGCAGGGTTCCTCGGAAAAAACATCTTATTAGTGAGAAAAGAAGAAGGGTTAGGATTACCGTTTTGTATTCAATAAGGCAAAATGTTTTTCTTAATTTTATATTATCAACGAAGGGAAACAAAACTGCATACCTACCACAAATTTTCGGAAAGCTTTAGTTTTGCAAAAACTCAAAATATTAGGTGTGTATTTAAACTTTAGTCTTTGACTGTATGTATAAATTTTTTATGATTACCTCTGATACAGTTTCCGGATCCAATACAACAACGTTGACTTCTCTTCCCTCTCTTATTATATTATTTGCTTTTTCTTCAATTAAATCCAACGATTCCCGACTAATCAAATGTTTTGTATTTAGCTCTATATAAGATGTTTCACTTCCTAACCACCAGGAAGTAGTATCATAATTAAATTCTTTATCAAAAAGTTCCGTAATTAAATGTTGTCCCGAATGTTGTTGCATGTGATCGAGACGTCTATCCCAATCGATACATTGTTTTACTACCATTCCCGCTTCAAAACCACTTTCAGTTTCTATAAAGTGCACAGCATCGCTCCCTTTTCGTACTACACTACGTACGGGTAAATTATTAATAGTGCCATAATCACATGGCTGCCCACCACCCTCTGGAAATAGTATAGTGTCTTCACAAATAACGTTATAACCCTGCAAGTCTTTGGTTTCACTTGAGTGGGGTGCGCACCATTTTAATGATCCAAATTCACATGATACTATTTTCGTGGTAAACTGTAAAAGAGAAAATCTATTGCTTTTTTGTCTTATCTTAATTAAATAACTTTCTATTACTTCTTTTAAAAAGCTGTCCTCTTGACATTTAAAAACCATTTTGGAACTATATCGTTGTTAAATACCTTGTTTGGTTAATTATGCAAAAAGTCTATGATGCAAAACACAAAAGTTGGCAAAATTACAAAATTTAGTACATAGTAACAGTTTGCGTACACTCTAGTAAACAAACGACAGCTGTTCAATAGCCGGTTAAAAATATAACTTGGCAGCATACTTGCCATTACTGCCCGTCTATACCAGAGATAATTATTGCGAAATATATAACTATTATTGCTAAGTGCCGGTTCACACACGTCAAGTTTAGAAGAGAATGGAAAAGAAAATGCCATATATTTTCCCCTCTCTCCTAAAAACTCATGACTTGACGAGTTGATCTTGACGTGTGTGAACCGGCACTTAGCAATTATTGTCATATATTTGAGAAAAGAAATGGCCTTCTCTTTTCCCTTCTCTCCTAAAAGCTCAAGACTTGACGAATCAAACTTGACGTGTGTGAACCGGCACTAACATAAAACGTAAAATTTGGTAGTCCATTGAAAAAAAGAAGCAAAAAAAAAAAAAAAAATATGTAGTAGCAAATTGTGTGAGAAAGAAACTAAATTTGTGAAATGGTAGAAAATTATAATTGTAGTAAAAGAATTAAAGTAAATTTAATAAAAATGTAATTACAAAAATTATTTTTATTAATATAATTTTTTTCTTATTCGATCTTTATTATTTAAATTTATATTAATATGTTTAAGTTTGAGTTCTTTTTTATATAAAAATATTAATTTGTATATGTACTTTGGGCTTCAAGAAGAATTCTTGACAAAAAGTACGAAAAACAGAAGTAAGGAAGAACATGTACATAAATCAATTAAAATAGATAATCATTCAAAGCAAATTTCGATCTACCAAAGGTTAAATACAATTTGGTTTAAAGATTGATGCTTGACTATTAACTGCCAGCAGTCGTGAGTGTAAGCATGGGGTCTTCACTTTGTCTTTCCCTTGTCTTCACCATCAATATAAAAAAAACTAAAATGTTTGTCAGCGTTATTTTTTATGAAGTTTGACGTTTATTAATGCCCAATTTTCAGGATAGTATTTAAATCTATATTAAGTTAATTTTCATAACAAACTTAAATCGTATTTAAAACAGATTGTGTTTTTGAGTTTTATTTGAAAAGTCTTATTTAATTAAGATAAAAGTATGGTAACACTACTAAATACAAAAAAAAATATAAAAAAGTGTAATAATCTACAAGGTGGTCTGAAAAAACAGCTGACTGTTAATGCTTTGCCTGTTGTTGTTGTATTTTTGTGATATTCAGGCCACCTTGCTAAAATATTACAATGGAAACTTAAGTTGAAATTAAGTGTACCACATCGGTGACTTAAGTTTGATTTAAGTTTTTAGTGAAGAAAAGAATTTTGTATTTAAATCGATTTTAAAAATAAATGTGTTTTAATATCAATCCTGAAAACTGGGCATAAGACAAAAAATTGGCAGGTGAAGACCCCATGTAAACGGCAAACCCTCTGAAGAGATTGAGTGGTCGCAATTGAAACATGTAAGGGTAACCTGTCCGTGAAAGCCCGGGTTCGGCAGTCAAGAATGAAAAATTATCAATCAATTTTAATTAATTTTCATGTTGTAAAATACCTTTCTTTATAAAAATAATTTAATGAAGAATAAATTTGATGAACTTTAGCTTAATTAAAAATCAAAATTTGGATTAAAAACAAAATAACCACAATACTAGTTATGCTTACATTTGTCCTTCAAGTTGTGCTAAAAAAGATGAACAAGTAAAAGTGCTATATTCGGCTATGCCGAATCTTTGATGCCCTCCACCGACAGTTCGAATATTTCAGGAGTGATATCAATATGATATCTATTTATTATTAGTTATTCTTTATAAAAACAGACGTCAGCATTAAAATTTTTGCTGCTTAGACCTATATTAAATTATTGACCGACCATCAGAAAGTTTTATGCTATTTATAGCAATTTTAACTAGCTTGAGCCGAACTAAAATGATTCTCCGGAGGGGAATTTATATTGAAGCCATGGTAAGTTATGAACCCAAATTCTGCAGAGTGATATCTGGTATTAAGAAACATAAATTTCAATACAGCGGTGAAATAAGTTTTAGCGTTTACAGTGAATTTCAGAAGGCTGCTTAATATGGAATCAAAGGTAAATTATGGACCGTATATCACAAAATTGCATTACATTTTTTCTGATCATATGAAACTAAGTTGGAGACATGTTACCACAATAAATATATCTGCTACGGTTTAAGGCGTATTTAATAAATTTACAAGAGTGGGCTTAATATAAGGCTTTCACTAAATTATGGACCAATCATTACGAAATTTATTAGTGTGATTTCTAGTCCTATAAAACTGTGAAGTACAAAATTTTATTCTGATACCATTACTAGGCTGTAGGAAATATCGCCCGAAGGCCGGCTATGTCGAGATGCTTTAGTTAGCGAAGCCGGTGGTTGTTATACCATAGAGGAGAAACTCCTTGCGCCCGGCCGAAGGCCGGCTGTACAGAGAAGCTTTAGTTAGCGAAGCTGGTATTTGTTATACCATAATGCCCACGGACATTATGACATTTTCAAAAGTGTCATAAAGTCCATGGACACTATGACACTCCAAAAAGTGTGGGCTATTTTTCATATAACAATTTTTGGGCGATTTTTCATAATGAAAAATCACCCAATTTCAAAAACGAAAAATCACCCAACAATAACGAAAAATAGCCCAAAAATTTTGGGCCATTTTTCATATGAAATCAGGCCCAATTTTACATGCAATTTTTTTGGGCGATTTTTCATTTTTGTTTTTGGACCATTTTTCTTTGGGCGATATTTCCTACAGCCCCATTACTAATTACGGTTTTAGACGTACACAATTGTTTTCCGGCAGTAGGGTTTTTATGGGGCCTGGGGTAAATTATGGACCGATCTTCATGAAATTTCACAGTGTCATTTCTAGTGCTATAAAACTGTGACGTATCAAATTTTGTAATGATAGCATTATTTATTACGGTTTTAGGCGTACTAAACTGTTTTCCGATAGTAGGGATTATTATACAAATCAAAATGATTTTTGAAAAAATGATTTAAGGTAATTATTGGTGGCTATTCCAAAAACAAAAAAAACAAAACCAAATTGACAAAAATTGTTTTTGTTTATCATAGGTACAAATTTTAAAGTTTTTAAAAGAGAAAGAAACGCGATATAACTCTCGCGTTAATTTTATTTTAAAAGTGTATAGATAACACAAACAATTTTCATAAATTTTGTTTTTGTTGTCATGTAAATGTTCACTTCTTCGACGCGTATTTTGGAATAGCCACCATTATCTCTATTATTTTTGTCATCTGACATGTTAAATTTCCCACTGCAAAATGCATACATGTCGAGTGTTACCTTTTTTAACTTTGCTTCTGTAACATGGTGTATTCACCAGGGTTTCGAACAACTGCTATAAGCAGTCGAAATTTGCTAAAAATTGCATTTATTTTCAGCAACATGCTGAAAAAAAATGAACTGTATTTTATTTGCATCACACTCATACTTAAATCAGTTGAACTGTGTGCGCACAGTTACTGAAAAAACAGTAACAGAATTTACTTTTTTTTCAGCAGTCAAAAGAATCAGCAGCCGACTCACTCCATTTCATACACACACACTGCTGAACTTGCGACTGAAACACAGCAGTTGATGTGTTTACAGTTGACGTAAACATTTTTTTTTAGTTTTCAAAACAGCGTAGCTAGAAACTGGCAGTTCGACTGTATAGTCGCGTAACACAATTTGGCTGGTGACTATATTGAGTTCTGTATAGTTAAAAACACATTTGTTTAAGATAAAATGAAAATAAGATTTTGTATAGAAAAAATAGTAAATATAATAATTTTTTTCTGTTAGTTTTAAATATTATAAGTTTCTACTAAAATTATTTATAGGTAGTAATCTAAGTTTTTTTTTGTTTTGTTTATACATACATACATATGTAGGTATTTTAATTATTATACATTTATATTGATTTATGTCTGTAGAACATTGTCCTTAAATTAGTTAATTCAAAATATTATATAAAATTATTTAAGTATTATTTTCAAGATTTAAAAACTATTAACAAAATATTATTATAAAAATTATATTTAAATAGGATTGTTTCTCATATAACTAATAAAAAAGAAAAGACTTAAAGTTATGTTTTGATGTACTAAATTCCATAACAAAATTATGCGACAATTTATTAAATAGAGTTCAAGCTCTAATAAAAGGAGTATTAAATAAAAAATTAAAACGATGCAGTTGAATAAAAAACATTTTATGGACACGAAGATTCCTGCAGGGAACGTTAAAAGCAACAATTTATGTGTAAATAACCTATTTACTTAAAAATAAATGTGACAGTAGGTAAAATTTTTGGGTAAGAAGATGTGTTTTATTGATGTCTTAATGAAACTTTACCATTTTATGGTAACTATTTAACGTAAATATGTCCTGTCACAATGCCTTTATACATTTTTTGCAGGCAAACTCAGGTGCGCATTTGGTATTAGGTAGAATAAAAATGTATGCACAGATATTTGAATGAATTGTTCTGTTGCTTTTTCTTATTGTACATTTTTCTTAGTATTGTGGTTACATGATTATCATTGTGGCAGGCAATAACTGTAAAATATTTTGCACTGGCAATGCAAAATATATACATACATATATTCATATAGGTAGATAGTTTTTACTGAAAGCAGTTCATAATTGGTGATTGACGACGACGAAAATAAAACACAGTTTATTAAAAAACAGTGCGTGCACATTAGTGTGGCCGCAAGTTATATACAATTTTTTTTCGTTTTTTCACTTGGAAAGCCCCTTAGATTGATTCCAAATTAGAAAAAAATAATATATAAAAAAATTTAGATCGTTTGCATAGTTATTGGGCGTGCAGTGTTGCCAGAACTTTTAGAGGAAAAATCAGCAAAAACAAATAATTTTTCGTCAAAAAATCTGCAAAATCTTCAATAAACCTTCAAAACAAATTTATTACATTTTTTATGTAGTTTGTTTAGAAAAAGATATTACAATAAATTTCAAAATATGTTCCCGAAGTTAAAATCGATGGTAGATTTAAAAATCGTTCTGGTCAATATGAGTGGTCCTCGGAGTATGAGATATAAAAAAGGTAATATTTTTTTGAACTTTCAACACAGAAAAGTTTTAAAAATTAGTTCGATTTTAAGAACACAACTAATAACTTTTGGATATTTTTACATTACAAATATCTATCTATTTAATTACTCAGGCTGAATAAGGATTAATCTTTGTTATTTTTAAAAAAAAATTAAACGTTAACTGTTTGACATGTTATTTAAATTATCAAGGGTCTTATTGAAAATTTAGAAGAGATCAAATATTTCAACTTTTGAAGATATTTGTACATAAGTGCACGTACATATGCATGCATAATATTTTGTGTAAAATCAGATGACATATGTATGTCCGGCGATATTAATGTGTCAAGACAATGCGAATTTTTAATTTTTAAGTAATCTTTTGTGCATAAAATGTCTACTAATGAATGTATTTCTACACGGTTCTTCCATGATTGGTTGATATACTATATTTATTTATCAATGCAACAAGTGGAAATAGTACAATCATGACAATGTAAAGAAGTTTCCACCGAGCTAAAAAATCTGCAATGTTAAACCAAAAATCTGCAAATCTGCATTTTGACCATTTTGGGGATAAAATCTTCAAAATGCAGATAAATCTGCACTTCTGGCATCGCTGTGGGCGTGCCTTGAGCCCACAAAATTTGCTAAAAATGCTATTTTTCTCACTATGTGTCGCTTTAATTATTGATAACTTCAGTAATATTTATTTTAGAGAAAAACCTTATTCACAAATATTCTAGGGCTATATCTTATGAACAATGTTGTTCTGTATTAGTTTTCTTTAACATTAATATTTAATCCAGAAAAAGCCAAATTAAAAAATAACACCGAAATTTTCACATATCTACGCATTCTTTGCCTGGTGATTACACTACGTAACAAATTTTCAACAAAGTCGTGACCAAATGAATCTAACAGCTAATCTTTATGTAAAACTTTCCACTGAAGAATTGTCAAAAGTAGAACCGTTTTTACAAAATAACCGTTATTTGTGTTTTTAAAAAAGATGATGACTGAAATGCAATTATCTTCAAAAATTTTAAACGGACTATGTATTTCTTTCTTTTTATTGAGATGTAATAAAATTACTAAAATAACAATGGATTGCTAGTGAAGATCAGTGATGTTATACACTTTTTTGAAAAGTTCTTACGCAGTCCAGAAAAAAACCTATTTTTCTCTACAAAAATCCCTACAACTTTCAAATGATATATAGCAAAACAAATAAATCCATTTGTATTAATGGATATAAATTTTATTTAAAGTTGTTCCCAGAAAGCATTTGGATGATAATTTTTTATAAAAATCACCACAATCATGTAACCACAATACTAAGAAAAATGTACAATAAGAAAAAGCAACAGAACAATTCATTCAAATATCTGTGCATACATTTTTATTCTACCTAATGGTATATCATAACTTTTTACAAAATACCAAATGCGCACCTGAGTTTGCCTGCAAAAAATGTATAAAGGCATTGTGACAGGACATATTTACGTTAAATAGTTACCATAAAATGGTAAAGTTTCATTAAGACATCAATAAAACACATCTTCTTACCCAAAAATTTTACCTACTGTCACATTTATTTTTAAGTAAATAGGTTATTTACACATAAATTGTTGCTTTTAACGTTCCCTGCAGGAATCTTCGTGTCCATAAAATGTTTTTTATTCAACTGCATCGTTTTAATTTTTTATTTAATAGTCCTTTTATTAGAGCTTGAACTCTATTTAATAAATTGTCGCATACTTTTGTTATGGAATTTAGTACATCAAAACATAACTTTAAGTCTTTTCTTTTTTATTAGTTATATGAGAAATGTTGGGGCTAGAAACTTCCTAGCCTTTTAATAGTAACTTCCAAGTCAAACAAAAGAAACGCGGAAGGTTTCTACTTTGAATTAATAAAACAAATTTATTAGGCTTCTTGCCTTGCTGAAGTTAAAAATTATACTTAAAAACTAAATTACAAAAAGGTTTGTAGTAAGCCAAACAAACTCAAAGGAAACTACAAACTCGAGAGCAGAGTATATACGTATGTACATATATATGTACATACATATATGTTTAACAAAATAAAGGAAATTTAAGAGAATTGGCAAATTCCTAACGAGTGCTCTACACTCAGAGAAAAAATATTCAAATTTAATAAAATTAAAAATTAAATAAAATCAAAATCTAAACCAAATTCAAACTTAAAATTCAATAAATATAAATAATAAAATTTTAAATGAAAAAAAATAATAAAACACAAAGAAAATTGAAAATTAGAAAAATAACTAAAATAAATCTGAAGTCGCTTCAACATGCTCCCCCCGAAGAGTGGCAAAAGCACCCCCTTTACGTCTAAGATTTGATCCAGCCAAAGGTAGATGCTTCCGTCCTGGTCTGGCTGCATTGTTGAATTCAAGAGCACTTTTTACAGGCCCTAGGGAGGCTTGCTTGGAGGTACTGTAGGGTTCTTCAAGATGAAGTTTCTTGGCCACGGCTGCCAATTGGGTGTCATCTATTTGAGAGATTGTGGCTTGTAGTGTTGCCACCGCGTTTGTTGGTCAGAGCTCTAGCTAACACAAGTCCCTCGCGCTGAGGTTCAGCGAGGACATCTTTTAGCTTGCGGGTGTAGCCGAGTGTGGTAAAAGGCATTACAGGCCACCCAGTTGACCAAAACTGCACATCCTCTGGTTAAGGTACAATGGTCTCGAAAATGATTGTAGGCCAGGCAATTCAGGCAGTATTGCAGAGGGTGGTTGAGTTGGCAAATATGGCATCGTGGTCGCTTCTTCATCTGTATTTGTAGTAAAAGAAAAGAAAGAAGTATATACAGTGTTAAAAAATACCTAATGCGACTGAGTTTTCTAATTTTCTATTTTTGTTGAGGAATTTGGTAGACTATTTGGTAGGTTGTGGTGGGAGGTTAGTCATGTTATTGTCTGTCGGTAGCAAACATAGTTTTACCACTGGGCGTAAAATTATGCCCTTTTTGGTGACTACTTCAGCAACTCGTACTTTGCTGTCTCGACCATAGATTACGTTATTAACGCGACCTAGGAGCCACTCGGTAGGTGGGAGTAAGTCTTCTTTGACTATGACGATATCATTTGGTTTTAAGTTGTCGCGTTCTTTCTGCCACTTAAAACGGCGTTGAAGCTCGGTTATATATTTAGACTTCCACCGTCGAGCAAAAATATGTTGCAGCGCTTTTAATCTTTCCCAGCGTTTAAGAAAAGGTAATTCTTCGAGCGGAGGTTCAGCAGGTGATTCTGGTAGTGCTGTAATTGGAGCTCCTCTAAGTAAATGGCCGGGGGTTAGTGGTAGAACCTCACCCGGGTTTTCGGTAAGAGGCGATAGAGGGCGCGAATTTAAAATGGCTTCGATACGGACTAGAAGCGTGCTGAATTCTTCGAACGTGAACGATAGGTTGCTGGTAACTTTCTTCAGGTGAGACTTCATGCTCTTGACCGCGGCCTCCCAGAGGCCACCCATATGAGGTGCATATGGCGGTATAAAAGACCAGGTAACGCCCAAGGTGGAGTACTTTTCGACTAAAGTCTTTTCAAGAGATTTCAAGAACTCGTGGTGGCCTTGAAGAAGAGCATAGCTTGCACCGACGAAATTTCGACCGTTGTCGGAAAACATGGTCTTGGGGAGTCCTCTGCGCCCAGTAAAGCGGTGAAAGCAGGCTAGAAAGGCATCGGTTGAGAGGTCTGAACAGACTTCTAAATGGACGGCTCGGGTAGAAAAACATACGAACACAGCAGCGTAACCTTTTAGAATCTTCGCATTTCTCAACGTCGAGGATTTAATATTGAAGGGACCAGCGAAATCGACTCCGGTATATGTGAAGGGCAGGGAAAAGTTCACACGTTCTGGGGGGAGTGCGGCCATGATTTGGTGCTGGACCTTATGCTTGTAAATAGTACAGGCCTTGCATTCTCTAATGCATTTTCGGACAAGATTCTTTAATCTGGGGATATAAAAGCCTTGGCGAATCGCACGTAGCATTATATGGTGCTCAGAGTGGAGCATAATGCGATGGGTGAAATTAACTAGAAGCCTCGCGAAATGAGACCCTTCTGGCACAATAACTGGATGACGTTCCTCGTAGCTTAAACCTGAATTAATAAGCCTGCCGCCAACTCGTAAAAGGTCGTCCTTATCAATAAAAGGATTTAAGTTAAGCAGTCTGCTTTTGCGGCTTAACGGTCTCTTTTCCTTAAGACAATCGTATTCACGGTAAAAATACCTCTTTTGAGCGAGCGAGATGAGTCGAGTCTTCATCGAGCTAATTTCTTGAGCTGTAATAAACTTTTCGGTGGAAAATGGTTTCTTGAGAACTCGGTTGACAAATCTAAGTCGATAGCAAAGAATTCGCAACGCCCTTGGGAAAGATGAAAATTCTTCAAGTATATCTGTGCAATTTACGTCAAGATGAAAGTTGATTATAGACTTCTTTGTCTCTAAGTCGACTGGGTCAAACGTACGAGGTACTGGCCATAATGGTGTGGGAAGTTGCAGCCAGGTGGGGCCATGCCACCAGAGTTGATTGTCTGCAAGCTCCTGCGGGAAGCAGCCTCGTGTGCCCAGATCTGCAGGATTTTCTTCAGTCTTAACGTGTTTCCAGTGTTGAGTGCTGGCGATGCTGATGATCTGAGTCACACGATTTGCAACAAACGTTTTCAGCGCATACGGAGGTTTTTGCAACCAACCCAGTACAATGGACGAGTCTGTCCACAAAAAAAGTTCAAAGGGGAACTGACAATTTGTGACTACACTACGGATGAGTTTAGCCACCAACAAAGCTCCACACAATTCTAGTTTCGGAACGGTAGTCCGCTTAATCGGAGCAACTTTCGTTTTTGCTACCAGCAAATGGCTATTTATTTGGCCTTCTGAGTTTTCTGTTCGAATATACACTGAACCACAATATGCCTTCTCTGAGGCGTCACAGAAGCCATGTATTTGGATTTTGTATCCTGGGGAGAAATCTACCCATCTAGGTATCTTAAGTGTCGAAATAAATGGCAAGTTTTTTAAGAATAAATTCCATTTTACGAGTATGTGTGGAGGAACCCCTTCGTCCCAATCAGACTTTGCTTCCCATAATTCTTGCATCAAAGTTTTAGCAACAATAACGACTGGGCCTAACCAACCTAGAGGGTCAAATAATCTTGCTATTACTGACAAGATTTTTCGTTTTGTAGCGGATGGGGTAATTTCAATTGGCTCTACCGCATAGTAAAATATATCCGCCAACGCATTCCAGCAAATTCCCAATGTTTTTAAAGAGCTGGAGTCATCAAACTTCAAGAAATCTTCGTCTAGAAGATCCTCCCGGGGCAAACTTTCGAGTAGAAACTGATGATTTGCTGTCATCTTTTTAAGGGGAAAGCCGCCAGATTTCAAAGCTATGATAAGCTCCCCTTGCTTCTGCTTGGCCTCTTCAAGCGTGTGTCCCCCGGACAATATGTCATCAACGTAGACCTCGTTCTTCAGAACAATAGATGCTTTGGGATACAGGTTTCTGCAATCATGACCTAGCTCAAGTAGAGTCCTAATCGCCAAAAAGGGGGCGCAATTTACGCCAAACGTAACGGTCTTAAGTTGAAATGAATTCACGTATCCCTCAGTGTTGTTGCGAAATAAAATTTGTTGATAAGGGCGATCTGCTTCATGGATCAAAATCTGCCTATACATCTTCTGGATGTCTCCAGTGAATACGTACTTATAATTTCGCCAACGTAAAACAAGTTGCACTAAATCCGTTTGAAGCGTTGGGCCCTGGTGTAGCACGTCATTTAGTGAGAACCCGCTTCCCGTTTTCTTTGATGCGTTAAATACCACTCGCACTTTCGTGGTTTTACTTTCGGGCTTGATTACCGCGTGGTGGGGTAGAAAAAATGAAGAAACTTTTTCTGCTTTGGGTTCAAAATGTACAACTGGTTCCATGTGATCCAAGTCCAGATATTCTTGGAGAACTTCAGCGTACTGCGCCTTCAAATCTGGGGTTTTATCGAGCATTTTCTCCATTCGATGGTACTGCGCAAGAGCCATATTTCGGGAGGGGCCTAAATAAATCTCTTTCGGAAATTGTTCCTTGAACGGTAGTCGAACTACGTAACGTCCATCAGATTGTCGAATTGTGGTACGTTTAAAATAATTTTCACAATAAATATCACTTTCAGCTTGGAAATCTGTTTTTTCAGCCTCTTCTATTTCCCAAAACTTTTTTAATTGCTCATGAAGAGCTAGATCGCTGCCAGGCGAAACAAAAGTATGGAATGATTGGACTCTGGTTTCTGGTTCAGGGCCTAGCAAATACCAGCCAAAGTGGGACTCTCGGGCTTCAAGATTGCTTCCGATATTCATTTTTACGCCGCTCAAATTTATAAAAGGCAGATAATCACTACCGATAATCATTTCAATTGCCGCAGGTTTGTAGAAATAGGGATCTGCTAGTTTCAAACCTTTTATATCTTTTACCGTTTGAATTTGGATCGGCCGTGAAGGCATAAAATGTGCCAATGTTGGTACCACAATCGCTCGGATTTTAATTTTAAAATCGGATACTCGAGATTTAACTGTGACATAGCACCTTCCCTTCGAACTACCTACCACCGTATCACCAAACCCTGATATTTCGCTATGATGGCGTTCTAGGGGGATCGCTAAATTTTGTTGAACACGCCTTAGGATAAAACTTCTAGTCGACCCTGTATCAATTAATGCGCGAACAGTAAATTTTTCGCCTAAATGCTCAACATGAACCAAAGCTGTTGGTAAAATTGTAGTTCCGCTGTGTTGAGACAAATTCACCTGAACTGATTCCCCATTTGCACCCGAAGTGCCAGATCGTCCCGATTGAGAACTGGATGGCCTCGTGTTACTCTGAGTACCCGACCCTGATGGCCTTTCGTTGTCTCGAACTTGCTGATGAGATGAAGCCCGTTGAATGGGAACCTTTTTCGCCTTATCTTCTTCAATATGCAACATGGTGTGATGCCTCTGATTGCATCTGTTGCAACTACTGGAGCTCTGACATTTCGTTTTGAAATGAGTGGGTGAAAAACAATTCGCACAAAATTTGTTCGCATAAACATATTTGATTCTATCATGGACGGACAAACCCTTAAAATATTTGCAGAATCGTAATGGATGATTCTGTTGGCATTTCTTGCAGCTAAATTTACCTTTATCAGTTTCAGCATCAGAATAGAAAACTTGAGATCTAGAGGTATTATTGTCTCGGCTGGGCGGTTTCCTCAAATTTGTAAAAGTTTCTAATGTTTCAATTCTCTCAGACAGAAATTTGTTAAGTTGTTGCCAGGTAGGCAGTTCCTTATGGTTCGTCAGAGAATCTTCCCACGCACGCGAAGTTTCTTCTGGGAGCTTTGAAGTGCAAATGTGCATAAGAAAGGGGTCATTATCAGCCACCTCAACTTGAAACGAACTAATAATCGACAAACCATCGCTGACCGTATTTTGAAGTTGCCTTAAAAATTTCAAAGTTTCATTCTGAGGGGCCTGGATGCCATAAATTTTCCTAATTTGATTATTGATTAAAATTCGCTTGTTTTCGTAGCGATTTTTCAAAGCCTGCCAAGCTAGCTCAAAATTAGCATCTACCAAATCATAATCTTTTATGAGTTGGTAGGCCTCCCCCCTCGTCTTGCCAAGTAAATAATACAATTTGTGCGCTGGCGCCACTGAAGGTTCATTTCCAACCACTGCCCTAAACATATCCCTAAATGCTGGCCATTTCTCGAAACCTCCTTCAAACGTTTGAATTTCAACCGCAGGTAACTTTAGAGATGACTGACGTACTGTCGTATCTGCCGCTTTTTGTTGTGGGGCCTTAGCCTTCAACAAGTCCAATATTTTAGCCTTTAGCATCTGGTATTGTTCACAGGCATCCTCATATTTAAGAGTAATTTCATCTGGAAAATCTTCTTCTTCTTTCACCCTTTCATAGCCACTGATGAATTCCTCAACTGTTGCTATCATCTTCATCCATCTTCTCTGAAGTTCAGACTGCTTTACCTCTAAAAGTGAAATCGTCAAATCTTCTGAAGAAATCTTCTCAAAAGTAGAACAAAAATTCACTACTTGTCGAATATCGTATTTACATGCTCTTTCCGAAACCATTTTTAAAATTTTTGCTCAAAAGCCTTAAATATTTTATACCTCAGAAATTAAAAAATTTACAAAAAACAATCGTAAAGAAATTCAACCTTATACGAAGGTATATTAAAATTATTCGCGACGAATGAAAGCGATGTAGAATGTTTTAAAACAGCTTTAAATTTCACCAAAAAAATTTCAAAAATATTCGCCTCAAAATTGCCAAAAAATTTTCCCAAGTTGTTTATATTTCAATGTAAAATTAAATTAATTTTATTAAAACTTCTCTTTATTAAATTTTTTCTCTACCACCATAAAATCATTTTCAATATTCAGCCACAAATCAATTTTACTTAGATTCTGTAAAATTTTTTCCTTAAAAATCTACTCATCAAATTCCCAATATAATTATTATAATTGTGCTATAAATTATATTTTTCAAAAATTACGCACTCTTTTCTCCAAACAATTTTTCAAAAATAATCGAACACACTTCATAAAAAATTTAGAACGGGTTGTTCATAAGCATTCAGTTTTCTAATCAAATAATGCTTCAAATATGTACCACTTGTATGGTCACCTTGTAAAAACAAAAAATTTTTTCAACACCTCTTTTCAGTTCACCCTTTTTATTTAATAAATTTGCTTGTATTTTTGCAATCAATATTAATGATATTTTTAATATTTGTGTACCACTTGAAGGGACACCCTTTAAATTCTTTTAAATGACTGTGCCAAACACTGTTTTTCTTCTGATTTTAATATCCTCGTACCAAATTCTTCATCAAAAAATATAAAAATAGCTGAATTCCACAAACTCACCGTTTGCCCGCAAAAAACTTCGTACTGGGAACCCTCGTTTATTTGCTGTAGTTTTGAGACAGCCTGTTCTTGTTGTGTTGTTGTTGTGGTGCTTTATGTTGTCTTGTTATGCTTATGTTCTTCTTTTTTCCACTTTTTAAACACTTTAATTTTATTGTTAAAATTATTTTCTCTGAAGAAATTCAGTGCCTTTTTGTTTGTAATTTTACCTTATTTTTTATTCTTAATTTGCACCCTTTGAATTTCTTATTATTTTTATTTCTTCCTATTTTTTTTTTAACAATTTAACACTTTCCTGCAGAAATCCAGTGCTTTATTTTTGTTCTTATTTTCCAATCACTGTTATTAACAACTATAAAATTCTTTATATTAATACACACAGCTTTGTTATTTTAATATTTTTCACAATATATTTCACTTCTTTTAATTTATCAAGCTCATATACTTTATGATTTTTAAATTATGTGAAAAGTTGTCGGTAAAATTCCAATTGTAAATATAACCAAATGTTGGGGAACGTATAAGAATCGAAACACTTAGTAATGAGTGTGACGAGTATGGCAATTATAATTTACAGCAGTACGCATGTAAAAAACTCCGTTGTTTTTTCTTATATACCAGTGGTGGTACTTTTTAACAGTGTTGGTACGTTGGGGATTTTTTATATCAGTGATGGCACTTTTATTAAATTTTAAGGTTATGTTCGATTACTTGTTGGATATGATTATGCAGTAATTTTAATTAATTTTTTGCACTTTTTCTAATAAAAATCACACAATCGCATTAAATATAATTAAAACACTGTACTCACCCAATCTAATCCTTTTTATGATACTAAATGGTTACCTTGTTGATTTTTCCTCTCGAAAATCAATCGTCTGGTAGACCTTTCTTCCTTCTTGGAAATGATAAGCACAATTGGGAACTTCTTTTTATTCCTTGTTGAACGGGATCCACCCAAGATATTCTGCCAGTAGCCCTCTTGACTGCTGTTGATGTCGTAGTTGTTGCGATGGAACAACTATTGACAACACTTTGAAGAAATTTGCCGCAGTTGTTACGGTAGAACAACTGTTGTTGGCCTTCAGTGGACAGGTTTGCCACTGGCTATTCCAATCCTAGCTCCTCTAGGATTTATCGAAGGACCAAATGTTGGGGCTAGAAACTTCCTAGCCTTTTAATAGTAACTTCCAAGTCAAACAAAAGAAACGCGGAAGGTTTCTACTTTGAATTAATAAAACAAATTTATTAGGCTTCTTGCCTTGCTGAAGTTAAAAATTATACTTAAAAACTAAATTACAAAAAGGTTTGTAGTAAGCCAAACAAACTCAAAGGAAACTACAAACTCGAGAGCAGAGTATATACGTATGTACATATATATGTACATACATATATGTTTAACAAAATAAAGGAAATTTAAGAGAATTGGCAAATTCCTAACGAGTGCTCTACACTCAGAGAAAAAATATTCAAATTTAATAAAATTAAAAATTAAATAAAATCAAAATCTAAACCAAATTCAAACTTAAAATTCAATAAATATAAATAATAAAATTTTAAATGAAAAAAAATAATAAAACACAAAGAAAATTGAAAATTAGAAAAATAACTAAAATAAATCTGAAGTCGCTTCAACAAGAAACAATCCTATTTAAATATAATTTTTATAATAATATTTTGTAAATAGTTTTTAAATCTTGAAAATAATACTTAAATAATTTTATATAATATTTTGAATTAACTAATTTAAGGACAATGTTCAACAGACATAAATCAATATAAATGTATAATAATTAAAATACCTACATATGTATGTATGTATAAACAAAACAAAAAAAAAACTTAGATTACTACCTATAAATAATTTTAGTAGAAACTTATAATATTTAAAACTAACAGAAAAAAATTATTATATTTACTATTTTTTCTATACAAAATCTTATTTTCATTTTATCTTAAAAACATTTTTTTAATTTTTCATTAAATATGTACCTTAATAAAGCAAAAATAAATATTTTTTAATAAAAAGTATTATAATTGACATTACAAACATTACAAATAAGTTTCTTCATTCTATTAATGCATACAAATGTATGTAATTGTATTTCTCTTTTTTTTCAAAAACAAAACAAATGTGTTTTTAACTATACAGAACTCAATATAGTCACCAGCCAAATTGTGTTACGCGACTATACAGTCGAACTGCCAGTTTCTAGCTACGCTGTTTTGAAAACTAAAAAAAAATGTTTACGTCAACTGTAAACACATCAACTGCTGTGTTTCAGTCGCAAGTTCAGCAGTGTGTGTGTATGAAATGGAGTGAGTCGGCTGCTGATTCTTTTGACTGCTGAAAAAAAAGTAAATTCTGTTACTGTTTTTTCAGTAACTGTGCGCATACAGTTCAACTGATTTAAGTATGAGTGTGGATGAAAATTGATGCGTCGAACTATTTTCAGTATAGTTGCCTGTCAAAAAAAAAACTGGCGACTGAATTTTAAACACTGGTATTCACACATAACAGCCTGCAACAATGGCAAGTTATTTCAAAATTCTTAAAATTGAAAATAAGTATGTACCAAGAAAAACAAATTTTATCTTTTGTGGCACAAACTACAACCTGGGCCTGGCTGGGAAAACTATTTTGTATGGAGTTTTTGTGGCTATAGCAGGAACATTTTGTCGGGAAATAGTATTCAAATATAATAATTCTTCAAAATAATAGTAAAGAATGAATACTTATGTGTTGCAAATGCTTTTTGATACGTTTCATGTTGATTTTATTTACTGCAGTACATATACATATAAAAGGGCAGAGCCTAGTCAGGCCCAGGTGGATACAATATACACAACATTTTTATTACGCCAATTGCGACGCCGACGGTGTTTAAATTTTTTTTCTCATTTTCTTGTAAACAACACTTTGATTCGGGAATACATAAAGTAAGTGCCGGTTCACACACGTCAAGTTTGACTCGTCAAGTCTTGAATTTTTAGGAGAGACGGGAAAAGAAATGGCCTTTTCTTTTCCCTTCTCTCCTAAAAGTTCAAGACTTGACGAGTCAAAATTGACGTGTGTGAACCGGCACTAAATAGATGGCAATAGTTGCCCGTGTAGTCAGGGGGTTAGATACTAAAACAAAAATTGTGCTACATTTTCAAAAAATAAAAATATTTATTGTTTTTATCTTATTCTAGTTTTAATTAAAAATATGGAAAAAATTGATCATATATTTTGCTATCAACTTAACTTCTTGAGTCCTCATCAGGATGGAAAATTTAAGAATTTCCATTATGATAAATTAAATCCTGAATATGAAATTTTATCTCGGAAGCAATTTTCAAATTTTGAACATTGCAAAACTTTGTACACAAGATGTGATTATTTTCTAGAGCAAAGTGTACATGGAGATATTCTTAAATTAGAACGACTTTTTAAGGAGTATCAAAAACTATTTGAACAAGAACTTAAATTGCAATTTGATATTATAAACGTCATTTGGATTCAATCTCAAAGATATTTAACGATCACAAGGTATGTTGTCTTTCCCCCGTATTCATAAGCGATTATTAAATTTAACAAACGTTAAATTTGGTAAAATTATTCTTTAAACCTTTTTTAAATTGATGTCCCATTATATCTTCTGTTTTGAAATATATCGAGCCCCTATAGCAAAAATAATATTACCAACAAAAATAAAATTTACAGGAGATTTTTTTTTAAATATCTTTGCTTCAAGTCTAGGTTTCGTTTGAAATTGCTTTTGCTCTTATTTCGTAACGGTACTTCCCAGAGATAGGAGATTTTTAGAAATGATCAAAAATTATCGATTTTCATTGAGAAACAAAAATCTAAAGTGTTGTTGGTTATATTAAGGTACATTAACACAAGGTAGACTCATTTGGGAGTGTAGACATGCTGCTCTATAAAAGGAACCGAGTTGTCAAAATTGTCTGCATATAAAACAATAATAATTTAAAGGCCCAAATACACTGATCAAAGTATTCATCAAGCATTGTGGTAGTTTTAGTGATGAAAAATTAAAAAATTTAGATAAGACGGCGAATATTATGTCCAGCACAAGGCCTATCTATCAGGTCTGCTTACTTGTACAAAAACAAAAAACGATTCTTTTTAGTTGTCAAAAATTTACTACCACATATACAAAGCAAAAAGAAAAAACGTGTATGTGTCGCATACCATAAACGTATACATGCACATGTAAACAACTTTTGACAACTAAAAAGAACATAAACAATGATCATCAGGCTTCTTGCGCAGACCTTTTCAATGGGCCTTGGTCCAGCACACGTACACGTTGAATTCGCCGGCTGGACAAGCATTTGACAAGTGTATTTGACCCTTAACGCACACATGTAGAAATTTTGTCTCATATACACGAAATTTGACGTTTGGGTTTTAATTGGGGAAAACAGCTGACAAAAATATGGGCTAACGAGTCTACCTTGTGTAAATATACCTTGGGTTGCATCATTTACACTATTAAGGTAGAAGTACATAACACGCGTTAGTGCGCGCGCGCTCTGTAGACTTCTGGCAAAAAAGTTAAACTAGTGTATTTTAAAAGAACAACCTACAAGCGTGTTAAGTACTTCTACATTTAGGGCTCGATATTAGCGTGAGATCCTAACCTTCAGTTACAAAGTAACTCGATTTTTTAAATTTATTCTACATTTAAAGCAGCCCATACACGATTCAATTCAATTGTCAACTGAGGCGGTTGTTGTCCAAATCAAAGCGTGTATGGCTTTGCCAATTGATTAGTTTGACGGTTGTCGAGTTGGTTGTTGAAAAATCAAAAGATTTTGATTTTTTTCAAATTGAATACTAAAGGCTCAGTTAGTCTTTACTCTATGTTGCGGTTCAGTAATTGTAAGTGACAGCAACAGAAAGTAAAGACTAACTAAGCCTTAAGACTTTAAATTCGATTGTACCAAGGTACATACATTATTAACACGAGGTAGACTCATTTGGGAGTGCAGACATGCTGCTCTATAAAAATAACCGAGTTGTCAAATTGTCTTCATATAAATTTAACACACACGTGCACAACTTTTGGCTCATATACCCGAAATTTGACGTTTGGGTTCCAACTTAGGTAAACAGCTGACAAACATATGGGCCAACGAGTTTACTTTGTGTAAATATACCATGTATTGTACTGTGTGTGCTCAAGTCTCTTGATTAACCTTCAAAATTAATGTTTGTAGTATTTTAAAAATTGTCTATTATTTCTTTAAATATTAAGATTAATTTAAAATTGTTGAAAGACTCAGTTCAAGGCCCATCTATCAGGTCTGCTTACTTGTACAAAAACAAAGAACGATTCTTTTTAGTTGTCAAAATTTTACTACCGCATATACAAAGCAAAAGGAATAAACGTGTATGTGTGGCATACCATAAACGTAAACAGACGTTTACATGCACATCTAAGCAAAATGTAAACAACTTTTGACAACTAAAAAGAACATAAACAATGATCATCAGGCTTCTTGCGCAGACCTTTACAATGGGCCTTGACTCAGTTGACAATTGAATTGAAACGTGTATGGGGCGCATAAGCCGTTATCGACAGTTATCGAAGCGTATACAATTAGCAACAAGGGGGGTTATTATGTAATTCGATTCGAAACGAAAATACT
The DNA here is from genome assembly GCA_949318255.1 of Pollenia labialis. Classification (NCBI taxonomy): domain Eukaryota; kingdom Metazoa; phylum Arthropoda; class Insecta; order Diptera; family Polleniidae; genus Pollenia; species Pollenia labialis. The sequence goes on from OX439142.1 coordinate 49,622,369, forward strand.
TTCGAAAGAAATTTCCGTATCGAAAATGAAATGGTATTTTCTAATCCGTTCGAAAGCCCCACAGATTTGTATTTGTTAAAAAAAAGGGAAAAACAAAGTGCTGCCAAATTTATAGCCGATAAATTTGACAGTACCTGTCAATATTGACAGAAATTTTTTGAAAAACAAGCGTTAATTAAAAAACGTTAAATTTTCCGCAAAATGTAAATATAAGTGAAAACTCAAAAAAAAAAAATAACAAATAACACTACGTAACAATTTTTTGACCAAATGAATTTGACACCTAATCTTTAGGTAAAATTTTCCGCTGAATCCGAATATGAAGTCAGAATTGTCAAAAGTAGAACAGTTTTTGAGATATTCCAAAATAACCGTTATTTGTGTTTTTAAAAAAGATGCTGTGACTGATTTCAATACGAACATTTTGTGCCCAATAGGATCCAGATCGGTGCAAAAATGATAAAGTTACAGAAGATTAATTGAATTAACCCACAACAAATAAATATACAAAGCTAAATTTTTAGTAACAATAAATATTAAAAATTGCTTAAAACTTTTGAATTTCTATGTGGGTTAATTTACTAAATCTTCTGTAGCTTTGTCATTTTTGTACCAACCTACATATGTCTTGTTGGGCGCAAAATGTTCATATTAAAATAATCTAATGTCGCATGCTATAAAACATTAAGATTTTTAAATCATTGGTTAAAAAAAATAACTTGAAAAGAGCAAAATTGAACAAAATCATAAAATTATCAATGAAGCTTGAACTTTTGTCCCCTGTAACTCTGTCATTTCTTGAACAATCTTCACTAGCAATCCATGGTTAGTTATTTTAGATATTTCACTAGAAAGAAAGAATTGCATAATTTTTGAAGATATTTGCATTTCAGTCATCATCTTTTTTAAAAACACAAATAACGGTTATTTTGGAATATTTTCTGACTTCATATTCGGATTCAGCGGAAAATTTTACATATTAGCTGTCAGATTCAATTGGTCACGACTTTGTTGAAATTTTGTCACGTAGTGTAATTATTTATAAAAATATAACGGTCTAAGAACATAAATTCTGTTCCATTGTGGTTGGAAGATAGCGATAAAGAAAGGGATGCAATTGCAGAAAGAGTTCAATGGAAAATAATACGAGATACATCCGACATTATGAGCCTTGATAATAGTACGTAAGAAAGATTTTTAATGATCAAATTTAATTATAAAAATACTATTTTTAGCTTCGTGAAAAACTTTCGGCTTAATAAAAATTCATTTATGTATGTAAACAATTGTATATACATATGTAGGGTGATTTAAAGCCACCTGAAAGATCGACAGTCATTGCACCTTTGATGAAATTAGCTTCAACATTAAAATGTTTGGTACAAGGTTGATACCAACATCAGATTGACCAAGATCGTCTTGTAGGACTTTCACACTCATCAATTTCCATATGCTTATCTGAGGTATGCGAAATAATCGAACAAAATATTTGTCCGAAGCATATTATCTTTGAAATGACTGAAGAAAAAAAGATGGAGGCAAAAATATGTTTTTTTTTAATAAATGTGGAATACCTGAAGTAATTGGCCAAGTAACGATGAGCATTTATACTTCAACCGAAAACAGACATTTAACTCTTCTCATACCTAGTAACATAGCACATTTGTAAAAATAGTTAATACAAAATCGATTAAATGAAAACTCACTTTTTTCCACTTTTTCAATTCACGATACGGTGGACCAACCGCATATTAATCCTTTGATAGTCTTTGCCACAAATCCTTCGATTTGCATTTAGCATTTGCAACATTGAGGTGCCTCTTTGCTCAATATGCATGTTCAATTATAAAATCAACCATCACCATATTCTGTCTTGGTTTTGTAAACATTGCTTTGTTTAAGCTTTCCCTAAACACAACCCAAATTTAAAAAAATTTTCAGACTAAAAACAAGGAGTTGTGTCAACAAACACAGTATAAATTGTGATTTCAAGTCACTCACAGTTCTGAATATAGAGGAAATCGTATATTTTAAATTATATTTTACACTTTTTGTAAAAAGTTTTATTTAATTACTTACATTTTTAAATTTTTTATTGTTTTCGCAAGCACAGCACCTTTCGAATAATTTACGAAAAATTTAAATGAACTGACATTTGCTTTCGTATTATATAGTTGCAATTGTAAAAGGGTAATTTAAATTATATTTTACACTTTTTGTAAAAAGTTTTATTTAATTACTTACATTTTTAAATTTTTTATTGTTTTCGCAAGCACAGCACCTTTCGAATAATTAACGAAAAATTTAAATGAACTGACATTTGCTTTCGTATTATATAGTTGCAATTGTAAAAGGGTAATTTATAATTTACGAAAAGGGGTAAAAAAAATCCCACAAAAAGAAAATATTTCCGAACGTTCGAAAATAAATTTTCGAAAAACGTACTACATAATACAATTTGTACGAATTCGTAAATCTTTTCTTTCGAATCGTATTACATAATAACCCCCAAGGTATGTACATATATTTATAGCTATAAATATACCTTAATTAGCAAGCTTGTGCATCATTAAACTTGATAATAAATTTTTCACTTTGATGTTTTGGAACTCAGCGATATCTTATACAAAAAAAATCTAAATTTTGTTATATTTTCAGGAGCGCAATATGTGTTAAAAAATATCCTGAAATCTTATCTCTTCAGGCAGAAAGCAGAGCTTTATGTAAATTTCAGTCAAGTTTAAAAAAAATCCGTGAATCAAAGTAAACCATTGTACTAACTTGTATCTATTTTTAACTTATTTACATTTATTTCATTAGCTATCTTTTAACTGAATATATGAAGAATATACAAAAACGTCATTCTGATTTAGATCACCGCTGTCTGCAACTTGATATGAGTGTTGAAAGTTCATTTATAAATGGCACTGCATTTTTAAATTCTTTGTCTTACATTACGAACATTTTAAATGATTTATTTGACTACTTTAATAGCAAGTTGTGCAAAATGATATGTTGGGCACAACTTATAGATCCGGGAGATTCAGTGTCCATAGAAGATTATATGAATTTGATTAAATCTAATAGGGAAAGTGATTTAAAAGAAAATTTAAGTAATTGCTATTGTTTGCGCGCAAAAAATAAGTGTTAAAAAACTTGTGCGTGATTGCTCTAATATAAGGATACAAATTTTAACGTTAGCATGAATTCATTCCATTATACATATATATTTTTGAGAATTAAAAAAACCTAAATAGGTAGTAGCTTATTTTAAAAATTTCGTTTGCGCAATAAATTTTATTTACATATGTCACGCACCCCTCATTTTTTTTTACAAAAAAAAATCAATATAAAACTTGGTTGCACTTTAAAATTGATCCTACCAAATTTGTATAAAGAAGTTTTCGACACAAACAGCCATAAAAACTAAAATTTCAGGCTATTTACAAAATTTATTGCAGCCGATTAATATTGTTAATAAAATGAACACAGATATACAAGTTAATAGCAGAAAACAGAATAAAGAAATCGAGGAACAAACCTTAAAACAATTGTTAGACTTAGAAAAAGAATTCCGAGAACATAATACATTAACGAAAACTGAAATGCAGTTGCAAAAGGAATTGGTAGCAAGAATGTGGATATTATCACAAAGATATATACTGTTGGAGAGGTAAGTTGCAGCTTAAAACATTTTCAAAACAAAAACTATTTAAAATACATGTTTATATACCTACACTGGCCAACAAAAGTTTATGAATGTGGACGAAGTCGTTATGTTAAACTCTATAAAATCCTTAAGAAATAGGAGATCCCTTTGAAAATTTCGGCGTAGGCCATTTGTTTAGTGCTTAATACAGGGTCCGCCAAATAACTTTTTTTTTGAAAATGCTATAAAAAAAACTACTGAATAGGTATTTTCTCAAATTTCTTTTTTTATTTGAAAGTACAATCCTTCCGGTTAATAATGGAAAATAATTTCATTCAAATGGGTGCCTCGGCTGGCCATGCAGTAGCCTACACGATCGGCACAATTTTTAAGCACATCGATTGTGTGCAGCTGTATTTCACCTATGGCTTCACGAATATTGTCCTTTAAAGCGGCTTTTCAATGTATGCGTGCGGGTTTTCTGTGCCCCAAATGCGACAATTTTGCTTGTTTACATATCCGCCAAGATCAAAATGAGCTTCATCTGAAAATATGATTTTTTTTTTTTGGTAAGTCGATCGCAGGCCCACTTAGCGAAGCGAAGACGCACATTTCCCAGCGTTGTTCAAGCATATTCACATCCATATTCGTTCAGCGGAAGGATAAAACTAATTATCTATCAAATCAGACATGAGCTAAGTGTTACCATTCACGAAATAAGCACTAGTTGAAAAAAAAGTTAGATGGCGAACCCGTTATAATAAAGCAAAACTTATAATAAAAAAATTTTGTGCTCCATAATATAAAATAAAATATGAAATAAATCTATTCGAACACTTGCACGTAACGCGTTACTTTACTTTATTTTGAACGAGCCATACTGTTGCATACCGTTATTATCTTTAGTATTTTGTAGAGTTGGGCAAAATCGTTATTTTTAATTTATCGTTTCGACAAATTCCAAAAATTAAAGGAACTATATCGTACCTTTCGATCATCGTTCCTGTTTTTTAATTGAAACAATTCGAACAAGGAATCAGAAAATTGCTCTGTTGTTCGTAGAAACGTCAACAGAAACGTCAGGTTATTATTGTTTTAGCGTATAAGTCGGTTTTGAGAAAAACAATAAAATAGGTTGACACATAGTATAATAAGTACCATTTACAATAAATTTTCTCAAAAACTACTCGATAGATTTTTTAACTGCAGCGTATGTATTCAACAAAACTATAATTTCATGGATTTACATGCAATAAATCCAAAGTTTTAATAGTTTTTTTAAATAACATATTGTCGTTTTGTGCTCCATATCAAATTTTATTTCGTATTATGATGTTTTCGTTGACGCGGAGCAAAGTAAGTCTATGGCAAATACAATGGAGTTAATAGAGATTTATAAGGACAGGTTGGTATGTTTTAGAAATGTGATATTTACTAAACTCTGTATTAATATTTAATCAGCCCAATTATGAATAAAAATTCCCCGGGAGTTTTTTCCCTTTTCCCATTGTTACAATTGAATTTACATAGGAAAAATGGGAGAAGGGAGAAAACTCCCGGGAAATTTTTATTCACATTTGGGCTGAATAAAAAGAAAATAAAATAAAAAAAAACTCTCTCCTGTAAGCCGCTGTAAGAATCTGCAGTTCTTAATGATATGGAAAGAAAATATATGTTACTTAGCGCAAATCAATATTTAACAATTAGTTTTGCTGTGGGCTTCATATTCATCTCAAGTTTCACATTGTGCCCAATAAATTTTAACTATTGTAACGGTTTATTTTGACCTACGTTGTTCATAATTCGAATGGCGCAAAGCAATAGTAAAGTATGATTTTGTTATGTTTGTGTGCAAAATTTGCTCCATATGCAAAAAAAATTTTCATATGTAGCAATATAATGTTCAATGAACCTAAAAAATGTGGAAATGTGGAGATTCTATACGAGATATCAAAAAATGGATTTGATTTTGGAATATGAAAAAGAACATTGATGCCATATATAATATATTCCTAAAATGGCGTGTAGGCTAAAACAATAATCACTTGACGAAATGACAAGCTTCTACAGTTTTGAGGAAAATACAACCCAGTCAGAGTATATTGTTTTTGTTATTTGAAAATGTTCAAACAATAATTAGATCAGGCTTTTGTGATAGTGAATCATGGACCTAGCGAATAAATATAATGGACAGTTAACAATTGGAAAGACAGTATTTTGTCGGGAGAAACGTAAATTATTCGAATTTAGTCAGATAGAAAATAATATTACTGCCACCTTTCTCATGAAAATCTCTAGCGTTATCAAGTTAAGCAAACCGTAAAAAAGCAGTATGATGGTCTGTGGTTGCTTTACTTAACGTTTGTCTATTGGTTAAAAAGAAGAAAGGCCACGTTAATATTCTGCAGAACAACTTATCCGCGAAAATTGGTTCTAGGTACCGGAACCACTCAAACAAACAACACCAGGCATAACCGAGCTGTTAACATCAACTTGAATTTATAGTAAAAAGTGCCTATTCTGAAGAAAAAATTTCGTTTCAAAAAGGCGGTTATCCAAAACATTCGTGCAAAATTGTTATAAAATGGTTGTCAAATTTGAAATTAAGCAAAGTCCAATACATACTAAATACGTTCCCGTGACAATTGGGTCTACGTACCGGAACGACTCGGAGCATCAATTGCGCCGACCAAAGATGTCTACTCAGCAACACCAATACAAGTCGAGCTGTTACAACAACAACAACATACTTAATAAAATTTAATTGTATGGGCTCTTTTGAAGAAAAGACTGACAGATCCCCAAAAAATTGGGATGTAAGTATTCCAAAACACATTGAAAGTGTTGAAAAGGAACAGGATTATGGATAAAATATTGGAAGAAGCTTTATTATATAATGAAATTTTCGGCCAACGTGCAATCGTTTTTTTAAATACATAAAGAATAGGTATATAGTATAAATTAAAGCTTCTCTACATAAAAATTTTGTTTCATAAATAATCCTGTATATTTTATACACTTATTATTTGTATTGATTATTTGGTAGATCTTTAAGTGTTAAGTTTACAAACATTCATGCACTTTTGCTCGCTAGTGTACATATAAGAATTCAACACAAATTTGTTTTTAAATACATTTTTGTGAAGACATAAACATTCAGACAAGATAATCAAACGATTTTAAAACGGTCGTTTTTAGAAAGTGTGTACTTTTGATTAAAATACTTAAAATGCGATGCAAACTGTCAGCCAGTGGAAGAACGTTGGAAGTTACTAACAAAATGATACAAACGAAATGGTTTTGCAACGTGGAATAATGTTTTAAAAGCCATCGCGATTGTCCGGTATACACGTTTTTTTGCTCTCCTGAAAAATAATATGGATATTAACGTCACAAGTTGCAGCCTTGCAATATTGCAAACACATAACAACAACCAGAAAGAAAATTATTTACGCACAACTAATTGTCTGTGTGGTTGTTGTTATATTTTTGCATTTTTGCTTTTTTGCAAGGGTGCAGCTTGTGACGTGAATACCCTTAATAATTTTGTAACTTACAACGTTATTCACGGCTGTGCTTGCAAAGTTTATGCAGCAAACCAATGTTTGTAAAGTACCTGAACAAATACCGTTAAAATTTATATTTATTTTTAAAAACATTTTGAGTTCTAAAATAATTTTTCACAAATCATAAGTTTTGTTTTGTGCAAATAATAATGACGAAAGTATATCTAATTTGATATTGGCATTAAATAACACATAGGCCCTTCTGTAAAACAATGTCATAATTTTTTGGTTGCTTTCTATAGAAATTCATACTGCGCTTTAAAATTTTCAACGCCACAAGATATGCAGCGTTTTAAATTTAAAAATTCAATATGAATTTGTGTGGAAAAAAATAAAAAAATAATGAAAAAGTTTTTATTTTGTTTTTGCTTACAATGTAATTTTTGGCGTTTCGGTTGCGTTTACAGAATTAGGCCCATAATCACTTTACGCTACTAGGCAGATATGGTTAATTTCTAGCACTGCGACTTATTAACACAAAAAAAATTAAATCTGCATAATACATGGGGGGACTTGAAAATATATACAGCCATGGACATTGAAATAGGACGTATGTACATTATTGTGGCCGTTAAGGTAGAAGTACATAACACGCGTTAATTCGTCGACGTGTGTCGTGCGTTTAAAAACTTTAGCGAAAAAAAATGGTAAGTAACACAACTCGTGTCATAAAAGCTATTCCTGTCAGTTGTTTTTTATTTGTTTACTTATTTGTACATAAAAACGGATTCGAAAATATATCAAGATTTCTTTTATTTTATTGAATCTGCTCTATTTATATATATTGTATGTTTTTAACCTCTTCAATAAGTTTTTCATCATGATTCACAAATTTGTTAAACTATTATATTTTATTGTCAGCTGTTTACTTGTCAAAAATATAAAACGCGTTAAAAAGTTCAAAGTTAACCAACTTTCTGGCGCAAACGCGTCAAAATATTTTGCATGTAACTTCGTCTATGAAATCCACTAGTTTAACTTCTTTTGACAGAAGTCTACTGAGGAGCGCGCACTACCGCGTGTTATGTACTTCTTTTTACCTTTAGTTGTATGAAGCATTTTTTTTATTCCTTATATTCGGTTCAGTTTTATGTAAAAATAAAAAAAAAATTAATAGGGGGCAATATTTTAGCTCTTCTAGTCAGCAACATTAGCCTCAAAGTGTTGCAAGTTGAATTTTTAAGCATTTAGTGAGCTATATTGCTCTGCATGAAAACAAAATCCATTAAGTCGCGCAAATTGCGATGCCAAATAGCGGTAAAATAGAGCAATTCTTTGCGTTCTCTTCAGTTATATTTCTAAAATAAACTGCTGTTAGCAGCGTTGCCGTTGTGACACTAAAGTATCACTTTTGACTCTTTTTCATGCCAATGACACTTTTTGTGACCCTTTTTTTAATCTTTCCCTTTGTATAATTTTAACAAAATTTATGACACTGTGAATCTTTTTAAAAAGTTCTCATGAGTTTTGTGAACATAGATATACAAATTTGTAGCATGTCATAACGTGTCATAGTGTCCACGGACACTGTTTACAAACAAACTTAAAGTAAAAACTTGTGAGTCCATGCTTTCCTCTCTCAATTTGCTCAAATTGGAGCTGGAGTAATGGACTCCAAGTTAAGAATTAATTACAAAATAAAGAAAACTTATTTCTAAAAAGTGATAAGCATTATCAAGGGTTGTTGACAGTGCTGCCAATTTAGCCATTTAGTGGCTAGATTTAGCCATTTTTCACCCTGTTTAGCCATTAAAAAATGAGTTTAGCCATTAGCCATTTTTTTAGCCATTTATCAACTTGTTTAGTCATAACATTTTTTTGCCGTTTTTCTTTTAAAAGAATAATTTTTATTTTATTATAAAAATTTATAAAAGTAAATTAAACATTTTTAACAATTAAAACGCCTTTAAATTAAATCATAATTTTTATAAATGTTGAAAATCGCTATAAACGATGTTGATGAAACATTTTTCAAAATAAAGAAACAGTATTCCAGTATTAAATTTATAAAATGGTACAATACAAACATCGGTGTTTCTTTTTTTAGAAATTTCAGAATTGACTAAAGTTGATCTTACTTCCATGAACTAATGCTAAAGTAGAGAGTGTATTTAGACAAGTAAACATCGTTTAAACTTTAAAGTAATTTGAGAAATAGGTTACATTTAGCAACAATTAATTCGATTTTATCAATTAGGTAAATATTTTCACCATTACAATAAAATATTTATACCCCCACCACAATAGTGGAGAGGGTACTATACGTTAGTGCTGATGTTTGTAAGACCTTCAAATATTGGTTTTAGACCCACCTTTAAGTATACCGATTGACTAAAACTCACTTTCTGAGTCGAATTAACTATGATTGTCCGGCTGTCTGACTGGCTGTACATGTAAACCTTGTGCGCAAAGTACAGGGGCCTGATTCTGGCAGTCGTGATCGAGTAATTTCTCGATTCGAAAGCAATTTATTATTTAATTATTTCAGTCAATACTGAACGAATCGGAATAATTTTTTCAGTGTTATAAAGCATTAATTTTAGTTTCACAATACTGAAAAATTAATTTCGATTCGTTAAGTATCGACTGAAATAAAATTGCTCTCGAATCGAGGAAGTACTCGATCACGACTGCCAGAATTGGGCCCCAAGTTGCAGTTTTGGAGATTATTTGATAAAATTTGGTACGTAGGTGCTAATGTGGTCAGGTTTAGCCGACTATACATTCTGACTTGTTTTTTATTGTAGATCTGATTCAAAACGTTGGGTAAATATTGTCGTGACTATGATTTACCTCAAATTTTTTAGAACTAATAGACACGAGTGATTCCTATGAGATGATCAATAACGACATCGAATTTATTGATGATTTAATTTATTAAATATCTATCAAAATATTAGATAACGTTTATTCTTATTTAACAAACTTAACTTACAATTTCATCGCAAACAAATTAAAATGAATTATTTCTGTTTGTTATTAAATTTTAATATGTTTTTATTTAAAAATAGCTTTTAGCCATTTTTAGCCATTTTCCCCGTAAATTTAGCCATTTTTGGTCACAAAGTTTTGGCAACACTGGTTGTTGTAAAAGTAACTTCTATATTTTTGATAATATGACTAAAATTGAAATGTACCTGTGAATTGTTTCTTTGTTTTAACGTTGATTTATAATTCAAAATATGAACCAGTGTGCGCCATCCCTAAAAATAGTTGGTAGGTCAAACCAAAAATATGCTGACGATTTGACTTACTTTCAGTTAATAAAATATAATCTTTGCATATAACTGTCATTGTTTTTCACATAACTGTATCTAATAAAAAAAAAAATTAGAAATACATTTTTTAAGATATGTATGTACGGAAACCCATTTTATCGTTTTCAAATCGTTTTGCACCCATACCTGATTATACTAATTGCCTATTTCACTATATCACTCAAACGCATACGTTCGCACAAATTACGTGTAAAACAAAAACAAACTAAGAATTTGTTTTACATGTAAAACTAAATAGGTACATACATATGTATAAAAAAATTTCCAAGATTTACGGCCAATTTTGTTTTTAGCAGTTATAACTGATAGTTAGTTATAACTGAACTTGGTGAAATGGCAGAAAATCTAACAAACTTTCTTATAGGTACATAGGCATTTAGTTCTTTTTTTATATTTAATATAATACAATTGGCCGTTAAAGTGCAAACAGTTTAAAGACCGTATGTAACTTTTGGAAAAAAGGTCTAAGGGGCATTATAACAACTTGGCTTTATATGTAGTTAAACCAGTGTTCGAAAATAAATAGAACATTATTTAGCGCTTGGCTCTCACACCCAAGAACGATACCTATTTTTTAGTGATTGTGTAGACAAACACACCCCTAAATACCGTTCGTAACTATTTTCAAGAAAGAGCCGAACAATATATACAGCCCAATTATGAATAAAAATTCCCCTGGAGTTTTCTCCCTTCTCCCATTTTTCCTATGTAAATTCAATTATAAAAACGGGAAAACTCTAGGTTAATTTGTATTCATAATTGGTCTTCGTTACAACAGAACAATTGTAGTGATACTGTAGGCCCTAATTATATTTTAATGTTCTATAATGATTCTTTATTTACATTGATAAAGAAATGAACAAACAATTTTAGCACGAAAAGCTTGTGTGTGTATTGTGTAAAATTATTTTGTTTGGTTTTTATAAAAATGTTTGGTTTTTTACCAACCAAAAGGGACGAACATAAATGAACCGAACCGAACACAAAGTTTGTGATAAAAAAACCGAACGGAATTAAATGTTCTCATCTTTGGTTGAGTTTGATAAAAACAGAATTATTTTTGTGTTCAAAAGATTACAAACATGGAATCTGGATTTCTTTTAATGATTTTCTACACAAACACTATAAGCGTTTCTGTTTTCTACAAATCTACTGAACCGGACACTAAGGATTGATATTTAGTGATTACTTTCAAACACCGAGTTAAACGTTTATTTTATCGATTGTCTAATGTTAAAATATAATTTTTTTTGTATATTTTAAAATGAGCGGCGTTGCCTGATTTCGTTGCTGGAGCTTTTTTAATTTAAAAATTTAATAGTATAAAGTCATAGAGATAAACTATACATATTTATAAATTTCTCTAAAGCACTGGACCCTGCTGCCGTTATCCGGAAATTTACTCTGGCCCGGCAGAAGATACCCTTCTTCAGGAATTTTTGGAGAAATTAAAACTAGTACGAACTTCTAAGTATATATACTAATCTTATACATTAATGTGAATTCTAATTGTTTTTTTTTTTGATAGTTGCCGCATAGGTAGTTCACTTTCTGAGCTCCGGAAGTCCTGCATCGCTTTTGATAACTTATGCGCCTATTTAGATATGACTGTTGAAAGTCCCCTAATAGTTGGAGATGCTTTTCACAAGCCTATAACATACTTTATAGAATTAGTTAGTGATTTATTTAAATATTTTCATGCATGGCTATTAAAACTAAAATATTCTTCACACCTATTCGATCCAGCCAAAATAGATAGCATAGAGAACTATAAAAAAGAAACTGAAATATCTGAAAACTTTGAAGAATACCTAAATGTGGGTTTAGCCTACTGCATGTGTCTCCGACCAAAGGCTAAAAGCTAAATTTTAGAAGCTTTAAAATAAAAAGAAACTATGCCTGTTATTAACAAATTTATGTTGCACACTGTTAATCTAAATTTTGTAAATTAATTTGAATAAAAAAATTCTATTTTTACGTTAACACAAACACGAAAATTTTTTTCTTAATAAGCCTTCATAAGGCTTTAAATTTATTTTTTTGTATTTGGAGCAGATTTTGCAGTATTGTATGTTCATTAAATAATAATCCACAATGTTTGCAGCATAATTATCCCACTTGTTTTCGCAGTTGGCTAAAAAAAAAAACAAATTGGTCAGACATATTCACAAAAATTTCACTTTATTTTTACAGTACCTTTTGTGGTTGACAAATAAATTTAAAGTCTTGATTCAACTTATTTTTCCCTTAAAACATTATATTAGCGAAGTCTTCTGGCTTCACGTTCAGATTCCAACAATGTCAATATATCACCTTCACGTACGGGTCCCTTAACATTGCGAATAATTTGACGGTTTTGCTCTCCTAGGAACTCAACCTTAACTTGTGTACATTGACCCTGGGAGCCAGTACGGCCCAAAACTTTGATGACACGTGCCCAAACAACTGGTTTATCCATATTTATTTAATAAAATTTGTGATTTTCTTAAAAAAATTCACGTGCGACACACACTCAAAGTGACAGCCGGAAACAGAAAGAACGTATTTTCGTTAATTTTTGGAAAATTTGTTGTTTGTTTCGGTAAGTTTTCGTTAAATTATTAAAACGTCAACTATATTCACCACAACACAGAGTTGTAGTAAGGCTTATACGAATCAATTATTACAGGGTGTTTTCCATAGCGTCTACAACTGATGTATCTAATATTTTTATATCTGCAAACGTCAAATTCCATGTTTGCAGAGCTTTTCTTCGTGGTGTGACGTTTACTGCCTGTCTATACCAGAGATAATTATTGCGACATATATTGCAGTAAATGTCAAAATTATGTTGTCTTTAATGTAGACAGCAATTTTTTGTACATATTTATTGCTTACAATTTATGTTGCAATAATTGTTAGTCAATTTTCGTAGACAATTGTTGCTTACATAAAACTTCAAATTTGGTTGTCAATTGAAAAAAAAGAACCAAAGGAGAAAAATAGAAGCAAATTGTGTGAGAAAGAAATTAATTTTGTGAAATGGTAGCAAATTATAATTGTAGTAAAATAATTAAAGAATTAAAAAAACACTAAAATAAAATTGCAAAAATTATTTTTATTTATATAATTTTTTCCTTATTCGATCTTTATTATTAAAATTAATTTGTTTAAGTTAGAGTTCTTTTTTATATAAAAATAATAATTTTGCTTTAACAAAAATAAAAAAATTAATTTTTATATTTAAAATGACCTCAAGCTTAAGGCCAGTTTACACGGTAATACAATGTATTACGACTTTGTAGAATCAAAATATTATGAAATTCTCTCCGTGCTTAAAAGAAAAAAATAAAAATCTGTTGTATGTATTTTTCATGTTTACACGGATGGTACAAGTAAAATCAAAAATAATAACATTAAATCAGACGGTTACATAATTTTTACAAAAACAACATGAGAATTTTCTGAGTTGATTTTAGATGTTTTTGTAATTGTATAAAAATGCTACCACCTTCAATATACTCTGTTAAAATACACCTCTGGTGTGATGAAAATACATAAGTTTCTAAAATAGTTTAGAAAAAAATCATTTACCGACCGCTTGTCAGATTTTGTGTTCGTATTCTCTCTTACTCAATACGTTTTGCTTTTACATGGTATGATTTTTCTCATTCTACATAATGTCGTAATACAATGTATTACCGTGTAAACTAGCCTTTAAACAAATTAATATAAATTTAAATTATAAAGTGTTATAAGAAAGAATTTATATTAATAAAAATAATTCTTGCAAGATTCCGCCAGTTTTTACACTGCACCTTCCTCCTTGATTTTTTTCAAACTATGAGTTAACAGAAATACGTTTTCCCATGCCTTTAACATAAGCTGAGCAATAAGGAATATTGCTCTTTTATTCTGCCGACGTTATTGCCAACTTGCTGAGATAATTATCTTTAATGTAAACCTAGGGTTAAGGCCATGTCAGACAAAAATTCATCGCTATGTGTGGCGTTTCTAACTTTGACAGAAAAGCGTAACGCAAAAGGCAAGGCGAATTCAAACAGGTAAACTCATCTCTACAACTACAAAAAGCCCCATGTATTTTGTTTATACAATTTTCTGGTTGGTTGTCAAAATTTTTTTATTGCAAATTAAAATTATCACTTTTTTATAAAAGAAATTAATAAATTCACTTCAATCATTCGCAGTTTTGAAATTTTTTATTATAAAAATAATATTTTTAACACTTTTCATTCAACTTCTTCTTAAAACAAAATCATATTTTGACGTTTGACCATATTTTTTAATTCGCCGTGGAAACAGCTGATGAACGGCTGACGAGATGAGTTTACCTGTTTGAATTCGCCTTGGCAAAAGGTGTAGGTCACAATCAAGGCGAACTCATAACATGTAAGTGCAACTCTACAACTGCAAAAAGCCCCATGTATTTTGTTTTTGCAATTTAATTGATAGCTGTCGAAATTTTTTTATTGCAAATTAAAATTATCACTTTTTTATAAAAGAAATTATTAAATTCACTTTAATTATTCGCAGTTTTGAAATTTTTTTATTATTAAAATAATATTTTTAGCACTTTTTAATCAACTACTTCTCAAAACAAAATTATATTTTGAATTTTCTCAATTTTTTTTTTAATTCGCCGTGGAGACAGCTGATGAACGGCTGACGAGATGAGTTTACCTTTTAAAATTCGCCTTGGTCACAATAAACACTTTTGTTAAAAAAGATAAATACAAAAAATTGCACTAGCAGACTGTCAAAGCGCATAAAAAGATGAGAGTTGCCTTAATTTTCGCTTCGCTCATTGTTAAAAGTACTTTACGTGACATGTTTCGTATAAGTATTTACCTTTTTTAAAAAGGCATTTTGACAATTGCCGTCTCAATTCTAGCAACAAAATGCCTTTTTTTTCTATTGCTGTAGTACTGAGGTCACTTATGCGCCCATACACTTTTCAATTCAATTGTCAACTGAGTCTTTCAACTGAATTGATACTTGGCCACACACTTCTTCAACTGAATTGAAAGATTTTAATTCAACTGTCAAATTTAAATTTATTTTCTCTCCAAGTATCCATGTTTGCCACCAATGTCATTTTTTTATTTAAAATTTTATTGAAATTTAAGACAATTTTAAAAATATTTCACTTTATCTTTGCAAAAAAAAATTACAAACATAAATTTTGACAGCTGATCAAGAGACTTAAGCACACACAGTACAATCGAATTGAAAGACTTGGAGTCAACTTGAAAAAATCAAAATCTTTTGATTTTTCTTCAACCAACTCGACAACCGTCAAACTAATCAACTGACAAGGCCATACACGCTTTGATTTGGACAACAACCGACTCAGTTGACAATTGAATTGAATCGTGTATGGTCTGCTTTAGTAATACATTTTGACTCCACGTCTACAACAGATATATGTTATATGATATGTTATAACATGATGTTATAAAAGTGTTGTTAAAACATTTCCATTAACAACCGTGTTATAACATGAGAAAAACTGTAACATGATGGATCTACCCTAAACACTAACATATTACTGTTTATATTTAGCATTTCATGTCTGTTGTAGACTTTGTGATAAGTGTGGACTTCAATATTAGTGTGGTTGCAATATCATATTAAATATTGTTTTCATAACAGGATCTACAATTGCGAATAAGTGCGATTTTATATCTGATGGAACATTGACAGAAAACGAGATCACATTTAATCTTAATATTTGATAAGGGGAACCCGTATTTATGAAACTCGTACAGTAAACTTGTGTCGTTTATACACTATTTTTAGTTTATTCATTTTTTTTAGTTTAAAATACTGTTCTTTTTTATATGTATATATTTTTCACTTTTTCTATATACTATGTACATTTTATTGATTTTGTTTTATATGAATGTATTTATGTAAAAAATTTAAACAATTCATATCATGATCCCAACTAGTATAGGCTGTTTGTTGGACGATTATGTTTAATATACATACAACTCCTAAAGAATATGTTGATGATTACCTGACGAGTAACAATAACAAAAACATCAATTAGCTTGTGTAACAGTTTCTCCTGTGCCAGGAATCTTCTGCGATTAAAAGATAAGCGAATGGAAATTATGTTTTAAGTATTGTGAAACTTAAATTAATGCTTTACAACACTGAAAAACAATTCTGATTCGTTCAGTATTGCTTGAAATAATCAGATACGACTGCCAGAATTAGGCCCCAGATATTCATGGCTATTCTAAATTACACTACATCTTCATGCGCTATCGATTTGAACAAGACATGAACATAACGCCGGTAGAGCAACGGTATTAATTTGTTCATGTTCTTGCATATGGCGAATACGTTTTGATGTTCATGTTCTGATTATTGCTTGTGTTTGCTTGTTTATTTTTTTCGGTTGTGTTGTTGTGGACAGAAAATTACATTTTAAGGCACCATGTTCGCCTTAGACATATCGCAGCACTTGAACGCAATATGAACATGAATAGTCTACACCAAGGCGAATTAACTACAGGTGGTGTCGAACCGCCTTCTGATTTTGACAGTTCGGACCTATTTGTTTTGATTTGTTAGTGTTTTGCTAAGAATGGTTGACATTTCGAGCCGTAAACACTAACAATGCAATGCAAAACCCCTTATGTTCTTTCTGTTGTTTTTGGATTGTTGTAGTTGCGACACCACCTGTAGTTGACAACTATAACTAGGTACAATACAAATGGAGGCAAAATGAAATCATCAAAGTACAATAAAATTAATTAATTTGTATTGTTCATACCCAATTTTATGGAATATATAATAATATTATAATTAATAATACAGGCGGAACAATTTAAAATCTAAAACCTAAGAAATTGCAAAGGAAATGGGTATCGCATTGCAACTTTTCGTTTTGACGTCATTTTCAAACGAGCAAGACATTAAAAAAAGTCGTATATATCGTTAAAAATTTTATCTATAATACGAATACAGAAATTCAGAAAGTACTTTAATGTGTAAATGTAATGTAAACTTACTTAACTCAATAAAATTTATTTTTTATTTTATTAGAAAATAAACAAAAATCAGAAAACAGAAAAGTCAAGTAATTCATTAATTTAAATAACTTGTATTTGTCTTAATAAAAATTTATAGATACATTGGCTAAAACAAATATGTAAAAAAAGAAAAACTAAAGGAATTAAAAATAAAATCAATATTTAACTACATGGGTAATTCGAATTAAATATAAACAAATTGTTATATCAATAGTTCATTTATTACTCAAACACAAGAAAGAAAATTTCGGTTTAGTTTATATATATATTTTCAAAATTAAATCGAGAATATACATACTACGCATTTGGAATATCGATATTATAAGGAACTTTTTTTCATAAAAAAATGTGTTTTGTTGTTCATTTATTTTAAGCCATTCTTTCCCCATAAATTTATTTTGGGATTGTCATTTGCCTTATATGACACACCCTTTTGAAGTTGCAAAAATTTATAATTTTTCTTCCGAACACTTCCATTACCTTTTGACATTTATTTTGACGTCTCTGACACGTAACACGATTCCATACGCAACACAACTTCGTTTTGTGTATTTTCTCTTTGCGCATTCGGTTTTCATACGTTTTTCTGTTTTCGCTACTATCACATCATAAACGGGTGGATTGTATACAAGCCGCGAAATAGGTTTACAAAATTTGTTGTTTTTAAGTAGAAATTAACTAAACTTAAAATGAAAAATTATATGTTAATATTGTTGTTGGTGTTGCCCACCATTATTTGCACATTTAATGCACGTAAGTTACATAAAACCAATTTTGTTTAAAAGCCATTTGTGTAAAAATCAAAAAGTGCAGCAGTGAATGATTGTGTGAGGTTTTCGTAGTGTTTTGTCGGCTTTGTTGTTGCAGCAACAAACGACGTATTTTGACGTGGCACAGATTGACGATGGTGTTAAAATGAAAGTTTAATTTATTTTTTTAAAGTAATTTTGAATAAAAATTTCACGAAATAACAAAATTTTGTTATAAATTATTTCAAGTTCATTGTTAGTTATAATGTGGTGCATATCCCAATGTTTTAGATAATTGTTTTAATTGGGAATTTCACGTTTTACCATTTTTAGCCAACAAATATTCAGCTTTTGCTGAAGATGCCGTTGAGGAAGATATTATTGAAGTTGATGGAGAAGATGGTGCTGTAACAGGTGAAGATGTCGAAGCAGATGACGAATCGGACTCAACACAATCAACATCTCCTTATGCTGACACTATTTTACTGTTCACGAAACCCACTTACAATCCCGGCCAACAAATGGACTTACCCGGAGGCAAACCAGTTGAATTCTTGATTGGGTTTACCAACAAGGGTCCCAATGATTTTGTTGTTGAAACTGTTGAAGCTTCTTTCCGTTATCCCATGGACTTTAACTACTACATTCAAAACTTTTCAGCTGTTGCCTATAACCGTGAAGTTAAGTCTGGCCTTGAAGCCACTATTTCCTATTCCTTTATGCCTTCTGACCAATTCGCTGGCCGACCCTTCGGTTTAAATATTGCCATGAACTATCGCGACTCCAACGGTGTTCAATACATGGAATCTGTCTTTAATGAAACGGTTTTAATTTCCGAAGTTGATGAAGGTTTGGATGGTGAGACTTTCTTCCTGTATGTCTTAATGGCCGGTATTGTTGTTTTGTTGCTGGTTGTTGGCCAACAATACTTGTTGGGCTCATCGGGCAAACGAAAGCGCACAGCCACAAAGAAAACTATTGAAACTGGTACTACCAGCGATAACTCAATTGACTACGAATGGTTGCCCCAAGAGACTTTGCGTGCTTTACGTAAGTTTACTTGAAAATTATGTATAGCAAATTATTAAAGATATCTTATATCAACATATATTTACAGAAAAATCTTCCCCTAAATCGAAGACACCCAAAACATCTCCCAAACCTAGCAAACAAAACAGCCCCAAGCAAACACAAAGTCCCAAACCCAAGAAGGCTGTCAAACAACAATAAGACTACTTAGCGTGTTTCATATTCTCTTAATTTTTAATTTATCATTATTAATGTATTTTCATTTTTTGAAAAATCCAATTTATTAAACATTTGCCTCTCCAAAATGTTAGAGATTTTGTTACGGAAGAGAAAATTGGTATTTTTCCTCACAACCTGTTAACACAATTGAGAGCGGACTTTTATAATTTTTTTTTTTGTATAATTTTAAGTAATTATTTTTATATTGTCTTCATTTATAGAAGATTCACCCTGATTATAGAAAAATTGGTAAAAGTCCATTCAACATAACGCTGGTTGTTATATCTTTTCTTCGTGTTGAATGTTTAATTTAAACGAGTTTAAGTTTTTAATATAATTCATATTGTAAGTCAGAATGAATACTTGACATTCTATTAGAACAACTTTAGTATACTTTTTTAAATAAAAAAACTTGTAAAAATTTAAATTGAATTTATTATTTTTCTACAAGTAATAATAAAATAAAGTGATATGAATGATAATTTCTAAACCAATAATTTAAAAATTAGTTTTAACGCATGGAATATGTTGAAAATAGGGTAGCCGGATTTTAAATTCGGAAAAACAGTACAACGAAGCATTTGGCCTAAATGTTTTTAATTTGAAGACAGGAAAACCATAACATTCCTGTAAGCCATATAAGAAAGGAGAAAAGAATAACTTAGCTTAAAACAATTAACTTGTTGATTGTGTAAGTAGGAATTTCTTTAAGCATATTGGTATTTAAAGCAATTTTCACCACACACATATTTGCACAAATCATATAGAATTTGAGAAAATGTATGTGTCCTAAGTTAATTTTCCAATATCAAACAATTTTTAAACTATTTTCGGACAATTTTACCAAGTTCAACTATAATCTATAAAATCCAAAAAACATAGTTTGGTGTATTTTTATTTAACAAAATCTGAAAATAGTAAAAAACAAGTTTCAATAAAATTTATACGCTGAAGATTTTCAATAAAATTTTTGTAAAAATTAACGTAGCTTTTCTTTATTTCAAAAGTAGTTTAGGTAGAGAAAAGTGGTCCTGAAAAGAATTAGGTATTTTTATAAATTTTGAGCACGGAAAATTTTTAAAATTTGTTCGTTTTCAATTTCACGTGATTTCGATTTCCAGAACTTCACAGAATATTAAAAAAAATTCTAGGAATTAAAGATAATTGTGTTGGAATAAGTATTTATTTAGTATTTAAAAAATATAATATTTTAAACAAAATTTCGATTTTGTTTTTGTCTTTCTCAGGTGCTTAAAGGAAAATAATATTGGAAATCATATGTCTTAAAAATAATAACATGAAAATATACAACTGCTGCGAGTCACCCATTAGAATTAGGATTTCTACGGCGTATTTATGAGAAAACAATGACCAAAGCGTAAAAAGTCTTATTATTTTAGAGCTTTTTTGTTTAAAACAACATTTTTTTAAGCAATGTACTGTTAAATACTAGGATATTTTCAAAATATGACTTTAACAGGGTTTTTCTTAATATCTTGGTTTTTTGTAGACTGAACAAAAAAAAAACAGTACAAAGTGTAAAAAACAGTACATTTGAGTACTGTTTTGGACATAATGCATAAAGCAGTACAATTGCAAAAAATCAGTACATGTACTGTTAAAAACAGTACGTATGGCAACCCTGGTTGAAAATGTGAAATACGCGTTCACACTTAAGATATCTAACATCTTAAAATCAATACAAAATGTCACCATTTTTGAAAAAAAACTTAATTTTTTTAAATAATTTTTTTCTACAAAAGAGCCAAAATTTTAAAAGATAACACCAAAATGTATTTAGAACTTATTTTGTTTAATAATATAAAAAAATCAAGTAACATAAGGCTTGTAAAAAAGGAAAAACTCGAGAAATGGTAACGCTGCTTTCAAACCAAATGTCATTTTGTCAGTGAAGCCACAATAATAATATGGCCACTTTTCTCGTGATTACACTAAACTAACGGAAGATGTAGAATGAAATACAAAAAGGTTGTTCACGTCAGAAGTTGCACCCTTGCAAAAAAGCAAGCACATAACAACAACCACAAAGAAAATTATATACGCACAACTAATTGTCTGTGTGGTTGTTGTTATATTTTTGCACTTTTGCTTTTTCGTTTTTGATGTGAATACCTTTAATGAGATAGGCACATTTTGTAAAGATGTTGAACAATTTTGATATTTAGCCCTATGTATTTCTTATGGGAAAATTCCAACATCTTCGCAAATTAATGTTAGATGTTGACTAGTGTGAAAAGGCTATAAGGTTCAAATTTTAATACACAAAAATGTACGTGAAAAAAGTCGTCCAATATTTTTTGTCAGATATTGTGTTTGAAGTTCTTTATCGACTTATGTAAAAATATCCCAAGTCATGGAAAAAAAAATTCAAGTTATAGCCATTGTCACGTCCGAATTTTTTTTTCAATTTTGTCGTATACGCCACTTTTTGCGAAATATTTTTTAGTTTGTGGGATATAAGCCAAAATAAGGTACATATTAAAAAACTACATGCACGTGTTTCACCAATATGCATTGAAAATTAAATTATCAGGTATGTTCTAGGTTTAGACTCGAATTGAAAACGAAAAATTTTTTGAATCCGCATAAGTCATAAATTGGTGTTCTCAAATCCGCATGTTTTTGTGTATTCGAAGTTTTTGTTCGAAAAATCATTTGTAAATCAAAAGATAGCTAATTTGCTATCCGCAGCATGATAGCAATGTCTAATATTTTTTAAAAATCGTTAAAGCTGTAAAGAATCACAAAAAAATCGCTAACATGGCTAAAATTCTCGAAAAATTACAAACTTTTAAACAAACACTAAAATTTATTTGAAATCTCTAAATGGGTTAAAAGAACAAAATGTCGGAAAATAACAAAAAAAATTGCAAAAATAGCGAAAATTCGCGAAAATTTTTAATATTTCAAACCAGCCCTAAAATTGATTTAAAGTCCCTAAAACTATAAGGAATGGCAAAAAATCGGTAAAAATTGCTAAATTCAAGGAAATTCGCAAAAATTTGCTAACAGCGGCATGATAGCAAAGTTTACTGTTTATTATTAATCGCTAAAGCTGTAAAGTATCAGAAAACTTACACGACCAAATAGCTTATATCGCGAAAAATTGCAAAATTTTAAACAAACCCAAAAACAAAGAGATCGCTAAATCGATTAAAGAATCAAATTATCTGAAAATAACATAAAAATCGTTTAAACAAAATTGGGTATAATTACATCTAAATCAATGAAAAAGTCGACTTTAAATTTAGGGTTAGTAAGGGCCTTTTGCGTTTTAGATAACGATATATTTTTGATTAAATTGGATTAAGAAGATTTTAAGCTAAAAGCAAGATTAATTTTTTTGTTAAAAATGTTATCACATATTACAATAAAAGTTGATTCGGTTTACTTTCACCAACCCATATCTACTCTAATTGAAAACGAATAAAAACATGTGGATGTGAAATGCAGAACACCAATAATGCTAAAGTAATCCACTTTCGAGTGGATTCGGATTCTAGAACACACCCGTATATAAATGAAAACAGTCGTAGTGAAGGCAAAAGCAAAAAACGAAAAGTTGAAAACAACAAAGAACATCGGCACCGAAGTTAACGAAGATGGGACGTTGTGTTTTTTCCGCATTTTTTTTTAATACATGTGTACATAAAACTTATACGTTTTATTTAATTTCAAAAAATTAAAAAGATTGTTAACAACTAGCATTTTGTATCATAATCTAATCATTTAGGAATCAGCTTCAAGAACAAATTACCCGTATATGAGCTCATATTTCAATCATAAATGATTCTCTCGTTGTGAGAAAATGGTACCCTACAGATGAATCACCTGAACGAATCATTTGTGATACAATTTTCTGATTCCTTTTTGATCATTTTAATGTTAGTTTTTCTAATCATTATTGAATCGTTTTTGTCTCATTTTTCAATCGTAAATTGCATAGTTTTTGATAATATTTGAAATCATTTTTTTATCACTCCCTAATTGCTTAGGAATCCTTTTTTGATCACCTTGCAATCGTATTCTGTTTGCTTGCGAGCTTCTCGCAGCAAAAATTTTCTATAATAATCGAATCATTTATGAATCAGCTTTAGGAGCAAAATACCCGTATATGAGCTCATTTTTCAATCTGAAATGATACTCCCGTTGTGAAAAAATTGTACCAAACCGCCGAATCATAATTATAATTTATTTTGAGTTTAATAAAGTTTTTTATTAAAACGTTTTCCCTAAGTCGTTTTATAAACAATTATAATAAAGTAAAAACAGTTAACAATAAAGTAAAATTAAAATTGGAATATAAATAATTAAAAAGGAAATAATAAAACCATGAATAATAACTACAATAAAGAATAAAGTAAAATAAAAGTTGAATGAAGAGAAATTTTATAAGTAATGCAAATTTTCTCTATGATTTTGACGAAACGAATGAAAAGAAATTCAAATTTTTAAAAATTTTAAATTCAAAAAATGTTTAATCATTTTTTAAACATATAAATGAATCATAAGTATATGAATCCTTTTTTAATCGTTCAAGTGATAAATCAGTTTTAAATTCAAAAAATTTATAAATAATTTTTTAAACATATAAATGAATCATATATGAAACCTTTTTCAATCGCTTAAGTGATAAATCCGATTTTAACCATCAAAACTGATCTGAAAAGAATCATTTGGGTGATTTTATCAAAAACTAATCAGCCAAATGCTAGCTGGGGTTAAGCATTAAAATAAATACATATGTATGTATTTATGTACACATGTATTATTAAAAAAAAAAGAATTTCGGAAAAAACACAACGTCCCATCTTCGGTAACTACGGGATTTTTTTAAAAGTTTCAGTCTGTCAAACCAAACACTTTCGAACATGTCGACGGCCGATGTTCTTTGTTGTGTACAACTTTTCGTTTTTTGCTTTTGCCTTTACTGCGACTGTATTCATTTAATGAATCAGAAGTAAAGGCAACGGTTTATTTTTGTCCAATTAAAAATGAAGATGTTGAAGTTGCAGCACAATCTTATGACTTTTACTATCTCAACTGCAGCTTTTTAAACGCTGGTTGAAGCCTTTTACGAAAATAGGCGTTTTAATCAAAAATACATTTTGTGCACAGCTTGATTTTTTTGTCAGCATAATCGATCAAATGTATCCACAATCGGAAGATTTATGTGCAAATTCCGGCTCTGTAGGAAATGTGAAAACGCCTGTTCATGCAATCTTGTTGCCGTAACGATGCCACCTGCTTATTCCACAATGGTTCTTCTAAGACAAGTACATATTTACAAAAGCAGACATTTTTGCAGTAAAATTTAGTAAAACTTTGAAAGTCTACACGTAAGATAATACTCTCTGCGATTGAATTTGACGTTTGCTGATATAAAAATCTTAATTCTAATCTCACGTGGAGACCCTGTGTAAGGTACGGTCGCTAAACATTCCAAGATCAAAAAACGAAATTGTCAGAAAATGTAATGTTTTATTCAGACTTTGGAGACTGAAAAAGTCACTATTTAGAAAAAAATCAGCAAATCGGCACTTTGCTAATTTCGGAATAAAAAATCGTCAAAATGACGATAAATCGTCAAATCTAGCAGCCCTAACTGTAACTTACACGGAACTTGGCAACATTTTTAAATCCTCCTCTAATTTTTAAGAAGTGTTTCATATTTTACGTTTACAAAAAAATACAAATTTCGGCATTAAACAATAAAGTACAATTAGCGCAAGGTAAATTCAATTACAGGTGGTTGCAAGTAACAAATAACGACATATTTAGTGAAAATATCCGAATTTAAATTTTTATTTACTATTTTTTTTTATCAATACTACTATTATTATTATTATTTGTGGCATTTTGACAAAACATCTTTAGTCGAGATAAGATAGCAAAAAACTCGGTGAACATATAATTTTTATTAAAAAATAAAATAAACCAAAATTAAATAAAAATTTCGTTAATACCTAATACAAAATTTTAAGCCCCTTAACAAAAATTTTTTTTGTATGAAAATTCGTATGAATAACAATTATTTCAACTTTTTAAATTTGACTTAAGATGTTTGGTCAAAATACCACAGATATTTATGTACCTTATTGCGGTTTCAAGTGCATAGTATGCTTTCAGTTATCGATCTATTCAATATACTAGATGACTTCACAATAAAGACCTGCACAGATATATCTGTTAGTACTTATGATGTAACCAACAACATTTTTGATATCTGTTTTTTGATGAAAATCGATAATTTTTGATCAATTACACCATCACTTAAAATCTCATATCTCTGAGAAGTACCGTTGCGAAATAAGAGCAAAAACAATTTCAAACCAAACCAAAAGACTTGAAGCAAAAATATTTTAAAAATCTTTCTCCTGTAAAATTTTATTTTTGTTGGTTACATCATTTTTGCTATAAGGGCTCGGCGTGTTAATTATATGAGGCAAACCATATTGAACTTAAGGAAACTTTTTGCTAAGATTAAAGAAACTGTCATTTGCTTAAGCAAGGTGCGAATTTAATCGCACATTCCGTACGGAATCGAAATGTTTTTTTATTTGGTTTTTTTAAATACATTTAAAAGACTTTTTGTTAATTTTTGACAGTAGTTTAAGCAAGGCTATGCATATTATGGTTAGGCCTTAAGTATGTAATAGTATTTAATCTCTATATTGCCCTACATCATTCAATAAGTGGCCCAATCAGTGTGACCATATTAGCTTTTTTCGAGCTAAATTTAGCTTTATCTTTTCATGTTTAGCTTTAGATATTTCATTCAGCTTTAAGCTTTTTTTCGGCTTTTTTCAACAATGCATTTAGCTTTTTTAGCCTTTTTTTTTATTTATATTTGAAAATAAATAAAACAGTTTATCCAAATAAACTTATTTGTGATTTAGTTAAAAGAGTAACAGCCATATTCGTAAAAAGTTCTTATTTTAAGCTTATAGCATGTAACAACTATCAAACGCTTTTTGTCTAATAAACCTATAAAAATTTGTATTCATCAACGTACATTAACAGTTTTATTACTATTAACAGTTTGTGGCGATTTTGTGTTTAAGTATGGCAACTTTCTTTATATTTTACTGCCATTTTATTGCTAGTGATGCATGAAACTTCTATTCGGTTCACATGATATTCTATATTAAATTGTTTTTTATAGTTTTTTTTAATTGTACAATTAAAAAATTATTCTTATCAAATAAAACTACATTTTATTTGTTTCTGAACAAAATCTTGCCGAAAGGTATCATAAACACTTTTGTTTGAACCTTTTTTAAATATACGATAAGAAAGTATTGAAATAAAAAGTTTGTTTACTTTTTATTAACATCACTATTATTATGATTTGTTTATTTAAAGGCCCATCTATCAGGTCTGCTTACTTGTACAAAAACAAAATACAATTCTTTTTAGTTGTCAAAAATTTACTACCGCATATACAAAGCAAAAGAAAAAACGTGTATGTGTGGCATACCATAAACGTATACATGCACATGTTAGCAAAATGTAAACAGCTTTTGACAACTAAAAAGAACATAAACAATGATCATCAGGCTTCTTGCACAGACCTTTTCAATGGGCCTTGGTTTATTTTATATTTTTCAGTATTTTTGAACAATAATGCATTAAACACATTCACAACAGCAGGCTACACGAACACAATACCACAAATGCTGCTGGCTGAAATTTTAGTCGTGTAGTCAGCTACTGAATTATGTTGAAGACGGCAGCTACAATTGAAAAAATATTAACAGCTGTTTTTGTTTACTATGTCATTATATTTCAGTGGTGCCACTATCATTTTTTTTTTATACAATATACAAATATGTCTAATTGCAGACTCTTATACAAACTTAATTTAAGATTATAAATAAATAAATACTTACTTATAACACATTTTATAACGTAAAAACAAATGAAATTATTAAAAAAGATTTAAAATATTTTAATTTTGTTGTAACTAATAAACAATATTATTTTAACGGCAGATTAAACAAAAAATAAATATAAACTGCTTTTAAAATAAAAAAAAAATCGTCAACGCACGTGGTATAGGTCGTAAAAGTTTCCGAACATTTTGGGTACGTACGTACATGCATAAAAACTATGTATCAATGCAGCAGTGATGCAAAATGTTGTTGCTGGTGCGTGATTACCAGTTGCAGTTGTGTTGCTGATACTTTGCACAATAGCTGTGCAAAAGTTTGAATTTTTCAATTTTCAAAAGTTTAGTAAGCAAACATTAAATAATAATAAAAATGTTTTTTTACAATAACGATGACAAATTTAATTGAAAATATTGAACCAAAAAGTAACAGTTTTCTTATAAATGACAAGAAAAAGCATCGCAAAAGAATTCCTTTTTGTCAAAAAACTGAAGCAATAATTGCAGAACTATCAATTACTTTTTAAGTAAAAACTGGATCTAAGAAGCATTGTTATTATTAGAAACTACTTCGAAATATCATTCACATGATGTATTTAAAATTCCGATTTATTAGCCCGTTAAGAGCCAATTTTAAAAATAAATATTTCTTGAAAGATTTTTATCCAACACTTAAAATTTGTCAATATATTTTTTAAAACATAATCAGCCGTATTCATAACAAAAAGTTAGCCACAGTTTGTACACTACGTACAACGAGCTGCTAACTAGAATGCCAATTAAGCTTAGCACCTTGATGGCACAGAGTTAATTCATAACGAACTTTTCTCCATCTGCTAACTTTTAATAAATCAACTCTGAATTTTTATGATACCACATTGTATTATACAAAAATGCAACACGTGTTGCATTAATCATCGCTGAATTTGTAATTTTTTCCTTTTTTTGGTTTTCCCTTTACATATAAAAATTTAAAAAAGTTTTAAAATTAAAATAAATTAATTACAAGTCAGTTAATTAAAAAAAACAGTTAATTAAAATAAAAACAACAAAACTGTTTGACATTTAACGGCTGTTTTTCACAAGTATAAATTGTTTGCTTACTTCATGCCAAATTTTCCGTTGAATATGTTTAGGAAAGAAAACTTCAAGTTTTTATTTACAATATTATATACAATTTGAAATACATTAAAATTTAAATTTAAAATGAAAAAACTCAAAAATTGTACCAGTACCTAAATCAAGTTCTGAGTACAGACCAATTGCTTTTTTACCATTAATTTCTAAAGTTTTTGAGAGGCTAATGCATAACCAAATAACTCTTTACTTAAATAACAACTGCATAACTGCCCTGATAGACGTTGCTGAGGAGATAAGGAAAGAGGCTGATAGAGGTAATGTTACGTTTTTAGTTTTGCTGGATCATTCTAAGGCGTTTAATACTGTTGACCACGGCATATTGTGCCTTAAACTGGAAAGAATGTTTAATTTTTCGTCACCCGCAATTTGCCTTTTGTCAAAATATCTCAGTAATAGATATCAGTATGTTCAAACCACGTCCAAGACATCTGAATCACTACCCGTTACAAGAGGTGTTCCACAGGGATCAATATTAGGCCCACTACTGTTTTCGATGTACTCAAACGATCGTTAGTTTAAACAAAAAAACAACTAGTTTCAGTAATTTAATAAGTTATTAATGATAATATCTGCATTTGCCCCTGAACATATTCTTTTAAATCATATACAAATGTTTTAAATAATTGACCATATACATACATAACTTTAAATTGGTTGTCTAAAATAAAAAAATTTAGTTAAATGTATTTAACATGTCCATATTAATAAATAAAACATTTTTTTCATTATTTTTGAACATATTTCACAAAAATAATGGTTTATTAAAGGTTTAATAGACTATTTTTCGTTTATGAATACAACTTTAGCAATTTTGCCTTATATTTGGTTAATTAACCATTAATAAATTTTTATGAATACGGCTGTAAACCCCGTTTCAGACTCGGCAAGTTACTTGCGCAAGTAACTTGCGCAACTCTTGGTTTGTTGATGTGAGAGGCAAAGTCGGGTGAAGGGAAAAACATTTAAGTACAGACTTTATTGTACTCGGCAAGTTACTTGCGCAAGTAAAGCCTATAGTACACGGAATGTAAAAAGCCACATTCGTATGTGGTTCTGACGTAATTTTGTCGTCATCACACATCATGAACTTGCTATTGTGGCTTTGTAGTGACGTCAAAATTACGTCAGAACCACATGAGCATGTGGCTTTTTACATTCCGTGTACTGTAGGCTTAACTTGCCGAGTCTGAAAGGGGGTTAATAGTGTGACAGTGCAGAAGTAATCGCTTTTGCAGATTTGAGCTACAGTGCTGCAGGGAGAGAATAAAAAAGTTACGCTATTTTTCAAAAAAGTTGAAAATTTTTGTCAAAAGTTACAATTCAAAATATTTCTTGAATAAATAGTAAGTTTATATGATTTGTAAAAACCAAATACATATTTCTATTCAATATTTCAGTGATAATAGCAAGACTATCAATTATGAATAGAACAAAAGCATAGCAAGCATATGCCCACTGCATGAGAAAAGCACAATATGAATCCTGGCGTCCACGCTTTGCATTTTAATATTTATGTCGTTAATTATTAAAAAAAAAACTTAAATTGTGCAACAAACACATGATGACCAAAGCCTGTTCTCGATATGATCAACACATCTCTGTATATGAAAAAAGTGACGTATGAAAAATGCCCAAAACATTTGTGAGGGCAGCTTTCGAAGAAAGAGAAAGAAAACATTTTTGTGGTAGTGAATTGGCAATGTGTAAAATCAGGCCGTCGCAATCAAAAAGACAGAAAAATTCACAATATTTTCTGTCTCGTGACGCCTCTGTGTGCTCTGTGATAGTCAAATCACAGTTCAAAAGCTCAAAAGATACAAAAGTACTGAAAACAACGCGGGGGTACTGCGGTATTTTTAATATGAAAAAGTACTGAATAAAGTACCAAAGTACTGAACTTTTCAACATTGTCACTCCCAAACAGACTGTTCATCAGGGTTGTGAACTATTTCCAATCAAAAAGCGCTAAATCAAATTTAAATAAAATACTTAATGAAATGTTTAACAACCATATTTTATTAATTACACTGGTCGTCAAAAAGAAATCGTTTTAAATAAAAATACATATATGAAATACAAAGATTTTACAGCGCTTAATTCAATTCCGTTTTCAGTTTTTTCTGTCATGCCTAGTTTTTTTTATGAACTGGACTAATTTTCGACCGAAATAAGGCGGTTATAGTACATACATTTTATCATAATTTGAGAACTATTTGTGGGTTTTTGATCTTTTACAAATGATTATTTTCAAAATTATTTCTTAATTAGTGGCGACGATTTTTTCATGCAAATTAGTATTTACACATTTTTATCACTTATCAGAAATCCAGGTTTATTATGAATAAAATAAGACATGAAATCATGAAGATGTAAACTAGACGTGATTGAATAAACTATTTGTATTCAACTTGCTAAAGTCAATTAAAATCACATAATCAAGTTCTCTCTCTACACTGACTTTTTTTGTCTTTTGCCCAGCTGTGTTAATAAAACATTAAAGGCCTTATTCATTTTTATATAATTTTTTATAATTTTATATGAAAATTTGTTTAATTAACCTTTAATAAAACTTGAATGTTTTTTATGAATAAGGGGGTAAAAGTTTTAAAAGGCTTTTCTGATATATCAGGAAAAGTAAAGTAATATAATTTTAAATATACACGGAAAGAATTGGTTACTAAATCACCAGAAAAAGTAGTGACTCAAAGCGATATAAAATTAACTTAGCTGCAGCTAAAAAAAATTTATTTTTATTCTTTAGTTACTTAAAAATATAATGATATAAAAATAAGAAACTTTTGATAGATTTGCCTAACATGTCTTTCCAAATAAAAATTAATTAAATCAAAAACAAAACAAGTTAAAATCAGGAAATATTTTTTTGGATTTTCTTGTTTTAAGAAAAGAAATGGATTTCTTTAGAAAATATACATCTTTCCGTGCAATAGTATGCATTTCAGAGTACTATATATGAAAAGTATTTGAAAAACGGAAACAAATTTTGGATTAATGTGTCTTGATTTTAATGAATTCAAATAAAAGTACAAAAATGTTGGGTATCTATAAAAGCGCTAATTCAGCGCTCTTTTAAAAAAAGCGCTAATGGAAAAATATGCGCCTTTTCGACAGTTAAAAAGCGCTAAATCTAGGGCCAAAGGCGCTAAATTGGTAACCCTGCTGCCCATGCTGTGGCTGTACAAATTGCCGAGCAACAACAACAACACTAAAGAGAAGCGTTGTGATCAGGCCTTTCATACTAAACGATTTATCGCCATTTTGAAGATTTTTTGCCTCTAAATTATCAAAGTGCCTATTTTTTGAGAAACACGGTCATTTTTGGTTGTTTTTATATAAATTATTAATTTTGGGTAACTTGTTTCATTTAAAAGAGACAACTGTTATTAATTCAATACTTATACTTAAGGAAAAAATGGTTATATATATTCCATATATGCAGTATTTGTATTGTATGTTTAACCCAACCAGTGTTGCCAAGTGAATTTAAAGAAATAACCCCAAATCAAAAAATTACCCCCTAAATTTGTACTAAGTAAAAATAAAAAACCCCAAAATAAAAAGAATAATTTTTTAAATTTTTTTTTAAACATACATACCATTTTATTTCATTTAATTTTTTACATATGTATGCATGTAACTATATTTTAACATATACTTACATAAAAAAAGCTTTTAGAAAAACAGAATATATTATTATAACTCATTAAAAACGTCTAGTATATTTTTATCCCTCTCGTCCACGTGCATGTTTTCATAATTAAATAATTTAAGCTTTCATAAGACGGAATAAAAATTTGGTATTCATTGCTTAAAGAAATGAGCTTAAGGAAATGAGCGAATACATGTTATTTATATGAGGAAAACCATTTTGAACTTAAGGAAACTTTTTGCTAAGTTTAATGAAACTGTCATTTGCTTAAGCAAGGTGCGAATCTAATCGCACATTCCATACGGAATCAAATGTTTCTAAATACATTTGAAGGAATTTTGGTTAGGCCTTAACTCTTAAAGTAATACATTCAACTGTTGAAGTTGCCAGTTGGATTCTTATTTTATTTTTTATAATACTTAACATTGAGAATGCTCGCTCGACAGTTGAGTTCGTTAAGGTAGTGCCAGTAACGCAGATGCTATCCTACTAATATTTAAACATTTACTTGTAATGAAATTTATATTAAATAATCACCTTTAAATTCATTTGGATTTTTCCATTCTTTTTTGTAATTTTGAAAATATTTTATAAAATCAACCCTAAAAGATCCCCAAATGCTATTTATACACACTAAATTTCCCCCTAACTACTTTTTAGTCCCTAAAACTGACCCTAAACGCAAAGAAAAACCCCAAATTTGGGGTGAAAATCACTAACTTGGCAGCACTGGGTCACGCCAACAATCAAAATTGCCGTTACTGTTCTCCAAGAACCCGCAACACTCGATTGAAATATAAAAAACAATTACATTGCCCCAGGATCTGTTTGGTGTGAGAGCCTTATCTATGCATGACATAACTGGATACATTTTTTAAACTATCGGTTTTCGGCGCTTCCCAAAAAGATCAACAAAGCAACGCAAAAATTTTAAAAAATTCGGGAAACTATAGAAATTCGCAAAAATTTTACAAATTCAGTAAATTTGCAAAAATAGCGAAAATTCTCGAAACTTTTTAATATATCAAACAAGCCATTAAATTGATTAAAAGCCCATAAAATTATAAGGAATGATTAGTATTGTGGTAATTTTGTTGAACTATTTATGGTTTTTAATCCAAATTTTTCAATATTTTTAATCAGGCTTAAGTATAAGGAATGGCAAAAATTCGATAAAAAATTTTAAGTTAGCGGAAATTCGCAAAAATTTGCAAAGAGCTGCATGAAAGCAAAGTGTATTATTAATTAAAAATTGTTTAAGCTGTAATAAATCAGATAACTTACAGAAAAAGTCACTGATAGCGGGAACATGGCTAAAATTCGCGAATAATTGCAAACTTGAAAACAAACCATAAAATTTATTTGAAAAAACAAAATTTCAACAATTTACAAAAATAGCGAAAATTTTTAGAATTCGAATAAACCATAAAATTAAATAAAAGTCCATAAAAGTATAAGGAATCAGCAAAAATTCTGTAAAAATTGCTAAATTAGGGGAAATTCGCAAAACATCGCTAATAGCGGCATAATAGCAATCGTTAAAACTGTAAGAAATCAAAATACTTACAATACAAAAATCGCTTCTATCGCAAACATGACTAAATTTTGCGAAAAATTGCAAAACTAAATGCTATTATTTTTATACCCTTCACCGAAGGTAAAGGGTATACATATATAACTTTGTCATTCCGTTTGTAATTTCTACAATATTGATCCTACACCCTATAAAGGGTATATATTATGGGTCCTTATGAAAAGCCAGGTTTAAAACCGGTTGTCCGTCTGTGATGGGGACTTGGTTGGGGTATCTTTATGTCAGGTATTCTTATTAAAATTTTGCTATTGAAATTCAGCCAGATCGGTCCAAAAATGGCTGAGATATGAGCAAAAACCACGACTACCTCTAATTTTTCCCAAAAATCCCTAGTTGTTGTTGTTGTATTTTTATTACTTTTTCCTGTATGTCTGGAGAACGGCAATAGCCAAAGTTTCCAAACTAGGCACAAACTTTGAGGTTATAAATATACACCATCCCACAAAATGTGGGCGGGTTTGGAGAAGTGGGCGTGGTACCTCCCATACAAAAAATATCAAAAATTGTATAAAAGCCTGAATTTTTTTGACTGTGATATGACATATGGTTACACCTTATATAACAATAAATCGGAAATTTTTAGTAGAAAATATTTTCTGAAAAACTCGGTAAAATCGGTTCAGATACGGAAAAGTTATGGCCAAAATATATTTTTTTTAAAATACGCTTTATTGAGAAGCATAGATCTTCCCGAGTCCAACTTTTATAGCAAAAATTAATGGAAAATAGGCTCTTTAACACGCCGGTATATAAAACAATCAAATCGGTTAGACAATGGGCAATTTATGAGAAAAATACTCCAAAAATGGGCTAAAAAACATCAAAATTTTTATACATACCTTCATTTTAGGGCTGTCATATGACCTATGGAAACGACTTATATATCAAAACATCGGCAATTTTTAGTAGAACATATTTTCCAAAAAATTGGTTATTAAAACACAACATCCGACATAATGTGGACGGTTTGGATATGTGGGCGTGACAGAAAATATAATTATTTATATCTTAAGAATGGAGTTCACATAATTGTTTGTTCTTATTGCACCATGGTGAAGGGTATATAAGATTAGGCACAGCCGAATATAGAACTCTTACTTGGTTTGTCTTATTGCTGAAAAAAGGTTAATACCAGGGCTGTGGAGTCGTCCGAAAACCATACTAACTCCGACTCCAAACGCTGAAATTTTTTAGTGCGACTCCGACTCCTACAGTAATCTTAATGCTAAATGTATATGAGACTCAGTGATGTTAACTTTTATTTTTTCATTACCGTACGGCCTTCTAAAAATTAGATTTTTGAGAAGAAATTACCGTACGCAAACATTAATGTGCAGTTTCCAAATGACAGGCGATTGATTATGTAGTAAAAATTATATGAAAAGCACTCAATCCATCGCCTGTCATTTGGAAACAGCACATAAGAGCAGTATTCATAAACCATTTATTTAAATTTTAAATGTTTTTTAAGAAGATCATTTTTATTTTGGAAATGTATCTTGGACCAGAATTTTTAATTTGTTTAAAGACCCTGATTTATTTTATAAACACGAACAAAAAGTTGTTCCCACTTGCTTAAAAAATTTAATAATTTTATATGCAGAACAGCTGCATAAAATTTTTTTCGGATTAGATTCTGTAGGAGACGTTGACAAAAGTTATTAATTTAGAAAACGCTTATTCGATTCGAAGAAAATATTTTTTTAAAGAGGAATTACAAGTTTTGAAGGAAGTGCTGAGAAAACTGAAATCGTCTAGATATTATATAATGTTCCTTTGAGTATAAAGGGAAACACCCGTAGGAAGGAAACGCGTTTTTTCATTGAAATCTTCTTGACAAAAATTAGAAATATGCTTCCAAACGATTCTGTAAATCCTTATTCTGAACTAAAATCATATTTTAAAAGAAACAATTTGTAATATGTAATTTGTTTAAATAATTTAAGTTTTTTTTTATATAAATGCTGTCTGCTTTGAATTAATTCTGTGACAATAAGTGCTTAAGTCTATTTGGTTAGTTTTATAGAAAGACAATTTAAAACTTTAAATATGGCTTTTGGAATTTTACTCCGAGATAAATAAAATCATGAATTCTCTGCGGTTATAGTTTTGTAAGTTTTTATTTCTAAACACTCCTAATGTCACAGATCGAAAGTAAACTTTAGTTTTTATTCCAAATGTTATTGCACTTTGAAAAAAGATAACCAAAAAGTAATTTTTGCTATAACTTCCTCAAAAATCCTACAAAATAATTGAAATGTTGCCCATGTGTACTTTTAAACATGCAGCACTTTTTCCTTTTTGCCACAGAAATAAAAAAGTTGAATGCATATACATATGTATGTATAAACTTATTAAATTGAATTGAAAAATATAATCCCGCTTTCCCGGGAAATGAAAAAGTCCGGGAAAAGAAAAACTCTATATGTAACATAAATATATTACTACCAAGTCCTAATCTTATCTGGGGTCTTCGAAAACCACATTTCAACGGACAGACAGACGGACATCGATAAATCAACTTCGCTCCTCATAAAGACCCGGAATATACATATTTACTTTAAAGGGTCTAAAATCAATAATGTAGAAAAAAATAAGGGTAGGTATAATTATTAGTTTGTATTTTTACGCGTGCATATTTTTGGCATATCTTTAAGTTTGTTTGGAAGCATTTTCATGCTAATTTTAAAATTTTTTGTGCATTCATATATACTTGCCCTGGTTATATACTATTTAAGAAATTACTAATGAATAGACGAAAATAGCAAAAACTAAAGCAAATTCAAATAACTTGCAAAAAGTCATCGTCTAGTTTGCTTCTAGTTATGTGTATTTGTGTGTCATAGATTATTGAATAGAACCAAGAGAGAACGAAAAAACCATACTCAGCTGTCAAAAAAACAATAACTTTATGATTGCGTTAGAGGGAATTCACACGGTGTCTTTTCAGACATGTCTAACAAACATGTTTGTTTTGTTTGTAGGCCATCGGGGTAGAGAAGAAAGAGTGGTTGCCAAACAGACACGAAATGAGTTTTCATGTTTGTTAATATGAATTTTCATGTTTTTAATTTGTATGTAAATGCGTATTAGACTATAATACAATAAAAAAAGACATGTCTGGAAAGACACCGTGTAAACACCCTCTTAGTAAGAATTTTATTCTTTGTTGTTACCCTGCAGTAGTTTAAAAACTACTCCATGGTATACTCAAGAGGATTAGTTTTGAAGTCGTTTAAAAACTAAAGCACGTCGTAAAAAACGAAGACATGTCGTCTCACTACCCTGCAAATAATAGGACCAGTCCAAACACGCGTGTAAAGAGTGTCCCACAAGGGACTAGGACTAGTCCAAAAGTAACCCAAACGTATGGGAAAACATGGTCTATTTAACATTACGATGTCCTAGGTCAGGACCATATAACCCAGATTACTTAGGAGTAGTTTTAAAACTACTCCACTGTATACACAAGAGGATTAGTTTTAACTTCGTTTAAAAACGAAAACATGTCGTTAAAAAACGAAGACATGCCGTCTCACTACAAACACTTTTTAACAAGACATGGTCCTTGCTTGCATTACATCGGACCAGTCCATGTAGTAGTCAATTTAATCAAAGTGGACAAGGTTGTCCAATTTTATTTTCAGGGAAGTACAAGGTATAGTCATTAGAAATTTTGTCCTCAATTTCAAAACCCATATAACGTCACATGGGTAAATAATGAAACTCTCCCTAATGAACATACTTATAATATGTACTTGGTTATAACCAATGTACCAGGGATGATTAAGTCGGTACAATTGTACCTTTTTCAGTACCTACTATTAGCATTGTAAAAGTACTGAAGTACTCCAATGACATTTTTAATACAATTTAAACATTTCAAGTGCCTTAAAGTAGAAACATTTTGGTCAAAGGTTGAATAATTAAAAAATTAAATTAATGAACTAATGTTTCCAAATATGTATCAGAGAATTGCTGTACCAAATTTTTCGGCGAATATGGAACCAATTTTTCATACCAAAATATGATAAAAAAAAAACGAAGAAATCGCCTTTATGTAAATTAACGTATTTTTACTCTGTTCCCCTATTAAGTCTAAAAAAACAAACTAAAAAATCTTCGTATAAACTACTTTTTCTAATTTTTTTTAATTGCCAAATATTTATTTGAAATACATAAGTATTAAAGTAAATTTCAAAATTAAAAGTGAATTTTAATGCAAATGATGTTTTTTTGAGCTGCACGAGAACTTAAAATGATAAAACAAGACAAGATATGGTTGATTAAAAATTGCTTTATTATAATCTGGTAGGTAATTTAATGGCATTTATTTTTTAAATATGATTTCAAGTTACTCGGTCCATTCTGTTCAATTTTGGACCACTTTTTCTTATAAATCTGGCAGTGTGGCTTCAGTGTTAGCTTGAATATTGGCTTCCAATAAAATAATGACCTAACATAGCCCCACAAAAAGTTGTCCAGATGCCTTCAATCGCACGTGAACTCAAAGTAAATTTCCACAATTTGGAAGCGTTGCTGTAGCACCAAACAATTCATAATGGCTTGGTAAATCCTACTGAGCAGAAATGTCTACACAGTTTGACATTCTCAACTCACAAAGTATAGTTACGGATATCGATATTTCTAATGCAGCTTAAAAAAAATACCTAACATTTTTTAGTTATTCTAACTAGTAAAAAATAATTTTGGGTTTTATTACAATAAGATTTGAAAAAGTACAATTTTTTACTGAACTAAGTACAATTTTGGAAATGTCATTAATCATCCCTGCAATGTATACTCTTAGTATACTTTGGTTATAACTTCTCACGTATACAATTTTGAGAGATATAACATTTTATTCTGTTTTGGGGGAGTTTTCGTTCTAGTCAATTGTCTACGTTGTGTTCCAATATAATCATGGTGGGAATTGTAAGGGGGCATAAAAGATAACAAATTCACGTACAAAATCGTTTCAGCAGTTAAACACTTTACGATTATAAAATTTATTGTCAGTTGTTGGGTAATCGTGCAACAGAGAACAAGTTTTTGTGTTAAAAGCGAGTGTTTTTCGTGTTATAATTTAATTTTAAAACATTTTTATTATTTTTTTTTATATTTGCCAAAAAAGAGGTACACAAATTAAGTCGTCGTACATATTAAAACAAATCAAGTATTCTCATTTACTTAACAAATACAAAATATAAAACGTCTTTTGTTGTTTAATTTGAATAATTAATTCAATATAAATAACATAAAAAAATCAATGGTTATAAAAATATTAAAAAAAGGAATAATAAAATCTAGAGGCTGTATCATCAAATTAAGTAAATAAAATTAGTGAACTTGAACTTGTTTTTTTTTTGTTTTGGTCTACTTGTTCTTAAATACCTATAAGGAAAACAATAATAAAGAAGCACGTTGTCAAAAACACCACTTAACCATCGCCTCTCTAAAGTAGTATATGAAAAACTCCACTACATACCTATTTGGAAATCGAAGAAAAAGCAAACAAAAATAAAAGAAGAACTATAAACTAAAACATGGATGCATTAGGCGATTTATTGGCACCTTACAGTGAGGAAATTGCCAAATTTGCCGGTACCGTTACATGTTTACAATTTCTTTCCGGTATTGTTCTCTTGAACGATATTCGAAAAAAGGGCAGCAGTGATTCTTATCCACCAGATCCATTTTTGGGCGGTATTGTCTTGTAAGTATGTTTTAATAATCACCCCTACCGTGAATAAAATTTCCCTCCAAATTTGTTCGATATAAAAAGCTGTTTACTTTCTATTCACGAATATCTAAAATCTGAGAATAAGTATCAAAAAAGAATGGCAATGTGATCATTGTGTAACTTTAGCGTTATATTGTGTTAACACGAATACTTGCCTTCATCACGTATTTTCTTGTGCACAGGCAGGCAGGCACTCCTCATTCAATATACATATGTATGCACTACATACATATGTACTTATGCAAGGGGCATATTAATGACATTGTACTTTTTATCTGCCATTATAGTTGTTTTTTTATTTGATTGTAAAATAAATCTTTTAGCCATTTTATCTCTTAAAATTCTATATATTTTTTAAGTACATACATATGTATTTGTTAATAGACGGAGTTTTTGATTAGAAAAGTTTTTACGTATTTTATTTATTACTTACTTAACCCGGTGCGCTTCGTCGCCCTCATTATAGTAAAATGAATTAAATTTTATTTTCATAATCTTTTAATTTATCTTACATTAAAGAATGACAATAATAAATAATCACCCTTATAGGCCTTTTACACTTGCTAACATCTTACATCTGATCGCAAAATCAACATCATTCTAAATCTTTAAGAGATGTTATTATCTCATGTTGTTTCATTCAACATCTTTCTATTATTTTAGTGTCATCACTAGAAAAAACAAATGATTTTTTTTACCATCACTAGAAAAAAATACAAAAGAGCAGTGGCCGTATTCTGTAATTCGCTAAAGCTAAATCTCTATCGCTAAAAATCTATAAAGTCGATTTACCAATTTTTTGCTACGAATGAAATACTGTAACGTGCATTACTTAATTTGGCAATGCCATTAAAATTTAATTCGCCGCAATTTTATCTTTTAATGTCATCGCTAAAATTTTGAAATTTTGTATTCTCTAAGGCATTTAAGCGATAGAGATTTAGCTTAAGCTAAGCGAATTACATAATACGGCTGCAGGACGGTAATATCATGTAATTAGTTTTTATTCGCTATTACGAAAGTGGGTATTTAAAAAAAAATTTTAATTTTGTGCCAAACTTTTTTGTATCTGAACCGATTTTTCCGAGTATTTTAGAAAATATGTTCTACTAAAAATTGCCGATGTTTTGATATATAAGTCGGTTCCATAGGTCATATGACAGCCCTAAAATGAAGGTTTGTATAAAAATGTTGATGTTTTTTTAGCCCATTTTGGAGTATTTTGCTCATAAATTGCCCATTGTCTAACCGATTTGACAGATTTATATACCGACGTGTTAAAGAGCATATTTTCCATTAATTTTTGCTATAAAAGTTCGACTCGGGAAGATCTATGGTTCCCAATAAAGCGTATTTAAAAAAAAATATTTTGGCCATAACTTTTCCGTATCTGAACCAATTTTTCCGAGTTTTTCAGAAAATATTTTCTACTAAAAATTTCCGATCTATTGTTATATAAGGCGTAACCATAGGTCATATCACAGTCAAAAATTCAGGTTTTTATACAATTTTTGATATTTTTTGTATGGGAGGTACCACGCCCACTTCTCCAATCCCGCCCACATTTTGTGAGATGGTGTGTATTTATAACCTCAATGTTTGTGCCTAGTTTGGAAACTTTGGCTCTTGCCGTTCTCCAGATATACAGGAAAAAGTAATAAAAATACAACAAAACTAGGGATTTTTGGGAAAAATTAGAGGTAGTCGTGGTTTTTTGCTCATATCTCAGCCATTTTTGGACCGATCTGGCTGAATTTCAATAGCAAAATTATAATAAGAATACCTGACATAAAGATAGCCCAACCAAGTCCCCATCATATTTTTATACAACTGAACTTCAAATACATTTTTGTGTATTCTTATTAAATTTTGGCACTTTTGTTGAAAACAACATTTTTTTATTTTAAAAGCATTTTTATTAAAAAATTGTGACATTTTTGTTTGATGGGAGATGTTAGATGTGACCAATGTAAACGAGTGTTTCACATTTTCTACATCTTTGATGGCAGATGTTGATCAGTGTAAAAAGGCTATAAGTGTAGTGGAAAAACGTTTTAAGTGACACGCGATATTGGATATGCAACGTTTTTCCACTAAAAAAAATCATGACATAAGTTTTTATTATCATTATGTTTGATAACACTACGTGACAGTGTTTTGACCAAATGTATTTCACACTTAATCTCTATGTAAAATTGCCTGCTGAATCCGAATATTAATTCAGACTGCTTAAAAGTAGAACAGTTTTCGCGTTTTTTTAAAAGATGATGTCACTTTAATACAAATATCTTCAAAAATATTAAACGGATTATGTTTTTTTTAATGAAAGATAATAAAATTACTAAAATAACAATGGATTGCTAGTGAAGATTGGTCAAGAAATAACAGAGTAACAGTGCAAAAAAGTTTAAACTACATATTTGCAATTTTGCTCTTCAAGTTATTTTTTTATACCAAACAATTAAAAGTTGTAACGTTTTATTGCATGGGGTATTAGTTTATTTCAATACATTTTGCGCCCAACAAGACCTAGTGAATTAACCCACATATTAATTTAACAGTTTTAGGCTTTTTTTAATATTTTTTTTACTAAACATTTCGCTATGTGTATTTACTTGGTGTGTTTTTTGTGATTTTATAAAAGTTAAAAAGTGGGATATTTCAAAAAATCTTCTGTAACTTTGTCATGTTTTTTTACCGATTCTACTGGGCACAAAATGTGAATACTGAAATAAGAGAAGTGGAACTACCTTGTGTATTTGTATCATGGAATTAAAATTAATTTTTTTTATTTAAGTAAATTTTAGTTCGCTTTGAGTCATAACTTTTTGCTTAAACCAAGCCACAAAAATGTTTACAACAAGAAATTTTTGACTTGGACGAGAATGGTGCAAACATTTTCTTAGTTCAAGCCATATTTTCTGGTAAATAATTCTTTCCGTGTACAGTACAAACAAGCAAATAATCAAACAAATATCAAATAAACGCAGATTATTCTTTTAATACATACATAAATATGTACATACTCGTTAGAGTTTTTCTTTACCCAGACTTTTTCATTTTCCGGTAAAGCGGTATTTATTTTTCAATTTCCCGGGATTCCGGGAATTCCCGCAAAAATCAAATCAATGCAAAATATTATTTAATTTAATTTATTCGAACAAATAACATTTCCCGAGATCAATTAAATAAGTTTATAAATGCATTCATCTTTTTTATTCCTGAGGCAAAATAAAAAAAAATTATTAACGGAACGTTAAGATCTTCATGTTCAAAAGTACATATGGACAAAATTTCAAATATTTTGTAGGATTTTTGAGGAAGTTATAGCAAAATACCTTTTTGGTTATCTTTTTTTAATGTTTTTAATTGTTGGTAACATTTGGAGCAGGGCCCGTAACAATTATTCCTTTTTTCATAAGTCAGATGAAAACAGCTATTTTTTACTTTTTTTTGAACAAAAATAAGTGCCGGTTCACACAAGTCAAGTCAAGCCAAGTCTTGAGTTTTTAGGAGAGAAGGGAAAAGAGAATGCCATTTCTTTTCCCCTCTCTCCTAAAAACTCAAGACTTGACGAGTCAAACTTGACTTGTGTGAACCGGCACTAACAGTTATTTTTTGATTTTTATTTGTTCGAGCAAAAATAAAAGTTATTCTCTAAAGATATGTATGTACGTGGTTTAATAATTTAGTTGACTTTAAATATTTATTTTAATGCGCATCCGAAGAAATCCCAATGAAGTTTACACATTTAAACTCAACTAAATTATTATTACAGGTACATTTCTTTAGATAATAACTTTTATTTTTGCTCGAAAAAATAAAAATCAAAAAATACCTGTTATTTTGTTCAAAAAATAAAAATCAAAAAATAACTGTTATTTTTTTAAAAAAAATAAAATAAAAATAACTGTTATTTAAAAAAAAAAAAAAAAAATAAAAATAAAAAAATAACTGTAATTTTGATCGAAAAAATAAAAACTTTAAAAATCAGTTTATTTTATCATAGACGTGTTTATAAGGATCAGTATGGTATACTTTAATCAGTTTTTCGACATTTACATCCATACGCTTTTTCTGTTTTGAAATT
The DNA here is from genome assembly GCA_949318255.1 of Pollenia labialis. Taxonomy (NCBI): domain Eukaryota; kingdom Metazoa; phylum Arthropoda; class Insecta; order Diptera; family Polleniidae; genus Pollenia; species Pollenia labialis. The sequence continues at coordinate 49,666,048 of OX439142.1, forward strand.
CAAATATATATATAACTGTAATTTTTCGATCTATGCCATTAGGAGGGCTAAGGAATAAAAACTTAAAAAACTATAACCGCAGAGAACTGATGATTATTATAAATTCGCATTTAATTTCCAAAATCCACCTTTAAAGTTTTAAACTGTTCTCCTATAAAACTAAGCAAATAGACTTATACTATGTTCACACTTGGGCTCTTAAACGCGTTTAAGAAACTCGAACGTGATTAAGCTCTAATCACATCAAAATCGAGATGATTTCCCATACATTGAAGTGATTTGTTAATCACTTCAAATTGGCATGTTTACAACTAAATCACTTCATTAATCACATAGAATCCACTGAACACACCTCAAACTGAGTGTAATGTAGAATCGGCCAACATTAACTGAAAACCCGGCCACGATTTCTGCTTAATCACCCTTATCGTGAATAATTTTTCCCTCGCAATTTTTCCCCTTTTCACATATTTGCGATCATGAAAAACTCCCATGAAAAAGGCCATTCAAAAGAGAATAATAACGTGAAAAAATTCCCCTTATCGTGAAAAGTTTTTTCGCTCGTAATTTGTTCACATTTCCCTTAGATTTTCTCACTTTATTTTTGCTAGGGAACAGAACATGTATGTTAGTTGTTTCTCCTATAAATCGAATATTAAGGTTTATTTCCGTTAATATGGCACCAACCTATACATATGTATATTGGTCAACAAAATGCAAAACAAGAGGTTGATTGCCGGCGGATTTGTAAAGCTTTCGAAAGAAGTGGTGGCAGAATTTTTGGAAATATTTTACTACATAAAATTTAAAAAGTGCAAAAAAATAACGTTGCAATCAACCTATCCCTCCAATACTATTCATTTAGCTTTATTATTTTCACTTTTCTTTAAAATATGTACGTGTATATTTTTGAACATAAATTTCATTGATTTTTAATATTTTCTAATCTTTCTTCTTTTTTGTTACATTCACTGGAACTGATAGCGTGAAAAATTTTTCACATGAGATTCATGATTGCTTTTTTCCCTTCGAGGGGAATGAACATTTCATGGGAACAAAAATTCCACTTGTTATTCACGATAGGGGTGAATGTTTTTATTTTTTTCATTAAATAATTCATAAATTTTCACAATTTCATCATTAATATGTTTAAAATAATCTTCTGATAACGTTTTAAAAGTATTTTTTAACAATTTTTAATACTTTAAAGAAATATAAATTTGTTTGTTTTGTTTTTTTCTTAATCATCTGTCACCTTAATCATCTCAAATGTAATGTGAACGGCTTTCATTAACTTAATCAATATTTTGCTTAAACGCGTTTTAAAACTCAAGTGTGAACATAGTATTAAGCACTTATTGTCAATAGCATTTATATAAAACCAAACAAGTTAAATTATTAAAAAATATTTCTTTTTAAATAGGATTTTAGTTCAGAAAGCATTTACAGAATCATTTTAAAGCCTATTTCTAATTTTTATCAAAAAAATTCCACTGTGAAAACATACAGAATTAATTCATAGTCAACAAAAAGCATTTATATAAAACCAAAAAAGTTAAATTATTAAACAAAATATTTCTTTTAAAATAAGACTTTAGTTCAGAATAAGCATTTACAGAATCGTTTGAAAAACTATCTTAAGTTCACTGTAGTTTTTCGTTGTGTTAAATTGATTTTTATATTTATTTGGTGTATTTCATAGAATCTTGTCCTTAGAGCAGATGATAACGATTTGAAGAAGTTGTGCTAAAATAAAGTGATTTAAACCAAACAAAAGAGAAAAAAATTAATTTAAAGCAATCAAAAACTCAAGTTCTATTTCATGACACAACTTGTTTACAATTATATCAGCAGTAAAGTTACCATAATTAAATTAACAAAAATCCCGGGAGTTCCCGCACAAACTTCTCAAGATTTTTTTTCCGAAAAATGTGCGGGATCCCGGGTTTTTTGTGCCGGGAAATCCTGCATGAAAAACACTAACACTCGTATATATGAATCTATACGATAAAATATTAAAATAATTTGGCTGAAGGTTGTTGTGTTATTACAACGAATTTGAATTAATTCGATAATAAACAAGTTAAAGTACTATATTCGTCGAATCTTATAAACCCTCCACCATGGTTTAGTTAATCGGTTATATGCATTTTATTATTATACAATTTGGACTCGGAAAGTTCTGTTTCCCGAGAATGGGTATTCTTAATTTTTTTTTAGTTTTTTGGGCATAAATAACACTTCAGTTTGTTGGCCTATTTTGTAACTTTGGAAATATTTTAATAAATTTTAAAACGTATCTATAGCCATTTACAGTTTTGGGTGATTGAAAATACCAAAAGTTTTCGAAAGCATTACCGTTCGATAGATATATACATATAACACATACATACATAATGCCTTGTTTGTTTTTGTTTGATTTTTTGTGGAAAAAATATTAGTCGTAAACATATGATGATATTTATACCAGTGTCGGCTCTTCGCAAATTTAAATTCATCCGACAAACAGACGGACATCGGTAAGTGAACTTCTCTTCTCAAACTTTATAGTAATATATATTTTATTCTTATAAGTGGTTACAAAAATGATTTGGCATTATTTTAAGTATCAAAAATGTTATTCAAATGATTTATTTTACACATACCCTGTTGATAAGATAAATGACTGGACTGTTTATTTAGTTGATAAAAGTTTTATTTTTAAATTTCTCATTTTAAAAATAACAGGTATGTATAACAAAAGCTTAGAAACATTTTTGTCTGCACATCAGTTGGCGTACATATGTTTAAACCATATGAAATGTTATATTAAGCGCAATCTGTAGATGTAAAAATTTTCTAATAGTGTTTTTTTTAAATATAAAAATGCATTGTAATTGTGTAATATATTTATCAGCTAACACGCACCCTTACAAAGTGATACATTTTTCTAAATTACAATTAAACAAAATAATACCTAATTTTACATTCAACACTAATACCCTTTGAACACATGAAAGATGTTGAAAATGTGAAATTTGCGTTCACACTTGAAACATTTACTACCAATAAAAAATGTCACAATTTCTGAAAAAAAAAACTTTTATTCTTTTTAAATACTTTTTTTCTACAAAACAATTTAAAAGATTTGTGAAAAATTGAAGGAATAGGACTATTACAAAAATGCTTTATAAAATTTTCGCAGTTATAAATAAATGCATGAAGAAAAAAAATATTTTTTGCCTAAAAAATTTAAATTTTTTAGTTTTAATTTATAAAAAGTCCAAAACGGTAAAAAAAGTGTCAAGTCCTATTACTTTCACGTAATATCGCATAAGCTATGAACAAAATGACACATAAATCATGAAAATCGATGAACGCGTTTCGCTTTTATTCACAATTAATTAAAGGAATGAATTTCAACAATTTGCTCGTTATGACAAATTCCGCTATACGATACTTACTAGAGTGATCAATTATTCGACTTTTTTCAATAACCGGTTTTCGAATATTCCGAATAGTTGCTATTTTAAAAATAACCGGTTTTAATTCGAATACATATAAATACAAAAATAAAATTAGTTTTTGTAATACAAACTTAATTAGAATAAAAACTAAACAATTAACGAAGGTAAGGAACCAACAAAATACATAAATATATATATACATATGTGCCCGTCGATCCTATAAGGAGCATAGGGCCTCAATTAGGGACGCCAATGCCGAAATACCGAAATCCCGGGATTTTTCTAAAAATTTAAGTATCGAATCCCGGGATTTTTTATGTAAAAATCCCGAGATTTTGGATTTAGTAAATATGTGGTATTTTTTTTATAAAATACAACTACATATTAAAATAAACGTGAGTCTCCCTGTTAAAAATAACTTCAAAAATTTAATATTCAATCATACTGGCAATGAATCTATTTTTAAACTGGTTACAAAAAGAAGTCGCAAATAAATAAATGTTAAATGCAATGCATTTTGTACCACAGAAAATAAAATCAGAAGATAAAGTTCGGTGTGGTCTTTTTTCAAACTGAATGATAATAAAACCGCGCACTTAATTTTATTAGATTAATAAATACTTGTATATGGGCATTTCCATTTTGACGTGTCGTGATATTTGTACCACAAAATGAAAAAAAATTAAATGAAGAAGTCAAATTTGTAAAAAAGGTTTTTATATATACAAAGTAATGAAGTAGCACTATATTCAGAAAAAAATTACAGTAATCGACGCTAAGGATTTGCAGATATAAGCAAAAATCTGCGCTGGCGTGACGTTAAAAAATCTGAAGTGGATTTTGACTTGCATTACAAAACTGAATAAGACTACGAATTGAGCAAGATGTTTTGTATAAAACCTTTTTTATTAAACTTTGGACTAATACAGATTTATTTTTCAAGCTATTAAATTTATAAATCTTTGCTCGTTTTACGGTAAATATGGGAATTTTCAGCGAAAAGTCCACTTTTCTTAATGTAACGCCAGATTGCAAATAAGGTTGTATTTTCGGACCATGTTCAATCGTTATCCCTTTTGTTACTAAATGTAGAGCTAGTTGCGCTTTACACCAAAATATAAAAAAGTAAACTATACATATAAAAATTTTTGAGAAACAATTTAAAATATATCTGGCGCTACGTTACAAAAAGTAGACTTTTCGCTGGAAATGCCCATATGTATATATTTGATATAAACAAATTTTATATTGTCATATAGCATATATGTATCTATTTATTTACGATACCACCCAGAAGTGTTTAATGCGAGAATCGTTTTCGTCGTCAGAATATGTTTTCAATAAATTAAGGTACCGATTATCAGACGCCATTAATATGTTTTAGAAGGTTTTAAAATAAAAGTTTTAAGACATAATTTTTCCATATTACTTTAAAAGAACATTAAACTGTTTTATTTTGTAATGAGTTTAATATTCTTCATGAATTTATTTGTTTAAATACTTATACATAAACATTTTATTATAAATATGTATATGAATTAAAAAAATTGGCCTTTATATATGAAATCCCGAAAAAGCCCGATCCGTCCCGGGATCCCGTTTTTTTTAAATAAAAAATCCCGAATCCCGGGTTTCAATAATCCTGGTCCTATTTGGCATCCCTAGCCTCAATACATAGATATGACTTTGACGATAAAATCAAAAAAAAGCGTGAGTAAATTGATTAAACTTAAGCATTATTTTAAAAAATTTCTAGTTATTTGCTAAACTTTATGTCTAAGATGATAATTGCATTTATGTATAATTTAGTTAAGAAACCGTTAAATAATGTTTGCTCTAGCCAAACGTTTTGCAAAAGCAAACAATTCTTTAAGAAAACTAGTGGTTACGTAAGGAGTCAAATATTTAATAGGTGTGAATATACATAGCTTTAGAATTTTTGAAAAACTTTGTTTTTAAAAATATAGGAATTTAATAAATTTATTATTTGACATATTTTCCCAAATTTATTGTAAATGAGTTTTAATTTGTTGCTGGTTAAGCATGTCTATATGAAGCAGTAAACTTCAGCCATATTTTTGAAAGTGGCAAACAAAACCTCTTATCCAGCATTATCAGGCCTGTTCTGCAAATCACTTTTACTCAAATCACGTGATTTCAAATCACATGTGCCTACTAAAATCACACGTTTGATATTTTAGTATCCCGTTTTTGTGTGTTTTGGTGTGATCTTAATTTGCCGAAAGCACACCGAGCAACACAAAAATGGTATGACCTTCAGAAGACCACAAAATCACACGTGTAATTTTCAAAAACACGTGATTTGAAATCACGTGATTTTCAGAACAGGCCCGTATATATGTACATATTTCAATTGTTATTATTTCAGCATTATAGAAACAATAGTAATATGAACATGCTTTTAGTATGAAATATCTGTTAATTCGTCGATCACACAATTTAAACCATTCCAGGACATTTTTGGTCATTCAATTTTGTTTTAAGTTCTTGGTGTTTTAATAAATAAAACTGATGAATTTTCCCATATCGTTGATTCCGCCGGTATGTTCTTGTTTTAAGCATGAAGATATGCTAAAACTACTTAAGAGTTTTTCATTCATTATTGGCAGCATATTTTAGTAAAGTATTATTTGCAGTCTCTTAAAACCTACTTGGAACAGGGTCAAGTTTTACTTGGCGTATATTAATGTCAAGCTTGTTGACTAATTAAAAATGATAAGTAAGTCGTGACGTTGAAGAACCTTTGCAAATTATCATTTTAGTGCCGTTTAAGTACAATATTATTTTAAGTCAGTTCGAAATATCACCAGAGATGACATCTTTATAAAGATATATATGGTATTTATAATACGGTCAACTTGCTAATTACTTGTAAAGCTGAACTTATCTTGTAGTACTTTAAATTGTTTTTGGCTTTTGTTACAAGAACACACGCTTATATAAGCGATTTGTATTAACATTGCTCATAATGTTTTTTTGACTTTTGTTTCATTTTGTTTTGACATTTTTTATTAAAAGTTTAAGTTTGCCAAATTTTCAATTAGAAAAATACTTAAATTACTGGTACATTTATAACAAAAGTAAGGAAAACGAATATAAAATACACATTACTAAAATAACCGGGTTATTTTACGAAAAAACCGGTTTATTCGATATTCAAAAAATGGACATTTTAAAATACATATAAAATAACCGGTCGAATACTATTCGATCGATCTCCCTAATACTTACTAACTTCAAATTAATTTTTAAATTATTTATTGAGGTACCATGACCAAACTAATGATGCAGAAGTTCTTCTTTTTGGGTCTACTTTCATAAGCAATTATCAGTGTTGGGGCTAGTCTCGTTACCTAGCCTTTTACCATAATTTTCCAATTAAAACGAAATGAAACGCGGTAGGTTATCAAAGTTATTTTCGGGAATACAAAATTTATTATTAATACGATTTCCGTATGACGTGCTAAATTCCCAGTTTTTCATATTTGATAAATACCCTGAAATTTATTGTTGAGGGAAAGCTAGCTTCTATGCGCATTTCACTGGTTGCTTAGGCCAGCTCATCAGGAAATCTTTTCCAAAGATTTTAGAAAGACCAAAAATATTATACAAATAAAACCCTAAAGCGAATAAGAATTATAAACACTAAAAGTCTTACCTGTAACAATATCAAAGCCAAAACAAAAGACCAACAATAAACAGTTGGTTGGGTTCTTTCCGGCTCGAATTGTAGTTGTAAGTGGGTAGGTTTCTACTTTTAATTAAATAAAACAAATTTATTCTGGCTTCTTGCCTTACTGAAGTTAAAGATTACAAAAGGAAGTGAACAACTAACTTCGTATGTATAAAAAAAAGCAAAAGAAAATCAAAAAAACTAGCGAGTATTCTACACTCAAAGAAATTAATTACAAATAAAAATTAATGATAATAAAAGTGTTACCAAATCCAAGTTAAAATTTAAAACAAAACTAACAATAATCAAAATTCAAACAAATAGCGGCATTAGGGAAATTAAATGAAAATAAAAACAATTGATTATAAAACTCGCCTTAACAATCAGAATTAAGTCCCGAATCAATCACCTGAAAAATGTTGTACTGTGTACTCATACCGATATACAAACTTTTCTACATACCCAACAAACACGGAGGTTTGATTTCAAATTGAAAGTGATTTGAAATCAAACGTTTTCTCAAACGACAAACGTTTGATAATGATTTGAAAATCATTTGTAAATCATAGCGTTCTCAACAAAAAGGGGAAATTATTTTCAAATTGAAAAATGCATTTATTTTCAACTTGCTTTCAAACGTAATTCTCAAATGTTTTTCAAATGTGGATTATAATAGAATGTGGAATATAAATAAAACTATTTAATTTTTTTAATTTAAATTTATTATTTATTTAAATAAACTTTGAGATAAACATTCGGTTTCATAGCAAAAAGATGAAATAGTTTTCTTTCCGTCTTCTAATTCTTGGAAAGACAAAATACTTGGCTCCCTTTTATTTTGAGGATTGTAGCACCGCAATCGTTCAACAATCTTTCTTCACTTTCCTGTTTTATTATTTTTCTTTTTTTTTCGTATTTTTAAACATTGTAATTTCTCACAAATAATATTTTTCACTAGAAATAAACTGTTCACTTTATATTAAAATTTATTTTTAATAGTAAAACACATGTAACCACAAGGAAAAATAATTTAACTTTAATCGCCATTTTTAGTGCTTACATTTATTTTTCGCTTTAGTACTGCCAAGTTTATTTTTGATTTGATTTTAACTTTGACAAACATTTGACATCAAATTGAAAAAACATTTGATATCAAATGTTTATTTTCAAATCATTATCAATTTGAATTTAAATGTTAAATCAAACAATTGAAAAACGTTTGAGAATTGCGTTTGATGTCAAATGATAAGGTCATTTCATATCAAAGGTTTGACTTCGTGTTTGTTGGGTATGTTCATACTTATTGGTAGTCATACCTGCCTGTACTCGTGCTCGGTGGCGTATGAATAGGCTATAAGTATTTAAAATATAACTTTTTAGCTTTCTCTGGTGTGTAACGGCCTTTAACGATATTTATATATCGTAGAAATTGCTATAGCCAAAAATAACATTGAAAGTAGGGTGTTCAATTAATCGGGTTTTGTTTTTGTTCGATTAATCGACATTTGGCATTTTTAACTTATTTGATTAAACAAATAAAATTTTAAAATTAATCAACTAATCGAATAATTCTAAATCCAGAAATTTTATAAATTATGAGATATTTTTTAGATAATTAAAAAAAAATTAGTACATACTTGAGTAAATAAACATTTTTTTTAGATAAAGCTGCAAATTGATGATTCAATTACGGGCACTTACATTTTAAAGAGTCAATATAACTTTGTATTTTTGGAAACTTTTCACGGACATTACATCCTCTGCTATGCTTTTGCAAATAATTTCCTCAATTCATTCATTCATTGGACCACTTTTACCCCCCTTTAATTTTTTTGTTGGAGCAATTTAGTAAATTAGTGAAGTTGTTGAAGAACATGTACGTTAATACATTTTTGGCCACCTGTTACATTAAGCATTATTAGATTTATCCTTCATACAATATTTTAAACCAAACTCATTCTATAGAGAGAAACGCATAAACTATTTTGGTAAAAATACTGGCGTGTTCTAGAAATCGAAACGAAGTGGATTTAAAATCGAGCTAATTTTAAAAGCGACCCCGTAATGAATGTTCATAAAAATATTCAATTTTATCTACTTCATTCTTTAAGTCACTTAAACCAAGAAAATTACTGTAATATTGTTAATAATTAAATTAAAATTATCGTTCGATTTAAATTTCACTTCATTTTGATTTCTAGAGCATATCCGATAAATCTACATATATATAAATCGGCTAAGGCAAAACAGTTAAGAACACTTTTCTCCTCTGTCTGCCCAGCGACTAGAATAAAAAATACATAATTTTTAAGGTATTTACTAACAGAAGTGCACAATATATATTTTATTAAAATCTGTTCCATTTTTTCCGAGTTATAACCGTTTAAATTTGCATATATGCAAAACACAAAAGTAAAAAAATAATTTCCAATCACACACATTTTTTTTCTATCAAATAATAAAAAGAAATAGGGTGATCGATTATTCAAAATTTTTCAGAAACCGGGTCGCAAATATTTACACTATAAAAATCTTATATATAAATCGGCAAAGGCAACCCAGTCAACCGAACCTCAATAAGAAGAAAAAAGTATCAAATCAAAAGTATTTACTTTTTCGTGCTGAATGTGATCATTTTTTAGTTTTCTACAATATTGAATGTAGAAACATAATATTATAGGTTCAGGATCCTGAGAAAATAAGAATCTATAAGATGAAAAATGTTGGTACTTTTTTGCTCTTATCTGGTACTTTTCGAATTTTTGTTAATATTGGACTTAAAAAGATAAAAGTAAACACACGTATATGGTCCTGAGTGCATAAAAATATGTATGGCGGAGCTTTTTGGTACTTTATCGTTCTACATCTGGTACTTTCATAAATTTTGGCCAATACTAGACATAGAAACATAAAATTAAACATGCAATGTTCTGAGTGAATAAGAATCTGTAATAGGACACTATGATCCTTTTTTTGTTTTTCAATTGGTACTCTTTGATATTTTTTTTTTATTGAATTTACAAAATTAAATTAATTCACGTTGAAGATAAATATGAACCGGAGGTTGGTTCCTCACCAAATCGATGTACTAAGTCAGAAAAATAAATGACCGAAAAATTTAAATTCTATTCTAATAAACTTAGATGTTCTATGTTTTCTTCATATTAACAAAAACATTTATGGTTGGGTTTCGACCATTAGGCAAACACTAGTTAATATAAATCTACCTTAATGTACCTTTGACGTTTTTTCTTTTGTGAAATGAATTATTAAATCGTGCTAAAAAAGTAACAAAAATATAAGCTAAATTACTCACTAAACATGATTGTTTTTTTAATTCCAACGGGCACATTCACTTGGTTGGTTTATTCGACTTAAAATTTAAAAAAAAATATATAGGTATTATTATTATTATTCGTTTAATCGGTTTAAATTTTTCGATTAAACCTTCAATCGAAATTAGCAATATTTAATTATTCGAACAATTAATCGTCTATAGTTGTTCGATTAATCGAACAAGAATTAATCGGCTGAACACCCTAATTGAAAGTATATTCAATGTATATAACATTTTGCGGGGCTTTAAGAAATAAAGTTAACTTCGACGATCAAATTTTAAACTGGCTAGAAAAATTTTCTCCAGCTACAGCTTTTATTTAAAATATTTCCAAATGGAAGTGCAAATTATCTTACTATTAATAAAGAGTTTCGATCTTTGTCGAATACAGATGCTTAACAAAATTAAAAAATTAAAACATTTCTGTTTTTTGGTCCAAAGTGACCACAATGAAAAATTAATTAGATCAGGGGTCTAATCACCGCATTCGATACTATCGTATCGAATAAACTATCGAATGTTTTTGCATACGATAGACACTTTCGTATCGAATGAAAACTCGAGAAATGTAATGTCGAGTTACTCTTTATCGAATGCTACTATTTCAAATTCAATAAATTCTATTCCATATCGAGAGTCGTGATACCAAAATAAATAATTTCGATAAATTTTGCTCGATATCGTATGCGGTGATTAGACCCCAGTTAACGTTTCCAGAGCTTAGTAGATAAACCAAAGGAATATTTTCCATTCCAAACTCTTCGGCAAATGAAAAAAGAAAATGTTCACGCCAAAATATTTTAAAAACAAATGAACGAAATAGACTATGTGTGCGAACGGTTTAAAGTTTGTGCCGGTTCACACACGTCAAGTTTGACTCGTCAAGTCTTGAGTTTTTAGGAGAGAAAGGAAAAGAGAATGCCATTTCTTTTTTCCCCTCTCTCCTAAAAATTCAAGACTTGACGAGTCAAACTTGACGTGTGTGAACCGGCACTTTAATACAAACAAAAAACTTTTTCTTTTACAAAAAAAAAATATAAAAAATTATTTAGTATGTACTACATATTAGGGTCGAAAAATTACGATTTTAAAAGTTCGTTGGTACGATATTGGTTTTCTCATATACATATGTATAAAGTTTTACACGGAATGACAAACTTATTAACTCTTCACAACTAATTTTGCAAATTTTTTTATTTTAAACAATATCGTGCTCTTCATAAAAATGTTTTAAATATTTTTAAATTAAATAATATCACGTTCAAAAAGATGTAAGAATAATTAGAAAAGTATTATTAAATAAAAGAACTGTGTTCCAGGGATGGGAATTAAGCACTTTTTATACACACACCACAATAGTGTAGAGGCGCTTTTGTGCTAATGTGTTTAACAATTTAAAATATTGTTTCTAGAGCTACCTTTTAGTATACCGATCGACTCAGAATCACTTTCTGAGTACATCCAATTATGTATGTCCGTCCGGCTGGCTGTCTGTATATGGGTAATTCCAAAGTGTTGAACTTGACAGTTGTACGCATCAAAAATACAATAACATTTTAAACAACAAATATTTTAACGTTCTTTTAACCCTTAAATTATAGCACTTATAATACATTGGTATCTATGTTAATGTTGATGGAGGGCGCGATTCTAGGTCAAAGATAATGGCAAGAAAAGTAGCGGTACGAACGTGAAAAAAATAGAAGTAGTTTTTGTGGCCATGTATAAAAAGGCACAATTCAGAGAAACCTGGCACAATGTTTTAGACAAACTACTTTCAGAATTTTACGTAACAATGCAACATGAAAATGTCTTTGATTTGATTCCAACATCTTATTTTTTTAAGCCAAAATCTGGTTCGATACGCGACATTTTGAACGTGAAATTTTTTCCATAATAATTTAACTGAAAAATGATTAAAACAAAATAAAAATTTCCCGTTAATCGGAATAACATATTTCTCTTCGAACTCTTCCTTAGATTACAGACCATGTAAGAGGAGTTTTTTGGAATAATTGTTATCTTTTATCACCTCTCTTAAAGAATATAATATTAAAGAAAACATATAATAAAACATTCTCACAATTAAGAAATTACGTTTTTGCAACTTTGCATTCTGTTTGTTCGTCTTAGTGAACGAATTTATGGGGGAATTAATAAAATTAGTAAAATCTAAATATTTCTCTATAACAAAGTCAAAAAAGAATATGCTTTTAATAACTTTTAAATTTTCGGTCACGTGGACCTTTAGAAAGAAATGCCCATATATAACAAATTTTTAAAATCGGTATATATTTTAAATGCTTTAGCTTATTAATAGAGTTTTTCTCTTCCCGGGAATGCGGGATTTATTTTTCAATTTACCGGGATCCGTGAATTCCCGCTCAATACAAATCGAGGCAAAGTATTATTTAATTTAATTTATTTGAAAAAATAACATTGCCTGAGATCATTTAAATAAGTTTATAAATACATTCAACTTATTTATTTCAGTGGAAAAAAGTGCTTGATGTGCGCCTTAAGACCTTCATGTTCAAAAGTACACATGGGCAGAATTTTAATTATTTTGTAGGATTTCTGAAGAAGTCATAGCAAAATGACTTTTTGGTTATCTTGTTTCAATGTGCAATAACATTTGGAATAATAAAATCTTCCGATCTGTGACATTAGGAATGTTAAGAAATAAAAACTTAAAAAATTATAACCACAGAGAACCGATGATTTAATTAAAATCGGAGTAAATTTCCAAAAGCCACCTTTAAAGTTTTAAATTGTTCTTATATAAAACTTAACAAATAGACATAAGCACTTATTGACACAGAATTAATTCAAAGCCAACAGCATTTATATTAAACCAAAAAATTTGCTGCCTATTTCACGATGTCACCGAACGCTTTCGTATGCACAAATTACATGTAAAACAAATGAAAGCGTTCGAGAGACATCGTGTATTAGGCAGTTAAATTATTCAAACAAATTTTTACAAAATATTTCTGTTATTTTTATCAAGAAGATTTCAATGAGAAAACACGTTTCCTTTCTACGAATGTTTGCCTTTATTGTCAAAGAAATATTATATTATCACTAGACACTTTCAGTTTTCTAGGAATTTCCTTCAAAACTTGTAATTATGTATATAAAAAAAAAATTTTTTTCTTCGAATCGAATCAGTTTTATCATAATTATATTTGGAGATACTCTGCATATAAAATCATTATATTTTTCGAAGCAAGTGGGTACAAAATTTTTTCGTTTTTATAAAATAAATCTAAGGCCTATAGTACACGAAATGTTAAAAGTCACATTCGAATGTGGTTATGACGTAATTTTGTCGTCATCACACATCACGAACTTGCTATTGTGGCTTTGTAGTGACGTCAAAATTACGTCAGAACCACATACGCATGTGGCTTTTTACATTCCGTGTACTGTAGGCTTTAGTCTTTATTCAAATGAATATTCCTTACATTTTTACTATTCTTCTTTTGAAATTTCAGAGCAATAAACATTAACATTGCCTTACTTATCGAATATTAATTGAAATCTCTTTGGAGTTTGGTAAAAAAGTTATAAACTGTTGTTCTTAGTTATGTTAAATTGATTTGATGTATTTTATAGACTTTTTTCTTAGAGCAGATGATAACGATTAGAAGCAGTTGCGCTAGACTAAAGTGATTTAAACCAAACAAAAGTGAACACAAATTGAATTAAAGCCTATAAAAACTCAAAATGCGGATTTTTTTGACTTAACACCTTTTTGCCTAACGGCTAAGATCTATTTCATGACACAACTTATTTACAATTATACATATCAGCAGTAAAGTTTCCATAATTAAAAAAATCCCGGTAAATGATTGGCATGGGTCCCAAATAGGGTACAGTCTCGAGGATTTGTTTTTATAATGTGGTGTAGGGTATTAGAAGTGTTTTATTTTTTGCTTAAAAAATGAAAATTGTTTTGAAGTTTTATTTATTCCTCAAAAAAAACGTTATTTCTTGATGTTTATTTATTCCTCAGAAATACAATTATTTTGTGAACTCTTTTTTTATTTTCTAAGCGTCTAATGCACTGTCAAAAACTGTATGAAAACTTATTCACACAAACGTGGTAAATTTGACTAACAACTTTGACTCGTAAGCATGCGTTTTTTATTTCAAGTGTTAACGTATCAGAAATAAAAAATTCTTGGAATAACCTGAGAAATTAAGTCTGTTAGCTTTTTGTATATATTCTTCAAAACAAATTTCACTTTTTCGACACAAACTTTAACTTTTTGTTTTTTATTTTTGGATTGACGTTTTATATGTATTAGTTTTGAAGATGGTTCTAATTCAGAATGTACATTTCCCATCCCTGATGTATACTAAACGAAATGTTATTTGTGGCAATAAAATCAGAAATTTTATTAAATTATGTTTACACAAGCATAAGTAAAAACTGTACTTACAAATGCTAGTTACAATCTATTAAAAACAAGTTTCGCAGAAATAATTGTCATTCGTTTTAATATAATATTAAAGGGTATAGAAATATATGAGTAGGTGAGTTGCAAAACTCGTTCATTACAAAATTTAAAATACGAGATGACAATGGAATTTTTCTCATAAAGCGCCAAAAAAATTGTGAAAATCATTTTTCATCTCGTATTTTTAATTTTGTAAAGAACGAATCTTTCAACTCACCTATTCATATGTTAAAGGACGCACAGCACAGTAGGATATTTTCGTCACTTTTTGTTCATAAATTTGAAAATTTTCAAATTTACGAAATAAAAAACATAAAGATTGCAAGGCAACACAAGATTAATTGCTACTTAAATTACTTGCCCATATTCATTTTAATTTCCATATTTCAATTCTTAACGTTATTCTGGTTATTATAATTTTGTACATATTCAAAGGGTTGGGCAGTATTTGATATACAAATACAGTAAGTAACGGATGTAAGAATTAAAAAAAAACAATGACAATTTTTCTTATAAGCGTTTTACACTAGACACTATTCGCAATACATTACATAAATGCGATTACTACGGAAGGGTTGCAAAAAGAAGCCAATTCTTAGCCTTAGGCTAGGGAACCGAACATGTACATATGTAAGTAGTTCCTATAAATCGAATATTAAGGACTAAGGCACAAACCGATATATTGGTCAATAAATGCAAAACAACAGGTCGATTGCCTGCGGATTTGTGGGATTTGTGAAGCTTTCGAAAAACGTGGTGGCAGAATTTTGGAAAATATTTTAGTACATAAAATTTAAAAAGTGCAAAAAACTAGTGCTGTAATCAAACTATCCCTCCAATACTAAATATTTTGCTTTATTATTTTAACTTTTCTTTAAAATTAAGTTTTTTTAATCTTTCTTCTTTTTTTACATTCACTGGAACTGATAGCTTGAACAATTTTTCACATGAGATTCACGATTGATATTTTCTTTTCGAGGGGAATGGAAATTTTATGGGAACAAAAATTCCACTTGTTATTCACGATATATATATGGCGATTAACATATACAATAATGTTGTAAGCGGATGAGGGAGGCCATTTAAAAATTAAAAACAATAGAATTTTATTTGTAAAGGAATATTTTTTAAAAAGCGTAGATTTTTGGACTATGTTAAATTGATGGTTTCGTTTCTATATCACATATTCGGGCATGTTCTAGCAATCGAAATTAAGTGAAATTGAAATCGAGCGAGATTTTAAGTTCAATTATTTACAAAATGACCATATTTTTTACTGGTTGTAAGAGCTGTTCTTATAAAGCTAATTGGTACCAGGGTTGCCGTTTCGAAAATTATTATCCGACCAAAATTGTTTGCAAAACCTACCAAAATCCTTTTAAACCGACCAAATTTTTGCAATATTCAAAAACATGTACATATATCGTCATACAAATGCAAAAGGGGCTATCATCATTTTAAAAAAAGCTTAGGAGCGATGAAAAAACTTTCAGCCGTATTCATAATGAAAATTTGGCATGAATTTAGCACAAAGTTTTATAATACACTTACCCAACTCTGGCAAACGATTTGCTAAACTCTTGTAAACGAGCTGCCAAACGTTTGCCAACTTGTGAATAACAGCTGTTTAATGTTAAACAATTTGGTTAGTTTTATTTAAATTACTGTTTAATTTTATTGTTTTTGACTTTTTTATTTTATTTTAATTTTAAAAACTTTTTAAAATTGTTATATGTGGAGGAGAAAACAAAAAAAAATTTACAAACAAATTACAAAACCTATGTTAATTCTATTGTAAAAATGGGAGAAGGGAGAAAACTCGCTGGGAATTTTTATTCATAATTGGGCTAAATGTAATTTTCCGAAAATTTCAAAATTTTAATAAATTTTATACGATAAAGGGTATTAAAGATTCGACAAAGCCGCATATAACAATCTTGTTTTTAAATATCAACTTCAAACAATCAACTATTTTCAAAAATAGACTAGACTTGTTCTAACGAAATTTAAATGTTGTAGAAAAAAAATAAGGGCATTTAAAGAATGCAACTAGTTCAGTGATGCTCATTCAAGCGAGAAATTGTTTAGAAGCCCACCCCTTTGTTTTTAACTCTCATTAATTTAGTTGCACATGTACGGAAGCTGTGTTGATCTTGTTTCAAATACAGTGTGTAAGATAAGTAATATATTAAAAAACTGGCATAAAAGCATAAATGTAGAAGATTTTAGTGAAGTTTTTTTTTAGATATAATTCTTACTTTTAATTTCCAAACATGCTCACAGTTCACACTGAATTTTTTTATAAGTAATATTGGAAAATTTCCAATTCTTACTGTTTTTTAAAAATTTTTAAATATTAAAATTTTAAAAGTCAATTTAAAAAATAGAAAATTTAGTTTGGATCAAGGCCCATTGAAAAGGTCTGCGCAAGAAGCCTGATGATCATTGTTTATGTTCTTTTTAGTTGTCAAAAGTTGTTTACATTTTGCTTACATGTGCATGTATAAGAGTATGGTATGCCACACATACACGTTTTTTTCTAAAAGAATCGTTTTTTTGTTTTTGTACAAGTAAGCAGACCTAATAGATGGGCCTTGGTTTGGATTGTATTATTATAAATGTTTTACTGCCAAAACAATTTCTTTCTATTAAATTTAAATAAAATTTGTGCGCTTAGTTTTGCGTATCTCTGTACTTTAAAGTTCTCTCGCAATACATATGCAAAAGCACGACTACATATGCAAAACATTTTTGAACACCCCTGCTCTAGGTCAGCGAAGGGCAGATAGAGAATATTGAATAAAAGAGAGTAAATTAGTTGATTTATCAGAAGTACGAACAGTGATGTTAACCGTACGGTAATTACCCTTTTTTAGGGTAATTTTGGGCCGCAAAAGGTAGCAAGGTAATTTTATTTAAAATACGGTAATTTAAAGAAATTTGGATTTTTGGTACTTACATATGTAGGGTTTAAAGTTTTAACTTTTGAGAGGTGATTTTCAATTTTAAAATGCATAGATAAATATTATAACAAACAAATTAATACCATTATGTTTCTATAAATATTTTCGTAACACCGATAAGTGCAAAATAAGAAAAATGAAATTTCTCTTGAGTATTATTAATTTTATATTTAACCTTTTGCTTGTTTAAAAATCAGTAATTCTTAAACATATGAAATGGCCGCAATGTTATAAATTTAACTTTTATTTTCGGATTATTTTAAGTACGGATCAAATTCAAAATTATTTTACTACCTTATCCATAAAAATTACAATTTGGGAATTCACAAGGTGTGCTATCCAGTCATAACGTCATAATGTCCTAAATAATATTTTGCAATTGTTTAAAACAAATATTGTTGTGTTTCAAGCAAAATAAAAATTGTAATGCTGTGTTCATTATTCGTCATAACTGTACAGTAGAAATCTAAATTATAAGCGGTAGCCCACAGCAGTCATATATACATATTTCTTGTAAATATTTTAAGACATATGCCTTTTTAACTTTTAAAATAAACATTTACCTTCAGATTTTTCTTAACACACTATTTAAATTAATGGTTTATAAATAATGGTCTTATGTTCTGTTAACAAACGAAACAATCAATTGCCTGTCATTTAGAAACAGCACATTAATGTTTTGATAACAAATCTTTGCGTAGGGTAATTTCTTCTTAAAAACGGTAATTTTTAGAGGGCCGTAAGGTAATGAAAAAATAAAAGTTAACATCACTGAGTACGAATGCTATTGCCGAATGTTGAAATAATATATTTAAGAAACAAAACAAAACAGAACTTATATAAATTTCATTGCGTTTGCTAAAGGCTCGTATGTTGAAAACACAATTTCTTACGAGCCTGGCGAGCACATACAAAAACAATAGGCTGTATTAACTACACCGCAACTCGTTTTAAGGCGAGTATCACCAATCTTAAAAACGGGTGCTCGTTGCAGTTCTCTGTACCACAAATCCCATCAGTGTTGTAAGCTAGCCTTTAGCGGTACTGTAAGTCTGGGTTCACACTATGAAAGTTTTCTTTCAGAAAGTCTGAGTTTATGAATGAGAGAGGAGAAAATAAAAGCATGTCATCTTCCCCTCTCACCAATCAACTCAGACTTTCTGAAAGAAAACTTTCGTAGTGTGATCCCAGACTAACGTACTTTTTATAGTGTGGTACATACAGGAATTTTGAGTTAGCTGCACAATCTCCTTTGCACGATTTTTGTGCAGGTAAATCAAAAATGCTGTAATCTTTAATGCATTTACCTGCCTTAAAGTGCAGGTACACAATTATGGTTACCTTTACAAAAGTGCAGCTAAAGTAAATTGTTTGATTTAAAAGTGGAATAAAAATCTTTTTATTAATACATAAATTTATATTTTATTAAAATTTTATTTCAAATAACAAATCATTTTATACAATGAGCATTCATAAAGAAAATAAAAATTTATGAAAAAAAAACTTTGATGTTTTATATAAAAATATTTTAAAGCTGCCCAAAAATATGCAGGTATCATATGCACGTAAACAAGGATTTTGAAGAATAAATTCAGAAAAAATTTATTTTGGGCAGTTAATTCAAAGTGCAGCTTACTTGAATTTTTTGTATGAAAATAATTTTAAAATGCCAAAAATTTTGGGCACTTATCTTAAATGTGCAGGTATAGAAAGTGCACAAAAGAATAATGCCAAAAATTATAAATTTTGTGTAGTTAAGTCAAAAGTGCACGTAAACAAAAAGCAGTTAAGTCAAAACTACTGTATTTTTTTATGTGTTTAAGTTTTTAGTATTAAGCCTTTCTATCAAGTTTATAGTATCAACGTATTTTATTATTTGCTTGTTTAAGTTCTTTTCCCTCGAAAAGTCAATACCTGTATTCTAACGATCAAATTTATCAGTCACACAGTGACTTTTTACAATAATACTCTTTTTGTAACTTCTTTTTACCATCATAGTTTCTTCTTCTTTTATTTGCCCATCCGTTATTCGGATAATAGCGATCATACAATATATAGTACATTTTATAAAACATATAATTAATTAATTCATTTTGGAAGTCTTTTTTTTACAATTCAGAAATAATCAGTTCTCTATTTTGGGCGGCTTCGTTCTTCACGATAACCTGTCCATTCTTGAATATTTTTTAACCAGGAAAGTTCTCTTCTACCTCTAGCGCGTTTTCCTTCTATTTTCCCTTTGAGAATTGTTTGGATAAATTTATATTTGTCGTTTCTCATCAGGTGTCCCAAATACGATATTTTACGGTTTTTAACGGTCATAGTTTGCAAAGTCTTATTTCTTTTTAAATATACATAGTTTTCGTATAAAGTAACGTCTGTTAGTTCTCTTCTCTCTGTTTTTGGTATAGTAACGTTTTTTTTGGCGTTTTGCAATATAATTTTAGCTAGTAAGAATTTGTATGTATATATTGGAATGAAAGAGATTTGCGGAACCAAATATTGTTAATTTCTGCAAATTTTGGGTTTTTACACAAAGTTATAACAAAATTGAAAACAAAAAATCTTTCATTGTTTAACCAAGTGAATACAGCTATGGACACTGTAAGAAAAATGTTCGGATATAGGAGACAAAGTTAATAAAAAAATTAAATCAGTTTTATTTAAAAATGAAGAATTTTCGGTACTAAAAGATATCTTGGGGGGCAATTGAATTGTGAGCCCAATCGTATAAAATATACTTCAGAGCAAATACTCAATTTTAAATATGCTCCCTTAACATCTGTAGACGTAGAAAGAACTTTTTCTATGTACAAGAACGTGTTGACTCCATATAGACAGAGTTTTCTTTTTGAAAATGTATCGTATAAATTTATTAATTTACTGTCACAACGTAATAAACGAATAGAGTGGAAACTAAATTTAAATCGCCTTTTTTAATTTAAACAGCTTATTTTCATTAAACGCTATTTTTAAGAGCTTAAAACTTTTTTTTATTGCATTTTTTTCGTTGCCCTACACATAACTAATCCATACATACGTACATGTACAGCATAGTTGGTTTAACGTCTGCTTTTCTGTATATGGGTAATTCCAAAGTGTTGAACGTGACAGTCGTACGCATCAAAAATGCAATAACATTTTAAACAACAAATATTTTAAAGTTCTTTAAACCCTTAAATTATAGCACTTACAAAGCATTGTTTTCTATGTTAAAGATGATGGGGGGCGCGATTGTAGGTCAAAGATAATGGCAAAAAAGTAGCGGTCTGAACGTGAAAAAAATAGAAGTAGTAAATAGAAGGCTCAATTCAGAGAATCCTGGCACAATTTTTTAGTCAAACTACTTTTAGAATTTTTGGTTTGACATTTCGAATTTTTCCATAATAATTTAACTGAAAAATTTTTAAAACAAAATAACAATTTCCCGTTAATCGAAAAAACATATTTCTCTTCCTCTACGAACTCTTCCTTAGATTACAGACCATGTAAGAGGAGTTTTTTGGAATAATTGTTTTCATTTATCACCTCTCTTAAAGAATATAATATTAAAGAAAACATATAATAAAACATTCTCACAAATAAGAAATTACGTTTGTGCAACTTTGCAGTCTGCTTGTTCGTCTAAGCGAACGAATTTATGGGGGAATTAATCAAATTAGTAAAATCTAAATATTTCTCTATAACAAAGTCAAAAACGAATATGCTTTTAATAACTTTTAAATTTTCGGTCACGGTGGATCTTTAGAAAGAAATGCCCATACCTGGGTTTATTATTAATTGTTTTTAGACTTTTTACACCTGACAAATACATACATACATACATACATATAAAGCGAAGTTACTTTAATGATGTCCGTATATTTTTCTGGAAAAAAAAAACATAATAAACAAATGTATTCAGGTTTTCAAGACAAAGTCTTGACAGAAAGAATACGAAAAAAACAGTGGAAAAAGGAGGCAACATGTAATTTGAAATTTAAGTGATAATAACAGCAAATTTCGAACCACCAGTACCACTGGTTAAAGATTGATGTTTGACTGTTGGCTAACGGGCACCGCAGTGGTGCAGTGGGTAGAACACAAAGATCTTCTGACGATTGAAAGTGGTGTTTCTTGAAACATGTAAAGATCAACCCGGGTTCAAATCCCAGCTCAGCCAAGAAAAATTATCAATAAATTTTAATAAAAATTCCAAGTTGTAAAATTCCTTCCCTCAGTGAAAATAATTTAATGAATATTAAATTTGATGAACTCAAGGCTGATTAAAGAATATCGAAAATTAAAAAACATAATAAACAAATGTATTCAGGTTTTCAAGACAAAGTCTTGACAGAAAGAATACGAAAAAACGAGGAAAAAGGAGGCAACATGTAATTTGAAATTTAAGTGATAATAACAGCAAATTTCGAACCACCAGTACCACTGGTTAAAGATTGATGTTTGACTGTTGGCTAACGGGCACCGCAGTGGTGCAGTGGGTAGAACACAAAGATCTTCTGACGATTGAAAGTGGTGTTTCTTGAAACATGTAAAGATCAACCCGGGTTCAAATCCCAGCTCAGCCAAGAAAAATTATCAATAATAAAAATTCCAAGTTGTAAAATTCCTTCCCTCAGTGAAAATAATTTAATGAAAATTAAATTTATTGAACTCAAGCCTGATTAAAGAATATCGAAAATTAAAAATTAACAGTTCAACTAAAAAATCAAAATAGTTTATGTATAAGTATTAAAACAAATTAGTTCATGAAGAAAATTAAACTCATTACAAAATAAATGTATTCTTTTACTGCCAGGCCCACGATGTCGACAAGAACATTTCTTTCGCATAAAATAAAATAAATAAAATAAAATAAATAAATAATAAAAAACTAAAATTTTTTTGTTTTCAATACAAATATACGAAAGAAATATTCTTGTCGACATGGTGGGCCTGGGCCTTAAAGTATTATGGAAGAATTATGTATTAAAACTTATATTTTAAAAAGCTTCTAAAACAAATTCATGACGTCTGATAATCGATAATATAATATTAAAACTTTTAAATTTGCTGCTTCTTTTCCGAAAAAACGAATTTATATTTTTGATTTTAATGCATTTTGAAAAAAAAGTTGATAACGCAAATTTATATTAAATTTATTTTTTAGAAACTTTTATTATAATTGGAATGTGAAATAACATTTTCAAAATTACAAAATACCTTAAACTTCTATGGGTCAATTATGGATGACGACTTAACTGAAGTTGAGTTGCCAGCAGCGAAATCAGGCAATGCCGCTCATGTTTAGTAAAAATAAGAAAAATAAAAATATTGCATATTTTATCATGAGCGGCGTTGCCTAATTTCGCTGCTGGCAACTCATCTTCAGTTGTGTTGCTTTCGGTAATCGACCCATTAATATGTTTGCGGTTTTACATTGTTGCTTTCGAAATATGAACTTCTATCTCATTAATTTCTTTGCTAACCTAGTCAACAACATTTTTCTTTTCATTATAGGACAATCTTGAGTTTAAAAATGGGAACTCTAATGGGTGATCAAGCCATGATTAAAGTAAATATTATTGGTTTTGCTATTAACGTAGTATTTATGGTCGTATTCTACTGGTATGCCACAGGGCCATTTAAATCAAAAATCTGGTCAAAGATGGGTGTAGCTACTACGTTTACAATGGCTTGTTTAGCCTATTCCAATTTTGAAGATCCAGCCAAAATAGAGTTCCGTTTTGGTATGGTTATCACCGGAATTTTGGTGATCTTAGTTGGCATGCCTTTATTGAGTCTGGGAGAAATTATTGAAAAGAAAAGTACTGAAGGTCTACCATTTCCTATAATACTGGCTGGTACTTTGGTGGCCGCATCCTGGGCAGCATATGGAATATCAATTCGAAATGAAGTACTAGCGGTAAGTAAATATATATGTTCATGTTTTTTAAGATACATATAATAAAATTTTAAAATAAAATCGTTCCTTTGCAGTACCAAAATCTGTTCCTATTGCTACTAAGTTCCATACAACTGTCATTATTCGTCATTTATCCCAGCACTCCAGCAAATGATTCTTCATCTTCATCTACATCTTCAATAACGGAACCTAAATATACAAAACTAAAATCGGATAGTCCATCCAAGTCACCAAAAACTAAAAAACGTGATTAAAATCTTGTGTTTTAAATAAAACGAACATTTTATTAAACATTCTTTTAAATAATAACGCTTTCTTGGCTTCAAATAAATGAAAAGAGTTTTAATTTTAAGCTTTTTTCGGCACAAATATTTGCATGCCATTTTACAAACAACAGAAATACGTATTACGTGCAAAATAATTTTCGACAATAATATAAATCTTCCAATATAAATAAAAAAACTAATATACTTTTTTAATTAAATAAATTAACTCAAATTTTTACATTTAGCAAACAAAAAAAATTATTTTATTTAGTAAATTAGTAGATTTTATTTATTTTATATAATAAAAATTCTAATTTGAAATTCTGAAATATGTAAGTTTGTTAAAAATTCTAAAATATGTATTTTAGTACTAATAAAACCACAACATTTGTGAACTTAACACATGATTAAGAGCTTAATAAAAAATATGTTTATTAAAATAGTCTTATTTTGAAAATTATTTTTGTAATTTCGATTGTTTCCATAATTTTCTAGAATCGATTTCAAATTGAGAATGAGTAGAGTAAATAACTTTAGTAGAAGTTTTAGTAAATGACGATGTCAAAAACAAAAAAAACATAAGAATATCAAAATATTTATTTGATGCGAATTTGTTAGACTTTTAAATTGTTTACTAATTTTCATAGTAAATCCGTTTCATAAAACTTTAATAGAACTGTTTTGTTTTTAACTTATTCATAACTAATATTTAAGGTTTATAAAAGCTTCATAAAATAATTTTTCCTTTAATTAACCATTTTAAAAATCTTAAATATTTTAAATTAATAAAGGAGTTCTAATTTATATTTTTTGTTTTTTTTAGTAATCAGCCATGTTCCTGAAATCGAATTCAAGCAAAATTTAAAACGAAAAAGTTGTGAAAATCCTGGGGCCAAATAACGGCATTCGATATCGTTCGAAATTACAATACAATTTAAATGGGAATTTCGATCGAAATCGAATGCGATAATTTGGCCCCTGTATAATATTATCTTTTAAATACTGCATACTTTGCGGACCAGTTATCTTTACCAAAACTTCTTTTAAAATCGATAAAAGTCATGATAATTAAAAAAAACGGAATTTGAAATTTCTATTGATTTCAATTTTATTTTTTTAATAAAAATAATTTTGTCACCGTGTTTTTTTTTTAACTGTTCTGCTATCTTAGTCTGGGATAAAACTATGAAAGTTTTCTTTCAGAAAGTCTGAGTTTATTGGTGAGAGGGGAAGAGAACATGCTTTTATTTTCTCCTCTCTCACCCATAAACTCAGACTTTCTGAAAGAAAACTTTCATAGTGTGAACCCAGACTTATCTCGACTTAAGATGTTTTGTCAAAATGCCACAGAAATAAAAATTGCCCTGGAGTTCTTTTTTCTTAACTTTAACAATTGAATTACTATAAAAAATGGGAAACTTTTATTAATAATTGGTGTACATCAAATTAATATATTTAGGACTAGCGTAGTTTTAAGCATCAAAATGTGTATTCTATAAAAAATGTTCACCATACTCTATCTAAAACATGAAATTAATAGTCAAACAGAGTAAACTGCTTTTCATACTTTGATTTATCCAAGGTAGCAATGCTAAAGAAATATTTGATCTTTAGTTTATCGGCCATTTTCTGACAATCGCACGATTTGAAATCGCAAAACGCCAAATTTATTTTATAGTGTTTTGAAACTCGTGCGTGTTGCATATTCTTGTTCCTTTAAGCATACTATTGCAATTTAAATTGGCCAAAGTTCTTGCGATTGCGATTTACAGAACACCTATTTTGCGATTTCAAGTCAGAATCGTAAATGCTAAGCGTTTTGCGATTGTCAGAACATGTCCGTATAAATCGAACAAATAGCTACTTGACTTATCTGGCTCCTTTTAATGAAGCTATTTCTGGTTTCAACATATTTGGTTTTTTGGACACATTGACATTTAATAAATCGAATTTAATATGTGTATACTAAATTATATATGGTATACTCTTTAAGACATTCAGGTGTATCGATCGGTTTCAAAACTATAGCTTTTATAAGGTTTAATGAATTTCGAGCGATTTTAAAATCCATTTCTGAAATAAAAAAGGTAATCACGATGGTCATTGTGCAAATTTGCAATGTGTAAAATGCGTTGCATATAATGATTGATCGTGAGCATACCAACTTTATTTTTGTGTAAATGCGCTATTTTTCTAAAAACTTTTTCTGGCAACACAAAAAACTTCTGGCAGCACTGTAAAAAATCCGAATTTGTTTACAATTACATATACACAAGCAAATTAAAATACATTTTTCTAATAGAAACTGGGAATTATTTCCTTTCGAAGGTAACTTTATATTATATTCCTATCATGCGTTAATATACATCTCCATGAGTTGTCCGATTGAGGTAAAGAGTGATTACGTAGAATATAAAAATTTTAACGGCCTAGATCTTAATACAGTACAGTTTTATATAAATAATTTTGACTTCACATCGTTTTATAACAATAACTCCGTTAATTCTAAAGTTGATATTTTAAATTCCCTGTTATCTGAACTGCTTGATCTTGTTCCTATTGTTAACTTTAAAATTAAAACTCAAAAGGACCCATGGATGAACAAATATGAGGTTGTTAATGCTAGACACCTTCGTGATAGTGCATATGAACATTTTAGAAATAACAAAAGTGAGGAAAATCGCAGAATTTACACAAGACTTAGGAATAAACTTAAATCATTAATTCGTAAATTTAGAAGGCAACATCACATGAGATTGTTTGAAGGTGCTGATTCTAGGCAATTGTGGAAAATATTAAACAATTCCGGTATTGTTAATAATAATCTTGCTGACAGTTCCTATTTGGATGTTAATGAATTAAATAGAACATTTGTTTTAGATGATGTAGGTAGTGCTCCATTTGATTTTCGAAATTTTGGAGATGGGCTTTCGGGTTTCTCCTTTGATATGATATGTAGTGATGACTTAATTAGTGTGCTGCAGAAAATTAAGTCTAACTCCTTAGGTGCTGATAGACTTCCAATCAAACTTATTAAGCTTGTTTGTCCTTATATTTTGGACCCTCTACTACACTTATTTAATATGATTATAATGACTTCTACATATCCTGATCAATGGAAATTAAGTAGGACTGTACCTATTCCCAAGAGGAACTCGAGTGGGACTTTTCGTCCCATTAGTATTTTACCGGCCATATCCAAGATTATGGAACATTTGTTAAAGTTTCAGATTATGGACTACATTTCTAGGGAAAACTTAATTTCGAATTCACAGTATGCTTTTAGGGATAAACACAATACTACGGGTATGCTTCTAGGAATAACGGATGGCATCAGATAACATTTGAATAATAATAGAGATTGTGTTATGGTGTCACTACACCTGTCCAAAGCGTTTGATCGTTTGAATCATTCCACTTTGATTTACAAGTTGAGAGATAAATTTAAGTTTTCTATAATGGCTTGTAGACTAATTCATTCTTACTTACATGGCAGATCTCAATTTGTGGATTTAAATGGGATTGTTTCTGAAGTTATTCCAATTTGTTGTGGTGTGCCACAGATTTCAATTATCGGCCCCATCTTGTTTCTGTTATATTTAAACGATTGTGTTGAGTGTTTGGACATGAACCTAGTTAAACCGTTTATCTTTGCTGATGATATACAACTGCTTTTTGGAAATTGTAGACAATTTCCTGACGTATTGGAGGCAGTTATTAATTTTAATCTCCTTAAGCTACATGACTGGATGGTTTCGAACTCTTTCTTGATAAATATCTCAAAGACTAAAGCCATAATGTTCCGTACTATGCACCGTCATGTTGTTCATCCTAGGATTGAAATTGGTAATGTAATCATAACATACACTAATTCTATTAAATGTCTCGTTGTTATACTTGATCAATATCTTAATTTTGACGAACATCTTGATACCATAGTATCTCGAGTGACTTTTGGACTCAGGAGACTTTATCATTGTGGTCTATATCTCCCAGTTAAAGTTAAGTATATTCTTACTCATTCACTCTTAATGTCACTTGTAAATTATTGCATTGAGGTAGTATCTGGAACTTTTTCGTATAATCTTCGTAAAATTGAGCAAATTGTAAAAAGAATTGTAAGATTTGTTTATGGCATTGCGTATAGGGACAGTACATCACATGCTGTGACTTTTTTTCTTGGCTGCTCCTTTAAACAATATTTACATCTACGTAATTTGCTGTTCTTTTACAAAGTAATGAGGTATAATATTCCAAACGAACTATATACAAAATTTTTATTTTCCAGATCTACAAGAAATCCTCAACTGATAATTCCTCTTGTATCATGCTCCCTATTTGAACGCTCATTTATTGTTAGGATAGCTAGATATTGGAACACTTTACCACATGGTCTACGCACTTTCTCTATATCATATGAACTTTTTAAAAAACGGTTTTTACTACACCTACATGAGTCTGGCAATTATCTATCAGTGTAATTGTTAAATTCTTTTTTTTTCTATTCAATAATATACCTGATTCTTGTTTCTACGCCTTCACTGATAAGCTTTTGTGGTTAGTATTTAATAAAACTGAAATTTTAAAGAATTGCATCGTATACCCATAACCGTTATTGTACTATTGTATAGAAATGTTATAAATAAACGAACGTTATACTATTTTTTAAGTCATAATGTATATAATATTCCAGTAATGCGCTTTGGCCTTGAAGGCTTTTTGTATTACAAACAATAAATAAATAAAAAAAAAAAAAAAAAAAAAAAATACATAACTGAAATTAAGCTCATAGAATAAATTCGAAAAATAAAAAAAAAAAATGTTGAATATCAAGGTATATTTACAAAAGGTAGACTCATTTGGGTGTGTGGACATGCTGCTCTATAAAAATAACCGAGTGGAACGGAATTGTCAAAATTGTCTTCATATAAATTTAACGCACACATGTACAAATTTTGGCTCATATACACGGAATTTGACATTGGTGTTCCAAGTTACGTAAACAGCTGACAAACATATGTGCCAACGAGTTTACCTTGTGTAAATATACCTTGTTGAATATAATATAAATTTTTTCCCAAAAAAATTCCTTAAAAAACAATATTGAAATGGAAATGCCCAAATCTGAATACAAAATATTTTTGAGGGGCAAACAAAAAACATCTGATTTAAGGCAAACAAAATTAATATCCAAGACGAATTAACTAGAAGGTGAGATCCACTCTACAACAACACTGCTTCTGTGGTCGGGTAGTCAAAAATATTGCTAGTAAAAAAATAGGTTTGTATATACAAACTTTGACAAGTCGCCCACCGAAAAATAACACAATATGTTGACTTGACCCCACCTCTAGTCAATTCGTCTTGTTATTTAAATTTAAAATCTTTTTAAATTATTAATTTCAAAACACACAATTTAAAATTAAAAACAAAATTAAATATTTGTTTGAATTGTTGAAAACAGTGTAATACTATCCCTGCAGCTATTATTGGACTACGTGATCAAATTTGATGAAATGGACTACTCCCTAGACTGGTCCAATGTTATACAAGCATAGACCATGTCATTGTTAAAAAGTGTTTGTAGTGAGACGACATGACTTCGTTTTTAACGACATGCTTTCGTTTTTTAACGAAGATAAAACTAATCCACTGGAGTATACCATGGAGTAATTTCAAAACTAGTCCACTAGAGTATGTATGAACTTGAAGTAGTTTTAAGACTACTCCGTTGATGCAAAACTGGGTTATATGGTCCACTCCTAGGACATCGTAATGTTAAATAGACCAATTTTTAACCATACATTTGGAGTATATTTGGAGTACTCGTACTCCTTTATGGACTACTCTTTACATGCATGTATCGACTAGTCTCGGTAACTGCAGGGATTTTTGACACAACGTTAAAATATTTTACAGTGTTGTAAACGTTTTCAAAATAAGACCACCTTCTATGAATTCACCTTGATCATGATGGATATTTATATTAGAAAAGTATATTGTATGTACAGAAAAATTTTTACAATTATAGACACCAGCAGCGGGCCAGAAAATGCATTACATTCTGCTGGTGTCTATAATTGTAAAAATTTTTCTGTACATACAATATACTTCATTGCTATCCAAATGACAGCTAAGGTAAAATGTAACAAGAAGATACAATATAATAGTCTGGTAGTGTATAAAGTCATTCCTAAAAATTAAAGGAATAGGACTATTACAAAAAAGCTTTATAAAATACATAACTGAAATTTAGCTCATAGAATAAATTCGAAAAAATAAAAATGTTGAATATAATAAAGTAACCTATGAAAGGAAATAATTCCCAGTTTTTATTTTATTTACTTGAAAATAATTAAATTAAGGAAGACAAAATTTCGTATTTTACAGCTAAATACTGTCAATGTGCTCAACCTGCTAGCTTTTGCTGGTAAAGCGTTCATTTACTTTTTTGAGTAGTTGGGAAAACAATTTTGTAAATTTTAAACTTACTTTTTCGTTGCAAGCAATGTACATTAACACAAGGTAGACTCATTTGGGAGTGTAGACATGCTGCGCTATAAAAATAACCGACTTGTCAAAATTATTTTCATATAAAACAAAAACAATTTAATGCACACATGTACAAATTTTGGCTCATATACACGAAATTTGCCAAACAGCTGACAAACATATGGGCCAACGAGTCTCGATAGGTAAAATTTTGGACACGTACATACAGTGTTTTGGAGGTGTAATAAAATATGATGATTTGTAGCGATTATATTAGTAGTTTGTGGAATATTTATAAATGCTCATCTCCTGTCGCCCTCTTTTTTCCAACCTGAGCTAATATAAGAAGATATGATAATATATGGTTATAATATAATATGTAAACTTATGAGATTATATTCATAAACATATGTATGTATATCTTTACATAACTCAGACTTGATCCGACTTGAGCTCCTTTGGGATGGGTGAGGGGGGACTGTTTAGGAATCTTCAACTGAAACATACCATTTTGCAAAATTTCTTTTGGAAAGACCATAGAAATGGTATATATGTTTCCGTTTAAGGTGGGTGGGTTGAGATGAGTACAAATTAATTTTTCTTCCCCTGTACTCGCGACTGCATAACAATATAAAAAAATATTAAACCTCATAGCTTTCTTTCAGTAAATAGCTAAAATTTGGCATTCAAATATTGGGAATATATCTATATATATAAAAATGAAAAATGTTTGTATGTTTGTTTGTTTGTTGGCTTATAGACTCCTAAACTACTACACCGATTTTCTTGAAATTTTTACAGTAACATCACGGGAGCCCTAAACATAAAAAAGGCTACTTATTTTTTTGATAGGGGCAGGGAAATTGGTACCCCCCATAGGATGCCAATATTAAATATTACATATCTTAAGAGCCGCTGCACGCATTTTGTTGAACTTTTGGTAGTAGGATCTTCTGAGCCCCAAAATTGAAATAAAATAGCAGCGGGGTAAGTGGTGCCCCCAATAGGACGCCAATGTTTAATATCGCATGTCTTAAGAACTGTTATAGTGAGACTGTTCAAACTTTGTAGAAGTCACTCTTATGGTATTCTACACTTTTATATATATTAAATATATTAAATATCGCTCAACTTAAGAACTATTAAAGGGAGAATCTTCAAACGTGGTTAAAGCTAATATTATGGTAAACTATAAATTTCAATTTAAAAATGGACAGAGGAGGAGCACCTTTTTTCGATTAGGGCTGGGGATGAGGAACCCACCATAAGATGCCAATATTAAGTATTGCATATGTTAAGAGCCGCTGCACCCATTTTCTTGAATTTTTTTTCAGTAGCATCTTCTGAGCCTTGAAATTAAAATAAGATAGCAGCTGGGGAAGTGGTGCACCCATAGGACGCTAATGTTAAATATCGCATAACTTAAGAACTCTTATAGTAAACTACACATTTAAAAATAACAAGTAAGAATGCTATATTCGGCTGTGCCGAATCTTATATACCTTAGATGATGTAGGTAGTGCTCCATTTGAACGCTCATTTATTGTTAGGATAGCTAGATATTGGAACACTTTACCACATGGTCTACGCACTTTCTCTATATCATATGAACTTTTTAAAAAACGGTTTTTACTACACCTACATGAGTCTGGCAATTATCTATCAGTGTAATTGTTAAATTCTTTTTTTTTTCTATTCAATAATATACCTGATTCTTGTTTCTACGCCTTCACTGATAAGCTTTTGTGGTTAGTATTTAATAAAACTGAAATTTTAAAGAATTGCATCGTATACCCATAACCGTTATTGTACTATTGTATACAAATGTTATAAATAAACGAACGTTATACTATTTTTTAAGTCATAATGTATATAATATTCCAGTAATGCGCTTTGGCCTTGAAGGCTTTTTGTATTACAAACAATAAATAAATAAAAAAAAAAAAAAAAAAAAAAAAAATACATAACTGAAATTAAGCTCATAGAATAAATTCGAAAAATAAAAAAAAAAAAATGTTGAATATCAAGGTATATTTACAAAAGGTAGACTCATTTGGGTGTGTGGACATGCTGCTCTATAAAAATAACCGAGTGGAACGGAATTGTCAAAATTGTCTTCATATAAATTTAACGCACACATGTACAAATTTTGGCTCATATACACGGAATTTGACATTGGTGTTCCAAGTTACGTAAACAGCTGACAAACATATGTGCCAACGAGTTTACCTTGTGTAAATATACCTTGTTGAATATAATATAAATTTTTTCCCAAAAAAATTCCTTAAAAAACAATATTGAAATGGAAATGCCCAAATCTGAATACAAAATATTTTTGAGGGGCAAACAAAAAACATCTGATTTAAGGCAAACAAAATTAATATCCAAGACGAATTAACTAGAAGGTGAGATCCACTCTACAACAACACTGCTTCTGTGGTCGGGTAGTCAAAAATATTGCTAGTAAAAAAATAGGTTTGTATATACAAACTTTGACAAGTCGCCCACCGAAAAATAACACAATATGTTGACTTGACCCCACCTCTAGTCAATTCGTCTTGTTATTTAAATTTAAAATCTTTTTAAATTATTAATTTCAAAACACACAATTTAAAATTAAAAACAAAATTAAATATTTGTTTGAATTGTTGAAAACAGTGTAATACTATCCCTGCAGCTATTATTGGACTACGTGATCAAATTTGATGAAATGGACTACTCCCTAGACTGGTCAAATGTTATACAAGCATAGACCATGTCATTGTTAAAAAGTGTTTGTAGTGAGACGACATGACTTCGTTTTTAACGACATGCTTTCGTTTTTTAACGAAGATAAAACTAATCCACTGGAGTATACCATGGAGTAATTTCAAAACTAGTCCACTAGAGTATGTATGAACTTGAAGTAGTTTTAAGACTACTCCGTTGATGCAAAACTGGGTTATATGGTCCACTCCTAGGACATCGTAATGTTAAATAGACCAATTTTTAACCATACATTTGGAGTATATTTGGAGTACTCGTACTCCTTTATGGACTACTCTTTACATGCATGTATCGACTAGTCTCGGTAACTGCAGGGATTTTTGACACAACGTTAAAATATTTTACAGTGTTGTAAACGTTTTCAAAATAAGACCACCTTCTATGAATTCACCTTGATCATGATGGATATTTATATTAGAAAAGTATATTGTATGTACAGAAAAATTTTTACAATTATAGACACCAGCAGCGGGCCAGAAAATGCATTACATTCTGCTGGTGTCTATAATTGTAAAAATTTTTCTGTACATACAATATACTTCATTGCTATCCAAATGACAGCTAAGGTAAAATGTAACAAGAAGATACAATATAATAGTCTGGTAGTGTATAAAGTCATTCCTAAAAATTAAAGGAATAGGACTATTACAAAAAAGCTTTATAAAATACATAACTGAAATTTAGCTCATAGAATAAATTCGAAAAAATAAAAATGTTGAATATAATAAAGTAACCTATGAAAGGAAATAATTCCCAGTTTTTATTTTATTTACTTGAAAATAATTAAATTAAGGAAGACAAAATTTCGTATTTTACAGCTAAATACTGTCAATGTGCTCAACCTGCTAGCTTTTGCTGGTAAAGCGTTCATTTACTTTTTTGAGTAGTTGGGAAAACAATTTTGTAAATTTTAAACTTACTTTTTCGTTGCAAGCAATGTACATTAACACAAGGTAGACTCATTTGGGAGTGTAGACATGCTGCGCTATAAAAATAACCGACTTGTCAAAATTATTTTCATATAAAACAAAAACAATTTAATGCACACATGTACAAATTTTGGCTCATATACACGAAATTTGCCAAACAGCTGACAAACATATGGGCCAACGAGTCTCGATAGGTAAAATTTTGGACACGTACATACAGTGTTTTGGAGGTGTAATAAAATATGATGATTTGTAGCGATTATATTAGTAGTTTGTGGAATATTTATAAATGCTCATCTCCTGTCGCCCTCTTTTTTCCAACCTGAGCTAATATAAGAAGATATGATAATATATGGTTATAATATAATATGTAAACTTATGAGATTATATTCATAAACATATGTATGTATATCTTTACATAACTCAGACTTGATCCGACTTGAGCTCCTTTGGGATGGGTGAGGGGGGACTGTTTAGGAATCTTCAACTGAAACATACCATTTTGCAAAATTTCTTTTGGAAAGACCATAGAAATGGTATATATGTTTCCGTTTAAGGTGGGTGGGTTGAGATGAGTACAAATTAATTTTTCTTCCCCTGTACTCGCGACTGCATAACAATATAAAAAAATATTAAACCTCATAGCTTTCTTTCAGTAAATAGCTAAAATTTGGCATTCAAATATTGGGAATATATCTATATATATAAAAATGAAAAATGTTTGTATGTTTGTTTGTTTGAAATTTTTACAGTAACATCACGGGAGCCCTAAACATAAAAAAGGCTACTTATTTTTTTGATAGGGGCAGGGAAATTGGTACCCCCCATAGGATGCCAATATTAAATATTACATATCTTAAGAGCCGCTGCACGCATTTTGTTGAACTTTTGGTAGTAGGATCTTCTGAGCCCCAAAATTGAAATAAAATAGCAGCGGGGTAAGTGGTGCCCCCAATAGGACGCCAATGTTTAATATCGCATGTCTTAAGAACTGTTATAGTGAGACTGTTCAAACTTTGTAGAAGTCACTCTTATGGTATTCTACACTTTTATATATATTAAATATATTAAATATCGCTCAACTTAAGAACTATTAAAGGGAGAATCTTCAAACGTGGTTAAAGCTAATATTATGGTAAACTATAAATTTCAATTTAAAAATGGACAGAGGAGGAGCACCTTTTTTCGATTAGGGCTGGGGATGAGGAACCCACCATAAGATGCCAATATTAAGTATTGCATATGTTAAGAGCCGCTGCACCCATTTTCTTGAATTTTTTTTCAGTAGCATCTTCTGAGCCTTGAAATTAAAATAAGATAGCAGCTGGGGAAGTGGTGCACCCATAGGACGCTAATGTTAAATATCGCATAACTTAAGAACTCTTATAGTAAACTACACATTTAAAAATAACAAGTAAGAATGCTATATTCGGCTGTGCCGAATCTTATATACCCTTCACCATTGTGCGAGCAGAATACATAGCAATTAGACAGAAACTAAATAAAACTGGTAAATATTTTTTTTTTAAATAAGAGACAACCGGTTTTGAACTTCGCTTTTCGTAAGGGCCCAGAATATATATACTTTATAGGGTGTAGGATCAATATTGTAGAAATTACAGTTATTCATATATACCTTTTTTACCTTCGGTGAAGGGTATAAAGAGTAATTTTCGGGAAGTTAGGGGTCTAATCACCCCTATCGACACTGGCGTATCGAATGAAAACTCGATAAATGTAATGTCGAGTTACTCGATGTCGAATGGTATTATTTCAAATTCAATACATTTCATTCGATATCGAGTTTCAAGATACCAAAATAAATAATTTCGATGGATTTTGCTCGATATCGTATGCGGTGATTAGACTTCAGTATTTCGGTTATAACTCATACAAATTTCCGACATTTTGGTATATAAGTCATATACAAACATAGGACATATGGCAGCCCTAAAATTTAGGTTTTTATAAAAATGTTGATGTTTTTTAGCCCATTTTTGGAGTATTTTGCTCATAAATTACCCATTGTCTAACCGATTTGATATTTTTAAATAGGAAGAATTTTACCATTTACTTAAGTTATATTTATATATAAACATTTATATATACTTGTATACATATATTTTAACAAAGTTAATTATAAAAAAAGAGTAATTTTTGGGGATTCAGTATTTCGGTTGTAACTCTGCCATTTTTTAACCGATTTGACAGATTTATATACCGACGTGTTTAAGAAGAAATTTGCCATTTACTTGAGTTATAAAGCTTGGACTCGGGGAGATCTATGGTTCCCGAAAGAGGGTATTTAAAAAAAAAAATCAATTTTGGTAATAACTTTTTTGTTTCTGAACCGATTTTTCCGAGTTTTTTATAAAATATGTTCTACTAGAAATTTCGGTATATAAGTCATATCCATAGGACGTACAGCAGCCCTAAAATTTAAATTTAAAAATTTTGATGTTTTTTAGCCCATTTTTGGAGTATTTTGCTCATAAATTACCCATTGTCTAACCGATTTGATATTTTTATATACCGACGTGTTAAGGAAGAATTTTACCATTTACTTAAGTTATATTCGTATATAAACATTTATATATACTTGTATACATATATTTTAACAAAGTTAATTATAAAAAGAGTAATTTTTGGGGATTCAGTATTTCGGTTGTAACTCAGCCATTTTATAACCGATTTGGCAGATTTATATACCGACGTGCTGAAGAAGAAATTTACCATTTACTTTAGTTATCAAACTTGGACTAGGGGAGATCTATGGTTCCCGAAAGTGGGTATTTAAAAAAAAAAATTTAATTTTGATCATATCTTTTTTGTATCTGCACCGATTTTCCCGAGTTTTTTATAAAATATGTCCTACTAAAAATTTCCGATATTTTGATATATAAGTCATATCCATAGGACATATGGCAGCCCAAAAATTTAGGTTTTTATACATTTTTTAATTTTTTTTGTATGGGAGGTATCACGCCCACTTCTCCAATTCCGCCCACATTTTGTAAGATGGTGTGTATTGGCAACCTAAATGTGTGTACCTAATTTGGAAACTTTGGCTCTTGCCGTTCTCAAGATATACAGAAATAAAAAAAATACAACAACAACAAGGGTTTTTTGGAAAAATTTAGAGGTAGTCGTGGTTTTTTGCTCATATCTCCGTCATTTTTGGACCGATCTGGCTGAATTTCAATAGCAAACTTGAACGGAGTATATGTGACATAAATATACATCAACGTAGTCCAGATCATTTCTGGGGTTTTCGGAAAACCCATTTCAACATACACACGGACAGACGGACAGACGGACAACCGGATTTGAACTTCGCTTTTCATAAGGACCCAAAATATATATACTTTATAGGGTGTAGGATCAATATTGTGGAACATACAAACGGAATGACAAAGTTATATATACCCTCTTACCTTCGGTGAAGGGTATAAAAAGAGTAATTTTTGGGGATTCAGTATTTCGGTTGTAACTCAGCCATTTTATAACCGATTTGGCAGATTTATATACCGTCGTGTTGAAGAAGAAATTTACCATTTACTTTAGTTATAAAACTTGGACTCGGGGAGATCTATGGTTCCCGAAAGTGGGTATTTAAAAAAAAAAATTTTTATTTTGGTCATAACTTTTTTGTATCTGAACCGATTTGCCCGAGTTTTTTATAAAATATGTTCTATTTAAAATTTCCGATATTTTGATATATAAGTCATACCCATAGAACATATGGCAGCCCTAAAATTTAGGTTTTTATACAATTTTTAATTTTTTTTGTACGGGAGGTACCACGCCCACTTCCCCAATCCCGCCCACATTTTGTAGGATGGTGTGTATTAGCAACCTAAATGTGTGTACCTAATTTGGAAGCTTTGGCTTTTGCCGTTCCCCAGATATACAGCAAAAAGTAATAAAAATACAACAACCACAAGGGATTTTTCGAAAAAATTTGAGGTAGTCGTGGTTTTTTGCTCATAACTCAGCCATTTTTTAACCGATTTGGCAGATTTATATACCGACGTGCTGAAGAAGAAATTTACCATTTACTTTAGTTATAAAACTTGGACTCGGGGAGATCTATGGTTCCCGAAAGTGGGTATTTAAAAAAAAAAAATTTAATTTTGGTCATATCTTTTTTGTATCTGCACCGATTTTCCAGAGTTTTTTATAAAATATGTCCTACTAAAAATTTCCGATATTTTGATATATAAGTCATATCCATAGGACATATGGCAGCCCAAAAATTTAGGTTTTTATACATTTTTTAATTTTTTTTGTATGGGAGGTATCACGCCCACTTCTCCAATTCCGCCCACATTTTGTAAGATGGTGTGTATTGGCAACCTAAATGTGTGTACCTAATTTGGAAACTAAATAAAAATAAAAATAAAATAAAAAAAAATACAACAACAACAAGGGTTTTTTGGAAAAATTTAGAGGTAGTCGTGGTTTTTTGCTCATATCTCCGTCATTTTTGGACCGATCTGGCTGAATTTCAATAGCAAACTTGAACGGAGTATATGTGACATAAATATACATCAACCTAGTCCAGATCATTTCTGGGGTTTTCGGAAAACCCATTTCAACATACACACGGACAGACGGACAACCGGATTTGAACTTCGCTTTTCATAAGGACCCAAAATATATATACTTTATAGGGTGTAGGATCAATATTGTGGAACATACAAACGGAATGACAAAGTTATATATACCCTCTTACCTTCGGTGAAGGGTATAAAAAAGAGTAATTTTTGGGGATTCAGTATTTCGGTTATAACCCATCCATTTTTTAACCGATTGGGCAGATTTATATACCGACGTGTTGAAGAAGAAATTAGCCATTTACTGGAGTTATAAAGTTTGGACTCGGGGAGATCTATGGTTCCCGAAAGTGGGTATTTAAAAAAAAAAAAATTTTATTTTGGTCATAACTTTATCTTACCGATTTTCCCGAGTTTTTTATAAAATATGTCCTACTAAAAATTTCCGATATTTCGATATATAAGTCATATCCATAGGACATATGGCAGCCCAAAAATTTAGGTTTTTATACATTTTTTAATTTTTTTGTATGGGAGGTACCACGCCCACTTCTCCAATCCCGCCCACATTTTGTAGAATGGTGTGTATTGGCAACCTTAATGTGTGTACCTAATTTGGAAACTTTGGCTTTTGCCGTTCCCCAGATATACAGCAAAAAGTAATAAAAATACAACAAACACAAGGGATTTTGGAAAAAATTAGAGGTAGTCGTGGTTTTTTGGTCATATCTCAGCCTTTTGTGGACCGATCTGGCTGAATTTCAATAGCAAAATTATAATAAGAATACCTGACATAAAGATAGTCCAACCAAGTCCCCATCATATCTGGGGGCTTCGGAAAACCCATTTCAACAGACAGACGGACAGACGGACAACCGGATTTGAACTTCGCTTTTCATAAGGACCCAGAATATATGTATATACTTTATAGGGTGTAGGATCCATATAGCAGAAATTACAAACGGAATGACAAAGTTATATATACCCTTTCTACCTTCGGTGAAGGGTATACAAATTAAGGGGGAAGGCGCAGCTGGAGCAATACCCCCATAGGATGTACATATATATTAACTATCGCGTATCTGAAGAACTATCTTAGCTAGAGATTTCAAACGTAGTTAAAGCCACTATTATAGTGAACTATACATTTTTAAATAACAATCGGCGGGGTAGAGGAAGGAATAGCGCTACCCCCCATAGAACGAAATTATTAAATTCCGAATATCTGAAGACAAATGTCTTCAAGCTTTATAGGATCCACTCTATATGTAAGTAAAAAATCGTATGAAATTTTGTTCCAACCAGACTCTTAACCACAGAAGGTGAAGGTGTTCCAATTTTTTACAAATAGCTTAGATAAAAATACACATCATCTTCCAAAAGTATGTTCAATAGGAAAAGTAATCATGGCACCTCCCATCCGAACACATGCGATTTCTGTATACATATCAGTAAAAGCAATAAAATTTGGTACAAGATGCTTTATTATCAATAAACGAGATCCGTTTTAAAAAAATTTTACTAATTGTATTTCGAGGGGAGCAAAGCGCACCGGGTTAAGCTAGTTTAGTATAAAAATAACATAGCTTAACAGAAAAAAGTGATGGGGAGCAAAGCACACCGGGTTAAGCTAGTTTAGTATAAAAATAACATAGCTTACCCCCCGTTTCCACATGCAACTACAAGTTCGAAAAACTCAATACACTCACCTTTTCACTTACATTTACACTATTTTTTTTTTACTTTCACCCAATCGGCTGTTTCTTCGATTTTTCGTTGATAATACGTATACGCTACTTGCAAGTAATTACTTGCATGTGTAAACTCCGGGTTAGCAGAAAAAAGTGAAAATTAAATTTTTTATATTCGAATTTCCAAAAGGTACCAAAATTTATATGAGAGCTTTTAGAGAGGAGAACACAATTTAATTTTAACTTAAAAGATAAATTGTTCACCAAAAAAGTACCAAAATTATATTTTTCCCCTATTTTATACCCAAAATGTGCAGATTTCAAAAAAAAAACCAAACACGTGACAATTTAATTTTCGATTCAATAATGATATTTTATGAATTTTACGTCTACCTCTGTTTCTAGATAATCAAAATATTATTCATAAATAATTTTTGATATTCTTTAATTAGGCTTGAGTTCATCAAATTTAATTTTCATTAAATTATTTTCACTGAGGGAAGGAATTTTACAACTTGGAATTTTATTAAAATTTATTGATAATTTTTCTTGGCTGAGCTGGGATTTGAACCCGGGTTGATCTTTACATGTTTCAAGAAACACCACTTTCTATCGTCAGAAGATCTTTGTGTTCTACCCACTGCACCACAGCGGTGCCCGTTAGCCAGCAGTCAAACATCAATCTTTAACCAGTAGTACTGGTGGTTCGAAATTTGCCGTTATTATCACCTAAATTTCAAATTACATGTTGCCTCCTTTTTCCTCTGTTTTTTCGTATTCTTTTCTGTCAAGACTTTGTCTTGAAAACCTGAATATATTTGTTTATTATGTTTCTATGCCCACTTTCGTCGACATAATGAGCTCAAAACTTTTTTTTATCACAATGATTTCCACAATTATCATCAAAACAAATAAATTGCAGCAAGAAAAATAGCATACAGTGCACTCGGGAAAACGTCAACACTCGTTTACGTCAACATCCCAAAACGTCAACCCTTTTTTTTACATTGCCTTCTCTAAAACGTCAACCCAACCATAAAGCTCTAAAACGTCAGCTCTGAATAAAATAAAATTTCGAATTTAGC
The DNA here is from genome assembly GCA_949318255.1 of Pollenia labialis. NCBI lineage: Eukaryota > Metazoa > Arthropoda > Insecta > Diptera > Polleniidae > Pollenia > Pollenia labialis. The sequence continues at coordinate 49,707,644 of OX439142.1, forward strand.
AGCAGTTAAAATACACACATTTGTACACACACACACATTTATTTTATGAAATCAATTCAAAAATTGGGGATCCACCTGGATAATGTTTCTAACTCGTGTGAAATTGAGGAGTTGGAAGTGATCGATGATGAGGAGAACGATTTAGATACAAATGTGCAGACAATAAAACCAAGCGAAGCCGTCGAAATATTTAACAGGGCTTTGGATTGGGCTCAATGCGAGAATGTTGAGCAAAATGACTTAAATGTATTAAGACGTTTAAGAGAGAAGGCTCTCTTCCAAGTGTTGGATAGAAAAAAACAGCAGAAAAAAATAACAGATTTTTTTTAAATGCATATGTGTGCATGTAAAATTAAAAATATGATCTCATTTAAAATGTATTCTTTTAGTTCCAGTTGTCTTCTATGGCTTTAGTCAGGTTGAATGCCTTTTTTATTTCCTTTTTGAATTTGTTTATGTTTGGATTTAGTTTATAATATATAAAAACGTTTAAAAGCACATTATCGATATGTTTTTTATTTTAAAATTTTAGATTCGAAAACGTCAACAATTTGTTAAACGTCAACACCCGCGGTTTTAATTAGTTGACGTTTTCCAGAGTGCACTGTATTTACTGTAGAAAATTACAATGCTAAAATCACGCAAAGTCTAAGTCAACGTATAACGCCATCTATCGGATTTTGGCTGAGAGCTTTCTATTTTTTCATTTGGAAAACTATATATAATTTCACACAAAATTTGGTACAAAAATCAATTTTCGATTTTTACGACTTTTCTGGAGGGATTTTCCACAGAAATCGGCTCAGCCGTTCTCATTTTATGAATTACTATACATTTTTTACACCATTTTTATATATATGTATGTACCTATAAGATATACGAAATAAATTTTCTTACCGGCATTGTGGGCCAGGCAGTAAGACTCGAAGAAGCGAAATAGTATATCGCTGTCGTACCGCTAACGAAACCTGCTTAATAATATCTGTACACACATATATGCTTTAATGTAAAACATACTTTTAAGATTTATATCAGCACGAAATTAGCGAAAAAATAATTTTTCTTTTTATTTATCTTTAATTTTTTAAATTAAGATCATTTTTATATCACTTACATGATACTAAGTTTTACGACTTTAATTAAGTTCCAATCCAGTAACGACATGGTCCTTTATTTAAATTCAATTTAAAATTGTTGACTATTTTTTGGATTTGAAAATTGTTTTAATGTGTAGGTAATGGAAAAAATTTGCGTTCATTTAGATATAGATTTCAAAATATGTGCATGTTTTTGTAATTAAATGCAATAAATTCGTGTTTTCCTATACATACTACATACATAAGAACAACTCAACATTCAATTATCACCATTTTCGTTATTGTCATCTTCATTGGGGGCATCCGCCATAAGAATTGTTGAATTGTAATGTTCGCCTAAGCTGTACATATGACGATGATACGTAATGATTAGGGGAGAACCGCCATATTCAACGCCCTGCACGGTGGGTGAACCATCAGCTTGCAATATTTCAATTGGCACTTTGAGTATGGAAGATAAAGCCTTTAACTCAATTTGACCACCCCAAGCGGGGCTATGCCGTATGTCATCACAATACTTTTGGAACTGTTCGTCTGGAAGCAACTCTCCCGAATCTGGGTGAGTCATATAAGGGATTAATGATTCTTTGTTGGCTTGTATATAGTTGGCAGTTTCAGAGCGCAGCTCTTTAATGGTTAAGGAAGCCAAGCCATGTCGCAATAGTTGATGACGTATGGCATTGTAAAGGCAGTCACCATCGGAGGGTATGTTATATAAAGCAAGTTCACGTTCTTTTAATTTTGTTTGTAATTTGCGTGTCTCTACGGCTTTTGGAGCACACATGGCAGTCTCAGCTAAGGCCTTAATTTCATCTTCTCTTTGTTTTGCCTCTCGTGCTTTTTTATCTCTGCGTTTTTGTGCTTTTGTTACACGTTGTTGTGGTTGTTGGGTTTCGTTGTCTTCATTAGTCTCATCGTCTACGTTATTAGTCAAATTATTTTTGGTACCATTCGCCGGGTTTTCTTGTACCGCCTTAACTTCCACAGATTTAATGTCATCTTCAGCCTCTTTAATTTCCTCTTTATGTTTCTCTTCCAAGTCAGATTCCAATTTTGCTATTTCTTCCAATACATCTTTACGCTTCTTTTTGTCTGATTTGGGTGCATTTTTTTTAAGAGCCTGAATTTTAGCTTGCAATTCTTTACGTTCCCTGCGGTGCCGCGATTGTATGTCTTCGATAGAAACTTTTTCTAATTTATTGGTGGTTTCATTTAATTCGTTTTCTTTGTTTGACTCCATTTGTAAACCTTATTTTTTTTTTGAAAAACTCTCACCAACACTTTTTTTAAATATATGTCCCCGTAATTGGGAAAATATTCCGCTCAACACAAACCAAGGTATATTTACACAAGGTAAACTCGTTGGCCCATATGTTTGTCAGCTGTTTACCTAAGTTGGAACACCAATGCCAAATTCCGTGTATATGAGCCAAAATTTGTACATGTGTGCGTTAAATTTATATGAAGACAATTTTGACAATTCCGTTCCACTCGGTTATTTTTATAGAGCAGCATGTCTACACTCCCAAATGAGTCTACCTTGTGTAAATATACCTTGACACAAACTTTGAGTTTTCCAGAAACAGCTGTAAATTGGTAACTTGACAAGTGTTGTAAGGTGTAAAAATGATTTAGAGCTGCATTTTAAACAGTGCCGTAAATTTTTAATAACCAAAAAGCACTTTTCCCTTTGTCAAAACACGCTAGAACTCGCTGTATCACATATCGATGCCTTATGCCATGTTTCCACGACGATTTGAATCACCTGCTTCGCTCTCTGAATCATGTTAATGAATCACGGTGTTTATACGACTTATCTACTTGCTTCGTTTTGACAGTTGTCTTTTATACACAAATCAGCGTTGTCAACTTTGCATTTTCAAAACGCACCAAAATGGTGAAAAAACGCAGCAATTTTAGACGTTTTTTTTTTATTTAAAATATTTATTGAAATAATTTTGCATAATATTTTTATATGAATAATACAGTAGAATCGCAAATTGTAGTTCAAGAGGAGTTGTGCACTTTAAACCAGCCGGTGCAAATTAAATCTAAGTTAATTTATTAAAAATAAGTATGTAATTTAAATAAAATAAGTGTTTTATTTTGGAAAAATTTGCTTATTTTTGCATTTTTTACAATTAAATACCGCTTAGAAAATTTAATAGTTCGAAAAAGTTAACAACTCTTGGAATATTTCGATATATTTTTTTTGCGATTCTACTGTATAACAACAAAACAGTCTTTACATTTCAGAGTTTTTAGAAAGAATAAATAAAACTTAACAAACATAAAAAAACTACACAAATTAGTTTGTTTTCATACAAGGCGAATTCAACAAGGCAAACTCTTTAGAGCAACTGCTCGTCAGCTGTTACATCCCATTTTTCAAAAATTTTCTTTTTTAATTGTTTTGTTTAAATTACATACATTTAATTGTCAAAGTTAACATTTTTTGAGAAAAAACATATTTTTGTGAAGCTTTTATTAAAATTGATTACAAAGTATGTATACTTACTTGTTTTTCAATAGCTTATATGTATATTAGTTTTTCCCTTTAAATTGTTCGAACATCTTCAAAATCTTGAGAAACACAAATTAAAATATGAAAACAATCAATAAAATTTATTTCATTTATTGTTTACGTTTTCATCACACTTTCTATAAACAACTATGTTGACAAATTGAATTTGTTAAACTAACAAAATTCCTGTTATTTTTGTTAGAGTTGTAATTGTAGAAGCGACGAGTTTACCTTGTTGAATTCGACTTGGTATACATATGTATGTACTAGATAATTTTTTTTATTTACATAAAATATATACCAATTTTTTTTTAAAGCGATCAACTGTAAGTATCTAGTAGGGATTGAAAATTAACAGTTCAGTATTTATCGTTTTATTAAAAAAAATTTAAAAAATTTATTTTCATATTTAAAATTATAACATTTACATAGTTAAACAAGAAAACCCCGAAACTTTATAAAACAATAAACAAATTTGTATATAAATGCATAATATATACATATGTTTGCATTCATTTGTACAAGATGATACATTTTCGAAAATTAATTTAATAAATCTTGTTTGAAACTTTAAAAAAAAAATCAAGAATGTATAATAATTATTCCAAATTAATAAAGTTAATATTTTCATCATTATTGTTATCGCAGAACAAATTTAAGAAAGCACCAAAACTGGTGCTAACGAACCCAGTTGACAACTCTTAAACAATCGATTTTTACAGCTAGAACAGATAAACTTGCGATAAAAATTGGAGGAGAGAGAAATTGTTCGTGCTTCGCAAGTAGATTCATATTGAATCTACTTGCTTCGCTCTCAAAATTTTGTATGGCGAATCAGTTGCTTCGTTCATGATTGGAATGTGAAGCATGAATAGAGAGCGAAGCACGTACCGTGGAAACATGGCATTACACAGGGTCTCCACGTGAGATAAGATATAAGATTTTTATATCAGCAAACGTCAAATTCAATCGCAGAGAGCATTATATAACGTGTAGACTCTCAAATAGTGTTAATATTAATATTATAATAAATATTATGAGACAGTTGTTATGAGAAATCTTATAACAACCATCTTATAAGATGAGCTGTCAAAAATACACATACATACATGCATATAAAACAAAAAAAAGACGCATTCATTAAATTGTTTAATTTTTTAGTGCAAATAGTGAAAATCTTGTAATAAATGTTTAAAAAAACAATATTTTTAACTAAAAAAATAGAAAAAACTAAAAAAAATAATAAAAACGACACAAGTTTACTGTACGAGAATCATTCAATTATGAAATCTTATAACATACGTGTTCCCCTTGTTTAAGATTAAGATTAACATGAAATGGAATTATTAAAGAATTGATTACATCAATGTATATCATATTGAGATAATAAGTTGTTGCAGTATTAGAACACAAAAATAGCAGTCGTTTGACATGAAAAAGTCAAAACCGTATTTTTTAAGTTACGAGGTTGAGGAAGTAAGGCATCGATATGTACATTAGGGGGGATAACCAATTTTTTTGCATAATACCATGAGGTCAACCATGTCCTTCCTAGTAACCACGAAAATCATAATCTTTTGTAATTTTTCTCAAAAAAGTTCACGCACCAATTAGTTTTTTCAAAACAATGCAATATTGAATATTCATAATTTTATACGGGGTTTTTTTTATTATTTTTAATTTTTTTTTCGTTAAAAAAGGTTAAGGAAACGTTTTAATTCCCGGAAAAATACCTTACCATCTCTTAATATTAATGAAATTTCATACTTGAGTTATTTTTTGTTTTAAATAAACATATTATTAATTTTTCTTAACCAAAAAGAAAATTGTTCTAACTTCATCGCGGCTGGTGCGTGAACTTTTTTGACCTTAGCGAAAAAATAAATATACGTTCCCTTATAGTTGTTTATGCTTTTTCGGACTGTGCTATGCCAATTTTGATATTTTAAAAAAACTGTTAAAAAGTTATCTCCCTAATTTACATACATATATTTAATTAACAGCTTAATACTTTTTTTTAAATATTAAACTTACTTATTATTTAACTTTTAAACAGTAAGAATGTTTGAAACCATCAAGTAGGCGCCCTTTAATATCACAAAAACAAGTTTGAATTGTAGAGTTAAGATAAATCATAGTCAATAAAAAAATATTTTCTTTTTAACCATACAGGTATCTCGGTTATTAATACACAACATCCCACAAATTAAAAGCAGGATTGGGAAGTGGGCTTGGCACAAAATAGCTACATATTTTTATACCCTTCACCTCAGGTGGAAAAGGGTATTAATAAGTTTGTCATTCCGTTTGTAATTTCTACAATATTGATCTTAGACCCTATAAAGTATATATATTCTGGGTCCTTATGGGGAGAGAAGTTGATTTAACGATATCCGTCCGTCTGTCCGTCTGTCCGTCTGTCCGTCTGTCCGTCTTACGCTTGATATGTGTTTTCCGGAGACTCCAGACATGATAGCGGCTAGGTTGTTTTACATTTGTGTCACATATAGTCTACCATCGGTTGCTATTGAAATTCAGCAAGATCGATCCACAAATGGCTGAGTTATGAGCAAAAAACCACGACTACCTCTAATATTTTCCAAAAATCCCTTGTGGTTGTTGTAATTTTATTACTTTTTGCTGTATATCTGGGGAACGGCAAAAGCCAAAGCTTCCAAGTTAGGTACACACATTTAGGTAGCCCATACACACGATCCTACAAAATGTGGGCGGGATTGGAGAAGTGGGCGTGGTACCTCCCGTATAAAAAAAATTAAAAATTGTATAAAAACCTAAAATTGAGGGCTGCCATATGTCCTATGGATATGACTTATATACCAAAATATCGAAAATTTTTAGTAGAACATATTTTATAAAAAATTCAGAAAAATCGGTTCAGATACAAAAAAGTTATGACCAAAACTAATTTTTTTTTTTAAATACCCACTTTCGGGAACCACAGATCTCCCCGAGTCCAAGCTTTATAACACAAGTAAATGGTAAATTCCTTCTTAAACACGTCGGTATATAAATCTGTCAAATCGGTTAAAAAATGGCTGAGTTATGAGCAAAAAACCACGACTACCTCTAATATTTTCCAAAAATCCCTTGTGGTTGTTGTTTTTTTTTGTTTGTGCTTTTATTTGAACGTGTTGAATGTTAGGCATATCAAAACACACACATGTTTGTACATGATTGGTCGCTTAAATTGAAAAATACGTACCTACATATTAAATAAGCAGAGTGACGGAATATATTCTACTTTAATTGTTTATTTGCATAAGCGTTAATGGATGAGTTGTCTGGGCGGTTGCTGAAAGCAGCGTTGTTGGTAGCTGCCGGGGTTCAAATCCGGCATCCACCTTTTCAAAAAATTTTTTTTAACTTTTTTTATATTCTATATAACGATTTTAAAATAATTCAGCAATTTTTGATTTTTTTGACAATGTAAATATTAATCGTTCGCTTAACTTACATGTAAAACAAAAATCATATTCTATACCTATTTGTTTTTTATTTTTTATTTAATTTGTTTATGTCCTAAAAACGATTTTAAAATTACTTAGGTACCTATAAAGCTTTTCGATATTTTAATTTTATTGGCAATGACACAGTGTTTTATTTTATTTCGGCAAGCATATACGTACCTACATATGTATGTACATAAAAAGTTGTATGTAATTTAAATAAATCCATACTAACTAGTAGGTTAACCTAGCTATTGCAAAGCCATACATATGTATGCACATGAGTATGTATGAATGAGCAAAAGTTATTTATGTATAAAGGCATTGCTTTCGTAATTGTTGTTGTTGCATTTTATTTTTTTTATCTCTTATTGCTGTAGTAATTGTTGTTATTGTGTTTCGTCTAATAAGCTGTTGCTACGTTGATCTCTTCTTGCATTTCTCTTGGTTGCGGTTTTTTTGTTGTTTTTTTTTTATAATCTTTACCACAAGTGGTGGATTTTAATGTGTTTTTTACGCATACACATGTATGTATGTTCATAAAATTCTCTCAATATATTTTAATTTAACGCTTCTTTAATAAAACCGTTCGTAGCTGAGTTGTCTAAGTTCTCGCTTAAGGCTCGTAAGATTTCGAGTTCAAGTCTCCAAAATAAATTTTTTTTTTATTTTTATTAAATTTTTTTATACACGATTTTAAGATTAAATATAATTAAAACTTATATAACGAATTTCAAACATCAACTTTGTCAAAAGAGGAAACGGACTTAGTTATATACATACATTTTTTGATTTTGTCATAGGTATTCTTTTTAAAAACTTCTTGTTCTTATCTCACCATGGTGAAGGGTATTTAAGATTCGGCATAGCCGAATATAGCACTCTTACTTGTTATATCTAAAGAACGGTAAGTGAAGGGTATATAGTGCGTTGCAATTTGAGCGCTTGGCAAATTTAAAACGCGCTAAATTGTCATCGTTTATTTTAAGTGTTAAAATATTGGGTTGTTGACTTTGTTAAGTATACAAGGCAATGACGATAATACAGTTTAAAATGCACGGTATCGGTAGTGCCATCTATAGTTTGAAGTGACGGTTTGTGTGCTGAATACATAATGTTACCCAGGCAGTGGTGAGATTATTGTTAATACAATTTGTCGATGCCAGGTTATGCTACGAATCTTAATTTTTCAACATTTGTTTTTTTTTGTTACAAAAACTAATATAAAGATTATAAGATTTTGCACAAATTCGTTTTATACGGCTGGAAATCATACTGTTTTCGTGAAGATCTGTCTATAATTTAGCATAGACCCCATAAAAACCCTACTCTCGAAAAACAGTTTAGTACGCCTTAAACCGCGATAAATAATACAATTGTAATACAATTTGGTACGTTTCAGGTCCATCATAATAAAATTAAATACTTCACAGTGGTATAGAACTATATTTCACACTTAAAAATTTCGTGATGATCGGTCTGTAATTTACCATAGGCTTCATATAAAGGCCATTAGGAAATTAATTAAATACGCCCAAAACCGTAGCAGATATACATACATACATAGATATTGCGGTACAATTTGTTCCAACTTAGCTTAATTTTTTAAGCCAGAAATCACTCAACAGAATTTCCCTCCTGAAAATCATTTTAGTTCGGCTAAAACTGTTTCGAATCAAGATATTTCACTCAAGCTAGTTAAAATTTCTAAAATGAAAGGCATACAACTTTCTGATTGTCTGACAATAATTTAAAAAAACGAGTTTTTTTGCTTATTTTTAAAGTTTTTTCAATTCGCCTGTAAGAGTGGCAAATTTATGTAGAAATTGATGAAGAATCCGGTGGTACTTTTAGGCTCTCAAAAAAATCAATATTTTTTGATTTTTTTAGGTTTTCTATAATTTCGATCTTGAGCGTCACACACCAAATATGTATAAGAAATCGCTAAAAATGCAAAAATATTTGAAATTAAAGCTTACTACGATGTTCTTTTGTTTCTCAAGATTGACTTTTGTGAAAATCACCTCTTCGATTATAAACACAAAATCACGATTTACTTTGATTTTTATTTTCTTTTAAAAGTGACTATTAATTTTAAAATTTTAAGATGGAAATATGTAAATTTTTGTTAAAAAAAGACTTGAACTTAGAGGTTACTTGCAAAGTAATAGGCTTGTAACAATGTATTTACAAAAAACTGCAATTAGAAACGTTTTAAGGGAAAAAATCTAAGTGTGACGCTTAAGATATTTTGTGACGATCAAGAGATTTTGTTGCACGTAAACAAGAAATAATGCCTAATTTAAAGTTTAACGAAAAAAAGTTTATTATTTTACAAAAATTAAATAAAAAAAAAAAAATTTTTTAAAAAACAACATTTTCATACAAAACTAAAATTGAAATTGACCCATATGCATGTTGGTCTAAGTGCCGGTTCCCACAAGTCAAGTTTGACTCGTCAAGTCTTGAGCTTTTAGGAAAGAAGGGTAAAGAGAATGCCATTTCTTTTCCCTTCTCTCCTAAAAACTCAAGACTTGACGAGTCAAACTTGACGTGTGTGAACCGGCACTAAACCGCAACCAATTTTAATGCTGACATTTTTATAAAGTTCAATTCATAATATATATATATAACATATGAGGAGCTTAGAGCACAAGGGGTTTAAGTGCCTTTTTTCTAATATTGAGCTTACATATGGCATTAGTAGGTGAAGTTCAGAGAATTTCAGAGCACAAGAGGTGAATGTGGGATTCTCATCCGTTAGCGAGATATGGCAGCCAAATATAGCACATGTTATTAAAATACCTGTTTCGCTTGGAGCACAAGGGGTATATGAGCACTTAAACCCCTTGTGCTCTGAGCAAATATTAAAATCAATTTTTCTGAGTGAGTAAATTCAGATAAGTGCTGATCTTTAATCAAACGAGTAATCTTATCACTTGTTATCAAAGCACCTGTTTCAAAATACCTTAGTGCACTTTGTGGTTTATTTGCCAAAAAAGAAAGAGTAAAATAAAATAATGCAATCGATTATATTAATAATTGTTGATTGTGTGTTATTTTAGTTACGTAAAATCATTAAAAATGAGTGAATCTGAAAAAAATATTGACGAATTCTCAGAAAGTTTTTTTAATGCTGGTAATTTAAAAATATTTAACCTTTTATTACTTATTTTTGAAACTGGACTTATCACTTGTAAAAACTATTGTAGATGACAGTGATGTTGATCCAACATGGGAAATTCCGGAGACAACTCAAGTGAATGGTCAACTTGAGCAAGGTGAAGAAGCTTTAACGTATCATGAAAGTAGTTTGGATGAGATGGATTCCTCTAGGCAACCAGCAAGAAAGAAAGTGAGAAGAGAAAATTCCTGGATAAGAAATAAACGTCAAGTTAAGCGGAACTCTGGTAAGGAATATTTAGATAGAAAGAGGAAACTTCACCAGAACAAATGCCTTAAATCATACAACCATACATGCAGATTCAAGTGCAATGAAAACATATCTGAGGAAACACGGAATAAAATTTTTATAGACTATTGGGGCCTTCAAGATCACAACTTGCAATCTTTCTGCTCCAATTAAAGTTAAAACGCAAAGTTCAAAGTATAAAGCTTTAAGTGTGGCTTATGAACTGGTAGGATTTAGAGTCTGTAAAACGTTTTTTCTGAAAACACTAGATGTGTCAACAAAGAGGGTGTATAATGTTGGTTAAAAAAAGAGATTATCAGGAACAGACATTCTTGAAAAAGACAAAAGGGGAAAGAAGGTCCCTGGCAATAAAATTCCTGATACATCAGTACAATTAGTAAAAGAACACATTTGATCATTTCCCAAGTATTCAAGTCATTATTCTAGAAACTATGCCCCCAATAGGAAGTATTTATCCAGCAGTCTTAATGTTTCAAGGATGTATGCACTTTACAGGGAATTTTGCATAGAAATGGAAACAGAACCAGTGCGTAAAAGCTACTACAGATATATTTTTAACACATGTTTTAACATCAGTTTTCACAAACCCTAAACAGATACATGTGTTACTTGTGATAAGTTGCAAATTACAATTGAGCATGGTGAAACAGATGTTGTTAAAAAGGCGGCCAACGAAGCAAAACAATTGCATTTAAAAAAAGCTGAAGCAGCAAAACTGGACAAAGACAGGGTTAAAGAGTTTGTAAAAAATGATAGTACTAACACCCACGTCGCAATTTGTTTCGACTTGCAAAAAATGTTGCCAATTCCTGTACTGACATGCACTCAAGGATACTATCCCCGTCAACTTTGGACATACAACTTTTGTGTCCACAATTTATCAACGGGAGATGCCAATATGTATATGTGGAATGAAAGCCAAGCTTCACGTGGCTGCCAAGAAATTAGTTCTTGCCTGTTGAAATTCATTAACTCTTTGCCTCAGAATGTGACTCATATTACAGCATATAGCCACAACTGTGGTGGCCAAAATAAGAGTCACTACGTTGTTAAGTTTTGGTTGTATGTTATTCGAAATACACACATTCAAGAAGTATATCACAAATTTTTACTCTCTGGCCACTCATTCATGGAGTGTGACCAAAATTTTGGAATTATAGAAATTACAAAAAAAAAAAAACTGTCAAATTTATGTATCTCAACATTGGGAGAAGCTTGTGACAAACTCAAGTAAAAAATTTACAGTAATATCAATCAAACTTTAAAACTCTAGAGCCCATCCAAAGACTTTTTAGGAATAGTATACCGGGCATCCGAAAAATGCAATGGTTACACTTTGAGAAGGATGACCCTTGGATCCTCTCATACAAAGATGATCTTATGAATGAGCAAGAAAACTTTACCACAGTAAACATGAAAGCCCGAAATGTTGGCCGAGCCGTGCAGTACCTCCCACAACTACCTCCGAAAAACAGCGTCAAACCAATAAAGTTTGAGAAATTTAAGAACCTACAGGATCTTCTTTGCTATATACCACCAAATTACCATGAATGGTTTAAAAAACTTCTTCACGAAAGAATGAAAGAAATTCCGGAAAGAATTGAAAGTCAAGGTGATGATGAGGATGAGCTTGATGATGTAATGGAATCTGATTATGACGACTAAAAATGTCCGAAAAAACCATAAAAACCTTTCTGAATAAAAAGTTAATTAAAAAATTTTATCTATGTAGGCTTCTTATTAGGTATAACTAACATTTTTAAAGTTACAAGTTCCTTTGTTTAGAAAATTTACAAAAAGTTAAAGCACAAGGGGTATAAGTGCGGCTATCCTTACTTCAAAGGTAATTTTTGGGTATTTAAACATGCAAAACCCGGTATTTTGAAATCTTGTAAGATTAAAATATATCTCAGGGCCACTATTAATCAAAAAGTAATATTCCAGATAGCATATTACATTTTTTATTGCAATTTAACTTTAGCCGCTTTTTTCTCATTATTTAACAAAAGGCACTTGAACCCCTTGTGCTCTAAGCCCCTCATATACAGTACACTCCTGAAATATTCGAACTGTCAGTGAAGTTTATCATAGATAACGCACTGCCGAATATAACACTCTTACTTGTTTTTGTGTGTGTTTGCTGCTGTTTTATGTTTGGGAGTTTTTTCCTTCACTTAAAAATTAGGTATCTTCACTTAATTGTAATTTTTATGATCTGTAGGTCATTTAATTAGGTAATAAGACCTTAACTTTTTCTCGTTTTAAATTTTTCATGATTTTTTTAAAAAGCAGTCCGTATTTTTTTACGTAACTTGGTGGCCACACGATCAAGTTTTGCCTTTCAATTCCATTCAATTTGCAATACACTTTCACTTTTTTACTAAGTCTGTGATCACAGTTTGAAAGTTTTCTTTTAGAATGTCTGAGTTTATGGGTGAGAGAGGAGAGAAAAAAGCATATTCTCTTCCCCTCTCACCAATAAACTCAGACTTTCTGAAAGAAAAGTTTCATAATGTGAACCCAGACTAACCCACTCACACTTTTTGAATTGACCACGAGATTGCTTTCAATTTCACCTTTCCATTTGTTTGGAAATTTTTCTTTAAATTTAAGAGCTGATTACATGTTTGTGTTTTAAAATTGTTTTTTTGGTGACATCTTGAAAATAAATTGCTTACAAATTGAGTACAGCCTACGTCACAGCTTTCAATTTATATAAATTTTGACAAGCAGTATATGTATGTATAAAGGCTATGTCAGATAAAACTTTTGCTTCGCGTTGCGTTAGAGATTCGCTTTGACATCCATGATGAAATATTCATCCTTATACGAAACATGTCATATAAAGTACTTTTAACGCAGAGTGAAGCAAAAAGTTAGGCAACACTCATCTTTTTGCGCGCTTTGACAGTCTGCTAGTATATTTTTTTTATTTATTTATTTTTAACAAGCAAATCGTGTGTGTTGTCAAAATGTTAATTGTGACATACACCTTTTGCGTAACGCTTTTTTGTCAAAGTTAGAAACGTCACGCAAAGCGATGAAGTTTTATCTGACATGGCCTTATCAGTAACAACTTGTTCGTGTGGCCGCAGGATAACAGCCATTACTCAGACATTTTTTTGGTGATTTCCAAAAATTTTATTGTTTTTTGTCACTTCATTTGTCTTTTAAGGCAATAGACTATTTCTTACAAAATATTTTCTCTATTCTTTGGCATATACGTACATAGTACGTATAAAATTGTGGGCTTCCACTGCAATATTAAAATTTTTTCTACATCAATGGGGAGAAAAAACAGCAAAAATCTTTTTCTTTAGCTTTTTGGTTCTACAAATGGTTTTTTTTTAATTGCCCTTAATATTGGACCTGGAACATAAAATTCAATATGCAATTTACTGAATGATAAGACTCTATGAGGGAACTTTTTGGTACTTTTTTGTTTTTCAACTGGCAGTTTTTAATTTTCGTTAGTTTTGTACATATAAATTAGACGTCCTGAATGAATGAGAATCTGTAAGGTGGAGTTTTTTAGTATTTTTCGTTCTATAACTGGTACTTTTTTTCGTGCCCTGAGCGGATGAGAATCTATAAGGGGCAGATTTTTAGTACTGATTTGTTCTTTAGCTGGTATGTAATTTTGGAATTTCCTTTAGCATTGGATATAGAAACATCAAATTAGACATGCACTCATGAGGATGAAAAAGCAGCAAAATTTTTAAATTTTCACTCCCGCTCATGACTGAAAAATGAGTGAACGTTTCGGTACTCTGGTGAAAAGTTTAATAGGAAATAAATTTCTTATGAATAATAATTACTTAAAAGAAAAAAAAAAAGCAGATAAAAATTTTAGTGGCCTTTTTTTATTTTCTTATATTCGTTACCTACTGTAAACCGTTCAGTAACCAAGTTAACAAATACTTCACAAGTCTTTAAGCAAGACTTTAAAAAAAGCAATTTTAGAGACACTTTTCAATGACCCCGTTTATATACCCTCCACCACAATTAGTTGTCATTCCGTGTGAAACTTTTTTATTATTCATCTCAGACCCCATAATACATATATTCTGGCTCCTTGAGTAGTTCTAAGTCGATTTAGCCATGTCTGTGTCTTGAAAACACGCTCACTTTCGAAAAACTCAAAATAAATGAACAAACTTCGTGTTAAATTGCTTGTTGTTATCCTAAGCAGTTTGGGATTAAAATCCAGCCAAATCGGTTCAGTAGGATCAGAGCTATGAATCAAAATGTGGAACCACCACCTTAAAAAATTGATAATTTTGTTGCAAAAACTAACATAAATGGTGAAACAATGCAAGGAATGATATAAGATTTTGCAAAAATTAGTTTTATTCGACTGGAAATCACACTGTAAAATTTCGTGAAGATTGGTCTATAATTCACCCTAGACCCCTTATAAATCCTAATCCAAGAACAGTTTAGTACGCTTAAAATCATAATTTATAATATATATAAATTAAATATTTGTATTTAAAAAACTTTTTTTTTATAAATGTATTACAACCAATATTTCGGTACTTCTTTGAGTGCATTCTTCAGGGTTTTTTTTTCTTTTTAACAAAAATTAACAATTTTTTAAAACAAATTTAACAAAACGACCCAATCTGTTAAATTAATTAAATACGCCTAAAACGTTTCACGTATAGATTTGGCGGTAAAATTTCTTCCAACTAATGCGCCCCATACACTTTTCAATTCAATTGTCAACTGAGTCTTTCAACTGAATTGATACTTGGCCACACACTTCTTCAACTGAATTGAAAGATTTTAATTCAACTGTCAAATTTAGATTTTTTTACAATTTTACAAAAATTTATTTTCTCTCCAAGTATCCCTGTTTGCCACCAATGTCATTTTTTTATTTAAAATTTTATTGAAATTAAAGACAATTTTAAAAATATTTCACTTTTTCTTTGCCAACAAAAATTA
The DNA here is from genome assembly GCA_949318255.1 of Pollenia labialis. Taxonomy (NCBI): domain Eukaryota; kingdom Metazoa; phylum Arthropoda; class Insecta; order Diptera; family Polleniidae; genus Pollenia; species Pollenia labialis. The sequence continues at coordinate 49,723,115 of OX439142.1, forward strand.
CAAACATAAATTTTGACAGCTGATCAAGAGACTTAAGCACACACAGTACAATCGAATTGAAAGACTTGGAGTCAACTTGAAAAAATCAAAATCTTTTGATTTTTCTTCAACCAACTCGACAACCGTCAAACTAATCAACTGACAAGGCCATACACGCTTTGATTTGGACAACAACCGACTCAGTTGACAATTGAATTGAATCGTGTATGGTCTGCTTAAGCTTCATATGACCAGAAAAATGTCATGCAATTTTGTGATGTACGGTCAGGGCTGCCATATTTGACGATTTATGTTCATTTTGACGATTTTTTGTTCCGAAATTAGCAAAGTGCCGATTTGCTGATTTTTTTCTAAAAAGAGGCGATTTTTTGAGTCTCGAAAGTCGAAATAAAACATTAATGTGTTGTTTATAGAGCACGAGCGCCTTACTCGTCCGTTCAAATTACATTTAAAACAAAAACAAATTTCGAAATTTTGTTATTGTTTTAAATGTAAGTTGAACGGACGAGAAGGGCGCTCGTGTTCTATAAACCACACATAAATTTTCTGACACGTTCGTTTTTCAATCTTGGAATGTTTAGCAGCCGTACCTTTACAAGAGCGGAAGGCAGAACGTTTTCTTTCGTTTAGCTTTTACGCTGAAACGCCATACCTTACATAGCGTTTAAATTTGACAGTACTGGCAAGACAGTAAGAAAATACATATTAGTTTCCAAAAACACTGCTAACTGTCTTCGTGACGTAGGTGTCCAGAGAGTAGTTAAGACAGTTCACTTTTAAAAATATGTTAAACATGAATGTTACAGTGCATGTCCAGCTAAACGTTTTTTATATGAACTAAACAAATTTAAAAACAGCTTAAAATAACTATATTGTGTTAACAAACATAACACTTAACTAAAATATAAGAAATCAAAGCAAAATAAGTATGTAAAATTTTTTTTACATTTTGATGTTTTTCCCTTTTGCTAACAAAACTTCAGATTACTGTTAGCAAATGTCAAATCACTGTCCAATTTTGCTAGACAGTAGACAAGACAGTTGGAAAAGTGGGCATGTATTAGTGAAACAGTTTGCAGGTTTTGCTACTGACTTGCCAGTACTGGCAAATGTAAACGCCATGTTAGCAAGAGCGTCATCGTAGCAGTAGTGATAGCTCTCTTGTTTAAAAAAACCCACAAATTATAAATAAAAATAGAGATAAGAACGCTACATTAAACGAGCTGTAAAAATCGGTTTTTTCAATTGCAAAGCGTTGAGGCCGCTCTATTTTAAAACTAGAAAACGCGTGGCGCCTTTGTTTAGGTACGGCTGTAATATGCAAGTCTTAAGAAAATCTTTAAAAGATTATTTTCAGAGTACAAAAACAACGATTTTACACTTTGTTTATCTTTCGCCAAACCATCATCGAATGAACCTTTTACGACTCTCTATGTAAATCATATTTTTAACAATTATACGGCGAACATTTCACGAGTTGTAAGATAATATCTACATAAGTCTCATACGATTCTTGACATGAAAGACTCGTAAGATAATCTTTACCCACGTCTTAAACTATCCCCACAACGATTGAAGAAGCGTCTTTCGCTGTGCTATGGAAGAATCTCAGTCGTGCTACAGTTTTTTACCTACGATTAAAAAATGTGGTCATCGACGATCAAAGACGTATCTGTTACACGTTTGAAAATGCTAGCTGGGTATGAAGTAATTATGTTTTTGTTTGAATGTTTTATTTTATTTTTTCTCAGGAAATTGACGATTTCCTCACAAATGGATCTGGCAGCCCTGTGTTCGGTCCATAATTTACCTTTGGTCCCATATTTAGCAGCCTTCTGAAATTCACTGTAAACACTTTAACTAATTTTACCGCAGTACTGAAATTTATGTTTTTTAATACCAGATATCAATCTGCAGAATTTGGGTTCATAACATACCATGAGTCCAATATTGAAAATCATTTAAGTTAAAATTGCTTAAAAAAGCAAAACACTTTCTGCTTATCGGCCAATAATTTAATATATGTATGTAGGTCTAAACCGCAACCAATTTTAATGCTGATGTCTGTTTTTATTCGGGATGATCACACGAAAATTTTGTACGAGGTGGGTCTGCTTGATCAGGGTATTATTCTCAAGGGAATTTCTGATCATAGAACTATGACCCTGGACTTCGGTGTAACACCACCAGTGGAGTTCCCGGATAGGGAAATCTGGCGTGGGTCCAATGGACTGTTTGAGGGGTGGGCAGTATTTACGGATGGATCCAAGATGGAAATCGGCACTGGTGCCGGTGTATATATCACGGACACCGAGGTAAAAAGGTCATTCAGACTCCCTGATGAGTGCAGTGTCTTCCAGGCTGAGATCCTAGCGATCTGGAGGGCGACGGAGATGATACTGGATCACATCGTGGGCGGTTCTGTGGTGACAATTTACGTCGATAGTCAGGCGGCACTTAGGGCTTTGACAAATTATACGGTGCGATCGTGCCTGATCGCTCGGTGTAGGAATGCTCTTAGGGAACTCATGGGGGCATTCAATGTAAGGCTATGTTGGGTACCTGGACACTGCATGGTTGAGGGATATGAGGTGGCGGACGAACTCGTGAGAGAGGGTTCGAACTATGGTGTGATACGGGAGAAATTCCGTGATGACGTTAACCGATCCTGGGGGGAAAGAGCGGATTGCAGGGTGTCTAAGGCACTATGGCCCAGATTGGACGCGGGGGCAACCAGGGTTCTACTGGGATTGGACAGGGGTGGTCTTAGAACGCTTATAGGGTTATTGACGGGTCATTTTCCCGTTGGGGCTTTTATGGGCAGATGGGACAACACCATACCGGACTTCTGCAGATTGTGCGAGGATTCAGAGGAGCTGGAGACGATCGAGCATGTACTGTGCCATTGTCCTAGGATGCAGGGTCTCAGACAGAAGTGGCTAGGTGATAAGTTTCACGACGAACTGGGGTGCATCGCTGGATGTAATCCGGCTGATCTACTGGGGTTTGTCAGGGAAATAGTGCGGCTGCTTCTGTTGAGCGGACTGTAGAGAGGGAAAGTGTTCTTCGTAGTACCTACTAACTTTCTTATTTTCTGGACTCTATGCACCTTATAATTCGTTTCTTTACTTTTATCCTTCTCTACTTTCTTTATTTTTTCTATATGTTGAAGGGATTCACAATGGACCGTACTGGTCTCCGAGTGGAAGTGAGCCCTTGGGCACATAACCCTTCTTAACATAACCTAACCTGTTTTTATAAAGGTAATTAATAATAAATATACAACATATAGATATCACACTTGAAATATTCGAACTGTCGGTGGAGGGTATCAAAGATTCGGCACAGCCGAATATAGCACTCTAACTTGTTTTCATAACAGGTTACCCTAAAATGTGTTGACAGTACAAGTACATTAACGACAATTTAAAGCACCAGTGTGCTTTTTTTGTTGGACACATGTGTAATAATTTTTTTTGAGAAAGGAAAAAAATTTACCAAGCAAAATACAAATCGAAAATCAACCATTGACTACATAAGTATGACAGGTATTATCACGTTATAAAGCTAATAACCTACAAAAAACTTTTATACACATACAAATTAGGTGTGTGTGTGTGAACGATCATTAGACTGGTTCACGAAATTAAGTAATACATGAGTGGTAAAGTACAGTCAAATTCCGATAATTCGTTCCCGGATAAATCGTTATTCCCGAAAATTCGGTCCCTTGAAATCATTTTGGTAATTCGAAAATTTTCATACATTTTCCTCGCTAATTCGTAATTTTTTTTTTTTCAAATAAAATCTTCTGTACCTCTTATAAATCGTAATTGTTTGCTAACTACCACTTATGATAATTATGTAATAAAAACAACTGAAACGGATAATTTTTTGTTTACCGCTATTTTTTTTCTTAAGATGTTTTTATGTTTTTTTTTTATCGTTTTATTAAATAAATTGAAACACCCCGTTAATTCGTATCTATTTTATTTTAACCCCGTTAAATCGAAAACCCCTATAATTTGTAAGAAATGGTCGGTTTCTTGCGATTACGAATTTTCGGGATTCTACTGTAATTTGTTAAAATGGATATAAGTAAAAGAGTTGGAAGAAAGTCAGAAAATAAAAAGAAAATATAAATACAATATTTTTTTTGATTACAGTCATATGTATATGGTTTGAGTATAGACGATGAGTTGGCCTTAAGTTTTAACAAAACAATTTTTACCTCCTTAATATATTTTTGTCCTTTCTGTAACTGCTAATTGGTATTGTTTTGAATATACACCAAACACTCCTGCTTTTAGTGTAAAGTAAGTAACTGTGGTTCTGTTTTCATGTTCATACATACATACATACATATATAAAATTAAACCATAAAAGTAATTACCCAGATGTTCTGATGCATTATATTATAAATAAACATGCCGATTCTAAGATAGTCCGATCTGAGCACCAATTTTACAAAGTAGAGGTTTGCCGAGTTTATGTTTTATTGGGAGCTTTTTTTAGCAGCATGAGAACATTCGATAACAGTTGAGAATGTCAAACTGGTTGACATTTTTGAGCAGTAGGGCTTGGCAAGTCATCATGAATTGTTTCACTCTAGAGTCTAGACCAACGAACTAAAATTGTGGAAACTTTTTTAAAAAAACTGTTCGTGAAGTTCATTGAGCACTTCGGCGATTTTACGAAGCTCATTGCTGGTTAAATGGCTACGTCAATAAGCAAAATTGCCGTTCTTAGAGCAAAGACAATCCTCAAGCCGTTAACGAATCACCATTAATTACATCCATTAAAAATGATTGGCTTATGCGCTCTTTCGAAATAAGCAAGAAGTTGCCGCTACGGTGGATGGCGAGCTCTATAGAGTTATGTTGACTGACTTTTTGTTACCATAAATTAATCAGGTAAACAAGCGCAACTTGCTATACAGCACATTTGACAATCGATTTAATTTATTTCAGTACTATAGGGCTACTACTTGTCTATTATTTACTATATTTTTGAGTGCCTTTAAATTTTTTACACTTAAGCATATAGAGAGAGCTAATCTATAACCACATTTTTGCATACACGTTGTCGTTGGCTTTTGTTATTAAAGTGCATTTACACTTACCACCCCCAAAAAACAAAATTAGCCATAATTTAGTCCAGTTCTGTTTTATTTTTTTCCTCGTTTTGTATTTATAAGGAGTTGTCGTGTTTATGGTTGTATCCTGTTTAAATTTTTTCTACTTATAACACATACAACATAGAAAACTCTATTGTATGAAAATTACAAACTAACATTAATATTTCATGCAACAAGAATATCTATTATAAATACTTTTTGCTTTCGAAACTACTGCTCCATATAGTGCAAAAATAATGCCAACAACACACAAACTCGTGCATACATATTTCATTAAATGGATGAAGTCCATAATATGGAGTACATAAATGTTATGTATATGATGATGCTTCTCTATAATTTTGTTAGATTGAAAAAAATGCACTTAACATTTAGAAGTGTTTGAGAGTTGTTTGCCTTGTAAAGAACAAATGCCCTGTAGACAAAATATGACTTAAGGGAAGTGGCTTGGCAAACATGTACAAATTTTAAGTTTACTAGATTCGCCGCGGCGGTCGACTTTCGATCTCTTGACATTTACTTTAAAAGCTACCGAAAACGTGCTCTCGCTTTCTACAGACGGTGGTTTTATAGTAAGAAGCGCATCATACAAAGATTATAAATTTGTTGGCCTGTTTGTTACCCGTGAATTCAGAGACGTCAAATTCTTTTTTTAGATATTGTCAGGCTTTGTATTTTCTTTACATTTATTTTATTAGAATTTGATGTAGAGTTTTCAAGGTGTTCTTTTAATATAGAAGATGATTAATCATCTGGTGTTGGTGATGGTGTATCGTGTACATTTTCATTTTCTACTTTAAGAAGCTTTTTAGACATTTCATTAGTAATTAAAAGGACCGTGGATTTATTGGCGTAGGATAGAAAGTTCGACTTGTAGGTAGTTTTTAGTCATTTTAGTAAAGAATAGATTTTAATTGCTCGTTTTTGATTTTAACGAAATTAAAATTCCAAAAAATTTAATTTGAAATTCCCGAAAATTCTCGGAAAAAATTTCCCGGGATTAATTAAAAAAAAATGCCCCGGGAATTCTTTCCCGCGTTTTTTTTCGACTTGAGTGCTAATCTAAGAGGACGTTCACACGGTGTCTTTTCAGACATGTCTAACAAACATGTTTGTTTTGTTTTTAGGCGATCGGGGTAGAAAAGAAAGAGGGGTTGCCAAACAGATACGAAACGAGTTTTCTTGTTTGTTAATCGTATTTTTGTTTTTGTATTTAATACTATGTTCACACTTGGGTTCTTAAACGCGTTTAAGCAGCTCGAACGTGATTAAGCGTTAAACACTTCAAAATCGAGATGATTACCTATACATTGAAGTGATTTGTTAATCACTTCAAATTGACATGATTACAACTAAATCACTTCATAAACCAGATAGAATCCACTGAACATAACTCAAACCAAGGCGAATTTAAATTCGTCTTGCCTCAAACTGAAAAACGGCCACATTGAACGTACCTCTTTGACAGAAAGTTTTTTTTTCATTAAATAAAAAAAAGTTAAAATATAATAAAATTTTAATGGATTTGGAAAAGAAAAAGAAGCCTTGAAGTCAGAAGAAGGAAGAGATGCTAGTGGAAGTGTGGGGTGAGAGTAAATAATCTGCTGATAACTTTATTAATGCATTTCTTTCAATTTTTAATGTTTTCAAGAAATAAAAATTTGCTTGTTCTTTTTTGTTTATCGATCAGCTGTCTTTGCTATCAACTTAATCATCTCAAATGTAATGTGAACGGCTTTGATTAGCTAAATCAACATTTTGCTTAAATGCGTTTAAAAACCTAAGTGTGAACATAGTATAAAGAAGATTAGACAATAATACATGAAAACAGACATGTTTGGAAAGACATCGTAAAAGACAAAAGGTTTTTGGAAGAATGTTCAAAAGAGAATGCTAAAAACAGACATGTCTGGAAAGACACCGTGTAAACTCCCTCTAACTGTTGACAGTATTAGCAATTAAATTTCCTAGCGAGAATTGTATATACTTTTCGCTTGGTAATGTATTTTGCATATGCAGTACTTACTAGTATTAATTATTATTTTGTTTATGAACATGTTTTTTAAGCAGAGTCATTGGAAACTACTTTACTAAACAATATTCAAAATGGTGTTAAGAATAATGTTAAGTGCTTAAGAGTTCAAAGGATATGAACGTGTAAAAATGTTTTGCGGAAGCTCGTTTAAAGTTTGAAGTGATACTCTTGCTTGTAAAATTGCTGGGAAAGATAAATTAAGTTTTACAAAATTATCAGTATTATTGTAGTTTAATTTTTATCAGTTGTCTAAACACGTAAAATTTATATTGCAATTGGTGAAAGAAGAATTTGGCTTTGTCCTTTACTAACTTTTAATGCCAAAATTCAAGTCAGTTACTTTAGCAAAATCGGTGTGTTAGAAAAAAAGCTTTGTAAGCGAGAAAATATTAAAAAATAACTGTAACAATAAAAAAATGAGCGAATAAAGCTGGTAGTTACACTTGAATTAAAGTAGAAAACCGCCCTATAAATCTAATGCCTTTCGTAAGCAAGATGTTAAGCGAAACTTTAAGATTTCACCCTTACAAACCTGCTTTGTCTAACTCCTGCCTTTACCCTACGTTTCCACCCGGTGGCGTTTTTTGAGAGACTTTGTCAAGTTGATATTTTCATCTATGATTCCTCCTGACAAACTGGGACTCAAGGCGTAATTTCTATGAAAATATCGAAAAGTCGATGAAAGTACGCGACAACGACACTGCTAAATACAGTTTTGCAGACATTTTTATGAAAGTAATCGACATTGTCTGTTATCATTCGATATAAAACGGAACTCTGCTGAAATTTGTCTGCTATTCTTCAATGGTTGAATAACGGATTATTAAATAAATTTATGTTTGTTATTTTCTTGTTTATCACCGCATTGAAGTATATTGAAACTTGACCACATTGTGTGAACATCGATGGTATTTATTGTCTGTTAGGACTCACTAATACGCGGACGCCTAAGGAAAAAATAAGTTCTGGTCATCTATGATATTTTGGACAATTGCTTAAAAAATTCATGTATGACGCCAAAGAAAATTCAGCAAATGTCATTGATGATTTAACATTGTCAGTATGTTTCATGATGAATCATCATGACGTTTGCCATCGTGCACATGCATGTAATTACTTGCAAGTAGTGTATACGTATTATCAACGAAAAATCGAGGAAACAGCCGATTGGCTGAAAGTACAAAAATGGTGTGAATGTTCGTGAAAAAGTGTGAGTGTATTGAGTTTTCGAACTTGCGCTTGCATGTTGAAACGTGGGGTTACACATGCAAGCAGAGTATATGTATAAACAGCGAACATGTTGAAGAAATAGTCGAATATCATGCAAGTTGTATGAATGCTTAGTCCCCTTTTATATTATACGATTTTTGTCGTTGCTATTCTTACTTTATTGGCGAGAGGGGAGAGAGGAATTAAAAGGGGTACACAAGCGAGTGTACTCTTCGATTCGTTTTGTTTCCTTATTCGTTCTCTCATTGTTCTATCATCTGACGAAAAATGTATTTATATATTAATGGGGACTTACACCATAATAAAAGCAAACTTGTTATTGTTATTTCTGCTATCAAGGGAATTTGGTAGGTAGCACTCTTCGAATTTTTAATAATTACTTGCTGCAAGTGTCGGAAATGTGTTGCAAGTTGTCTGCAAATACGAAAATTGTGGATCTGTTTTTATAAATACGACTCACAACAATAGAGAGGGATATTATGCGTTTGCACTGGCTCTAGCTAGACCCACATTTCAGTATACCAATCGACTTAGAATATAAATGGATTTAAATTTGGTTGTCTGTCTGTCTATGTAAACCTTGTTCGGAGAGTACAGTTCGCAATTTAAGAGAACATTTAATGATATTTGTAATTATTCTAATTGTAAGAAAGGCAAAGCCTACTGAAAATGGTGAAAATCGGCACATCATTTTACAAGGCCCCTATACAAACAATGCGAAAAAACCGCAACGAATAAGGTTTTTGTAGCAGAATTTTGTTTTTCCTTGTTTCATAATGCTTCAAATCAAAGTAGAAAATGTCGTGAAACTTGGTCCATAATTTATCGTATGCAGATTTAGATATTGTTTTAAAATTTGGTCCAATTTAGCTTCTTATTGCCAGAAATATTACCAATTTTGTAATAATCGGTCCATAACTTACCTTAGGTCTCATATAAGGCCAGTGTTGCCAGAAGTAAGAATAAAAACCCAACATGTAGTTATTTTTGATACTTAAATAGCAGCGTAGGGAAAATCGGACATATTTTTTATAATTTCCAAAAAGTGTTTTTTAGTGTTATTTTCTTGTCCAAAAAGGCTTAAAAATTTTATTTTCCCTAAATTAAAATATACTCGTATTGTTGTTTGTGGCTTATAAAAATGGCAACAGTTGGCGAAGTTCGCGGTTATCAAAAAAGTTCACCTACAAAACGCGGTTAAGTTTGGAATTAAAATTTTTTATTTCTTAATCCAAAAAACGCAAATATTTTTTTTTCAGTCAATATGTTATAATCAAACAAGATTTTTCACTTTACTATTTTAGTTATCAATATGTAATAATTAAACAATATTTTTTACTTTAAGTTATTAATAAATTTTTTAAAATTTTTTATTTAAAAAACGTACTTTTTTTTTTATTTATTTATTTATTTCAGCTATAAGGACCTTAAGAATTAAATACTTTTATAGTCCACAGGATGACATAATGAACACCAATAGTAATAATAATAATTATAATAAAAATAATAATAATAACAATTCAATAATAATATAATTATAAGATAAGGCGACCAGATTTTGAAAATAAAAATAGAGGACAAAAAGAAAAAAGGTTAAAAATTTAAGATTTTTTTTACATATTTTACTGACAAATTTGCATTCCCACATTCACATATGTTAAGTAAATTAAAAAAAAAATAACATATCCCTTAAAATGCAAACCTGTTAAATCCAATTTTTAAGTAAATGGAGATTTTGATGCCGTGTGGTAGAGAAAGATATTCCTCGTCGACCACCATGTAGTTTTCCTTTAATTTGAGTCTTGAAGTGTGTCAAATCAACTATATTTTTGGTTTTCCTTTCAAGCAGCAAATTGGGAAAAAAAGTTTTCCTGTAAAATTTGTTGAAAGGGACTTAGTAGGTTTGCTTGCATATTCAGCCAGCGATATATACACATTTACGTTTACTTATAAATAAGTAAAATTACTAAAAAAAAAATAACGAAAATTAAAATGCATTGCACTAACTTATTCAAAATTGTATACTGCAAGTGAATAAGAGTTCAGTAGAAGTATGAAAAGAATAAGCACGGCACGACATTTTCCATACGATTTGACAGGAAAAAACCGGCGATCGCCGTTAAATAAAATTTATTTTAGTTTATAAAAAAAAAACAAATATTGATTATGCATTTAAAAATAAAGAGGACAAAGATGACAGATTATGAAAAAAAGATGATAAAAGAGGACACAAATTTTATAGATGACAGCCAGTTAAAATAGATGATTGTCCTCTAAAAAAGAGTACGTATGGTCACCTTATATAAGATCAAGTTTTGAACAAAACAATTAGTAATTAAACCAAAAGAAAATAAAAAGAAAAAGGGGGGAAAATAATAATAATAAATAATACATATTATAATAATAAAAAAACAAAAAAAAAAAAATAATAATAAAGAGAAAGATGAAGTTAAAGGCTAGCCATTTTGTGAAACATAATTTAAATAGTTATAACGAGGGGACATTAAGGCAAAATTAACGACATTAAATATATCGTTGATAAAAATACTGAATAGCAAAGGTCCAAAAACTGAGCCCTGTGGTACTCCAAAATGTACATCCTTGAAACCTGACTCTCTTAAGCCAACAACAACCTTTTGTACATGATCAGATAAGTAGCTGCTTATGAGATACACTGCGCTTCCAGCAAAGCCAAAGAAGCATTCTAATTTCCTACAAAGAAGTGAATGAGCTGCTCTATCGAAGGCTTTTGAAAAGTGCAATAAGCACATTAGCGACAGATCACCCACTTCATATGCTGGCCTGATATCATCAAGTACTTTCAATACAGCAGTAGTACAACTATGGTTTAAACGAAACCCAGATTGCAACGGGGACAGCAAGCAATTTGTATTGATGAAGTCAATCATTTGCCGTGACATAATTGTTTCAAATACTTTACCAATCACAGGAAGTATACTAATAGTCCTAAATTCACTAGGGAAATTTGAAGAGTTCGTTTTTGCAACCGGTATAATCCTACCAATTTTCCATACTTTTGGAAAAGTGGAAGTTGTGATACAATAGGGTAATATTATTTTCAGAAATCGTAAACACACACCATCTTTACCAACGGCATTCGAACGAATGCTCATCACGGTACTATAGACTTCATTTGCCCATTCGGGCAAACATAAGAGGGCTGAATAGTAGACAAGTCCGGATCATTTGAATTGTTCAATGAAAAACAAATAATTAAGAGTGTTGGGATCCAGTAGACAATCTGAGTTTACACGTGGGTGGACACCTAAACTTTTTATATTCATCCAGAGCTGTATAGAGGGTAGAGACGTGTTCAGCTTTCGTGAGAAAAAAAGTTTCTTCGCTTCTCTCACAACCAAATTAGCACGATTACTAGCTCTATTATACAACTTTTTAAGAAATATTACAGAGTAGTCGATATTTTTTTTTCGTAAAAAGCACAACATTCGCAATCGTGTAGTTCTGGAGCCAAAATTAGGTTATCGCCCTAATGTACTATTTTTTTTTTAGTTTTGTATTTATTTTTTGTCAAAGCTTTAATATACATATTCGAATAAAATTAATTTTTTAAAACTATGGGGTTTTCTTCTATTTTTATGACAATAATGCGAAGGGATTTTTGTAAGGGGAAATCATTTCTACGAGTAGGAAAAAGTAGGATTTTTCTTAGTAAACCGTATTTGGCTGTCCTCTGAAAACCACTTCAAACATATAAAACGCTATATTAAATTTCACTACTAAGTCGATATTTGTTCTAATTTAGGTTTTTTAATACCACAATACACTCTACAGAATTTTGTGATGATTAGTCCATAATTTACTATGGGTGTAATATAAATTTGCCTCTAGAAAATAACTTAAGTTCGGATAAAACTGTTACGAATTATGATATTTTAATTAAGTTTTGTGTGATTAGAAATAGAAGCATAAAGCTTTCTGATTGTCAGTCAATTGTTTAATATTTGTAGGTCTAAACCGCAAAGAATTTTAATAATGATGTCCGTTTTTAATTAATAATTTATAGATCATTTATGGGGCTCACGCCTGAAATATTCTAACTGTCGATGAAGGGTGCCAAAGATTCGGCACAGCCGTATAAAGCACTATTACTTGTTTTTTTTAATGTATAATTTCCTGTACAGGGAAGTGTTTTTTAGTATGTGCCGGTTCACACACGTCAAGAATGCATATCTTTCTAGATTTTGGGTAGATTTCATCAAAATTTAGTAAAGAAGTAGATTTGTTTTGTATCTGAAATCAAGTCAAAACCACTAAATTTTGTTCGAAATCTCGTAAGTACTAGATTTCGTTGTAGTGTAAACGGGGTATAAAGGAAAATTTTTAAAAAGGTCCCCAAACTGTTTGTAAATAAATTTAATACAACTAATGTATATTCAAATGAAGAAAAAGGCGGTTTTTGGTTTTGAAACGTTGTTTGAAATAAAACCATTGAAAGTATTGAGTATTGAGAGAACAAATGAAATGAATTGATTTAACAACTGATAGTTGCTTTTTGTTCAGTTTGCTTTGAAATTTCATTATGAATCGACTTACACCAGAGCAACGCGTCCAAATTGTTGAAAATTTTTATCAAAATAATTCGGCGAATGGGCTACTATTGATAATGATTTTGAATTTCCATTCAAAATTTTATTTTCCGATGAAGCCCATTTCTGGTTGAAATGTGTACTTAAATAAGCAGACTTGTCGCATTTGGAGTGGGGAGAATCCACAACCTTTTGTCGAAACACCATTACATCTACAAAAAATTACTGTTTGGTACGCTTTATGGGCTGGCGAAGTCATTGGCCGACATTTCTTCAAAAACGAAGATGTTCAGAATGCGAAAAGTTTTTGAAAATTGGTTTTCCAGATTGCGCCTTCTACGCGCCAGGCGGCCACATGGCAGAAATCATATTTAAACATAAATTTCATAAAATTTTCTTTCCAATTAAGCAAAAATTATAGAAATAAAGATTACGCCATTCCAAAAACAAAATTTAATGGGTCGATACGGATGGCTACTGAACTGAATTTTAGTTGTCAGCAGAAAAATCAAGCAACGCCGCTAAAGTTAAAATATAAAATAAAATTTGTATATTTAAACATCAGCGGCGTTGCCTAATTTCGCTGCTGGCAACTCAACTTTAGTTGTGCTGCTATTCAAAAACGACCCATAAATCTTCTACTCATGTTCACAAATTACGTCACACGAACTGCATTTCTGTTGGCTGATAATTTTATAGTAAAAAAAGTCATAAGATTTAGCTTTTTCTTCCACTTTTTAATTTTTGCATTTACTTTTGATTCATTTAATGTAAATAGCATCACACAGAACAAATTAATCCAAAATATTTTCAATTAAATCAAGTAATGATGTTTTAAACAATTTTTTTAATTACTCAAATTAATTTGGTTTAATTGAAAATAAAAATTAATTAAAATAGAAAAATATTTTGATTTGTATTTTTGACAAAAGCATAAACTTTATTCAGTATTGAAAGTGGTCTCTCTCTTACGGTGAACATCGTAAAAAAAGTGTTTAATGGCGTTTTCTGAAATTAATTTTTTGAAATTAGTCAAATAATCGATTTCCCTAGTATTTACTTAAGCAGTCATGTAGACTGCAGCAACAAAATTACAAAATATTTATGACTTTATTTTTGCTCTCAATGTATTTCTTTGGCGTTGCGTTAAATATAATGAGGGCCTAAAAGTCTCAGTCGGCCAAACCAAAAACATCCGAACATGTTGACAGCAGAAGTACTTTGTTGTGTATAACTTTCCGTTTTTTTTTGCTTTCACGTGACTGTGACTCTTTTCATTTAACGAATCTGAAGTAAATACAATAGTTTGTTTTTGTTCAATTAAAAATGAAAAAGTCGAAGAAAAAGCAATTTTTTTGACTCTCAATTTGTCTCATTTACTATATATAAGTTTTTGTTTAGCTAATTGGGACTAAGGTCTGAAACAGAATAAAGTAGTTGTAGTAGTAGGCAGGGCTGCCAGTTTAGGGGTTTTGACCCCAAATAAGGGGGTTTCTTGTTGCTAAAAGGGACAGAAAATTTAATTTGGGGTTTGGGGTTTGCATTGGGGATATTAAAAAAAAAACTTGGGATTTTTTGGGGAAATAAAAAATATGAGATTAATTTTTCTATTAAAGAGAACTAAGTTTAATGCACACATTATTAAAAAAAAATATCTGATAAGTTTGAAGTTAATCTGTCAATAAGTCCAAAATTTGTATTTTCTTGGACAACTTCATGTGTATAAGAGGTGTTCAAAAAAATTAAAATGAACCCGAAAGCCAATGAATGGGCTTATTGGTTCCTTTGTATATAAAAACATTAAATATGAAGTTTGGTGACGATTGGGTAAAGAAAAGTCGATTGAAATGTCAAATAGTGTGTACAAGGCAAAACAATCACTTATTTAAGTTTTTGGAAAATTTTTTAAATGTCATAAAAGTTTTTAGTCTAGATTATTAACAATTCGAAATTTTTTTAAAAAAGAAATTAAAAAAAATCGGTTTAGAACTAGTAAAAAATGATGCCCCAGACCACTAATGTGCCAATTATTGCTTGACCTAGAAATGCGAGCACACACCTTAAATAGTTTTAAAATTGATTTGTGCAAAAGACTAAAAATTGTCAAATAATAACGCATTACAGAAAATACAGTACGTTACGGTACGTTACATTGCATAGCACAACATTTACGGTCGACTAAAGCAACCTTAATTCTTAAAATGTAGAATGCAAACAATTAAGCATGAAATGCAAGAGCCTTCAAACCTGTAAATTAGAGCAAAAAACTGCTGCACGTGGGAATGTAATCCAAACTTGAACAGCCTCATTATTTTTAAATAAAAGTTAAAATAAAATTAATTTTGTATAATAAACTTCTTAAAAATTTAGTGATTTTGTGGTCCCATGCAAATTCATTATAGGAAAGTTCGACTGTATATATATGGGGGATTTCGTGTCAAGTGACCCAACTTTGAAATCGATGTCTTCCGATTTGGAAGAAAGTTAGTCCTATTGGATAGTACTTCAGACACAATTTTTCAACCAGATCGGTCAAAAAGTTCCTGAGTTAGAGGAGGTCAAAGTTTGACATTTTGGCCATACAGGTGTTCTTTCTCATCCATGTAACTTATTACCTATTGGTGTTAGCAAAATTTGTCCCAAGTAGCTTCGATAGCTAAAAGTTCGATTTAAAAGTTGGGTCACTTGACACAAAATCCCCCATATGTATATATATATTTAAAAAACAACTACATATTTCCTTTCGATAAAAATGATCTCTTGTAGAACATGGTACAAGTAAAACTCAAATAAATATTTAAATTATCCGTTAAAAATTATGTATTTTTTTACAGGGGCTTTTTTTGGGGATTCTTGCTTTTATCGGGGGATATTTGGGGAAATTTATTTTTAAATTTGGGGAGAACGAAAAAAAGTACCTGGCAGCCCTGGTAGTAGGTGAAGTTGAAAAATGCTCTGTGGCGCAACAAAGTTCAAAATTTTGAACTTTGGGCATCAACTTCTACTGCAACAACTTCTACAAATTAGTATTCTCTTGACACTATTTTGAAACTGCCGTTTTTAACTCTTTATAGCTCTCTCCACTATTCGCAACGTTGTACTACAGCGACTATTCTGTTCCCCACTTAATGTATTAATGTAAATAAAAAACCTTTTTTTTACATGTTTCTCCCAACGTTTCGTCAATTATTTGTTGACATCTTCAGGGGTTGTAATTACTAGGTAGTAGTTTATCACATTAAATTATTCATTAAATGTTACACAGCTTACATAAAACATTTAACATATAATTAAATTAAACACACAACTTAAATTAATATCACAGCTTATCTTTTCTATTTTATTGCAACTCTACAACTTACTTTTTTTTTTGTGTACGAGAACGAAATTTAGTAAAATGCCGTAAAAAATATTAAAAGCTTTTGTATTCTCGAACGCAACTTATGTTTACTCATAATTTAAAAAAATCAAGGAAAAAGGTGCAGTGGTTTTTTTTATATAAAAATAATATTTTTTTTATTTTTATATAAAAAAGGACTCAAACTTAAACAAATTAATATTAATTTAAATAATAAAGATCGAATAAGGAAACATTTATATTAATAAAAATAATTTTTGCAAGATAGCGCCAGTTTTTACACTGCACCTTTTCCCTTTTAGCAAAAAAAAAAAAATAAATAAATTTAATAAAAATTAATATTTTTATTTCTTCTTATTTATAATTCAAGCTCAAGGTCAGGTTATGCAAAAAAATAATTACAGACATTTAATGTATACGAATAATATAGGAAATTGAATAAGTTAAGAAAAATATAATAGAATAATTTTGTTTCCTGTGTATTATTTTTAATATTTTTCATGTTGCTAATTATTGATAAATTTAAATTTTGTTTTTGAAAAAAAATGGTTTAAAATTTATAAACAAAAGATCCCTGAAGAAGCTGTCCATTGTGACAGCGAAATATTGGATAAACAATAAATACTTATTTTTATGCATAACCTGACCTGACTAAATAATTAATATTTCTATATATAAAAATGAACTCAAGCTTAAACAAATTAATATACATTTCAAAAACAAAGTCGAATAAGAAAGAATTTATATTAATAAATATAATTTTTGCAAGATGGCGTCATTTTTACACTGCATCTTCTTCCTTGATTTCTTTAAAATTATGATTTAAGATTAATACGTTTTCCCATGCCTTAAGCATAAGCTAAGCAAAGAAATATTGCTCTGTTATTCTGCCGACGTTATTGCCAATTTGCTGAGGTATATATCTTTAGTGTAGACCTATAGACCTATAAGGTAAGGGACTTTTAAAGAAATAATTTTTAATTCTCATCACTGTGTGTGTTGTTTTATGTATACTAAGTAATGCTTTTTTGTTTATGTTTTTGAAAAACAGCTGAGACGTTCTTACATGTTCTATAAATGCACAAACGAGCTTACAGTACGTTACATTGCATTTCATTACATTTACGGTCGGCTAAAGCGGGTTTTAGGAACCCTTGCCGTTCACAGATTTCGTCATCTGACGAGAAATCATGCTTTTGTCTTGAACGTAAGTAATGTAAGGTATCATATGATCGAGCTTAACCGACTATACATATTTTCTCACTTGTCATTTGTAATTTAAGCCATATTCGTACAAAAATGAAATCTTATAATTGTTAAAATTTCATTTTTTTAATTATTAATAATACATTGTTCTAACTTTTGCAATACAGTCATTTAAAATATTTAAAATTTAAATTGCCATAAACAATTAACAATTATTTATAGCAAAGTAAATTACTATTTAATTTTTGGATGCAGTGTTCAAGCATTTGGTCATATTAAACTTAATTGCAGTTAACTGGCCAATCAAACAATGCGGTTTGAAATAAAAAGAGAAAATAAAAAGTTCTTTTTTTTTAATTTAAAAATGTAATAAATCACTTCATTATTTTTAAGTAGACGAGTAGTAAAATACAATTGCGTATCAGTTTCAATAGAGTTTTTACCATTTTAACAATTTCACATCCCAACAAACACGAAGTCAAGCCTTTGTTTGATATGAAATGTCTTTATAATTTAACATCAAACACATTTTTCAATTGCTTGATTTTAACATTTGAAATCAAATTGACCAAGATTTGAATAAAAACATGTACTATTTTCAATTTGTTATCAAATTGTTATTCTTAAATCAAAAATAAACTGGGCAGCACTAAAGCGAAATAAAATTTAAGCCTTAAATAATAAATGTGTTCTACAATTAAAGAAAAATTATATTTTATGTGAATCAATCTGCCTTTAGAAAACCTTAACCCACGTCTACATCCGCTTTCGATTTGAACATAACATGACCAAACCGCCGGCAGAATAACGGTATCAATCTGTTCACGTTCTTGTATGTGGCGAATACGTTTTGATGTTTATGTTCTGATTGACCACAATTTTTGTTGTTGTGGCGTTTAGTTGTATATAGAAAATACATTGTATGGCCAACATCATGGCGAACATGGATGCTAAGACGAATGTTTAGGCAACGATGGCAGCACATGGACGAAACATGAACATCAACAGTTTACACGAGTAGAATTTATGTGCGACGTGCTGCTCTTACCAAGTTGATGGATAGTGGAGACGGGTAGTTAGTTCCTTGGGGAAAAATATAAATTATTTGTGCGTAAAAAGTTATTTACAATGTGTAAGATAATAAGTAAAATAAAAAGTAGCTAAGTATTTCGTCTTTTTAAGAACTTGAGGTCGGAAAGAACACTGTTTCATCTTTTAGCTATGGTGCCGAGTGTTTATCAGACAGCTTATTTAAATAAATAATGAATTAAATTTTATTAAAATCCACATTTGAAAATCATTTGAGATTAACGTTTGAAAGCAAGTTCAAAATAAATACATTTCTCAATTTGCAAATATTTCCCCTTTTTGTTAAGGATGCTATGGTTTTCAAATCATTATCAAACGTTTTCGTTTAAATAATTTTCAATATTAAATCAAACCTCCTCCCCTCCGTGTTTGTTGGGATACGATTATAAAATCACAAATATATGTACATACAACAAATCTACTAACTTCAGCAATAATCTACCAATTAATTGATCTTTTTTTGTGATTGTGTGTATCTGTGTTGGTCATTACAGAATTGCAGTCAAGTATGCAGTTTAAACTCTTATTTTTGCTGTTTTTGCAGTTGCAGCCATAAAAGTCCATAAATTAAAATACAAAATGTTAAAAAGCATTCATTACACTTTATTTATTGATTGATGAAGGTCTTATGTGAGTGTGTGTGTGTAATAATGTGAATGTATGCAATTATACATACCCTGCAAATAAAGGACTAGTCCTAACACGCGTATAAAGTGTAGCCCACAAGGGACTAGAACTAGTCCAAAAGTAACCCCAACGTATGGAAAAATCATGGTCCTAGGGCAGGAACATGTAACCCAGAACCCAGCTTTGGATTACAAAGGAGTAGTTTAAAACTACTCCATTGTAAACACAAGAGGATTAGTTTTAATATCCCTGCAAATAATATTGGACCACCTGATCCACTTTAATTAAATGGACTACTCCATGGACTGGTCCAATGTAATGCAAGCATGGACCATGTCATTGTTAAAAAGTGTTTGTAGTGTCTTCGTTTTTTAACGACATGCTTTCGTTTTTAAACGAAGTTAAAACTAATCTTCTTGTGTATACGATGGAGTAGTTTTAAAACTACGCCTTTATAATCCAAAGCTGGGTTATATGGTCCTGCCCTAGGACATCGTTTTGCATACAAAAAAATCTAGTAAAATATTTTAGTCCAAAATAGCTAAAAAAATTGAGAAAAAAACAAAAAAAATCGCCGAATGAAAATTTTGTTTAGTTTCTGTTATTTTTTTTTAAATAACATAAAATGGAGATCATATATTCAGTTAAAAACATTAAAATTAAGTACACAAGTCTATAAGATCGTACACTTAAGTCTCTTCGATTTCATTACTAGCAAGGTATATTTACACAAGGTAGACTCATTTGGGAGTGTAGACATGCTGCTCTATAAAAATAACCGAGTGGAACCGAATTGTCAAAATTGTCTTCATATAAATTTAACGCACACATGTACAAATTTTGGCTCATATACACGGAATTTGACATTGGTGTTCCAACTTAGGTAAACAGCTGACAAACATATGGGCCAACAAGTTTACCTTGTGTAAATATACCTTGATTACTACCCTACAAGAAGACTACCGGTCATTTTACTAGTTATATGACCGGTAGTGTTGACCAATATAGTGTTATAGTAATAGTAATTTTTTTAGTTTTGGTTATGCATTTCTTGTAGGGTAGTGTTTTGACCTGCATACATTCTATTAGAATATAAAACTGACTGAATATGTAATTCACTTAAAATGATAACAAAAAAATCATATACAAATATTTGCCAGATTTTTTTAACCGCTGAAATAATAAAAATGGTATCAAAAATCGCCAAAAAAAATTCACCAGTCGCCAAATGGAAAATCTCATCGCCAAATACGTTTCAAAATCGCCACGATTGGCAAGAAATTGCCATATCTGACAGCCCTGGAACTGACCACCAAGAAAAAGAGTAATTTTTTCAACATATTAGTACTTTTTTTCAAACATATAGTTTTGTAAAATAAATTTAAAATAATAAAATTAAATACACAACTTTTTTTTTGTTTTTAATTAAACTATACCAACAAGAATATATGCTTTTGAAAAGAATAAATTTTGTCTAGGCAATGTTGTCAAGAAGGTTGTGGATTCGGTGTTGCAGAGTCGGAGTTGAGATTGTTGTACCGTGAAATTTTAACCAAATATTCATTTCCAAAATAAAAATACTTCGAAAGTGGCGATGCAATATTTCAAATATTGATTCGAAATTCTTACTGAATCCTTTTCTTGCTATATTTAACCATACAAAAGGTACTGCATTAAAAAAAGAGTTTAAAGTCAAATAAGGACCAGTATCATATACATTTAGCACTAAGGTTAGATTAGGAGTCGGAGTTGGAATTTCAGTGGTTGGAGTCGGAGTTAGTACTTTTTGTTGACGACGACACAGCAAAGAAGCATAACAAGAAAAGAGTACGAAAACGGACGACGTGGTATTTTTAAAAGGAAAAAGTACTGAAAATAGTACCATAGTACTGAATTTCTCTTCACTGATCAGGGTCGAAAGTTTCGAAAAAGTGTCATAAAAAGGGCATTTAAGAAAAAAGGCTCAAAAAGAGTATTTTAAAGTAAAGTAGGGTCAAGTTTATTTGTATGTATTAATAAAATACATTAGACTAAAATAAAAGTTATTATACATACATACTTGAATTATAAATCCATGTTAAAACTGAGAAATAATTTACAGGTGCATTTCAATATTACTGTCAAATCCCGATAATTCGTACCCCGATAAATCGTAATTCCCGATAATTCGTAATAAGCTGTCGGTCCCTTGAAAAAATCTCGTTAATTCGTAAAATTTTCATACATTTTGGTCCCCTCGCTAATTCGTAATTTTTTTTTCCAAATAAAATCTTCTTTACCACTTATCGTAATTGCTTGCTAACTACCACTTATAATTCGTAATAAAAACAACAA
This sequence comes from Pollenia labialis, assembly GCA_949318255.1. Lineage (NCBI taxonomy): Eukaryota > Metazoa > Arthropoda > Insecta > Diptera > Polleniidae > Pollenia > Pollenia labialis. The sequence goes on from OX439142.1 coordinate 49,744,699, forward strand.
AAACATGGAAAGAATGATATTTTGTTTACCGCCATTTTTTTGTGTGGGTTTTTGCTTGTGTGTGTGTTTATTTTCTTAAGATCAGTTTGTTACATGAATAATAAAGAAAAATGTCAATCAACCGGCATCGTTTAAGTAAATAAATTGAAAACCCCCGTTAATTCGTATTTATTTGTTTTTAACCCCGTTAAATCGAAACCCCGCTAAATCGAAAATCCTTATAATTCGTAATAAACGGCCGGTCCCTTGCGATTACGAATTATCGGGATTTGACTGTAGTTTTATTATCAAAAAAAAGTAACTTTTAATAAAACCTTTTATAAGTGTTCCAGGCTTTTCTCGATGCCCTTGATACACTTAGATACCGTAAGTGAAGGCTGTCCTTTTCACTTTTACCGTATTGTACTTCTGTACAATGCGTGTATGTTCGTAGATATGTACGTGTAATTTAAGTTGTTGTTTTGTAAATGAATTGATTTTTAAGCTCTCATACAAGGATTATTCATAGAGTAAATTCTAGGGTGTTCAGTCGATTAATTCTTGTTTTAGACGATTAATTGTTCGAATAATTTAAAATTGCTAATTTCGATCAAAGGATTAATCGAAGAATTTTTACCGACTAATCGAATAATAATAATATATATTATTTCTGTCAAACGTATAATTTTTTTAAAGTTTTAAGTCGAATAAACAAACCAAATGTATGTGTCCGTTGGAATTAAAAAAAAACAGTCATGTTTAGTGAGTAATTTAGCTTATATTTTTGTTACATTTTTTCAACACAATTTAATAATTCATTTAACAAAATAAAAAACGATAAAGGTAGGTATGTAAACTCAAAGATTTATATTAATTTATCGGGTATGTTCTAGAAATCGAAATGAAGTTATCGAACGATAATTTAAATTCAATTACTATTTACAAAATAACCGCAGTTTTTCGTGTTTTCAAGTGTTGTTCTTCCAAAAATAATAGATACTTAAAGAATCAAGTAGATAAAATGCAATATAATTATGAACTTTCATTACAGGGTTGTTTTTATAATTTGCTCGATATTTTTTAACAAAATAGTTCATGCGTTTCTCTCTTAAGAATGAGTTTGGTTACAAATATTCTACGAATGATTAATCTAATAATGCTAAATGTAACAGGTGTCTAAAAATGTATCAACGTAAATGTTCTTCAACAACTTCAATTAATTACCACTTACACTGTGACTATAACAAAGAACTTGAAGAAGCTGCTCCACCAAAAAAATCAAAGGGGGCTACAAGTGGGCCAATGAATAAATATTTTAAGCAAGATACTTCGATCGATTCTCTAGAGGAAATTTTTTGCAGAAGCATAGCAGAGAATGGAATGTCCGTGAAAAGTTTCAAAATATCCAAAGTTATATTGGCTTTTTTGAAACCTAAGTTCCCGGAAGTTAAGCAACAATTTGGAGTTACATTAACATATTTTATTTAAAAAAGTACTAATTTTTTCTAAAAAAATTTCGTAATTTATAAAATTTTTGGACTATAATTATTCGACTAATTTTAAAATTTTATTGATTAATCGTTTAATCAAACAAAAATAATATCCGAACACCCTAGTAAATACAAATCTATAAAACATTTTCGATGTAGTATGTTTGGTTGCAGTCAAGGCATTTTGTTAGAAAATAAACGGTAATTAAAAGTATCTTATTTAATTTTATGCGAAATAGTGATAACCAGTACTAGGGTGATCGATCGAATAGTATTCGACCGGTTTTAACCGGTTATTTTAGTTTTGTCCAAGTCGAATATTTTAAAATGTCCATTTTTCGAATATCGAATAAACCGGTTATTTTTGTAAAATAAACCGGTTACTTTATTAATGTGTACTTTATATACATTTTCCTTACTTTTGTTATAAATGCACCCGTAATTTAAGTATTTTTCTAATTGAATATTTGCAAACTTAAACTTTTTATAAAAAATGTCAAAACAAAATGAAACGAAACTCAAAAAAACATTATGAGCAATGTAAATACAAATCGCTTATATAAGCGTGTGTTCTTGTAACAAAAACCAAAAAAAAAATATAGAGTACTACAAAAAAAGTTCTGCATAAAAAGTAATAAGCAATTGGACAGTATTATAAATACTATATATAGCTTTACAAAGATGTCATCTCTGGTGATATTTCGAACTGACTTAAAAAAAAATTGTGCCTAATCGGCCCTAAAATAATGAGTGGCAAAAGTTCTTTACATCACGACTTTTTAATCACTTTTAATTAGTCTACAAGCTTGACATAAATATACGCCAAGTAAAACTTGACTCTGTTCCAAGTAGTTCCAGCACGTCTTCATGCTTAAAGCAAGAACATACCGGCGGAATCAACGTTATGGGAAAATTCATCAGTTTTATTTATTAAAACACCAAGAACTTAAAATAAAATTGAAGGAATCAAAAATGTCCTGGAAGGGTTTAAGTTGTGTGATCGACGAATTGACAGATATTTCATACAAAAAGCATGTTCATATTACTATTGTTTCTATAATGCTGAAACAAAAATAATTGAAATATATAATCCTGCATAAGAGGTTTTGTTTGCCACTTTTCAAAAATATGGCTGAAGTTTACTGCTTCATATAGACATGCTTAACCAGCAACAAATTAAAACTCATTTTCAATAAATTTAGGAAAATATGTCAAATAATAAATTTATTGCATTCCTTTTTAATTAACTTTTTATTACAAAAACTAATTTGATTTTTGTATTTTTATGTATTCGAATAAAAACCGGTTAACCGGTTATTTTAAAAATGCTTAACCGAAAACCGGTTTTTTTAAAATAGCAACTATTCGGAACATTCGAAAACCGGTTATTGAAAAAAGTCGAATAATCGATCACCCTAACCAGTGCCCATGTTCTGTAACTATAGTGAGAACTTCCCGCATCGAAAAGATGTGAAACAAAATATTCCATCGTTTCTCGAAAAGTGAAAAAAAGTGTGTCTGTAACTCATGTCGAAAACTATCAAAAGAGATTACGTCATTACGTTTAAAATGTCATAACATTGCACTCGAAGCCGATGTGACATTGCAGACGGTGAGAACGCCAGTAACACATATCGTTACCGCCGACTAAAATTTACTAAAGTTAAAAGTTTTTCAACGACGGCGGTGAAAATACAACCGTCGGCTATACCAAACAATGTAAAGTGCGACTTTAATGTTTGTTGCTTGCAAACGAGCTTTGAAAATATTCGTATATTTTATAAAAATGTTAAAAGTAAAACAACTAAACAATAAAAATGTGCCAAGAACAAAATATTATTATTATTATTCTTTGTGTTTTGCATTTTTAATTGTTTTTTAGTGTTAAATTTTTTTCTCGCCCCATTTTTATTCGTGAGTTTGTTTGACAGTTCAAAGCGGGAACTTTTCTCACAAAAATGTTACAGACAGAATTTTTCTGTAAATTGGCGAGTAATTTCCTTACGTGACAGCGTGTACTTGCCAATAAAATTACAGACACAGTTTAGTGAGAAAAACAGCTGTTTGTTTCAATATATGGCATTTTTGTTTCATTTCACACATTTCAATCGAAAACTTTCTCGACGCGAGAGTTACAGAACAGGGGCACAGGTAAACCTTTTGTTTATGAGACAAACCAAATAGTTAAAAACATAAAAAACTATTATAAAATACTACTTATTTTCAAAACTTTGTAACATCGGTTAATCGATTAAATTAACCGGTTTAATTGTTAATCGAAAATAGCCAACTTTAAATTAGCCGGCCAGTTATTCGGTTCGTAATTAATCGGTTAAATGATTAACGGTTATCCGAATGAATACCCTAATATGTACCAATTCTTTTAATTCATTAAAAAAAATAAATGCCACAAAATTTTCTATAAAATCACCGATTTTTTTTAAAAGTTTATTTTTTTTATTTATTTCAGCTATAAGGACCTTAAGAATTAAATTCTTGTATAGTCCAGAGGATTACATAATGAACACCAATAGTAATAATAATAATTAAAATAAAAATAGTAATAATAATAATAACACTAATATACATAATTATAAAATCAAGTTTTAAATAAAACATTTAAACCAAAAGAAAATAAATATTAAAGCAAAAATAAATGGTCCATATTAATAAATTGGCAATTATAATATTTTACTAAACAGTTATTAAAAAAAAAGAAAAAATAATAATAATAAAAAACAAGTAAGAGTGCTATATTCGGCTGTGCCGAATCTTAAATACCCTTCACCATTGTGCGGGCAGAATACAGAGCAACTAGACAAAAACTAAATAATTTTTACATATACATACATACATATTCACAATTCTAAAAACTTCATTAACAATTAAATTTAAAAATCTAAAACTGGTAAATATTTTTTTAAAATCGTTTTTAGAACATAAAAATTAAAAAAAAAAAATTTGGTATATAAGTCATATCCATAGGACATATGGCAGCCCTAAAATGTAGGTTTTTATACAATTTAAAATTTTTTTTGTACGGGAGGTAACACGCCGACTTCACCAATCCCGCCCACATTTTGTAGGATGGTCTGTATTGACAACCTAAATGTATGTACCTAATTTGGAAACTGGCTCTTGCCGTTCCCCAGAAATACAGCAAAAAGTAATAAAAATACAACGACCACAAGGGATTTTTGGGAAAAATTTGAGGTAGTCGTGGTTTTTTACTCATATCTCAGCCATTTGAGGACCAATCTTTTGAATTTCAATAGCAAACAATTCCGGACCATATGTGACATAAATGTATAATAACCTGGCCCCCATCATATATGGGGTCTTCGGAAACCCCATTTCAACGGACAGACGGACATCGTTAAATCAACTTCGCTTTTCATAAGGACCCAGAATATATATACTTTATAGGGTGTAGGTTCAATATTGTAGAAATTACAAACGGAATGATAAACTTATATATACCCTTTTACCTTCGGTGAAGGGTATAAATAAGAAAAAAATAATAATGAGAAAAATAAAGGCTTGCCATTTTGTGAAACATAATCCATACGAGTTTTCTTGAATCTCTGTCAAAAAAGACAGCTTAAGTTTTGGAATATGCACAAAATAGTTGTCTTATCCGTATCATCAATTAATTGCTGAAATCAATGAAATTATTATAAATGGTTGTTATATTGCATTAATTTGCCATTCTCAACTATATTTTACTTTTTATACCCTCCTCCACAATTAGTTGTGAAGAGGGTATACTTAGTTTGTCATTCCGTGTGAAACTTTTTATTATTGAACTCAGACCGCATAAAGTGTATATATTTTGGCTCCTTGAGTAATTTTAAGTCGATTTAGCCATGTCCGTCTGTCTGTCCCTCTGTTGAAAACACGCTCACTTTCGAACAACTCAAAAGAAATGAACAAACTTAGTGTCAAATTGTTATCCTAAGCAGTTTGGGATTGAAATCCAGTAAAATCAGTTCAGTAGGACCAGAGCTATGAATCAAAATGTGGAACCACCACCTTAAAAAATTGATAATTTTGTAACAAAAAAATAAAATGGTGGAACAAGGCACGGAATGAGATAAGATTTTGCAAAAATTCGTTTTAATCGACTGGAAATTACGCTGCAAAATTTCGTGAAGATCCGTCCATAATTTACCCTAGTCCCCATATAAACACTACTCCCGGAAAATATTTTAGTACGCCTAAAACCGTAGAAAATAATGCTATCATAACAAAATTTGGTACGTCACAGTTTTTTAGGACTAGAAATAACACTGAGAAATTTCGTGAAGATCGGTCCATAATTTACCTTAGGCCCGATATAAACCCTACTACCGGAAAAATGTTTAGTACGCCTAGAACTGTAATTAATAATGCCATAAATAGCCAGATAAAATTTCGTGAAGATCGGTCCATAATTTACCCTTGGCTTCATATAAAGCACACTCTGGTAAACCGTAGTAGATATAGATATTACGGTAAAATTACTTCCAACTTAGCTTCATATGTCCAGAAAAAATATCATGTCATTTTGTAATATACGGTTAATAATTTACCTAAGCAGCCTTCTGAAATTCACTGTAAGCGCTAAAATTAATTTCACCACTCTGCAGAATTTTGAGATGATTGGTTCATAACTTACCATGGCTCCAATATAAATACCCCTCCTGAAAATGATTTAAGTTCGGCTTTAACTGTTACGAATCATAATATTTTACTCAAGGTTGTCGGTCAATAATTTAATACAGGGTTACATATAACTCCTAAATATTCGAACTGTCGTTAGAGGGTATCAAAGATTCGGCACAGCCGAATATAGCTCTCTAACTTTTTTTTTATAGGTCTTACTGCAAATTGCCTGCCATTCATATTTTCCACGGGTGGTAACATGAAAACAATGTTAAAGTTTTTAATTACATGTCAAGCCCTTGTTGTCATGAATTTTCATGTTATGGATAAAAAAATTATTCTGCTATTTTGATGTTAATCCAAAAACAAAGCAGAAAAAAACTATTAAATGTCGTCGGCTGATAATTTAATTGTCGTATGTGGAGTCCGATAGTTTCGAGTAAATTGAGTTTGAAGTTTGAACTCTTATAAATTTTTTTTCAGCAAAACGATTTTCTTTAAATTTTAGAAGGAGAAACTACTAATATTTGACTAGGTAATTTAAAAGTTTGATGCCTATAACTCATTTGGGGTAGAAATTATTTTGATTTTTGTCCAGAATTAAATTGTCGTATGTGGCAAAATTGATTTAAATAGCTTCATACGACATTTTGCTTCCGAAATGTTTACATACGACATTTAAACACAAACGCCCGTATTTATAAACATTTTTTAAATTTAATAAAGGTTTACAAAACAAATTTTGTATGGAAATTTGCCTAAATAAACGTTTGTTAAATTTACTAATCGTTTTTAAATACTACTATGTATAATTGTTACGTATCTAATTTGTTTAATTACCCATTAAAACATACCCTATGTTTTTGGGGGTGGCATTTTTTCGAGGGCATTAAAACTCTTAACTTTATAATGGAACACATTTTATTTCAGTCTTTTCAAAAAAAAAATTAAATATAGAAAACAATACTTCATCGACAAAATATTAAAATTTTTGATAATAAACAGGCAGGTGCACGGCCTAAAAAACACTTAATTGACAACATCTTTTGTAAGTTGTTGTTGTTTTTATTTTGTTTTTCTTAACCTACTTACAGCTACAATTATTGTTGAGAGAATTTTAACTAATTGTAGTGGGGAATGTAAAGCGGCTCATACACTTGCAATAAAATTGTTCAGTTTTACGTATTGTACAATTATATCGCCAATGTGTATGTGATATACGATGATGGCACAATGTATTGGCAACAATCAAAATACTTTTGATTTTTATTGCACAACGAAAAGAAAGTGAAATGTGTTGGCAACATTGTACAATGCTGTTTATGTTATTTCTATAGGTTATGTTCATCTTTTTATTGAATGAGTGAAAACATAGTGCGACTTATTGCATAATATAGTACAAAATGGAAATAATATGGCGAATATCATATACAATAATATTGCAAGTGTATGGGCCGCTTAAGATGAGATGAACGCACTGTTTATTGTTGATGTTGTTTTGTTTAAACTTTGATATTATTACAAGTAGAACTGGCTATAATTCTTATACGTTTTACAGTTTTATTTGGTTTAATATCTTTAGTTTTTCTAAAATCTTTATGGATGAAGTTTCCTGATGATCTGGCCTAAGCAACCAGTGAAATGCGCATAGGAATAGCTTATCCCATCAACAATAAATTTCAAGTGTTTTTATCAATAATAAAAACTGGGAATTTAGCACGAATAACAAAATCTTTTGAAATTTAAATTTTGTATTCCCAAAAATTGAAATTACTTTTTGATAATAAACAGGCAGGTGCACGGCCTAAAAAACACTTAATTGACAACATCTTTTGTAAGTTGTTGTTTGTTTTTTATTTTGTTTTTCTTAACCTACTTAAAACTACAATTAATGTTGAGAGAATTTCAACTAATTGTAGCGGGGAATGTAAGATGAGATGAACGCACTGTTTATTGTTGATGTTGTTTTGTTTAAACTTTGATATTATTACAAGTAGAACTGGCTATAATTCTTATACGTTTTACAGTTTTATTTGGTTTAATATCTTTAGTTTTTCTAAAATCTTTATGGATGAAGTTTCCTGATGATCTGGCCTAAGCAACCAGTGAAATGCGCATAGGAATAGCTTATCCCATCAACAATAAATTTCAAGTGTTTTTATCAATAATAAAAACTGGGAATTTAGCACGAATAACAAAATCTTTTGAAATTTAAATTTTGTATTCCCAAAAATTGAAATTACTTTTTGATAAAATATTAAAACTTAAACTTAAATAACACAGTACAACATTTTTCAGGTGAATGATTCGGGACTCAATTCTGATAGTTGCTAATGAAAGTAGACCCAAAAAGAAGAACTTCTGCATCATTAGTTTGGTTAGGTACCTCAATAAATAATTTAAAAATTATTTTGAAATTAGTAAGTATCGTATTGGGGAATTTGTCAAGTTTGAGGCTCTTTTGTTTGTCATAACTCGAGGAGAACCACTAGTCCGAATAAGCTGAAAAAAATTTAAAACAATTAAGAATTACAATTCCTTTAATACAACGTTTCGCTACATAAGCAACAGTTTCGCAGTTATAAATAAATGTATGAAGAAAAAAAATATATTTTGTCCAAAAATATTTTATTTTTAATTCATAAAAAAATGCAAAACGGTAAAAAAAAATTTCAAGTCTTATTACTTTCAAGTAAAGTCGCATAACCTATGAACAAAATGACACATAAATCATGAAAATCGATGAACGCGTTTCGCTTTTATTCACAATTAATTAAAGGTATGAATTTCAAAAATTTGCTCGAGATATCCACAAAATTCTTTGGAAAAAACATTGATGACTTTTTTTATTTTGCATGAAAATAAACATTCCGATTCATATTACAGCTATTCTAACACAGAAAATATGCAATTTTAATATGTTATCTATGCATAAAAACAAAATTTAGAACATTTTCAATTATTGTCACTATCCATCCTCGTTGAAGTTGACGCTTGTGGTTCTGATGACCTTATTTTCTTCGCAGGTTGTTCAAATTCATGTTGTGAGTCTGCATCATCATCAAAGATAGACGTAATATTCAAGGGAATGTTTTGTTCAGTGTGTCCACAAATATCAAACTGCATAATTTTAGAACTCCACCAACAAACCTCCGCAAGCAATGCATCCAATTTTTTGCCTTTGAATCGCTTTTCCATTGGCGTGGTCACCTGGTGGAACCTCTCTTCTTGTTCGTCCGATTCCTGAGGTAATAGGACTTGACACTTTTTTTTACCGTTTTGCATTTTTTATGAATTAAAAATAAAAAATTTAAATTTTTTGGGCAAAAAATATTTTTTTTCTTCATACATTTTTTTATAACTGCCAAACGAGTTATGACAAACAAAAGAGCCTAAAACGTTACAAATTCCCCTATGCGATACTTACTAACTTCAAATTAATTTTTAAATTATTAATTGAGGTACCAAGACCAAACTAATGATGCAGAAGTTCTTCTTTATTGGTCTACTTTCATAAGCAATTATCAGAATTTAGTTCCGAAATCATGTGTTGTACTGTGTAATATATTGTTTTGTATTTGGACACTGCGTTAAAAAATTAAAAAGGGGCACATAGTAAATATTGTGGTTTTAGTCAAGTGATAAAATAAAAATAAAACTAGGAATTTTCAATACCCTGAAATCGGTATTTTAACTCCAAATGTTTGGGTTGTTTGAAAATTCCTGGTATAAAAATCTTTTACTTGACTAAATATACAATTTGTACTATGTGCCGCCGAGAGTACATTTTTATTGTAACGCTGTGTTATTTTCAACGGTTAACATTATTTTAAAACCGCTTTAAAAAAAGCTCTGTCGTCGGCTTTCAAAAAAGATATCATGCTTTTCAAATCTTTTGATTTTTCAGAAGTTATTGCCTTTGAAGGATCAACTGCTAAATTGGACTTTAAGATATCTTTGATATCCTTTTTAAACGTACAAACATTTTTATTTAAATTAGCATTCTTATAATTAATTTCTGTTCCAGAATCTTTATAAACAATTCCGTATTTATGTATGTGGTTGCAATTTAATTAAAATGGCAGCTGTTGAAAACAAAGTTGACTTAATAACTGAGAATATAATTTAAAATCAGAAGGCACGATCTGAATAATTTTTAATTTTACATTTTCTTAACAAAAATCGTTTAATTGTCTAATCAAAGAGACCGGGTTTCTAATTTCCAAAGGTGTGAGATGTTTTTCGATTGTACTATGCACACAATCAACTTCCTGCTCCAAGGAATGACCCGGTTCTGAGCAATTTTGCGTTATATCCTCAATATTTGAATTTACGTGCAAAAAATTAAAAAGTGCTGTTGCCATTACTTAGTTCCTTTTCTGTAGAACACACGAATCGCTACACAGTATAATCCGCCTAATTTTCGGGTTATCGGCTACGACTGGAGTTAATATTTTAATTAGCCCACCCGCAATTTCGTTTGGTAATATTAAAGAGGCAGTTAAATTAATAGTAGTTAAATCCTTTTAAAAAAAAGTTTGAACAGCAGCATATTGGTAAATTAAAAACAATTTGCAACATTGCAAAAGTTTTTGAAAATTCCAAATTTTTAATATTTTAATCAGGCTTAAGTTCATCAAATTTAATTTTCATTAAATTATTTTTGTGAAGAAAGAAATTTTACAACATGAAAATTAATTAAAATTGTTATTGATAATCATTCATTCTTGACTGACCTGAGATTCGAACCCAGGAAGCTGGTTACCATGACATGTTTCGATCACAACCACTTGATCTCCCCAGATGGATTTGCCGTCTTACACTCGCAGCCATCGACGACTGCTGACGTCAATAGTCAAACATCAATCCTTAAACCAAATTGTATTTTTAACCTTTGGTAGATCGAAATTTGCTTCTTTGAATGATTATCCATTTTTAATTGATTTAACATGTTTTTCCTAACTTCTTTTTTTTCCGTACTTATGTCAAGAATTCTTCTTGAAGTCCAAAGTACATTTTTTTGTTTTTCATTTTGTCTTTCTTTTTCTTGTTGACCTTTTTCAGCACAACTTGAAGGACAAATGTACACATAGAGCTCGTGCCTTAGCTTTTAACAATAATTAGAATTGTGGTTATTTTGTTGAACTATTTATGGTTTTTAATCCAAATTTTTAATATTTTAATCAGGCTTAAATTCATCAAATTTAATTTTCATTAAATTATTTTTGTGAAGAAAGGAATTTTACATCATGAAAATTAATTAAAATTGTTTTTGAAAAATATATAAATAAAATTACATAATTTAGTGAATGCATTATTATAATTTAACAACTTCATTGAGTTTATTGTTTCCAAAAGATATTAATATCAAAAACTCTATCGTCAAAATGTTTAAGTCTTTACTCTCTTGCATTGGTTTATCCTTTTCTAGTGACTGGAATCTCTCTTTAGATAAAAACTTAGCAACGAAGTAAAGTAGTATTTCTGTTTAATATAATAGATGAAGTAATTTAAAATTATTTGTATTTTTATTCTAATTTAAAAAGATTTTGTTATTCGTGCTAAATTCCCAGTTTTAATTATTGATAAAAACACTTGAAATTTATTGTTGATGGGATAAGCTATTCCTATGCTATATCCTATGGTTTATTCTAATGTATTATTCAACATAGAATGCCACACAGTTATTAATAAACTAATTGTGAGCTTCTACATTAATTGCAAATTGAGAAATTTTTTCTTTAACGTAAAAAACAAGGTAAACATCTTCCTAGCTAAAATACATATGCAAACTGTAAAGCGAATGAGAATTATGATCTATTAAAAAAATGGACAAGAGTTGATCCAAATATTGTTTTTATTGAATATGAAAAAATATTTAATTATTTCATTATTAAATTTGTTTAATTGAGTACTACTTTGCAAAGTGTAAATTTTATAAATTTTTTTATTGACTCAAGTAAAAAGTAGCTCAAAAAGCATTTTGTTGCTTATCTTATCAAAACCAGGGGCTTTCTTGGGGTTTAAGTCACAAATAGCCTTTTCGATTTCTCTTATCTCAAATCTGAGGGGAATAGCTGCTCTAGCAGCAACAGGTGGTAACTCCGCAATATTGTGAGATATATTTGGTGTAAATACGTTTTTCAAGTGACTCACAAACAGATTTCCTTTTTCAATATCGTTTCTTGACCAACTACCATTCAAGTTTCTCGATGGTGGCTTAGATATAACTGGCCTTTTTAGATTTCTAGCTGCACGCCAAAATGAGTAGTCAGATTGTGGAGTTGCATCAAGTGCCTTAAGATATTTTTCTAGAGAAGCCGTTTTCTGAGTCGGCAGTAACTTTCTCAGCCTTTTTGTGCACTCTTTTAATAAATTCTTAAGTTGCGGGGATCTGTACAATTGCCACTCTCTTCGAACTTTCCTTTTTTCAGTCAAGAGCCGCTCGACATTTGAAGAATATATTTTATTATTTTTAATTTTTTGGGGGTAACGCTGGAATGTTGAACAGCTAGTTTAAGATAACTGATAATCTGGCATAAAAATTTTTCATATTTTGTATCGCATGCTGGCAATACTGTAAAACAGTCAATACTGACACTACAATTTTACAATTATTAATTTGACAAAAGCCCACATTCATTCTAAAACCGTGTTAAGATATACCTCTTTTGTTAAGTCAATATTCGGTTTATTGACATAATTATCTTTCTGTTCACACATGCACAATTTAGCTAACTCAATTTATATTACTACTACATACAACATTCAACGTAAACAAAAAAGTAAATGTATAAGCAAAATGTAAGCAACTTTGATAACCTTAAGGAATAAACATCTGGCTTTTGAACAGACCTAATGGATAGGTCTTTGTTTTGTTGTAGTTTCAGTTGCCAAATGTCTCACTAAACACACTTTTGACAGGGTCGCATTTTAAATTTACTCAATATTTATAACAATTTCGTTTTAATTAAGCAATAACTTATGTGCTGTTTTCACATCACAAGTGACTGAACGTTTAGTGAAATTTATATGAAAGGCACTCAGTTTTTTGAGTGTTTCCCATATAAATTTACCTACACGTTCAGTCACTTGTGTTGTGAAAACAGCACATTAATTGCAATTTTATATGGATAATTGAGATCAATAATGTCATTTATTGCGTAAAACGCAATTAAGGTGCATATCTGAACACGGTATAACAGTCTAATTCATAAGCAAAAGTCGAAAAAAGAGTATTTATAAATGTTTAATAGCCTATTAAACGTTTAATAGCCTATTAAACGTTTAATAAACATTTCATAAATTTGAACGGCCTAATTTATAAAAAGTAAAACAGGTTAATAAAGGGTTTAGAAATCGGATTTTCATAAAAATTCTGTTTCATAAACCCTTTATTAACCTGTTTTATTTTTTATAAATAAGGCAGGAAATATTTATTGTAGCCTTTACCCTACTTTAAGCGTTTAATAAAGTGACAATTTCAATGTTTGTTAAAATAAAATTTTAGTAATTGCACGAAAAATTAAACATGTTTGTCTTCTTAACTATTTTAATAGAAAAATTTAATATACACACAAATTTTTTTTCTAGAAAAACAATCACTAATGTTTGAACTAAAAACCAAAAAATTTGCGGGCAGCGAGGATGTTGAATCCCAGTTGATGACAACATGCCCGAAATTATCCAACCAGTTGATTTATCTCTGCAGCGTCAGTGGTACATTTATCAGAATCTCAGAAGCCTGGTTTCAGATCCCATGAATTCTGATTCCATTGCCATCGAAAAAAATGCCATCAAAAAAATTTTGAAGATGCTTTAGCAGACACAAAAGTGGCATCGAAGGAACCCAAGGCTTCTTCCTCAAAACCTAAGCCGAAGAAGCTTGTGGCTTCATCGTCAAATCACGATCCAAAAATGAAAAAACTGAAGAAACCTGCGGATTCAACTCCAATAAAAAAGTCAGGAAAACGTAAGGCCTCTTCTTCAGAAGAAGATTCAAAAAACGAGCAATTTCAAAGGTTTCAACAAGGATGACGACGAAGAAAACTACCTAATATTGCTAAATAAATATTTTTTTGTGCAAAATGGCTTCTTTTTTTAATTTTCAATTCCATGTTTTATCTTCATTTTCGATTTTCAATAAAATTCTGTTTTTCTTTCATGTGTGCTTTTCTTTCTCTAAATTTTAATACACTTCTAAGCAAATTGGGACTATCTGCTTTTCACCATGTTAAAGAGCGTCTCAAAAACTATCCGAACAAAAAAAAAAAGGGAAAAATAATTTTTTGAGTCATAAGCCATCTTTTCATAGACCGGATCACATATAATGTTCGGCTCTTTCTTGAAAATAGTTACGATCGGTATTAAGGGTTGTGTTCGTCTACACAATCACTAAAAATTTGATATCGTTCTTGGGTGTGTAAACCGAACGCTAAATAATATACTGTTTATTTTCGAACACTGATAAAAACACTATAAATTGTTATTGCCTTTTTATAACTAAAATGTGAATTTTTTAAAAAATTTTTAGAAAATCAAAATAAAAAAATATAGTTGGGGGACTATAGGTGTGCTATCCAGTCATATCGGCATAATGTCCTAAATAATATTTTACAATTGTTTAAAATAAATGTTGTATTTGTATTTTGTATTTGTATTTATTAATTTGAATTTCTAATACAACAAGATACAATATCTTATAAATTACAGTATTAGAATCAGACAAGTTAAACAGAACATTGCAAATAAATAACTTAATTCTACTTAAAACTAAGTTAAATTGAATTACAAATTTGAGAATCAAAAGGCTTTGAACAATATTAAAATCATAATAACCAAAAATAAGCATTTAATAATAATTAAGACAAAAAATTAAAACAAAATTACGAAAAATGTTTAAACAACAATTCCCTAAAATGTATTGCGTTGCTTGTGCGTTGAGTATCCCTATGTAGTCGGTTCCAGAGACGAATGGTAAGAATAAAAAATTGACGCTCAGAAGAATGGTCGCGGTGACGGATTTGTATAATGTAGTTTCCCCTATTCGACCTTGCAAACTGTAAACGTTCAAAAAGATAATTTGGTTCTTTCGTCATAACAATCTTGTGAAGAAGTATAAGATTTTTGAATTTAAGGTAATTACTAAAGGAAATTTTTAATACACGACAAGAGAACAGGGACACACGATCAAATTTTCCAAGGCTAAAAATGTAACGTACAATGTTATTGAAAGTCGTGCAGAGTTTTAAGTTATCCTTCGTGTCACATCCGGTAAAGAGCTCGGAAGCGTATAATAGAGTCGGTAATAAATACGATTTTGCCAGAAGTAATCTTACTCTTGGCGGAGTGAAATATTGTGTGGCCCAAAGACTTCGTATCATACCATAAATTCTGCCGCAAGTTTGGTTAATATGATTGGTCCAGGTAAGATTTCTGTTAAATATAACACCAAGGTTTTTTACAGAATCAACTACATCAATTTTTTCGCCGCCAAGAAAAACATTTATATCATCCTCAATTACCACCGACTTTTTCGATATAATTATGCACTTCGATTTCTTCGGATTCAGCCTCAAACCATTTGCCGAGGCCCATGTAAATATTTTTCCTAGGTCATAGTTTAATTCCTGAACTTTAGAAGCAATAGTATCCTTAGAACTACTGAGATACAACTGTACATCATCAGCATACATTTGAATCTTAGAAAAGTGTATCTGAAGTGGAAGATCATTTGCATATAAGGAGTATAGCAGTGGACCAAGAATGGAGCCCTGTGGGACACCCCTTGAGACCTATAATGGTTGCGAAACAGATCCATCATTGGCAACAGATTGAAATCTATTAGACAAGTAGGACGACATTAATTTAACAGAGGTCGAAGAAAAGTTAAAAAATTTAGCTAGCTTAAGGCAAAGAACTGAATGGTGCACTGTGTCAAAAGCTTTTGAGTGGTCTAGTAAGACCAGAAACGATATCTTCCCACTATCCAGTTTGCCTCGAATATCTTCTACTACGTCTGTTAAGGCTGTGACACAGCCACGTTGGGGCCTAAATCCAGATTGACGATCAGTCAGAAGGTTGTTGTCATTAACAAACTGATAAATTTGTTTATGTACCAAATGTTCAAAGACTTTGGATAAGTAAGGCAAAATTGCAATTGGACGGTATTCTTTATCCGATTTTGGTACGGGAACAATTTTGGCGTATTTCCAGTTGATGGGATAAGTGCTGGTAGTAATGATAGTATTAAAGAGATACGTAACAGTTTGAATTATCCAAGGCAAAACTATTTTCACGAACCTTGGATTTATGTCATCCAAGCCAACTGCATTAGACTTGACCGCAACAAAACCTGCGGCAACGTCCAAGGCATTAAAGCATTGGAAATTAAATTCATCATCTATTGAATCCGAAGGTAGGTATCGATCATAGAAGTCCAATTGTACACTTGGAAGAGGAATATTTACAAAGTTATTATTTAGTAAATCAACGTCAGCATCTACTGTTTGCCGATTTGATCTACCAATACCAATGTCATGGATCTGTTTCCATGTCTTCCTACTGTCAGCCGCTGCGTTAAATTTATCCCGCCTTATTTTTAAGACAACAGCTTTTCTTGCCATACGATATTCCTGTTTGAGCTCTGAAGTCTTGTAACGCTTCCACCTATTGTAAAGACTATCACGACGATTAATTAATAATTTTGTTTCTTCTGTGAACCATGGTCGTACCCTGCCTCTAATAACTTTGTTCCTGACGGGAACATGTTTGTTGTAAAGCTGTAAAACATGCTGATTAATAAAGGTCAATTGTTCATCTACCGATGGTAAAAATAAAATGTTATCCCAAGCGATATAATCAAGGTCATATTTTAGGGCTAAAAAATCAATATTCTTAAAGTCCCGAAAAGTAGACTTTTTGGGTCTATCTTTATTAGCAAAGTCATAGGAAATAAAAATAAGATCATGATGTGAAAAAGCAGGTGCTGCCAGTTGTTCATAACTTAAGACCTTTCTCAAATTGCTAACAAAAAATAAGTCCAGCAAGCTACTATTTGTGGTTGTGAAATGTGTGGGTCTAGTTGTATTAACCGGATACAAATCAAATATTGACAAAGCATTAGTAACATCCGTTATGTTGTCAATCAAATTGCTATTAAAATCGCCAGCTATTACAATTTCAGAGTACGAAACCGATAAGAGTTTCAATTCAGTGATGAAAGTGTCAATTTTCATATACTTATCCGGTCTATATACGCAACCAAGCATTATCCTCTCACCACGATAATTGACATCAATAAACACATATTCAACTTCATCAGTTACATTATACGAACTAATAAGTTTGCTTGAAATGTTATCCCTAATATAGATTGCAACACCTCCGGCATGAGTACATCTATCAGATCGAAAGATACGGTATCCTTTTAATTCATATATATCGTCATTAATTTCCCTTATAAACCATGTTTCTGAGACACAAACAGCATCAATGCCTGAATTCTCAAATAAAAACCGAAATTCATCAATCTTAGGTAACAGACTCTGAGCATTGATGTGACAAATAGTAAAACCCTGTTTTTTAGCCAAGATGCGAACCATATTATAGTTGCCATCTCTAGAACCAAGGTTATCAATAGATAAATTTATCATATTGGTAACCTAACGCAACGCAATAAATTTTAAAAGAATATTGTAAACTAAAAATTATATAGAAAAAAGGATTTATTTTTATAGAAAATAAAAGAAAAAAATATAAAACAAATTTAAAAATATTTAAGTGAAAAAATATGGCATCACAGTTAGTGGAGCT
Organism: Pollenia labialis; assembly: GCA_949318255.1. Classification (NCBI taxonomy): domain Eukaryota; kingdom Metazoa; phylum Arthropoda; class Insecta; order Diptera; family Polleniidae; genus Pollenia; species Pollenia labialis. Next base: position 49,762,626 of record OX439142.1, read on the forward strand.
ACTGATATGTTTCCAAGCATTATTCACGAAAACGATTATCTAGTTCTTCAATAAACTCGATCAGTATTGGATCATCTGAATCGTTTTTCTTCACATACACCATGCCACGCAATGTAAATGTTGATTTTATTTGTCGCTCTTTTCTCATGCTTAGCGCTTTTTTAAATATGCGATGATTATGTGGTGTAAGATTTTCATTTAAATAAAACGGTGCATTACTATCGAAGCCTGCTTGATTTAGGGATAAAGTCGTTTTATTATCGCGACAGTATTTAGATATTGTTTTAAATGGATAGTTTTTATCAAAAGGTGAATTTAATTTTACCACTATCACTTCATCAATGGGATTATATGGTTTATTATCTTTGTAGATTTTTTTAAGTCTATAAATATTTTCAATTTGAGGTGTAGGTATTTCAAGGCTATTACAGATATCTTCAAAGATGGCATTTAAGTTTTCATTAGCAAGGTAGGGTACACCAGCAATTCGTATACTGCTAGCCACAACAGAGTTTTCTTGCTTAAGAATTTTTCTCTTTAATTCAATTATTTCTTTTTTCATATGAAGAGCTTCTGAGCTCTTCAACTCTAATTGAGTTACTCTTTCACTCATTGTATTAAGTTCAAGTTTTACGTTATCAATTTTATTCTCAATAACAGTTAGAATTCTCTCTTCACTTTCTTTTATTAATTTTTTTATAAAATCAAAGTGTTTTTCTTCACTATCTTTTATAGAACTTTTAATAACTTCAGCCAGGGCTGCCAGAAATTTTCAGCAAAAAATCTTAATTTCAGTAAAAAAATCTTACTTTTGAAGAAAAAATCTTATTTTTGAAAAAAAAATCTTATTTTTGAAAAAAGTAGTTTTTTTTGTTATAAATAATAAAAATAATTCATATTTTATTTAATACATAAAATAAACAAAAAAAAAAACATTACAAAAAATTTAATTTCTTATACTAAATTGTTTTATTTCGTTTAAACATTTTTAAATGGGAACAAGAAAGGTTTTTTTTTTATTGAACCTAACCTTCGTCTAGACATAACAAAAAGTCTGGTTTTTGGGGAAAAAATCTTAAAATCTTTTGTCGGTTAAAAAATCTTAAAAAATAAGGTAAAATCTTACTTCTGGCAGCGCTGACTTCAGCTGTTATACGTTCACTTTCTCTTATTAGTTCTCGAAAGAACGCTTTATCATTATTTGACAAACGAGGTACTTTGGGATAATTTTCAAATTGTTCAACAGAAAAGTCTTGTCTTAAATTTTGTTGAGATTCTCTTGCTCTCTTAGCTGTGGATTCACTTCTTGTTTCCATATTTTTAGTTATAGGCAGGGATGTTAGATGTGACGATTTTACGTCATTTTGACGATTTTTTTCGATGAATTTACCAAAATGACGATTGACGATTTTTGATGTAAAGTTACTTATGTTTTGACGAATTAATCCCGTCAATAAATTTACTTTAAACTTTAATCTGGCATCAATTTTATAACACTTTAATCTAGCAAGCAGGTTTGGTAGATGTGACGATTTTTCGTAATTTAAACGATTTTTTTGAGAAAATGCAATAATATGACGATTGACGATTTTTTGACAAAAGTAATAGTGTTAAGACGATTTTCTGGCATAGATAAAACACAAGAAATATTTACAATTATATTGAAAACAGTCCAAAACTTAAAAATCAATTTTTCGAAATACAAAAATTTTTGGATATTAAACAAAAAAATTCCTCCCCCATCCCATTAAAAGCTTAAGTAATTCAAATTCTACAATTATAGAAATGCCATCGGTACTGCAAAAAATATACACTAGAGCCCCGATTTGCGTCAGTCCTATCTGGTCCGCTTTTAAAAAATTGGTTAAATCAGCTTTGCGTTTTTATGATTTCGATTTGCGTCGCCACATACGAATGCATTTTTCGATGAATTCATAATCACATGTGAAGAATTTTTCTATTTGTGTGTAAAAAGGCAAATCCCATTTAATTCTGTTAGGTAAGTTATTCTTAGTAAAATTGCGTGTTAGGAAGTAAGAAGTTACTTTTTAATAAGAAGTTGTGTAGAAAAATCAGTGCAATGAGAAAAAATGTATTAGTTTGGAACTAATATTGGACGTAATTAAACGTTTCAAGTCGGGTAAAAAGAATGTTGATATAGACAGAATCCTTGGTTGGCGCCTTTAACAATAAAAACAATTTGCAATAGATAAAGCGCAAAAAGTTACTCATTTAAAAATAGGTCGAGTTAAAAGCAAATGAGATTTTATTTATTTTTTAATATTTTTCTGAATATGGATAAATGAAATAAAATAATTTTTGTTATGCATTTATGCAAATATATTTTTTCTTATGTTTTCTTTTTAAATGATATATATATTCAGCTCACTTACTGAAATTAATAGAATAAAACTTAACCATATCACTTTCTTCTTCATAAATAGAATTTCTTGCTAAACATTTTTATTTTCGAACCAATCCATGCAATAAACTGTCTTTAATTTGTAAAATGTATATATTTGACGTTTTGTTGACGATTTTGTTAAATTTTGGTGACGATTTTGACGAATTTTGTTAAAACTTTTGACGATTTTTGAGGAAAAAAGTCTAACAACCCTGGTTATAGGTACTTGTTGATGTTTTTATTGTAATGGGTTAGCAAATTATTGGTTTGTGTGTAGGTATGTCGAATTGTTTGTTTGTTTTGTTGCTTTTATATTATTAAAAATTTTAAAATGAGTTGCTTTAAGTATTGATTTATTTTTTTTAAATAAACTCTTAATAGCAGAGATTTTTCGCGCGTATTTTTTTTTTTTTTTTTAGTTTGTGTGATATATTGGATGTTGTTTTTTTTTGTATTTATTATTTGGATTTAATTATTTGGATTTTTTGTGGTTTTTTTTTGTGGTTTGAGTTTAAAATAAAAGAGTACTCTTAAAAGTTAAAGAGATTTTTTTTTCTTTTTTGGTGTAATTGGTAAACAATAAATTTTTATATTGTTTTAAATTTTATATTAATATTGTTATTTTAAGTTCAACTATTTAGAAACTTTTTTATATGTTTTAGTTGTATTAAGATAGTCTTTTTATATTTTTTAAATTTTTAATAAATCACAGTTTATTTAATTAAATTAGTAAAAATTAGTAAAAACCACAGAGGATACAAAAAATACGTCTGCACTCTCCGACGATTACTTTTTGTAATAGTCCTTCGGCTTTTTAAAATGTTGTTGTATTTTAAACAAAATAAAAATGTTAATGCTGTGTTTATTGATTCGTCATAACTGTACAGTAGAAATCTTAATTATAAGCGGGAGCCCACAGCAGTCCTATATATTTCTTGAAATTATTTTAGGACATATGACTTTATAACTTTATGACTACCTTGTGAATCCCCCAAGTTTTTAAAAAAAGCGGCACCACAGGTTTGTGATATTAAACCTTAGACCGGCTAAAGATATCTTTATGTTTATATAAAACGTCAGCTCACGCATGATTTTAAATGAAGTTTTAATTTTCCAATATTCAGCATTTAATCTTCTAACCAGCTTTGAAGTAATTATTAACGCTGTGCCTCTCAAGATTAATTTCCTAAGCGTGTCGAAATGATAATTTAATTTTCAGGAAGTAAACATACTTAAACTGTTAAATGCAATAAGTACAAAGCCGTTAAGATTTGTTTTTGCATCTACATACATACATACATACATACATATGTACATATTTTATATTGGTATTTCAGTTCTTATTTTAATCTTTAAATGTTTTTTTTTATAGAACTTTATCAGTGAACCTGTTTATGGGCTAATAAAATCGCTTGCTCAAGGGCCCATAAACAATAGTCGCAATAATGTTTTTGACTGTAAACAGTTCGTTGAAAAATGAAATCGAAAAATGAGAACGCTGAGAGAAAAAATAATAAAGCGTGGAAAGTCAACATTAGAATTTTAACTTGAAATTAAAAAAAGTAAGAAAGTATAGTCGGCCAAGTCCAATTAATATAATACATTACATTAAGTATTTAAAAACAGGATAATATTGCGTTCAATTACATTTACATACATTAATAGAAAAATCGATGAAGCTATACAATTCATTGAAATTTTTGCATATTCTCCTCAAAGGATCAGCATCAGCATAATTTGTTTGAACAACAGGAAGGTGCAGAGGTATTAGGTGTCGGGTAAAACGTCGTGGAATATTAAAATTTATGTTACGAAGAAGGAAGTCGGAGAGGACATCGCCATTAATGACATTATTTAGAAATACCACATTTAGCATAGTCCTTCGGCTTTTTAAGGTAGGTAGTTTAAATAATGATAACCTCGCAGTATACGAAGGAAGATTCCCAGCATAACGACCAAATGAGCTCCTCAGGCAGAATAAAAGAAACTACTTTTGAACAGATTCTATTCGGTCTATGTGCATATTCATTTCAGGATCCCAGACAATAGACCCATACTCCAAAATTGTTCTTACTAGGGATGTTTGTTTCGTAACATTGGTATCTGTAAACTCTTTAGACTATTGTTTAATATATGCAAGCACACCGCTAGCTTTATTTATCGTCATTGTAATATGCTTGCAGAAATCTAACTTAGGATTAAGTAGAATACCAAGATCCAGACATTCTCCATCTAACTCTAGTTGATACCCATCCAGGAAATAGTGCAGCATTGAAGTGCAATTTCTAGAAAATTGCATGTGCTTGCATTTTTTTTAAGTTTAGCTCCATTTTGTTATATTTACACCATGCGTAAAAACTATTTAAATCCTGCTGCAAATACGCCCCATCTGAAGATAATTTAAAATATTACAATGCTTCATTACAAGCGGCAAATCGTACATAACTCACTGTGTCCTGCAGGTTAGATACGACCGTAACCAGCACAAAGCGTTGCTGGTAAACCCTAATAAATTCAGCTTAGTGAGAAGCAGATTATGGTTGATTTTATCAAAAGCTTTGCTGAAGTCAGTATAAATAACGTCCATTAGTTGGCCATCCTTAAAAGCTCGATTTGTTAGTTGTAAAATATTTGTTACTGCAGAACAACCTTTCCGGAAACCATGCTGGTATGGTGATATCATTGAGGATACACTGTGGCAGAGAGAGTCTGTTAAGCATTTTCATTTTCTATAATTCGTTATGTCCGACTTGTTTCCTGATTTAAAAATCAGTATGATATAGGATTTCCTCCAAAATTGGGGAAAATATCCGTATTTTAATGACACATTTAACATAATTGGGCTATTCACAAGGTGTGCTATCAAGTCATATCGTCAAATGTCCTAAATAAAATTTTACAATTGTTTAAAAAAAATTTTGTTGTGTTTGAAACAAAATAAAAATTGTATTGTTGTGTTCATTATTTTGTCGTAACTTTAAAAATCTAAATCATAAGCGCTTGCCCACAGTTGTTATTTCTTTTAAATATTTTAAGACATATGACTTTACAACTTTATGACTACCGTGTGAATAGCCCAAATATGTTTAATTATTATGGTTAAGATTTATGCAAGGCGAATTCATAAAGGTGTCATTTTCGAGTCATCTGTTTAATGTTTATTTCCTTGTGTGTATGAAAAAAATTTGTTAAAATTTAAAATTCAATAAAAATATAAATTCTTGAAAAAACCTATTTAAATGTTATAAAACAAAAAAGTGAACATAAAATTTAAACACAAGAATTTTAAAAGGCGTAAGGTATGTATAAGTGGAGCCACAATAAATTTGCAATACAGGAAATAATTTACCTTCGAAAGCAATTGTGTATATTTTATAAACAAATAATTTTGACATTCAATCTAACTTTTTACAAAAACAAACTACATAGTATTTTTTAAAAAAAGGGAAAGCTAGCATAGCTCTATCTCATGATGAGGTCACCTTTATGAATTCGCCTTAGATTTATGTTAAAGTTCTTTGTGACGGATATTATTTCGATATCTTAATTTTTTGTTTTTATCAACACAGTTTTGGTTTTTTAATCTATTTTCTTTTATTCCAATGCTATTCACAATTCTTTAGTTGTCAAAGGTTTTTATTTTTAAATTTTAATAAGTACTGGGTGCCGGTGCGTAGGTCCAGAATTTACAATAATCCTGTTTGAACCTTCTCCCAAAAATCACATTAAAGCCAACAATTTGAAACTATAAGTTGGTTTTCCCCCTAATTTATTCCTCGTGGGAACATAGGGTGGATTTTACGCATGTGTTCAAAATACAATATTTGGTCTTGTATGTGATCTGAGAAGTTTTCCAAGCACATCGTAATTGTCCAAATTCGCATCTGGCTTTCGTTGTTCTGTTGGTGACATCAGCGTCAATATCACCGTTAACTCACATTACGCAGGTAATGTTCCACAAATTGAGTTGTGTGGGCATTGATGGTGATCTTGTTCTCAGTGGAGTGATTGACTCGCATTACAAATGTTTTCCTTATGTTTTCATCAGGTACGACATTTTTTCAGATTTTACCAGATTGTTTGCGTTGTCTTGCTTGTTCGAGAGTCTGTGGGAGAGGAGACAGATGTCATCTGCGTAGTCCAGATCCTCGAGGTGTCTAAGCCACCCCCATTCTTTCCCTCTTCTTTTCATTCTCAGCTCTTTTATCGGCCAGCCATGTCTTCCTCCAACGTTGGTAGTGAATGAAGCACTTGGAGGACTTACAGTTCGGCATTATCATACATGGATTGAATGTTGTGTATTATTTTTTCCGGAACCCCCCTGCTCCTAAGCGCATTCCATATGGACTATCGACGAATTGCATTGAAGTCGATTAGTTGTTATAATTAATATAACTTTTACAGAAATTCTCTCAAAATAAAACTTTTAATACGATAGCGGCCACACGAAATTTGCTAAGCGACAAAATTGGCTCCAATTCCGTCTGTTGTACAAAGAGGTTTTGTGTTGAAAATACGTTTTATACATAAATAAAGGGTGCCCCGGTAGTCTATCAGTGGAGGGGTTACGGGATCAATTCCCACTAGATAAGGTCTAAGTTACTATCGCTCGGTTAATAAAGTTGAATATAATTTGTAACTGTATTTGTAACTCTTAACACCTAAATTCCTACATCGATGTAACATACTGATGTAACTAGGGATGTAACGAATACCGAAGTATCGCCGATACATCGTTATCGGGTATATTTTGCTGCCAATATGACGATACTTTTTTTTTAACAAACAATTTGATTTGCAATGCTTATTTTTTGCATAATTGCTAAGAACAGTAACACATTCAAAACAGAACATAAAATCAAATAGAGTAATAAATTATTTCTTAAAATTCTTAAACTGGAGGTCCACAGCACGCGTTCTACGCGTATGTTACTTTTTTGACCTTTTTTCAAGACGCATGCTAAAGTTTAAAGTAATCCTACTTTATGATTTTGATACGTAAGATTTTTCTGCTAATTTTAAATGATTTGATGATGACGAAAAAAAATCTTTTTGCTTCAAATTTTGAATTACTTTGAAGATACCACAAAATCCATTAACAAAGCCACTACTACTTTTTTTGACGCTTCTTCGCAAGTTAGCAGTCTTCCAACTTTATTAGAAAATACAATAAATAAATAAACTAAGATGCTGAATAGTTCAGAATCCCGTAAATTGGCGACTTACTTAGCCGCCAATTTTAATGAATGAACAATTTGAGAGAAAAAGTGTGAAAATTTTAAAGACAATATATTAAAAAATGTCGTACTTTACATGACTCTGCATTCCGAAAGCTTTGGTCACTTCAACATCTAGTAAAAGTTCTGATAAGTCTACAAGCACAAACTTTTGGGGCGTTTGTGAAAATCTTAAATTAATGTTTGGAGAAGGATCATTGATCCTCCATCCATCCTACGCTGTGGTTCAGCAAAATAAGTCTAGATATACCTTAAATCCAAAGCTGCCACGATCAAAAAATTATTACAACCAAAATTTTTGAAAAATTTTCCAATTATTTTTCATATAACAAAAATACATTAGAATTTATTCTAAGTTGCATTGTAATACAAAGGTTACTTGAACTTTATAGTTAATAAATAAATTAAATTGGGCTTAAAATCTTAATTTTTCAACATCTTTACAAATTGTTCATATCTCATTGTATTTCATTCTAAATCTTCCGATTATTTTAGTGTAATCACTAGAAAACTGGCAATAAATTCTATTATTATTGTGGCATCACTGACAAAATGGCATTTGGTTTGAAAGCAGCGTTACCATTTCTCAAGTTTTTTCTTTTTTTACAAGCCTTATTTTACTTGATTTTTTTTTATATTATTAAACAAAATGAGTTCTAAATACATTTTGGTGTTATCTTTTAAAATTTGTATTTTTTGTATTTGTATTTATTAATTTAATTTTCTAATACAACAAGACACAATACCTTATAAATTACTGCATTAGAATCAGACAAGTTAAAGTATACATTGATAAAAAATATTTTTTAAGAACTACTAGATCAATAAAGTAAAGTAAAAAACGATTTTAACAATGACATGATCCATGCTTGCATTACATCGGACTAGTCCATGGAGTTGTCCATTTAATCAAAATGGATCAGGTGGTCCAATAATATTTGCAGGGTAACATATAACTCTCGCATGAACTACATACGTTGTCCTCATGAAAAATGCATGACAATAAACAATATTAAAAGCGATAAAGCTAACAGCAACAATAAAAAATTTACGATCATTGTTAACGAGTGACATTGAGTAAAAATGTTACAACAAGTTGTAATCGGAAAACAAAGTAATACATTAAAAAACAACCCAGGAAATGGCGCTAAAACAATGAGATAAAAAAAATAAAAATGGATAAAACGGAATACGACAAAATGTTTGTTTATACTTCCCTCGACGAAAAGCAAAAGAAAGTTAATAAATTTATTTCCCTCTAAGGAAAGGAATTAAAAGAAAAATAAGAGACACATAAGTTGGATAGAATTAAAAAGAATACATGCTAAATATAAAAATATAAAAGATACAAAAAGTGTGTGACATTTAAAACATTTTAACGATTCACAGCAGCAAATAACAGTACAAGATAGGAAATTCTTTTGTTTGCCTTTATGGGTTTCTTGCTTTTGTTTTTATTTCGTTTTATTATTATTATATTGTTGTTTCTTAGGAATTATAATAACATGTCAATAAAGTACACTTTTCCTTTTTTCTAAGGTTTTATATATTTAAGGCTTAAACCACAAAAAATACGAACACATTAAAATTATTTGGAAACTAAGAAAAGAGGCAAGATTAACAAGTCCCTTGGGTCCAGTAGCAAAAAAGCTTTTTTATGACTTTTGTTCAATAATCCTTTTTATTTAAAAGTAATTTTTTTTCTCTCTTAAAAAAAATTCAAAATTAATTTCACGTTAACATGCAATAGCCACTTACACAGGCTTATGAACATGTATGTATGTTATAAATATATGGGTTATTCTTACTATAAAGCTAAAAATTCTTCTTCATCCCCATCATTGGTTTGTGTTTATGTTTGTAACATGATGAGCCTTTACCTTTAAGGGCTAAACAACCAGAGCAAGTTAAACCTTATTTTTGGTTTAAAATGTGTTTAAACCAACATATCTATAAATCATTAAACATATAAACGGGCGCTTAAACTACCAATACAGGCCATATCAATATGATAAGATTTATAGCAGTGCTGCCACATGTTTTTTTTAACTACATATAACACATGGGACACTGATTTATTGTTGTTGAGTTTAAGTGCCGGTTCACACACGTTAAGTTTGACTCGTCAAGTCTTGAGTTTTTAGAAGAGAGGGGAAAAGAAATGGCATTCTCTTTTCTCTTCTCTCTTAAAAGCTCAAGACTTGACTTGACTTGTGTGAACCGGCACTTAGCTAAATATTAATTCAAGTTTAGTAGTTTTGAATTAACTGCCATTTGTTTAAGTGCACTTTTGACTTAACTGCACAAAATTAATAATTTTTGTAATTATTCTTAAAAATCCCATACAAATTACTTTCTTAAGTGAACTTTCTATAGCTGCACATTTGAGATAAATGCCTAAAGTTTTTGGAATTTTAAAATTATTTGTATACACAAAATCAAAGTTAACAGCACTTTGACTTAACTGCCCAAAATGCATAGGTTCTGTACAGGCGCGGATCCAGCTCGAGCCTTAGGGGGGGGGGGAAATTTTTTTTGATACAAAAAAGTAAAAAATTTGTTTTTAAAAGTTTATTAAAATTAATATGTGTATATTTATTAAAAAAAACTCAACAATAAGGTTAAATGAAATATAAGAGTAGTTCATTATAAATTAATTTTTTTAAATAAGCAATTTATGATTTCCTCGTGAGGCAAATTTAGATCGTACAGTCTTTCTTCTGTCATTGTCATCGTCTGAGCCATGTTTTTATTAGACGACGGGTAGGAAATGAACTCTCTCTCGTCGCATTACTGACGAGTAGGGCAAGTTTTTTATGGCATATGCCATTTTTGCCATTTCTTCAATTTTTTTTTTAAAAAGCAATTTTTGGTCCAGCTTGCTAAAGAATACCTTTTTGCAACATAGAAAAAAAATTTTAAATAAGCTTAGCGAATATAAGGCAGAATCTATTCGAAATGCCAACTGAATAATGCAAGAATCGGACGTAAAAAGTACTTTCAATGCATCTGCTCAAGCCTCTTGAAGTTACAAACGAAAGGGATTTCTATGAATGAAAGCTTTGGCTTAATTGATAGTGCTAATGAAAATAATACAAGATGTCAATAAAAAAGATTTTGTTGAAAAGTTTAAAAAACGTTTTAGATCGTAATACATGTGGTAAATTGTTCAATACTCCTGAAAAATCTATATGGCTTGGCATTTCAATTTTAAAAAAGAGTTTTAATCGATTTTCTCACAGTTTTGTTTTAATGAAAGTAAGACGAATGAATTTATTGACAATCTGTCTCCATCTGAACTTTTAGTGTTCAAATATGCTCCAGTTACATCTTGCGATGTTGAAAGAGTGTTTGTCATATATAGAACTCTTTTATGTGATAACAGGAAATTATGAGGGGTGTTCTAGAAATCGAAGACTCAAAACACAAGAATTTTAAACGTCGTTCTTTAATAACATTTCCCTGATAAAAAAATTTTGTGACAAATATTATAAAAATATTTCTTTATTAAACAGAATTTTATAACAAAAATTAGATCAAAAATGTATTAAAAACAACTTCAAAATTCTTGCGTTTTGCCCCCAGAATTTTTTTTTTTTTTTTTGACAATTTGAAGAAACATACTATTGTATTTACAAAAAAAAGATTCTTAAATAAAATGTTTATTTTTGCCATTTTGTGCCATTTTTTATACTTTTTCGTGCATTTTGCCAGCCATTTCTCGTGCCATTTTAAACTTGCCCTGCTGACGAGCATTGAAACGAAAATTTTTTAATATTTTTCTTAGATTTCGGTAGATATCTTTATCACAGTTTATTAAAGCATCTACAATGTTATCTGATAGATTTTTAGATATGTTCCATGTTTGTTGCAAATGCAACAGTTCAGACTCAAGTTTAGATGTTAGTAGGTGTTTATCTATCTCTTTTATCAAACATAATCAGCTCATCAGCTTGTTGTGATTTTAAAAGTTTTGTATCTGTATTTGACTTGATTACACTTTGAGGTAGAAGTTTAGGTATGTTCAATACATTTAGGATATCTATTGGGAAACGTGTTTTGAGATCTTCTAAAATAAATTCAATAAGAGGAATGTAACCTACAACTCGGTAGTAATCTTCAACATTTTGAATGTGATTGGAACCTCGATTTGATCGCAGATAACTTAAACTTTTTCAAAAATCGCTTTAAATAGTTCTTCGGCTTTATTTTTTTTCTCTTCAAGGCACATGATTTAAGTTTTGATAAGGCTTGATCCTTTTTGAAGATCTATATCGTGCTTTTGTAAAATGATACTATTCCTCAAATGAATTCAAAAGCGAGTTCCTTAATATAAGGCTTTTGATGAAGTATCTCTACCTTTCCACTCAGATATTTTTTCCAAAGCTTCTACCAAATACTTTGCTAAAACTGTGTTTCGCTTGGGATGAATATATTTAAAAAATTTGTCGTTTCTTTAACAAATGATACAACTTATTGTATTAATGGCATTTTGTTGCTTTTTAAAATTGAGTTGTTTGATTTATGGGAATAGCAAGGCGTTTGTTTTGCATTTGTCCAGAATTTTATTACAGCTCCATTTGCTGATGACATCAGAGGACACCCATCTGTTCCATTTCCTACACAATTTTTTAGGTCAAGACTAAACTTTGTCAAAGCTTTTAGAACTATAGATGATACTGCCTTCGCATCAATTGACATATCCCATTATCAATATCCTTTGAAGCCTCTTCAAATGCGTTTGAAATATCTTTAAGATAAGGAAATCTGGGTTTTCCCCGAAAAATCTGTGTTTTAGTCAAAAATTATCGAATAGAATTTTAATTCATATAACACATACATATATACATAAATATTGCATATACATACTAAGGCTTATTAATAATTCGACCGCACGCATTTTCAAGTCAAACGTTTATTCTTTGGATATAAAAAGATGCCACCTGCTGGGATAGAATGTAGAATAATAAGTATTTAAATACAGTAAACTAGATGTCTAATTAATAACTATTAGAATTAAGTTTTGGATTCTTATTGAAAATTTCGTTAGATTCAATAAAAAAACAAAAAAAAAAACTTTGCTGGGATTTCCTAAAATTTTTTGCATATAAAAAAATATTATTATTGGGAATTCTTGTATTATCGAGAGAAACCAAACATATTTTTAGAATTTAGGGGGGGGAAATTTCCTTATTTCCCCCCCCCCTGAATCCGCGCCTGGTTCTGTAATTATTCTTCAAAATCCTTGCTTACGTGCCTTTTGTATTCCTGCATATTTATCATAATTGTGGGCAGTTTTAAAATATTTTCATATAAAACATCAAAGTTAGCTGCATACATAAGAAATATGGTACCCACTTTTTCACATATGTAAATGTACAATTTAAGCTGTTAATAAAAACAAAAATCGCAAACAAGTCAAGTTGGCATCATTATAATTCACTTATTTTGTTTGCATTTAGCTACATTTATGCACATGGTTTGTGGTTACAAATACTTTACCACGATTATATGAAAGGAATAGCAAATCTTGGCCTGGAACAGAATAAAGTAGTTGTAGTAGTGTTTAAAGCTGACAAATGCTCTGTAGCGCAACAATGTTTTCGTTTCAACTACAACTACGTATTCTGTTGACAGTACTTTGAAACTACTTTTTTTTAACTTTTGACAGCTTGTGCAGGTACGCAATTGTGGTCACCTGCATAAAAGTGCAGCTAAAGTAAAGTGCTTGAAAGAGGAGTAACAACATTTTTATTAATAAATTGATAATAACAATGATGTTCAAACAACATGAAGTCATTTGTAATGCATTTTTATAATGAATGAGGTAGCCAAATTGGTAACAATAATTTGAATTTATGAATTTTTAAAAAACAAACATTTTGAATTTTGATAACAACGTTTCTAAAACGACTGCGCATATTGGAAATTCATTTGCGGAATTTCGGGTTTTTCAGTTTTTTTCTATAAGCTAAAGCGTTTTTGAGTTACGCGAACATATCTTGTGCAACCTCCTCCATTTTCGAAATAACGGTATATCCCGAAAACCAGAGCTAACCTAAAAAAAACGGCTAGCACCACTGGATTCAGCGTTTAGGGTAAAACGCCAGGTGCCCAGCTTGTCTGTTTTTTTCAACTAGCACAGTGTAATCAACACAAAATCATTTTCTAAATCGATTTTATTTTTATATTGTAAGGAACTTTATAGCTGTCGTTTATTAATTTTAGTTAGTTGATTTCAAATCTAAGCTCAATTTTTTCCCATCAGCTTACATTTTTAAGAAACAGTAAAATTCTTAATAAACATATTTTATGTAAAGGATGTTATAAAATGATTAAAAGTAACATTAATATGTTTACTACAAACAATAGCATTTTTGTTTAATGTTTATCAAACATGTTGGTTGTTCGTAAAATATAATAACAATTTAAGTTTTGATAAACAAAATTGATTGACTGATTCAACATTAATATGGTTGCGTGTGACAATAATATGGATTGAAGTAACTATAATATGTTTGAAAATTTTTCGCTAAAAATAGTTTTGTTACCGTTGACCATATGGAAAAATATTTTGTTGCTTATCACCAGGGAAACCATAAATATGCAATTGCATGTTGTTCCTTGTGCGTCCAATTTAGGCAGAAACAATATATTTATCCGTTTTAGAGCTTTTTATGAATTTTGGCATCGATTTGTAAAGGCCATGTCAGATAAAACTTTTGCTTCGCGTTGCGTTAGAGATTCACTTTGACATCCAAGATGAAATATTCATAGTTATACGAAACATGTCACATAAAGAACTTTTAACGCAGAGCGAAGTGAAAAGTTAGGCAACTCTTATCTTTTTGCGCGCTTTGACAGTCTGCTAGTATAATTTTTTTTATTTATTTATTTTTAACACACGAATTGTTTGTGTTGTCAAAGTGTTTATTGTGACATGCACCTTTTGCGTTACGCTTTTCTGTCAAAGTTAGAAACGTCGCGCAAAGCGAAGAAGTTTTATCTGACATGGCATATTTTACAGTTTGCAGCATTTTTTTTAAGTTAATAGCGCATATTTTGCCTTTTAAAGGCATATTTTGATACATTTTAAATTTGTTTTTGATTTGTTAAAGTGATCTAACGATGTCCATCCGTCCGTCTGGCTGGTTATCTGTCTAACTATGTTAACCTTGTGCGCAAAGTACAACTTACAATCTTGTAGAAAATTTGACCAAACTTGTTAAATACATTTTAATTTTACTAAGGATGAACACAGAGCGAAAAAGTGTGTCAAAGTGTGCCCAAAGATAAAAAACGAACCTTTGTTGTCAAATTGACAACACCTTGTTGTCAAATAGGTATCGCACTGTCATTATTAATAAATAGCGTATTTACAAAAAATTTTGTTTTCGCCGCAAGTATAAAGTGTAAATTTTTTTAAGTGAAATAAAATGAGTGAGAAATATAATTATAAAACTAAAAAGTGAAAAGTAAAAAAAAACATTATAAACAGTGACGAAAGCATTATGTTCCTGGGATATGAAGAAGATTTTCTTCTTGAAAAAAATATAAATGATGTACAAACAATGCAAGTGCAAATGATTTATGACGATGAAGAGGCCAAACAATTGAAAAAATTTATATTAAATCGACTATTTAATAATGAAGTTTCTGTATTTTTAAAATTTTTATTGTACATTTTATTAAAATTAAACAGATGAATTTGTTAAATTTTTATTTTAAAAAATTGAAATAAATAAGAACAATGCATTACATATTTTTATTGATTTGGTTCAGAATGGGATATTTATTACTTTACTCAGAACAATGTGTTATCGAAATGATAACTTAATGTGGTCAATATACCAACGGTGTGTTGTAAAAAATGATAACAGCATGTTGTCAGAATGACACCATTTTGGTGAGAATATACCAACATTTTTTTGACAGAATGAGACCAAAAGGTGACCAAATCACAACGAGGTGGTTAAAACATATTGACACCATCTGTTATCAAATTGAACACAAACGTAGTTGGCTCACTTTTGACAACGATTGGTGTCAATTTTGGTGTTTTTTTACCCGATTTTTCCCTCTGTTAAGTCTATGTAAATGGTGAGAATCGGTCTATAATTTCACATATTCCCTATAAAAACTTCTTTCCAAATAAGACTCTTTGTGACCGTTAACCATCTTATTATGGTGTTATTTAAATTGAATTCGCCCCAAAAATCTCAAAAATTCGTCTGTAAATACTATGGTGTTTCTGCTTTACCGGTTATAATTTCAGAATTGTTTTTATTGAATGGAACTGTTAATAAATTGTTGAATATTTGGTTTTAATATTAGCAATTATACATTTTTTTTGGGCATATTTTTAACACGCATAAAAAGCGTTTTTAGGGCATATTTCTGGTTTCCCTGCTTATCACTATGGAATTTTGGAGATAAACTTCTTCTTTAAAAGTTATTTGCGATGATTTTTATGATCAGGGAAACCGTTAAGATGCAATTGCATGTTCTTTCTTGCGTGACCAATGACGACAGAAACAATATCTATATCTATATATATCTAAGAGATTTTTTAACAATTTTGGAATCGATTTGTTAGAGCATATTTTATCCTTTGCAGCATTTTTTTTTGCAAAATTTAATTAGAAGAGCAGTTTTGCAGCATTTTTCAAGTTTTGTCGCATATGTTTTCCTCTTTGAAGGATATTTTGATGCGTGTTTAATTTTTTAGATGCATACAAGTGCTTTTGCAGCAATTAAAAAAAATGTGTGTGTGAAATTCTGATTGATAGATGGCTGTTCTGTTTTAAATATCAATCTGTGTACATATAAATCCAACCCATCTTTCAGTATACCGCTCGATCGGCAAAGTGATCTAACGATGTCCAACTGTTTGTCTGACTAGTTGTCTGTCCATGTTAACGTTTAATGTTTAATAAAATAAAAGCTTGTGTATTGAAAAACACTTAAAGCATAAACGTTCCATTTTTTAGGAAATTTTTCATCAAACTTTTGTTATGTGTGAATATACCTGAAAGCGAAATACAGGGCTCGAAATAATAACATAAGCAAAAACTATGCAGCATGCTTTTGTGGATTTTAAAAATTTTTTATATTCATACAAACATCTTGTTGTTGTTATCACGGCCTTTTAAATAAGGTAAAAGTATATATTTAAACGGTTAGTTTTAAATAAGAAACTGCGTGACCTGGGTTTCAAATACACATAAAAATAACCCATATACATTTTTATTGTAATTCTATAAATTTGCCTGTAAGCATTGCATACTCTAGGGAGTACACTTAGAAAAGGAGATAGAGAACGGATGGCAAACAATAACAAACAACATTTTGCTTATAATTTTTTCACATTTTTTTCACTTTTTTCCTCCCTTAATTGCATGACAAAAGTATGTTTATTGACATTGCCATTGTTGTTGTTATTATTTTGCTGTAATAAAGTTAAGTGGTATATATCCTTCTTGTATTAGTCCTTCAAGCACACTCTAACACAAAATGTATGCAATTAGCTGACCAGCATGGCGTATGTGTTACGAATTTGTTTATTATGTGCTTGAATGTATAACACCGGAATGCATACTCCGGATCGTTTTAATAAAAATATGAGCAATGAAAAAATTTGATTGCAGAGGGTTATGTGAAATTTGGCGTGGCGTATTTTCCTTCTTTATCAAGTCATTAAAAATTTTGTTTTTAAAGGTTCATGAATACAATAATCATAAATACAACAATGTCACGAAGTTCTTTAATTAATAGCATGTAAAGTTACCTAAAAAAAAAATAAATAAAAATAATCGGTTCATGATAGAAATATATCCGCCGAACAGGTTTAACCCTTTGAAAATGTTAGTATCGGAACATTTTATATATATTTTATTTAAGAGTATCCCTTCTATGGATCATATTTCCAAAAAATTTTTTTTCCTGCCAAAACTCTACAAATATGAGTGAAATAAAGCAATTAAGCTTGAAACACACAATACACCAGCATGCGGTACAAAATTAATTTCTTACCAAAAATTGTGTGGAAAAGGTTGTAATGAATAACGATAAAATTTTCTACCGTTTTATTGTAGCATTGGTTTTTTAATTTACATTTGCAGTATTTCGTACTTTTAACTTTCCATAGGCAAGGTTTTGTATTATAAAGTTTTAGAAATTCTCTCTAAAATGTTTTTTTTTTGGCATTCATATTTAAAATGTTGTATTTTTTTAAGTTTATGCCTTGACGATTTAATTTTTATGAGCTAACTTTACAACACACGATTCAATCATGCTGGTACAATCAAAAAAAAAAACAAACTATTGTTGATAAAGCACAAGCAGCTGGTATAATCACACCACAAGCTCATACACGGTCAATCAGCTGGCACAATTACTTGATTGCACAATCATGATGGTGATGTGTATGGGCCCTATAAGCTGCCAACTTCAAAAAGCCGCCGTGTTATGCTGAGTATCTTTTCTACATGGATTGATTCATGGTGAAGTTGAATCTACGTGCTTAGTAAAATTATCTTTTGGGTTCCAAATATAAATGTATCATATTAAAGATATTTCTGAAAGCAATGATATTTTAAAATGAAAACTAATTTTGTACTTAAATAGTTAATGTATTCACACATGTATTACGTTTTAGTCTGTAAGGATTTTTAATCTATAGACCAAATAAATAAATAAATAAAAAAAACTTACAATGGCTCCAATATAAATACTAGGGTGATCGATTATTCGACGTTTTTCAATAACCGGTTTTCGAATATTCCGAATAGTTGTTATTTAAAAAAACCGGTTTTCGGTTAAGCATTTTAAAAATAACCGGTTAACCGGTTTTAATTCGAATACATAAAAATACAAAAATCATATTAAATTGTTAGTAATAAAAAGTTAATAAGAAAAAAACCGTATAGGTTTAATATTTGACTAAACCGCAACCAATTTTAATGCTGATGTATGTTTTTTTTATAAAGATAAATTAGTTATAAATAGACATCATATAGATATCACTCCTGAAATATTCGAACTGTCGGTGGAGTGTATCAAATATTCGGCACTGCCGAATATAGAACTTTAACTTGTTTTTAAAGTAAAATTTAGTTGTTTTCTTTGGTCAATTTTGTTCAAGCCAGGGCAGTGGAATCCTCAAAAAATAATTCTAACTCCTACTCCAACCGCTAAAATTTTTTAAGTCCAACTCCGAATTGAATGTATATGCATGAGACTGAGCCTTTTTTGACTCTTTTTTTAATGCAGTACCCTTTAAGTGGTTAAATAAAGCAAGAAAATTATTCTGGAAAAATTTTAAATCGATATATTTAATAGTGCATCGGCCATTTGGAAGAATTTTTATTTTGGAAAATATAACAAATTTCTTTTTGCCGAATAATTTTGGAGTCGGAGTTGAGAGTTTTTGTGGGTACTTCGACTCCGACTCCGGTACAAAAAGATCAACTCCGTATCTTCAATTCCGGCTCCACAGCCTTGGCTTAAACACTTAACATCACAAAATTCCAAAATATGTAATTATTTTGCCAACTGTTTTAGCACTTAATAAATTTACTTTTAACTAGGGATGCCAGATGTACTGTTTTTAACAGTACATTAAATGATTTTTTTTTATCAATTTTACACTTTGTACTGTTTTTTGTACTAATTTGTTTGGTTTAGTCTCAAAAAAATCAAAGATATAAAGAAAAGCCCTGTTAACGTATTTCACATTTGGGAATTTTTAACGGAATTAATGACCTGTTCGTCGATATCGAATGAAGACTTTATTCGTGTAACTTACATGTAAAACAAAATCAATGTTTTATAATTTGTTTTTGTTTTAAATGTAATTTAAGTGATTATTCAAGGACCCAGAATATATATGGGGTCTTAGATAAATATTAAAAATGTTTTACACATAAAAACTTGGTATACCACCAGTAATGGAGGGTATTAAATAAAAGTGTTTATTGTGCATTTCTGCGTGTGAATGCGTTCTAGTTTAACACAAAGTTTAGATTAAGAGAAATAAGTTTTTTGAATTGAATTCAAATTCTAATTTTACTTGCGTACTAAAAATTTTATCTCTAAAATTAGGAAAAAAACCTAATTGAAAAAATATCATGTTAACATTTGCTCATGTAAAGGGTGGTCCAACCATAATGTACGATGTTAATTCAAAGTTGCACCTTAAAGTCAAGTTTTTGCACATCTTAATTAGACATTTATTTATTTCAGTCTTTGACAAATTCAACCGTGGAGAGGTACAGAATTGAGCAGCGTGTTAAGATTATTGAAGTCTTTTTTGAAAATGTGCGTTCAAATCAAAAGGCATTTCGTGCACTTCGCTATTTTTTCTAGATTCGTTACCAACCAGAATTCCCACATTTGGACAAATGAGAATCCACGAGCGATTGTAGAAAAGCCGATGCATCCACAAAAAGTGATTGTTTGTTGCGGCTTATGGGTTTCGAAAATGAGGTCGGCCAAGCAGTTATCTGGAATGGTGTTTGCTATCGCGGACTTCTTGTGGCCAGAAATTGAGGATATACACCTGGACTATATGTGGTTCCAACAGGATAGTGCCAATTGCCACACAACCAACGAAACAATCGCTCTTTTGCGCGAGAAATTTTCTGGCAGTAACATCTCACGTCGGGCGATGTTAGTTGGCACCACGGATCATGTGATTTGACACCGTTGGACTTCTTTCTTTGGGTATATTTAAGAGGTATGTACGAAGTCGTATCAAGCATTTGGCCGATATTTAGTTTCACACATAAAGGCCCAGTTAGGCGAACGTTGCTGTACCCGTAATGAACCGCACCGTACTGTTAGCACGTTGGTGCACCTATAGAACATTTAAAAACGTGTCATATGTTTTTCCCATACAAAAACAAAAAGCAATAGGATACATAAAACCATACACACAGTGATGGGAATCAAAAATGTTTAAATGGTGAATGCTGAAGAGAAAAAGTCCCAAATGATTTAAATGGTATTAAAACAGTATTTTGCGTATGTTAAAAACGTTAATAATTTAATATTTATATTATTGATTTACAACAAACAATTTTTTATTTTAGCATACATACAGTATTGTGGAGTATGCACCAAACAAGGTTTTGATACTATTTAAAGCCTTTTAGTCGTTTCACATTTCCATTGTATTTGTATATGTATGTATATGCATTTGTTTTTTGTACATCTAAGCATATGTATATTTGTTTATATGGAAATATGTTGTATTTTAAGTTGTTTTGTCGCAATTGTATAGCTATACTGAAAAATGTACCAAAAAAAAAAAATAGCAAAAGTCCCCGCATTCAATTTAACATACAAGCCGCCCATCACTGTTTTACAAATGTCACGTACAACGGTATGAAAATCTATTTTTTATTGCAACTACGGTACATTACATTTCGGTAAGCTTTTGAATTTCTTTTCATATAACAAAAAGCGAACAGTTGATTGATCCAGTACAGATATGGTACATCAACGTTCGCCTAACTGAGCCTTAATTGTCATCCTGCGATCATAATTAAAAAATATTAAGATAATTCTTTGAATACATTTTGTTTTATTAACAATTAACATCGTGCGTTTTGGTTGGACCACCCTTTATTTAAAAAAAGGACGTTACAGAATTTTTGCTAAATGTCTGTGATGTGAATATGTATGGTTGTATGAATTTTGTTATTTTAAAATCATACCGGATTTCGTATATAATTTTGACTTTCCATTTTTATTCTGCTTTCTTTCGTTAGTCCGTTATAACGTGAAAATGAAGCTTTTGTAATCATAACGGAACATGTTTGGCATAATGATGAATCCTTTGCAGAACAGAAGAAAACAAAATAAAAGAAAAAATACACTTGGAAAGATTTGCTTAGTGCGTGTCTAGCGTTTGAAGAGAAAAGATAATGATTAAGTAACTTTAAAATAAAATTGATGAAGTCTTATTGGCTGGCTGGCTGGCTGATTTCCTTTGCACTTTTTTGTTTTCTTTTGAAAGCAAATACGTACGTGCTACTGAAATGATTTCTAAAAATATGAACATAAACGAATGAATTTTGAGCATTTTTTTACAAGCAAAAGTATATGTTTTTTTAACTTCAAAACGAGACTTTGTTGATTGAATAGGTATAAAACCTTAACGGGAGTATATTTAAAATAATAAAATCATACTTTTTTTAAGTAAATAATCGTTAAATTTATGACAATCACTCTTGGAAAAAATAGACTTTTAAATAAAAATATTAACTAAATATTCTGTTAGCATACATATGTCTTGTTTGTTTTGTGTTCATAGAATTTCAAACTTTTTATATTTAATATTTTGGCGAACGAAGATCTGCATATCATCGTGACAAGTTAGAAAAATTATTCTCCCTTTGGCTATGATTTTTTTCTTCTTACAAAAATATTGAAAATATTTCAAATCATCCCTGTCTTAAAATTTGATATAAAATTAAAAATTTATATGCAAAAGATTATAAAAAAAGAATACGTATGAAAAGAAAATCTGTGTAAATCTTGAAAAATCATTGGGGTATATTCATTTACAATTCAACCAATATAATTTTGTATGAGTATGTCAGTGTGAACACATGGCATAGATAAATACATGGCGGCAATCTGTTGATTTGTGAAGTGGAAAAAATCGCGGTTTATTTTATTTTGCTCAACATGTATCAGTGTTCTGTTGTTGTCACAATCTGTACCCGGAAGGAAATGCAAGTAATTCATACACTTACGCCATATTGTGATTTTCGCACAAACACACATTAATACACTTACACAGAGCCATATGCGGCAAACTAATAGTGGTTAAAGTAAGTTCTGCTTAAGAGGACCAACTAAATGGAACAATAAGAAGCGAAATAAATTAGAACAATTCAGTAAAAAAATAAATGAATCTCTTACTGATGAATCGAATAAAAACTAAACCTGTTCATAGAAATGTGTAGAAATTTAACAAATTAGAGGAGAAACGAATCTAAAGAATAAAATAAAAAGTTTAACAGGTGGGACAGAATGACAAATTATACACCAAAATACAATTAATGCGTTCCGTCCACTAAACTTAATGTTTTTTTTTTTTTTTTTTTTTTTTTTTTTTTTTTCATTATTTATTTATTGAATCTTCATAAATTAAATATGAACTAACAATAATTAATCAAATCTTAACCTAATACTTTATTTTATGTCCTGCCAGTGCCAGACAAAAATTTTCTTCATCACGGGTTCTGTTTACATATAATAATAACTTAATGTGGGCATTTAACTCTGGCCTTCGCCTCATAGTCTGTTAAACCGAAATAGAGTTAAATTTGTTAATTGTTCAATTTTGTTTTTTATAATCAATATTGTTTCGGTTTTTTTAGTGCTTGACTTTGGTAAAAAAACAAATTTTTAGCTAAATTTCGAAATGCAGCAAAGCTTTTAATTTTTTCTACAGGAAGTTTCAAACAAAACAAGGCATTCGGCATGCTTCTTCAACTACAACGTCAAATCCGTTCTCCTCTATGGATGCGAGACGTGGAATTTTTCCAAACGCGAAATCCAAAACCTACAAGCCTTTGTCAACCGCTGTCGCAGACGTATCCTCGGAATTTTCTGGCCAAACACCATTTCCAACATCGATATTTGGAAATTTTCGGAAATTCAAATGGCAAGGCCACAATGAGACAATCACCTGACGATATTACGAGACAAACCGCCGACTGGCTTATCATAACGTTTCTTAAAGCCAAATGAAACGACTGATAGGGCCTTCGTTGAGGCCCTATGTTCAACTAGGAATAAAATACCTAAATATATACATATGTTCAATTCTAGACCAATCAGTACAAATTTTTGCCATGACACTATTTAATTTTTTAAGGAAGTTTTGGTATTTAAAGCTATTTTCCAGAGTGGGATTTGTACGGGTGCTATGGTTACATATGGACGGGTTTAAATAAAATTGGCAAGACAATTTATGTTGCAATAAAAAATTTTGGAGCTAAATTCAATCAAAATGACAACACAATCAGAAAGTTTATGGGCACAAAGACTATTCCGAAATGAAGTTTGTGTGGGGGCTAAGTGAAATTATAAGCCGATTCTTACTAATTTCCATAGGCTTAATTCATACGACATTAAAAACGTAAGTACTGTTTCTTTCGCACAAAGTTACATGAACAGGCAGGAAAGGCAGCGGGACGGACGCATATCGTTAGACCGACTCAGACAGTGATTCTAGGTCGATTGGTATTCTATAAGGTGGGTCTAGTACTAATATGTAAAAGTGTTACAAGCATCAGCATAATACCCTCTTCACTATTATGGTGTGGATAAAAAAAATTTAGTAATGAAAATTTTGAAAAGAAACCTTTTGGATTTTTTTAAATTGTGTTGGCCACATTTCTTGACTTCTTAAATCTATATCTTAATACATATGTACATATTTTTTGCTTTACTAGACATGATTTTATGAATACATTAAATAAAATAAAAGAAATTTTATTATAGCGAATTTTAAAGTAGGTTTACTTTTTTATATCACGTGCTCAAATATTGTATTTAGAACACATGGATATTTAATTTAACACCAACCTCCCTCCCCATCACTAATTTGAAAATTTTTTGTAAAATAAATACAATTTGGTTTAATACAAATTGGTTTTAAGATTGATTATTGACTATTGACTGCCAGCAGTCGTCAATGGCTGTGAGTGTTAAACGGCAAAACCCTCTTAAAGCTGGGTTCACACTAGAGATGAGCGATCCCGTGATTTTTAAGGAACATCGTGATTAGTGAACGTGATTTTAAAATCACTGTTATTTAAAACTGTGATTGTGATCACAACTTTTATTTTTGTTCTAGGATATTTGAAAATTTTTTGTTATGGAGTTTGACAAAGAAATAAGGCAACAAAAACGATCACCTGTTTAGTTGGACATACTTGAACAAATAAACATTGGCTTTAAAAAAAATTCTAATAAGGAAGAAGAGAGAACAAAAGAAAAAATAGAAACAATTACATTCATGAGTGCAAAAAACGCTTTTTTACCCACACAAACAGTGAAATATCATAAATTTGTGTATGAAACAAAATAAGAAAATAACAACTTAGCAAGTACCTGTTACTTAACAGATTTGGTCACAACTGTGATTCGTGATTTTTCAGTAACAGTGATTAAATCACAGGTACGGAAATATCGCTCATCTCTAGTTCACACTATGTAATTCATTTACGCAACGCGTTTCTCATTCAGATTGCATGTTTTGACACATACACTGCAATCAACAATGAAATCATAAACGCAATGTTAGTTCTGGTTTTTATATTAACATAAACATCACAAGAAAAATACGTTTAAAAAAATGACACGTGAGCTAAGTGAAATAGCAGCAATTATTGTATAATTTTGTATAAATTAATAAAATTTACCCAATCCTCATTTTGTTTAATTGGCATTTTTTCAAGTTTTTTACTTTTTTATGCGGTTAAGAATTTTTTTTAAAGGTAGATGCCTTACACCACAGAATCTGTGCTTACAGCTTGCTTGTTTTCAAGGTACTAAACAGATAAAAACATGAAATCACGATACAGACAGTGCAATCTACATCAATGCAATCCCACAACATAAAAATATTTTGATGTTGGTGAAATCTTGACTGCAATCTGAAAACACGAATACACACGATGCAATTTACAATGAAATTTGCCTGATTGCGTAAATGAATTGCACAGTGTGTACCCAGCATAAGAGATTGAGTGGTAACAATTGAAACATGTAAAGGTAACCTGACCGTAAAAGCCTGGGTTCGAGCCCCACGGCAGTCAAGAATAAAAAATTATCCATTAATTTTAATTAATTTCATGTTGTAAAATTCCTTTCTTCACAAAAATAATTTAATGAAAATTAAATTTGATGAAATTTATTATTAATACGATTTCCGTATGACGTGCTAAATTCCCAGTTTTTCATATTTGATAAATACACTGAAATTTATTGTTGAGGGAAAGCTAGTTTCTATGCGCATTTCACTGGTTGCTTAGGCCAGCTCATCCATTTCCAAGGATTTTAGAAAAGCCAAAAATATTATACAAATAAAACCCTAAAGCGAATAAGAATTATAAACACTCAAAGTCTTACTTGTAACAATATCAAAGCCAAAACAAAACACCAACAATAATTTGATTTGAAAAAATTTGGATTAAAAACCATAAACAGTTTAACAAAAATAACCACAATTCTAATTATTATTTTCGCAGTCTTAAACATGTCATAGTTTGTATTTCTAGTTCAATTTTTTTTTGCTCGTAAATGACATGATAAGTTCTTTATTAATGCTCATGTGTTTGCATTAAAAAGCTAAAATTCATTTGGGGACTCTTATTTCAAAATACTCCCCAATGGTGTTTTTGCCAGTCTGTGTTGGCATTTTTCTTGTTTTTCTTCTTCTTTTTTCTGCTTGACAGTTTAATGATTCATTATATCTGTCTGATAATGTATCATATCGGCGTATGTGTATTCATGCTTAAATAATTAATCATTTCTTTTTTTTTTCAATAAGTTTGTGTAAAAACCAAACAAATAATGAAAAAGTTAGATGTGTTAATATAAAAACTAACTAAGGACGATTGAAATTATGGCTTTGTTTGGGGAATAAAATCTTCCTATAGTAAAAAATTGCTCCAGAGACATGTGTGAAGCTTGAAGAGGAAAAAAGGTAAAATGTTAACTGTGTTTGTTTGTATCTTATAGACGCTCAAGCTGCTCGACCGATTTTTAGTAAATTTTCTCAGTATTTCACCAATAGTCCGAAATAAGCAATAAGCTTTATAAAGTTTTTGGAATTTCGAGGGATCGTGGCAACTCCCATACAATGCTAATTCGTATTATTAGGTAAGTGCCATTTAACATCCGATCTCACCGTATCATATATCATTATTAATGGCTTGTTTAGGCCCGGCTTTAGTACGTAATAAATAATAAAAAAATAACAAGGATAATGAAAAAAGAGTGCTAAAATGTTTTTAATAAATTTTATGATTTTATTTTGTATATTTTAAAAATAGTTTTTAAATCAAAAGATTTCCTATTTAATAAGATCAATTTTTGGTACGGCAATAATGGAAATGATGCAATATTTGTTTTTACTACAGAAACCTTGTATTCTAAAATTAGTTTAGCTAATTTCAAATCTGATATCCAGCTGGCTTGCCAGACGTACTGTTTCAGCAGAATTTTTAAAAAACTATCCAGCCGTAAATACTATACATTCATACAGAAATGAATGGTTTCATAGCCGAACTTGCAAATTAGCCT
Source organism: Pollenia labialis (assembly GCA_949318255.1). Classification (NCBI taxonomy): domain Eukaryota; kingdom Metazoa; phylum Arthropoda; class Insecta; order Diptera; family Polleniidae; genus Pollenia; species Pollenia labialis. The sequence goes on from OX439142.1 coordinate 49,789,596, forward strand.
CAGCTTTGATAATGAACAGAAGAATTGCCTTTTTAAAAAGCGTGTAGATAAGTTTCTATCGAAAACTAAACTTAATTTCCGAAAACGTTTCAGCCTGACCCATAATAAATTTGAAAAACTTTCCAATTTTAGTCATAATTCAAACATTTCAATTATTTTCTACACACAGAAAAAAATCAAGTTAAAAACGTCGAAAACAAGGTTGATTTAAAATTTTCGATGGTGATTTTGCTTCATACGTGTTTCATGTTAATTCAACCTGATTTCATAATTGTTTTCGAACAACATTTTTTTCTTTTAAAATAACTATGATTCGTGTTAATTTCACATTGCAGTAAAGTTAGAGCAAAATGTCATTTATATTGAAATAACAATCCGAATCACGTTGAATGAAAGTTATTTCATGTTGAAACAACGTGAATTTCATGTAGAAACTAATTGGTGTGAAGAAGCTTCAGAGACAACATATACATTTATTTAAGAATAATTCAAAACACTTACCCCTGTAACACATGTTTCACTTATTTTGTAGTCTCCTTTGTTAACAGATTAATCAGCAGAATGGCCCGATATGGGTTTCGTCATCATTCTACTTTGAAAACTTGATGTACTATTTAACTAAATAATTTTAATTAAAAGAATACGGGAATTGTCTTCTTTTTATAACATATTTTAGGAATGAAAATAAATAAATTAACATACTTAACTATGTATGCATGTTAATTTAACAAGATAAACTTTTAATTTTAATATAAAACAGGTTTTTATGGATTCAATATCGAATCCATATTTATTTATATTTTAATATTTTTTTTTTATTTATTTTAACCGTGAATAATATTAAATAAGCGTGATTTAGGATTATTTTAATATTTTAAAATAGTTTTTATAAAACTAATTTTAAAAACACTTGGGTTTTAAAATTTTTTAAAAACGAATACGGCAAAAATGGCCTTGTTAGCGAAGTACAAAATAAAGTAATAAATTAATATAATATTTTGAATTTAATTATTGTAAATTTGTTAAATTAAAATAATGAAATTGTTATATTAGAATAATTAAATTCTTAAACTAACACGTGATAAAAATTAAAATTAACAAAGCTTTTTTGTTTTAAACGTTTAATTTGAAACAGCTGAGTAATTAAAAGATTAAATACTTAATATTAAAAATATCTTATTTTATATTATTTTTGAATTCCAATTCAATGCGTTTAAGTAAATAAAATAAAAAAAAATAATGTTCTTCTTTTTACATCAATGAACTGTTCGATGTTCTGTTGTAATGGATTTCATATCTGGCAAGCCTATATCCAGCCAAATTGCGGTTGTCTTTGTTGTACACATGTATGGGCAAATGCAAAATGAACCCTGCAAATATTATTGGACCACCTGATCCATTTTGATTAAATGGACTACTCCATGGACTGGTCCGATGTAATGCAAGCATGGACCATGTCATTGTTAAAAAGTGTTTGTAGTGAGACGACATGCCATCGTTTTTTAACGACATGTTTTCGTTTTTAAACGAATTTAAAATAATCCTCTTGTGTATACAATGGAGTAGTTTTAAGACTTCTCCTTTGTAACCCAAAGCTCGGTTATATGGTCCCGCCCTAGGATATCGTAATGTTAAATAGAACATGTTTTTCCATACGTGTGGGTTACTTTTGGACTAGTCCTAGTCTCTTGTGGGCTACATTTTACACGCGTGTTTGGACAAGTCCTATTATTTGCAGGGCGCAAACAAACCAATACAATGCCACACATGCAAAGCTTTCAATGGAGTGGTGCCCATACCTGGTTGTAAACGTCTGTGTCGTTTTTTGTAGAAGTTTAAAGTACACAAGTTCACACAGAAAAAAATCAAGTTAAAAACGTCGAAAACAAGGTTGATTTAAAATTTTTCGGTGGTGATTTTGCTTCATACGTGTTTCATGTTAATTCAACCTGATTTTATAATTGCTTGCGAACAACATTTTTTTCTTTTAAAATAACTATGATTCGTGTTAATTTCACATTGCAGTAAAGTTAGAGCAAAATGTCATTTATATTGAAATAACCATCCGAATCACGTTGAATGAAAGTTATTTCATGTTGAAACAACGTGAGTTTCATGTAGAAACTAATTGGTTTGAGTGTGTTATAGCAGTGTGAAGAAGCTTCAGAGACAACATATACATTTATTTAAGAATAAATCAAAACACACCCCTGTAACACATGTTTCACTTATTTTGTAGTCTCCTTTGTTAACAGATTAATCAGCAGAATGGCCCGATATGGGTTTCGTCATCATTCTACTTTGAAAACTTGATGTACTATTTAACTAAATAATTTTAATTAAAAGAATACGGGAATTGTCTTCTTATTTAAGAATCAAAATAAAAAAATTTACATACTTAACTATGTATGCATGTTAATTTAACAAGATAAACTTTTAATTTTAATATAAAACAGGTTTTTATGGATTCAATATCGAATCCATATTTATTTATATTTTAATATTTTTTTTTTATTTATTTTAACAGTGAATAATATTAAATAAGTGTGATTTAGGATTATTTTAATATTTTTAATTTAAAATTAATATGAAATAATGATAAATTTAAATAATGGGCATACTTTTGCAGAAATTTAACATGATTCTCAATCAACATTTTTCCATGTTAATTTTACATTGGTATTTTTTTTTCTGTGTGTTATGTATTACTTTAATCTATTACAAAAAACGACACAGTCGTTAACGACAACGCAACCCCAATAAGGTGAGTCGTATCGTTGGTCTCATGTAGAAAGGCCCTAACTCACATAATTGCAACTTTACACACAGAAAAAAATCAAGTTAAAACGTAGAAAACAAGGTTGATTTAAAATTTTTCGGTGGTGATTTTGCTTCATACGTGTTTCATGTTAATTCAACCTGATTTTACAATAACTTGCGAACAACATTTTTTTGTTTTAAAAAACCTATAATTCATGTTAATTTAACATTGCAGTAAAGTTAGAGCAAAATGTCTTTTATATTGAAATAACAATCCGAATCACGTTGAATGAAAGCTATTTCAAGTTGAAACAACGTGAATTTCATGTAGAATCAAATTGGTTTGAGTGTGTTATAACAGTGTAAAGAAGCTTCAGAGACAACATATGCATTTAGTTAAGCATAATTCAATACACTTACCCCTGTAGCACATGCTTCACTTATTTTGTATTCTCCTTTGTCAACAGAAGCATCAGCAGAATCGCCCGATATGGTTTTCGTCATCATTCTACTTTGAAAACTTGATGTACTATTTAACTAAATAATTTAAATTAAAAGAATACGGGAATTGTCTTCTTTTTATAACATATTTTAAGAATGAAAATAAAAAATTAACATACTTAACTATGTATGCATGTTAATTTAACAAGATAAATATAAAACAGGTTTTTTAATGGATTCAACATTGAATCCATATTTATTTATATTTTAAAATTTTTTTTTTATTTATATTAACAGTGAAAAATATTGAATAAGCGTGATTTAAGATTATGAATTTTAATATATTTCATTTAAAATTAATATGAAATAATGAAAAATATAAATAATGGGCATACTTTTGCAGAAATTTAATATGATTCTCAATCAAGATTTTTCCATGTTAATTTTACATTTCGAAAAAAATCGAGTTAGGGCCTTTATACATGAGACCGACGATTTATTATCCACAGCAGTTACATTATTTTTCTTTTTTGGTTTTTGGGAAATACAAAAGTTCCAAGTCGAAATGGCAAACGGGAATCATGTTTATAGACAACTCTACAAAGTAACTAAAGTATTAGTTTCGTCTCATTCCCGATTTGTTCCTTTTACGAACACTTTCATTTCTCTTAGTTGATTTCGAAATGTTATTTGGCTTCCCTTCTTGATCGAAGAGGTAAAAATCCATCAAAAGTTCCTCACATTTGGCTTGTATGTATAACAACTTTCTGACATTCAAATTAACAGTTCGTGAAACAGTTTTTTTTATTCAAAATTTTTTTTTGGTCTACTTTTTTTTCATCAAGCGCTTTAACAAGCTTCACCTGCCTTTTTAGCACGTTTTGCTTACAAGATTTTTGGTTTATGACCAAAAACATTTGATTCATCATCTATCACATAGTTATCATTGGTTTTCAAATAACTTACAAGTATTTCCTTAATGACAGCTTCTTCCAAACTTAAAATATTAGCCACAACGAATTTTACGAAACATTTATGGCACCTTTTAAAAAGTATGCACTACGCAATAAAACGTATAGAGTACTAGCTAGAAGAGTGAACGAAATCTTAAACAATTTTATAAAAAAATATAACGTTTAAATGGCCAGCGCATTCCCTTACTACGGAGCAGGGTTGTAAGGGAGAACATTAAAGAATAACTGTACAGACATGCAGTAAGTAAAGCTGATCGTTACAAAACCAGTTGTTATATGCGTTGAATAAATTGCTTTTTGTTTCAAAAATGTATTGCTATAAAGTGATAACGTGCCTTGACAAAGAAATCAACAAACAACAGTTTTTAGCAACGACCGCAGCACTAAAAGCTTATGTGTATATTTTGTTTGTACTTAGGGCCCTTTTCGATGAAAAAAACAAAACATTTTTTATAAAAACAAAATACACATACGAAAAAAACAAAAAGCCATTTTTCATTTCACGAACGAACTCTAATGAGCTGAACCGAACACAATGAAATTTGTGTTTTTTTTTTAACTGAACGGAATTTAATGTTCTCATCTTTTTGTTGAGCTGGATAAGAACAGTATTATTTTTGTGTTTGAAAGATGACAAACAGGGACGTGTTACTTTTTTTATTGTTTACTTCAATAACACTTTTAGCGTTTGTGTTTTCCACAATTCTACCGAACCGAACCCTAAGTATCGGGTGTCCTTAGATCGCGATTAATTGTCTGTTTATTTGGTAAATTATTATAACTGGAGTTTTAATAATTTGTATGTGGTAGTTTATCTCGAGAACTTATCGAGCTACAACCTTTTGATGATGCACTTATCTCTCGAGAACTTATCGAGCTACAACATTTTGATGATGCACTTCTGCACAATGACGTGCAGAGATAAACATAAACTATGATCCAGCCAAGCGGAACTGGTGCTGAAAGTTTTTTTTTTGTAAAAGCAATATACATACATACATATTTATATTAAAATAATGAGTTACATATATTTATGAATTGATAACTGTAAATAAGAAAACAAGTGTGTAGATCTAGGCGAATTCATCAGCAGGGCTTTTAAAACCACCTGTAATGAATGAATGATGGTAATGAGTTCCTTTTCTATTACTTTTGTTAACAAACATACCTTTGCGTTCTATAAAACAATTTAATTGATATTAACGATATTGTCAAATTTGTGTTATAAATTTTTTTTATAGGTACTTAATAAGAAGCATTTAAAATAAGGCAAAGGTAAAATATTATTATTTATTCATAGAAAGTTAAAGCTTAAAAGTTAAATCAATTGAAAACTGATAAATGAAAATACATTTACCCAGAGACCAGTATGGTTCATTGTGGCCTAGAATAGTAAGAAGAAAAGGCGAAGAAGAAAAGGGTAAAAATAAAGCCTACTCAACACAATAGCTCTAAATATGCGTAGTCCCCAGCCGACCGTTATTCAGCCAGGTCATTCCCACTATGAATCCCATCAGATTTTGGAGCCCACAGCTAGAAACATCTCCCAATTTGCCTTTGAACCTACATACCAGCCATCCTAACCAGCGGGTCTATAGAATATGACAGTGACACAGGATTTGCTTACTGTCTCTTTCGCCGCTGTTTCCTCGCACAACCAACATAACTCCGACAAGTGAGATCCCATTAAATTGATAAGCTATTAAATACCATATATATATTTATTAGTGCTGGAAAACTATCGATAGTCTTAAAGTATCGAAAATATCGAAAGGAAAAATATCGATATCGATGTTATCATTATTTAAAATACAGCTATGAAGACATGTAACAGCAGCTATACACACACAGTTTTTTGCCGGGAGGTTTTTTTTAATTCGCGCTGAATTACAGCAATAGATACAAACAACAAGAATGTCAGGTAGTATGGGTTGCTTAGCTGTCCTTTTTTACTGCAAACTAAAAGCCTTTATGCCGAAAGTTGTGTATACAGTGCTGTCTTGGTAGAGTGAACCCCCGATGCTATGAATACCTCGTTAGAGTGAACACCAGAATGTTTACATTGACTACTCTGCAGAGTGAACACTGATGAACCTCTATAGAGTGAACACACTTTATAGTGAGTTTTTAGGTTTGGCGAAGGAGAAAACAGTGTTACCGTTATGCGACTAAAGTCGCATTTTTGCCCCTTTTTGACTGCCGTGCCACTTTTTTGACCCCTTTGTTTTAAATCCCCTTTTGTATCATTTTGTAGTTTTTTGTGCCCCTTTTGCCCCTTTTTGAACCAAATTTTTTTTATACTGTCAATCAATGAATCCGAGCTCAATTTGAAGAGAAAAAAGCATCTAATTTGGAAAAAATTAAAATAATTCATAATAATTCAAATTTCTAGTACAGTGCCAGCTCGCCAATTCCAATTAATGATTGCAGGCCCTGATTCGGATTAACGAGGTATTCGGATTACTGAATGTGCTGGTAATATGTATTATAATTCACTATAATCAAGAATGAAAAAATTAAGTTTTGTATTCTAAAAAAATAATTAAGACATCAAACCAAGGCGAATTTACACCAGGTGACCTTATCTTGCTACGTAAGCAACAGCTGTGTCAAATACCTTTCTGGTGGTTCTGGGGAATCTTTACTAAATTCTATAATTTTCGATTAAAATTATAAAATTTAAAATTTTTTTAAGTTATTATATTTCAAAACACACAATTTAAAATTAAAACCAAATTAAATATTTGTTTGAATATTTGACACAACGTTAAAATATTTTACAGTGTTGTAAACGTTTTTCAAAATAAGACCACCTTATATCAAACGTATTTTCAAACAAAATTTCTATACAAATTTTTCTGAAAATATATTTCAAGACCAAGTTAGTTTTTAACTAAAAAGGGCAGTGAAGCTTTTTTTAAATGTTATGTTTTTTTCGATACATAATTTGTAATGTAGGGTTGCTTCACTTGCAGTGCGCATGCTCCCACGAAGTATTGCCAGATTTAATAATCCATCCTTACACGTCATTATTGCGGTAAAATTAGTTGCAAATTTTCAAAGTTTGCACAGAAAATCGGTTCTTAAAATTATAACAAAGCAGAAAAATAAAATAAATAAAAATTCGGTTTAGCGAACTTGCAATCAATGCGAACTATAGAGTATGTAGTATGTCATAAATTCAATTCGGATTACTGGATAATTCGGATTGCACACCTTCGGATTAGCGAGCTGGCACTGTATATGTATTAAATATTATGAATAAATTAAACCTTAATTTTCAAAACGAATCATCACAAATTATATATTTAGTTTCATCCACGAAAGATATTGTATTAGAAATTTTTAAAAAAATTTTAAAAAAAGAGTATGTTATGCAAACAAATATAGAACAAATTGATTTTGTTGATGTTCTGCATATAAAAGAAACTCTTAATATATATATCGGCTAGAAATATGTACAAACAACATCTTAAGTAGTGATATTGTAGAAATTAAAAACAACATTTTACTTTTCTACCAAAAGCTGTGCAAAGAAATTTTATCAAGAATTAATATTAGCGATAAGAGGCTGAGTTCATTAAAGGTTTTAGATCCAGTATTTATTAAGTCAGCTGAAGACATAAATTACTTTGAAATTGTTACCGTTTTTATTGATATAATTACTAACCCAGATGATTTTGTAAAAAAGTTCAAACTTTTAGAAACCAGATCAAACGATAAAAGATATGAAGCAATTTTTAAAATATCTAAGCCGGAAACATTTTGGTACGAAATTGGAAATTTAAAAAACTGTTTGGGTGACAATTTATATCCAAACTTGTATTAATTTGCTTCGTATGTTTTTACTTTACCACATAGTAGTGCATCCGCTGAGCGGATTTTTTCTAAGTTAGCATATTTAAAAAATAAAGTGACAAATAGACTGAAAGTAGATACCTGTCAGTCTATGTTATCCGCTTTAAATTTGTATCAAAATGACTTGGAAGATTGGATTCCAAGTGATGAATTGATTAATAAATATAGATTTACGTTTTCAAAAAAATAGATATTTAATAGTTGCAGAAACAACATAACACTGCAATTTATAAAAAAATGGATCTGTACCTGATATTAACTATCTTCCTCGAGGTTTTTTCGTAACTAAATTTTTTTGGTAAAAAAGTAAAATAAAATACATATACTTACATATGTATATACATATCTCTATCTATTTAAATGTAAAGTTTTTTTTCTATCAAATCATATTATGAACTATTTTTTGTTTTTGTAAGTATTGTTATTACACTATTTTAAGCTCGTTTTATTTACAAGTAATTAGTAACTGTTTTTGTATAAATAATTGAAATAAAAATTTTATGCAACAGTTCATTATCGTTTACTTGCAAACAAGACATGTATTTTCACGATTTTTGAAAATTTTGAACGGTAACACTGGGAGAAAAACAATGAAAAAGAGTGTAAAAATTAAAGAGAACATAAAATAACGGTAAAGTAACGATTCTTTTATAGTAAGTTGACAAGTTACTCTCACAAATACGCATTCTATGAACCCTGCAAATATTATTGGACCACCTGATCCATTTTGATAAAATGGACTACTCCATGGACTAGTCCGATGTAATGCAAGCATGGACCATGTCATTGTTAAAATGTGTTTGTAGTGAGACGACATGTCTTCGTTTTTTAACGACATGTTTTCGTTTTTAAACGAAGTTAAAACTAATTCTCTTGTGTACACAATGGAGTATTTTTAAAACTACTCCTTTGTAGTCCAAAGCTGGGTTATATGTTCCTGCCCTAGGATATCGTAATGTTAAATATACCATGTTTTTTTCATACGTTTGGGTTACTTTTGGACTAGTGCCAGTCCCTTATGGGCTACATTTTACACGCGTGTTTGGACTAGTCCTATTATTTGCAGGGAAGCGCATGTTCCATTAAGGTCGTGTCACTAAGTTAATTTCTGAATAATTGGTGTTATATAAATGTTACATAAAAATGGATTCGAAAAAAAGAAAGCATGTATCCTTAAAACAAAAAAGCGACATTATAAAAGAAATTGAAAAAGGTGATAGTGTTACTTCTTTGGCACACCGTTATGGCGTTGCATAATCGACAATTTCTGGCATAAATAAAAGAATGTTGGAATAATAATAAATGCATTTAAAATAAATAAATTAGTTTTTTAAATAAAAAAAATTGAACCTTGATTTAGTGAACAACCTGGGTATAGTGAAATCGCTCTGCAAAAATTAGTTCACTCTACCCAGACAGCACTGTATTTACATAGGGACTGATATGTCATATAATTTTGTAATGTTTTAAAAAAAAAATCCAAATGCAATTGCAATTGCAAGTATATGACAAAACAATAAGTGGAAAAGTCCTTTGGGATGAGAATCAAAACCAATTTAGAACATTATCTTAAATATCTTATAGTCCCTGTTACTTCGGATCCTTCAGAAAGGTGCTTATCAGCAGCACAATTTTTTAAAAACTGTTATCTTAAATAACGTGCGTACATACATACATATGTATGTACGTCGCATACTTTCAATAAAGTGACCGAATGTGACCGTAAACGTTCTATCATTTCTTGTAGGGTAGTTAAAGTTCTTCTGCACAAGTTAGGGAGGGGCCAATTGATATATATATATCGTATCGATATTTTTTAAGAGTATCGATATCTATTATTTCAAAAATATCGATATATCGAACGTATTTTTCTGAAATTATTACCAAATTAAAAAAATTAACATATGTACCTTTGTACATACATATTTAAGAACAAACATTCATTAATTGTATTTCAAAAAATTCAATCAAAACAAAAAATTCAATTATAACAAAAACAAAAGGGAATCATACAAAAAAACCATATGAAATCCAAAAAAATTAATTTCGAAAAATTTTAATGGAAGTAAATAAGTCATGGAAGTACCAACTAACCTTAAAATTTGAATTGCAAAGTACCAACTTTAACTAGAAATGTTTTTGATTGTTTTAGTCAAACCAGTTATCATCAGATATGGACATCAGGAGCACTCTCTGTTTTATGTGTTCTGCTGCCAATCTGCTTCTTGTATCCGACACTGCTTCTTAAGGCTCAGTTAGTCTTTACGTTCTGTTTCTGTTGCTATCACTTACAATTACTTAACAAGTTTTTAATATTACAGATTGGATCGTAACACAACAGAAAAACTAATCAATTTCACAGGTTTTTTTTATAACAAAAAAAAAACAGCTGATTCGTAACAGAACAGAAAGTAAAGACTAATTCTGCCTTTATTAATGCCAATTATTTTAGATCTTCATATTACGTAGTTTAAAAAAACATATGATGTATGCAATGATGCCAATTCTTAAAAAAACATTGTTTGAAAAACGGCTAAAATTTCGAGTTTTTAATGAACACTGACTTTAAAAAATATCGAATTCGATAGTCGTATTTTAATATATAGATATTTTAAATATCGGTGATATTTATCGATAATTTTTTTAATATCGATATTTTGCTATATCGATATTTTGCTATATCGATATTTTTCGTCCATTCCTAGCACAAGTACGAACATTAAGTCGATAGTATCGATAGTGAAATCTGAACATTTGATATGTATCGATAGTAGAAAATATCGGTAGTGTCCCAGCACTAATACATATATAAATGCCATTTTTATTACTATCCTTATCATTAAACATTTTTCATATATTTTCCAAACTATTTAAAGATTTTTCACCTTTAAGTTTAACTAATACTTGCCAAGACAAACCTCTGCCAATTTTAAAATTCCGTTCAAATCTTTCTCTACTAATAATACAAATTCTTAAAAAAATATTTTCAATGACATAAACATGATTTTTAGCACACAGTCAAGAGTTTAGTTTTAACAGTGGGACAGTTAAAAAATATTTGGTAAGAAAATGCATTATTTTAAGAGGTGGCGATTTTGCTCCGCCCGATTAACCCGACTACTTTTTCTTTGGGTATATTAAAAAAATGTGAGAACGTAAATAAGACAAAGGGGATACCCAACAAAAATTTAATTTCCAAAAAGAATTTCGTTTGATAGCTCCGAAAATCTTGAAAAAGTTTTGGGAAAACGTCTTAAATTAAATTAAATTAAATTTTCCACTATTAACTGAGCCAAATAATACAAAAATTTAACTCGACTTTAAAATAATAAAAAAATATAGCCTATTAATTTTTATTTTTAAGATTCCTGAAGATGCCATCCAAAGGATGGAGAAATATTGAAAACTAAATATAAAAAAGAATACAAATTTATTAAAAATCAATTGTGGCCTCGAGCTTGTTTATTAATATAGGATTAAAATATAGCCTATTTAAATCCCTTCGTTCCTTTTAGGTCACACTGTGCAAATGATTATGGATGAAATAAAATCATTTTTTAAATGTTAACGACGAGATATGAAATGTGAAATGAATAAAATCAAGCGTATAAAAGTGGAAGGCAAACAGTTAAACGATACTAAACAGCACACAAACACTCATATACAGATACAAATTCTTGCAGATACAAATTCTACAATACAACAAAGCCATAAAATAATTTGTTGGTGTTGTTAACCGTGGCAGGTTTCTTCTTTAACATTTTACTTGTAGACGAACAAATGATGGCAATCATGAGCAACAATTTATAAAAACGGATGCGGAAGTTCAGAAAGTTGTGTTAGTTGAAAAATATTTATTAAGAGAAATCATCATTGGCAAAGATTTAAAAAAGGAGAATTGTAGACATAAAAATTAAGTTGACTGCAAGTAAAAGTAAGCAAGAAAGATTATTATCAGCAGAGTTTGCTAAGAAACATAAATTAAATAAACTTGAAAATTTAATTATTCAAAATGGTGTAAGACGGGATGCTTCTAAGGGTTTGAGGTTCATTAAGAAATATGCCTAAAAATCCAAAAAGTGTATTTTCTTTTAAAATATGATCTAAAGTGGCATCGAATAAAAAATAAAAGGTTAAGTTTCGATTCAGCGATCTTTGTAAAATCTTTTTTTCAAAGATTTCTTAGAAAACATACTGATTATGAATCTTGGAAACATTGGAACTTTGCAAGAAAATTTTACGCACAGACGTAATGTATATTTTATAGCATTTTTGTAGTAAAAAATTGCTGATTTTAAGAAAGGCAAACATATCTACAAGATACATATGTGCGACAAACTTAACACTTCTGTGACAGTCGGATAAAAACGGTTTATTGTTTTGCTCAGATAAACCGTGTGTTGTCTTCTTCCTCCTTAGCAACTAAGCCAGAGAGATCACCACGTCGTGTTGTAGAGATGTTAGTTGAGCTGAGCTTGTGGTTTCATTTACTCACTGACACTTATCCCCCTCACTCAAGATTATTTTAGTAGCAATCTGGACGAGCACAATAAATGTCATTACTAATCAGCCTGTTGAAGTTTTGTTTAATGCAATTCTATTTTATACAGAATGGTATGCTAAAAATACTTTACATTTAATTTCGTTAAGCTAATGTATTGCTATTCATATACCAAAAACAAGTAGCTTCATCCTTAAATGTTTTATTTACCACTATGAAAACCCTGTACCCATGTTCTGAAATTTTGGTGAGAACTTCTCGCATCGAAAAGATGTGAAACAAAATATTCCATTGTTTCCCGAAAAGTGAGAAAAAAGTGTTTCTGTAACTCATGTCGAAAACTATCAAAAGAGATTACGTCGTTACATTATAAATGTCATAATACTCTACTCGAAGACGATGTAAAATTGCACACGTTGAAAACGCCAGTCACCCAAATCGTTGACGGCGGCTAAAATTTACTAAAATTGAACAATTTTCAACGACAATGGCGAAAACTCAACAGTCGGCTATACCAAATAATGTAATTGCGACTTTTATGTTTATTGTTTACAAAATGGCTTTGTAAACATTCATATATTTTTTAAGAATGTGAAAAGCAAAATACCTAATTAAACAATGAAAAATCTGCCAAGAACAAAAAAATTACCTCTTCCGTGTTATTATTCATTGCATCTTGCATTTTCAATATATTTTTTGTGGTGAAATTTTTTCTCACCCTATTTTTATTCGTGAGTTTATTTGACAGTTCAAAGCGGCAACATTCTCACAAAAGTTTTACACACACATCTTCTTTTGTAAATTGACAAATAATTTCCTTACGCTGCAGCTATTAACAGATGCAGTTAAGTAGAAATTTTACGAACATGGGCACTGAACTCTGATGGGACTTGCTCAGCAACTGGCATAAACGTGCCGTTACACAATTTAAGACATATCAGAAGAAATAATGTACACGTAGACATTTTTCACTGCTTCTGGCAACACTGAAGGCAATAATTATTTAAAAGCCAACAAGTTCGATTAAGCAAAACAGCTTGCAAAATATTCAGGTTCCTACAAAATGTCTATGCCGTTTTATTAAATATCATCTACATTTCTGCTTGAAATCACATGCACTCATCAGGGTATAATTTTGAAAATCATATTATCAGAAAAAATATTCACAAGAAGGTGCTATAAATGCTAAATAAGCTTGAAAAATCAAACAAACTTTTATTTAAATATTAAATAAGTCAAATTGGAAATACATACAAAAGTATTCTGCCGTTCACACGGAAATGTATGCATGTAGTTTACTTTCAGAAAGATAATAATTTTCATGGAATTGTGTATAGAAATTCTGAAATACGCTGAAATATGCTATTGCTATTAAGCTACACAGACAGACAGACAGACAGACAGACAGACAGACAGACAGACAGACAGACAGACAGACAGACATTTCAAACCACCCTCTATTGAAGTTATAATATGAATTTAATTCCGTTTTATTTGAAATGGTTATGGAAAAGGTTTTTGCTTAAACTGAGAAAGTATTTTCGCATATAAAATAAGTGTGTTGTAGGAGTGTTAAGTCAAATGAAAATGCTGAAGGAAAGTTTTTTTTCTTGTTAAACGTTTTCAAATAAAAGCGCTTGTGAGAAATCATATGTTTGCTTCAAGGTTTGATATTTTATTCATAATCGAGTTCATAATGTGAGAAGAAATTATGAGGGGTTTAAAGTTTTCAAATGAAATAATGCGTTTTTGTTTTATGGTTTAATCTTTCGTTAAAGTTTTGAAAATAAGAAACCATATTTACAACTGTGTTCTTTACAAATTTCTTAAGTTTAAGTTTAATGCCGCAGTATTTTGAGTTTGGTTTTTTACTCTTCCTCTAAAATTAATCTTAAGTCGAATTAAGTCGAATAAAATTGTTTTACGATAAAACATTGTAAGGAAAAGCGAAGTAACGAAAAGAATAAAAGAATAAAGGCCCAACCATAATGTGCTTAAGTTGGGTTAAGCAAATGTGCGAATAAATGTTAATTATATGAGGCAAACCATATTGAACTTAAGGAAACTTTTTGCAAAATTTAATGAAAGGCCGAATCCTCCCACAAGTGGAAGAAGATCAGCCTTCCCGCGACTTTGTGTAGAAAACCGCAACAACCACATCTCCCGAAGGTTTCTTTTCAACGGAAATGCAAAGCTTCGGCGAATATAATCTTCCTGGAAGATATATAGCATTTCCCGCAAGAAGCATACTTACGGAGGCGGCCCCTAATAGAACATCTCTGCTTGTGAATATCTCCTGAGATCGTTCAGTTTTGTATTTAAGCCGCATCCAAGTGATTTTCTACAGCTCATTTCCCCGGGGAGTGTAGCACCAAACGTAAAAATAAATGAATTTATTAAAAAACATTAAAATATTTTAATTTTAACGGTAGAATAATTAAAAAAAAATATAAACTGCTTTTAAAATAAGAAAAATATGAAATTTTTTCCGTCAACGCACGTGGTATACGTCGTCAAAGTTTCAGAACACTTTGGGTACGTACATAAATGCATGAAAACTATGCATCACTGCAGTAGTGATGCAAAATGTTGTTGCTGATGCGTAATTACCAGTTGCAGTTGTGATGCTGATGCATTTTTGAACACGAGCTAAATTTCAAAAGTTTAATAAGCAAACATAAAATATTAATAAACATGTTATCAACAACAACGATGAGAAAAGCATTTTCCAATGATTCCCACATTTTCTAGATTAATTTTTTACCTAAAGAGATGTGGATAAAGTATTTTGCCTATGCGTTACACTTAAAAATTAAATAAATATCAATTTGGTGTTGAACCGAGTTAATATTCTTGTTTCAAGCCGATTTTTTTCAGTTAAACAAAAAAAAAACGGTTTTTAAGCGCTTATTTTGGTAAATATTTTTTTATATTAGCAACAATTTTTCTATTTTTAGTGGACAAAAATAGAAATCAGTTTAATTTGACTACAACGACAAAATAAGCACAGACGACAACCTGCAGCCATGTAGCCGTGTCGTTAAATAGAACTCTTACAGCCGTATTCATAGCAAAAAGTTAGCCACAGTTTGTACACTACGTACAACGAGCTGCTTACTAGAATGCCGATTAAGCTTAGCAGCTTGTTGGCAAAGAGTTAATTCATAACGAACTTTTCTCCATCTGCCAACTTTTAATAAATCAACTCTGAATTTTTTTGATGCCACATTGTATTACTCAAAAATGCAACACGTTTTGCATTAATCATCGCTGAATTTGTCATTTTATGTTTTTCCCTTCACATATAAAAATTTTACAAAGTTTTTAAAATTAAAATAAGTTAAGCAAAATACAGTAAATTAAAAAAAACAACAAAATGTTTGACATTAAACGGCTGTTTTTCACAAGTTGGCAAATGTTTGGCAGCTCGTTAGCAAGAGTTTAGCAAATCGGCTATTAGTGATTTCAAAGATAAATTTAAAAACAATTTTATTGCAAATCAAACACAAATTGCTTTTAAAGTTTCAAAAAAAAGTTTTTTGCTTTTGAACAGGACGGTAAAAACTTCTAGCTTAAAGCTATGTTCACATTATGTGTATTTGTCATATGGAATGTCACTTTTCTACCCACATGTGTTTTCATGTGTGTGTCAAAATTTGAGTTTTACATAAGTTTTGTAATTTACATGTTCACATAATGGTATGTAACGTACATTTGACATAACCTATCAAAAATAAAAATAAACATTTTTAATAATTAATTTGTGCATTTTTTATCTGTTTTATTATTTATTTACTATTTTAATATATATGTATTACAATTTCAATTAATTTTTGCCGCCACAAACAATTTTGTTAATAAAAAACAGCTGATGTCAGATGCTTTGTCACTTGAAAATAGAACACGTTCTAAATCAAAATTGTCATGTGTACTGTACACAGAGAAATAACACATGATAGTGTTTGAAGGGGTTCAGACGATATGTACATATTAAACATGTGAAAAAGTGACAATTCACATGACAAATACACATAATGTGAACACAGCTTAAATAATTATTTAGAAGATTGGCTACGCCCATTAAAAAAATAATAATATAATAATTTTTTTCATAAATCATTTTTAAGGGTTAATTAACAAAAGATCAAGAAGCTTTAAAAGAAAAAGACACATTAGAAAAGTGGTTGCATTGAATCATGACGCTCATGTAGAGCGTGTCTTTTCTTTAATATCAGCTCAATGGACTAAATCAAGAAACTCGTTAAAGACTGAAACTGTGGAGAGTATTATTCAATGTATGTTTAATTTTAATATGGCATGCTGCCAGTTTTATAGCTACGTACATCAAAGACCGAAATGAAGTTCTAGAAAAAGTGCAATCTTCTGAAAAGTATTAGAGTTAAGAACATTTGTAGCTCAACTTTTTATTATGTTTCATCGATTTTTAATTTTTTTATATCGTCGGTCACAGGTTGACAACTCTTGACATGTTTTTTGTACTTTTCAGGAGACAAAAAAAAAACGTTATTACTCCGTTACTGAACCGTGTTGGAAGTAAATAAAAAAATCCAAAATTAGTAGGATATATTTATTGTAAGATGGTGTAAAGAAAGCAAAGGTACTAACATGCAGATGGACAAACACAGTCTTTTGGCATCAAAAACCCGATTCGATTTTTTTGCGAGTTAAGAGTTGTCAACCTGTGACCGACGATATATATTTTTGGATTTAAAAATAAAAAATGTATGGTGTTTACATAAACATACATATGAGTAGGTAAGTTGCAAACCTCGGTCGTTTTAAAAATTAAAAAAATTGAGATAACAATTGATTTTGACAGATCTTTGAGCACTTTATGAGAATAAATATATAAATTGAATCGAACCATGTCCTTTCTTTATTTTTATGTGATCTAGAACTGCAGTTGGTTACAAAACTGGTTCGTTCCACTCATCAGACATTTTCAAAATTATCTCTTTGCATTTTCTGTAACAAAACTCGCTGGTTCATTGTTTTAACCTTTTTGCTTGAAGTGCGCAATAATATCGTTGATGAAATAGAGTCGAATTAGGGAGTTAAAAAATGCGAATTTGTAAAAAAGGTCGCTTTGACATATTTGTTTTTTATAAATCGTATATTGAAAAATATTTTTGTAGCGATGTTCATACATATGACTGAAAATCTGCTGTAGCTCCTGTGATGAAAGCACTAAGTGAACTTCATTTAAAAAGCCAACCTTCAAAGTCAATGATAATGCAAAAACAGGAAAAGAAACTCGGAAAAATACATGATATCAATATGGGGGTTAACCCAAAAAATATTTAAGAATACTTTTATCTACTCACTTTGGGGAAAATTGGAGAGAAAATAAAGACTTGCAATTTCATATTTCGATCTTGGACAATACAAATATTGATTATGGAATCGAAAAAACAATGGCCAGTACATAAAAGAAAACGATTTTAATTCGTTTGTTTAAAAATATTTATAGTTTTTTAACTCTGCAAGTTTTATATAAAATACACCAAGCCACACTTTGAAAACTTTACAGCAGACCGCAAAAACATGTAGAAAATCAAAAATGCTTTTATTTCTGTATTTAAAATTTGATTTTGTTCGAATATTTTATATGACTTTTAAATGTACCTTTTATTATACTTTAATAAATTATTCAAGCTTGAGGTCACTTTTTTATAAAATTAATTAAAATATTTTTATTTTCGATATTTCGATTTCCATTGGAAATCTTCTTCAGGAAATTTTTTATAATAAAAAAGGTAGAAGAAATAGGATTATAATTTATGTATCTTTTATATAGACGACATCCTTAATAAAATACCTTTATACAAGGTAACATCCCTCCTATGATGGTATTGGCATGGTTTAATCCCTTGAGATAAGCAGCACCAAGTCTAACAACAAAAGGTCTGATATTTCCCAAAAAGAATACAAAGTTTACAACAATTTACAACAATACCTTACTTTTCATTTCAAAATGTGTTATACAAATTATGCAAGTTACAACAGAGAATGATTAACCAAAACGGCAGTAATTTAATTTATCTACATTAAAAACAAAAGACCTCACTTCACAAAAACATTCTTCTTATAGTCTACAGGGGACTTACGTACGCAAAACAATGTCGCATACTTTGCATGAATAAAAACGTCAAATTGTACAAACGCATGATAGGTAACATTGATACATGTCAAAATCTTTGTTTAAAATAATTAATGTTACTCAACATTTTTCACAAATTTAAACAGAGTACTAGGCTTAGGCAAGTTGGACTTGGTGTTGTTTTCATCTTTTCTCTCTCGAAAACTACACTAGATAGGACATATGAGTATTCACACTTCTATAGAGGAAAATTCTATTTCCAACAGTATAAAAAGCGTATTTTGAAAAACACGTGAATTGGTGTAGTTTATGTCTCTCTACAGAACTATTGTTACATTTTGTATTGCATAATTGTAATAAATTAATTTAACTCTTAAAATATACTAATGTGCAATTATTAACTTTCCTGGCGGGTAGTGTGTTGCAAAACTAGTTCGATCCCATATGGATTGTAGCAAAACTCGTTTTTTTTTCGAAAATCCGTAGCAAAACTCGTTCGTTCCAAAATTAAATTTTTCGTTTTTCTATATTTTAGTTGGTTTCAATTTTTTAACTGACATTTTAGATTAAAAAAGTTCAACTAATTGGGTCCATTTAATCTGGCGCTAAATGGTTTTTGCATTTTCCCAAAATTTGAATGAAGCGAACGAGTTTTTCATCTCACCTACTCATATGTATTAAAAAAGCTTTTATGTTGGTGTTATTTTTTATCAATTTGTTCCAAGTGACCTGGTTGATGGGTTCAAACTTCTGGCAGCCCTTTTCTTATTGCTTCATTACGCACCTAATTTATGGAACTTAATTTCGACGGACTATTTTCTTTTTTCAAACGAAAAAAAATATGGTAAAACATTTGCCACCAGTAACGGGTTGAAGTCTGCGGTTAATATCTTGCTTAATGAACTAGAAGATTCTAACATAAACAGAATACCAAAGTTATTGAATATCGCTGGGGAAATGGATAGAGCTGAAAGGAATTATGCTGAGAAATAAAAAATATTTTTTCTAAATTTGTTGTATTTTCTTTGCCAGGTATTGGTCGTATAATATTGAGATCGCCCCCGCATTGCGTGGGCGCATAGAGTTAGAAAGTTATATACGTGCTAGACACAACACCGTCCCATGAAAGAAGCTTAGTCGTTTTTATCAACATTTGTAACTTTAACTGAGAGCTTCTTTAAAATAGAATGCCTGGTTCGAACTTTTTCTATGATTATTTTTAAATAAAAAAATGTGGCTTTGCTTAAACAAAAATTCGAAATTTTTAATTGCCTGCTTCACAAACACTTGTGTTAAGAGTCTTACGGGTGTCAATGTTTTTGGGTATTATTGAATAGAAATGCAAGAAAGAAATTCAACGAGAGCCTGATAACAAGTCTATTAAAACGACTTAATATTTAAATTTCATGGGCCTTCGATAATGATAAGTAGAAAATTTCCTTAAAACCTTATCTGATAATAAATGCTTCCTTTTTGCAGTTCTTATGTTAGTGTCCTTTTTTTAAATTAAATCATTTATTTGCACTTATTTAATATATTTAAAAATATTTTTTACATTTCCAACAAAAAAGAAAAAAAAGGTTTGCTTGATTTATGACTTCATAAACTATTTTTTCTATTGTATCATGTGTTACCAGCAAAATTTGCAGGATGCAGTAGTATTTGAAAAAAGTGTCTATAGAAAATAAAATAGACGAAGCGAATGAATATATTTTTATCACAGCAACATGTTGTCAGCACTTTGAGATGATGATAAATGTCCAATAACGCATAAACTAGTGCAAGTACAAGTTGTTGGAGATACTGGCGGAGATTTTTATTTTATTGGCTAAAAATATGTGCATATAGAAATTATAAAGTTAATTTAAATTTTTTATATTTGATAACATGGGAAATATAAAAATTCTGAATTTTTAAAGAACTTAGGAAGAAATCAAGAAAGAAGGCTGGGAACAGCAGAACCAAGGCACATTTAACAAGGTAAACTCGTCGCTCTTTAAATTCTTTGTGTTCAAAAAAAATTTAAAATTGTCAAAATTTTCTCCATATGAAATAAAAAAATTTAACGCACATATTTTGGCTCATATATGTATATGAAATACATAAGAACAACTTTTGACAATTTGGACTTCTTGCTCTCTCTCTCTCTCTCTATACACATACCTTGTAAAATGTGTCTACACTCATAGAAAAATTTATCTTCATATTGATGATACCCCCCTACATCGCAATTGTGACATCAATGTTATTACAAATGAAGCAAAAAATGACATCAATGCAATGACGAAAGTCATCATAAAATTTTGTCATATTTTATGCGTTATCTATGTTATGACTACAGTGACATCAATTCGATGACACATTTTGCGTATTATTAACATTATTTTCATGTTTGAAAAGTAAAATAAGAAGCAAAAATTCCCATAAATTATTTAGTTAAATAAATAAAATTTTCAAAGTAGAATGCTAACGAAAACCATATCAGGCATGCTGTTGTTGTCTTTTAATTGTTCTTCTGTTAAAAATGGCGGAATACAACAATAGTGAAACAAACATGTGCAACGCTTAAGTGAAAAATTATATTCTCTCACTTTGACTTAAGTTAAACCCAATGACTCAATTTTACGAAAGTTTGTCATTAAATTGAGCATAATGAATTATTTCTCCGATGTAACTGAGTCATGTCACTGATGACATGTTTTGATGCCGATTTGTCATCCCATTGATGACATAGTTTCAATTTTTGACCCTGATGACAACTTGGCCAAGTGATGTAAAGGCTGACATAAGAATGATGACAAGTGTCATGGGGTCAAAAACGAAGACAAATGTTATAGTAGGTACTGATGTCAAAATACATCAGCGTTATGATACCTAAAAAAAATAACTATTAGTGCAATCAATTTAGCAAACATGAATCTCTGATTAACAGAATTTTATGTAAATCAAAATCTAACAAAAAAACTTTCATTAAAGCCAAGTTAGGTTGTATTAGGAAAGTTTTATGATATACGAACGACAAGTTAAAAACAGTAGAATATAGAGGCACTCAAAAGCCCTCGCGCTTTACAAATTGTCTATCAAAACATCGGAGTCACTTTCTGCATTGAGTTAAACACGTCTAAGCTATTGAAAACAACAAACTGAACCAAGCAGTGCAAATATGGGTGTTTTTTTTTTACAAAAAATCAAAAATGGGGAATCCCACAATTGTCTTTCACATACTTAATCTATGTTGATTAAAAAAACCAAAAATGGGTATCCCATACTTGTTTTTTACATTAGCTATTTATATGGACCAAATGGTCCATTAACCTAACATTCGTTACAAAACAGCAGGGTTAAGTCTATTCAATAAAATCCTTTCTGTTTCTATTTTTACGTACATATGCAGTATGTATTGGTGATACAATTGCCGACATTTGAAAACATGATTTTCTATATTCTCGAATCAGCAATCTGTATGCATAATTCATGCAACTATGTATTCTTTATTTCTGAACCAGTAATATTTGTACACCTGACCATTTTGTTCATCAACTGGTACTTTTTGAATTTTCGGTAATATTGGACCTAGAAACATAAAATTAAACATAAATGACCCTGAGTGAATAGGAATCTGAAAGGGGGAGCTGTTTGGTACTCTTCCTTTTACAATTGGGTTTTTTTGAATTTTCGCTTATATTGGACCTAGAAACATAAGATAAAACACGGCTGATAATCTATGAAAGGGAACTTTTTTGTTCTTCAACTAATACTTTTTTGATTGACTTCAGAAACATGAAAATTAAACATGCAACGTCCAGAGTTTATGAGAATCTATAAGAGGAACTTTTTGGTCCTTTTTTTGTTCTGCAACTGGTACTTTTTGAATTTCTGCCTAAAGTATTAGACATAAAATTAAACAGTCAAGGTCCTGAGTGAATGAAAATATGTAAGGCGTATCTTTTTGGTACTTTTTAGTTCCTGAACTGGTATTTTGGAATGTTTAATAATACTGAGCCAAGAAACATAAAATAAAACGTGAATGGCCCTGATTGAATAAGAATCCGTAAGGGGAGCTTTTTGGTACTTTTACGTTCTCCAACTCGTACTTTTTATTTTCGTAAAAATTAGTTCAAGAAACATAAAATTAAACATGCAATGTCCTGAGTGTATGACAATATATCGTCCCATTAATAATAATAAAAAGAAAAATGATATTTGCAAAATAAAGGGAGTCCCAAAATTGACGCAAGTTTTGAATTTTTTTTAGTGTTGCCAACACTTTACAACACAAATGACAAAAAATTAAACTCTTGCGGTAATTTCGGAACACCCTTTATTTTGCAAATATCATTTTTCTTTTTATCCCTAGTAATTACACTGTTTATTAACAGAATTTCTTAAAATAGTACATAATAACTTTAAATGAATTTTATCGAAATATTTTAAATTTATATAAATGTTTGATATTCTTGTTGTTTGTAACCGATTAGTTGCGTAGCTGCAGAAAATGTATTTCATATAATCTCGCCGTTTTAAAGCAATATTGTTAAGCCTCCCCCGTTTAAAACGCGTTTCCTGTCAACCCAATACAATGTGTTGTCTTAGTCGATGACATAAAATATAATTTTTAAGATTTATGTCTGTCACAAATTATTGAAAATTTATTGAGTATTTTTATCTTAAATCGAATGTTAACTGTGTTTTTATTTAAACATTTTGCATATGTGACATTTTCTTATTTTGGCCAAAAACAAACAAAAATAAAGCCACCAAAACTAAATCTGGTATCTTCCATTTCATCTGAAATGAAAATGTATAAAAACGATTTCTAATACTAACAAATGACTTTTGCATTTCCAACAGTGTTTAGCGTTTTTTTTTTGCATTCATGAAAGGAATACGAGTGAAAACAAATTTGCTACACATTTGTGTGGCTTTTTATTCCATTATCCTGCATACGAATCTACAAATCTGTACAATACCAGAGCCAGCAATAAATAAGCATCCAAATATTTATTTGTTTTTCTTTTAGCAAACAATTTCTTTTTTCTCATTTATCGCGAATTTGAATATTGCGTAAAATTGCGGTTTTTTATTTTACTTTTACTCGCAACATTGATAAATTGTTATTAAATATTCAAAAGTGGAAGGGAAAATAACTTGTAAAACACGTAGTCCATTGATTTGTTGATTTGTAAATTTCGTTTTGGATTTAACATTTACCTTTTATTTGCAGAGGTGGTGGCTTTGGTGGTTGTGTCGTTAATGTTGGAGAAAAAATTACCTCTAACGAGCGCTGTAAATTTGATTTAAATTCTTTTTTATTTTTTGATTTAATGGTTTCATTTAAATCAAAGAAAGCAAATTGCCAAGTAATTGTATTGATTCTTTGTTACGTCTTATGTGATACAATGGCTTTATTTAGATGCAAATATTTACAACTTAAATCTGTTTACATATTTAAAAAGTAGAAAATTCTTATAATAAAAAAAAACAGAAAACAAAACATTTGCGTTCATTAAGGGAAAAGGACAGAACGGTAATAGATTGAGCATAGAATTATTTTAGTTGCTTCTGAAATAAATTCCTTCTGCTTTAAGCTCTTGATTTACTGATGGATCCTGTGCTTTAACAACCAAATAGATGGCGAGTCTGATATATTTTTCATATTAAAACTTTCTTGCATTCCCTCCCCTGGAGGTTGCGCCTCTTAGGGATCGTAGTTAACGCATCTTGAGGATTCCATACCACTTGGTGTTACATTCAACCTGGGTTGCGGCTTACATCCAAATAATAGGGTTCATTTGGATCTTTGATTTTAATGAGCTCGAAGTGACACCATAGAACTTGGAACCACGGGAGTCAAAGGCCCACCGAAACTTCGTTTCAGGCTGACTATTGGTTGTGGATTACATAAGTAAACTTATCAGGAGAAAGGACTCGAGTGTTAGGTAATGGTTTTGGTTGCGTTTAAAGAGAATATTTTAAAGATTGGATGAAGATGGTAAGAAGATGATGTGGAGTTGTAAATGAAGTAAAAGTTGGATATGCTGGAAAATTAAGTTGAAGAAATAATGGGTATGAATGGTGTCTGATGCGAATCCAAGAGCCAAATGAATGTGTGATAAAGGGAAAGAGAATGATTATATTTTTAATATTGTATGAAGTCCTGCCTAAAGGCCGAATCAGCCGTTTGTATGAGCAGATCTTAAGTTGTAGTTGAATGTTGTATTAGCAGAACTAGACGTTTGATAAATGAAGAGATAATGGATGTTGTATGTCGGGCAAGGATCGAAGCAGAACTAGTCGTATGCGAATAAGGTGTGAATTATGGCGCGATATGATTTTCACCGTTCTCTGGTGACGTTGCTTGTTTCAGGATTATGTGCCCGAGTAAGGGGGTACTTTCTTTTGATGAGGTTCTCTGGAATTACGTGGGAGCTGGGTTTACACCTAAATTCGCAGGTAGGGTGGCGTTCACGTTAAAGGCTGATTTTTTCCTTGGGAAAGTTTGGCCTGTTAGTGCTGTTGTCGAATCAACAGATGATGTGGACTTTTCTAACACAGGTACTACTTTTCGTGCTGCTATTAGAAAGCTTATCTACACTCTTCGTCACAATCTTCTGTTTCGTGAAATATTTCTGTGCGACATGTAGCACTTCTTTAAAAAAGTTGTAAATTTTATAAAAGTTTTAGGTCAAAGCTAAAGTTTTTAAAATAATCAAAGCTCAAACTACTTATTTTTGAGTCTTTAAATTAAACGTTTTACTATACCGTTCCTCCTTGCCGATCTTACGATCATTCTTCTTTGTTGATATACGAGCTATAATCGGCTTATACAAGTTTTTACTAAGCCTCGTTACAATTGTCCCCCACGCATAAACAGAAAGTCTATTTTAAATTGAAAAAATTAAGGTATGGTCACACTGAATAAACATATGACGCTCCACGCGTACCCACTTTTTTATTAAACATTTGTTTGATATTGCGTAACGTTTGCTGGATCAAACAGTATTTAACAGTTTTTTATATTACATTCCAACAAAATATATATAAACCAACAAAAATTGTCAAGAAGATAGTAGAAACTAGACCAATTCAGTGGTCACGCTTTTCAGATTTTTTCACCAACTATTAAATGTTAAGGAATTTCTTGAAAAGGCGTTTGGTACAAGTCAAAAAAATATACTAAATGTACTTCTGACCTAAAAGACTATTTCAGATGTCTTCAGTAAAATTGTATGGCGATTCTTTTCATAGAAAATTTTAACCCTCTAAAACTCATTTTAAGGAGTCATTTTTGTTCTGACCTAAAAGACTATTTCAGATGTCTTCAGTAAAATTGTATGGCGATTCTTTTCATAGAAAATTTTAACCCTCTAAAACTCATTTTAAGGGGTCATTTTTGTTTAGAGGTTAAAAATGTTTTCTGCATCAAATTTAACTAGGGGTCTAAAATGGGTTTTCAAGAAATTAAAAAAATGTCTTCAGTAAAATTGTATGGCGATTGTTTTCATAGAAAATATTAACCCTCTAACATTCATTTAAGGGGTGATTTTTGTTTAGAGGTTTAAAGTGTTTTCGGCATCAAATTTAACTAGGGGTCTTCTAAGACAAAAAGTTCGTGCAATGTATGTAAAATGGGTTTTCAAGAAATTAAAAAAATTTCAATGCCCGAAATATCGAAAATCCGTTTTACATACATTGCACGAACTTTTGGTCTTAAAAAACCTCTAGCCAAAAATTGACGCGGAAAATATTCGTGGAACATTTTAACCCTCTAAAGTGCCGTTTTAGTTAACTTTTTTGGGGAAGTTAAAAAAAAGGACAAAAACACCTTTAAAATGAGTGTTAGAGGGTTAATATGTTCTAAGAAAAGAAATCTGAAATTATTTTTGAGCTCAGAAGTAGATTTAGTATATTTTTTTTATTATACCAAACGCCTTTTCAACAAATTAAAAATTTTAGGGACCCATATTTCGGGAGCCCGAGCTAACTTTTCAAACCCCTTTGGCAGATTTGCTCTACTAGTTGTCTACGTTCATTTCGCGTTGCAATTGTTGAGGCTGTATTTTTTTTTGTTGCACAGTGTAAATAATTGACGACCGACTAAGTAGCTTTCTAACAGCTTCATGCTAGATGTTATTAAAGTCTTGCGAAACATCGATGAAGAGTGCTGAGTAGTATTTTTTCTCTTCAAAAGTTTTTCTTATGATGTTTACTATTTTATGAATATGTTCTATTGTGCTGTGTTTTCTTCTAAAACCGAATTGATGGTTTGGAATACAAATATTTCCATTTAAAATCGGGGTTAAATTTTACACTAATATTTTCTCAAACAGCTTTGATTTATAGAACAATAAGCTACTAGGCCTATATGACTCAACTTTTGTATGATCTTTTCCTGGCATCGGTATCATGGTAACTTAGGAAACCTTCATTTTTTGGGTAGTATTCAAGGAGAAAAATAGCAAAAAAAATTCGTTACTATGCGTGGTAGCTCCAAAAGCATTTTATTACTGATCTTATCAAAAAAAGTAAATTTTATTCAGTAACTTTTTTAACAATAACGTTTACTGCTATGTTCTATGTTAACGTCAGGTATTTAAGTTATCTATCTTAACGGCAAAATATTTTTCATTGCTTATTTTGAAATTCATAGTTACTCTTCAAAAAAAAAAAAAAAAAAACCAACAAAATTTTGACAAATATAAACCACATTAACATTTTTAAAATTCACATTATTAACATACATTTTGCCAAAATAATATTAAAGAAATTTGTTTTTTGCGAATTTATAAATATCATTAAAAATAAAAAAATATTACATTTTAGATGCAGCTTATGGAAATCATTAATAGTATTTTCTTTTCTACACAAAAAATAAGTGGTATACTTTCCAATCATGCCGCTGTTAGCAAATTTTTGCGAATTTCCCCTAATTTAGCAATTTTTACCGAATTTTTGCCATTCCTTATAATTTTAGTGGCGTCAATTAAATTTTATGGTTTGTTCGAAATATTAAACAATTTCACGATTTCCATATTTTTGCAAAAACAAATTTTTATATATTCCGCTAATTTGTTTTTTAGGCGATTTAGCGATTTCCAATAAATTTCTACCCTTTTTTGCAAGTTTTCGCGAATTTCAGCCATGTATCGCGAACATTAGCGATTTTTTCCTGTGGTTCTTTACAGCTTTAACGATTTTTAATAAATAGCCGCAGTTTTGCAAATTTTTGCAAATTTCCGCCAATTTAACAATTTTTACCGAATTTTTGCAATCCTTATAATTTTAGCGACTTTAAATCTATTTTGTAGCTTGTTTGATACACAAAAAATGTTCGCTATTTTTGAAAATTTTCAGAATTTTTGCAATTTTCGCTAGACTAGCAAAACCTAACTGGAGGTTTGTTTGTTTCGAAAGTACTTCAAGTCGTTCCACACGATAAATTGTTTGCCCTCGATGACAGTGTTCGTTAAATATACTTATTAATTAACAAAGATGCCACTTGTTTGAAATTTTTTGCTGTTGTTAAAATTGAGTTACTGTATTGCTGTATTGTTACCGTTAGCAATAAACTGTGCCGGTAAAATTAACGTTAACGTTAATCGTTTAAAGTTAGAGAATTCCACTACTGGTGTCTTCTTACCCCCATATCCATAAAAAAAACATTTCAGGTGAATAAAACAAATTATCATAGAAAATAGAAAAATATTTCATAAACCTTTTATAAATCCATATTTTTTTTTATGACGTCGCACAGTGAGACAGCCCTTTAGTAACGGCAAAAAATGGTTTTTGTCGTGTCGTCCAATTTGGATGAAATTTTCACAGTATATTAACAGATATATGAGTAACAATTCCATGAAATTTCAGCCTCATAACTTCATTATTTTTTCTAGGTCTAGAGCAAGTCAAAATTGAGAGATGCCAACGCGCTTGAAATATGTTAGTTCAATATGTAATATTCAAAAGAATAAAAAAATACATAATTTTTTTTTTAATTTTTTTTTTTAAATTTTTTTAATTAATTTAGTTGTTGTGAATGAGTAGATGAAAAAATAAATTAAAAAAAAAAATACAAAAAAAAATTTCTTAACAACAGAATTGTGGTGTAAAAATTGAACATTTTGCATTTACAATGGACTAGGAAATATAGAGCAGCCCCTCGCCCTAGGTGCAGACTTATATCAAATGAAAGATTGAAGTCTCAGCTTTCATTTGAAGTTAAGAACATATAGCAAAAGTTTGCAAAAGAACTTTAAAAATACAAAAAACTACAAAAATACGCAACGCGCACATTCAGTCGCTATACGTAATAACTGTAAACTAATATTAAATTGTTGTTGTTTTTAATATTATTGAGGAAAAATAAAGACACAAAAGAACAGAAAGAAGCGGTTAAAACAGAAATAAAAAAAATTTCAAATTAGTTCTGGGTTTAAAAGTCGATGTGGTGAAACAAGGCATGGGAACAACCAATGATGGAAATGTCTCTAGAAGATTTTTTGAAAATCCAGAAATAACCGCTGACATAACTGGTGTAAATGTAGACTTAATTCACCGATTACAAATTATATTAAAAATAATAATGTTGGTAAATTCCATACGTATTGCATGGACACTGCAAAATTGTATGTAGATCTTTATGGCTGGTATTACATGCCTATCACTGTTCATAAAGTTCTCCTCATTCACGGCAGCAAAATGGTATCTGAGGCTGTATTGCCAATAGGTTTGTTTGCAATTTTTTTTTAAAGAATTTTTTTAAATTTTATTTAAAATTAACTTTTTTTTTTGCTACAGGAATGTTATCCGAAGAAGCGCAAGAAGCAATGAATAAGGAGTATAGAAACTGTAGGCTATTCCATTCTCGTAAAAAGTCACGCATTTATACGAATGAAGATGTAATGCGCTATTTGCAAATATCATCAGATCCTTATATTAATTCATTTAGAATGAGAATGAAATTGAAAAAATTAGAATACCATGATGATGTTAAAAAATTATTGATAGAATGAAAAAAAAAATTGTTCTTTTTTATTGCATTTCAATGGGAGGTGGGCGTAATAGTGGGCGTGTTATTGTAATTTTTGCATGAAATATTTTAAATGTTATAAATTACAGTAATATCAAATTTGAAGGTTGTACCTAAAATATTTTAGAAAATATGGCTTTTTTTATGTTGAGGTTGTATGGGTGGTGGGGGTAAAAGTGGGCCAAAGTTCAAAATTTTTTCCGATAATATATCTAACAATATAACATTCAAGTATACCAAAATTTAAAGTTATACTTAAAGTATTACGGACAAAACGGCATTTTACAAATTTCGATTGTATGGGAGGTGGGCGTAAAAGTGGGCGGTTTTTTAATTTTTTTTTTTAAACTGGAATTGTCTCAAAATTAACCTGTGCAAAATTTCAGAGCTCTACAATGACTCCTTGTATTTAATGCCGGCGTTGTCTCACTGTGCGTCGTTAGATAGACTCATTGATTCTACATCTATTGGTATACTAAGAGGTGGGTATATTACAAACGCATAAACCGTCTCTACTACTGTGCAGTGGGTATACAAATCAATCATTTTTCATAGATCTTATGCAGGAAGCATTATTTAAAATTATTTGGTCATAAGTTTCGTTTTAATTTGTTTAAACGGATGTAGAAACATAAATTTTATGAATATTAATAAACAGGCTTTTTTATAAGATATTTGTGTTTTTAATAATGCGACATTAAACTAATTTGTTGGAACGTAACTGAAACCTTAGCTTTGATGTGATAACAAAAAATACAAAAGCGATCGAAACAGGGTGATAAAGCCACCAGTTAAAGTTTTTAACAGCTTTTATTTGTCTGTACGTACTAAAGTACATAGTTCCTCTTTACAACTTATGTATGTCAAATCTTATCTTTTTTTATATGATAAAAATGTAAACAATATAGTTTTTTTTTTCTTACCAAAAACTACAAGAAAGAAAAACATAAATATACAAAATTAAGTTGTCTGTCTTTTTAGTTTTGTTTGCTCTTCAATCCTCTCCTTGTTTTCCAACCTTTTTCCATTAAAATAGCCTTAAGTTTCTTAGGATGGAAAAAAGACATGTTGTTTTGTTTGATGAACAAACTTTGCTCAGACATCACGTACTGAAGATGTCATTTTGCGGTTTCAAATAATGTTTGACTTTGAAAAAGTTTTAGCAGTGTATTGAAAAGGATGATTTAACATTTTTTTCACTGGTAAATAATCATGTGTCTGTGGTTCAAATGAAAATCAACCCTTTCTCTTAAGGCTCCATTGGCTGTGCATGTGCAAGAGTAGTTCCCCAACGGTGCATATCAAAAGGACCGTAAGTGGCAGGCCTTTATGAAAGTTTCTGTAATCCATTCTAAAAGGTTCGCTTCGTATGATATCCTGCCTGCAGAAGTTTGCCTTCTAGAAGGTATAACTTTATTTTTGAAATACTGTCCAAATTATTCAGTAGAAATTCGCAACTACCTTCTTTAGGAAGGGAGAAAGAAAGTTGTTTTGTTTTAATTTTTTAGTTTCCTCCCTTCTTTGGGAAGGGTACGAAGTTGTTATTAAAGAGAGTGTTGAAGGGCTTGCTCGCAATGACAACCTGTGTTAAAAATTAATAAGTATGGAATGCGGCAAGAAGGGATTGTGCCTGCTTTTGGGCCTTTTATTAGGCCTCTTTACTCATTATTGTAACCGCTGGATCTGTTTGTGTAAATACATAAACAAGGCACCCATACACATATGTATATAAACAGTCATGAAAGTATTGAAATGTCAACATTGACAAGGATATTAAAAATCCTTGACAATCTTGTAGACAATATGTATGGATATAACTTTTTGTATATGAAAATTTTGCTTTTAGAGATAAGTTTTTTAATAAAAATGTTTTCAATGGTTTAAATTAAATTAAATTTATTATTTAAAGTACAAATACGGTTTTTTAAAATTAGTTTTAAGTAGTTACCAATTTTCATTCTTAAATTTTCTTAATCCAATTATTATTTAAACTTTCATATTTATTTCTCCCTTATCTTTGTACAAAAAGTATTAGAATTCCTATCAATTTGTGTCATTTCTTAGGTTAAAGCTTTAATTTAAAATGGCCTCAAAGCAAAGTCCTTCAACTAATTGAAATTGACAAAGGAAAACTTTTGTAAAAAAAGACTAGTTGCTGAAAACACAAAATTATAAAACACTTGTGGCTAGTGGTTGTTGCAACAGTTTCAAGAGCTATCAATTGCAAGAATATTCAATTACGAAGCACAGTGGTGTAAGGTTAAGTAAAAGAGAAAATATAATCGGACAAGCCCGACCAATTACTTCTCTAAACTACTAGAGCGTTTATAAATGAACATAGAATAGCAAGCAGTAATGCTGAATTCGGTTGTGCCGAACCTGTGGTTCCCCCTCATCCCGTAATCTTTACATATACTATTCTAGCTGCCAAAAAATCAAATACTATCACACAATTCAAATAAAAAGAGAAAACTCTTTAAAGATAAAAAATTAAATTGCTTTCGAATCGAGAAAGCACTCGATCACGAGTTCCAGAATTAGGCACCTGGTTCCCGAAACCCGTACGTTTGTTCGTAATCCACGTTTTTCCTCAAGAGCCCACGCTTTTAACTGCGAAAACAGCTGTTGTGGTAGCTTTTTTTATTTGTTGGAAAGTTCTTGTAGGTTTGTTAATTGAAAAAAATTAAATTTGTAACATTAACTTAAACAAATTATTGTTGAATAGTTTTATTTCATTTTTTTTAAACATTCGAAAAACTAACAGTCTGTTCAACAATTTCGTAAATTTAGTTTCGAATAGAAAAATCTTTAATAAAAATATTCGCACAGAACAGCTTAATATGCTTGTGAACATACATACATACTTAAAATAATTAATTAAAAAAATTTAAATGCAAAATAAATAAATACATACATATTTATTTTTATTACCTACTAAAAGAAACACAAAAAAGCAAATCTCATAAAAAAGGCAAATATTGCCGCGTATTGTGTTGTTTGATTGCCGCACAAGAACACAACAAATATTGGTGCATTAAAGGAAGCACAATATTGTCCTCGATTGGTGCATGAGCCATTTTGTTGTGCGGTCACACGATTGGGGTATTAAAAAGTGTGAAAATTGGTGCATTGCGGCAATCGTGTGATCCCAGCTTAAAGCTTTTTGTTTGATTTTTCAACAACAGCGTAGTAAATTTCAGTCTAATACATTTTGTTGTTGCAGTGTTGTAAATCTTAGTACTTTTACTAAATTAATAAAATTTACAAGGACTACAAGGGACATTACTATCAAGGGTGAAAACCGCTAATCTAAATAGTTTCCCAATTTAGCAAAAATCTATCGCTTTTACTATTCAACTCTTATTGATGTAGTTACATTGTTCGGGAAGAAGTGTCCAACTATGGTAACATTTACATTAAGAATCTACTTATGTGCTGTTTGCACAACACAAGTGGCTGAACGTGTAGTAAAATTTATATGCAAAACACTAAAAAAAACTGAGTGCTTTTCATAAAAATGTTACTACACGTTCAGTCACTTGTGTTGTGAAAACAGCACATTAGTGTCTTTATTTTATGACGAATTAGAGCGCTTTGTTAGTTGAATATCAACTGAATTTAGTAGTATCGCTTTTGGCTCTAAAAAGTACTCTTTTAAAGATAATTTTTTTTCTTTATTATAAGAATTCGGCGATTTTACTGTTTGTCTTTGTTTGTTTTTGTTAGGTAAGACTGAGGAAAATAAAAAAAAATGAGCTGAAAGCTTTAAAACTACTTAAATATATACAGCACATTTAATCAAAATAATTTTTAATGATTTAAAGTTAAAATTCTAATGTGGGCAAATTTTTCAAAAGGATTTATAGAAAGTCGCAAATTGGTTCAAACACTAACTTTATAAAAGTCTTATCATATTATAACTAGCATCATTTTTTAATAGTTTACAAATTTTTTTCACTGGTAACAAGGGATGAGATAATCATGCACTAAAAAATCGAAAATATGCGCATAAAATATGCACTAAAAACTCCAAAATATGCATTAAAAAAATAAAAGATATGCACTAAAAAGTATTAAAAACAAAAAAAAAAAAAATTAAAACATTTTATTGTTGTTTTTATTCCATTGTTATTCATAGGTATAATATTTTTTAAAACTTAATTTAAATAACTACATAATTTAAGTTTTTGTTTGCACAATCAAATAAATACTTTTTTTTATCATCAAAAGTATATCTTTGTCTGGTAAAAAGCTTTTGTATATGGACAATTATTTCTCAAAGTCAACCGAAGTTGAAGCATACTAAAAGGATGCCAATTCATTTGGAGAATTTTAATATTCTAATTCAGATCTCACATTTGGTTGTAGATCAAAAATAATTGAAATTATTTTTATTGTTTGATATCCCATATTTTTTGCAAAACGTTTTGGATTTTTTTTAATTTGTCTGGCTATTCTTACTTCCACATTGTTTCCCGTATGAAATCAATAAATTAATGTTATCGAATTGGCATCTAATTTTCTCCGCAACTCGATGTAACCCATGCGCCTAGCAAGTAGCATGAAACAGTTTTGGATAAATTATGTTAGGCCAATTGGCAGCTTTAACCATGTTAGGTGCTGCATCGGTTAAAAATTTAAGGATTTTTCGTCCAAATATTGTATTTTAAGCAGAGCTCCAAAAAAAATTATTAATTGATTTAAAATTTTTTTATTTTTTTTTAAATATTTTGAAGAACTTTTTTTCTCTCAAAAATGTTAAAATATGTAAAAATATGCATTTAAAACCAAAATATGCAAAAATATACCCATGTTCCTTAACTTTAGTGAGAATTTCGCGCATCGAAAAGATGTGAAACAAAAAACTGTGCCTTTAACTCATGTCAAAAACTATCAAAGCAGACTACGTCGTTACGTTACAAATGTCATAACATTGCACTCAAAGCCGATGTTACATTGCAGACGTTGTGAACGCCAGTAGCACCTATCGTTGACGGCGACCAAAATTTACCAAAATTAAAAAACTTTTAATGACGGCGGTGAAAATAACACCGTCGGCTATACCAAATAATGTAAAGTGCGTCTTTAATGTTTGTTGTTTGCAAACGAGCTTGGAAAACATTCGTATATTTTATAAAAATGTTAAAAGCAAAATAATTAAACAATGAAAAAATGTGCCAAGAACAAAATATTATTTTTATTATTCTTTCTAGTTTTTAAATGAAAATAAGATAAATATTTACGTATTTTTAGAAAATATATTGAAAATAAAATAAAAGAACTCGTTTTTCCCTACGCCTGAAATCTTTCGAAAAAATCCCTACAAAAAGAGCAAAATTCCCTTCTATTGGCATCACTGCGTGGGGTATAAAAAATGTAAAATTTAAATTTCGTTCTTATTAACTGATTAAACCAAATTTATGGAGGCGTAACCGACTTTAATAACACAAAACAAAGAAGAATTCATATTAGATGTACTCTCACATTAATCTTAAACAAATAATGTAAAACTAAACTGATAGCAGGATTCAACAATTAACAGTCATGTAAAGTAAAGATAAGGCTTCACATACATTTAAGGGATTACAATTAACAACAATTATCAACACTCATTTAAAATACTTAATGAAGATAATACTTGAAACCATTGACAGGAATGGAAAACTAGACCTAAATAAACAATGACCATCCAAGGTACAGCCAAATGCTTATAAAACCAAGTAAAAATATTATATTCGGCTGTACCGAATCTTTTATGAGCTCCCCTTAGAGTAAGAGTAATTGAAGATTGGGCATTGTAACTATAAATTATAAACCAATCTCAGATTTTAAATCGTTGTGGTTTTTGGCGAATTACACTCTATTTAAAAAAAAAACGCTGTATATGACGCCAAGGCTAAAGTGAGGTCTATTTCTTACGAAATTTGGCAGCATGAGTTTATAGTCGTATAACACTAAGACAGGCCAACTCTTCACTACAATAGAATTATTCGTTGGGGGTTTAGGCATACTTAAGTGTTCTTTAAGAGTGAACTTTATATTCGGCCAACAAAATCCGACTTTTAACTATTGGCAAGTTATAATAATGGCCCTTAGAATATTTACGGCCAATTCCACCAACTTCATTTATAGTTAACTCTCAGGTATAACTATCAGTTATAACAGTAAGCATATTATTAACTGGAAGCAAAATTAATGTGTAGTTGGTTTTAGCTGAACTTGGCTAAATTAGCCGATAAAAAAATTAAATATTCACTTAAAGTTTTTGAAAATGAATTTGGGTTGGAAATTAATTAAAAATAACACGGTGCTACAGTGTAAAAAAACTTGAAAAACGACCTAGCGTGGGTTATTGGTCTTGTTGAGTACATAAAAAATTGTGTCAAAAAATTTCAGAAACACCCTCAAATTCAGAAGTTATTTAAAAAAAACCGTTTTCAGTGATGTTCGTCAACTTATCGACCTGTAACTCAGTCAGTTCTTGTCCGATTTTAATTTTTTTAACTGGTTTGGAAAGAAAACTAATAACGCTTTAAAATGACTTGGATTTTTTATACATTTGTAAATTATAACAATTGTTTTTGTTAAGAATATCTACAAAAACAAACGAAAATTATAAACTTTTTTGATTTTAGGTGCTTTTCATTGCTTATTTTAATATGAAAGCTTATACAAATTTATATTAACGTATGAAGAAAATTTAGTTCTTAACAAAACATGGTTTTAATTTTTCAAATCGGATAAAAATTGTATAAGTTATTCAACTTTTCATTAACACCTGTTTTTAGTATTTTCTCCCCCCGCGCAAAACATATGAATAAAAAAAAACAATTAACTAGGTATACAGGCAAATTTGTCAACTTAATAATTTGTTTGTTGTAATTTTACAGTTACGTTTTTGGTATTAACTTATGTGTGGTTTACAGAACACGAATTCAAAATTTTATTTTTGTTTTAAATGTAAGTTGAACGGAGTAAGGCGCTCGTGTTCTGTAAACCACATATTAATAAGTTATTGTTAATGTCTTTTTTAAAAAAAAGAAGATAATACAGATGAATAGGGTTTATTATGCCCTAGTTTTTTAAATCATTAAACAAGTTTAGAATGTTTTTATATGCAATTTTTAGTTATATATATTTGGATAAATATATAAACTAATCGAATTTATTACCAACACAATGGCAAAGTTTAAATACTACCTTTTGGTGAAGGATATTGTTTTTAGATAAGAGTAAAAAAAGTGTAACTAGTTTAAAATTTGTGACAAGTGAAGTGATATTAATATTTAAATTTATTAAAACAAGTAAGTTTGTAATTTTTGTAATCCTTTAACAAATTTTAAATTGTGTGTAATTTTTTTCTGCAGTGTGTGATAAGCGTAATAATTTTTGTTATGTTTGCGGTTTATTCGCTGACAAAAAACATCGCTTTGATCTGAAGAAAAATAAAGCCTTGGTAAATGCCTTCAATACAGCCAGCCATTATCTTTCCCAATGATTTGGCATCATAAAATATTCCATAAACCACAAGACTGTTATTTTTGCCAAACAAACATCACTGGTTATCAATATAAAAATCGTGATAGCATTAAGTATGCTAATGTGTTAACTGTTACTAAGCCAGTATTAAGTGCAATTAAATGTAATGAAACTTTACATAAACAAAGTGATGATGAATCTGAAAACGAGGAATGTGATATGGAATATTTACCAAAATTGGCTGAGCCACATTTTGTGACAAATGCATATTTTTGCGATCTTGTGCGAGATTTAAAACTTTAGTAACTTTTGCAAATATAAGCCGATTTTAACAAATGATATCTCGTTTCTTTCTACATACAATTATCTTTAAAATACAGTGCAAATAAAGATAGGTTTTCATAGAAAAAAATTAAAATAACTCTTGTTGAATTTGAAAAATTAGGAAAAAAAAATAAAAAAAATTAGATAATTTTGAGAAAAACTCACCTAATTTTTTGGAATATATTTTTTATGAATACATTTCATAAAAGCTTAATTCTTTGCCTTTCCAAAACAGTTTAAAATTTTAAAATCGTTTAAAAAAATTTGTGAGTTAGAGGTACTAAAGTGCTACGACCTACCCTAAAACAGTTTTTTTAAAATAACTCAAAATTTTGAGGGTGTTTCAAAATTTTTGAAAACGGTTTTTATATGTCCTCACCTAGGCCTACAACCCCCACTAGGTCGGTTTTCAAGTTCTGACAAAAAGTGTTTTTTTTAGCAGTGTGTAATTAATGTAATGAAAATTCTTCGACAAGTTCTAAGTTTTGAGGTATTTATTTTAAAATACCAAGTTTTAAAGAAATATAATATATGTTCTATTTTTACGCTCTCGTTGCAGTTTTTCGAGTACGCGAACACTTGCTAGTAACAATTATTGAAAAAAAGTAACAATTTTCTGTAAATGAACGCACCTAATATTTTGTTCGTAAATATCCTTAATACTTATCTAACTTTAAGTCCCAAACATCTTAAACTATTCAGAAAAATACTTAAATCAATTCTAAAATAGACGAAAAATATAGTATTTAGTTATAAAGACGTTAATATTTCATCGCTTTAAATGGAATGAAAAAAGGTTATTAGGAACTTCTTTTCTTGTTTGTCGTTTCTTCCTGTATAACTCAATGATCTATTTGCATAACATCAAAGGCTTGTGTTCCGTTAACTTATTCTGAAACTACTGTTCTGTTTTGGCAGTTTTGGAAGCCGAGGTAAATTTTATTTAGGCACTTCAGTATATATGCATGAGATACTTACGCCAACGTGTCTAGAGATGATATGCACAAAAATGTTTGCCAGATTTTTTGCAGTTTAAATTAATTTTAGGAACTTTTAAAATAGTACAGGTAATCCTCGATTTACGCGGTTTGTTGGGACCGAAGAAAGCACGTGTAAATCAAATTCGCGTTAAACAAGGTTCAGGGCTGGTACAAATTTCGTTTATGGGACCAGAAATTTAACATATCGCGTAAATCAAAACATAAGATACATATAAAATTTAATTTTTGGGCATAAAAACCGTGTTAAATCAAGAACTCATGAACTATTTATTTTTTTAATAATATTATTTTACTTTTTAAAAATAAAAGGATGTTGCTATACAATGAAATGTTTAAAACTTTGTTATTATATTTTCATAAAATAATTCAATTAAAAGAGAACAAAAACAATACTTGAAATATATTCGAATATTTAAAATCAAAAATATAAGAAAATTATGGCAATTGTATGTTAAATAGTCAAAAACAAATTAAACTATTCAATAGTTATTAGAATCCTTAAAATAAAATACAAAAAAATAATTCACAGAATTTTAGAAAATTATAAATAAAAACGATAAAGTAGTGTAAAAAAACATTTTATTTTTTATTAATTTTTTAAAAATATGTATGCACTTGTGCAGTTCTATTTTAGCACACAGATGATAACATTTCTTCAATCGCCATAGCTTTTTGAGAGTATTTTATTAAAATCGCGTAAATGAAAACGCGTAATTCAAAAAATGGTTGCTATTATTGATCCGATATCTAAATCGAGTAAATGGTGTACCGTGCAAATCAAGGGATACCTGTAATTCGTTTCCAATTATTTAGGGAGACTTTTGTGTGGGCGCTATGGCCCAATTTGAAATTACACCCCAACATTATGTAACAAGGACTTACCTACTTTGTTTTTCAAAATGTTAGGTGGCATAAGTTATTTAATGCCTGTGTAGGAGATATAGATGTGCTTCCGTTTAAGATCTTATACGCATCAATTTATAGTGAATTGTGTCAAGATTTAATAAACTGAAACATTTTTTAAAATTGTAAAATTAATTGAAGACATTTGGCAAAACAGTGTGATTTTGAAAAATCAACTGCATATAACTTGTTATTTATAGTTCTTACACAGAAAAAAACCATGGGACAAAATCAAGTTTTTTATGATAACTTTAAGTACTTTAAGTCGTACTAAAAAATTCAAGTACGAATAACACTAAAACGTACTCAAAACAATCCTAAATGGGATTACTTTCGAAAATCAAACCCGGAAAATCTTGAAATGAGTATAAAATTCTTAAATCAAGTAGAAAAAAAATATTAAACTTTTTCTTTGTGTTTAACCCTCCAGCTAACGCATGTTTTGATTTTCTATACACATTGAAAAAAGGTCTGGCTAGACTCATGTGTACCACGAAGGGTTAAAAAGTGAATTTGAACTCTTGCTTCTCATTTAGTTTATATTTTTGGTTAAATATGGTCATAAGATTTCTTAAGTAAAAACCATATCGGGCATGATGTTGGTGCTTATCATTCATTAAGGTGTAATACGGGTAAGTAAATCAATCATAATAATTTTTTCTTTCTAATTCGGAATAAAATCAACTTTTTAATACTTGAATCAAGCGCATTTTGAGATTGATTTAATCTTAGTTTTACTTAAATCAATCTCATTTTCGGATTATTTCAAGTACGAAATCGGGATTAAATATGGATAACTTAAGTATTTGGCCATTAAAAATCCGTTCTTGAATCAATCTTTCTGTACTTGATTCAAGAAAATCCGTACTATTAATACCGCTTCGGATTGATATGAGTACGGATGGACTGATTTTTTTTGAGTGTAAAATTACAATTCTTTCTGTAAAAAATTTATTGATATGCTGGCAAAATACTAGATCGAGATATGTCAAAAAAACAAGTTTTAGTTTTCAAAGTCAGATATTTACTTAACTTTAAGAGATAAACTATGTGTGTATTAAAGTAATTTTTTGGTAGAACTTGATATTGTATTGATAGACCCTGCTTTAGGAACATATCGCGGCTCTCCAAAATTTAAACTCGAATACAATTCTTTTATTGCAACATATAGCTTTATAATAATCGGACAATATCCAGAATTATTTCCATTTTTCCAAAAGCCCCCACATAAATAAGTTCAAGTCGAATGTGCACAAGCACTACTACCTCTTTCCTCCTTCCCATATCCTTTTTTCCCCGTTCCAACCCAATGCAAGACATAAGAAGGGGTTATTCCCTTAGTGCTAGTCCCATCAAATAAAAAAAAAATCTAACGGGGTGCATTTGAGGTGAGTATTGAGGTGCAGATGGACCTCCTCGCTCACTTCTTTGTGAACAATCAAATGCCAACGTTCAAAATAAAATCAATATTTTTGATTATTTGTTCTGTGCTGGGTCTTTCCATTATAAATATCCCAATTTAATTGTTTTTTTTTTTAAAGTAACCAAAAACTTTATTCACTTACATATTTAATTAAATCATGCCGTTTATTTTGCGCCTCAATGTGCTCTACAACAAATATGTATTTTTGATTTATTTAAAATTAAAAAAAAATAACTTAAAAATTGTATATCTTTTTTCTTATTTGTGTTTTTTAAATTACAATATTTTGTTTGTCGTGCCTAATTCCCAATTTTTATTCTGGACTAAAACACTGAAATTTATTGTTCATGGGATAAGCTATTCCTATGCGCATTTCACTGATTGCTTAGGCTAGATCGTCAGGAAACTTCATCCAAAGATTTAAGAAAAACTTAAGATATTAAACCAAATAAAACTGTTTAGCGTATAAGAATTATAAGCAACAGTTCTACTTGTAACCATATCAAAGTTTAAACAAAAAACATCAACAATAAACAGTGAGTTTATTTATCTTCTCTTACATTCCCCACTACACTTGGTTGGAATTCTTCCAACATTAATTGTAGCTGTAAGTACTTAGGTTAAAAAAAAAAACAAAATTAACACAAAAACAACTTGCTTTATTGCTCTTGCGAAAAAGCATGTTGCCAGTTTATCATCAAAGTAACTTTTGGGAAATTTAGTGTTTTTATCAAGAATGAAAATTGGGAATTAAGCACAACAAACAAAACCTTGTAATTTAAAATTTTGCATTCCCAAAAGTTACTTTGATGATTTGTGTTTTTTTTTTATTTTTAGCCCTGATTTGCATCTGATCCTTATAATAAAATAAAACTCTGAAAATATAAAAAATCTTATTGACATTTCACAATAAATGGTTTTAACACTTTTATACATTTGGAATTTATTCGAGTTTTTCACATGTCGTAATGCTCAGTATTTACAAGTTTCTAGCAATAAAAAGAAGGGATTAAAATAGAAAGGTTTGTTTTTAGGTGGGATGGCTGCAGAACAGAGCAAGCTCCAAAATTCAGCACTGTTTCATAAAATATTCACCGTTTGTATAGGGCAAGTGGTAGTGATTTGCCGAAGGGATCTTCGTATGGAAACTGGGTGTCATTATTAAACCATTTTTAAAAAAAATTTAACCATAGACACTATGACACTGGACGTTATGGCATGCCACCTACCAAACTTACTTACTCAGTTATCGATTCGCGTAACTTATAAACGTTTTACGGCGCACATAATCGTTTATCTTAACGTTCTTGTAAATATAAAACAATTGCCTCATATGGAGTGTGGCCAATCCAAAAAAGATCCTACAGGCTCCATTATATCCATAAAAAGAACCGCTTGGTAAGGTAAACACGCTGGTGGCATCGTCGGAAAGCGTTTCATCAGGCACTGCCACAGTGCCCGAAATAATTTTTAAATGTTCCAATAAAAAACATTTTTTTGATTAAAATTAATTTTTTTGTGTTATTTTTAAAAATTCAAGTTCTAACGGGTTTAAAACAAACACCGTTTAAAATTAACAAACTTGGTATTTAAATAATAAAGTGGTCAATTTGTTGAAAAAGAAAACTAAGAACAATGTTTTAACAAACAAAACACTCGAAAATATCAATTAGTTTAATATTAGTAAAATCTTTATGGCACTTGTTAATGAGTTTTGGTGTTGCAAATTCGTTGAGTGTAATTTGGTGACACCAATTGGCCTTAAGCCAAATTAAACTACAAAACTACTACATACAACACAAGGCGATTTAAAGGAATGAAAGGAAATCTAAATAAAACAAATCCAATAAACATACATTTGTCTCCATCCATGTGTTTGTGTTCATGTAAACTGCAATTTTGTAAATATGGTGCAAGTTGTCAAAATAATAAAATATACTGTTGCTGCCACACTGCGAGTTGTTCGTTCGTCTAAACGTATTTCTATTTTGATTTGTGTTTGTATGTCATTGAATGTTGTTGATGAATTTCATGGTTTTGCCGGTGTTTTTGTGTTTGTTGTCCTTATATGATTTGTTGTAACAACTTGCAACTTCCTCATATGTCATACACACACATGGGTGTATTCATGTGCTGTATCAGTTGTTTTTAGCTTAAGTACATTGACACATGTGTCTTGTAATATATAAGCAACAACGGCAACAATAACAGCAAAAAAATTTGTTCAAAAACCTGATAAGCAGTATAATAAAATAATATTCGAACATGCGTATTAAGAAATATCTGTGCCAATATGGAAAATTAGCTTAAGGCGAATATTGAAATTTCGAGATATCTTCAGTTTTGTTGAAGTTATAATATCGTATAAGTACCAACTAAAAGTAAATGTTAGAAAAAATTTAAAATTTAAAAGATTTTACACCATTTTTACTTATGATAACAGAATTTTGTCTTATATCGACTTTAGTTTCCCCTCCATATGACCACAGGCTTAAAAGAGAAGTTTTTCTGGATATAAAATCTTTTGTAAAGTTTAGAATTTTAAGCTTTTATTGTAGATCTTTGGCTTAAATTAATTGTAAATTTTAAAAGTAAAGCAATTGAAAATGTTTATTTACTGTTTTAAAACGGCAAAGATTTCTAAAGAGATAGTGTGGTTCCTATCAAAACATGTCAATCCAACCTCTCCGTGAACGTGAGTTCAATTCCCCGGTCAGTCAAGAATGAAAAATTATCAATAAATTTTAGTTAATTATATTAACACCACAATAGTGAAGAGGGATTTATGCATTTGTGATGATGTGTGAAACACCTTAAAATATTGGTCCTCGACGCACCTTTAAGTATATCGATCGACTCAGAATCATTTAATGATTCGAACTAACGATGTCCGTCCGGCTGGCTGGCTGGCTATCCACGTAACCTTGTGCGCAAAGTACAGTTCGCAATTTAGGAGATAATTTAATAAAAATTTGAGTCGTAGGTTCTTATTGGCACAATTACCAAGCCAAGAACGGGACATTTCTGCCTCTCAGAAACTATCAAACCGATTTTAATGAAATTTAAATCATATAAATAGAAACTGGGAATTATTTCCTTCCGAAGGTTACTTTATATTATATTCAACATTTTTATTTTTCGAATTTATTCTATGAGCTAAATTTCAGTTATGTGTTTTATAAAGCTTTTTTTTTTTTTTTTTTTTGTAATAGTCCTATTCCTTAAATTTTTCAGAAATGACTTTATTCACTACCAGACTATTATATAATAGACTATTATTCACTACCAGACTATTATATAATAGTCTATTATATAATAGTCTGGTAGTGAATAAAGTCATTTCTGAAATTTTAAGGAATAGGACTATTTAAATCATATATTTAAACATATTTATATGGCCAG
Source organism: Pollenia labialis (assembly GCA_949318255.1). NCBI lineage: Eukaryota > Metazoa > Arthropoda > Insecta > Diptera > Polleniidae > Pollenia > Pollenia labialis. The sequence goes on from OX439142.1 coordinate 49,833,812, forward strand.
ATAAACTATGCAGTTTTTCAAAAATAGGACCACAGGGTAGGGGGAAATTTCCGATTTCAAATCCGTCTGGCTGGCTGTCAATGTAACCTTGTGCGCAAAGTACAGGTCGCAATTTTGGAGATAATTTGTTAAAATGTTGGTCATATGTCCTTATTGCCACAAGAACCAAGCCTATTAAAAATAGGCCGAATAGTAGGATCACGAAGGGGACATTTCTGCCTCTCAGAAACTATCAAACCGATTTTATTGAAATTTAAATCATAGATAGGAACATTTTTATATGGCCAGATAAACTATGCAGTTTTTCAAAAAAAGGACCACAGGGGGAGGTAGGGGGAAATTTCCGATTTTAATAAAGTCTATAAACATAGATAAACCCATATTGATATGGACACATAAGCATGATGTGTTTTTAAATACTGTGGTGTAGGGTATCATTTGGTTGGGCTTGACTGACTATAATTTCTAATTGGTTTCATGTTGTAAAATTTCTTTTTTCATAAAAAGAGTTTAATGAAAATTAAATTTCATGAACTTTGGCCTGATTAAAATATGAAAATTTTAATTAAAATATTTTTTACAAATTCAAATAAATCGTATCTCGCCAAACTTGTCGTTGCCATCAACATTTTTTTCGCATTCATCGAAAACAATTTATTATAGTACCACCATTTATTGTTAATTTTAAATTTTTCTTTAAGCCAAAATGTATCTTAAATTAGGCTGCCGCGTAAGACTAGTTGGTAGTGTGCTAATCTTGCGTTAAAGCGGGCTGAAGTTCTTAGTTAATTTTGCTCGCTTAATTAAGTTTGAATATAATTTGTAATTGTTTTTGTAACTCTTGATAAATAATATTATCTTAAATTTCCAAATTATTGAAAAAAATGCATAGCAAATTATCTAACATGCAAGATCTTTTCGTTTATTAAAAAATTACTTCGAATTAATTTTTTATTTAACTTAAATTGATCGCAAATTATTAACTTGCAGTAATTTTTAAGTAAATTTTTGCATTTATTTAAAACTTTTCTCACAGATTCTATAATTTTGTTAAAAATGCTCGTTAATTTTTTTCTATTTTTAATTTATTTTACATAATCTTTTCTTTAATCGAAAATTGTTTGTTTAGTTTTAATTAATCAATAATTGATGGAAAAATTTAAATTTATCGTAAATTTTTAATTACCTCTTTATCGTATATTTTCTAATTGTTGGCTTTATCCAAGATTTACTCAAAAAGGTCGATAGCATAGTAAACTTAAAATATTTTCTAATTTTTCAAAAAGTGTTCTGTGTAATTAATAATAAAAAAATTGTCAGCGTATCAAGCAAGGCGAATTCATTACAGGTAATCTAGGAACTACAACAATTACAAAAACCACAAGCAATTTGTTTTTGTAAAATCATTGTACAATGTCAAAAATAGAAACAAAAAAAGACAGGATCAAAGATAATAAACAAAATTTTGACATCCATTTGTAACGTGGAAATATCATATCCGAATATACTATTTCCACATTCATAACTATTTTAGTTTATTTACCTACTAATAATTAGAATTGTGGTTATTTTGTTGAACTATTTATGGTTTTTAATCCAAATTTTTAATATTTTTAATCGGGCTTAAGTTCATCAAATTTAATTTTCATTAAATTATTTTTATGAAGAAAGGAATTTTACAACATGAAAATTAATTAAAATTGTTATTGATAATCATTCATTCTTGACTGACCTTAGATTCGAACCCAGGCGGCTGGTTACCATGACATGTTTCGATCGCAACCACTCGATCTCCTCAGATGGATTTGCCGTCTTACACTCGCAGCCAACGACGACTGCTGACGTCAATAGTCATATATCAATCCTTAAACCAAATTGTATTTTTAACCTTTGGTAGATCGAAATTTGCTTTTTTTGAATGATTATCCATTTTTAATTGATTTTACATGTTTTTCCTAACTTCTGTTTTTTCCGTTTTTTTTTTTTTTTTTTTTTTTTTTTTGTAAAATTCTTTTCTTCATAAAAATAATTTAATGAAAATTAAATTTGATGAACTTAAGCCTGATTAAAAAATATTAAAAATTTGGATTAAAATCCATAAATAGTTCAACAAAATAACCACAATTCTAAAAAAATTAATTTTTACAAAAACCTTGGATAATGTAAGTCACTTATTCGTTATTTTATAATTAATTCTTCACTTGGAGTCCATTCTTCCAGCTCCGATTCGAGCAAATTGAGAGAGGAAAGCATGGACTCACAAGTTTCTATTTTAGAGTCATATTGTTCAAGGACACTTGTAAATAGTCCTTAGGCATTATGACACTGGACGTTATGACATGCTACCTATTTTTATATTTATTTTCACAAAACTTATTTTAAAAAAGGTTCAAAAAGTGTCATACATTTTGTTAAAATGATACAAAGGGATAAATGAAAAAAGTTTTCCAAAAAGTGTCATTGACATGAAAAAGGGTCAAAAGTGATGCTTTAGTGTCACAACGGCAACGCTGGTTGAACCATTTTTGCAAAATACCTTACCCCTGGGTTTGGTGTAGAATAAATACTCACAGTGACTTCGGTCATCTGTTCCGACAGTAACTTCGGTTATCTGTTCCTACAGCGATCCAATTCGCCTGTTCCTACAGTGACTTTGGTCATATGTTGCGACTGAAACTTCGGATATCTGTTCCCACAGTGATTCAGTTCATCTGTTCTTACAGGTATTAGTTCATCTGTTCTTACAGGTATTGGTTCATCTGTTCCTACAGTGATTCAGTTCATCTTTTCTTAAAGTGATTCAGTTCATCTGTTCTTTCAGTGGTTTTGGTCATCTGTTCCGACAGTAACTTCGGATATCTGTTCTACAGTGACTTCGGTCATCTGTTCCAACTGTAACTTCGGTTATCTGTTCCTACAGTGATTCAGTTCATCTGTTCCTACAGTGAATTGGTCATCTCTTCCATTAGAGTGGAACATTTTCTGTACTATCGAAGAAACTAGTCTTAAGAAATATTGTACATATTTAAATAATTCCTGCATATCCCGAAGCTGACCAGTCCGAACAAGCAACAACGTATTTGAGTTCCCGAAGCCGATCCATCGCCGAACCGATCCGTCATCATTTCTGAATTTCCGAAGATAATCAAGCCATTTTGCAAGTGGCGACTTCCGAAGTTAACTACAGCCGAACATCCAACCTTCGGACCAGTTGAACTCGTGTACTTACCGAATGCTCGTATGGGTTACCCGAACATATATTATCGTATCTATCTTATCGTACTAACTTTGTATTAATATTAAAAATAAAATAAAGAATATCAATATTATTAACCCCCAGAAAGAGTGAACGCAAATTCTTATCACTTTAGGTTCGTGGATCCGTAAGTATACCTTGGACACGCCTAGAGAAAACCACGTTACACATTTATAATAGAGTTTGCTAAAAACCGTAAAAATGTGAAACCGGTTTTGGAAATATCCAAGTAAAACTACTTAAATATATATTATTTAAGAATTTTTTTTTGTTTTAATTTGGTACTTTTATTAAAAAAGAAACATTTATTCTTCTTTGTACTTATTTTAAATTTAAAGAATTTTGAAATGCCTTGCCATTGTTCCAGGCTGTTTTTTTTATATGAAGGGCAAGTATTATGTATAATTTGCAATTTCTTATAGCATAAATATAAATTTAAAATAAATGCTAAATCCGAGGTTTTTTGGTCGGTTTCGGTGTTTAAGCATTAAAACCGTGTTTTCAATTTTGGTTAAAACAGAACAGACATCCTTAATTGACAATTGATAAAGCTAAAAAAAAGTTATCAGCTGGGCTTTTAAGATCACCTATAATGAATTCGCCTTGGTATCAAATAAAGGGTGGTTAAATAAAAAGGGACGATGTTAATTTTGAATAAAATGCAAACTATTTAGGAAATTATAGTCAATCCTCTTTATTATAACAATGTTGGTATGTTTTAATAATGAATGGAATAAAATATCGTGCAAATGGCCTCGGCGGCACACATCCATCCGATGGTCCGAATTTTCGATGACGCTGAGACACAATTGAGGTTCTATGCCGTTAATGTGCCGAACTGTCTCCTCCTTTAGCTCTTGAAATGTTGCTGGCTTTTCGACGCACACCCATAAGAAAGTAGTCCAACGTCGTCAAATTACATTATCTTGGCGGCCAATTGACATCGCCACCACGTGAGGCAACACGGCCATTGAATTTGTAGCGCAAAATAGCCATTGTTTAGTTAGCAGTGTGGCAAGTGGCACCGTCCTGTTGAATTAATATATCGTCCACATCCATATCTTCCAATTAGAGCCATAAATAGTTCATTATCATCTCACTATAGCGAACACCATTCACAGTAACTGCCTGGCCGGCCTCATTTTGGAAAAATGGGATGATGCCGCCTAAAAAATAAATATTTACCCAACACCAAAATATTTCTTAATTCTAATCAATGAATTAACAAATTAAATTAGATCTTACCTGACTATTTTCCATTTTTTAGACGCAAATGACAAATAAATTTTAATTTGTTTGTTTACCAAACATAAGAGTCCTGAGCTGATATAATTTGACGCCGCAAGTATTTTGTTGCAAAAATTGCTAGCCGCAAGTTAAATTCGGATATTAGCCGGATAAAACTATACCATCAACGAATACGGCTACAAAAACTAATGCGGCTCGGCTCAGCCGCTCAGCGCAGGTCTCTTCTGATTAATTACGACAGCACAATAAATATAGCAAGCAAAGTTCTATTAATTTAAGACATGTTTTGTTTACAAAGCAACAACACTATTATGACAATATAACATGATAGCACACCCCAAATGATTTATGAGATAAAATTCTTCCTAAAAATTGTTTGACTATATTTACTTTATTTTAAACTCATCTCATCATTATTATTTAAAATAATTAAATTTTTTTACTCTCCGGAACAATAAATTAAGAACATTTACCAGAGGCATTTCTAAAACAAATTGCCTCGCTTTTTGATGCATTTATAGTTATTCCCCAAAAATCATAAAAATCTTTAAATTTATGCAAATGTCGAGATACAGTTTGAAGGGCTTGTGTAGGAGATTCGTGGTGAGCATTTAAAAAGAATCATCCGCATACAAAATACCAATTGAGTTTAAAAACTTATGGGGAAAATCGCTATTAGAAATTATATATAAATGAGGTGCCAGAATGGAACCTTGAGGTACTCCACAAGAAACATGTACAAAGTCAGATAAAGATCGGTTTAAGTGAACATATAAACGCTTATTATTGAAAAATCTTTTGAATAGTTATAATATGTGAACATCAATTCCTAAATTTTTCATTTTAAATAGTATTCCACAGCAGTGTTGCCAATTTAGCCATTTAGTGGCTAGATTTAGCCATTTTTCACCCTGTTTAGCCATTAAAAAATGCGTTAAGCCATTAACCATTTTTTAATTTTTTTTAGCCATAACGTTATATATAACTATAGTTAGCAAACAATTATAAAACGATTTATAAGATGTAAAGATTTTGTTTGGTTGTATTTTCGCCGCCGTCGTTGAAAAATGTTCAATTTTAGCAAATTTTGGTCGCCGTTACTGGCGTTCTCAATGTCTGCAATAAGTTACAGACACAGTTTTTTCTCACTTTTCGAGAAACGATGGAATATTTTGTTAAACATCTTTTCGATGCGCGAAGTTCTCACTAAAGTTACAGAACATGGGAACAGATTACGTTGAACATTGTTAGTATTTGCTTCGACAGTTAGATTTTCCAAAATTGCAAATCTAGTTTGACTACAACTAGGTCTTATATCTACAGAACTTTAATTAGATAAATCTAATTTTTAAATCTCCCTTTGAATTAAGTTTGTATTTTTTTTTTGTTCAATAATTTCAAAATCGATATTATCACCTAAAGAATTCGCCAATTCAAAATTTTCATCTTGAGACATTTAATTGGAATGGACATCATCAATACAATTAGAATCTTAACTAAGAATGTTAAAATTTATACAAACATCAGAAAGAAATTCTCCAATATTTATATTGTCCAATTGTTGAATTGAGCCAGAACTTTTGGAAGTACAATTTTGGAAATTGTTCTTAGAAGATGATGTAGGAGCATTATTCAACCCAAGATATTAATTTTGTTTTTGTGAAGGTTCATTATTTTGATTACTGAAACAACATAATTTCCTTACTATATGAAGCAAGTTTATCCATTTGCAGGGACTTAATAATTAAAAATAGCTTTTTTTTTTATCTTTTTTATGGTTATAAATAAAATGTCAATCTGGCCAAAGTTTTTGTACCTAGAGGACCGTTACGCACAAAAAAAAGAGAAAAAATAATAAAAATCACGATAAAAGTTTAATTTTGTTTCATAGTGTAATTTAAACAAACATTCTTAAACCAGCTAAAGAAACAATTGGGGGATTCACAAGGTGTGCTATCAAGTCATATCGACATAATGTCCTAAATAAGTTTTTACAATTGTTTAAAATAAATGTTGTTGTGTTTGAAAAAAAAAAAATGTAATGCTGTGTTCATTGATACATCATAACTGTACGGTAGAAATCTAAATTATAAGCGATAGCCCAAAGAAGTCATATACATATATCTTGTAATTATTTTAAAACATATGACTTAACAACGTTATGACTATCTTCTGAATACCCCAAATAACTGTTATTATTTATTTATTTATTATTTTTCATATGTATAAAGAAATTGTTATTAATTCATACCAATAAGTACTGCAGATAGGTTATTTGGGGTCAGATTTTTACATTTCCAAATAACATAAGTGACATTACATAAGCTGTGTTTAGAAAAACAAAATTTTCTCAATCGATATATGTAGGTATATTTCTGGCTTCATTTTGTTCCCTCTCCTGTAAACTTTTGAAAACTGCAGATAGGTTATTTCGTCTTTAAGTGGACGATATGTATATGTATATATATGTATACATACATACATACATACATACATACATAATATGTATGTACATATACTAATATTATAATATTATGAATATTACAATTAGAGCAAAACACGTCCGCCTTCTATGAAAATAAAATTTTAATTTAAAATTTTAAATTAATTTGTAAAAATTTTTATTTAAAAAGGGTCTGTAAGCATTTTCTTAAAATTTTTTTCGCCAACTGTATTCAATGTACGACAGGTTGCGCGGATGACATTTTGACGATTTTGTCTTGATAATGTTTGCCACTGACTTTGCCGCTAATACAATTTACATGTGTGTAAATTATGTTCGTCTGTTTGATGATGTTGAAAGCGTACTTTTGATATGATGCAATATAATTTTTTTCACGTTTCATTTTTTGCTTGAAGTTGTGTTTCTATTTTTTCGTCAATCGAAATCGTGGATAAATTTTTTTAGTCTGAAATTAAAAATAGTTTTGTTTACGTAAAAATTTAATATTTTTTGTCTTAAACTTGTCATCTGTGTGTGACAAAAAAAAAACATATTGCAAAATTATAAACAAAAAATTAAACTGTTTTCAGTATTTGTTGTACAAATACCATGCAACATCAAGTAATGAAGTCTGTGTGTGGCACATTTAGTCATGTTTCATCTAACACGACGATGATGATGATTTAGCAAATAAATTTTCTGTTTGTTTTGTTTCGACTGCTGGTGCATTTTAAGATATGACAATACGAAATGCAATAAAATGAATGAAATATATATTCGTAAATACAGCAATATTAACACAAAATTTTAATTAAATATTATTTGGTAGCATTTATTGAAAGCTGTTGTAACTATAAGAATCGCACTAGAAGTTAATTGTCGATGGTTTTTTATCCCTGTAAATAATAGGAGTAGTCCAAACAGGCGTGTAAAATGTAGCAAACAAGGGACTAGGACTAGTCCAAAAGTAACCCAAACGTTTTGAAAAAACATGGTATATTTAACATTACGATGTCCCAGGGCAGGATCATATAACCCAGCTTGGGTTACAAAGGAGTAGTCTTAAAACTACTTCATGATATACTTAATAGGATTAGTTTTAAAGTCGCTTAAAAACAAAAACATGTCGTTAAAAAAGGAAGACATGACGTCTCACTACAAACACTTTTTAATAATGACATTACATTGGACCAGTACATGGAGTAGACCATTTGATCAAAATGGATCAGGTAGTCTAATATTATCTGCAGGAATGCTTTAGCTTTTTAATGTTATACATATGTTTATACATAATCAGTTTAAGTATTTTATGCTATTTGCATGAAAAATGTGCTGTTGCATATTTCTCAAGTCCATCTTTGCATAAATTTGCATATAACGCAGGTTGGCAGCAATTTTTTAACAAAAGAATTGCATTTAAGTCAATCTGTTGCAATTAAAAAATAAAAAATTTATCGTTTCTTTTCATTCATAAGAAATTAGATCAGGTAAACTTTTTGTTTTTAGAGAACAAAACTTCGCCTGGGAAATTATATTGAAAAAAAAAAATTATCGATATTTACTGTTGTTTTTAATATTGCCCCCTACAACGTCTCGTTGGTCAGTTTTTTAAAATATGTATAGCAAATGTGTCCATATAAATAGGGATCTATTTCAGTTATATCCCAGTAAAAACTTCGCTTTCGTTTTCAAAATGAATAGCTTCTTTCACTCATTATTAAGTAGCTTTCTTCTATTACTACTTCTATAGACAAATAATGTCTTACTTTTGAATGCGTTAATTTTGGGACTCCCTTGTAAAATTCATTGGTTCTTTCAGTAGAATTGTAAGTAGTGCTTTTATGTTTTTCTGATTACTCAACACATTATTTGGTAGGCGAAGTTTTTATTGGGATCTGTTCGTTTTGAAGCGGCAGAAAGTGCCACACACCTCCCTCCTAATATTGCAAAATATATCGCCTAAAACTATCTCCACAAAATTTTCTATCTAATGCAACCGGTTTAAAGCACATCACATCACCCACCCAGACCCGCTGCTGCCCCCCAGACTTTTTCCTTTTTCTAATTGCTGTTTTGGTTCGACTTTTTTTTGTAAGTGTATTGATATTTTCAATAGCTGATTTAATATTCCTTAATACACATCTTTTACATAAGAAAAGATCTAAGATTGCCAAGATTATCTATCCAAATATTAACAAGTTTTTACAAGTGGTAATAAGCTTTTCTATTCGTTTTGATAGTTGCGAAAGAAGTTTCTTAGCTACGATTTTTAATATTGAAAATGAAATTGTCAAATTAAAAATGCACCTGTAAATTTAAAACTTATGTGTTATGATTAAAGAACAATTCATTAATGATGTTTTTTTTTGCTACAAAAAATGGTGCATTTTATTAAAAAAAAAGGATATTTGGTGTTCGTTTCTTGAAAATTTTTGCTCTCTAAAAGGGTGACGGCATAAGGCGGCATTGCACTTTATGCCCCGTATAAATCGACAGTGTTGATAGTGCTATGTAAACCAGTATAACATCTATTTTTATGGGGCTAAAAAAGCAACAAAGCTTTGCGAAAATTACAAAAATTAGGAAAGTTTTCTAAAGAACGAAAATTTGCGAAAGTTTTTAGTATTTTTAACAAGCCATAAAATCTATTAAAAGTCCCTAAAACTATAAGGAATTGTAAAAACTCGGCAAAAATGGATAATTTAGGGGAAATCCACAAAAACTTGCCAACAGCGACATGATAAAAATGAAAAAAATCGCTTCTATCGCGAACATGGCAAAATTTCGCGAAAATTTGCATAATTGGAAACGAACCCTAAATTTTATTTAAAATAGCTAAATCAGTAAAAAACCAAATGTCCGAAAATAGCATGAATAGAGTAAATTGAGGAACATATTTTTGTCAGGGCATTCTACTTTTTCATAACTTGTGTTTTGTTCTCGTCAAATAAAAAATTGCATTATTAGTGCCGGCTCACACACGTCAGGTTCTCTCAAGGGAAAAGAGAATGCCATTTTTCCCCTCCCTCCTAAAAACTGAAGGCTTGACGTGTGCGAACCGACACTTAAAGGCTTAGCAAGATATTTTATACATGTACCTTTTAACAAGGTGGCATTTTTTTTGTAGAAAAGAAAACATAATTTATTTATTTTACCAGCATCATGAACAAACATTATTTAGCTTGCATAAAAAGTGCATTATTTAAATTTCGCAAATTTTGTTTTTATGAAATAATTTTTTGTTTTTTTATTTGTTTTGTGTATGTCTCCAGTTTCAAACAATGCATGTATAAGAATTTTTATAATAAAATTTATTTATTTATGCACAAAACAATAGAGGAGTTCAGTGTTAGATGAAGAAGGTCTTGCAAAATATCGTAGCTTTTCTGTTAAATCCAACAACAAAATACACGGAGTTTCTGTTAGAATTGATCAAAGAGCTATGATATTTTCCATTTGCTCTTTCGCAAGATCACCTGCACCATACAATGAACTCCGCTAAATTTAAGTACCCAATTTACATAATTGAGTGAAAGCTCAAAGTTTTCACTTTCGCATTAAACTTGACATTTCGAACATCCAATGTTAAGGGTATAACATATTTTGTAAAAAACATAGAAAAAATCACGATTTAAGTAATTACACAGTTTAAATTGTGTGTATTCATTCTTAAAGAAAAAAAAAATCATAAATATAAGAAGAAGAGTTTTTGAATTGAGAATATTACGTAAGGCGTAATTCGCCTTCGTAATTCAAAGAGCGAACAGCATAATTATTTAATGCAATGTTTATGTGGCTAAACCGTAAAATAAAGGGTTGCCCAACCAAAACGCACATTGTTAATTGTAAAGTTTTTAGAGAATTATCTAAATATTTTTATTATTATAGAAAGATCTGTGGCAAATATGTGTGAAGCAAAATATCGGCCAAATGCTCATTACTGCTTCGCACGGAGAAAATGTTTGCCAAAATTTGTTCAATTAAAAAATTAATTGATGTATTTTAATTTTTCAATTAATTTATTGTTTGCTGCAATTAATTTTTTTAATAAAAACACATAAATTTAAATGTTTGTGCATATGTTGTGTTTTTTTAACTTATGCAATTAATTTTTTAATTGACTTAATTTGTGTGGCATGACTCGAAAATACAAATCCGTTAATTGATATGATCAATTCTTTTGCAGGGGCAAAATTAGTAAAATATTTAATTGTCTGAACGAATTGTTTAATTAAAGTCAATTTTCTATTTTTTCTGTGCGGGGCATACCTCTATCCGATGGTTCATATTTTCAACGATTCTGAGACATAATTGAGGCTCAATTAACACATCCTTGAGGTCTTGAATAGTTTTTGGCTTATTGACGTACCCTTCTTCTTTTAAATATCCCCAAAGAAAGTAGTCCAACTGTGTTAAATCCCATGATCGTGCAGGCAATTAACATCGCCACGACGTGAGATGAAATGGCCATTTCTTGCACAAAAGAGCCACTGTTTCGTTGGCTGTGTGACAATCGGCAACATCTCGTTGGAACCAAATATCTTCCAGGTGCATATCCTCAATTTAAAGCCACAAAAGTCCGGTTTCTATCCCGAAATAGCAAACACGATTCACGGTAACTGCTTGGCCGACCTCCACCACGAGGAAGAACAGCACGATGACGTCGCCAGTTTATAAGCCGCACCAAACAGGTGTTTTCAATTTACTACAGACGCGGTTTGCTGAAATATGCGCACAATTCTTCCGATTATGGACACATTTTATCGATTATGCTGACCAAAAAATCACGAATAGCACGAAATGCATTTTGATTTGAACGCCAATTTTCGTAAAAGGATTCAATAATCTTAACGCGCTGCTAAATTTTGTACCTTTTCATGGTTGAATTTGCCAAACACTGAAGCAAAAAAATTGCAAATTAAGTTGTGACTCTTTATCACCATCGTGCATTATGGTTGGACCAGCCTTTATATGGAAACCACCCCGAATATTCTTGGTATCTTCTAGTTAACTTGGACGGTTCTATTTAATTTGAACTCTGGTTATCCGATGTCTGTATCCTATTTATTATATTGAGACTTCCACAGAAAATCATTCTTTTTAATTCAGTTTGTACTTCTTCTTTAGCTTTCGATTCAGTTTTTTGTTGTTGTTCGATTGATGCGCAACTGAATGCGGTAACTTAATCGAAATTCTAGATATTCAAATTCACGAATACTAAAAATTGGTACTTGCAACATCACGAGTATTTTTAACGAAAAAGTAAAATGCTTTATGGAGTGTCACATGCTGAATCTTTCTAAAAAAACGACACACTTTTTTGTTTGATAAGTTATTCTTTAATCAAGTTTTTAATTAATTTTAAAAAATCGTTTTTAGCTAATTTAACATTTTTTTAAATAAAAAACAAAACTTAAAAAGAAGTGAAAGTTTTATAAAATGGACAAAAAAAACAACTTAATTTGTTACAAAACAGCACTGAAAATATCATCAGTTATTTGAAAAAAAAGTTACAGGCAAATTTAATTAATTTTTTTATGGTAAAATATACAAATAAGCAAAAAAATTATATGATTTTTTTAGCTAACAAATTTTTAAAGTGCATTCGTGTTTAAGTCATCCGAATACAAACTTTTGTACAAGTTTACTTTTTCTAACAAATACCTATCTATCAAAACTTTATTTAATTATTAATTTATCTTGACTATCATTTTACAATGACAAATATTATTATGCTTATGGCTTTTAGCAATGGTTGTTGAATTTAATTTTGTATTTTAATACTATTAAATATTTATAAACTAATCATGCATGCATAAATAAATAATTCAACAAGATAACTTAATACTGGAAAATATGTTGAGCTAAAAATAGAAACAGGTGACATTTTTTTAGCAAAAAGTTATGATCTTTACCCTACACATTAATAACGGATAATTTAGGTTCTGTTATAGATATGAATACGATGTTAATTGTGAGTCCCACCTTAACGTCAAGTTTTGTGCCCAACTTAATTTGTCATTTCTTCATTTGAGTGTTCAACAAATTCAACCATGGAGAGGTATATAAATGAGCAGCGCTTTAAGATTGTTGAAGCCTTCGAAAACTTTACAAAGAAAGTCATCATCGGCGACGAGGCACCCTTTACCTCAGTGGATTTGTTAACAAGCATAATTGCCGCATTTAGGTAAATGAGCATCCACGATTGATTGTTGAAAAGCCGATCCATCCACAAAGAGTGACTGTTTGGTGAGGTTTATGGGCTGGCGGCATATTCATTTAAGTGAGAAGTTTCCTGTATGTAAAGTGTTAGAACCAGAACTAGTCCCTACCACTTTAAAGCTGTCACGTGACAAGTTTGGTGTTAATTCCCTTTCCCAAGGTCGATAACGCATACAAAATCCAAATTCAAGAAAATAACTTTTATATGACTAACAATACCCTGTTGGAAATATCAATAGTGAAACTGTAACGATTTGCTATTGACTTTGTCCCCAGTAGTACTTATCAACTGCCCCGATCAATCAGTACAACAGAAAATGCATTGTGCTATAGACACTGAGCATGTACTTGTCATAGAAAATCCACTACTGATTTGAAAACTATTGTCTAGCTCGTTCTTGAGAGCCCAGCAAAAATTGTTCAAGATTTGGAAGCCATAAACACGTATACTGCATCCCAACCGCTTCATTTTTTGCTTCTAAAAATTACTGCCTTACTCTACTGCTGTAATATAAGGCATCCAATCCTACAAATGTTAAATGCGGTGCTAAATACTAGAAGTGAAGCGCTGCTTATTCGTTTTTTTAAGATTAAATTTCCTACTGCTTTATTGAAGCAGTGATATCATTTATTCTTTTGATAAAAAATAAAAAATTTTAACTTAATTTTACAAAAATCATACGTTATTATTATAAAACTATAATCCTTGAATTTAAAAAAAATATTTAATATTTATAAAAAAAAATTTAAGCACTGAAATAACAAGTTTTTCAATGCTTTGCGTTTTTGACTTACTTTATACACGTAAATCATGTCAGTTTTCATAGCATGAAATAAGCGATTTTCAGATCTCTACAGCAGAGCTTCTACGCGAGGAATTCCAAACAAAAATCATGTAATATTGGTGTAACATCGTTTATGTTTACGAAAACATTTCGACTCCTTTGGACCTAAAGCATGAAGCTCCTTGAATAAAATTTCATTAAAACAGAGGATATCTCGATACAACAATGCTACTTCTCTTAAACCAAACCAAGCAAATTGACTTTAATTTCATATGTCAAACAATTGAACAAAAATTGCAGTATAAATTTATAAAATAAATCTGCACGAGTTTGTTGTCTTTAGTAAAATATGTATTGATAATTTTATTAAGAAAAAAATAAACGTTTTTTTCCATATAATTTCTTATTGTTCTGTCAGTATTATTGTCTGTCTTTTAAGACAATGCAATTAAATTGATTATGAATTCATCTGAATAAATTACATTATGAAGTATTTAATACTTCTGTAGGTACAAGTATTAACGATTTTTTTTTTATTTACTTAAAACATATTTGAACTCATTTATCAGTTATAAAATAGTCTTCTATAGAATTGAGGAAAATAATATATTTTTAGTCTGTTACAGTGGGGTAATAAATTTCTTTTTGGAAAATAAATAATTCGACACTAGTCTAATAGTTTGGTTTTGTATGTATAAATTTAGATAGGAGATACTACTTTAATATTCGATCCAGACTATGGGTATAATGCCTTAAATTAAAGTGTAACTATAGGCAATTAAGAACATATTAAACAGAAAGGGTGCTTTTCGCCGTTCGAAAATGAGTGTGATTTTAAAAGAAGGAAGGATGGACAGACAGAGGTTTAATAAAGAATAAAATGAATATTAAAAAATTTTCAAATGGAATGACAAACTTAAGGTGTTTTCTTTTCGAAAAAAAGTGTATCATAAGTGTAACACTTGATTTGGCAACATTTTAAAATGCTTACCTGATTCAATGAAGTGTTGCATGTTTAACGTTTGCAAAAAACACAAGTTTCGGCATAAATCAATAAAGTACAATTAGTGATTAAAATGTGAAATTCTTTTAAAATGCTAATTTCTAAGTAGGAACATATACAAAAGCTTTTATATGAATTTATTTAGAAATAATAAAAAAACCATCTGCTAATCTTGTGCTGCACTCATAAAATAACTGTTGAACATGTCGGAATTTTTTTTTAAAGGGGAGATCATGAGAAAAGAATGCGTTACACTTTTAAATTCACACCTATTTTTCAGAAAAAAAACATTAAGAAATGTAAAAAGAATAAGAATAAAAATAATAAGAGAAAATAAATTACAGTGGACTCCCGATAATTCGTAATCGCAAGGGACCGGCAATTTCTTACGAATTATAGGGGGTTTCGATTAAGCGGGGTTTGGATTTAACGGGGTTAAAATAAAAGAAATTCGAATTAACGGGGGTTTTCAATTTATTTACTAAATCGATAAAAAAAAAACATTTTAAGATTTTAAGAAAATAAACACACACATAAGCAAAAACAAAAACAAAATAAACATTCATTCCATGTTTCTGTTGTTTTTATAACGAATTAAAAGTGGTAGTTAGCAAACAATTACGATATTAAACACAGTACAACATTTTTCAGGTGATTGATTCGGGATTCAATTCTGATAATTGGTTATGAAAGTAGACCCTGATTATTCGGACTAGTGGTTCTCGAGTTATGACAAACAAAAGAGCCTGAAACGTGACAAATTCGCCTATACGATACTTACTAACTTCAAATTAATTTTTAATTATTAATTGAGGTACCATGACCAAGCTAATGATGCAGAAGTTCTTCTTGTTTGGGTCTACTTTCATAAGCAATTATCAAAATTATGTCCCGAAATCATGTGTTGTACTGTGTAAGAGGTAAAGATGATTTTATTTGAAAAAATACGAATTAGCGAGGGGACAAAAATGTATGGAAATTTTAAAAACTAATGAGAATTTTTGAAGTGACCGACAGTTTATTACGAATTATCGGGAATTACGATTTTTTTGGGGTACGAATAATTAGGATTTGACTGTAGTAAACTATATTTCTGTGGTTTTCGCGTATGTCTTAAAACAAATTTTTCAGGAGAGCCGAAAAACCATTCTAGATCAAACTATGGACTACACTGATTAAAAAGTGGTAGGTAAATAGCGCAAAATAGAATGTAGATTTGAAGAAATCTAGGTCATTATACAACTAACAAATTTTCCGTCTATTTAACACACATTTTTTAGTAAAATTTTAAATTTTAGTCAAATAGTCAATATGAAGAAAATTTGTCAATATGAATAATATCAACCGTTACTATGCATGCCGCTAAACTGACGAAAATTAAGTTAAATTAAATAAAAAAATTCGTCAAAATAACGAATAATAATCCATAATACATAAAATATTTCTTCATTTCAACTACCCTTTTTTTTATTCAATTCAACAAAATATCGTTAATTTTCAAAGCGTTTCAAAACCCCAGTAGAAAAAAATTGAAAAGTATCCTATGTTTTATATAATACAATTTTGTTATCTTGAGTATCAAAATAATCAACTGCTATTTTACAAAATGCGAAACAAATCTTTCTGTTGAATAAAAACCAATTATCAAAAATTTGTTTTTGTTTTAAATGTATTTGTGCGAAAAAAGCGTTCTTTCGACATTGTAAAATGGGCAGTTAATGTATTAAACTAACTATGAAACTTAAGTAAAACTATTAACTATACAAAATTGTATTTAATAATAGACCTGTTTGTGTAAGGCGTTATCATAAAAGCCTAAGTTATTTTTGTATAGTAGACTAAATAACACGGTGTTACTTTAACCTATTACAAAAAACAAAATCAGGCATTTATGCCATACATTCATTTCTTTTTATAATTAAATAAATACAATAAAAAAATAGAAACTGGGAATTATTTCCTTTCATAGGTTACTTTATTATATTCAACATTTTTTATTTTTTTCGAATTTATTCTATGAGCTAAATTTCAGTTATGTATTTTATAAAGCTTTTTTGTAATAGTCCTATTCCTTTAATTTTTTAAGAATAAATTCGAAAAAAATAAAAAATGTTGAATACAATAAAAAATTTTAACTTGTCCTGTATTTCGGTTTGATTGGAAATCGTGAGATTTAAGAAATTTTATGTGGCTAATAGCAACGATTTTTTAAGTCTTTTTTTAATTTGATTTATTATTTAAAGAGTAAAATATTTTGTACCATTTTTTAATTCAAATCGACTTGATTTTACAACGACAACAAAGATAAGATTTTGAAAAATATAAAATACATTGTAATAATACGTTTAGAAATTAAATGAAATTCATCTGTTAATATATTTAATAAATATTTTTAATAAATTGTTTTTAATTTTGTATACAAAAAATATGCTATTGTGTTAATGACCAATAAACAATAAAAGTCAACTTAATTTATAAAATTTTTCAATTAAAGTGCAATTTAACATTTTGGAATTCCTTGCAACATGCTATTTAAGGTTCGATATTAGAGAACTTATTTGTGGACTTGTTTCAATTTTATAAAAATATTTTTTAATGAAAGACCAAACTAATATCGATTCTTTCGGATATTCTAAATTAAATGTAAAAAAATATTTTGAAGCATAGCATTAACTGCAGAATGCATTCTATATTGTATGCCCTCAAATTACACTATTATTTCTTCGGGCTCTAAAATAGAACCTGATACTAACAACGTTGTTTGGATTTGCGTTTTTGCTTCCTGCCTTTTCAACAACTATTCCTCGCAGGCTGCAACAGTGCTTCCATCAATAATAAACCTCTTTTGTGAGCCTCATATAGAGTATCTAGTGCATAATTTTTTCCATTTACTACGTGGACAATTTTTGACGAAGGCACTAAAATGGTATGTAGCAGGTAAAAGATTCCAATGCATGAACCATCTGAATAGACAAATATTATTGCATTATTTAATGGTAAAAAAATTAGTAAATGTTTAACAAATCTTACTTTCTGTTATATTATTAATTTTTTCCATGCTTAGCAATAAGAGTTTGCTGGTTTGGTCTTTGATGTGATCATGAAACTCCGAAATAATTTTAGTAGCGAACGGTTCAAACCCATAATGAAAACTTTCGTCATTTGGGTATAAATGCTTAAAGTCCATATCGATCTACAAAGTTGTAAATAAATATATATATTAAAATATTTATAAAAACAATCAAACTAATATTACATCGCACCAGTTGAAATCCTAATGGCTTTTTGTAAAGCACCCATTTACATAATATATCAGATGTACATTTAGCCTTCACCACTTCATTTAGTCTATAGTTTTTAGATGCAGCCCAATGCTTTTCAACTTCTGCCCAAGAACAGTTGTCGTTAAATATTGCTTCAATACTATCATCGATATCTTCTTCTGGAAGCTCTAATAAAAATTTTGTATATAAAAATCAATAACTATACAAACTGCATTTATACAGCTCTTACTTAGATTTAAATCTCGTTTTTACCGCTCGAGGATTATTTATTTGAATATGATCTTTTTTGGAGAGCACCATTGTTTTTTAGTTTTCGGACCAGGTTAAAGTACTTATAATAAAGTTTTCCTTGTGGCTTCTTACCAGGTTGCTTTAAGTAGTAATATCCCTATAAATATATTAATTTATTAATTTTTTTTACAAAAACACAAATTCATATTGTTACCAAAAAATCAGTTTGGAAGACTTGTACTACATCTTCTGCTATATTTTCAACCAAGTTCACAGTCATACGAATATCATTTTGTATCATGTAAGTTGTTATAAGCTCTACAATAAGTATTCGCATTCCTTCATTTAATTTTAAATTGTTTTTATAGTAATCCAAAACCAATCGGCCTTGAGATGATGAATTCAATATTTTTTTGACATCGACATCGGCATTTAATTTTTTTGTATCTTGATATAATAAATTAGTCTCTAAATTGGAACAAGTTGTTGAGAGATATTTACTTTTATCGGTCTGTTGCCAAGATATTAAGATATTAGTCTTAAAATACAAACTTAATATAAAACACTTTATAATCATACATATACTTATTTATCTATATTTTCTAAAAACCTCTTTGTATTTATGTTTATTGTTATTTATATTTAATTATAATTTTTTTATTTATTTGTATTTATTTTTATTTTTTTATATTAGTCTTTAAATACGCACTAAATTTGTACACCACACAATAGTAATTGATATTAACAGCAATCATTTAAGAGAAAATAAATGCTTTTGTTTAGCATATTTTTATCACAATGAATAAATTTCTTCAAATCTACACTATTTTAGTACATATGAATAAATTTATTCAAAACGAAGAATTTTTTTCAATAAGAATAACATAGCCCTGTTTATTTTAATAAAGTTTCTTCATTTTTACGTTATTTTCTTAAATATGAATAAATTTCTTCAAATTTAAGAACTTTATTCAATTCGAATTAAAAAATAATTGTAAAAGCTTAAGAATTTTCTTCAATTCAACATGCTATTAAGTAGTTTAAAATATATGTACATATACACATAAAGGTATGTATGTACAAATATATTACCAAAAAAAGCTCTTGTTCTTCATCTTCTTAACTTAACAAAATATTGTCACGTTAACAGACAAATTATTCAATTTAACATCCTTAAAGGTTGTTTACCCATTTACCCATTTAACAATATGTATGTATGTAAATATGACAAAATTTTTGGGTATATTTTAAGAAATTTTATTCAAACCAATATGTAAATCTAAATTTAATTTTATACTAAAAATTAATGTTTATTTAACTAAAAAGTATTCAATTGGAAGAATTTTTATATAGATTTGAATAAAAACCCTGCTGATTCAACTATTATTTTCTTTAATAAATTACGAACCATTTTATTCATTATTACCTACGAGATGTAATTAAAACTTTCTCATTGCGTTAAACAATCGAAAGAGCGTTTAAAATTAGACAATATGGCATCAACATGTCAAAATCGGAAAAATGGATATTCGCGGTTGCCCATGAAAACCACAGATTTAACCACTAGTAGTGGAGGGTATAAACAACTTAAAATGTTCATTAAAGCGTAGAAAAATTCAATTGAGGGCACATTTTTTGCGATTGCACTATTCGTAAAGAACTAAAGGCATTTGGCTCTATTAGGACAACGAGTAAATATCGACCTAAGGGCACAAAATTGTTTGTTGGGCAACAACTAACCGATTGAACCATTACAAACTCTAATCAAACGATTATAGTAGTAAACAAGATTTAAGGTCATTGGTATTATATAAAACTATAGCCAAATATAAATCTTTTTTACTAAGAACTACTTTATAAATAATTTAAGTTAAGTATTAATTTAGTTAAAAGGTATATAAGACATTTTCCATACAATTTGAAAGAAAAACCGGTTGCCGCCGTGAAAAAAATTAATAACAAATATTGATCATGCTTTAAAAATAAAGATAACAGATGACGAAAAAAGATGACAAGAAGAGGAGTTCGAAAAACTCAATAAACTCACACTTTTTCAAAACATTAAAAAAAAAGTGCGAGTGTATTGAGTTTTGCGAACTTGCACTTGCATGTGGAAACGTGTGGTAAAATATATGATTGTCCTTCAAAAAAGGAGTACGTATGGTCACGTTATATTATTAGTAGGTTTACCTTTGCTTTGTTTTAAAAAGGAATTATCTCTTATGTTTTTTTATTTTTCTAAAAATATATTTGAAAAAATTAAGGTTATTTTTTAAAGTAGGGTGTATTTTGCTTCTTCTGTCAAATATTTTCAATGTAACTTTTGGATTTTATGAAACTATATGGCGA
Organism: Pollenia labialis; assembly: GCA_949318255.1. Lineage (NCBI taxonomy): Eukaryota > Metazoa > Arthropoda > Insecta > Diptera > Polleniidae > Pollenia > Pollenia labialis. Next base: position 49,854,633 of record OX439142.1, read on the forward strand.
TAATAAATGTTCCTATAAGGAGCATAGGAACTTTACAAACACGTTTCGAAGTGATATAAAGTGACCAACAAATTTAATTGTCTATGATCATATTTAAGCACAATATTCTCTAAGTGTGATTTGCTATTTTTAACCTGTTTGACTAAGTAACGTCTGTACATGTGAATATACCTTATTAATAATTTTATATTTACTATTGGAATTTTAATTACCACAATCAGAGCTTTACAATAAAGCAGACGAACTTTTATGACGTATTTACCAAAAACTTTCATCAATATCCGCTATTTTATGCGTAAAATAAAGAAATTGATAAATTACACGGTGCTACAGTGTAAAAAAACTTGGAAAATTTATTGGTCTTGTTGAGTACATTAAAAATTGTGTCAAAAAATTTCAGAAACACCCTCAAATTCAGAAGTTATTTTAAAAAAACCGTTTTCAGTGATGTTCGTCAACTTATCGACCTGTAACTCAGTCAGTTCTTCTCCGATTTTAATTTTTTCAACGGGTTTGGAAAGAAAACTGATTACGCTTTAAAATTACGTGCATTACATTTGTAAATTATAAGTATTGTTTTTGTTAAGAATATCTACAAAAATAACGAAAATTATAAACTTTTTTGATTTGAGTAGCTTTTCATTGCTTATTTTAATATGAAAGCTTATAAAAATTTATATTAGCGTATTAAGAAAATTTAGTTCTTAACAAAACATGGTTTTAATTTTTCAAATCGGATAAAAATTGTATAAGTTATTCAACTTTTCATTAACATCTATTTTTAGTATTTTCTCCCTCCGCGCAAAACATATGAATAAAAACAAGTTAGAGTGCTATATTCAGCTGTGCCGAATTTTTAATACCCTCCACCGGCTGTTCGAATATTTCAGGAGGGATATCTATATCATATCTATACATGGGGGTTAATCATTACATTTTGTAATTAATTATATACTCAATTACACATGGCATGTAATTGTAATTGAAAAAAACTCAATTACAATTACATGTAATTGTAATTAAGCTGAAGCAAAAAATTCAATTACAAAAAAATGTAATTGTAATTGAGAAAATATCAATTACAAATTACATGTAATTGTAATTGAAATGTAGTGAGCAGGGGTAGGTCATTATTGGTAATGCAAAAAGCAATGAGCTGCTATTACTAAATTTTTCCTGGGATATTAAAAAAATATAAATTTAACTTGTTAACGTTTTAAAACAATCAGCCGAACATGAACCCTGTATAATATTATGTAGTTTAATTTTGAGGCCTAAGCAGATAAAAAAAAAATAACTTCAAATAATACAGCGAGTAAAACATAGTAAATTAATAATCGCTCAATGATCAAAAGCAATTAAATATTCTGCGAAAAAAAATAGTATTATTATCGAGATAATGAAGTTTTCGAATAAAAAGTAATAAAAGAGAATATTTTATTTCTCTTAATTATGAGTTGTTACTAACCAATAAAATGCATTTAATTGTATTTTTTGCTTTTTTCCGATCTCTACCTAAATACATCAGTAATTTTATTTAACTTAATTGTTCAGAAATGTAATTAATTACAAATTTGACCAATTATTTTCCTTCAATTACAATTACAAATTATATGTAATGGCAAATTGAAAATTTTCAATTACAATTACATGCAATTAGTAATTGATTTTTTTTCAATTACAATTACAAGTAATTGTAATTGAACTTTTAATATGACAATTAGAAGTAATTGCAATTTTTTGGTCCTTCATTTGAATTACAATTACTTGTAATTGTAATTGAAAAAAAATCAATTACTAATTACATGTAATTTAATTGTAATTGAAATGTAATTGAAATCCCCCAAGTCTGATCTATATGATGTCTAGTTATTATTAATTTATCTTTCAGACATCAGCATTAAAATTGGTTGGTTTGAGGTTTAGATCTATATTAAATTATTTAGCAATTTAAACTAGCTTAAGTAACAGTTTCAATTCAAATTTTGTTATGATAGCATTATTTTTATCGGTTTTAGGCGTACTAAACTATTTTCCGGGAGTAGTGTTTATATGGGGCCTAGGGTAAATTATGGACGGATCTTCACGAAATTTTACAGAGTGATTTCCAGTCGAATAAAACAAATTTTTGCAAAATCTTATCTCATTCCGTGCCTTGTTCCACCATTTATGTTATTTTTTATAACAAAGTTATCATTTTTTTTAGGTGATGGTTCCACATTTTGATTCATAGCTCTGGTCCTACTGCACCGATTTTGCTGAATTTCAATCGCAAACTGCTTAGGATAACTGCAAGTAATTTGGCACCAAGTTTGTTCATTTCTTTTGAGTTGTTCGAAAGTGAGCGTGTTTTCAACAGACGAACAGACGGACAGACAGACATATGTTTGCGGTTTATTCGCTGACAAAAAACATCGCTTTGATCTGAAGAAACATAAAGCCTTGGCAAATGCCTTCAATACAGTTTTTAACTGCTCATACGGTTCTAGCAAATGTTATGAACCCGAAAGTATTTGTACAAGCTGTTCCAGTATGCTTAAGAAAACTAAGTCCGGAAAGTTTATAAGCCAGCCATTACCGTTATATTTCCCAATGATTTGGCATCATCAAATATTCCATAAACCACAAGACTGTTATTTTTGCCAAACAAACATCACTGTTTATTAATATAAAAATCGTGATAGCATTAAGTATGCTTATGTGTTAACTGTTACTAAGCCAGTATTAAGTGCAATTAAATGTAATGAAACTTAACATAAACAAAGTGATGATGAATCTGGAATATTTACCAAAATCGGCTGAGCCACATTTTGTGACAAATGCATATTTTTGCGATCTTGTGCGTGATTTAAAACTTTAGTAACTTTTGTAAATATAAGCCGATTTTAACAAATGATATCTCGTTTTTTTTACACAAAATTATCTTTAAAATATAGTGCAAACAAAGATAGGTTTTCATAGAAAAAAATTAAAATAACTCTTGTTGAATTTGAAAAATTATGAAAAAAAAATAAAAAAATTAGAAACTTTTGATAAACACTCACCTAATTTCCTGGAATATATTTTTTATGAATACATTTCATAAAAGCTTACTTTTTTGCCTTTTCAAAACTGTTTTAAATTTTGAAATCGATCAAAAAATGTATGAGTTAGAGGTACTAAAGTGCTACGACCTACCCTAAAACAGTTTTTTGAAAATAACTCAAAATTTTGAGGGTGTTTCAAAATTTTTGAAAACGGTTTTTGTATGTCCTCACCTAGGCCTACAACCCCCACTAGGTCGGTTTTTAAGTTCTGACAAAAAGTGTTTTTTTGTAGCAGTGTGTTATTATTAAAATCTATTTTCTGAACAAAATTACTAGATCGATTACTAAAGTGTTAAATGGCAAAAAGTACACAACATTTTACCAAAATAAATTTATTTTGGATATGAATTTTAGGTTGAAATAAATAATACGAATTTTGTTCGTTTGAACAGGTGGTTTGGTAGAAAAACAGAAAAAAGCGAAATATGTATAATAAAACAAGTTAAAGTGCTTTATTCGGCTGTGCCGAATCTTTGATACCCTCCACCGTAATTTTGAATATTTCAGGAGTTATATCTAAATGATGTCTATTTATTATTAATTTATCTTTAAAATTGGTTGCGGTTGAGTCCAATATTAAATTATTGATAGATAATCAGAAAGTTTTTTGCTTGATTTTTTTTTTTAGCAATTTTAACTAGCTTGAGTAAAGTATGATGATTCGCAACAGTTTAAGCCGAACTTAAATGATTTTCAGAAGGGGTATTTATATTGGAGCCATGGTTAGTTATGAATCAATCATCCTAAAATTGTGCAAAGTGATTTCTGGTATTAAAAAATATAAATTTCAAGCGGTGAAATTAGTTTTAGCGTTTACAGTGAATTTCAGAAGACTGCTAAATATGGGATCAAAGGAAAATATTGGACCGTATATCACAAAATTGCATGAAATTTTTTTTGGCCATATGAAGCGTAGTTGGAAGAAATTTTGCCGCCATATCTATACCTGCAACGTTTTAGGCGTATTTAATTAATTAACCAGATTGTGCTTTACATAGGGCCTATAGTAAATTATGGACCGATCATCACGAATTTTATAATTTCTGGTCCCATAAAACTGTCAAGTATGAAATTGTGCTCTGACAGAATTATTTATTATGGGTTTGGGCGTACCAAACTGTTTTACGGGAGTAGGGTTTATGTGGGGCCTAGGTAAAACTATGGACCGATCTTCCAGTCGAATGAAACACATTTTTACAAAATATTATATCATTCCGTGCATTGTTCCACCATTTATGTTACAAAATTATCAATTTTTTAGGGTTGTGGATCCACATCTTGATTCATAGCTCTGATCCTACTGAACCGATTTGGCTGAATTTCAGTCCCAAACTGCTACAAGCAATTTGACACCAAGTTTGTTCAGTTTATTTCAGTTTTCCGAAAATCGGTGTGTTTTCAACAGACGGACAGACATGGCTAAAGCGACTTAGAATTACCCAAGAAGCCAGAATGTATACACTTAATGGGGTCTGAGATGACCCTAGAAGGAAGCGAACTGACACCAAAGTAGTCCCGTGATAGGTCATTGGTTTTAGAGACCGGTTCTAGTTCTAACACTTTATATGAATCTATTCTAGTCAGAGATCTATTCTCAATGAACGTGCTTAGTGTCAGACTAAAATGTTGGTATTATTTCAATAAAACAAGTCCTAGAATTAAATTCAAGAAGCAAATTTTAGAAAGTACCAAAAATGTTTCACAGCACCGTTGAAGACTGTAATGTAATTTATTACTTTTTCTACCTTTTTGTTCTTCATAAACCAGTTAAGGGATTTGTTCTTCTTTCATTGGTCATGGGTCTATTATTTTTGTACTTGTACTTTTTTGACAAGCGCCAGAACTGGTCTGTTGGATAATAACTAAGATTCTCACGGAATGACAAACTTAGTATACCCTCTTCACAACTAATTGTGGCAAAGGGTATCAAAATACACATTTACTTATCTTTATTATGGGAACTTGTTAACCCTGGAATGGCTAAAATATTTTTTAATTTTTTAATGGGGTAAACTTAGTCTGTGAGGCGACTTTAATTAAAACACAATATCTAATTTAAATAGCAAAAATAAAAAAACAAACACCACTTAATTCTTTAACTAGATTTAACATACAAAACCCCACTTTCTTAATCACATGTTTAAATGGGTGGTATGTAGTGCTCTAAATAGAAGGTTACTTTGGTTCGTATGTTTGGGTGGCTGCGTGAGAATGTCAGCAGCCAGATAACGTATTCTATTTGATTCAATGATGGTGTGTATCATGTTGAAATCAATGTCAGAGAGACAATTTCTGTCCCTAATGGTTCTTCGACCAAGCAGTATGAGTCTAAGATCTCCGAAAGTCGAGGAATGGCAGGGAAGATGTTCCATTGGCTTTTCTCGTCGTTTCAACTTCTACACTGGTAATTTTAAGGTAGCCCAAGTCAGATTTTTCTGGTTTCCCCAAAAATCAATCCATCCGTATTTAAATCAATCCGAAGCGGTATTAATAATGCGATGAGTACGGATTTTCTTGAATCAAGTACAGAAAGATTGATTCAAGAACGGATTGTTAATCGCAAAATACTTAAATCATACATACTCAATCCCGATTGCGTACTTGAAATAATCCGAAATTGAGATTGATTTAAGTTAAACAAAACAAGCGTAAGCCGGAGGGTTAAACACAACGAAAAGTTTAATCTTTTTTTTAATTGATTAAAGAATTTCATACCTATTTCAAGAAATTCCGGGATTAATTTTCGAATGCAATCCCATTTAGGATTGTATTGAGTACGTTTTAGCGTTATTTGTACTTGAATTTTTGAGTACGACTCGTACTTGAAGTAATCATACAAAACTTGATTTATCCCAAATGTTTTTCTTTCTGTGCAAACACAATTTTTAGCAATTAAAGCATTAATCAAAAATAAAATCAGTTGTAATTAAAAATGTATTCAAGTGAATTAAACGTTTAATCAAAAGAACAACTAAACGCTTAATCCAGTGTTTAATTGATACTATTAATTTGCAGCAGTAAACAAATTAATATCTTCAATAAAAAGTTTCATTCACTTGATTAAACGTTTAATTCACTTGATAAAAGTTTTAAATCAAACTGATTCAATTGTTGATTAACGCTGTAATTGGTGAAGATTTATTATTTTTCTGTGCATGTAGTCTCATCGAACTATCTCTGACTCTACGAGAGTGTGACCCCTATATCAAATGATAAACTGTTCCGATTAAAGGTAATGGCTGCATGCGCCAGTTATTCAGCCATATAGTTTCCATGTTTGCCGCTGTATCCAGTGACCAATTTAATTCGCCTCCAGAGACAATAAACACATACTACTATCGGTAAAAACGTGATTATCCCTGCTGGATATCTCAGCATACCGAATGAGCCTCGCGGCTATATAGATGACCATTATATCGGACTGAATGACATTGCAATAATCCGGCAGCCTTAAGGGAGTGTTCCATTAGTAAATTTTTTAATATTTTGAAATATAGGTCAGACATCGCATATCTATTTTTTAACCTTTTTTTGTACTTGGTACTTTTATTGGTAAACTTCGCCCTACACGCGATACACGTGGGTATATATCAGAAACAATAAGGTGCAAATCAATATAAGTTCGTACACAAGCTCTTACTATACTCAACTGAGGTGGCCCAAATGCATAGCAAAATAAAAAATGTCTTCGTATCACGGGCGATTTTTGCCATTGTAGGGTTAAATTAATCCCGAAGACAGATACTTGTACTGATGGATAAACATTATTTTCGTTACCTTGTTTTTTTTTTGTCTACAGACGAAAAAACATCGCAGTAAATTAATGTTTACAATTTAAAACAAAACAAAAAATAATAATAAAAAAAATAAAATAAATAACTTATTTTTTCTGTGCTTTGTGGCTGTTTTTTTATTTTACCAATATCATTAACCCCTAAAGGGTTTTGTCAATGTAGCAGACACAACCTGCAGCTAGATTGATGGCGTAAAAAGTTTTTTTTCGCTTTGTTTAAATTTTTTTTTCAAAACTTTCGTACAATTAAAAACTCATGTATATTTATTGCAGAAGATAAAAAAAAAGAAATACAAACATTCGTATATGAAATTGAATATTTGATTTGACAAATAAATAAAGATACATATGTGCATACACAAACAACATCATTAATATTGTATCTAAAGCAAATAAATAAAAAAATTATTCGAAAAAAATACTTGACACCTGTAATATTTTTGCAATTTAACGTTTTCACTGCAATGCAAAATTACAAAGGTGACTCGCAAAAAAGTCAATGTAATTTTATCTTTTTTCTGATTCCATGTGTGGCAGCAATTCAATATTGTTGTAACATTTTGTTTCACAGTTTTTGCCAATTGGAAATTGTTACCTTAAGCAATTATTTGAAACTTTGTTATTGTTTTGGAAAATCGTACATATTAAAATTTGTTTTGTCGAAATCGTTGAATAGAGAATATATTGTTTGTTGGAATTATTCAACAAGGACTTCGAGAACATAGAAAACGATGTTGTGTATGGTAAGGCACACAAGAAAACTGAATAAGATCTAAGAAACTCTATTTCATAAATTCTGTAAAATATAATCAAATTGTAGTTACGGGCAAAAACAACCATTTCTTAAAGCATTAGGTAAATCCTTTTCGGTGATTTTATAAAACTTCAATCAAAACACGCTATAGAATCTGATGTAACTCATCTCTCTCGCTAGCTTAAGGTCCAAATAAACCACACAAACGAATTTTCAAGCATGTCAAAATTTTACGTTTGTACAAATGTTTTGTGTTGTTAACCTAACCTATGGTAGACATGTCGGATATTTGTCAAAATTTTTGTGGAGTCTAGTGCTATATGAATTCATTTCAGTGAAAAGTTTGCAGAGTTGATAAGTAGATGCACAGGGTGGCCCAAAAATACCGAAGGGATTTGAATTGCTTATAACTTTTTAATTATAATTTTTTTTCTTTTCTTTTCAGTATTTTGTAAAGAAGACTTGGGGAATTTAAAATGGAGCAGTACTCAATTGAACAACGTGCCCAAATTGTTGAGCTTCATTTTTCAAATCAACGATCCATTGTTTTGACTCAGCGTGATTGTGACTCAGTGATTTTAATTGGCCAATGGATTAAACCGACCCAGACTGTTTTCTTTGGGGTTATTTGAAAGGAAAGGTCTACATTAATAAGCATTGAACCATCTAGCAATTAAAAAGCCATATACGCAACAAAATAAACCACATAACACCTGAAGTTTTGCGAAAGGTAATGGAAAATGTGTCGAAAAGAGCACGAATATGCGAAGCAGAGAATGGCCACCACTTGCGAGATATTATTTTTCATAACTAAACTAAAAATATTCCCCATTTATATACTGTATCCAAAAAAAAAATTAATAATTATTTTTTAAATAAAAAGTTACAACGAATTCAAAAACAAATAAAACATACAAATTTCTTGGAAAACACTGTTTCTGTTTCTATTTGCAAATAAACAACACAAGCATACTTCGTAAAAATATTTTTTTTGGTTTTTTTTGTATTTTTTTTTTGTTTTCAATGAATTTACACGTTTAAAACGAAGCAGAAATATAAAAGAAATGAAAAAATTATTAATTTTTTTTTTTGAATCTACATATATTAAAATGAAAAATGTTTGTATGTTTGTTTGTTTGTTTGTTTGTTTGTTTGTTTGTTTGTTTGTTTGTTTGTTTGTTTGTTTGTTTGTTTGTTTGTTTGTTTGTTTGTTTGTTTGTTTGTTTGTTTGTTTGTATGTTGGCTTATAGACTCCTAAACTACTGAGCCGATTTTCCTGAAATTTTTACAGTAGCATTACGTGAGCCCTAAAAATAAAATAGGCTACTTTTTTTCGATAGGGGCAGGTGAATTGGTACCCCCCATTGGATGCTTCACGCATTTTGTTGAACTTTTGGTAGTAGGATCTTCTGAGCCCCAAAATTGAAATAAAGTATCGCATATCTTAAGAACTGTTATAGTGAGAATATTCAAACTTTGTAGAAGTCACTCTTATGGTATACTACACTATTAAAAATAAAAATAAAGCGGTTAGGCGCTGGGGGGAAATACCTCTCATAGGATGCATTTATTAAATATCGCTCAACTGAAGAACTATTAAAGGGAGAGTCATCAAACGTGGTTAAAGCTACTATTATGGCAAACTTTAAACTTTTAGTAGTAGGATCCTCTGAGCCCGAAAATTAAAATAAAATATCAGCGGGGGAAGTGTTACCCCCCATAGGAAGTCACTCTTATGGTATACCACACTTTTGAAAATAGAAATAAAGTGGGTAGGCGTAGGAGGGGAAATACCGCCCATAGCATCCATATATGAAATATCGCTCAACTGAAGAACAATTAAAGGGATAGTATTTAAACGTGGTTAAAGCTACTATTATGGTAAACTATAAATTTCAATATAGAAATGGGCGGGGTAGCCAGAGGACGAGCAGTACCCCTCATAGATAGAAATATTTATAAGAGCCGCTGCAAGCAATTTCTTGAACTTTTGGTAGTAGGATCTTCTGAGCCCCAAAATTGAAATTAAGTAGCAGCGTGGGAAGTGGTTTCCCCCATAGGACGCAAATGTTTAATATCGCATATCTTAAGAACTGTTATAGTGAGAATGTTCAAAATTTGCGGAAGTCACTCTTATGGTATACCACACTTTTGAAAATAGAAATAAAGTGGGTAGGCGTAGGAGGGGAAATACCTCCCATAGGATCCATATATGAAATATCGCTCAACTGAAGAACAATTAAAGGGATAGTCTTTAAACGTGGTTAAAGCTACTATTATGGTAAACTATAAATTTCAATATAGAAATGGGCGGGGTAGCCAGAGGACGAGCAGTACCCCTCATAGATAGAAATATTTATAAGAGCCGCTGCAAGCAATTTCTTGAACTTTTGGTAGTAGGATCTTCTGAGCCCCAAAATTGAAATTAAGTAGCAGCGTGGGAAGTGGTTTCCCCCATAGGACGCAAATGTTTAATATCGCATATCTTAAGAACTGTTATAGTGAGAATGTTCAAAATTTGCGGAAGTCACTCTTATGGTATACCACACTTTTGAAAATAGAAATAAAGTGGGTAGGCGTAGGAGGGGAAATACCTCCCATAGGATCCATATATGAAATATCGCTCAACTGAAGAACAATTAAAGGGATAGTCTTTAAACGTGGTTAAAGCTACTATTATGGTAAACTATAAATTTCAATATAGAAATGGGCGGGGTAGCCAGAGGACGAGCAGTACCCCTCATAGATAGAAATATTTATAAGAGCCGCTGCAAGCAATTTCTTGAACTTTTGGTAGTAGGATCTTCTGAGCCCCAAAATTGAAATAAAATAGCAGCGGGGGAAGTGTTACCCCCATAGGACGCCAGTGTTTAATATCGGATATCTTAAAAACTGTTATAGTGAGAAAGTTCAAACTTTGTAGAAGTCACTCTTATGGCATACTTCACTTTGAAAATAAAAATAAAGCGGGTAAGCGCAGGGGGAAACTACCTTCCATAGGATGCATATATTAAATATCTCTCAACCGATAAAGTGGTTAAAGCAGTGTAGTGAAGCGCACCGGGTTAAGCTAGTACAGTATATAAATGGGGAATATTTTTAGTTTAGCTGTAAAAAATAATATCTTGCAAGTGGTGGCCATTTTCTGCTTCGCAAATTCATGCTCTTTCCAACACATTTTCCATAACCCTTCGCAAAACTTCAGGGGTTATGTTGCAAATTGCTGGATGGTTCTAGGCTTATTTATGTTTACTTTTCCTTTCAAATGACCCCAAAGAAAAAAGTCTGGGGCGGTTAAATTGGGTGAACGCGGAGGCCAATTTAAATCACTGAGTCACAATCACGCTGAGTCAAAACAATGGATCGTTGATTTGAAAAAATAAAGCTCAACAATTTGGGCACGTTGTTCAATTGAGAACTGCTTAAATTCCCCAAGTCTTCTTTACAAAATACTGAAAAGAAAAGAAAAGAAAAAAAATTATAAAAAAAAAGTAATAAGCAAAGAAGAAGAATGTTTGAAGTTCCAAAACTTATACCAACATATCGGAAATATTAATAACACCTTAAAATAGTAACTTTAGAGAATTAAACTCACTTTTAAAAACAAAATGTGGAATCTTTATGTGTCATAAAATTATAAAAATTTGAAAAAAATAAATTATGCAAATTAAATAAACTTGTTTGTCCTAATTTTTTAAAATTTTTTCTTTATCTGTTCGTTATACTGTGACACTTATTAATATTCAATGCGTTTAATGTTTGCTTTTTTACTTATTTTTGCTTAAATTCTTTTCCTTAATAATTAATCATCATTAATATATTGGAGTTTTGGTCATATAAAGGTTAAAAAATATTAAAAAATAATTTTGAAAACACTTAAACAAAACTGTGTAAAATAGTAAGTGGTTAAATGCGAATGAAAATACGTGTGTTCCAACCACCAGAAGGTAACAGTCGATCAAGTGACCGTCAATATTTTGTTATTTTATGACATTGCAAATAAAAAAAGAATAAAAAAGTACAAAACCGCAGAAAAAATCGTTTAACAAATTACAGAGGTTCTTAACTAGTTTTTATACCAACAACACAATAGTGGAGAAGGCATTATGCGTTTATGCTCATTTGCGTTACGACTAAAATAATATTGGCCCTAGACCAAACTTTTAGTATACCGATCGACTGAGAATCTGACCGGTTGGTTGTTTATCTACGTATGTAGCCTTGCGCGTTAAGTACAAGTCGCAATTTTGAAGATAAATTTTTGAAATTAGATACATACGTATGCATTAATTGTTATAAAAACAAAGCCATTTGAAAATTTTGAGAATTGGTTCATAATTTCCCATATCCCCCCTATAAACATCTTTCCGGAATTGTATTTGTGCCTATAAAACATCTTATTATGCGGGCATTTAGATTAAATCTTGCTTAAAACTATTTTATTGTAGCATAATAACTTTAAATGCCACATCTTCTTTATAGAATTTGGTATTGATAGGAAATTTGACGACTATGATTTTTTACAGCTTCTGTGTCATGGCGAAATTTTGTACTGGTAGGTTCAGAATGGACGATAAGTTCCATATAAACCGCCTCTCCAATACATATCGCTTTAAGACGAACAAATCTCAGATAGATATTGATATTTATAATGAAAAGAAAAACCAATCCATCTGTTTGTAAATCATGCAAATGATTAAATAATTTATAATTTGATTTAATCCTGAAATCGTACTTGAAATAATCATAAAGTGATATTGATAATTCTAACCTAACCAAAATACTTACCCCGGGGAACCAGAGAGAGATTGAGAGAGAGGAAATATTATTATTAACTCATCCGTTACATGTTGTTTCCAGAGTTGCCAATTTAGCGCCTTTGGCGCTAGATTTAGCACATTTTAACTGTCGAAAATATCTATACATCTTATATATAGATCATTTTTCAAGGCAACAAATGTTCTGTAAGTAAAAATTTTCTATCATGTATATGTTCACCCCATTTTGAGATTCATACGTGTTATCCGCGCCGAAGAATTGCTGAAGAACAAAACAAACAAAATTGCGTTATTTTAAAATAATATAAACTAACTTCGCCAAACAGTCACTCTTTGTGGGAGCATTGGTTTTTCGACAATCACTCTTGGATTATCATTCCCCAAAATTCGGCAATTCTGCTTATTGACGAATCCACTGAGGTAAAAATGTGCCTCATCACTGAATATGAGCTTCTTCGAAAATTTATGATGTCAAATACCTAATATCTGAAGACAAGAGTCTTCCAGCTTTTTGGGACCCACTTTTAAGATAAACTGCACCTTTCAAAATAGAAATAAAAGGGGTAGGTGCAGGGGGAGCAATAAATCTTTAAATATAAAAATTAAAAATGTTTGTCTGTTTTTTTGTTGGCTTATAGACTGATTAACTACTGAAACGATTTTCTTGAAATTTTAACACATCACGTAAAACAAAATAGGCTACTTATATTTTTTCGATAGGAGCAGGGGAAGTGGTACCCTCCATAGGATGCCAATATTAAGTTTTGCTTATCTTGAGAGCCGCTGTACATTTTCTTTAACGTTTTTGCAGTAAGCACTGAAATTGAAATAAGGTATCAGAAGGGCAATTGTTACCCCATAAGACGCCAATGTTAGATATTGCATATCTTAAGAATTATTGTATTGATAATGTTCTTGCTTGGAAGGAGTCAAATCTTCACTTCACCTTTAAAAAAAATTAAGGGGGTTGGCGCAGGGGGCAATACCCCCCATAAGATGGGTATATTAAATATCGCGTAGCTGAAGAACTATTATAACTAAACTCTTCAAACTTGGCTAATGCCAATATTATGGTAAATTATAAGACTTAAAATAAAAATGGGTGGGTAGACGTAGGAAGAGCATTACCCCCCATTGAACAAAAATATTTAATACCGAATATATGAGGATAAAAGTCTTCAAGCTTTGTAGGATCCAATCTTATTGTAAACTACACCAATCAAAATAAAAAGTAAGGGGAAAATCAAGATTTTTAGCGAAGTATGCAGAAATGCGTGCAATATCAAGATTGATATTGTTTAAACAACTTCTTTCTGAGTCGTTGGAAAGTAAACGCTTACGATGAAAATGTTCCTTGGTTCTACTTGTTATTATGCATTTGTCTTATTACAGCAATGACACATCTATGTTTCGCAAGGGCCGTTGGTTTTTCAGAAATTATGATATTTTTTAATTTAAAACGTTAATTTTGATATTAATTTGAATTTTTTTTTGATCAAAAACTGTAACCTTGTGCGCAAAGTACAGGTCGCAATTTTAGAGATAATTTAATACAATTTGGCACATAGATTCTTATTGGCACAAGGACCAAGCTTATTGAAAATGGGCTATATCGTAGGCCCACGAGGGGAGATAGGGGGCAATTTCTGCCCCTCAGAAACTCTCAGACCGATTTTAATGAAATTTTAAATGTAGATTGATCCAGAAATCAGTCTATCATCGTATTTAGTACTAGTTAACCACATGTCCAATATAAGTCCCCACCCAAAAATCACTTTAATATGCCCAAAGCCACAAAGATTCGTTATGTTTTATTTCAAATGAAGTCTAATTAAGTTTTGTGTGACTAAAAATTACAGCATTTACCTTTGTGATGGTCAGCCTAAATTTAAACATGGGTCCCATATAAAACGTACTCTACTGCATGTTTATCTGTTTCCGAACGAAGTCTTCGTTCGCTTAACTTACATTTAAAACAAAAACAAGTTATAAATTGTTGTTTTTGTATAACATGAAAGTTAAGCGAACGAAGTCTTCTTTCGAAATCGATGAAAAGGCCAAAAGAGGAATTCGTTACGAATTATAATACCACGAGGTCAGGTTTTGTATATGTGACCTTCTCCGCGAAAAGGGACTTAGGGTGTGAAAATGAAGTTTTGAGAAAAACGCATTTCATTTAATTCTACACCCCTTTAGGTACCAGAATCAACTCTTAAGTCCAAGCCCGTTTTTTGACTCACTAGGTCCATTTTTTCGGAGAAGGTCACATATATTAAATTTGTTTTGATATTAGCCATATTTCCTTTACTAATATTGTTAATAAAGGGGTGGTCCAACCAAAACGTACAAGGTTAATTGTAAATAAATCAGTATGTTTTCAGAGAATTATCTTAATATTTTTTATTATTATTTTCTTTTAAATTTGCAAATAACACCGTGTCTTTTGGTTGGATCACCCATTACAAAGAAACCAAATTTTCCTTTCATTCACTTTAGAAATCGCTTTAAAAAAATGGTCTTACAACGTTGAATACCTCTAGTAACTTATGTTTTGCTTATTTAGGAACCTCTGCTCTTAAATCATTTCCAACATAAAAGTTCAAGTGGGTTTATTTAAGGCAAATAGTGTTTAAAAGACATTTGGGTTAATTTTCTATTGTTTCTGTTTATTTGTAAATTTATATTTTCACTTTTATTGTTTTTGTTTTCAAAGATTCATTGTTTTTATTGTAGTTGACTACGAAAATTATAACTTTGTTTGCATAATTACAGATAATAAATTTTAATTTGTGCCGCTGAATTATTTAATTGTTTGAAGACGATTACTTTTTTTTTTGTTATTTTCGTAATTTTCGTAATTTATTTAATTCTACATAATTTGGTATTGACTTTACAATTTCTATTAAAATGAAAACAAGTTTAAAACAAAAATAAAAATTTATTTGAATAATATTAATTAGTCAGCATTTTTTTCACGTTCTTAAATCAGTATATTAAATTTAAATCAGTATATTTATTATTGATTTTTTTTTTGACTGGTGCCGCATCAGTTCATTTGCACACAAATCTTTATATTTATATTCATACTTTTAATGTTTTTTGATAAGAATCTGGTTCATAATTTTTTTGAGTGTACGAAGTTTGAATATAAATTTGCAATTGTTTATGTTTTTGAATTTAAAAATATTATGTTATAAGTCTGAGAACGTTTTTTAACCCTTTGAGTTAAGAGAATCTAATTCTAGTTTTCAAAATTATATTAA
The DNA here is from genome assembly GCA_949318255.1 of Pollenia labialis. Lineage (NCBI taxonomy): Eukaryota > Metazoa > Arthropoda > Insecta > Diptera > Polleniidae > Pollenia > Pollenia labialis. The sequence continues at coordinate 49,870,307 of OX439142.1, forward strand.
CAATTGTTATTTTTTGAGAAATGGTAACGCTGCTTTCAAAGCAAATCCCATTCTGTCAATGAGGCCACAACAACAAGTGATGACACTAAAATAATCGGAAGATGTAGAATGGAATACAATGAAAAAGGAACATTTTGTAAAGATGTTGAAAAATTTGATTTTTAGCCCAATGTATTTCTAATGGGAAAATTTCAACATATTTGCAAGTTAATGGTAAGTGTAAAGTGTTGACAAGGCTTTTACAAAATGGCATTTGTATTGAAATCAGTATTACCATTTGTCTTGTTTTTCCTTTTTGCAAGACTTTTTTTAAAATTTTTTTATATTATTTAAAATTTTGGCACTTTGGTTGAAAAAAAGTATTTATAAGAACAAGATTTTTATTGTGATTATTTTGTTGAACTATTTATCGTTTTAAATCCAAATTTTAATAGTTTCACTAGGCTAAAGTTCATCAAAATTTATTTTTTTATTATATCCTTTTTATTAAAAAAGGAAATTTACAATATGAAATTAATTAAAATTTATTGATAATCTTTCATTCTTGACTAAGCTGGGAACCGATCCCAGGGTTTTCAAGGACAGGTTACCCTTACATGTTTCGATTGCAACTAGGGATGCAAACGATTTTCTAAACATCGATGTATCGTTCATAAACATCGATTTTTTGATGAGCGATATATCGGCGATACATTGGAGTTAAAACTAAAAAACATCGACAATTTTATTTCAAAGCATAAACATACATATGTTTTAAGGGCAAACCCGTTTAATAATCTAATAGGCTTTTTACACTTGCTCACATCTTACATCTTTCATCTTATCGCAAAGATGATAACATCTTCCCATAAAAATTAGATGTTCCTATCTCATGTTGTTTCATTCAACATCTTTCGATTATTTTAGTGTCATCACTAGAAAAAACAAATAATTTCTTACCATCACTATTCGCTCTTACACGTAAAAAAAATATTTTTATGATGAAAGATGAAAGATGTTACATATGTAAACAAGTTTTTTTCATTTTCAACATCTTCCACGCATTCCTCTAAGATGTGCTCAAGTGTAAATAGGCTATAAGAAAACAGCTTTGGAGACTGTCCACAAGTGTAAAGGCCCAACTATAATATGCTTAAGTTGGCTTAAGCAACTGTGCGAATACATGTATGTAAATCATATGTGTTAAGCCATATTGTACTTAAGGAAGCTTTTTGTTAAGTTTTATGAATCTGCCATTTGTTTAAGCAAAGTGCGGAACTGATTGGACTTTCCGTACGGAATCAAAAGTTTTTGATTGAGATGTTAGATGTTTAAAGTGTGAATGCATGTTTCAAATTTGCAATAACGTGAATGCGTTCATACGATATGTATGCAAGTTTACAAAGGGTAGAAGTTTATATTATGGATCATTACGATTGATCTAATACCACTGTGCAAGAAATTGACACCTTTTTTTAAGACAAGGGGTCTACGATCAATATGATAAAAATTACAAAATGTGTAACAAATTTGTATAAAAAACGAAGGGTATAAATAATAATTTTTTTTTTTGTGAATTTTAGCGAATTTTGAATTGTACAGAAAATTTCTGCTTTTGTTTGAATGTCAAGCTTTTTGCCGATTTCGATATGGCAAGCCTTGGTGTAGGGTATAACAAAAATATTTATAATAAAAACCTTTTGTTACGTGTGCATATTTGTTTAGCTTGAGCATATCACAGTTAATACATTTGATATTTAATACATACATATTTCGAAAGCACAAAGTAGAAAATTTATTATTTGTTGGAATTACTTATTTAATTTTTTTTTATAAATTAACCCTTGAGTCTTGCTGGGTATAAAAAAGCTAAAAAAATATCATAATTTAAGCTTTGCAAAATATTTCCTTGCACTTAAGTGTTTATTTACGGCATTTGCCAAAAAAGTACTTAAAGGGAGATTTCTAACCCACCTTCTGTATCCATCGAATATTGCTTTTTTGATTTTAGTTTATTGTTTTTAGGTCAATTTAAAGACAAGGCATTTTACCAACAAATATATTTTGGGATCAAAAATACTTTATGTATTAAGCATTAACCCCCTTATGTTAAGAAATCTAAAATTACTTTAAAAATCTTAATTAATTACTTAATTGTCATGACAAATTAATTTTTAATGACTAGATATTACGTTATCTAAATTAAGGAAAATTTATCCGTGATTTTTATACACACATTTTACTACAGTAAAATTGTTATCACAAAAATAATTTTTAATTACTTTTTCCCATATTCGTAGTTTATTGTAAGAAATTTTTGATGGTAATAAATTTCTTGTAATAAAAAAATACCAAGTTTTTACCGATGTTGACTCACGCTGACTAGCGCTGTGGTAAGCATAAAGTTTATTCGCGACACTTAACACGCATTACAAATAACTAACAACCTTGTCATGAAATTTGGGACAGTTTAAAAAATGTAATCGATAATGCTGTTTGCCCAGAAATTATAATTCATATCAAAGATTTTTTTTAATTACACTAGCCAACAAGGTTTTGGACTGGAGCAATCAAATATCTTTCTAAGGGTAATTTTGTGGGCTAAATCCGATTCTGTAATTGGGGTTTCTCTATCACGTCAGGTTTTCAAGATACAAAAAAAATATATTATACGTTTTTTACATTATTAAATTATTAGTTTATTTAAAAATCAATTTTCAAAAGCGGATCATAAATGGCGGAGATATGAGCAAAAAACCACTACTGCCTCTAATTCAAAAAACCCAATGCGAAATTGATTTTACAATGTCTGTCTGTCTGCCTGTCCGTCTGTTTTTCTGTATATCTGGAAAACGGAGAGAGCAAAAGTTTCCAAATTACTTACAAGCATCTTGGGACAAAAAGAAGTTATTAAAATCCCAGAATTATCAAAAAATTCTAGAAACACAATTGTGTCGTATGTTGTAATAACGTTGAATGCAGCACCGAAAATTTCTAAAAACATGTTTCATTTATCCAAAATTACCTCGTAAATTCATTTTGTTTTCTTAAAAAAAATGTATCTAATACTCAAAATTTATTCAAATAATTCTTTGTTGCTTTTTTTGGTAAACAAAATTTGACAGAAGACTAGACAAACAATACTGGAGCAAAACAAGTAAGAGTGCTATATTCGGCTGTGCCGAATCTAATATACCTTTCACCATTGTGCCAGAAGAATACACAGCAACTTGACAAAAACTAAATAATTTTTACATATACATACATACATATTTACAATACTTAAAACTTCATTATATAAGTAAATTAAATTTTAAAAGCGAAAACTGTTAAATGTTTTTTTTTAAATCGTTTTTAAAACATAAAAATTTAAAAAAAAATTTTAAACCTTAACATACCTTCTTAACAACTGATCCATGAAGGAACGTTGTTTGAATATCATTAAAATGAAATATGGCCCGATTTTCGGTTCACAACTACGGTAGTTGTGATGAGTTGTAATTTTTTCTTGTTGATGTTTTTGTACACCGCAATATAGCAAAGTTGTAAACCATAATACAAAAATTAACAAATTACAAATTATCTGATTTGAGTTGTGAACCGTAATAGGGGCAGTGTTGTCATACCGTAGATTTAACTTGTTCGGCATGTTTTTAAGTAGCAAAAAGAAACAAAAATTCTCAGTTTCTATTTCTTAAAATTATTTCGTTAAATAGCGGATAAAGAGGGACATCACATTCATAAATCAACTTCAGAATATATATACTTTGTAAGGCCCTAAGATCAATATTGTAGATATAACATACGGAATGACAAATTTATATATACCCTTTCCCACCTGTGGTGAAGGGTATACAAATTGCCGTCTGTTGAGCAATGCCACCTATTTATTTTATCATCGTCGCAACCATGGTAAATTACTAAAAGGTGGGCTTGGTAAGCCAGCTGTTTATTGTTTATTTATATATGTTTATGCATTGGTTGTTTTCTTGTTTACTTTTCACAGTTTATTTTTCTGGGTTTTACTAATAAAAATTCAATTTTGTGTTAAAATATTTTTGTTTTATTAAAAAGAAGTAAAAAGTTATTGTCGGTTATGTCAGACCATGTGATACCATACACTTTTGTATATAATTACAGATTTTCGTGAGTGTACCTTGTTTGGAATCCATGGCAATCATGCACCCGCCAAAACCAAATTTTGATTACATATTTGTGAAAATTATTTTTCCTAAAAAAACAGCTTATTTTAAGGCACTCTAACTTATGAGATAGCGTTTTTTCAAACAAAAATAATTGCAAAAAGTTCTACGGAATCCTAAAATTATTTTGGTTAAGTAATATTATCAGTTGTTTTTCACTGATTTACTTTTAAACACTTCACTCATCGAACTAGACACTCAAAAAACTGAGTGCTTTCCATATAAATTTTACTAACACGCTCAATCACTTGTGTTGTGCAAACTTCAACATATAATACGAAATTCAGGCACGCTCAATAAAGTGGACATTATTTGCAAAAACACTTACAAATCTATAACGAGTATAAGTGATTTGAAAGAAATACTTGTGAACATTCCACTCGATTATGTTCACGTTGAAACTGGGAAGGAAGACTTCAGCAAGAAGGGTATTCTACATACGCACAGCCCGGACAAATAATATACAAATGTTCCCTATACAATGCACTGGTCAATTGACCACAAAAGAAAAGGCTCTTAAGGAAAAACGTGTATTATAAGCAAACGTTTCGGGAACCAGATCCCTGATTTCAACAGAACTCATCCCATTGTAGTAACGATAAATCTTGTTTTAATGAAAAAAAAAAAAAAAAAATTTGTTATCCAAGCTAAGTGTTTAGCAAGTATTATTGTAAAACGTTTTGTCATGCGAAGCATTTTTTTCTAGTACTTAAATTAACTTAAAATATGTAGAAAATAGATTAAAATAAACTTATTTTACAATTCAGTTACATCTCGCTAATGGAATATACTATTGGTATTTGCCAATTCCACTCAAAATATGGTTAGATAATTTAGATTAAAATAGAATATATTTGGACCAATTTTATTCTTAATACCATCATAATAAGATGGCTTATGGGCACAAAAACTCTTTTCCGGTAAGAAGCTCGTATGGGGGCCTTGTGAAATTATGGACAAATGTTGCCAATTTTTAAAAGGAGTTCAAATAGACAAAATGTGTTAAGAAAGTTTTAGCACTATAAATGCCATTTCTTTTCCCCTCCCTTCTAAAAAATCAAGACTTGACGAGTCAAACTTGACGTGTGTGAACCGGCACTTTGAGTTTTCAATTTTATTTTTACTTCAAGGGTTAAAAAATTAAACGGATTAAAACAATAATTTGATATCTCTTTTGCATATTTTAGAATTATTACCAGTTTCGAATTTATCTGATACATTCTAACATTCTATTTTTTTACACATTAAGTAATATTAAAATCTAACAATAGATACAAGATACTAACTAAGTATATTTAGGTGTACACATAATAATACTACAAATAAACACAAGACAACACACTCAAAAATCAACATCAATGAAGCGCGCAAATTTAAACTTGACTTAGTTTTAAAGAGTCTTGTTTGTATTCAATAAAAAAAGAAAACACATTTTTAGGAAGGGGAGTTTTGAAGGGGGAATGAATGGGGGGTTTGGATAACAATGAACATTCTATTCAATATAATAAGCATGTCAGTGGACTTAACACGGTACAGACGAATCTGTTATACCGCTAAATAAAATTTGGGACTGCGAATAATTGCTGTTATTTATAAAAATTGTTTAACAATTTGGTACACGCAGAGAAAATATATGGTTGGGCATGGTTACGGCAACTGCATTATAAATGTTATTTTTATTTAATATCAGCAATATTATAGTAACTGTAAACATTTAAATGTTTATCGCAATTATACATTTGGGTATTGCTTACTGAAAAATAATTATTTTTCTAGCAACTAAATAATGATAACTTTGAAAACATATAATACCACTCAAAACTATTTTTTCGTGATATTTAATAGTCATAAAATAAAAATTTTCTCTACGTGTATTCATATTATGCTTGAAAAGCAAACAAAATATGTTTACTATGATAATATTATTTTAGCACCATTTGTAAAACAATTTTGAATCAGTTGTGTCGTTTTTTTAAAATATGCCAATTATTTGTTAGTGAGTGCACAGAAAAAAAATAATTTTCATATTTGAATACGAAAATCGGATATTTGATTGAAATATATTTGAATTTTCTGCGATGACGATTTTTGCGGTATTGATAAAAAAGTTTGCAGATATAGTTATTGAATTTTTAGTCAACAACCAAGTTTATTGAGTCAACAAAAAAAGGTGTTGCACAAAAGAATTTTTTTTCAACAAAATGTTTAAGTGATTGATAAAATAAATTGTTGAACATTTTGAATAAATTAAACAAAATGTTTATCAAATTTTTATTTATTTATTTATTAATGATTATGTGTTTATTTTTTGATAAATACACTTAAATTTATTTTTGGGGGACTAGCTATTTCCTATACGCATTTCGATGGTTGCTTAGGCCACATCATCAGGAAAACCTTGGTAAAACTAAATATATTATTCAAATAAAACTGTTAAACGAATGAGAATTATGAGCTATTAAAAAATGGACAAAAGTGGTAAAATAGTGTCTTTGCTTTGATTCAAATATTTTTTTTATTGAATATAAAGAAATATATAATTATTTCATTATTAAATATGTTTTACTGAGTGCTATTTTGCAAAGCGCAATTTTTATAAATCTTTTCTTTGAATCAAATAAAACGTTTGTTGACCTATAATTTTATTGTTGTTAAAAATGTTCTTGAAATATTTTTTCTGTGTGGTTTAACAATTAAAAAAATATCCTTTAAATAAAAAAAATTTTAAAAAAATTATAAAATATAAAGACATTGTATTAGCAATAAAAAATAGTGTAAAGTGCCACAAAATAATAAATGGATGCAAAAAACTAGAATTTTTTTGAATCATAATATGATAACTTGTAAATTTGTTATGATTAACATGCAAATAATATTATAACTTCTTAAATTATTATGATTAACATGATAATTATATGATTACTTATTAACTTATAATGATTAACATGATAAGAAAATAATTAATAAAAAAATATTATGATGTAATATTACGAATATATTTTATCATAATATGATTAAATTATAATCGTTATATGGTGGCTACAATCATAAATCTTATCGTAATATAATGCTCGTAGAATATGTTTACCACGACCATGTTTTTTCTTTGCGTGTAGTCAATCACATCACAATTTTGAATTTTAATTTCATCCGAACGTATTTAGGCCTATTAATTATAAAAATCTGTGGTTTTCAAGGGCAACGTATGTCTTAAAATCATATTTTCTGGAGAGAAGAAAAACCATTCGAGATTAAACTGTGTGTTATGTATTGAACTTTTTGTACTTTATTATAACGCTAAAAAATCGGAATTGGTCCATCTTTTTTCAAAAATTGTTAGAACCATATAAAGAGCGCTTAAAATAGAGTAATATGGCACCAACATCTCAATATCGAACGAGATTGAAACACGCGGTAGCCCATGAAGACCACAGCTATGTGAAAGCTTGTGGATTTGTATATTTGTATAGCAATCACGCGAAAACGACTAATTGAATGTTGATGAAATTTGGCAGACGGATATCATATATGTCAGATTGGTACTTCTCGTACTCTTTCTCTTTTTGATAAATTTGGAATACAAATAGCATATGGTCCATAGTAAAATATTTGCTACTTTTGAAAGGGTAAAAAATGCTATAAAATTGGTATATTTTCTCTTTTCGATCGATAAATTAAGTGTACATACAAAATATTGCCTACATTAACATACAGCTTACTTTCTGGGGGCCTAAAACAAGGAAAAGCTGCTACGTTTGGTACTCTTTTACAATTGGTACTTTTTTTGTTTCGACATTTTTTTTATTATTGAATCTTTTTTGTCGAAAATTACAATATGTATTCATTGCTTAATCCTTATTGTTATTTTTTAGTTATAACCAGGCAAACCAGAAATATGCTTAAAAAAACACGTTCTATGCGCATTCAATATGCAGTAAAATCTTGAAAATATGCCCTTAAATGGTTAAAAATATACCCCAAAACATTCAAAAATTTGCTAAATTGAAAACAAAATATTCAACAATTTAATAACAGTTCCATTAAAAAAAAAAAAACAATCCTACAATTATAGCCGATAAAGCCTGGTTCAAGATTTTACCCTATTTTGAAACGATGAGCTGTCATCGACCTAAAGAAACAAAGTTATGTAAAGAGGTAAAAATTCATGTTAGAGTTATTTGTGCCTAGATATTGACATCCATATGAGATTTCTTGTCTTAAAGGAATTTTAGCGACGGTCCCTAAATTGTTTATTAATTTTAACATTTAAATGAAAGTTTTCATTAAAATATTTTTGGGATTTTAATCTAAATACCAACAAAATAAGATGGTTTACGGAGACAAAGAGTCTGATTTGGAAAGAAGTTTTTACGGGGAATATGTAAAGTTATAGACCGATTCTCACCATTTACATAGACTTCGTTTATCTACAAGATTGCAACTTGCATTTTGCGCACAAGGTTAACATGGACAGACGACCAGCCAGACGGACGGAAGGACATCGTTATATCACTTAAAAAAGGAATTCTAATTCAACCGGTATACTACGTATTACACACATCGCCAAAAAAGTATATAATTAATTTTTTCTTGTACGAACATAAAATTTTAAAGTTAAATATAACATTTATTTTTAAGACAACCTGCTTTGTCTTGCAATTTTCGAAAAATATGAGAGTAGTAAAGTTATCAGGAATCATATAGAAAAATAACTGTTCACTACGTGTAATCACTTGCAGCCGTATTCATAATGAAGATTTGGCAAGAAGTTAGCGCAAAGCTTAATCATAATGTACTTACCAAGCTTTGGCTAACGATTTGCTAAACTCTTGTTAACGAGCTGTCAAACGCTTGCCAACTTTTAAAAAATAGCGGTTTAATGTTAAATTTTTTTTTTATATAACTGTTTTTTTTTTAATTTAATCTATTTTTATTTTAATTTTAATTTAAAAAACTTTTTAAAATTGTTAAAGGTACATGTACACGACATGCTTTTGTCATCTGACATGTCAAATTTTCCAGTCATATGTAATTGTGTATGTCAGTCAAAATTGATGTCTTACATAAGGTTTATAATATTCGGTCGGTCACAAGCGTACATGTAATTTGCTTCTGACGTAGTCTCTGTAGTTCTCGGTTTCAAAATAACAAACGCAAACAAACATTTTTATATGCGCCGTAAAAGAACAATGAAACGTTTTTAATATATGTACATATGTACATTAATTCTATTAAAAAGTTGAAAGAATACACATTTAGCGGTATTGTAAAATAATAACCTCAGCCGGCAAATTATTCCGCCAATAGTGCAACGCCACTGCCGACTTCCTTGCGGCATAGATTTCTAACAGGATTTGTTTTTTTTTATCAAAATAACAACAGTGATGTCAAATGGTTTGTCAGAAGAAAAAAGAGTACGCTCTAATTGAAATTTGTCAGATGACTTTGCGTCTAGCTTTTACAGAAGCAAAGTTAAGAAGGTAACACACGACAATGTGGAGGAAAAGACAAAAAAAAAATGATAAAACCACCGATGAATAATGCACAACGTGTTGCATTTTTTACAAATATGTATAATGGGCCAGTATTAAAATTCAGAGTTGATTTATTAAAAGTTAGCAGATGGAGAAAAGTTCGTTATGAATTATTTCTGTGCTAACAAGCTACTAGGCTTAATTGGCATTCTAGTTAGCAGCTCGTTGTATGTAGTGTACAAACTGTGGCTAACTTTTTGTTATGAATACGGCTGTATTGCCTTAAAATGTTTGATCATTAAAGTTAAAAAACATTTCTTTATAAAATAAAATTATGTAAAATTTTTCTAGAAAACATGTTTTAAATGACCATCTATCTGAAAAGAACATTTTTCAAGGGTCATTTTAGAACTGGCAATCATCTGTTGTAGTGAGGAGTTGTTCCAAATTGATAAAATTCCTTCAATGTTCAATAAAGAGTACCTTTGTGTCAGTATCACAGGGCAAAGGAAAGGAAAAATAAGACCAGGAGTAGTAGGATTGCTTGCCAGATATCTGGGGAACTGCGGCATGAAGTAGACGCAGCCAATTTCAGCTTACTTCTGGGGATGAATAAGAGCAGCCTAAGGCTTAAAATTGTTTTTTATAGACTTATGGAGATTTCGCGAAAAAATCGATGAACTCGAGACCATTGTGCATATTGTCTGTCATTGCCCTATGTTATTGTTACATAGCGGTAGATGTCTAGGTAGCTATTTCTACGACTATCTAAAGCTCAGGGTGCAACGGCTCTGGGTGCAAACTACAAGACATCTTCATTTATCATGGTTATAAGATCACTAACTGGCGGGCAATTTGTAAGAGGCTAGCGTTTATTACGACCTCCCTATTCCACTGCCGTTAATTTTAATTCCCGATTATTAGATACATTTCATATTTCGAACCTAACCAAACCCTGGTGGAAAGTATTAAGAACTCAGCACAAACGATTATTGCATTCGAAATTGTCTTTAAAATATAAAAATTTAAAAAAAAAACGTTAATAATTTTTGTAGTCACTGCGAAAATGTTGCTAAATGTCATAGACGTGTTTAATTATTTTTTTTATATATTTTTATTTTTTAGTAAATATTTTAAAAAGTGACAACTTTTAAACTTTAAAATAAATTAACCTTGAATCAAGCCCAAACAGTTAAATGCAATTTTGAGTTTTTTGTTTTAGCTAATACTTGTATTTTATTTCTCTTTTTTTACATTTTGTTGTTCAATAATTTAAACATTATTTGTTATTTAAATCGATAAAATTTAGTTTTTTAACATTTAAAATGACCAATATTTTAGTAAAATATTAGCAGACAGTGTCACTAACGGGATTTCAATCTTTTGAGTTATTGACAACCTTTAATTTACTACTGCACGCACAGTGGTTGGTATTGAAAGAAAAGGAAACAGAAATAGCAGTTTATTAACGGTTAGTTTTACTTGTTAATTTTCGTTGTTGTTATTAAGAGTAACGTAAGTAAATTCACACGGGTGTTACTGAATACTGAAGTCCGACGACAAAGGAAAAATCCAATCCATACATATATGTATACAAAAGGGGGTTTCTTTAAGCCCGACAAAACTAACGAAAGGGTTAGCTGTCAAAATAACTGTCATACTGTGGCCATGCTCTGTAACTACCGCGTCGAGAAACTTTTCGATTATAATGTGAGAAATAAAACAAAAATGCAATAAATTGAAACAAACAACTGTTTCTTTTACTTAACCGCATCTGTAATTTTTTGGTGAGTAAAAGCTGTCACGTAAGAAAATTACTTGCCAATTTACGGAAAAAGTGTGTCTTTATAATTTTTGTTAGAAAGTTTTCCCTATGAACTGTCAAATAAACTCACAAATAAGAACGTGGTGAGAAAAAATTTTAACACTAAAATATATATTAAAAATGAAAGGATAATAACCCGGAAGGGGTTAGTATTTTGTTCATGGCAGATTTTGTATTGTTTAACTATTTTGCTTTTAATACCCCTCACAGACATAGGATTTGTATACTATACTAGCACAGTATATTACATGTGTGTCAACCTAAACTACAATTAAACCACAAAAAAGTGGTACATATATTGCTGGTTTATGTACTACCAAAATGTACGTGGTATAAATGTGGTATCTTATTAAACACAGCTTTTAGCTGTGTTCAGTAAGAATTGTGGTATGCATACCATGGTATGTTAACTATACTGACAGACAGGGGTATAACATTAATATAAAATATACGAATGTTTTCAAAGCTACATATTTTGTAAACAATAAACATTAAAGTCGCACTTTACATTATTGGGTATAGTCGTCGGATGCATTTCGCCACCGTGGTTCAAAATATTTCACTTTTAGGCTCGTTTTAACAACTTACCGATAGCTAAAGGTAGGTTTTATCGGCCGTATAAAAAGTGTTCCATTATAACAACATTATTTTTACCTACCAGGTAGGATGAATCTTAAATTACTTAATCGCTCAATTTAGGTTAAAGTAAAGTTTTAATAATGGAACCCGTTTTATAAGGGCCGTTAAAGTCTACTTTAAGCTATCGGCAAGTTGTGAAAACGGGCCTTAGTAGATTTTGGTTGCCGTAAATGATAAATGGCGTGATAACTGGCGCCATCAAAGTCTGCAATGTCACATCGACTTAAAGTATAACATTATGACAATTATAATGTAACGACGTTATCTGTTTAGCTGGTTTTCGACATGAGTTACAGACACACTTTTTTCTCACTTTTCGAGAAACGATGGAATATTTTGTTTCACATCTTTTCGATGTGGGAAGTTGTCACCAAAGTTACAGAAAATGTGTACTAGGCCCACTTTTTGACATTTAAAATCAGTACACTCTGGCAAATCATTATGAATAGATTCACAATACTAAATTATGCAAATTTAATTTTAAAATCAAAATTCTGTTGAGCGATCACGCTAGATTCTGTCTTAACGAGTTTGTTAATGAACCAAATTGGCGTACATATATGGAGTGATACCAATCCACAGATTCAAGATACGGATATTAATGGATATTTATTCGCGCGGTATGTGGTTTCAACGGGATGGACACGGCGACCATAACCATCGCCTTATTGAAATCCATATTTGGTGTTAAGTTGATTTCGAAAAATGGACTAGCCAACAAGCCAATCATCACCCTTTGGCACACCTACTCTTAAGGCATTTCTTTTTTATAAAGTTGTGACCAAGTCTAAAATTAATTAAATAAGTGTTTAATTTTCATGATTATCAAAGAAGTATGTTTCTTCATATTATAGACTAATTTCTTCTAGATGTTACAGTATCTGCATGCCAAATGTTAAGAAAACCGGTTAATAATTTAATAAGATAAAGAGAGAGGGAGCTTTTACCCTTCTTGCTCCATTTCACGCCCTATTCTCTATTTCCTGTCAGATGTTACAGTGTCTGCCTTGCAAATTTTAAGAAAACCGTTTGATTAATTTAATAAAAAAAAACTCCGGGAACTCCCGCACAACTTTTCCGGGATTTTTTCCCCGAAAAATGTGCAGCATCCCGGAAAATCCCGTATCCCAAGTCTTGAGGTGTTATAAGACATAGTATAATAATTGGCATTCTCTTTTCCTTTCTCACCTAAAAGCTAAGGACTTGACGAATTAAACTGGACGTGCGTGAACCGATACTAATATTCTAAGAATATATTCGGAAAAATATTTGTCAACGTTAATGACAATGACAACTTATAAACAAAAGTATATACTTATTTAGTTCCACAATTTGATAACAACAACAACAGCAGTGACAGCAAGACAAATAAAAAAAAATAACAAACAAAAGAACTTAAATAAAAAGAAAACAATATTTTCATACTTAATTAACAAATTTTTCTGCTTTAATTTGGCGCTAATACAAAAACAGAAATCAAATGTTAAACGCTTTGACTAAAACGCTGACTAGGTACGACAACAGCTGTCAACTTAAACAGTTTTGGTAGCTACTGCGAAAGTTTGTGAAAAGCGAAAAAACAGCGATCGGTCTTTTTGAAATTTTTGTTGTATTTTAGTGCTCTACTTCGAACTAAATAAATAGTTTATTAAGTTTGTAACAATAAAAATAAATCATGAAAAAAGTTATGATTGCAATATTTTTTCGAAAATTGTTGATGGTCAATATATAAAAAATGATTTTTGTAATTTAAGAGAATCTATTAAAAAAATTAAATAATTAATAAAAAAAAACAAGGTAGAGTACTATATTCGGCTATACCGATGTGAAGGTGAAGGTTAACACCATGGTGCGATTAAAACCGAAAGTTATGTAAATAATGTCGCCCACCTTTTCGGATATCTTGTATTGGTATCGAAGCTATTTCTACTAAATTTTTTAACTTTTACTCTTAAAAACCTATTTTGTATTTGTATGAGAGGGTCCTAGCCCACTTTTACAATCCCTACCGCTGAGAGAAAGGAATTTAACAACATGAAATTTATTGATAATTTCTCATTCTTGACTGACCGGGGAATTGAAAACACGATCACGGCAGGTTGATTTGACATGTTTCGATTGTCACCACACAATTTCTTCGGAGGGATTTGCCGTTTTACACCCATCGCCATTGACGACGGTTGGCGGTCTCAAACGTCAATCTTTAAACTAAATGTTATTCTACTTGGTGGATCGAAATTTGTTGTGAAGATTTATCTATTTTTATTAATTCACATGTTCTTCCTTACTTCTGTTTTTAAAACTTTTTGTTAAGAATTCTTCTTGAAGTCCAAAGTACATGTTTCTGTTTTTAATGTTTTTTTTATTTCTCTTTCCTTGTTTTTTATTTTCCTGTTTACAATAATTATAATGTTTTTATTTAATCTAAATTTTAATATTTTTTAATCAAGCTAAAATTCATCAAATTTAATTTTCATTAAATAATTTTTATGGAAAAATTAATTTTTCAATATGAAACTAATTAAAATTTATTGATAACTTTTCATCCTTGACTTGGGAATCAAACCCAGGTTTTCACACCAAGTGGAATAAAATTAGTAGCTCATGTCATGATCGACCTTAGCCGTTTTAACTTTTTGAGTCGTTTTTAACATATATTTTTTTTTAATAAAGAAGAAGCATTTTTCAAAAAGTGTAGTAGATTGTTTAACTTTTGTGACTGATTTAGAGACTGACTTTTGATATGAATTTGTAGGTACATATATCTGTAAGTGTGTGTGTTTGTGTAATTGTTAGATTATCACTGTGTATGTGTGTTTGTTGTATTTTGTAGACGATGAAGCTTCGTCTAACCACTGTACCAAGCAACGGCGTCTATGGCTGCAGTAACTGTTTGCTGAACTTGTCTTTAGGTAACGGTAGCTCAGCATATCAATGTGAATTTTAGTCACTGACTTTAAGCCATCGCAGACAGTTGGATTCTATTTTTTTTTTTTTTTTTATTAGTGAAAATTGTTTTCAAATTCAACTTGTTATGATTTTTTGACAAACACAATAGACAAATATGCACGTACATACATAAATAAAACGAAAAATAACAATAAAAATTACAATAATATAATTAATAAACAATGAGTTAAATAAAAAATTTTATACAACAATAAACAAATACAACCAACCAAAAATAATAATATATTATAATGTTTCTAAACAAATTGTTAAATTAGCGAAAAAATCCCCTTGAAAACAATTAAAATAAAAAAAATTATTATTTCTATTATAATTAACAAAAAAAAAAAATAGCAAAAACCAAAATCAGTTAAATGAAAATATTTATAAATAATGTATTTAAATTAGCAACTTTAAACTAATAATTTGTTTAAAAACTGGAAATTCAACACGAAAATTTCCACATGTGAAAATATTTGTTTGTAATTCACAAATAGCAACAACAAAAAATCCGAAAATTTTTTAATATTTTTTTTTTTTTTATTAAAATTAAAAGTTAAAACTCCCATCATCCATTGATTGTTAAAAAATAACAACAACAAACATTTATTATTTTCAATTATTTTTATTGAAAAAAAAAACAAATAATAATAAAAATAAATTTGAAATACAATAAAAAGATCTCTATTGTGTCCGTGTGCGGGTATTAGAGAGAAATCTCATGAGTGAGAGAGTTTGAATTAGTCGTTGTATATTTTATTTCGTTATTGTTATTCGTTATTGTTGGTATTATTGAATTCAATACTTTTCCTGTCATAAAAAAGCCACAACTGAAAATTTAAGGTAATAAAACCAATAACAAATTTTAAACTTAATACTTTAATTGCATATTTTTTGTTGAATTATGGACTAAAAGACAAATTTAAAATTATTACAATATTAGAAAATATAAGAAGTTTAAATTAAACTTTTAACTGCCTGTTCAACAATTTCAAATGTTATTGTGTGGAAACGAAATTTTAGTTTTAAAAATATTTTTCATATATAATATTCTACACGGAAGTTTATGTTTATAATAGGAAAACAGGCAGTAAATTAAATGTTTTAAGTGCAAAAATAAATATTTTCGAACTTGAACAAAACAAAAAAAAAAAAAAAAATATACCTACTTGTATTAAAAATTTTTGAATGCCATGAATTTTAAAATTGTTTTGATAAAAAGTTTTACTGTCGTATTAATAAAAAAGATTTAGATTTCAGACGTATTTTAAATTTACATTTCGGTACAGATTTTCTTAAAAACATATATCCAATTAAGTTTTTTATATTAAAGAATTTCCAACAACAGAAATAATGGTTATACAACTCAAATAAAACGTGAAGCCAAAGTTTAAATAAGAGTTATTTTAAACAATTTTATGGCGACATCATCCAAGATTTATTCAAGTAAAAGAGACATTTAGTGGATGGAAACTATTTAGGGATCCATGCGCAATTTTGGCAATATGTAACACTACAAATTATTTTTCTAAAGATAATATTTGATTACATTAGGATTATCTGACTGCTAAAAGAAAAACAAATAGAATGATTAAAAGGGCCAACTCTCTTTTTTATGCTGAAAAGTTTTCTTCCGCCATTGGCTCCAAAAGAACATGGCACACGATACGCGAAGTTGGTATCAGTAAATCTACGAACCCAGAACCATGTCCAATTAATGCCAATGCAATCAATAAGAAGTTTTTAAATATCCCTATTGTGCAAGCAGATCAAAATTATTATATCAATAACCATACGAAGAACAATTCTAACTCTTTTTTTCTTTTGCTGCAATAGACCAATTTGACGTTTTATCTCGCTTATTGCCTATACAATCCAACTCTATAGGAGCGGACGGGATTAATCCAAAGTTTCTAAAGATTCTTTTACCCTAACTTCTTCCTATTATTACATTTTTCTTTAACAAAATATTAACTTCAAGTTACTTTCCCTCGAACTGGAAAATAGGTCAAATCCTTTCAATACTCAAACTGGTTCCGATTTTGGTCCAATAGCCATGCTTCGAATGACTTGTTTCTAGGATAACAATAACTTACTAACAGATCATCAATCTGGATTCAAAAAGACAAACAGCTGCATAGCAGCGTTAGTTGATGTTACGGAGGAGATTAGGGCGAAACTTGATGATGGCAAGACTACATTTTAAATGCTTTTGGATCACTTAAAAGCGTTTGATACTCTGTTACAAACTTGAACATTTTTTCAACTTTTCTTCGAACGGTATTCAGTTATTATCAACATACTTGAGTAACAGATATCAGTATGTTGAAACTGCAATCCAGAAATCCAAGGCACTGCCTATAACAAGAGGGGTATCTAAAGGGTCCATTGTTGGGCCACTATTATTCTCAATGTACTCTAATGACCTCCCAGGCGTCCTGACGAGTTGTATATACGTGGATGACGTTCAACTTTATACTAGTTGTAATAAAGACTAATCGACCAGTGTAATATATTAGCAACTGCATCTTATTTATACGTGGGCAACGGCAAATGACTGGGAAATAAATCCTAAAAAATCTTTATACATAGTTATCCAAAGGTGACTTAATGAACTCAATATTATACCTAATATATTTATAAATTATCAGCAGATTGAAATAGTAAAAAGTTCTATGAATCTAGGAATATTTTTAATGACACTCTTACGTGGTCGAACCACATTAACTATGGTCGCAAATTTTCTATGATTGTAACTCTTTGGCGGACCCAGCATTGAACACCTTTAAGAATAAGAATGCTACTTGCTAAAACTTATCTGATGCCAGTTTTACTGTATGGCTGTGAGTTATTTGCTAAATCTGATACAATTAACAACATTGTCCGGTGAGTGTATGGACTTAAAAGAAGTTCTAGTGTTTCTTTGCTTTCATCTCGTCTTTATGGCGTTTCTTTAGATAATCTGCTGAAAATTGGAGTTTTAGTTTTTACATAAGATAATATATACCCACAAACCTTTGTATTTCTGACATAAGCAGGGGGAAAATAATTAGATCGTTTGGATACAAAAGTTTTTTTCTAAGTGGTATTTCTACATTTTCACTGTATCTCTCAGGAATTCTATACCCTATAGCTTTCAACTTTTAAGTAACGCACGAAAATTTAAGGAAAATATTTTTAAACTGTTTTCAGCATAGCACTTTGACACATAATTACTTGTAATTAAAATATATAAAATTATTTAAATTTTTAATAGTTAAAATATAGTGTTTGATGCTTTTTTAAATTATTACATTATTTTTTTATTGTTTAAATTTAATTGTTTATTGCTTATTTGTATAAAAATTGTAGTTAGTTTTAAGTTGTTAATTAATTAATGATTTTTAGTTTAACATTTGCACATTCCCATACTGCAAAATAAGACTCTTGGGGCCATTATTACAACTTGCCAACAGTTAAAGGTCGGATTTTGTCGGACCGATAAATAGCTTTGCATTATAAAACCTTCATTAATTATGTTTTCATCTATTAAATATTATTATTATTGAAAATAACAGCAATAAAAAAATGGAAGTTGTAATAATGCAAAGCTATTTATCGGTCAAACAAAATCCGACTTTTAACTATTGGCAAGTTGTAATAATGGCCCTTAGTCTTGTGTATGAAGCAATTCAATTAAATAAATAAATAAAAATAATCAAAATAATTTTCGTGGGAATAAAAAATTTAATATAAATGATTTTTTTATTCGTTCTTAATTCCCAATTTTTATTCTTGATAAAAACACTAAAATTTATTGTTGATGGGATAAGCTATTCCTATGCGCATTTTACTGGTTGCTTAGGCCAGATCGTCAGGAAACTTCATCCAAAGATTTTAGAAAACTAAAGATATTGAACCAAATAAAACTGTTAAGCGTATGAGAATTATAAGCAAAAGTTCTACTTGTAACAATATCAAAGTTTAAACAAAAACATCAACAATAAATAGTGTGTTTATCTCTCCTTACATTCCCCACTACAAGTGATTGGAATTTTTCCATCAAAATCTTTGGATGAAGTTTCCTGATGATATGGCTTAAGCAACCAGTGAAATTTGCACAGGAATAACTTATCCCATCAACAATAAATTTCAGTGTTTTTATCAAGAATACAAATTGGGAATTAATAACAAAATCATTTAAAATAAAAATAAATTTATAAATTCGAAAAGGCATCAGGTCACATGGAGGTTCACATACATATCGCTAAACTGTGGGAATGAAGGATTTGTATTATACCATGTTCACACGGACAGCAATATTCGTGTTTCGCTCTCTTATTCCTGTTTCGCGCCCCAAACATGATTGAAACGACTTGTTTTCCCATACAAAATTTTGAGAGCGAAACAGGTCGTTTCATTTTGAAACAGGCTGCGAAACAGGAAAAATGTACTATCATCTCCAACTTTGATAACAGTTATCGTTAGTTTACCTGAACTAGCTCTCAAAAAATATCAAAACAAAGAAAAAAACAAAACAAAAATTGATTTTTAATAAAATAAAGTGATAATTATAATACCGTAATATTAATAAAAGTATTAAATAATTTATTCTTAAGTTTTATTTACTTTTTTATATATTTAAAAAAAAATCACACTAACAACACACAAAAAAATGTCAAAATGAAACAGGAATAAATCGTATGAACAGCATGTTTGGCAATCTAGTTTCAGAGAGCGAAACCAGTGGTTTCATTCGTCGTATGAACATAGCATTACGGAAGTAGCGAATACCGATACATTGGTGATATTTCGGGTTTGGCGATATATCGATACCGGCGATGTTTTCCTGGCGACACGACGATAATTTTTTAAGAGTGTTATTGAACAAGCAATTTTTTTTTAATTCTTATTTTTTCATGATAACTTAGAGCAATAACATATTTAAAGGGAGAGAATAAAATCCAACATAATAATAAATTGTTTCTTTTCATTCTTAAGTTGGAGCTCCACACCACACGTTCTATGTGAACGTGACTTTCTGTCATTTTTTCAAGATGCGTCGCACGTTGGGTTGAATCATGTCCAAAGTGGCGCTCAATGGATTTTTGAGAATTAAAGAATAAAAGAAGACAAAATTCTAACTCACCACCCAATAAGAGTTTCGCTCACCATCTCGCTTACGGAAGGCATGAATTTTATATGGCGACTTCCCACTTTGAAGTAATACATTTTTGACACAAAAAGCGCTGTATTAAACGCATTTAAAAAACTGATCAACGTAGCGTTAGCTTTACACATTAAATATTTTTTTACAGTTATTTTTTAGTATTCTCCCTTACAAACCTGCTTCGTGGTAAGGGATGCCGTAGCACTTGAAATGTTATTTTTTCTTTTATTAAACTTGTTAAGAGTTCCTTCACTTACTTAACTGCATCTCTGTATTTCTTATTGCGTAGAGCATAATTGTGCACTTATTTTTATAAATGTACCATTAGTGCTTCGCAAAATGATAAAAAATTTTATTGGTCAGTAGCTAAATCGTTATTCTAAGTTACTTGGTTTTCTGCAGTGTACAGTTTCGTAAATTTGGATAAATTGTTTAAAATAAAAATTAAACACAATAATAGTTAGCAAAACAATAAAAAAAACTACTTTTCCAAGTTAAAGATATTTATACCAAATTACTTTTATTCATTGGGGGACAGCGTTTAAAAAGCTGCAGTTGAGATAATAAAAGTCATAAGATTGTGCTGGAACTTCGACATCT
Source organism: Pollenia labialis (assembly GCA_949318255.1). NCBI lineage: Eukaryota > Metazoa > Arthropoda > Insecta > Diptera > Polleniidae > Pollenia > Pollenia labialis. The sequence goes on from OX439142.1 coordinate 49,891,124, forward strand.
TCATTTCTCATTGGACAAAAATAAACGTTGCCTTTACTTCTGATTCATTAAATGAAAACAGTAACAGTAAAGGCGAAAGCAAAAAACGAAAAGTTGTACACAACAAAGAACATCGGCAGTCGACATGTTCGAAAGTGTTTGGTTTGACAGACTGAAACTTTTAAAATATCCCGTAGTTACCGAAGATAGGACGTTGTGTTTTTTTGTCCGTATTTTTATAACAAAACTGCCACTTCGTGGGTAGGAATCCGAATCGATTGTAGTTTTAATAGTCGTAGGTTGAGCGTGCATAATTTCTTTTAGGTGTAGATCGGGCATAATTTTAAAAAACTTACCTAGAGGGAAGATTTATTTCCAATATTACAAAAAGTAATAAATTTGATTTTGATATTTTTAAATGGTTTAGTTCAGAGAATATTTAGCACACATTTGTGAGACCGATTTAAGAAACAGACTATCATCCACTGAAACCACTGCAAAACTTATGTACAGGGGCCTGTTTTCACAACTTACCGATAGCAAAAGGTATGATTTTATCGGTAGTATAAAAAGTGTTTCATTATTACACCTTAACTTTAACCTTTCAGGAAGGATGAACCATAATCTAGCTCTTTGAAAAAAACCTTAACTGCATGCAGTGTTGGGCAAAATACATGGTTTGCGGTATATAAAATACAAAATACTTGATGGACATGACATACAAATACCAAATACGTATGCATTTGTATTTTAAATACATATTTCAAATACTGCCCAGCCCTGACTGCATCACTAAGTACAACTAGAATAACATCACTAATGGCTAATAAATCCATGAATTCTTAAACGTTGGTTTAGTTGAACTAAACTTTAATTTATATATTATATGGATGCAAAAAATAATAAAATGGCAGCACTACGATAAATGTTGTCAAATTCATTTGGTTTGTATTGGTAGTTTAAACGCCCAATTAAATGCGCTTATGGTTTAAATGTTTACTGAATAATAGATTTGCTTGTTTAAGCACATGTTAAACTAGAAAGATAGTTTAACTTGCACTGATTTATTAGCCCTAAGTGCAACTAGAATTAGAGAAGATTCCATTAAAATCTAGCAAGAAGTAGATTTTGTTTTGCATTAGAAATCCTCTAAAAAAAACTAGATTTTGCTTAAAACCTTTCAAGTACTATATTTTGGTGTAATACAAATGGGCTATTTATAAATTTTGTTTTTAATTCTCCAATTTATGTTGTAAATCTAATTTGATTTGCAATGTTTTGTACTGCTTGTTGACAGTTTTTATTAAACAATACACAAATCACAAATATAAACGTTCACGACTGTCTTAATCTTTTGTTTGCCAATAAAGAAGATCATAGATTTTTTCAAGCTCAAAACAGAAAAGAAATTTAGTGAATAACAAAATAAACAATTCGAGCTTAGTAGCTTCGTTGCCAATGAGATGTTTTGGAAAGTGGCCAAACTGCCAAGTTAGTGAACGAAAAACTTTACTGAGAGTAATTTTTTGCGATTTCGCTGTATTTATTAAAAAAAAATTTTGCATTAGCAATATTTTTGTTCGGCAAGTCGGCGTAGAGTTACCAAACACATGTGTTTTTAGTACATAAACTACAGTTTAGACTGAAAAACTAATGCTGTCAGGATTAAAATTTGACTTAAATTTTTTTTATCACCCACAACTAACTGTGTTCTTCATTCCGTGTGGAATCTTTATTATATTCATCTAAGAATACAGCATTTTCATCCATAGAAAATACGCTTTCACCGATTGTTATTAAATTTTGAATAAGCTTATTTTATATGACTAAAAAGCAGTCCATAATCGGTCGATAACTTACCATATACCCCATATAAGCCCACTCTCAGAAAACACTGAAGTACGTATGACACCGTAACAAATAATGCAATTGTTGAAACATTTGTTTTACCATAATTTATACTTATTTAACTTATTTATAGGAACTTTTATAGAAGTTTTGAGCTATCAATACTCTTATACCATGTTCACACGGACAGCAATACTCGTGTTTCGCTCTCCCATTCCGGTTTCGCGCCCAAACATGATTGGAACAACATGTTTGGTCATAGAAAATCTTGAGAGCGAAACAGGTCGTTTCATTTTGAAACATGCTGCGAAACTGGAAAAATGTGCTATCATCTCCTAATTTGATAACAATTATCGTTAGTTTATCTGAACTAGCTCTCAACAAAAAAATTAAAAACAAAATAAAAATTGATGTTAAATAAAATAAAATAAAATGTTTTATGTTATTAATTTGTATATTTTTATGTTATTGATAAATACTTTTGATCATACCCTTGAGGGAAGCGAACTGGCACTGAAGTAGTCCCGTGATAGGTCTTTGGTGGTAGGGACCGGTTCCAGTTCTAACACTATATATGAATAAGACCTATCAATTTTACATGGGGTTGTCATTGGAGGGGGTCAATTGACACAATTTGACCAATCACAGACCTATTCTCAATGAACCTGCTTAGTGTAAGTTACTAACAGCCATACCTAAACAAGAGCGGAAAGCGTTTTCTAGCTGTCAAAAATTCTCATGCCCATACAATTTGTATGAAGCATCCCTAAATAGCGCGGCGTCAACGCTTTACAATTGGAAAATCCGATTTTGACAGCGCGTTTAATAGTGAAGTTGGCCGCTATTAATAATAAATAATGACAATTTAGCTATTTTTTGTCAATCTAGCGGGTTTTTCTGTTCTTTTTATTTCTATTGTATGGGTTTTATTAAGCAAGAAAGTTAACACTACTGTTTGTGGCACAACGTTGACGCTCTTGTTTAGGTATGGCATATCAGCGTAAAAGCTTAGCGGAAGAAAACGTTCCGCCTTCCGCTCTTGTTTAGGTACGGCTGTAATATGCAGCATTATTTAAATACAATGTAGTATTATTTCATTGAAACTAGTCCAAGAATTAAATTTAAGTGCCAAATTTTAGAAATTACCAAAAAATTTGTCACATCACCGCTGAAGATTGTTCTGTAATTCATTACTTTTTCTACGTTTTTGTTCTTTATAAACCAGTTAAGGGATTGGTTCTTCTTTCACTGGTCATGAGTCTTTAGCGTTTATTGAAGTTAAATAAATCTAATTTAGCTCAAGCGCTAAATTCCAATTAATAAAAAATAATTTTTTATACGAAAATAAAATGGTTTTATTAATTCAAAAATTTAAACAAGAATAAAAAATATTTTAAAAACTAAAGAAAAATTAAACTTGAAAATCAATGCTTATATGATGAAAATATTTTAAAACAACAAAGTAGTTTTTTTACAAAGTAGATATTTTAAGTAATTTATTTTATAATATGTATATGAAATAAGTTCACCACAGTACCCCTCCCCTAGTGAGAACGATAACTTAAGGTAGAGCAAATGTAACCCTACGACCAGAACGAAGCTTGGTTACTTTACTATTATTATGTCCATCATCTTCAGAAGCTTTTTCAGCAGGTGTGTTTGATACTTCTTTTGATTTTTCCTGAAAAATGTAAGCTGGCTTGAGACGGTCAATTGATATAACTTTCTCTTTTCCAGTTATCAAAACTTTAAAAAATTTTTCGTTACGGCTAATAACTTGGTAGGGACCATCATAAGGACGTTGTAAAGGTTTTCTAATAGCGTCGTGTCTTACAAAAACATGGGTGCAATTTTTTATCGAATTTGGTACAAAAGCGTTCTTTGTACAATGATGCAGCGCAGGTGTAGCTTTAAGCATTTCCATATTTTCACAAAATTGTCTTACCCACTCATTACTGGTACTTGATATTTCATAACTATCAAAAAATTCGCCAGGCAGACGTAAATTTACCCCATACACCATTTCCGCAGGAGAAAATCCAATTTCTTGTATAACTGTTGTTCGTAAACTCATTAGGACTAAAGGCAAATTAGCAACCCAGTTTTGGTTTTCACAACATTTCAGTGCTGCCTTCAAAGAGCGATGCCATCTTTCTATAAGGCCATTTGCTTGTGGGTGATATGGAGTTGTATGGTACGTTTTAGTTCCAAGTATCTTTGTAAATTCCCGAAATAGTGAGCATTCAAATTGTTTTCCCTGATCAGTTGTAATCTGTATAGGAACGCCATAACGGGAAATCCAACCATGTAGGAAAGCTGTGGCAACTGATTCTGCCGTAATGTCCTCCAGTGGTATTGCTTCTGTCCATCTAGTGAATCTGTCGATACAAGTCAGAACATACCTGTAATTTTTGCACAACGGTAGAGGACCAACGATGTCAATACTTATATTCTTGAGACGTTGACTAGGCAACTCGAAATTACCAACAGGACTTTTAACATGGCGTTGAACTTTTGATGATTGGCAAGCTATACAACATCTTGTCCAGTTTCGAACATCTTTTGAAATTGAGGACCATACAAAGCGACTTTTTATAAGATCCAACGTTTTGTTTATTCCTGGATGCGAAAGACCATGCAAATAATCAAAAAGTGGCCTTCGAAAAGTTGGGGTTACGTAAGGTCGAACATTTGTGGATGACACATCACAATAAATGTGCCCATCAGCCTCGGGTAACTTCATTTGCTTTAATGATAATCCCTTAGGAGACTTTAATAATGATTGCAGTTCTTCATCGTTCTGCTGTTCTTTTGAAAGCAATTCATAATTTAGAGGTGATGGTATTGAGACAGCATTAAGGCGGGATAACGCATCTGCTACTACATTTTTCTTTCCAGCGACATAGCGAATGTCGACGGTATGTTGACTTATAAAGTCTAAATGCCTTAGTTGACGAGGAGAAGCTTTTTCTGGTTTTTGCTTAAATGCAAAAATCAATGGCTTGTGATCCGTATATATTGTGAACTCTCGTCCTTCCAAAAAATATTGAAAATGTTTTAAGGCAGAATATGCTGCTAAAAGTTCTCGATCATAAGCACAATACTTAGTTTGAGCTTGGTTCAAACATTTTGAGTAAAATGCAATTGGCTTCCACTCACCATTATTTTGTTGCTGAAGTACACCTCCCATGCCGGTATCTGAAGCATCTACCCAAAGCGATGTGGGAGCATCTACCAATGGATACGACAAAAGAGTGGCCTCTGCAAGTTGTTGCTTGCATTTCTGAAAAGCTTCCTCCAGGTCAGCAGTCCAATTAATCTTTCGATTGTCACTTTTCTTGCAACCAGAATGTACCTCATGAAGAACAGCTTGCTGTTGTGCAGCATCGGGTATGAAACGTCTATAAAAATTTATCATACCCAAAAAGCGTCTCATCTCTTTAACAGTAATTGGCTTTTTATAGTTGACAATGGCTTCAACCCGTTCAGGTAGCGGTTTTAATCCCTCACGTGTGACCAGATAACCAAGAAACTTGAGTTCTGAAACACCAAAAACAGATTTAGATGCGTTAACTTTTATACCGTAATTACGAAGTCTTTCGAACAATATATTCATGTGTTGCTTATGTTCTTCTAGTGTTGCTGATGCAATGAGTATGTCATCAATGTACGCGTAACAAAATTCCAAGCCCTTTAACACCTCATTAATAAACCGTTGAAAGGTTTGCGCAGCGTTGCACAGGCCAAACGTCATACACGGAAATTCAAACAAACCTATCGGCGTTATAATAGCGGTTTTCACAACATCATTACTTTCAACAGGTATTTGATGGTAAGCTTTAACCAGGTCAACCTTGCTGAATATCACCTTACCACTAAGCATATATCCAAAGTCATGGATATGGGGGACCGGATAACGATCAGGAACAGTCACAGAATTCAATCGGCGATAATCACCACATGGACGCCACTCTCCATTTGATTTCATTACAAGATGCAGAGGACTCGCCCAAGAACTTCTTGATGGTCTACATATTCCTTGCTTAACCATTTTTTGGAACTCTTTTTTAACAATTTGTAATTTTTCAGGCGATAACCTGCGAGCTTTAGCAAATACTGGAGGCCCTTTTGTTTGGATATGATGTTTGACAGAATGTTTAACATTTTCTGTAAAAGATGGAGGTTCTGTCAAATCCGAAAATTGACTTATCAATGAAGAAAAATATGAGTCTTCTTGGATAGATTTGATTGTAAAAGGAACGGCTTCTGTATATAAAGAACCTTCGCATTGAGACTGAGAACAGTTATCAATTAGTCGATTATGTTTAACGTCTACTAATAATCCAAAATGGCTCAAAAAATCGGAACCGATTATTGGCTTTGAAACATCAGCCAGAATAAAAGTCCACCGAAAGTTTCTCTTCAGGCCTAAATGTAATGTAATAGTTTTCTTTCCACAGGTTTTAATTGGCGATTGGTTTGCAGCAAATAATTTTAAAGGTGACAGGTTTTGTTGAAGTTGAGACGAAGTGGCAGGAAATACAGAAACGTCAGCGCCTGTATCTACAAGAAATTTTAAATTAGAAAATTTGTCTTGAAGAAAAAGGCGACAAATTTCTCGGCTTTCCCCGTCTGTCACCCTGGACGAGGAGCCTAGTGGTTTTCCGAATTCGTATTGGGGAATGTGCATGGCTTGACACATTTCATGGCTTTGTCCCCAAACTTAAAATGGTACCAACAATATGGCTTATCTTTGCTACACGAGGATGGATCTTCTCTCCTCGACTGTTGAACGTTACGCCCACGGCTTTTTGAACGAAAGCGCCCTCGAGCTAAAGCTTCAACTTGTTTAGTAAGAGCATCCATTTTTTTTTCTAAGGAACCATTCGTTGACAATGTGGAAACTGCATTTACTTCCCATGATTCCGAAGTGTCGGCAATTTTGTCTGCCATTAGCGCTAATTTACTAAGCGATTCACTACTTACTGACAAAATAGCCTGCATTTGTTTAGGTAAACGCTGCATCCATAGATTTTTCAGTAAATCGTCTGATACTTTACCCGAAGATAGTGTAGACATCTCACGAAGAAGTGTTGACGGCTTCTTGTCTCCCAACTCTATATCGCGCAAGAGCTTTTTCAACTGTTTTTCTTCAGAATCAGTGAAGCGTTCTTGCAACCGTTGCTTTAGAGTATCATACATGTTGTTTTCCGGAGGTTGCAAAATTATATCGCTTACCTCACAGAGAATATTTGCCTCAATAGAACCGACAATCGTATGGAATTTTGTTGAATCTGACGTAATTCCAGCGGTGATGAATTGACTTTCGACTTGCTTGAACCATAAAGCTGAATTCATCTTCCAAAACGGCGGAACCTTAACGGAAACTCGTGCTATCTCATTGCTTTGTGCCGAAAGTGATGCAAATTCATCTGCAGAGCTGTTTACAGACATGGTTTAAATTCTCGGGGTCACCAATTTTTAGCGTTTATTGAAGTTAAATAAATCTAATTTAGCTCAAGCGCTAAATTCCAATTAATAAAAAATAATTTTTTATACGAAAATAAAATGGTTTTATTAATTCAAAAATTTAAACAAGAATAAAAAATATTTTAAAAACTAAAGAAAAATTAAACTTGAAAATCAATGCTTATATGATGAAAATATTTTAAAACAACAAAGTAGTTTTTTTACAAAGTAGATATTTTAAGTAATTTATTTTATAATATGTATATGAAATAAGTTCACCACAAGTCCTTTCTTTTTGTACTTGTTCTATTTTCACAAATCCCAGGACCAGTCGCTTGGACCAATTGACACAAATTTCCCGCAGGGTAACTTCATTAGATTTCTACTCACTAAAACCAATGTTTTGTTGTAGAAGTTCCAAATAAATTAAAAATTTAATTAAATTAATTATTAAATAATAATAATAATAAAAGTATTAAATAATATATTTTTAACTTTTAATTACTTTTTTTTTTATCTATTTTAAATAAAATTACACTAACAACACACAAAAAATGTCAAAATGAAATAAGAATGAATCGAATGAACATGTTCGTCAATCTAGTTTAAGAGAGCGAAACGAGTGGTTTAGCCTATGTTCATACGCGATAGGCGATGTTACATAGCATTAAGCCATATGAAAAGCAAGGGGTGTCGAAATATGTATATGTATATCCGTATACCAAATTAATAATAAACAAGTTAGAGTTCTATATTCTGCTGTACTGAATCTATATGGTATCTAAATATTATAAATTTATCTTTACAAAAACGGACGTCATCATATAAATTGGTTGCGGCTAAGACCTATTAAAATTAAATTATTGATAGACAATCCGTGAGCTGTATTCTTTTCTTTTTCGAAATTGGAACTAGCTTAAGTAAAATATCATGATTCGTAATGTTTAAGCCAAGATTAAATGATTTTCAGGGGACGAATTTAAATTGGAGCCATGGTAAGTGATTTCTGGTATTAAAAATCAATTTGAATAAATTTTAATACAGCGGTGAAATTAGTTTTAGCGTTTACAGGGAATATGGGATCTAAGGTAAATTATGTGCCGTATATCACAAAATTGCATGACTTTTTACTTGCCATATGAAGAGTAGATGTAACAAATTTTACCGAAATATCTATATCTGCTACGGTTTTAGGCGCATTTAATTTATTTACCATAGTGGTCTTTATATGGGGCCTAGTCCTTAAAAACTGTGACGTACCAAATTTTATTATGGCAGCATTTTTTATTACGATTTTAGGTGTACTAAACTATTTTCCGGGAGTAGTGTTTATATGGGGCCTAGGTGATCCAGTGTGATTTTCTAACGAATAAAACCTATTTGTGAAAAACCGTATATCATTCCGTAAACTATTCCACCATTTATTAGTTTTTGTAAAAAAATTATCAATTTTTTAGGTTGGTAGTCTCACATTTTGATTCATAGCTCTGATCCTACATAACCGATTTTTCTGCATTTCAATTCCACACTGCTTAGGGTAACCAGAAGCAATAAAATAACATTTGCCACCCGACTGCATTGTCATCTTGACAACTTTGTATGAAAAAAAGCATACTGCCTGTTAGCACTTGCCAGTTTATTATCAAAGTAATTTTTGGGAACACAAAATCTTTAATTTACAAGATTTTGTTAGTCGTGCTTAATTGCCCAACTGTCAGGCATGCTTTATTTTCTGCAAAAACAATAAAGCAAGTTGTTTTTGTTTTTATTTTGTTTTTTCTTAACCTACAATTAATGTTGGAAGAATTCCAACCAATTGTAGTGGGGAATGTAAGAAAAGAAAAACTCACTGTTTATTGTTGTTGTTTTTGTTTAAGCTGTGATATTGTTACAAGTAGAACTGTTGCTTTTAATTCTTATACGCTTTACAGTTTTATTTGGTTAAATTTATTTAATTTTTCAAAAATCTTTGGCCTAAGCAACCAGTGAAATGCGCATAGGTATAGCTTATTCCTTCAACAATAAATTTCAGTGTTTTTTTTCAACAATAAAAATTGGGAATTAAGCACGACTAACAAAATCTTGTAAATTAAAAATTTTGAATTCCAAAAATTAAATACTATAAAAAATAGTATGAATTTTTTGTTTTGAACCGTTATTTTTATGAAATTAAAAACGATGACTAGTTAATTTTTTGTAAAAAAAACCCAATCGTTATTTTTTTTAACATATTATGAATTTCAAAACAAGACTCGTAAGTTTTCAAATAAAAAATAGCATGTGCAATTTGTATTTTCATGTGTCATTTGGCATGATCCATGTGTAATTTATGATTTCATTGGTGGCAACACTAATATGTACATGAATTGGCTTTTCAATAATATGAGTGAAGGGTATTTAAGTTTCGAAATAGCCGGATATAGAATGCCTACTTTTTTTGCTTAAAAAGAAGAAAACGTTTTGACACATTAGTTTCTGTATGTATATGACTAGAAATTGTGATCTCAGATTTTATGACGATCCAAATTCAAATTCTTGATGGAGGGTATCATAGACACGGCATAGCCGAATATTTCCCTGAAACCTGTTTCTAAGCAATACTAGTATATAGTGATCGCGGAAAAATCCCCATTTTTCTTGGAAATTTAGGTGTTAATTTTTTTATTTATTAATTTTATTATGTACCATAATCATTTCATACGTTTATTTGTGTAATTATTGACTTAATAACGTATAAAAATATTGTTTTGTTGTGACCCAAAATGTTTTCCAGGGGCATTTAAGAAATATTGATAACAAACAGATGTCTTTACAAAAAATATTGTCTTAAAATGGAGCAATTTGTTAATAATTGGGTCATGAGAACAACAAATTGTTTTGAGTATATAAATAGCTTTGCGGGAAATAAAAGTAGAATTTTTTTACGATCATAATAAAAAGATAAGACCATCTTTGGCATAATTCGGGGTTTTTATACCCACACCACAATAGTGGAGAGGGTATTATGCATTTCTGCTAATGTTTGTAACAGCTTAAAATATTGGTCCTAATCACTTTCTCAGGCGAATTAGTTTAGAGATAATTTGATAAAATTTGGTACATTGCTTCTAATTGGCACAAGAACCAAGCTTTTTTGGAATGGGGCGAATCGGCCCTAAATTTCACATAGCCCGCACAAGCTTCTTTCTGGAATAGGGTATTTGTGCCCATGAACCATCTTAATATGTTGGTATTTAGATTAAATTTGGTCCAAACTTATTTAATTGCAATTTAAGTTATTTTACCAAGTTTAATTGGAATCGGTCTATATTTGCCAGTAGCTCCCATACAAATGCAACTCCCGAAAATAGCTTTTAATGCCAAAACTTTCTTATTACAATAAAAATGGACAATAATAACTTTTATGATAACAATTATGTCATATCAAAATGAACCTTAGATCCCAAATAAACCCCCATCCTATGTTCTCATATATATGAATATATTTAAATAATATTCGGCACAAAGAATTTTTACATGATTCTTAACCCCAAATAGGGTACACTAGCATAATATAGTCGGGCTTGACCTACTGTACTTTCTTACTTTTTACTACTCATTTCAATTGACATTTAGAATAATCCAAAGGCAGTTCTTAAGAATATTTTACAAATTTGAGACATTTTCAAGTCACTTTTAAACTATTTTTTAATACTGCTTTCAAATTTTTTTTAAAGCTAATCATCTGTACACACAGAAAAAAATACCAATGTAAAATTAACATGGAAAAATGTTGATTGAGAATCATAGTAAATTTCTGCAAAAGTATGCCCTTTATTTAAATGTATCATTATTTCATATTAAATTTAAATGAAAAATATTAAAATTATCTTAAATCACGTTTATTTAATATTATTCACTGTTAAAAAAAATAAAAAAAAAATATTAAAATATAAATAAAAATATGGATTCAATATTGAATCCATAAAAACCTGTTTTATATTAAAATCAAAAGATTATCTTGTTAAATTAACATGCATACATAGTTAAGTATGTTAATTTTTTTATTTTCATTCTAAAAATATGTTATAAAAAAGAAGACAATTCCCGTATTCTTTTAATTAAAATTATTTAGTTAAATAGTACATCAAGTTTTCAAAGTAGAATGATGACTAAAAGCATATCGGGCCATTCTGCTGAGTGATCTGTAAACAAAGGAGACACAAAATAAGTGAAACATGTCTTACAGGGGTAAATGTTTTGAATTATTCTTAAATAAATGCATATGTTGTCTCTAAAGCTTCTTCACACTGTTAAAACACCCTTAAACAAATTAGTTTCCACATGAAATTCACGTTGTTTTAACTTGTAATAACTTTCATTCAACGTGATTCGGATTGTTATTTCAATATAAATGACATTTTCCTCTAACTTTACTGCAATGTTAACATTAACATTAATTATAGTCATTTTAAAAGAAACAAATGTTGTTCGCAAGTAATTATAAAATCAAGTTGAATTAACATGAAAAACGTATGAAGCAAAATTACAACCGAAAAATTTTAAATCAACCTTGTTTTCGACGTTTTTAACTTGATTTTTTTCTGTGTATACAAAAATATTTTCCATAAATAACGAACTGTTTTAGAGTAGTTCTTATACAATATCAGTTTGATAAAATATTCTATAACTAATTTTTTTCTATAAAACTTTCTGTATAGGAGTATTTTCTATGAAAACTTATCTATACAAGCGAAGAAAAAACATGGTTAAAGTATGGTTAAAATAACATATTATGGTCCCTGCAATGGCAACAATTAAACTTTTGTTGCTTTTAACAAAACTGTTTTCACGATTGATAATAATTGGTTCATATTTAAGAATAAAGTGTTTACCTCCCTTGAAACTTCAATGTTTGAATGGTTATTTTCCTGACGTTTGGAAAAATTCTTTCATAGTTCCTTTGTATAGATCAGGAAAAAAGTCTGAAGTGGAAAACTACCGTGGAATCGCTAAACTTAGGATTATACCTAAATTATTTGAACAAATCATTACTGAATATTTAACGTATTAGGTGTCCAATTTAATATCCCCTTAAAAGTATGGATTTCAAAAGAGGCGCTCTACTAAAACGAACCTTCTTCAACTCACTATCGTTATAAATCGTGGACTTCTGGAACAAGAACAAACTGATGTTATATACACTGACTTCAGTAAAGCCTTCGATAAATTTAACCATTGAATGGATTAATTCATACTTAACTAATAGAAAACAAACCGTTCTTTTTAAAAACACCTGTTCCAGACTAGGGAATGGTAAATGGATTCCAAAATCAATTTTCGATTTTTCGATAGACTTTTTTTATTTCGGTTTTTGAAATCGATTAATCGAACCTCAAAATCGATTTAAAATCGATTTCAAAATCCTTTAAGATAAATGTGCAAACTTATTTCTTATATCACAAAGGGGGATCACCAGCATTTTTTTGACAAAGTAATGGACCTAGTAATAAAGATATCTTAAAACATAATATTCGGCTCAAAGAACTTAATCATGAATCTTTAAAACATGGAATAATTTTGGTTGGCCCATGATCACCCATAAATCTAAAATAGAGTGCTCTCTCAAAAATGTATCTGTAAATATTGTGTTGAATGGACCATATGGTCGAGATTGACCGACTATACTTTCTAGCTTGTTTAACTTTTTAATTTAATTTCATATTAATTGGTTATAAATACAATATAGATAATATTTTAAACACTTTTATCACACCTAAAAATAATTAGGAAACCCCCACACGATATTAGTAATTATCTAACAAATATTTCTTACAATAATTTAATTCATCGTTGAAAAAATCGTGCGAAAAATTAACAGTTAATTGTTTTTCAACGGCGAATTATTTAAATTTTTCAATTACTAATAAAGGGCAATTAATCTATTAAAAATAGAAAGAGCAAATCTAAAAATAAAGATTATTATTAAAAAACAAAAAAGTAAAATTATTCAAAATTGAATAATGAATCTAATCTGTCTAGCACGTCACACATTTTAAATAGTTTTAGTTAAAAATTATATTTTTCTGTCAATTCTTAATTCTGCACTTAAATATTTTCGATTTATTTCAAATATAAATCAGCAAATAATTAAATGTTTAATTTCTGTGATTTCTTGCCGTCTTATTAGTGATTTTATTTAATTTGTAATTATTAAATTGTTATCATTTATATATTGCTGAACAACAGATTTAGTTTGCGTGTTTTTGTTGCAAATAAAATGGGGGAAAAAATTAAATTAAATAAACAAAAATTAAAAATAAAAAAAAAATTAATTGCGAATTAGTATTCGGTGCACAAATTATACCAATATTGGCTTTATTGACACATGTTTTACATTTTAAATAGTTTCAACTATTTTAATCTAAATAATTTATATAATTAAATTACTATTTGATGACATTTTCCTTAATTATTTTATTTTTTGTTTAATTCAAATAATATCCATCATTTGTTCAACAGTTAACGATGTGATAAAAACCATTTTCTTTTTTCTAGCTGATTTAAAGTTCAAAATGTGTTATAAAAAATATAATTTATTTTAAAATAAATTAAAATTTAATTGTCAACATTAAGTTTTAATTGATAGACGACAAGCAGAATTTTTAAATAATTTTTTTTTTGGAGATAAATCATAAACATGTTTAATCATAAGTGAGTTGTTGAACTGAATGTTTTCATACTTATTTGACAACTAAATACATAGATAAAAAAATAATAACATGAGTTTTTATTCCAAAGTTTATCTAGTTAAAACAAATATTATTAAACTTGTATAAAGTTTTCTAGATTATGCTGACGATATTTGTCTTTTCGCTCATAGAAGTTCCCATGTGTCATCTAAATTACAGGAACTGTGAAATGTCGCAACCGAGTGCGGCCTAAAGATCAATGTCAACAAAACAAAAACGATGCACAATACTTTTTTTTTCCATGGTTTATTTATTGAATCTTCATATATTAAATATGAACTAACAAAATTTAATCAAATCTCATCCTAATACTTTATTTATGTCCTGCCAGTGCAAGACAAAAATGTTCTTAATCACGGGTTCTGTTCACATATATATGTAGGTGCTTATCGCTTTTCTAGTTGGATAAGTGCTGCAGTGTCTCTTCTTCTTAAGCGAGTGTGGCCGCCATGATTTAAAATATTTCGAGCTAGTGGATTTGGGTGTTGTTCAAGCCTTTTTAAATATTTAACTTCATATTTTGTAATCATAGTTTTCACTTATGGCACATTGAGATCCTTGTGAATGTTTTAGTTTTTAACGTACCAGGGAGCGGCTGTGATTATTCGAAGAAGTTTATTTTGACGCCTTTGAATTTTTTCAATATTAGAGGCCGATGCGGTGCCCCATAGTTGAATACCGTAGCACCAGATAGGCTTAAAGATAGAGTTGTAAAGTAGAAGCTTACAATCGAGACTAAGGACAGAGTTTCTTCCAATAAGCCAATGAATTTGAATGGCTTTAAGTTTCATTTGAGTTAATTTTGCCTCTATATGGCATTTCCACGTTAATCGGTGCATTAATACGACAATGAACAGACCTTTTACTTTGTACGGCCCAGAAATAGAATCAGTATCCTCCTTCACCTACCTCGGGAGCATTATTTCTTGCAGTGGTGGTTCTAGTGAAGAAACGTGGAAGCCACTCAATCGCGAATTGCAAAAAATGCAGGTGTTTACGAATCGTTGCCTTCGTAGAATTCTCCGTATTCTGGCCTGATACTATCACAAATAGTGATTTGTGGGTAAGAACTCGTCAGACACCGATTCATGCAAATGGTCCTGGCTGGGATACTACCTACGAAAAGCGCCAGATGATATAACAAGGCAAGGAATAGAATGGACAGCGCAAGAACGCCGCAGAGCAGACGCCAATCTAAAAGTGGAAGCAGCGGAGGCTGGTGTAGCCTGGAATGAAATAAAATGTATTGCTGCAGACAAACCCAAATAAAAGACATTTGCTTAGGCCCTGATTATTTTTTCTTTGTTTTTCTGTGCTTACTGTTTTATACCCTTCACCGACAGTTAAAGAGTTTGTCATTCAGTTTGTAATTTCTACAATATTGGTCTAAGACACTTAATAGGATATTTATTCTAAGTCCTTATGATGAGCAAAGTGGATCTAACGATGTCCGTGTGTCCGTTGAAATGGGTTTTCCGATGACCCCATATATGATGGGGACCTGGTAGTTATATAATTATGTCACACATAGTTTGGAATTGGTTGCTATTGAAATTCAGCCAGATAGGTTCTTTTGTTGTTGTTTTAAATTTAATTTGTATGTATATCTGGAGAACGGCAAGAGCCAGTTTCCAAATTAGGCTACAAGCATCTTGGTTATCAATTTACAACATCCGACAACATATGGGCGGGACAAGGGGGCGTGGTACTCTTACTTGTTTAAAATAGGAACTGTCAAATGTTGTTTAGACACACTTATACTTTATAATAACCATGGAAACCAATGAAGGCAGACACATTACATTTATCCGTTTTAGAGCTTTTTATGAATTTTGGCATCGATTTGTTAGTGCATATTTTTCCAGTCAAAGCTTTTTTTTGCATAGTTTGGTAAATAGAGCCTTTTTGCACCATTTTTTAAGTTTTTAGCGCATATTTTGTCTTTTTGAGGCATATTTTGATCAATGTTACTTTTTTAGACGCCTATAAGAACTTTCGCAAAAGATACAAATCGTTTTCTTTTTCTTTGCGATGTTTTGGCTTTTCTATTTTAAATATCTATCTGTATACCCAAGGTGTTTATTCAATTAATTTTTACTACATCTAATTTTTACTCGAAAATTGTGTTTGTCTCATTGTCATTAAAGATTAATGTTATTTAAAACTTTAAAATTTTATAAATGAATAGAGCATATAGTACACGGAATGTAAAAAGCCACATGCGCATGTGGTTCTGACGTAATTTTGAAGACACTACAAAGCCACAATAGCAAGTTTGTGTTGTGTGATGACGACAAAATTACGTCGGAACTTCATGCGCATGTAGCTTTTTACATTCCGTGTACTTTCGGCTTAAGCAAAAATTAAGGGATAATGCAATTATATACGTTATTGGTGGTGTACATATGTAATACATAGAAATCTGGATCAATCTTTTAGTATAACGATCGATTTTGATATTTACATATTTTTACATATTTTTTTTTTGTTAATTACCAAATATATATTTCAAATAAGTATAAAAGTGAATTTTAATGCATAGGATGTTTTTTTTAGCTGCACGAGAACTTAAAAAGATAACACAAGACAAGATATGGTTGGAATGAAAATTTTTATTATAATCTGGTAGATTATTTAATGGAATTTATTTTTAAAATATGATTTCATGCATATTTCTACGGCGCAACAAGTTACACGGTCCATTCTGTTCAATTTTGGACCACTTTTTCTAAAAAATCTGGCCGTGTGGCGTAAGTGTTGGCTTGAATATTGGCTTCCAATAAACAAATGACCTAAAATAGCTCCATAAAAATTTATCCAGATGCGTTAAATAGCACGAACGAGGGACCGGTTACAGAACAACTTCCTGAAATTGCTCTCGCTCAAAATACAGCAATTTTGCTTATTGACGTAGCCTTTTATTCACTAATCACTAAACACAATTATTTGATAAAAGTGCCCGCGAACAGGTTTATTTTTTCAAAGTAAATTTCCACAATTTGGAAGCGTCATTGTAGCATCAAACAAATTATCATGACTTGCCAAATCTTACTGAACAGAAATGTCTACACAGTTTGACAATCTTAGCTCTCAAAGCATAGTTACGTATATCAATAGTAAAAAATAATTTTGAGTTTAAGTAAAATAAGATTTGAAAAAGTACAATTTTTTACTGAATTTAGTACAATTTTGGGAATGTCATTTATCATCCCTGTGGTGAATACACTTTAATTGTCCCAATTCTATTTCTATGAATCGGTCTATAAATTTACATATAATCCATAAAAACATTTTTCCAAATTAGACTCTTTGTGTCCGTAAACCATCTCGTTTTTAGATTAAATTCGCCTCAAAAATGTTTTACTGCAAACTAAATTCTTTTCGAATCAGTTCACACGTATAAAAAGCTTTAACTTCCTTTGAAATTCATTAATAAACAATTTAACGTCCGTCCCTAAAATCCTACGGATGTTGATATCTAGATAATATTCGGCACATATGAATTTTAACCTCTTTGTTTTTGTGAGCCCATGACTGAACATCGTTTCTAAATAGGTAGAATCTCGAAAATTCTTCTGTAAATACTGTGGTGATAATAATTTTTAGGGGTGTTCTGGAAATCAAAAATGCAAAACGCAAGAATTTTAAACGTCGTTTTTTAATAAGATTTTTGTAATAAAAGAATTTTATTATACAAAAATGTATCTATTTAACAGAATTTTATAACAAAAATTATAAAAATTAGAATAAAAGTTCATGCGTTTTGCGTTTTCGATTCAATTTCCAGAACACCCGTGTTTAACAAATGGAACTGTTTTAAAATTGTTGAATATTTCGTTTTCAAATTGGCACACTCAAAAGAAAAATCAATCCATCCGTACTCAAATCAATCCGAAGCGGTATTAATAGTACGGTGAGTACGGATTTTCTTGAATCAAGTACAGAAAGATTGATTCAAGCTCGGATTTTTAATCCGAAAATACTAAAATTATCCATATTCAATCCCGTTTTCGTACTTGAAATAATCCGAAAATGAGATTGATTTAAGTAAAACTAAGATTGAATCAATCTCAAAATGCACTTCATTCAAAAATTATAAAATTGTTTTAATCCGAATTCGTACCTCAAATAATCCGAAAATGAGATTGATTTAAGTTAAACTAAGATTGAATCAATCTCAAAATGAGCTCGATTCAAGTAATATAAAGTTGATTTTATCGCGAATTCATGATTGAAAAAAACAAAAAAAAAATAGAAATTACAAAGAAAAAATGATTATGATTGATTTACTTACCCGTATTACACATTACAGAATGATAAAACACCAACATCGTGCCCGATATGGTTTTTATTTTAGAAATCTTATGTACATATTTAACCAAAAATATAAACTAAATGAGTAGCATGAGTTCAAATTTAAAAAAAAAAAACTTTGAAAAGAGATTGATTTTCGAAAGTAATCCCATTTAGGATTGTTTTGAGTACGTTTAAGTGTTATTCGTACTTGAATTTTTGAGTACGATTCGTACTTAAAGTAATCCCAAAAAACTTGATTTATCCCGAGTGTTTTTCTTTCTGTGCAATTTTTGAATTTTTTGGTGCATATTTTTAAGAATTTTGAGGGCATATTTTCAAGTTCTTACTGCATATTTAATGCGCATAAATTGTGTTTTTTAGAGCATATTTCTGGTTTCCCTGATAATAGCATAAACAAAATTTGACAGTTCCTATTATAAAACAATAATAAAGGGCCCTGTTTTTGTCCTTATTGTACATTTGTAATTGCTTCGAGCGTACTTTTAGATGATATACCAAATGGTCTGTTGCATAAGAAGCTGTTTTTTAAGAAGGTAACATATTTACGATTACTTCTGTTTACGGAAAATATTATTAAAACATTATTATAAAACAATGAATCAGAAAATAGTTCTTGTTCTATGTATCTATACACATATATTTAGAACCTTTTATGTATCAGACTAACAATTTTTTTTAAGAGTGCTTTTCATAGAATATTTTCTGTATAAAATTATTTTTTATTGTAATTTTCCAGTGTAAATATATACAAGTATTTTCTTTAAAAATTTTGCTGTATAAGATTTTTGTTGTAAAATATTTTTTTTTTTTTATTTTTTGATATTTTTAGTTAGGCTTGAGTTCCTCAAATTTACAATTTGGATATTTATTTAAACATTTATTGATAATTTTCTTGGGCTGGGGGTCGAACCTGGGTTAAATTTACATGTTTCAAGAATCACCACATTCTTTCATCAGAATTTTCTATGAAATATTTTCTGTGTAAAAGTATTTTCTGAAGGAAATTTTCTGCGTAAAAGTATCTATATATATAAAAATGAAAAATGTTTGTATGTTTGTGTGTTTGTGTGTTTGTTTGTTGGCTTATAGACTCCGAAACTACTGAACCGATTTTCTTGAAATTTTTACAGTAACATCACGTGAGCCCTAAAAATAAAATAGGCTACTTATTTTTTCGATAGGGGCAGGGGAATTGGTACCCCCCATAGGATGCCAATATTTATTATCGCATATCTTAAGAGCCGCTGGCGGCATTTTGCTGAACTTTTTGTAGTAGGATCTTCTGAGCCCCGAAATCTATCTATATATATAAAAATGAAAAATGTTTGTATGTTTGTGTGTTTGTGTGTTTGTTTGTTGGCTTATAGACTCCGAAACTACTGAACCGATTTTCTTGAAATTTTTACAGTAACATCACGTGAGCCCTAAAAATAAAATAGGCTACTTATTTTTTCGATAGGGGCAGGGGAATTGGTACCCCCCATAGGATGCCAATATTTATTATCGCATATCATAAGAGCCGCTGGCGGCATTTTGCTGAACTTTTTGTAGTAGGATCTTCTGAGCCCCGAAATTGAAATAAAATAGCAGCGGGGGTATTTGAATCCCCCATAGGACGCCAATGTTTAACATCGCATATCTTAAGAACTGTTATAGTGAGAATGTTCAAACTTTCTAGAAGTCACTCTTATGGTATACTACACTTATGAAAATAAAAATAAAGCGGGTAGGCGCAGGGGGGGAAATACCTCCCATAGGATGCATATATTAAATATCGCTTAACTGAAGAACTATTAAAGGGGGAGTCTTCAAACGTGGTTAAAGCTACTACTATGGCAAACTATAAATTTCAGTATAAAAATGGGCGGGGTAAACAGGGGAGGAGCAGTACCCCTCATAGATAGAAATATAAATAAGAGCCACTGCACGCATTTTGTTGAACTTTTGGTAGTAGGATCTTCTGAGCCCCGAAATTGAAATAAAGTAGCAGCGGGGGAAGTGGTTTTCCCCATAGGACGCCAATGTTTACCATCGCATATCTTAAGAACTGTAATAGTGAGAATGTTCAAACTTTCTAGAAGTCACTCTTATGGTATACTTCACTTTTGAAAATAAAAATAAAGCGGGTAGGTGCAGGGGGGGAAATACCTCCCATAGGATGCATACATTAAATATCGCTCAACTGAAGAACTATTAAAGGGAGAGTCTTCAAACGTGGTAAAAGCCACTATTATAGTAAACTATAAATTTCAATATAAAAATGTGCGGGGTAGACAGGGGAGCAGAAGTACCCCTCATAGAAGACATATAAATAAGAGCAACTGCACGTAGGATCTTCTCAGCCCCAAAATTGGAATAAAATAGCAGCGGAGGAAGTGATGCCCATCATAGGACGCCAATGTTTAATATCGCATATCTTAAGAACTGTAATAGTGAGAATGTTCAAACTTTCTAGAAGTCACTCTTATGGTATACTACACTTTTGAAAATAAAAATAAAGCGGATAGGCGCAGGGGGGAAATACCTCCCATAGGATGCATACATTAAATATCGCTCAACTGAAGAACTATTAAAGGGAGAGTCTTCAAACGTAGTTAAAGCTACTATTATGGTAAACTATAAATTTCAATATAGAAATGGGCGGGGTAGCCAGAGGAGGAGCAGTACCCCTCATAGATAGAAATATTAATAAGAGCCGCTGCAAGCAATTTGTTGAACTTTTGGTAGTAGGATTATCTGAGCCCCAAAGTTGAAATAAAATAGCAGCGGGGGAAGTGTTACCCACCATAGGACGCCAATGTTTAATATCGGATATCTTAAAAACTGTTATAGTGAGAAAGTTCAAACTTTGTAGAAGTCACTCTTATGGTATAGGATGCATATATTAAATATCTCTCAACCGATAAAGTGGTTAAAGCAGTGTAGCGAAGCGCACCGGGTTAAGCTAGTTTTATATAAAGTATGTTCTGTATAAGAGCATTTTATAAAGAAAGTTTGCTCCTAGAAAAAATGTAAGAGCACTTTCTATTTAAAATTTTCTCTACAAAAGTATTTTTTAAAAATAAGAGTTTTTTTTTAAGCAAATTACTAACATTTTGTACCTTGGCCTTGGGCCAAAATTAATATTTTTTTCACCACCTGCTATTTTAAACTTTCGAAGAAATTTTGTTCTTCTTATCTTGTTATTAATTACTATATTGATTTACTTAAAACAAACTAATATAAAATGGTTAAGTTAATTTTACTTTGTTTGCATTTGTTAAATAAACAAATTGAAACAATTTGTTAAACTCATAAGAATAAAATTATTATGTGTTTACTTTATAGGCATTTCCATGAGTATGTCAATCACCACTCAAAAAATAAAAACCCTTGAATTTTTTTTGAAAAAGGTTATAATGAAAAAAAAACACTTAAACTTTGCTACTTAGGAATTTATAGCATATTAAAATTAAAAAAAAAATTCTAGAAATTAAATTTAGGTATTTGTAACATTGCAGTTATACAGTAAAATTAATGTTTCAAGAAAAATTAACAAGATCCATGAAGAAAGAGCAAAAATATAGTTCGATAAGCGGTATATTTTTTTGGTTCACTTTAGATGCTTTTCTTATATCACGTACGTGGATCAATCATTACATTTGTCTACGTCATTTGTATTTGAACAGTCGCAAGTGTTTTTTTTTTAAAGTTCAAAGCAAGATATTTGGCGCAAACACATTTTTGTTATTTTTTTCAAATTTCTAAATAAAAAAATTAATTAACTTTTAAGGTTTGTCACGTACGATATTTTAAGTATGTATGTACAATTCAGGCGCGGATCCAGCTTGAGTCTTAGGGGGAGGGGAATTTTTTTTGATACAAAAAAGTAAAAAATTTGTTTTAAAAAGTTTATTAAAGTTAATATCCCAGTAAAACAAATTTTGGGTTTTTTGAAGCACTTAAGAGAAAAAGCACATAATCGAGCGCTTTTTTAAGAGAGCTTTTATATAGCAGTAAATGATAAAGAATAAAATATAGAAAAAAGCTGTTATTTTAGTGCTGACAACGATGAGGTTTTAAAGGCGGAAAAAAATAAAAATATATAATGGTTTACGAAAATTATTGTAACAATGCATTTAAGCAATAAAAAGCAAAACATCAATGAATATGGAAGTATAGTTATCCCTTAAAAACGCAGTAAATAGTCCTCAAAACCGGGAACACTCCATACAAAAATCTGGCATCTTATCAGCAGGTTTGACGCGATTTGAGGTATGCATTCATACATAAAAACCATAATCATAATATTATATTAAAAAAACTCAACAATTAGGTTAAATGAAATATAAGATCAGTTCAATATAAATTAATTTTATTAAATAGGCAATTTATGATTTTCTTGTGAGGCAAATTTAGATAAATAGTACGGTCTTTCTTCTGTCATTGTTGATCTGAGCCACATTTTTATAAGACGACGGGTAGCAAATGACCTCTCTCTAGTAGCATTACTGACGAGTAGGGCAAGTTGGTTATGGCATATGCCATTTTTGCCATTAATTCAATAATTTTTTTAAAAAGCAATTTTTGGTCCAGCTTGCCAAAGAATACCTTTTTGCAACCTAGAAAAAAATTTCTAAATTAGTTTAGCGAATATAAGGCAGAATCTATTCGAAATGCTTACTGAAAAATGCAAAAATCGGATGTAAAAAGAAATTTCAATGCATCTGCTCAAGCCTCTTGAAGTTATAAACGAAAGGGATTGCTATGAATGAAAGCTTTGGCTTAATTGACAGTGCTAAGGAAAATAATACAAGATGTCAGTAAAAAAGATTTTATTGAAAAGTTTAAAAAACGTTTTAGATCGTAATACGTGTGGTAAATTATTCAATACTCCTGAAAAATCTATATGGCTTGGCATTTCAATTTTAGAAAAGAGTTTTAATCGATTTTCTCACAATTTTGTTTTAATGAAAGTGAGACGGATGAATTTATTGACAACCTTTCTCCATCTGAACTTTTAGTGTTCAAATATGCTCCAGTCACATCTTGCGATGTTGAAAGAGTGTTTTTCATTTATAGAACTGTTTTATGTGATAACAGGAGAGTATCGGGGGTGTTTTAGAAATCGAGGACGCAAAACGCAAGAATTTTAAACGTCGTTTTTAAATAAGATTTCCTTGATAAAAAAATTTTATGACAAATATTATAAAAATATTTCTTTATTAAACAAAATTTTATAGCAAAAATTAGATGAAAAGTGTATTAAAAACAACTTCCAAATTCTTGCGTTTTTTTTTTTTGACAATTTGAAGAAACATACTATTGTACTTACAATAGAAACTTAATAAAATAAATGTTTCTTAAATAACATTTTTATTTTCGCCATTTTTCGTGCCATTTTTATACTTTTTCGTGCCATTTTCAAACATTTTCGTGCCATTTTAAACTTGCCCTGCTGACGAGCATTGAAACGAAAATTTGAAATATATTTCTTAGATTTCGGTCGATATCTTCGTCACAGTTTATTAAAGCATCAGCAACGTTATCTGATAGATTTTCAGATATTTTCCATGTTTGTTGCAAATGCAACAGTTCAGACTCAAGTTTAGATGTTAGTAGGTTTTTATCTATCTCTTGTATCAAACATAATCAGCTCATCAGCTTGTTGTGATTTTAAAAGTTTTGTATCTGTATTTAACTTGATTACACTTTGAGGTAGAAGTTTAGGTATGTTCAATACATTAAGGATATCTATTGGGAAACGTTTTTTGAGATATTCTAAAATAAATTCAATAAGAGGAATGTTACCTACAAGTCGGTAGTAATCTTCAACATTTTGAAAGTGATTGGAACATCGATTTGAACGCAGATAACTATAACTTTTTCAAAAATCGCTTTAAATAGTTCTTCGGCTTTATTTCGTTTATCTTCAAGGCACATGATTTAAGTTTTGATAAGGCTTTTTGAAGATCAATATCTTGCTTTTGTAAAATGATACTAAGCGGCTGTGATACAATAAGTATCACACTTAATATGTTTATTCCGTAAATGAATTCAAAAGTACTAAACGAGTTCCTTAATATAAGGCTTTTGATGAAATATCTCTACCTCTCCACTGAGATATTTTTTCCAAAGCTTCTTCTATATGATGTACACTTGCTGCAAAGTATAAAATTGAGTCGTGACGGTCCAACCATCTTGTCTCGCATAATGTAGAGAGTTTGGCTCCCAAATACTTTGCTAAAACTGCGTTTCGCTTGGGATGATTATATTTAAAAAAATTTGTCGTTCTTTGGCACTTTGTTGCTTTTTTAAAATTGAGTTGTTTGAATTATGGGAGCTCCATTTTCTGCTGACGTCAGAGGACACCCATCTGTTCCATTTCCTAAACAATTTTTTAGGTCAAGAATAAAATTTGTCAAAGCTTTTAGAACTATTGATGATAGTGCCTTCGCATTAATTGACACATCAACATCATTATCACTATCCTTTGAAGCCTCTTCAAATGCGTTAACAACAAAGCCAATAAATGCTTTCCTAGCAACTTTTTGTTGTATGTTGAAATATCTTTAAGATAAGGAAATCTGGGTTTTCCCCAACAAATCTGTGTTTTCGTCAAAAATTATCGAATAGAATTTTGATTCATATAACACATGTGTATATACATAAATATTGCATATACTAAGGCTTATTAATAATTCAACCGCACGCATTTTCAAGTCAAACGTTTATTCTTTGGATATAGATGGCACCTGCTGGGATTGAATGTAGAATAATAAGTATTTGAATACAGTTAAACATATGTTTCATTGGAATTATCTTATAAATAACTATTAGAATTAAGATTAGGATACTTATTGAAAATTTCGTTAGATTCAATAAAAAAAAACCAAAAAAAATCTTGCTGGGATTTCCTAAAATTTTGTGCATATAAAAAAATATTATTATTGGGGATTCTTATATTATCGAGATAAACCAAACATATTTTTATAATTTAGGGGGGGGGGGGAATTTCCTTATTCCCCCCTCCTGAATCCGCACCTGGTACAATTAAAAATGTTTTTATACAAATGTATTTTTATTATTTAATCTAAAAAAATGGTACCCATAAACGCCATCGCCTTTTTTTAAATTTTTAAGGTATACAATATTCGGCATTGCCGAATGCAACTTGTTTTGTGTTTAATTAAATTGTAAAAATGGCTAAGTGCTTTTTTACGCTCTTTTTTTGCTCGAAATAGTGCTTTTTAGTGCTTTTTTTAAATTTTAAAGTGCTTTTTGCTCTCAAAAAGTTGGCATCACTGTTTGCACGGTCAGAGTCTAAAGTTTCCCTGCAAATATTATTGGACCACCTGATCCAATTTGATTAAATAGACTACTCCATGGACTGGTCCGATGTAATGCAAGCATAGACCATGTCATTGTTAAAAAGTGTTTGGAGTGAGACGACATGCTTCGTTTTTTAACGACATGTTTTCGTTTTTAAACGAAGTTTAAACTAATCCTCTTGTGTATACAATGGCGTAGTTTTAAAACTACTCCTTTGTAGTCCAAAGCTGGGTTATATGGTCCCGCCCTAGGACATCGTAATGTTAAATAGACCATGTTTTTTCCATACGTGTGGGTTACTTTTGGACTAGTCCTAGTCCCTTGTGGGCTACTCTTTACAAGAATGCTAGGCTATTGGTTAGTAGTTATGATGCATCAATGTTTTAAATAAATCACGGATATATGTATTTTTATTGTTGATTATAAGGATGGCTTAAACCGATTGAACAAGCGTCAAATTCTTATTAATTGGCTCATTCGTCTTCAATAACGGCATGTTGTTCTGCTTGTGATGCCTCACTGGAATCGCATAAAAAAATTTTAAAAAACATGCCGAAACCAGTCGCTACAAACAAAATAAAATAATTTTTTTGAAGTATTAATAAATTGTCGAGCTTGAGGTCGTTTTTATTTGGGGATTTCTTATTAAAATTTTCTTACTATTTTTCAAAAAAAATTTAAAATTTGGTCAGAAAAAAAACAAATATTAACTTTTTAAGGTATTGTTTTTTAATTTGGGAATTTTTGGGGACATATTTTTAATTTTTTTTGGGGACAAGGAAACAAGAACCTGGCAGCCCTGACCATAAACATGCTATACGCTACGGCTATAGCATGACGTCTATGTCACGTCTAATTGGACCTTTACTCTTTATTATTTTAATTGGTATTAGAACCAAATAGATAATTCTTTATTTGTTTTAAGTTGTTGTTCGTATATATCGCGCATTAAATCATTATAAGTCATAACTCAAAATTCAAAACTATTCAGGAGAGGCAAAAAACTGGCTTTAAAAACTTGGTTGCAATATTTTGATCAAATTGAGTTCCACAAATGTTGCAGAAGAAAAGTTCGTTGTTGAAATGGATTTAATTTGTGAACTGGTTTATGGATAATAGACGATTTTGATAGATTTTGAGTTGTAAATGTTTATGATTTATTGTGCGATATATATTGACAAAATATATTGTTCAATTCATTTAAATTCTAAAAGAGAATAATCAGCCACGTACGATACGTCACGAACGATATTAAATCTTGTTCGTTGTTAAATCATCCAAAAACATGTTTTTTTTTATATGACGTATTATATAGGAAACATAATTGAATTGAAAAAAAAACACCTCCTACAATTCGCAGATTTTCGCATATTTTAACATTCACCTCAAAATCACTTCCGTTTTAAGTCACGTACGTTATGTACCTATTTTGCTCGATGTGTTGGACAAAAAGTTTCGAATGTTATATTTCTTTTTGTTCAGCTATAAATATATATACCCTCTTAATAAAACATAATGATTAAATTAATTTTCGGTTTCACCTATTTTAGCAAAATCTCTCTCTGTGTAGGTGTGTCCCGTACGATGACATGGAAAGCCATATACTTTTTACAAACAGCATATTAATTTTTAAATTGTTTAATTAGTAAATAACACTACAAAAAAATGCATAATACTAGAACTTTTAAGTAATTTATCTAATACACTGCATCACATCTACAATTATCAATTTAATTAAAAAAAAAAAAATAGC
Organism: Pollenia labialis; assembly: GCA_949318255.1. NCBI lineage: Eukaryota > Metazoa > Arthropoda > Insecta > Diptera > Polleniidae > Pollenia > Pollenia labialis. Next base: position 49,918,532 of record OX439142.1, read on the forward strand.
TTTTTAACTATCAATTACACTCAAATTAAAACTTAAGTTAAAATTTAAGAGTTATGGAATATTTTTAAAGTTTGCCATTAATTTTATACATTTTACATTATGACGTGGGTTTTTTTAAAGAATATTAAAATTTTTGTTAATCATTTGAGATGTTTTTAAATTATATATTTTTTTTTTTGTATACAAAACTTTTTATTTAACACGTCCATATGTAACTAAATACAATCATAATAAAAATTTTACAGTAATTTAACAAAAATATGTGACACTGTTTAAGTATTTTGCGAAACAAAACTTTATCATTTTGTAACAACAAAAAATTATTTACGTTTAATAAATGCATCAATTTTTTACATCACGTAGCCATAAAAAGTTTATTAAATATTAATTAAAGTGCATTTAAACTACTGCTTAGTAAATTCTCATAAGCTTTATAAAATTAATGAAAATTAAATGAATGATTTATTCTGCGTTTGTGCTTTTTTGAAATTTGTCCATAACAAATATTTCTTCTAAAAGCGGGTAAATAAAAAAAAAATAGTTCGATACATTTTGATTTTGCGTCGCACAGTGTTTTCATAGTACTAAATCTTGTGACTTTAAAACGAATAGATTATATTTAAAGGATTTTATTTGGATGGAGAGATGATTTCTTGAAATTTTCTCCAGTTATATTATCATTAAAATCGGCTGAGCAGTTGTCGGGAAATTTAAGTTCAAAGTTGAACTTTTGATTTCTTTTAGCATTGAGTATGAAAATGCTGGGTTTTATACCCATACCACCATAGTGATGGGGGTATTTCTTAGTTGTGCAAATGTTTGTTACACCTCAAAAAAATTAGTCGAAGACCAACCTTTTATAATACCAATGTCCTTCCGTCTATCCAACTGGCTGGCTGTCTATGTAAACAGTGTGCACACTTTTGGAGATGATATTTAGGTTATAACTGTCGCAAGGAACAAGCATTTATATCGTATATTTGATAGTAAAAGTTTTAAAGCCAAAAATTATTTTTTTTTTTCATTTTAGCGCATTCAAATAAAACCTTCTTATTAAAAAAGAATTTTTACTTTAATTTTTTTTAAAACACGCATTCGTATTCTCAGCATGCATTAAAAACTTAGTCAGCCATATTGTATCTAGAGTGATGTCACTTTATTTTTCGAGATATTCTTTGCAAGCCCTTTCATTTGATACCCATATTGTATAACCATTTCGCCATGTTTTGTGTTCCCGTCTTTAAAAATAAAAAAATTTTGTTAGTTGGGACTTATTTCATAATGAAATAAAACCCAAGGAAATAATAAAATAAGATCCAATGATATAACACCCAACTGAAATAAGACCCCAAAAACAACAATTTGGCGACAAAATGGACAGCTTATTTCCTCCTCATTGTTGGGCATTGCTTGAGCTTAAAATTATGAAAATGAAATAAAGCCCAAAAAAATGAAATAATCCAATTAATTAATTTGAGGATTTCGTTTAATTGGGCTTTATTTGATAATGAAATTACCCCAAATTTTATGAAATAAAACCCAAAAAACCGAAGTTGGGCACAATTTCCAAATTTTGCAATTTTATTGGGGTTTATTTCATTTTTCTAATTGGGCGTTATTTCATCGGGTGTTATTTCGTGTCGCCAGGATTTATATTTTATCTATTTTTAGTACAAGAGTACTAAGTAGTTTCTATAGGACAGTTTTTTAAGAAAATATTTTCAAATAATTAATATAAATGTTGGAATTCGGTTAAATATCGGTGCAAGTGCGATATATAAAAGTCTCACTGGAAAGAATAAGGAAACTTAATTTTATTTTTAAATCATAATATAATCTATTAATGGGCTTTGTCCAGCCATTTCTACTAAATTCTTGTTCGTCGTTCGGCTTTCACTAATTTTAGCAAAAAAATATAAAATTAAACTAAAATTAATTATTTCAATTCACTAACAAACACATATAGAACAACAACGTCATCATCATCTTTAATCTTTACAATAATGATTACTTGGTATGTGTATAGACTTCCGTTATAGTTAATTTAAGTAGATAAATAATTTTCTATTACAAAGATTCACAACCAACCATACCCAAAAAGAAATTTATTTAAAAAAATAAAAAGTTTTTTTTAATTGTAGTTATATGGATGTTTGTAGTTGCATGAGTATATAGAACTTAATTAATACTTTTATACAAGCATAGTTAAAATATTTTTTTTTTAACTATTTAATATTTTAAATGCAGTACAACTTGATTTGTGCAAAAATTTAAATGTTTTTTTCGCTTTTTTGTAGTTTGATGATACAATGTCAAGTTTATGAACAAACAATTATTTTGATTAACAACTACATTTACACACAAATGCATTAGAGATAAACATGCTGCCATACAAACAAATTTAAATTTTAAATGTTATTAAAGGCCGTATAACACTATCACACAAGTCTTAAGTATTTTGACTAAAATGCTTCCCTGGTCTAATTACACTGTGCTAGTTGCAAAATTAGACAAGCCGGGCACATGGCGTTTTAACATAATTCGGGTCCAATGTTGCTAACCGTTTTTTAGGTAAGCTCTTGCTTTCGAGATATGCCGTTATTTTGAAAATGTAGAAGGTTGCTCAACATATATTCGCGTATCTCAAAAACGGTTTAGTTTATTGAAATTACCAAAAACTACCGCGCATCCTAGGGGCTGCAGGAGCCAAATTTTAGAATTTGATTAAACGGCCATATTTATATGGTTGAAATTCTTAAATTTGGCTGCTGCAGCGCCTAGGATGCCCCTAGATGGGACAACGAAAATTGTTTTTGTTATCTAGATATACGCTTCTTAAATTTTGTGTGATAAACAAACAAAATCAAAATTTAACAACTTATCACGACAGGTTTGTATTTTCCTCAAAATACGTATTGTTTGTGGGATATAGTGAAGTGCCCTTTTGATAAGTTCTCAGTTGTTGTTTTACTCAAAATAGTCGTCATTTTGCACATACAACAACAACAATAAATAAATAGCCATACAATTTTATTTCAATGTAAATTAAAAGCATGGTTTTAGGCGCCAATAAAAAAATACGTATACGAAAAGAAAAGCAAAACAATACAAAACCCTCTCAACTTATACACTGACTCACAGTTAAATACATTTTTCACTTGTTGGTTTTTTTGGCATTTTTAATTAAAGCAAAAGTTAAGAGGAAATTGAAACTTATAAAGATTTGACAGCAGTGCGGTTTGTCGAGTCGTGTTGCGTGGTGTTAAAAATTGGATGAGAAGTTTTAGTAAATATTAATAATAAGTAGTGATATTGTTTAAAAACATTTGGGGTATTCACAAGGTGCGCTATCAAGTCATATCGTCATAATATCATAAATGATATTTTACAATTAAAATAATCAAACAAAATAAAAATTTTAATGCTGTATTCATTGAATCGTCATAACTGTACAGTAGATAACTAAATTATAAGCATCTATCCACAGCATTCATATATATTTATTGTAATTCTTTTAAGCCATATGACTTTAGAACTTTATGACTTCCTTGTGAATCCCCTAATTATTTTCTCACTAATCAATTAAACGAGCTACAAATTGGATTATGATTTTAGGTATCTTTTGTTTTCCAGAAAAATAGCGCTGCCATTCAAAAACGCTTTAATTAAATATGGATTGTAGGCTAAGAAATCTCTAAATCTTTGAATCTTATTTAAATAGGCAAGATAAGTTTGATTATAACTGGAAAAATAAATACATAACAACACTTTTAGGCCGGTTTTTACAACTTACCGACTAAAGGTAGGATTTTATCGGCCGTATAAAAAGTGTTCCGTTATTACAACTTTCTTTTCTGTATCGCTCACTTTAGGTTAAAGTAAAGTTTTAATAACGGACCATTATTTATAAGGCCGGTTGAAGTCTACTTTTAGCAATCGGCAAGTTTTTAAAGCTTTAATTAAATCTTTTGTAAAGTTATCAAAACCTACACCTTCTTTCCGGAATACTGTCAGAAACATATACGGGCATGTGCTGAAATCGAACAAGATTTTGATCTCAATTATTTACAAAATTGCTGTAGTTTATTCGGGCTTCAACAGATGTTATAGTAAAGATAATCAGTACTCAAAGTATGATGAATATAAAAAGGAATATTTTCAATAACTTTCTTTACAGGATCGTTTTCAAAATCTGTGCGATTTTAAATCCACTTCATTTCGATTTACAGAACATGCCCAATTATATTGGTATTTATATTTGGTCTAAACTTATTTAACTTCAATCTAAAAATCTTACCACATTTCATTGGAAACGTTTCACTTACTTTTGTTATAAATATACCGTAGTAGTTTAAGTATTTTTTTAGTTGAATATTGGTCAAACTTAAACTTTTTATGAAACCTGTCAACGCAAAATGAAACAAAAGTCAAAAAATATTATGAGCAATGTAAATACAAGTTACATTCTGCTGGTATGTAATAGTTGTATAAATTTTCTGTACCATTTACTTCAGTGCTAGCCAAATGATATCTAAAGTAAGCATCGTAACAGAAATATACAAAAGAATATTTTGATAGTGCAAAGAAAATATTCCTGGAAAATATTGAAGGAATAAGACCATTAAAACATAAAAACTTTAAAAATAATAATATGAAAAATATATTTAATAAATGTTACTCACCATGAGAAATAAATTCCCAGATTCTATTTGACTCAAAAATCTTTTGATATGTAAAAAATACGAAATTTGGTTTAGTTTACATCAGAGTTCGAAAATATACATTAAGTACTGTACTTTAGTGTTCTGTATGTTTGGAATATGAAAAACACAAACGTCCTAATAAAAATGTTTATCATAACAATAATAAGCGGACAATTATGCGCTACGCAATAAGACATACAGAGATGCAACAAAGTAAGTGAAAGAACTCTTAATAAGTTTTAGAAGGGAAAAATAACATTTTAAGCGCCACGCCATTCCCTTTCTACGAAGCAGGTTTGTAAGGGAGAATACTAAAAAATAACTGTATCAAAACATTCAGTGTGAAAATCTGACAGCTACAATCTCCAATTTTTATATGCGTTGAATAAAGGTCTTTTTGTGTCAGAAATGTATTGCTTCAATGTGCGAACTCACATTTCTCCCTTCCAAGCCAGCTTCGTTGGAAGCTCAAATTTTTTATTGGAGTTAATAGTATTTGTGTAGTAAATAACTAAAAAAAACGTTTCTCTGTTTGTGATCTTCATACACGATAAAAATTCTGTAATAGTTCAACTCCACATATAGATGATAACATTTTGCGTTCTGTTTTTCGTAAAAATCAAAGAGAAAAAGCAACAAATTTACATGCAGCCGTCGTTGTGCATATAGCTACGAATAAAAACACTAAGCGTACTGACCGAGTACAAGAATCTCCGTACCAATCCCTTTTCTTCTTTCTCCTAAAAACACACGAGTTGAGCATCAAAAGGTGAAACGTGTGAAAGCAGATTTGCTAACATTTTTTGTTTGCTCATTCCTTCATCAATTTAAAAAAAAAAGCACTAAAGAACATTAAAATACAATGTATGTATTACTACGGAATCACTTTAACTAAAATGGTTTTCGTTATTAAACAGAGCACTACATAATGTTTTAACGGTTTTAAAATTTATGTAATAATACACAAACACTAAATATATATTCCGTACGCTAAATAATGTTCGGCTTATTTTCGAACACTATGGATTGTAGTCTTTTTGGGAAGAGCTTTTGAAAGGGGCTGACTAAAATAATGAGGCAATTTTCAGCAATTTGCTATAATTTGTTAAATTATCTTCAAAATCTTGGCGATAAGTTAGACAAGCATAAGTCGTCTCATAAAATATCTTGATTTGACTGGTATGCAAACAGCTTGGATGAAACACGAAAAGTAGAATTATTGTTGCAAAAAAAAAAAAATAACATTTCAATGAACGACTAATTGTTGTTGTGTTCAAATTTTAAAGTTGTTTTACTTTAGATATTTTTCATATTTGCTTACGTTTAATTAAGTAGTCGCTATTTCTCCAGGTGTAGAATTTTCAAATTTCTCTTGATCGTGAGAACTCTCTCATAGAAAACCAAGAATTTAAATTAAAAAAATGTAAATTAATTATTGCATACTTTTGAAAACTTTTTTCTCGCTTAAATTAGAACATTTTTTTTTTGTTATTTTATTAACAGATTTGCAATGAAAAATTAAATCAAAATTTATAAAAAATGTTCACATTATTAACGAGAAACAAAGTTCAATTTTATAGAAATAGTAGAAGAATTTGGTAGTTAGAACAATAATAGTAGTAGAACTTTTTTTGTACTATTTAAAATTTTATTACAAAAATCCACAAACTTGTGTTTCTAATGATTTTGAAAAATAATAGTTTTTGTGGCATTTCATTTATTTTTTTTTTTGTTTATAAATCATTGAAGCGTGTTAATTATTGGTGTGACGCCATTTAAAGTTATTTGAATCTTTATAAAATTTTAACAATTAATAGTTTTTACACTTTCATTGCAGTTCCCGTAAAAAAGTCCATAAAAGGTTTTGTATAAAAGTGCTGTTTTTTGGAAAATAAAAAATTAAATTTAACTTAGCGACAAAAACAGCAATATTAAAATTACAAGTGGGAGTAAATTAAGAATACAAAAATGCAGCAGCAGCCAATTTTCTAATTGTTTTGGGGCTCAAAACATGTGTGAAAACTATTTCAATTATTTAATTTTGAAAAAATTAATTTAGTTTTATTTCCACTTTATTTCTGATTTAATAATACAATTTTACAAAATAAAACAAGTAGGAATGTATAGTCGGTCAATCGCGACCATTTGATAATCTACACTTTAGAATTTAAAAACAAAGTTCCGAGAGCGTAGTACCATATTTGAGACCCATGGGCACTCATTGCCCCGCATTAACAAAATAATATTATGAGGGTAAAATTTCTAGGAAGGGAGTTTATACGGGACCCATGGTTAACTTTGAAGCTATCGTAAAAGTTATTGCCGGCAATTTTTATGGCGACATGGTTTATGCGCACAAAGATTCTATTCTGGAAAGAAGCTTGTATTGGGGCTATGTGAAATTATGGACCGATTCTCACCATTTTCAATACACTTATGCTTTGTGCCAAATTTCATTAAATTGTCTCCAAAATTGCGAGCTATACTTTGCGCACAAGGTTTGCATAAGCAGCCAGCCGGACGGAGGGACATCGTTAGATCGATTCAAAATTCTAGATCGATCGGTTTACTTTAGTGTTTGTGTAGTCGAACACAACCCTTAATACCGCTCGTAACTATTTTCAAGAAAGAGCCGAAAATTATCCAACATAAAACCAATATGGACATATGACATCAAATTATGGGGTACTGCATGCTCATTAAACATTCAAAAGCTTCAAAGAAGACAGTCTAGAATATTACGACAAATTGTCTACGCCCCCACTATCCAGGAGGAAATTAAGAAATATTCAATTAGCTACATATATAAACTAACTACCTAGCTCGGGGTCTGCTTCAGTTCGAAGGTCACCAGAGGCTAAAAATACCAATACTTTGAGCCTAACTAAAAGACATTTTTAAAATTTGAATACAGCAGTTAGTGGTTACATTGGTAACAACTAATAAACAACAAGTAGAATTAAGATTTGAATACATATTGTAAATTTCGATAAGAAAGATTCAATAAAAAAAAAATTAACTAACGGGTCCGCCATCTAACGTTTTTTTCCCCTAGTGCTTATTTCGTGAATTTTGCTCATGTCTGATTTGACAGATAATTAGTTTTATCCTTCCGCTGAACGAATATGGTTGTGTATAAGTTTGAACAACGCTGGGAAATATGCGTTTTTGCTTCGCTAAGTGGGCCTGCGATCGACTTACAGAAGATGCCGATTTTGCCAAAAAACAAAAAAATCATCTTTTCAGATGAAGGTCATTTTGATCTTGGCGGATATGTAAACAAGCAAATTTGTCGCATTTGGGGCACAGAAAACCCGCACGCATACATTAAAAAGCCATTGCACCCAAAACGAGTCACTGTCACGAGTCACTGGTTTCAATAGTACGGCGCTAGGTGCCACACAGCCGAAGCTATACTCGATGTTTTGCGCCCTGTTTTTGAAGATCGCATTATCAGCCGCGGAGCTGATGTCGTTTGGCCACCTCGGAGCTGCGATTTGACACCGTTGGTCTATTATATGTGGGGTGCCGTCAAAGATAAGTGTTATGCCGACAAGCCAGAGACAATTGACGATTTAAAGGACAATATTCGTGAAGACATTGGTGAAATACAGCTGCACAGAGCATGGCCAGCCGAGGCAGCCATTTGAATGAAATTATTTTCCATTATTAACCGAAAGGATTGTACTTTCAAATAAAAAAGAAATTTGAGAAAATATTCAGCAGTTTTTTTTATAGCATTTTCAAAAAAAAAGATATTTGGCGGACCCTGTACTAAAAAACGTACACGAGTGAATTTGCCAGCATTTTACAAGTGTTTTGGTGCTTTACTGATTTAAGTTCTTATTCTAATTATGATGATAATATTTTTAGTTTAAATCAATAAATAAAATGTTTATGTTTGGACTTAGAGTTTGTTGACCTTTCTCCACATAAGGGTTTTTTATAACATGTTTGCATTTATTTAATTATTTTATCCTTAGTTTTATACTTACTTTTTTACCATTTTATTTCTGAATTAATTATGATTTGTTAATTTAACTTTTACCTTAAAATTTTTCTTTTACAAATTGAATTAAATTAATGAATTTGCGTATCCCTAATATAACAAGATTAAACATACATGATAATGCTTATACATGGTATCCACAAAATGTTAAATTTAACTATAATAATGTTATCATTACAAAATTAAGTGCGTCACAGTTTTATATGACTAGAAATGACACTGTGAAATTTCGTGAAAATCGATCCATGATTTACTTTAGGCCCCATATAACCCCTATTCCCGGAAAACAATTTAGTATGCCTAAAACCGTAATTAGTAATGCTATTAGAATAAAATTTAATATATCACAGTTTTACAGTACTAGAAAACACACTAATAAATTTCGTGATGATCGGTCCATAATTTAGTATAGGCCCCATATAAAAATGTACGTAATGTGCGATTAGATTCGCACTTTGCTTAAGTAAATGACAGTTTCATTAAACTTAGAAAAAAAGTTTCCTTAAGTTCAATATGGTTTGCCTCATATAATTTACACGTATTCACACATTTGCTTAAGCCAACTTAAGCACATTACGGTTGGGCCTTTAGCAAATTTGTCGTTGTTTCTGCTACAGCTTGAAATATTAGGGGGCTTCAAAGAAACTTTTTTAAATATTGATGCAGAGAGGCAATTTTTGGCAACTTTTTTTTAAGAAATTTGTTGTGATTTTGTAAAAGAGCCTTCTGCCAAATTTACTTTCGAGACAAAATTTGGTGAAAAAGGTGAAACTTATAACCGTTTATCACTAGATTCGAAAAAGAAATTGTCCTTTCCAGTAGCTGCAATTAATAATAAATATTGATAATTTTTTCACAAAAACTCTAAATATATTTTTTTTTTTAGAGATATGCGTGCCTCGAATGAGCCCTCCAAAGCTGTGGCATTATCAAAATCAAAGTTAGACGAAAAAGCCGAACTAACATGGCGGGAAAAGTTGGACAAAGTCATACAAAATATAACTGTGGAACCAGTTGTGGCGGCATATATTATGCCAAGTGTGCTATCGAACTTGGCAACGCAAAATTTAAATTTGGAGAAGGCCTGCCGAGTAAATATGAACTATGGAGATGTAATCTGTGATGCATTGACGAGAAGGGAGACAAGTAATTATACCATGTAAGTAAAAATATTTTAATTTCAGAATAATTCTCATATTCTGTTAAATAAAAAAAAAAAAAAATTTATTATTAATTATTTTTGCTTTTAGGGAAGAGGAAACAATCCAAAAAATGGTGGCCCACATGGTGGCCTGGAAAACTGTGATACAATCTCTATTCCCCTGCTTACTGATTTTGTTTTGGGGTTCGTGGAGTGACAGACATCATCGTAGAAAACCTTGCATAATGATACCTATAGTAGGAGAATTTTTGGGAACTGTTGGTCTCATGTTGTGTGTATATTTTAAGAGAACTCCCATGGAAGTGGCTGGACTTACAGAGGCCATTTTTCCCTCCTTAAGTGGCGGCTGGTTTGTGATGTTAATGGGTGTTTTCAGTTATATAGCAGACATTACCACTGAAGAGGAAAGAACCCTAAGAATTGGTATTTTAAATGTATGCTTCTCGGTGGGGGTACCTATAGGCACGGCTTTAAGTGGGATCTTATTAAAGTATGTTTGATGTTAATTTTGGAATGTTTTCATTCAAGTATTTACTTATATTTTTTTTTAAAGGAAAATTGGCTTCTATGGCGTTTTCTCCATATCGGCCAGCTTGTATGTATTTTCCCTAGTCTACGGTTTCTTCTTTTTACCCGAACCTCGTGTTAGATGTATACAACCAGAAACTAAGGAAAAGCCCAAAAGCTTATTAGCGGACTTTTTCGATAAAGAGCATGTGATAGAAACATTTCGTGTGGCATTTAAGAAAGGAGAAAATAGAAGAAGAGAACGCGTTATTTTACTCATGATTGTAGTAATGGTGGTTATAGGACCCATTTATGGTAAAATCATCTTTGACAAATAGATTCCAACAAATAAAAAATCTGTTAACTTTTCCAAACAGGTGAAATGAATGTCATGTATTTGTTTACTCGTTATCGTTTCAATTGGAATGAGGTGGATTTCAGTGTTTTCAATACTTTTGCTGTAGTCACCGGTTTAGTAGGTGAGTTGGTTTTAAATTCTGACATTTCTTCGATAAATTTATTTTTACACAGAGAAAACAGATTCGTGATCACAACCGAATTTGGCGCCAATCGAATTTCGTCGGTTGCACGTACTATCACACAATTCGGTTACAATTACTGAAAATTTCGTTGCTAAGCATAGTATTTTTGATAGCAACATTTGAATTTTAGTACACTATCAGTTGTAACAACAGATATTGTTAGTTGTATGTATGATTATTAGAAATCAAAAATATGCTTACACCCGAATATATGATAGATGCAACTGAATAAACACACATTTGGTGTTCATAACAAACGATTTGATTGTCTTTATCAATATTTTTTTTTAACCGGTTACATAAACCATTTTCCCGATTTATTAGATAGGAAATCAAAATAATTCAATTAAACTCCATTTTTTGTTAGTATATTTATTTATAAATAGTTTTATGTGAAGTTTACAACATATTTAATTTTATACAAACACCTACATGCAGCTTCTCACATCATCGAACGGATTTCCAAAGGAGTACAGCTTATCCCTTAATTAACCAACAAAAACAATATTTGGCTTCAATTCAATGCAATTTCTTTCATCAATATCGTCTTGTTATAGTGTCTGAAGTAGAACAGAATAATTAGCATGTGGTTTTTACAATACGAACAGTGATTGAAGCCGTAAATTAATATGAAAATCACTAAAAAAAACTGAGCGATTTTCATAAAATCTATTTATAACATATTTGTTTGACCAATGTACACGCGGAGGAAAATATAAACAATATGTACATGTATATGTATCGTACATATGTATGTATGTCTAAGATATTGCCCAGATAGCATCGGATGTTTGTTAGACGATTGTCTAAATCCTCAAAGAATCTTCTGATCATTATCTGATGAGTAACAATAATAGAAACATCTAAATTTTTTATTTATTAGTTTTTTATACATTTTCTGACACGCTTGCCTTTTAATCTTGGAATGAACCTTTTGCGGCGCTCCTTATGAGTCATATAACAATTACTGAGCTACCTAAATAAGAGCGTTTTTAAAACATGAAAATTCATTAGTTAATACAATTTTATTTAAACAAGCCGACGCAAGGATCTGTCAAATAAGATTTTCCAACAGAATTGTTGTTGAATTCCTGAACTAAAGGTTTGTTTCGTATAAATTGTATAAAAAAAAAGCTTGATGCTCTTGTTTAGGTGGCTCAGTTATATGTGTAAGCATTCCACAAGTTGTAAGTGAATTCCAACAAGAGTCTTATAAGATTCTTGATGTGCTTTCTAAAAGCCTCATTAGAAAATCTTTGCAGAAATCTCAAACGAATTCGTCTACGATCAATACACTGGGTAACCAAAAAAAACACCCTCAATTCTCGAAATGAAACTAGAATATTGGTAGAGCAAATCTGGGTTTTGAAAAGTTAGCTTGGGTTCCCGAAATATGGGCCCCTAAAGTTTTTGAATTTTTTGAAAAGGTTTGGTATAAGCCAAAAAAAATATATACTAAATGTATTTCTCAGCTTAAAAGTAATTGCAGATGTCTTAAGTTAAATCGTATGGCGATTCTTTTCTTAGGATATACTAACCCTCTAACACAAATTTTAAGCTGTAATGTTTTCCTTTTTTTAAACTTTCCAACAAAAGTATATTAAAACGGCACTTTAAAGGGTTAAAAAGTTCCACGAATATTTTCTGCGTCAAATTTTACTAGTGGTCTTTTAAGACCAAAAGTTCATGGAATTTATGTAAAACGGGAGTTCAAGAAATTCAAAAATTTCAAGGCCAGGAATTTTGAAAATCCGTTTTACATACATTGCACGAACTTTTGGTGTTAAAAGACCACTAGTAAAATTTTCAAAAAATTCAAAAACTTTAGGGGCCCATATTTCTGGAACCTACGCTAACTTTTCAAAACCCTTTGGCAGATTTGCTCTACCGGTATTCTAGATTCATTTCGCGTTGCAAATGTTGAGGCTGGCTATCGTGCGAGGAATCTTTTACGATTAAAATTACGCTCGTCAACGATAAATGCTCTTCATGAGACTCCCAGTAGATTATTTCGATTGAAAGTGCTAGCTGGGTACATATATGTATGTATTTATAAGCAATATAATACATACATACATATGTACGTGCATACCATAATTATACAAATACGTAAATTACTTACCCCTATTTATTAAGTTTTTGCACTTTTTTGCGTTTTTGAACGCAAACTTATTTATTTTAATATAAATTTAAAATTATTTTATTATATTTAATGTTTTGACAGAAAATTTAGTAAACAATTGGGACATATAACTTTTTTTTTGGTTGTGAATACCAAATAATTATATTTTCATTTGTTGCACCCGAATTGAAACTATACTAGCAATCGATAATTAGCTGCAATAAATAAATTAACATTTATGTTACAAAATTTGTTAACGAAATCAAATTATTAATTGCAAAGACCAATATTCAGTATTGCCCTCTATTAAATTCGGTTGTGATTCTAACGATTTGTACTAATTTTTAGAACTAAATTAAATTAGTTATCATAACTAATAAAAGAATTGAAGGAGTCATATTTCAGTTAGAATAACGTTTTTATAATCAAGAGAATTAAAAATCAGTTAGAACTATACATTTTTAATAGGTGCAATTATAAATTATATTTCTTGATCAATATTTTATTACTGCAACCGTTTTCCAACCAATTTGTTTTCTGTGTGTATATTTTCTTTCCAGGTGTGCTTTTTTGTGTGGGTATCTTATCACACAAGCTTAAAATTGATGATGCTCTTATTGGTGTTTTATCTAGCACTTCTAAGATTCTCTCAGGCTTTGTTTATGCCTTTGCCACCCTGCCTTGGCATATGTATGTTGGTGCAATAGTGGAGATTTTCAATGGTACTTCATTTATTGCCATGCGTTCGATGGCCACGAAGTTGGTCTCAAAAGATGAGTTGGGTAAAGTTAATTCACTGTTTGGTGTTGCAGAAGCTCTAATGCCGGTGGTATATGCTCCCATGTATAGCACATTATATGCAGCCACTTTGAAAGTATTTCCGGGAGCATTTTATATATTAGGAGGTGGTATTACTGTTTTGGCTGTGTTAATATTCTTGTAAGTATGAGTTAAACAAAATATTTTTGAGTAAATCATATAAAAATAATATTTTCTCTTATCTCCAGTTGGATGTATAATTTCCAACGTCAACTAACGCGTAAACTCAAACAAACCGATCAAGAGTCCGGTAAAGATACTAACGGCAATATAAACACCATGGATGCCATTGCTTTGGCCTCCGAGGCAAAGGGCAATATAAATGGAATTGTTTCGAATGCTTTACACGAACATATATGCGATCATAACTGTGCGGCAGACAATTGTATGCTGGCGAGCAGTACTGGTGTGGACAATAAGACCTTCATACCCGATATTGTCGATAATGGGGAATTGAAGAAGGAACACAATACGCATTTGTAAAGTTAGCTTTACAAATTTGCCAATGTATATTATTCGTAAGGAAAAAGAAATTAAGTGATACAAGTATTGTTTTTATGTTTAATTTGTTAATAGAGAAATAAAATGTTAAATTTAAATAAAAAATTATAGTTTACATACGTATAAAAATTTTATCATGTCATTGTAGACGGACAGACGGACAACCGGATTTGAACTTGGCTTTTCATAAGGACCCAGAATATATATACTTTATAGGGTTTAGGATCAATATTGTAGAAATTACAAACAAAGTTATATACAGGAGTTTTTCGGTTTAACGCGGTCTTCCGAATACCCAAATGCATGCACCGATGGTTCATGAAATTGAGATACAAAAAGATCACTGTTAGCGGACACGGCAAATATCTGGAGATTTTTAAGAGATTTAACTGAACGAAAGAAAATCACAAACTTTTTCGCAAAGCTTTAAGTTGGTTTTATTTTTTAAAAATCAAAATCAAAAGTTGGTTTTATTTTTTAAAAATCAAAAGTATTTTAAATCCAATCAACAATAAATAAAAAACTTTAACATTGTAAACTTTTATTTTTTAAAGAAAAAACGTTTTTGAAGGAATAAGAATAAGATGTTAACTGGCTTTGCTTTAATCGCGACATATAGTAATTAAGCTTATGCATCTATAATTAACCCCATTACCATTGTTCATTAACTCTATGGCTGAATTTAAATTGAGCTATTATACATCATAAAACTGAAGTATACTTTAAGGCGTAAAAATTTGTCTAATATTTATATTCGAAGATCTTTTGAAAAAACTACAGTGGTGTTGAAGTACAATTATGCATAACAATTTAAGCATTACATTTGTACAAGAAAATTCTGTACACTTAAAATTTAAATTAAATTTAAACTAATAAAAAAACTAACAAATACAAAATTACTAATAAATACAAGATTACTAATAAATTAAACTAATTCTTAACTAAAGTTATAATCGTAACAATGTTAAAGGCTCGTTTGCACGGTAATACAATGTATTACGACATTGCAAAAAATGTTGTAGAAATCTTATCATGTAAAAGCAAAATGTATTGAGTAAGAGAGAATACGAATAAAAATTTGACAAGCGGTCGGTAAATGATTTTTTTTCTAAACCATATTAAAAAATTATGTATTTTCATCACACCAGAGGGGTTTTTTTTTTAGCAGATATATTGAAGGTGGTAACATTTACAAAAACAACTGAAATCAACTTAAGAAATTTTCATTTGTTTTTGTAAAAATTGTAAAACTGTAATAAAAATTTTTTTTATTATTTTGATCCGTGTAAACATGAAATATACTAACACCAGACTTTTCTTTTTAACACGGAGATAATTTCATATTACTTTGATTCTACAAGTCGTAGTACATTGTATTACCGTGTAAACTAGCCTTTACCAGTGTTTTAAACGATATTCATAAATTTGATGAACATCTGCAATCAAAGTACATTTAATTTTGTAACTCAAAGTGTATCTGTAATTCAAAGTACGAAGTATGTACTAGGACATAAGAGCGGCACAAGCAGTCGTGGCCGAGTGGTTAAGGCGTCTGACTCGAAATCAGATTCCCTCTGGGAGCGTAGGTTCGAATCCTACCGGCTGCGTAATATTTTTAAAATTTTTGCTATCCCCATGATTTATTATTTTTTTTAATTATGCAAGACTCAGGTTATTGCATGTAAACAAACTCAATTACGATTTAATTAAGACAAACTGAAAGAAAAATTACCTATAAAGAAAAGTAGAATTCATATGTATTTAGCCACCAACATTGCTTTTTTAATTTCCCATATTTCTTATTACATTTTCGCTAAAGTATATAGTGCGCAACACAATGATGGCTTGTAAAAAATACAAACTGTAATTATTTATTACCGCTATAAACATATAACAAGTAGTTTTAGTTATCCTTTATATTTGTATTTCGCAACCAAGTTGTACATTTTTAACTTGTCAAATGTTGTTGTTGAAGGAATAGGACTATTACAAAAAAGCTTTATAAAATACATAACTGAAATTTAGCTCATAGAATAAACTCGAAAAATAAAAAATGTTGAATATAATATAAAGTAACCTTCGGAAGGAAATAATTCCCAGTTTCTATTTGTTAAAATTATTGAGGTTGAGATACCTATTTGAATAATGTTGAATAATGTTTGTTATACCTAATTGAATACCATAGTGAAAATTTAGTGGGAAAATATCTGTGATATTCATGGGCAACCGCGTATGTCCGTTTTTTCGGTTTTGAGATGCTGACACCATATTGCTTAATTTTAAACGCTCTGTCCAGGGTTCTAAAAACTTCTAAAAATAAAGATGGACCAATTCCTATTTTTTACGTAATAACAAAGTTAAATAAGTGCAATACCTATCCAATAGTTTTGAATAGAAGGGGGTTTTCGGCTCTTTTGAAAATTTTTTAAAAATACGCGATTGCCCATGAAAACCACAGCAGCGTTACCGTTGTGCGTTTTTAGTTGCAATTTGCAACCTTTTTGACGTCCTGACACTTTTTGTGCGACTTTTTCAAAATCGTCTAATTTTGCAACTTTTCCAACTATTTGCGACTTTTGCCCCTTTTTGTAAGTGAATTACTTTTTTTTTAAATGCATATTTTCCCTTAAACATATCAATTTTGTTTTAAACATTCCCCTGGAGTACAGGGACGCTCTTAGGGTGTATAAGCGCGACGTGCGAAGAGCCAAGCGAGCTTCGTGGAAATGTTTCTGCGACAATATAGAGAAGACAACCGAAACGGCAAGACTGCGGAGGATGCTAGTGTGCAGTCCGGTAATGCCAAGTACGGTTTGTAGAGAAAACGGAGAATGGACAGGGAGCAGTACGGAAACGTTGGAGGTGCTTGTTGACGCACACTTTCCAGGCTGCTCGGGGGCTCCTATTCCAACTGAGGAAACTTCTGTTATGTCAGATGGTGATGACGATATTATCACCTACGAGGGGGTGGAATGGGCCATTGACTCGTTCCAGCCATATAAGTCGCCTGGTCTGGACGGAATCATCCCGGCTCAATTACAGCGGGGTAGACAACGGATAATACCATGGCTGGTGGAAATCTTCAAGGGATGTCTGAGGATGAACTATGTGCCTAGATCTTGGAGGGTATCTAGGATTGTATTCCTGCCGAAATCGGGCAGAAGCAATCATATGTACCCAAAAGATTTTAGACCTATAAGCCTCACATCCTTCCTGCTGAAAACGTTGGAGAGAATTCTGGACTATCATGTCAAGAGTAACATGAGACCGACCATTCTCTCTGTTAATCAACATGCTTACACGAAGGGTAAATCAACTGAGACGGCACTTCATTCAGTTGTCTCGCTGATTGAAAAGACTCTGAGCTATAAGGACTTCGCTATGGGTGTGTTCCTGGACATCGCGGGAGCTTTCAATAATGTGTCCACAGAGGCAATTTTGGCCAGCTTGTCTCGCACGGGGGCACACGCACATGCTAAAAACTGGATTGGCAACCTGCTACGGTGCAGAACTATATCTGCGGAGTGGGGCAACTCCAGGATAACGAGGAAGGCATACCGGGGAACCCCCCAGGGAGGGGTGCTCTCACCGATGCTATGGACGCTTGTCGTCAACGAACTTCTCAATAGACTTCGGGACGGGGCAGCGAAGATGACCGCATACGCAGATGACGTGGCGGTGATAGTTACTGGCAAGGACCTGAATACTATTAGTTCTGTAATGGAGGCTACACTGGCTATAATCAACCAGTGGGCGGCCGGAGTAGGACTGGGAGTTAATCCCGAGAAGACGGACCTAGTACTTTTTACGAATAGGTACAAAGTTGGTCCATGGAGGAGACCTAAGCTAGGGGGTACTAGCCTGGAACTTAAACACCACACAAAGTACCTGGGAGTAATACTGGATAGCAAACTGTCGTGGAGATTGAATGTGGAGGAAAGGGTGAAAAAGGCAACGATTGCGCTCTACGCATGTAAGAGAATGCTGGGCAAAACGTGGGGTCTAACCCCCGCTCTTACACATTGGGTCTACACAGCGGTGGCGAGACCAATTCTACTCTACGGGATACTTGTGTGGTGGACGGCCTTGGATAAGATATCGTACCGGAATATGCTAACGGGCGTACAGAGACTCGCCGAACTTAGTATCACCGGTGCTTTACGTAGTACACCGACTGCGGCACTGGATGTGATCCTGGACTTGCAACCGATTCATCTAGTGGCGGAAGGAACTGCAAGGAAGTCTGCGATTCGCTTGAAGGCGACGGGACAATTTACATACGGACTCTATGGTCACGGTAGTATTATAAGGGGAATAGATTGTAGCAGTGACTACACCATTCCGAGACTGACAATTGGGAGGAAACCGCGAGTTACCTTGGAGGAGGACGGTTGGTCGGCAGGACTCCGGTCTGGCCAGGGGATCTTCAGTTTCTACACTGACGGTTCCAAAATGGAAGACGGAGTTGGAGCTGCAGTCTATTGCCGGGAGCTGTGTATTCGGGAATCGTATAAGCTTCCCGATTGCTGCAGCGTATTCCAGGCGGAGATTTTCGCGGCCAAAATGGCTGCCGATTTGGCACGTGTTTCCAGTACTGAGAACTCGCACGTAAACTTTTTCATAGATAGTCAGGCGGCGATCAGGGCAATAACCGCTGATTACTCATACTCCTCGGTCGTCCAGGAGTGTAGGGACTCGATGGATAGACTCTGTGCCGATAGGAGAGTACATATCTACTGGGTTCGCGGCCACCAGGGCATAGAGGGCAACGAGGAAGCGGACGAATTGGCGAAACGGGGGGCCCGCTTACCATGCGATAGGATGATGGCCATTCCGGCTCCAATTCAGAATATTAGAAGAGATACGGACTCTGCTATACGGAGGAGATCAGAGGCGTTCTGGGGAAACTTGGGAACGTGCAGGGTTTCCAAGGTAATGTGGGGGTCCTATGATCCGGGGGCAACTAGGACTCTTCTGTCGCTATCGAGAAGGGACTGTAGACTTCTGGTAGGTTTTGTGACGGGTCATTGTTGGACTGCGGTATACGCTCATAGGGCGGGGCGGTTGAATAGTGACAATTGTAGATTCTGTGGGGTACCAGGGGAAAGGGAGACGGTAGAGCACTTGCTATGCTACTGTCCGGCACTTGTGCGCTCCAGGACGAATTGTCTGGGAGATCATTACTTCCAGGATCTCGGGGAAGTCTCTGGGATTGGGTTAATGAGACTCCTGGCATTCGTCAAGAGAGTGTGGGGTACTCTGGGTACCATCACATCGGAATGACTTTCTTCTGCGGGTTATCGTGAAATGTGGTGACGCTAGGGACCTACTTGGTCTATGCGGGGTCTTTGTGACCGGCCACTCGAACCTAACCTAACCTATCCCCTGGATATGTAACCTCATTCGATTGATCAGGTGATTATTTTGTATCCAGACAATTTCAACTACTGAACCGTATTGTATATGACTTGTTTTGTATCGTGTTCATTGAACTTCCATGCCAATCTGGGTTGATCGGCATTATTATTTAAAGCGTTTTAAGACAACTTTTTTACCGCTATTGATCTTATATCTTTATTTAAAAATGTTATAAATGACAAACGCTTTTATTAGCGAATTGGAGTTGTTAGAAAGTAAATCGAATGATAAATCATACAAGTACAAAAAAAATTACAAAAGCTAACCATTTTTGGTATACAGTAGGAAGCTTTAAAATTGCACAACAGTGCGTGTGCTGACAATTTTTTTTTCAAAATTAGAATTAATAAAAAAATAACTTAAACAACAGGTTAAAAGTAGAAACTTGTGAGTCCATTCTATCAACTCTTAGTTTTCTAGATACTGAAATAGAAGGTTGGGTGCCAAGTGGTGAACTTGTGCGAAAATACAAAAAAAGTTAAAAAAAAACATTTTTATAAATCAATCAAATGTAAAATTAATACACATAAGCGTATTTAAACACATTTTTAACGATTTATTTCTCATCTATTTATACCAAAGATTTGTATGTACATCGTTTACATATACTCACCCGGTTGTTGCTGCATGTCTATAAGCGATGAGAACAAGTCATCGCCATACAACTTTTTTTCGGTTATTTATAAAAAAGTTTTTGCCATACAAATTTTTTTTCGGTTTTTTAACGTAAACAATTTGTTTTGTAAGTAAAAATTTCTTTTTAACTGAAGCAAATTTAAGAGAGTTTCTAAAGAAAAAAAAACCGAAATTGTCACCCGGGTGGTAATTAAAATGTTAAAAAAGTGTGAGACTTAAATTTGAAAAAACGACTTTTTTGTGCGACTTTTTGCTTTAAAAACAACTTTTTGTGCGACTTTTTCAAAATTCTCAACGGTAACCCTGAACCACAGATATAACCCAAGCTATTGACAGTTATAATGGGACTTTCAAAATACCTTAAAACAAGTCTATGGGGGGCATTTCTTCTCAGACATGTCTAACAAACAAATATTGTTCTGCTTGTTGTCAATCGGGTTAGAGAAGAACGAGGGGTTGCCAAATAGTCACAAAATGAGTTTTCATGTTTGTTAATGTTGTTTTTTGTGTTTTTCAGTAAAAAGAAGATTAGACAATTACATTTACATAAAAATAGACATGTCTGAAAATACATAGTTTAAATGTCCCCTATGATTTTATATAAAAAGTAATATTTGGCTTTTAAATTAATTATTATATGAATTATAAATGTTAAATTATGTGAATTCCGTAAAATATAAGAAATTTTGGACTTAAAGAAATTTATACGTCTGGAGTTTTCCTGCTACTTTTTTCAAACTTAATGCCAAATTTCCTAATTTTTTCCTGGAAATATTTTAAATATGTAATGCGATTTTTTTTGAGAATAAGGTTAAAAGGGCTTTTTTTGGAGTCAGCTTGCAGCTATCTACGTTTTTGAAGCTAAGCTTTTCGAGCAAAAAATTATATAATAAAAAAAATCGCTAGTTTTTGCAAAATATAATAAAACAATATTTCTCAACAGACTACGATTTATTTAAGATTTTGGTTTCTAGTTAGACAAATTTGGGAATTTTTTAAAGTGTGAGGGCCTTAAGGCTCAGTTAGTCGGGAGTAACAGTAACTTAACCTTACCGGTAAAAAGTAAAACCAATCTATTTTTAACAGAATGAGACGTGACATCTTACTGCTGACTATAATCGTCCTAATTGCTTTACACACAACAAGCAGCTGATATGCAACGTTATTCCGTAAAACGTAACGCAAAAACAAATGCAAAAATATTTTATAATTTAATTGTTTTTTTCTATAGAAATTTATATTTTGTTTATAAAATTTTCAACGTCATATAGCTATAAAGTGTTTAAAATTTTAAAATTCAATATGAATTTCTATAGGAATCAACAACAAAATTTTTTATAAAATATTTTTGAGTTTGTTTTTGCTTTCAATGAAATTTTAGGCGTTGCGTTGTGTTTT
This sequence comes from Pollenia labialis, assembly GCA_949318255.1. Lineage (NCBI taxonomy): Eukaryota > Metazoa > Arthropoda > Insecta > Diptera > Polleniidae > Pollenia > Pollenia labialis. The sequence continues at coordinate 49,940,349 of OX439142.1, forward strand.
ACAGAATAAGGCCCTTAATTTCTTCAAACAAAACGAAAATGTATACCTTCTCAAATTTGCATGCAAAATGTGCTTGTTTTCTCTATAAAGTTGTTATGTTGAACCTGATTTGTAAACATCTACCTTCGGCTTGATTATAAATTAAAAAATAGTCTACGCTGTACCGTATCTTATATGCCCTTCACCATAAGATTTAAATTGTACTCAAACTTTTAATTTAGGAGTGCGCTTGTATACACAGAAACAAATCACTAGGGATAAATTAAGTTTTTTGTACTTACTTTAAGTATGGGTCGTACAGTTAGGCGTACGTTGCTGTACCCGTAATGTACCGCAACGTACTGTAAGCACGTTGGTGCACTTATAGAACATTTAAAAACGTGTCATATGTTTTTCCCATACATAAACAAAAGGCAAGAGTATACATAAAACAATACACACAGTTATGGGAACCAAAAATGTTTAAAAGGTGACCGCTGTGCGGAAAAAGTACCAACTGATTTAAATGGTTTTAAAACAGCATTTTGGGTATGCAAAAAACGTTAATAATTAAATATTTATATTAAATTATCGATTTACCATAAACAAATTTGTATTTTTAGCATACATTTATTGTAAATGTGCATACACCAAACAAGGTTTTGATGCCATTGTCAGCCTTTTATATGTTTCACATTTCCATTGTGTGTGAAGGTATCTGCATTTTTTTTATTTTATACATCTTAACATATGTATATTTGTATATATGAAAATATGTTGTATTGTCACAATTACTATACTGAAAAAAGTACCAAAAAAAAAAGAGCAAATATACCCGCATGCCAAGTAACATACAAGCCGCCCATCACTGGTTTACAAATGGCACGTAACAACGGTATGAAATTCTATTTTAAACAGATATGAACATTAAATATTGAATTCAGATTAAAATAAACAAAACTCAAGTAGAGTAATTTTTTTGTTCACATTATGTGTATTTGTCATGTGGACTGTCACTTTTTCACATTTTAAATTTGTACATACATATTCTGAACCCCTTCAAACAATATCATGTGTTATTTCTCTGTGTACAGTACACATGACATTTTTGATTTAGAACGAGCTCTATTTTCAAGTGACAAAGCATCTGACAACAGCTGTTTTTTATTAACAAAATTGTTTGTGGCGGCAAAAATAATTTAAATTTTAATACATATATATTATAATAGTAAATAAATAATAAAACAGATAAAAAATACACAAATTAATTATTAAAAATGTTTTTTTTTTTATTTTTGATAGGTTATGTCAAATGTAACGTACACATACCAACATGTGAACATGTAAACTACAAACCTTATGTAAAACTCAATTTTTGACATACACATGAAATCACATGTTGATAGAAAAGTGACATTACATATGACAAATACACATCATGTATACATAGCTTAGGAGGTTATAAATATCAAAATTTTAATAAGATTTAAAAAAAAGAATACACTTTTAATTCATGATACGATTAACAAAAAATAAGAAATTTTCAACAAAAATGACAGCGTAGGAATTTAATTATTAATATTTAAATTGACATTAATAGGATTTTTGCTTACAAAAAACAAGTATTCTAAATTTTTACGGAGATAGAAAATTTGATAAGTCCGTTTGACCTACATTGGAGAAAAGTGTCTCAGATGTGACAGAACTAATTTGAAAACTTTAGAATTTCTGCCCTACATTTTTAAGTTTGGGTATAAAGTGTCATTGCTGCCGTAAACGACTGAATCTGCGTCTCAAGAAATATTAGACTATCTAAGGTACATATCTTTCGACTTCTTTTTTAGCAGAATCACAGCAATGGATGCAAAGAGGTCCATCCTCCTCGGACCGTACAGGTGAAATGCAGATACATGTTAAGAAGCTCAATAGGAAGTTTTTTCAATATGATTGAAGTCGATTGTCTTTGGAATATTCGAGCATTTTATCGAAGATCAAGAGTTGTAGATTAACAATAGGTTTTATTATTTTCTAAAGCCAAGTCTTTTATTTATACAAGGAAAGAATTATTACCTAAATCACCAGATAAATATGGCTTGAACAAAGAAGTTTTCGTTGATCTTAATTTTACAAAATACGAAGAAAAGCTTGAATTTGTTTACATAAAAACGTGTAGCAGGAGTTAGTTTAAGAAAACTTAATATAAAAGTAAGAAACTTTTTATTGATAAACGTATCATGTCGATTGAAAAAAAATTTATTGAATCAAACCAAAGTTTTCTTGAGCATCATCTAAAAAATTTAAAGAAATTCCTAGCATTTGTTTCTACACTCAAAAGAAAAATCAATCCATCCGTACTCAAATCAATCCGAAGCGATATTAATAGTACGGAGAGTACGATTTAAGTACGGATTCTCAATCGCAAAATACTAAAACTATCCAGATTCAATCCCGATTTCGTACTTGAAATAATCCGAAAATGAGATTGATTAAAGTAAGATTGAATCAATCTCAAGATGCGCTTGATTCAGGTATTGCTAGGAACACAGCTGGGACGAACGATGAATTTATTCGGAAGTAATTCGGCGTATGAACACAATAACGAAAATGATATTCAGATAAAATTTAACAATTTCTAAAGTAAAAAGTAACTTTATATACTAAAACACTAACCATTTTGAAACAATATGGCTACCCGGAACTGATTTGTTCGTCGTTCGCTGGCGTAAGAATAAGAATTAACCCTACAAGAAATGAATGAGCGAGTAGTCACATTTTTCATTTTGGTGTTAAGAAAATAATAGAAAGAAATGACCGAATGTAACCGTTTTCATCCCAAAGTCGTTCTTGAAAAAAACCAAAAAAAGAACTGAAAAAGAAAAAAATTATTATGATTCATTTACTTACCCGTATTACCCTTACAGAATTATAAAACACCAACATCGTGCCCGATATGTTTTTCACTTTAGAAATCTTATGTACATATTTAACCAAAAATATAACATAAATGAGAAGCAAGAGTTCAAATTTACTTTTAAACCGTTCGCGGTACTCATGAGTCTGGCCAGACCTTTTTTCAATGTGTATAGAAAATCAGACATGCGTAAGCCGGAGGGTTAAACACAGCGAAAAGTTTACACTTTTTTTTTACTTGATTTAAGAATTTTATACCTATTTCAAGAAATTCCGAGATTGGTTTTCGAAATAAGTCCTAATAAGGATTGTATTAAGAACGTTTTAGTGTTATTCGTACTTGAATTTTTGAGTCCGATTCGTACTTAAAGTAATCATAAAAAACTTGATTTATGCCGAGTGACTTTATTTCTGTGTAATGCAAGATATTCGATTCTACTTAAAAATCGAGATAACTAGACTAATTTAAATAAGTGTTGCTTGATTTCAGAAATATCTTTCGTATTATCAAAGTAAATAAGAACAAAATAAGTTAATATCATTAAAATTATTTTTGGATTTTCTTGTTTTAAGAAAATAAATTTCTTTCGGTGCACGTAATGCTAAGTGAACCGCTAAATTCTGGACTATTATCCATATCTGTTGATTCAAATGTCATCTATATATGTATATATATAATTGTAATGTTACTCACAGATTCATCATAGCACGTCCTAAACGCCTGAAGCTAAAAGCTTGAAATTTGTGCCAGAGGTTGGTGACTCCCCAAATCGATCCACTAAGACGGGATTTTTGGAAATTCGAATGTTTAATGGGTAAAAAAGAGTAAAAAACGGGAAAATTCGGTAACCTTATATCTCCAAAACGAATAGATATACAAAAAAATGTCTACTTATCGTTGTTCTTTCGAAAAATAAGCGGACAGGTGTCTGGTACTTTTTTGAAATTCGGCCCTTTTAGGGAGTAAACTGGTAAAACCTGAATTTTGGTACTTTTTTGACACCCCATCTATCTTTTGAATCACTAAACATAGAAACAAAGTTAATACCACATTCGAAACTTATCAAAAAAATACGAATACAAATTTGGTACTTTTCGAAATTCGATCATTTAAGGGGTGAAAATCGTAACTATTTTCGGTTCTTTTTTACAAAATATTTTTCTCCATTCATTGACATATTCGTATAAGATAATGGGCTGCCACTACAATACTGAAATATTGGATACTGTAATGGGGGGAAAAAATAGTAGCCAAAAAAGGAAATACGGGAAATTTGATATTTTTCTTTAGCTTTTTGGTTCTACAGGGTGGCCCAAAAAAGACTGAACGATTAAAAATAGTTATATCTTTTTTGTTTTTAATAATTTTTTTTTTTTGTCTTTTGCAGGTTATTTACTGGTTTTTGGAGATAAATCATGGCTACATATGATGTGCAGAAACGCGTCAAAATCATTGAAATTTTTTATTTTGTTTTTTATGAACGAATAATTTCCAGAAATTCTGATTTTGCTTGGCCTCCACGTTCACCAGATTTGACTGCTCCAGACTTTTTTTGTGGGGCTATTTGAAAGGAGTTGTGTATATCAATAAACCCCAAACAATTCAAGAGCTTAAGCACAACATTCAAGCAGATATAAGCAACTTGGAACCAGAAACTCTACGGGCAGTAATGGAAAGAGCCAATTTTTGTTTGCAAGAAAATGGACACCATTTGAGAGATGTTATATTTCACACTTAGATTTAAAAAATTTCCATGAATTAAATATTTAAAAACATAAAAAAAAAATTAATAAAAAATAAAAACAAAAAAGATATAACTATTTTTAATCGTTCAGTTTTTTTTGGGCCACCCTGTACAACTGGTTGTTTTTTAATTATCGTTAATATTGGTCCTTAAAACATAAGTTTCAATATGAAATGTCCTGAGTGGATAAGAATCTATTGCGGAACTGTTTGGTACTTTTGTGTTCTTTAACTGGTACTTTTTGAATTTCTATTAGTATTGGACCTAGAAACATAAAATTTAAGATGCAATGTCCTGGGTGGATGAGAATCTATAAGAGTAACCTTTTTGGTACTTTTTTTATTCTTTGACTGGTACTTTTTGAATTTCTGTTGGTATTGCACCTACAAAGATAAAATTAAATATGCAAGGTCCTGAGTGAATGAGAAAATAAGCTTTGGCATACAGATATACCCAAGAAAAAAAGGAGACGCTAACGAAGTAGCGGGTTAAATGCTAGTATGAAATAATTTCAATATTCTGTTTTGATTGTATGCTCTGCTTTTAGATGTGTTATTTCTCTTAGTTGCTATGCAAAAAATAAGCATAGCTTATTAAATGGTTTGTTCAAAAATACTCAAAAAAAATATGCAAAATATTGTCGTATCGACATATCGAAAAATCTGAAGTATCGCCGATATATCGGTATCGGTATTCGTTACATCCCTAGCTTAAACCATAATTTGTATAAGAACCTAGTTGTTTTTATTTCTGATGTCTTCAGAAAACCCATTTCAACCAACACACGGACAGACTTCGCTACTTGAAAGAAACTAGAATGCTTATACTTTATAGGGTCTAAGATTAATATTGTAGAAATTACAAACGGAATGCCAATCCCAAATATACTCCTTTCACCTTTGGTGAAGGGTATAAATTAAAAAAAAAACTAATTAAAGTATTGATGTTCTATGTTGTTGGCAGGCGTTGCCGGTTGTTTTAATAAAAAATCGCACATAAAAGAAACATGAATATTTTTAATTTTATATAAAAAAATACAAAAAAAAGTAACATTGTCATGCATTTTGTGTAGTTGTTGTTGTTTATATTGCTGTTTTATCCGCCTTTAATGGTTGTCTTGCCATATTGTTGTTGTCTGTCGTTGCCTGCTTTTTGCAGACTTGAGTTGCAGTAAAGTTAAAATAGTTTTATATTTTGTTATTGTTGTTGTATTTGTTAATAACGATTTGGGTGCTGCCACAAAATGCACTTGACGTTGTGTCGTATTACAAAAACTTTAACTGCGGTTCCTCATTTTGTTATTGTTGTTGCTATTTTTTTTTTGTTAGTTGTAAATGAATGCTTAGTTGTAGCGTGGTTTTGCATCCTCTTCACCCTCATACCAATACTTTGTTCATTGGAAAATACATTCGATGGATGATACATCATGTTTATCCATTTAACTTTTTTTGTATTTGAAGAGATAAACGACACCGTAGAGTTGGGTTTATTTTCGTTATTTGTTTTTGTACAAATATGGGCAGTTACACTGTGAGAAGCATTAACGGTAACAATATATTATCATCTTGTTTTCTTATTTTTAAATGCATTCCATTGCAAATTATCTGAGTGGGATTCTTATGGTGTTTTCTTTTATACAAAAAATGTCACATTTTTTTTTTAAATGCAATTTGGTGATCGTTTCTTAAAAATGCTTTGCTCTCTAAAAGGGCACTGTGTTTGATTCTAAAAAAATTCACCCTTAAATGTCATAACGCATTTCACTTTACGCCCCGTATAAATCGAGGGTGTTGATAATGCCCTGTAAAAAGATGGCTTCTGTTTATATATGGGGTTACCAGACGAAGTTGGGAAAAATTCGACTTTAATCAGGACAGTAAAAATTTCAAGTTTTAATAGTTATTTTTTCTATTATTTAATAGTAAAAACAAAAGAAAGTATTACGTTGTTAATGGTAGGCTGTCATTGATAAAAAATAAATAGATTCGGTGTTATAAAATTGTTTTTGTGAAAAACACGTCAAATCAAGAAATCGTAAAAACTTGATGTTAATAAATTGGCAATCTGGCAAAGGCATTTTCTTGTTTACATATTTTATGAAAAACAAACTAGAGAAATTGGAATTTCATCATTCATTTTGTTCATTTACTTATTTATTTAATATCGATCGTTTAACAAATTGTTTTTTAAATTTTGAAGAACACAATTTTTGATTTATGTACATATTTTCTTTATATATTGAAGAACAAACTTTTTGTCAGCGGTTAAAGACAGGGCGATCCATTTTTGTGTTTTGTTTTCGTCAAATAAAAAATTGCAGTATTACATGTTTGGTAAGACATTTTATACATGCACCTTTAAAAATGTGGTATTTTTTTGAAGAAAAGAAAACACCATTAGTCGTATTACGGGTTTTAGGCTTTTATCGAGTTTAAGGAATAAATAGGAGAAGATTATAACGCGTAAGTATGTACCAGGGCATGTGAACTGGCAGGTTAACCATAATGCAGATAAGCTTGCCAAACGAGTGGATGACACATGCATTGATCAGTTCGTTAACATAACAATGGCTGATTGTAAGTAACTTATCAAGCGCAAGCTTGAAATTGCTCAGGTGGAATGGATTAGCGAATCCACCTGCTCCATTTCCATGTCAGTGTGGTCTGGCTATGATGAAAGTAAAAGTTGCTCTCTACTTAGGTTCAATAGGGACCAGACTAGAACACTGGTCTCAGTTGTGATTAATCACTGGCCTGTGTTGACTTGTGCGAGGAGAATGTGTCTGGAATTCAATGATTACTGATGAAGTTTTCATGACAAGAAGGAAGTGGATATTTAATTCTGCAGTAGCGCCTATTAGGTAACTGCTCTGTAGAATGGGCATTTACGCTAGGTATCATAAAGGGACCACTGAAGGACCCAAGTAAAATGATTGTCGATGGCTGCCCAAGGAACCTTATTTATGCTATCATACCTAAAAAATAATGTGTAGTTTTTAGTGTTCGTATAATTTTTTGGATGTTTGCTTGACATTTCACATAATGTGAGAATAGTTGTGAAACAGAAATTATAAAGAGTTAAGGCCCAACTATAATATGCTTAAGTTGGCTAAGGCCTTAGCAACAGCAAAAATAAGTTGTTTTCTGATTTTTTCCCTTTTTTTCTTAATTAAATTTATTCAAACTTGTTAACAATAAATATTGAAGTTTAAATTCATGAACTTAAAACTACTTACCTCTAATTATTTCGACACTTAATTACCGTGCACTAAGCTTAATTTAACTTAAAGCTAGCGTGAAAGAAAGTGGAGATCACTGAGCATATACCCCCCAGGTGATATTTAAAGGATTTTCTCTTAACCCACACCACCAAAAGGTAAATAATTTCAACTGGTAAATCAAATTAGATTTGCATACTGAGAAAAGAGACTAATACTCATTAATTTCTTTTCTATAACTCTTAAATTATAATCATTCATTTGAGTGATTATAATTACAACTCCTCAGTAAACGATTATCACAAATGCAAAAGTGCCCTGCAGTTCTGTAACCCAATCTGAGGATTTGTTTAAAGTTCTGTGTGCATTCCAAACACAGAATTACATGGCCTGTTCTCACAAGTGGCTTCGGTCGCCTGTATTAATATTATCGTAAGAATTCGTAGGCTAAGTAGTTTCTTAAGGTTATGCTAGTAGCTGTAAGACCCATTTGTATATATTATATATAACTTTAGTGCGACGAACACATCGATCCGAAGTAACAGCCGAGGAAAGAGCCAATAACGAACCGATCGCTGCCGATAACCGATCCTGCCGAAGGCCGTGATACGCAACCGCCGAGCGTCTCATAACCCCGAACCGTACCCGACTGCCGACCCGAACCTGCCGAGGGGCTAATTGAACACTCTGGTGTCGGAAAGCCGATCATTACGAATTCCCGCAAGCCGAAGAACCCATCGTTAAGTTTGTCGTATTTCATAAATTGTTAAATAGCTTAAAAGATTCAATAAATAAAGATTAATTCAACCCCAGTAAGGGTAAACATATCGTCTTCTCACTTAAGGTTAGTGGATCCGTAAGTAGGCCCTGGACTCGTCTGAGTTACCTCAGCCGATGAATAAAACCACGTTACAAATGGCGCCCGAGCAGGGACTAATACTTTTATATTAGTTCAGTGGAATGTGAATCTATTGCTGAAACAGAAAACTACCGGGTCAAGCCTCAAGGTAGGAGCTGTTATTATGCTTCTTCTTTGACGCTTTTCGGGTATCTTATAACGCTTGTTTTGTCTCGTTACCTTTTTCGAACCCCCTGTTTTTTAATTTTTAGTGCTTTTTGTTAAAACCATGTGATTTTGTTTTGTACTCGAACCAAGAGGTAAATATAAAATGTTGCAACAAATATCGCTATCTAGTGTATACGATGCAGATTTTATTGATTTAATACCAAATTTCATTGTTGATTCGTCTCTAATAAAGAAAATAGAAATTTTCTAAAGAATCCAAAATGCCAAAACTGGACGAATTTTGGATGGAAGTCTAAAATAAGAAAATTTCTTTGGGGGGGAATCCTTTTCAAGAACTAGATTACTTTATTATTCGTGTACCTTTGTTTCCCTGCTCAAAAGCCGAAGTCCAACGAACATTTGACTTAATAATTTTTTTTAAACCAAAGGTTATAAATCGAATTTCTTTAAGTTCAGCCAATTCATTATTGCATATTAAATACGACCTAAAACAAGAAGAAGAAGAATCACAAATTGCCTAAAAGTTAATTTAAATCAAACTTGTAAGAGATCTCAGTATTTCATTAAACCCGGCCGATTTTAAACAGATAAATATGAAAATTAAATTGTTTTGCTATAAAACGTTATCTTTATATTGTTTTTAAATAAATCGTTATTTTATTTCAAGAGTTTGTTTACTCCTAAATTAAATTATCAAATTCATTTATATTAAAATTTTACTGCCTGTTTATCTATTTCTTTGAAACCGAGACACATATAATAAAATATTGTTTTGGTTTTACATGTAGGTAAAGCAAACGAAGTCCTCGTTCAAAATCGATGATCAGTACACAGAAAAAATGTTGCACCCATTAAAAGCATTAATTAAAAATAAAATAATTTTTAATTAAAAATTTATTCAAGTGAATTAAATGTTTAACTAATATTATTAATTTGTTAACTAGTGCAAATTAATATTATCAATTAAAAGTTTAATTCGCTTGATTAAACGTTTAATTCACTTGATTTAATTTTCAATAAAAACTGATTTTATTTTTGATTAGTGCTTTGACTGGTGCAAAATTTTTTTCTTTGTACCCATGTTCTGTAACTTTAGTGAGAACTTCTAGCATCAAAAATATGTGAAACAAAATATTCCATCAAAGCAGCGTTGCCAGAAGATTTGGAAAAAAATCTTATTTTGAAGAGAAAAATCTTTAAAATTATTATAACAAGGGCATAAAGTAAAAATCATTAATTTTTATAAGATCATTTCTTATTATGGAAACTATTTAAATTATGCATTTCAATTTAAATAAATACATAATTGCGGTATTTATACAAAATTAGATTGTAAAAATACTTTTTAAATCCATTCAATTTCAAATTTAGTGCCCCGGTAGGCTAGCTGGTAGAGAGCTAGTCTAACAGCGCCGGGGTTGCGGGTTCGATTCCCGCCAGAGACTCTGGCTTCTTTCCTGCAGACAAGCGTAGAGCTTCGCGGGATTAGCTTAGGAAATTAAAAAAAAAAAAGTTGTGAGAATCGGTCTAAAAAATAAATAAGATAGTAAGAAATCCCATCTAAATACAGAAGTTTCATTGAAGGTAACTAAATTCTATATTTAGAGATGTTTAAATTTTGGGTAAGAAGATTTTAGTTTGGGAGCTATGAAGCTCATACATCATATGAAATCTTAAGGGTTCTTAATTTAATGTTATATTTTTTGATATGTTGATACACATTTTAAAATATATTCTTAACCACTTATGCAAAAGTTATAACGAATTCAAACCCCTTCGTTAATTTTGGGCCACTCTGTACTTTGTTTAAAAATTATCATAAACATGAAATGTGGAATTTTCAAACTATAATCTAGGATTCTAGATAACTTTTTACCTCTTGGTCTGGCCACACCACAATAAGAACAGCTACAAAACCCAATTAAATACACAGAAAAATTATCAGTAGTTTTCTATCAATTAAAATAATTATTTAAGAAGTATTTATTTTTTATTAATGTGATAATTACATCAATTATTTTAATGTTGAAAGAAAATTATAATAAAATTTTGATTTAATTAACTTTTTAGTTGTTTTAAAATCAAATTAAAGTATAAATATTAATTAAATAACAAAAAATCTTTGTTAATTTTTCGTTTAAAATAAAATGGTTTAAACTTATAGAATTGTCGTTAGGAAAGTTTTTTGATTATTTTTTTTTATTTAAAATTAAAAATATCATTTATTGAAAAAAATATTCATAACTTAAAATTTTTAGTAATCATTGGCAAAATCAACAAATGGGTTGCTTTATTCTATGAATTTGTTGATTAGAGACAATTTTGTATTTTTCTGTGTACGCTTATTATTTTAGATTACTATACGAATTTATAATTTTAGTCCTTAATTTTGCTTGGTTTTTGTGGTTTAATTGAAATAACCTCATAACGTGCAGTAGTTTTCGGATTTGATTCAAACTAAATTCATTCAATTCACAACATATCATTTATAGAATTTACGTTTCTGTTTTTTTTTGATATTTTGAAAGATATTAGTTTCATTCGATTCAGCTCATTTCATTTATAGAATTTACGCCCCTGTTTTTTTTTTTTTATTTTTTGTTATATTCGAAAAATATTGCAAGCAAAATGCAAATTTGGTCTGGTCAGACAAAGACGGTAATCCTAGGGTTAAGTTCCATTAGTTTTAATTTTTTGAACAAAATAAATGAACTTTTTTGTTCTTTAATATATGAAACTTTATAAATATACTCTCAAACTTAACAACCGCTAATCAAAGATGCTTTTTTAATATTTTGTATGCTCAGAAATAATGATGCATTTTTGTGTATGCTAGACAATGTGTACAAAAGTGTGCATAACCTATAGACAACAAGCTGATACAAAACCTCATTGTTTTAAAAATTGGCTGTTTAAAAACTGCGGAAGAATGATGTATGTTGTACAAACTTAAAGTTAAAAATCTTAATTCCCAAAAATAAAAATCTTCATTTGAGAAAAAAATTCTTCAAATCTTATTTTGGTCAAAAAATCTTTAAAAATAAGATAAAATCTTCTTTATGACATCGCTGCATCAAAGTTTTTCTATTTCGTTTGAATGTGCTTAATTCCTATTTCATACTATTGATAAACTTAAATTTATTGTTAATAGGATAAGCTTTCCTATGCGCAGTTCACTGGTTGATTAGGCCGAATCATCAGGAAACTTCACCCAAAGATTTTGTAAAAACTAAAGAAAATAAGCAAATAAAACTGTTAAGCAAATAAGAATTATAAGCAACAGTTTAACTAGTAACAATATCAAAGCTTAAAAAAAAACAACAACAATAAAGTTTATTGAATACACAGTGAGTTTATCTTTTCTTACAGTCCCGACTACAATTCTTATTTTTTCTGTAAATTGGCGAGTAATTTCCTTACATGACAGCTAGTACTTGTCAAAAAAAGATACAGACACAGTTAAGTGAGAAAAACCTTCTCCGAGAAAAGGGAGCTAGTGTGTAAAAAAACGGGTTAGGTGTGGATTCTGGTTAATTTTCACACACTAGGTCCCTTTTCTCGGAGAAGGTCACATATGGCATTTTTGTTTAATTTCACACAATTCAATCGAAAAGTTTCCCGACGCGAGAGTCTTTATTATCGGTTTTTTATATTTAAAGAAATCTTCCAATCTTTGAGAAAAAATATTTTGTTCTTTCAGTGTACTTTAGAAATACTTCTCTTTCACCCATTTTCGTATTCCTGTCTGACCAATTGATTGTCTATCACAAAAATTGGTATTTTCTGTTAAATACGTTTTGCTGGATACTTGGTAAACCAATACAAACTACCAAGCAACATCAACTATGGGTGGTTAGGGATTGAGTGAGTTGGTAAGTATGTGTGTTTGTAATTTCGTTGAATCTCTGTATTTGTATGTTTATAAAATCCAGGCGACATAAATGCCAATTATCAGAAACATGAGCAACTCAATCGTTTGAGTTAAATACAGGTTGCGTTTTGTTATCAAATGATCTCGAATGGAAAAATGGTTACAAAAACAACAATAAAAACAGCAACAAATAAAGTAAAACGTTAAATACCCACCATTTAATCGTGGCAATCCAGTATGAAAACTTGAGTTGCATTGGCTTCATTTTGTGCATTTAGTTTTTGGTTTCCTTTTTTTCTAATTCATGTGGTTGACTTTTTTTATAGTTTGGGGTTCAATAGTTGCACTAGATTTGTACACTTCATATGTTGCATACGTTTGTATTATATAAAGAGTGTTGCAAGAATGGAAATTAAATCATCAAGACTATAAGTGTTTCTGAATAATATCGAGTATGTGGTGATAGCCTTGGAAAATTCTAAAATATAATTCATACACTACGTTTATACGTAGCCTATTCGCGAATTAAAATTATTGTGATTAACTAACTTAAGCAGCATGTACACGACATGTTTTTTTCATCTGACTTGTCAAATTTCCCACTGCAAAATACATACATGTCGTGTGTTACCTTTAAAACATTGCTTCTGTAAAAGCCAGATGCAAATTCATCTGACAAAATTTCAATTAGAGCGTGCTCTATTTTCTTCTGACAAACCATCTGACATCAGCTGTGTCAGAAATCTATGCCGGAAAGAAACTGGCAGCGGAGTTTCAGTATTGACGGAATAATTAGCCGGGTGAAGTAAATATTTTACAATACCAATATACATATTTCACCATTTTATAGAAATTATTTGCAAAGATATAGAAAACTCGTTTTATTATAATATCTATCCTAAATTGGTATCTTCGAATTTAAAGAAAGATATATTAAGAAGGCTGAACTCTTTTACGGCGCAAATAAAAAGTAGAGACAATGTGTCGACTGAATAAAAAGGTAGTTTATACTACATAGTACTAAGTACTAGCACTAGCTTTAACTTTTCAGTTCTAGCTATACTGAAAAGTTTAAAATACAAAAAGTGTGAATAACTCTTTGCTAGTGCTATATAGCTAGTGCTAGTGCTAGGGGAAGCATAAGCTGGAATATGTGACTATTAACTTAGCTGCCAAAAATAGTTACTGAAGTTGCCACAATTTCTCTTTTAAATACTGGCATTGAATTTTGCCGGTGTTCTACGTTTGTAGTTTTACATTTTCTTCTACAGAAACATAATTCGTTAGATTTGTGTTAAATAAATGTATTGCTTGTGTACACATTTTCTTAATTTTTTTTTAATTTATACACGAAAACAAATTTAATTACCAATTGCAAAAATGTAAAAAATGTTAATTTTTTAAACTTATTTTAAACAAGTAAGAGTGCTATATTCGGCTGTGCCGAATCTTATATACCCTTCACCATTGTGCGAGCAGAATACACAGCAATTAGGCAAAAACTAAATAAAATTGGTAAATTTTTTTTTTAAATAAGAGACAACCGATTTTGAACTTCGCTTTTCATAAGGGCCCAGAATATATATACTTTATAGGGTGTAGGATCAATATTGTAGAAATTACAGTTATATATACCTTTTTTACCATCCGTGAAGGGTATAAAAAGAGTAATTTTCGGGAAATCAGGGGTCTAATCACCGCATTCGATACTTTCGTATCGAATAAACTACTGATTTTTTTTGCATACGATAGACACTGGCTTATCGAATGAAAACTCGATAAATGTAATGTCGAGTTACTCGATGTCGAATGCTTTTATTTCAAATTCAATACATTTCATTCGATATCGAGTTTCAAGATACCAAAATAAATAATTTCGATGAATTTTACTCGATATCGTATGCAGTGAATAGACCCCAGTATTTCGGTTATAACTCATACAAATTTCCGACATTTTGGTATATAAGTCATATCCATAGGACGTATAGCAGCCCTAAAATTTAGGTTTTTATACAAATTTTGATGTTTTTTTAGCCCTTTTTTGAGTATTTTGCTCATAAATTACCCATTGTCTAACCGATTTGATAGTTTTATATACCGACGTGTTAAGGAAGAATACCATTTACTTAAGTTATATTCATATATAAACATTTATATAAACTTGTAAATATATATTTAAACAAAGTTAATTATAATAAAAAGAGTAATTTTTGGGGATTCAGTATTTCGGTTAATACTCAGCCATTTTTTAACCGATTTGGCAGATTTATATACCGACGTGTTGAAGAAGAAATTTACCATTTACTTTAGTTATAAAACTTGGACTCGGGACTTATTTTGGTCATAACTTTTTTGTATCTGAACCGATTTTCTCGAGTTTTTTATAAAATATGTTCTACTTAAAATTTCCGATATTTTGATATATAAGTCATACCCATAGGACATATGGCAGCCCTAA
Organism: Pollenia labialis; assembly: GCA_949318255.1. Lineage (NCBI taxonomy): Eukaryota > Metazoa > Arthropoda > Insecta > Diptera > Polleniidae > Pollenia > Pollenia labialis. The sequence continues at coordinate 49,955,556 of OX439142.1, forward strand.
AATTTAGGTTTTTATACAATTTTTAATTTTTTTTGTACGGGAGGTACCACGCCCACTTCCCCAATCCCGCCCACATTTTGTAGGATGGTGTGTATTAGCAACCTAAATGTGTGTACCTAATTTGGAAGCTTTGGCTTTTGCCGTTCCCCAGATATACAGCAAAAAGTAATAAAAATACAACAACCACAAGGGATTTTTCGAAAAAATTTGAGGTAGTCGTGGTTTTTTGCTCATAACTCAGCCATTTGTGGACCGATCTGGCTGAATTTCAATAGCAAAATTATAATAAGAATACCTGACATAAAGATACCCCAACCAAGTCCCCATCATATCTGGGGGCTTCGGAAAACCCATTTCAACAGACAGACGGACAGACGGACAGACGAACGGACGGACAGACGGACAGACGGACAACCGGATTTGAACTTCGCTTTTCATAAGGACCCAGAATATATATACTTTATAGGGTGTAGGATCCATATTGTAGAAATTACAAACGGAATGACAAAGTTATATATACCCTTTCTACCTTCGGTGAAGGGTATAAAAATATTAATGTATAAAAAAGATTATAAGTACAAAAATGTTTATGTGCAGTACTTTTTTTTGTTTTGAGGCGTGGAACAAGTACTGTGTACATATTGATATTTAAAAAATAAACTTCTCTGTAAATGTTTTAGTTTCTATGCGAATGCATAAAATATATTCTTGTATATTGATTTTTTATACATTTTTTTTCTTTAGTACAAAGCTTCTTTTTATTTATAAAACGCAACTATGGCAGAAGTCTATACCGACCTTTTTGAGGTAGATCAAAAAAAAAAAAAAATTAGTGGCAACGTCATTGATTGTTATTTATTATTGTTTAACTTGTTTTACAAAATTTATAAATTTTTTTTTTAATTATGTAAAATCACTTTGTTAAACTGTATCATACATATTTACATACATATATAATGGATTTTACTATATTTAACATTTTAGGTGAATTTGAAATAATCTTTTGGATTAAAATCTGTCCTTAGGATTTATTCTTTCGTTTGGTGAACTTTCATAATATCAGACATACTAATATTTAGTTAAGACAATTTTTTTTTTATATATAGTAGCTAAACACAAACTTCAAGCACATCAATCATAAGCTTAAAAAAAATAAAGCATATCTTTATAAAAACGTCAGCATTAAAATTGGTTGAGGTTCAGACCTGTATTTAGTTATTTTCTTTTTTGAAATTTGAATAAGCTTGAGTAAAATATCATGATTCGTAAAAGCTTCAGCCGAACGAAAATGATTTTCAGAAGGGGAATTTTTGTTCGACCCATGGAAAATGTGGACCAATCATCGCAAAATTCTGTAGAGTGATTTCTGGTATTAAAAAACATAAATTTGAATAAATTTTGATACAGCGGTGAAATTAGTTTTAGTGCTTAGGTACAGTGAATTTTAGAAGGCTGACAAATATAGGATCTAAGGTAATTTATGGACCGTTTATAACAAAATTGCATGAAAATTTTCCTGGCCATATGAAGCTAAGTTGGAAAAAATTTTACCGCAATATCTGTATCTGCTTCGGTTTTAGGCGTGTATAATTAACTTCCCCGAGTGGTCTTTATATGGGATCCTAAATTTTATTGCGATAGGAATTTTTAATACGGGTTTAGGCTCACTAAACTGTTTTCCGGGGTTAGGATTTTACGCGTATAATTGCATGAAAAATCTTATATTAGTCCGTGCATTATTCCACCATTTATGTAGGTTCTTGTAACAAAATAATCAATATTTTAGGGTGGTGGTTTCACATTTTAATTCACAGCTTCGATCATACTGAACCGATTTTCATGGGTTTCAAGCTTCAAGGATCGCTACAAGCAATATGACACTTAGTTTGTTCTGTGTTTTGTTGTTTTTCGAAAGTGAGCGCGCTTCAACAGACGGACAGACGAACAAAAGGGCAGACAAACGGACATGGCTAAATTGTCCTAGAATTACTTAAGGAACCAAAATATGTACACTTTGTGGGGTCTGACATGAATAATAAAAATGTTTCAAATGGAATGACAAACTTAGTATACCCTCATTCACCACAGTGGTAGTGGAGGGTATAAAAATGCTAGAAAACACCAAATAAATAATTGGAAAATGCCAACTGATAAATTGGAAATTAAACAGCTAAATCAACAAAAAAAATGATAAATTTAGTTCCAAAAATGCAAAAATGGCCCCGCTGCTCATGACTATTCTCTCAAGAAAAGCAATCGTAATAAAAATACAGTTTTTTTCTACATTTTCAGTTCTTATTTTACCTTGACATAAGATTTTAATTAATGAACGAGGAGAGATTTTGTTTAATGTAAGTCGCTTTGCATAACACCTCCCACGACAACACCCTTTTTTTTAAACCAACAAGTAAGTTTCTGTTATTACTATTGTTGTTATTGGTTTTTGGTTAAACAAAAATTACTTACTTGGTGAGTACTCAGTCGTACGAGTATATTTTTTTTAAATTTCGATCTCTATTTCTAACACTATACGACAAACTATATGCACCATACCGAACTATGTACATATGTACATATGCGGGGCTGCCAGATTTGACGATTTTTTGTTTCGAAATTAGCATAGTGACGATTTCTTTTTCTATAAAGTGGCGATTTAGCAGACAGCTTAAATTTTTAAGGTGTCTTTCCACAAAAAAAAAAAATGGGGTAAGCAAAATCTCATGGAAAAAATTTTTGCATTATGCTTTCGCTTTTCAATTTCGTTTTTGAAATTGGGCGTGATTTTTTAATTCATTTCTTAATGGGATAAAAACAATAAACTGTTACCGCAGTTTTCTGCTAATGTAGAGGAAATTTTGAATCGAGTCAATTTAAATAAAACAACAAGGTAAAGTGCAATATCCGTCTTTATCGAATCGTAGACACCCTTCCAAAACCTTTAATACGAGTATGAGGACCAAGTGAAATAATGGAACGACTGGCTCTTTTTAAACGTATAATACTGCTTATAAAGACAAAAATGTAACGGTCTTCACCCACATCTCAGACTATTCCCACAATGATTAAAGCAAACGTCTTTCGCTGTTTTTTGGAAGATTCTCACAGAGGAATCAGCTTGTGTTACAGTTTCTTTTGTGTGAGGAATCTTCTACAATTTAAAAATACGCTCGTCGACGATCGAAAACGCTCTTCATGAGACTTGCAGTAGCTCCTTAACGATTAAAAATTCTAGCCGGGTATGAAGTAGTTTTGTTTTTTATAAAAAACGATCAAAAATTGTTTAAAAATAACTAAATTTTGAGTTGTACGATTTTTTTGACGATATTTCAAAACGAGAAAGACGATTTTTTTATTTTTTCTCAGGAAATTGACGATTTTGCCACAAATTTATCTGGCAGCCCTGCATATATGTATGTACAGCAATGTGTTTGTTGATGTCTAATATTAAGTATTGTTGTAAATTGGTTTTAACTTTATTTTACAAAGCATGTAATTAGAAACGTTTTCATAGACACAGCGCCGCCAATTATCTAGACATACTCTCGCTCACACATTTATAGACCCGATTATATTGATAAGCTCAGTCGCACACATTCACTGGCACTCATTTGTATTCACTGTATCAATATGTAGATACCCTGTGTATTTGTATATTGACTTGAAATTGGTTTCTTTTTTTTAATTTTAATTTTATTGATTGGTTAAGGGGGCATTTTTCTATTGAAGTTTTAAAAGAAAATAAAGTCATTAAATGAATGTGTTTAAAGAAACTCGCAGACTGAAAAGACATTTAAGATAAAAATCGCTGTTAGACAGTTTTCCACATATTTTTGTTATTTTATCATTTAAATCTTTAAGTAAATAATAAAGTGATTAGTTAAGTCCGTGAGACTAAAGTGGGCCAGGCAAATTACAAGCTGCACATTTAATTTGTTAGCCACATTTGTATTAATTGGCTTATAAGTAATTGCAGTGTTTAGGCGGAGGTCGTTGTATTAGAGATTTTACAATAGTAATTAAACTTATAGGAAATTTTGTAAATTATAAAGATATAAATACATATGGGGGATTTCATGTCAAGTGACCCAATTTTGAAATCGATGTCTTCCGATTTGGATGAAATTTTCACTAAGGTTAGTCCTATTGGATAGTAGTTTAGACACAAATTTTCAACTATAAAAGAAACTACCTTAAAGGAAAAGACATAAGTTTTCTTTTGAGCAAAAAAAAAAAAAAAAAACAACATTCCCGCTAAAAAAAAAAATAATAAATATTTTTAAAAATTTTTTAAAAAAACAAAAAAATTGTTTTCAAAAGATGGATCAAATAGCTATCGAAGCTACTTGGGACAAATTTTTCTAATACCAATAGGTAATAAGTTACATGGATAAGAAAGAATACCAGTATGTCAAACTTTGACCCCACTAACTCAGAAAGTTTTAGACAGATTTTATTGAAAATTTGTGTCTAAACTACTATCAAATAGGACTAGCCTTGGTGCAAATTTCATCCAAATCGGAAGACGTTGATTTCAAAACTGGGTCACATGACATGAAATCCCTCATATGTATGAGTTTTATAAATTTGTTGAAATTTGTCTAAACTTTATGATATGGGAAAATGTTGTGCTGGTAGGTCCAATATTAACAATAGGTACCATATAAAAACTTTCATAGTGTGATCCCAGACTTGTGAAATTTGTTTGCGTTAAAGTGATTTTAGGTAGGGTGTTTATATTGTACCTACCAGCACAACATTTTACCATATCATAGTAGCTATTGTAAAAGTCATTGTCGCCAATTCGTATGTAAATACTAACATATATAAGGAAGTGGGAGCTAAGGCCAAATATGGACTTTTTTCACTTAAATTTAGTAAGATCATTTTAATTGCAATATAATTTTCTTGGACCAGCCGGATGGACATCGTTAATTCGACTCAGAAAGTTTTCTTTCAGAAAGTCTGAGTTTATTGGTGAGAGGGGAAGAGAACATGATTTTTTCTCTCCTCTCTCACCCATAAACTCTGACTTTCTGAAAGAAAACTTTCAAAGGGTGATCCCAGACTAAGCAAAAATGCACATGTATAAGCAAAATGTAAACGTTTTTTGTGCCGACCTAATGTATGGGCCTTTGTTTTGATGTAATTTTAGTTGCCAAATATCAAAACACTTTGTTTCGTAAGTTGTGTTTTGCTCACTAAACACACTTGTGACAGTGTCGCATTTTAATTTTACTCAATATTTATAACAATTTCGTATTAATTGAGCAATAACTAAATTGTAATTTTGTATGGATAATTGAGCTCAACAAAAAAAACTCAATTAAGTTGCATATCTGAACACGGAATTATTCCATTGCAATCGGTGCACAACTGAATATGGTCACCCGTTTTCAAGTTATTCCAATATACATATGTAGTGAAAGTGCCTTAATTTTGCACATAACGATATATGTATCTCGAAAAGTAGAGCTGATAGAAAATGGAGATTAGATTTGAAATCAGCGGCCTCAAATTAGTAAAAATTTGCAATCAAATTACAGACTGCACAAAAATAAATTCAAATTTGTTCCCTTGCGTTATAGTTTGTATCAAGGATGGTAAAATTGTTTTTGAAATTGTACACAAATTCATTAAAAGTTGTGCTTTTAAAGCTTAATTACACCAAAATAAAGGCCTTACTATTATTATATGCATAAGCTTCTGTCAAAAAATAACAAAAAGCCTTTCAATTGCATTAAAACAAAAACCAAAACCAAATCAAAAAATATTTGATTCCGTACGAAAAGTGCGATCTGTTTCGCACTTTGCTTAAGCAAATGACAGATTCATTTAACTTAACAAAAAGTTTCCTTAAATTTAATATTGTTTGACTCATATGATTTACATGTATTCGCACAGTTAATTAAGCAAACTTAAGCATATTATAGTTGGGCCTTAAGATTTTCGCATAATGTTTCTACAAACTTCTCTTAACTTTAGCTACTCAGTAACTGTTTAGTTGAATTTCCAAGAAGTTTTTTAGAAACTTCCTTATGAAATGCCACGGGACCTAAGGTTGTTTTTAATACACTTTAACTTTATTAAAAACCAAACAAATTTTCCTGAACAATTCCGGTTTAAATTGCTTATTTGTTTTTTATTGCTAACATTTGAAAAATATGCATGCACAATGTACATTAATTCATTAATCTATTGCATTTTTCTCTAATCTACCTGTATTGAAATATTATTCGATACGGTAGTTTACTCTATCGTATGTAGTGATTAGACTCCTGACCCAGAGAAACGCCGGGACACGTATACATTTTTCCGGTTAGCAGAGCCCCCGCTAATTTCGGCTGTCGCACAATGTTATTTTATTATTTATATTTATCATTATTAACGAAAATCTCTAACCATTTATTATCCCAGAATCCCAGCAGCTTAAAAACTAATTAATGACATTTGTAATAAAAATTATTAAAATTATTTAAATCCTTCATTCATGATGATAAACTGTAAAAAATATTTAACAAAATTCATTAAAACGAATAAAAATATGCTACTAAAAGCCGCCTTACTCAGCGCTCAATATTGTTGATGTCATGTTGTCGCAATGGGTGGTCTACAAAAAAAAAATCATGTACAAATTAATGTCTATTGAAACACAATCTCATAAACTCTGCTTACAATCTCAGGCAACTGCATATGAAAGACACATTTTATAAATTTTCTCGATATGGTTGTAATTGGGAAAAACTAACTCCATATTTTCATAAGCTTCTTTAAATGAATAACATTTTTATAGCAACACATTAAACTGTTAACAAATGGGAGCCTGTTTTAAAATAAAATATTCGAGTATGCAGATAAAGATTTCTTTAGCCACAAAATAAATTAAAACAAATAAACAAAAGTCGTGTGCCAATGTTAAAATTTTGAACAATGTTAAAAATAACATTTGTTGCTTAAATAATATAACAACATCCAGAGGTGGATAAGAAACTGGAAATAACAGATGTTGCTTAAGTTTTTATTATACTACATATTTACAAGATGGACTGACTGAATGTTGAATAAGAGATGTTGAATAAAAGTCTGTTCAATAACTGAAAAATATTACTTTTTCAGTAATTGTTAGTAATAAGTGTTCAAGCACTCGAAAAACTTGCAACGACAGAGTGGAAAAAGAGCATACAAATTTAAGAGACATGCAATTTATTGAAAATTTCAGCTGGTTAAACGTATACTTAAGGCCCAACCACAATTCTTACAAAAAGAATTCGGGAATTTTGCTTCTTTTTATTAACTTTTTAAACATGAAATTAATTTTTCAACTCTTATTATTATCTTAAATTTTTAAGAATGTATTTTGGATTCGAAAACTACAATTGTACCTATATATCCTTACCCGGGTGACCATTTTGGGTTTATTTCATTAATATTTATTAACATTATTTAATTTGCTTCAGTTAAAAAGACATTTTTACTCACTGAACAAATTGTTTTCTCTAAAAAAACTGGGAAACAATTTGTATGATGAAAACTTCTTTAAAAAAGGACTTAAAAAGTTTTGTGCGAAGAAAAATTGATCTCATTGCTTATAAACCTGCAGTTATACACGGGTTGGTATTCGCAAACGATATATGTACATAAAAAAAATATTTGGTAAGAAACTGGAAATGATAACGGATCCAAATTATTCAGTACGATTTCACGGTTACGAAATTATAAGAACAGTTCGGAAAGACCCAGCCGCAAAAATTAGAGTTTCGTGCTCCAAAAACTGAAATAAATTTTTACTGCAATGCATACATAGAAATTATAAAATGGGACAATTGACTTCTTACGGAGCCACGATGTCTGCTTTTCTACACTGATGACCAATTTTCGTATTGCACCAGCAAAATTATTAATAAAAAAAAAATTTTTTATTTAAAATTTCGCGGAATTCTTGCAGAAGCAAAAATTAAGTAACATTCAAGCCATTAAAAACAATATGCGATACGGACTTTAAAAGGTTTATACAAAAAACAAAAAGTACTGCACTTTGGGGGGTGGCGAAAACTCTTCTTTTTAATTATAGATACTTTATTTATATACAATTTCATTCTGACTAATGCAATTTTCTTGTTTTTGTTTGTTGAGCTACCTGGTTTAATATAATATTTATGTGCAAAAGAAAAATGGGGTATACTTTTGGGGCGTGGCATAAAAGTGAGCAAATTATAGCCTAGACATACAAAGTATTAGAAGGGATTTCTTGCAACATGCCAAAAATTGGGCTTTAGGGGTTGTTATAAGTGGCGCCCAGAATTCGATGTCGGATTAAAAAGTCACCAATCACAAAAAAGAAGCCATAGTGAGGCCATTAATAATGATATGCGATAAAATGTGTCTTTAAACGTCGGCGCTATATACAAAAAACAAAAAATTCAATATAATATATGTATGTATATGTATGATTAAAGAAAAGTGGGCCAAACTTTGGGGCGTGGCATTAAAGTGAGTACACTAAAAGCAAGAAGTACAAAGTTTTAGAGGGGCTTTCTTGACACGTGAAAAAAGTGGACATTAGGGGTGTATGTTCCAGGATGGCATAAGTGGCGCCCAGAATTTGAAGTCGGATTAAAATGACACCAAAGGCAAATCTTAATCCATAGACAAGCCATGAATAATGGTATGCAATATGTTATGATCGGACTTTAAATGGCGTCGCAGTATACAAAAAACTTAAAGGGCGGTATCCAGAAGCGTGATAAAAAATTAAAAAAAAAATTTCTGGAATTCTTTTCAAGTTTTTTTTAATCCTAGGGGGTGACTGGCTTCTATCGAACGACCTTAAAAACATTGATACATTTTCAAATGATTAATCCTGTTTTCACAACACAAGTGATTGAACGTGCAGTAAAATTTTTATGAAAAACACTCAGTTTTTTTTTAGTATAATTTTGCTGATAAACACGCCTTTAAATAACAAAACGAATGTATTATCCAAAAATTTCATTTACCAGATCATTAACATTGAAAAAAGCATGGTAGCAAAAGTTAACTTTATGCCAAACAGTTTAAAAATAAGAACTACTAAAACAACAAAGGACGTCGAAACAATAGAAAATTTAATGAGCATAAAAACAAAGGACTACAACAAATACATTTACATAACAATATTCCAAACAAAAAAACAAAAACAATAACACAAAATATACAATTACATGCCTCGTTTAAGTAATTTTAACCAAAAATAACCAAATTTACAACAAAATAATTTCCAATTACAAGCGAAAGTAGGAAGTCGAGCAAATCCGACTATAAATTATCCTACAGCAATAACAGCCAAACCTAAATTAGAACGTCAAGTATTTTCTATTTATCCATCGAAAATTCTTATGTTTATACAAAATCTAAAAGGCACACCAAAATAGCGCGCCCTCATGAATTTGCAAATCAAAGAGACGATTTTGACACCGCGTATGCTACACAGCGTTGCCGTTGAAAATTTCGAAAAAGTGTCATTAAAAGGGTATTTAAGAAAAAAGGGTAAAAAGGGTATTTTAAAGTAAAATAGGGTCAAGTTTATTAGTATGCATTAATCAAATGCATTAGACGAAAAAAAGTACTTGAATTATAAATCAATGTTTAAACTAAGAACTAATTCACAGGTACATTCCAATATTAGTCATATTAACAAAAAAAGAAGTTACTTTTACAAAAACCTTTGATAATGTTTATCACTTTCTAGAAACACGCACGCAGGAAAATATAAATTTTAAATTAACATTGCGCAATGTTAATAAAATATCATAGCAAATTTCTGCAAAAGTATGGATATAATTTTAAATTATCATTGTTTCATATTAATTTTAAACGAAAAATGTTAAAATAACATTGTTCAATATTGAATCAATAAAATATTGCTATATTTGTTTTCTATCGAAACAATAACAACATTATAAAAAGAAAAGCATACATTTTCATGTTCAAAGTATTTATAAAAAGAAAACAAATTTTCGTATTATTTTTGTTAAAATTATTTAGTTAAATAGTAGATCAAGTTTTCAAAGTAGAATGATGACGAAAACCAGATCGGGCCATTCTGCTGATTGATCTGTTAACAAAGGAGACTACAAAATAAGTGAAACATGTGTTACAGGGGTAAGTGGTTTGAATTATTCTTAAATAAATGCATATGTTGTCTCTGAAGCTTCTTCACACCAATTAGTTTCTGCATGAAATTCACGTTGTTTCAACATGAAATAACTTTCATTCAACGTGATTCGGATTGTTATTTCAATATAATTGACATTTTGCTCTAACTTTACTGCAATGTTAAAATAACATGAATTATAGTTATTTTAAAAGAAAAAAATGTTGTTCGCAAGTAATTATAAAATCAGGTTGAATTAACATGAAACACGTATGAAGCAAAATCACCACCGAAAAATTTTAAATCAACCTTGTTTTCGACGTTTTTAACTTGATTTTTTTCTGTGTATACAATTTTCAAAGTAGAATGATGATAAAAGCCATATCGGGCCATTCTGCTGGTGTCTTTTAATTGTGAGTGCTTCTGTAAACAAAGGGAAAAACAAAAAAGTGGAACATGGGTTACAGGAAAATAAATAATTGTAAAACCAATTCGTTTCAAAATGATATTCACGTTGTTTCAACTTGAAATAACTTTCTTCAACGTGATTTGGAGTGTTATTTTCATATGAATGTTATTTGGCTCTAACTTGACGGAAATGTTAAATTAACATGAATTTTATTTATTTTAAAAGAAAACAATGTTGCTCGCAAGTTATTGTAAAATCATGTTAAAGTAACATGAAGTAACTATGAAGCATAATCACTACCGAAAAATATAAAAATATTTAAGTATAGAGGCAAGCAATGAGTCAGAAATTAGCAATTTATTCGCAGTGTTTTTTGCCTCTACTTACTCTAACGCCGAATATGATGATGATGAACCCTATCCATTTTATGTTCACTCCATTCAAACAATATCATTTCCATTACTTGACACTACGCACAAAATAAAATGTTTAAAAACTTCAAATCGTCTCTGTGGTGCGGTCCAGATGGCATACCAAGTTGTCTTTTGAAAAATTGTGCCCCAGCTATTGCAAAACCTTTAAATTGTTATATTTAATACTTCATTAAAATATGGTTACTTCTCTAAAATTTGGAAAGAGTCCTTTCTCATTCCTGGGGCCTGATTCTAGCAGTCGTGATCGAGTAATTTCTCGATTCGAAAGCAATTTAGTATCTAACTATTTCAGTCAATACTGAACGAATTGGAATTATTTTTATAGTGTTATAAAGCATTAATTTGAGTTTCACAATACTGAAAAAATAATTTCGATTCGTTAAGTATCGACTGAAATAATATTGTTTTCGAATCGAGAAAGTCCTTGCAGGGTAGTCACCTGGGCCTAATTTTATTTCTACTTTTCATCAACGATTTGCCTGAAGCAATAAATTATTCTAACATACTAATGTTCGCAGACGATGTTAAACTATTTTGAAGCCTCTAGCATTCATCAGATCATAGTTATCTCCAAAAGGACTTGGATAATTTTTATAATTGGTGTAACATTAATTTAATGGAACTTAACCCAAAAAATGCAAGCACCTGATTTTTTCTAGATGGCGTGTCGCTCTTGGTCACTATTTTATCAGTGGTCATAAACTGGAGTCAGTAATCGTTGTTATGGATCTTGGTATTTTGTTGGATTGAATATTAATCTTTGTACCACATATCACGATGGCTGTTAAGAAAGCTCGAGGAATCTTGGCTTTCATCAAACGATGAGCAAACGAATTAAAGGACCCCTTTATCATCAAAATACTATTGACGTCACTTGTAAGACCGATTTTAGAGTCTGGCTCAATTGTATGGGACCTCTACCATAACGTTCACATTAATCTTATCGAATCTGTTCAGAAACAGTTTTTACTTTTTTTATTAATAGAAGTTTATCGAGGATATTCTGTGCTTCCATTATATTCATCACGACTTGCTTTGATTTAACTGTCAACATTAAAAAGCCGAAGAATTATGCTTAACGTTTCATTTCTTGTAAGTCTTTTAAACGGAAATGTTGTATCCGATTTTCTTTTAAGTAAAATATCATTGAATGTTCCTCAACGCACATTACGATTCAATCACCCACTATATTTTAAAACTTTTCCAACCAACTACGAGATGGCAGATCCGTTTAGGAAATTATGTTGTTGTTCTAATAAAATATTTAACTTTATAGATTTTTCTTTAAATGTTGATGATATTAAACGCAATATCATTTAAAGATTAAACATATTTAGTCTGTAAGGATTGCATCCATAGTCTTAATTAATTAAAAATAAAAAACCCTGTTTTCGAAGATTTTACATTGATTTTTTTTGTGTGCGTATTCTATATTTTGTAAATAATTATTCATTTGGAGGCCATTCTTCCAGCTCCGACTCGAGCAAATTGAGAGAGAAAAGCATGGACTCGTGAGTTTTTATTTTAAGTTTGTTTGTAAGTAGTGTCCGTAGTCGCTATAAATAACCCTGGACGTTATGACATGCTACAAATTTGTATATGTATGTGCACACAACTCATGAAGACTATCGTAAGGAATATGGGAACTTGTACTAAATTTCAAAAAGGTTCAAAAAGTGTCATAAATTTTGTTAAAATTATACGAAGGGATAAATTAAAAAAGGGTCACAAAAAGTGTCATTGGCATGCAAATGGGTCAAAAGTGATACTTTAGTGTCACAACGGCAACGCTAATTCTACATTATTGTGATATTTTAGAAAATATGGTTACCTCAATTAAAACTATTTTTAAAGGCAATTTTAAACATATGATGATTCGTTTAACAATATTATTGTCACCGACAACCATATTATGGTCGAATTAGTCCCCCACCAAGAAGCCACAACCATATTATGGTTGCCTACACATTTATAATAGCATGGTTGGTTTTTAACCATAGCATGTCGCTCTTGGAAAAGAGGAAAATACTATCGTTAATTTTCAAACAAATTATTGTCATATTTAACCATAACATGTTTGGAAACCATAATATAGTTTTGGCTTCTTGATGAAGGACTAATTTAACCATAATATGCTTGTGGTGACAAAAATATGTTTAAAATTGTCTTTAAAAATAGTCTTGTTGGAGGTGACCATATTTAAATATGTTTTTTCTCTGCGTGCTTTAGTTCTTTTGTTTTGCTACCTCGAATTTCCTTATACTCGGGTGGATTTTGGGCATGATGACAGAATTTTTAAGCCGGCCGTTGCGATTAGCAGGTGCTTGTCAATGACTTTACCAGCACCGCGCTTGTTACGAACATCAAGTAGAGCTCTTTTGCGTTTGTTAGTGTTGTATATTTGATTTTCGCTGCGGTTGGCCCAAATGACTTTATGTATACATATTTCAAGTATACGGCAAGTATCTGAGAACATCTCTCCGTTCTCCTTTATGCGTCCTATATCATGCCTTCCCATCATATCTTCTGTGCCATCGTTATTGGGCCCCTCTGTATTGTGGTCACCCATCACAATTGCAATAAATCCAGTTGGTCCTAAAAATCCTGCTTCGTGGATTTTTCGGATGTTTTAGTTGGGGCGTATCATTGCACGAAAGTTATATTGCGGCCTACACTCTATGGGTATGCTTTACTTTCCTCGAGAGTAGTATGCCAACGCCACTGGATCTGAACGTTATTAAGGTAGTTTATGCTTTACGTTTTATTTGTGAGCCTGATTTTAAATGAATATTTAATGCCACATGCTTTTTATGCGGTCCGTAATTATTGGCGTTACAAACATAATAACACTAGCAGAATACCCATGCCAACATTGCTACTGTAGGGTATTAAAATAAAAGCAGTAACAAAGAAAAATAATAACAAAACTAATTTAAATAAATGAGAGAACAATATATATTAAACCCCAAACACATACCTACAAAAAAGGACAAATTAAAGCATGTGTGGAACAATTTACATATAAAGGCCATAAAAGTACGTTTCCATTATATTTCCAGCAACCAAAAACAATTATCATAAAATCTACCACTCTCTTTATAAATCCTTCAGACACCCACATCAATACCTACACATATACACACAACTTTATGTCCAGTGAACCCATACATTCACACAGATGTTGAACTCATAAAGTCAAATTTGATTATGTCGTTAATGTTAGAATGGGGTGAACACTTTAGGGAAGACAAAAGTATTTTTTTTTTTGAAGCCAAGGAGTCTTGTATGTAGCAAAAAAAAAAAAAACAAAAAAAACATTTGTTCGGCCAAACTTTATATGGGTCATTTTAACAAAACAACAAGAAGCACAAAAAAGAACAACAAGTAAAACAATTGGAAAATTATGAAAAATATCATTTGAGAAACCCATTGAGACCTGGCACATAAAATGTTTTTCATTTTCCTTTTATTTTTAGAGAAACGATTAAATGAACTGTTGCATAAATAATGAAGAAAAAAATTCAAATAACGACATAAAGCTAAAAACCTTTTTGTTTTGGTTTAACTTTTTTTTTTAACAAGACACAAATAATGACTTAATTTTTGGATAACGAACGAAAAAATATTTTGTTTGAAGGAAAAGATGAATGTAACTAAAAAAAGGAACAACATAAACAAACAAGGAGATTTTAATGGAAAAAATCACACAAGAAAAGAGTTGAAAAATGCAATTGAAGACAAATTTGCTCACACAAATTGCAAAGGGTTTCCAGAAGAGCATTATCCTGTACCTTAATTCTTTTTCTTTTAAACATGGAAATGAAATAACTCGGTAGCTATAAAAATTATCCTTCTAAAATCCATCCTGCAATATTTAAATAGTTCGATTTTCTTAGATTATATAATTTAGTAAGATATAGGGTTGGTTTACTGCTCTTTAGAAATGTCGGTCTTCGAACCGTCAATCAAAACTGAGATACCATTTCGTTTCCGAGTTCGAAAGACTGATGATCATAGAACAACAGATCTTAAAGCAAATAAAATCAAAAGGCCAAAAGCCGCTACATTGCTTACACCTTTTTATTCTTACAGAGGGCAATAGATCTTGAAGAATAGGCACTAACAGTGATTTTGATTATTTTACGGCAACTAAATAAGCTTTATATAAGATTTCTCCTGATTACGAAGATATGCCTACCATTAAATATTAACATAATTTATATTGATATTCGCTAAAAAGTCCATCAACAATTTTTTTAGGCTTATCACTCTCCTTTATTTAAGACAGATGCTGTTGTCTACACCAATGCTAGCTTTTCGAGCAGTATAGATTAGTAGTTAGAGTGCTTTATTCGGCTATGCCAAATCTTTGAAACATCCTCTGACATAATATTTGTGGAGTAGGCTTTATATGGGACTTATGATAAATTATTGACTTATCTTTACAAAGTTTCACATTGCGATTTCTTGTCACATACAACTGTAACATGCCAAACTGTATTATAAACGCATTATTTGTTGCGGTTTTATGTGTGCTCAATTGTTTTCAGAGAGTGGACTTAATATGGAGCACATGGTATAATTTATGGACTGATCTTCACGATCTTCAAAAATAAACAGTATATTATTTAGCGTTCGGCTCACAAACCCAATAACGATATCTATTTTTTTAGTTATTGTGTAGGCGAACACAACCCTTAATACCGTTCGTAAATATTTTCAAGAAAGAACCGAACATTATATAATGTTCTGTTCTTCGTTAAAAACAGAACAATTGTAGTGATACTGTAGACAAACATTATATTTTAATGTTCTATAATATTTATTTTTTTTTTCATTGATTAAGAAAAGAACAAACAAAAATTTTTAGCAACGACAGCACCACGAACAGCTTGTGTGTGTATTGTGTTTTGTTTGTGTAAAATTATTTTGCTGGCTTTTTGTTTTTTTTTCGTATGTGTATTTAGTTTTTGTAAAAAATTTTTGGTTTTTTTAATTACCAGCCAAAGCGACGAACATTAATGAACCGAACCGAACACAATTAAGTTTGTGTTTTAAAAAAAACCGAACGGAATTAAATGTTTGCATCTTTTGTTGAGTTTGATAAAAACCAGGGACCGAAAATAACTGTTAATTTTGAATTTTTGATTGAAAAAAGCAACCTCAAGGAAATGTCGGAGAATGAAACCAAGTATACCATTTTGAAAGTCTTGGACCAAATTGTCAAAAAATGCGATGCTTTTTAAAAATCTGATTTTTATTTTTTCAGGAAAAAATAACAGTTATATTTTGATTTTAATTTTTTTGACAGTTTTAACAGTTATTTTTTAACTTTTATTTTTTCTAGCAAAAATAACAGTTATTTTTGACTTTTATTAATTCGAGCATGAATAAAAGTTATTTTTTGACTTTTATTTTTTCGAGCAGAAATAAAAGTTATTTTTGTGTTTTCAACCCCTTTTTTTTAATAAATATAATGAATTTATCACAAAATAACTTTTATTTCTGCTCGAAAAAATAAAAGTCAAAAATAACTGTTATTTTTGCTCAAAAAAATAATAGTCAAAAAATAACTTTTATTTTTGCTTGAAAAAATAAAAGTCAAATATAACTTTTATTTTCTGACTTTAACGATAAAAGTTATAACGGTTACTGTCCCTGATAAAAACAGTATTATTTTTGTGTTCGAAAGATAACAAACAGGGAAGCGTTATTTTTTTGTATGATTTTTCACACAAACTCTATTAGCGTGAGTGTTTTCCACAAATCTACCGAACCAAACACTAAGGAACGATATTTAGTGTTTATTTAAAGTCAGAAAGAACTTTTTTTAATAAAATTATAAAATCTTAAATATTAGTTTTCAAAATATTCTGCAAAAGGTAAATATTTTAATTAAATATTTTTGTTAAATATTAATCTGTTTCCTTTTCAATTAAGTCAAGATATTTCTCAACCCTGGATGAAATTTTAAAGAAGTGGTAGGGTTTTTCTTCAAAAATATGGTGGAAACTAAATTTTTATTTACACTTTTTTAATTATACGTATACAATTACCAATTTAATTTTATATAAAAAACTGTCCTTCTTTGTACATAAATCAAAATTTTTTAAAATGCCAAATCTTCTTTTTATCATCCCAATGATATTTTGGCGATATCTTCCTATTTTCTAATAAATCGTTATACGGCGATACTGCTAGTCAATCATCTAGAAATATTGCTTTCGTATTGCTGAGAAGCATTGCAATCGAGACACGTTTCTTCCCGAAGGAAGCATCTTTCACAATACGAAATCGATTATTGCCGCAATTTCTGTATTTGATGGGATTTTGATAAGTGTATTTGGACCTTTACAGTATATTTGATTGCGAAATTTGTTAACGTTGGCCCAGAAACGCTTAGGTGTCAAGAACAATAAAATCTCACATAATAGTGGAAGGCCATTCGCGGCACAGGAAAGGAACGGTTACAGTGCTGGCAATTAAAAAGTCCTGTATCATTTTCAATCTTTTTTACAAGGTTTTGTTTAAATGTGCTAAATTCCCATTTCATACTATTGATAAACTGAAATTTATTGTTGATGGGATAAGCTATTCCTATGCGCATTAAACTGGTTGCTTAGGACAGATCGTCAGGAAACTGCATCCAAAGATTTTAGAAAAACTAAAGATATTATACAAAAAAAACTGCTAAGCGAATAAGAATTATAAACCCCAGTTTTACTTGTAACAATATCAAAGCTAAAACAAAAACAACAACAATAAACAGTGAGTTTATCTTTTCTTACAGTCCCGACTTTTTGTACCCACGTAATGAAGTTTATAAACATAGATAAATCCATATTTATATGGACACATAAGTATGATGTGTTTTTAAATACTGTGGTGTAGGGTATCATAAGTTCGGACCTGATCGACTATACTTTCTTACTTGTTTATTTATGTAAAGAAAAGAACAAAAGTATTTGGTTTATGGGGTAATTTAGAGATTTGCAAATCAGTCCTTGTCTTAAGAATATCTAACTTAAAAACCTGATGTTAGAAATTTTACATGGCATTTAAGTAGTTCTGTCACAGGCAGACATGCAATAATTGCGCCAAATTCCAGAATATTTAAGTTTAGAGCACAGAGACAAGAAAGACAAGAACAATTCTTTTTTAAATAAAATATCATTAACAGTTAGTTATAAGTTTGTCGGCGCCCTTAAAGCTTAGCGCCTAGATCTTTAACCCGGTACTGCCAATCAGAAATGTTTATGGTAATAATATGTTGATGTCGTACACAAAAAATGTTATTTTAATTTAATATGAGGTTAAGATGCAAACAAAATATCTTTACTCTAATAATATTTTGTTATCGCCATTTGTAAAATAACTGCCTGTTTTTAGATTTTAGTTTGTATCAGTTGTGTCGTTTGTTTTAAATATGTCTATCGAATTATTCGTTAGTGAATGGTTGTTCAACAATTAAAAAAAACAAATAAAAAATCGATGAAAAAAAAAAATTTTAATATTTTTTATTTTATTGAAAGTGGTGCTGTATCATAATATGATTACCTCTTAACTTATAATGGTTACCATGACAATAATATGATTATTTCTGAACGTTTTATGATTTTTTTTTTTTTTTTTTTTTTTTTTTTTTTTTTTTTTTTTGTTTTATTGAATCTTTCTTGTCGAAATTTACAATATGTATTCAAAGCTTAATCCTAATTCTTATTTGTATTTGTTAGCCGTTACCAATGTAACCACTAATTAATAGCATTCAAGTGCCAAAAAAGCCTGCAAGGCTCAAAGTGTCGGATCTTTTCAGCCTCCGGTGACCTTCGAACTTTATTAGATCCCGAGCGAGGTAGTTGGGATGGTCCATTAGTTTATCAATGTATTTGTCTGAATACTTTTTAATTTCTTCTTGGATGGTAGCGATGTTAAGATCTCTGTGGATCATGTCATTACGTATATACCATGGGGCGCAGACAATTTGCCGTAATATCCTAGACTGTCTTCTTTGTAGCTTCTGGATGTTTGATGCGCATGCAGTACCCCATAATTGGATGCCATATGTCCATATTGGCTTTATGATAGACTTGTATAAGAGAACTTTGTTGTCTAAGGACAAGTTTGAGTTTCGACCGATTAGCCAATGTAGTTGAGCTGCTTTAAGTTTCATAGCCGTTATTTTCGCTTCAATATGACGAGACCAGGTCAGGCGTCTATCTATATGAATTCCCAAGTATTTAACATGGCTTTCTACCGGAACAGTGATGTTATTTATTTTTACAGCAGGGCACGTTTGTCTTCTGAGCGTGAAAGTTAAGTGGGCACATTTAGCCGGGTTAACATTTATTTTCCATTTTTCTAGCCAGGCTTCTAGTTCATTGATGTGGGACTGTAAATGCTGCGATGCAACTTTTGGGTCCTGATTAACACTAATAAATGCTGTGTCGTCTGCAAACGTAGAAGTGTGTGTGCTCGGGCTAGTTGGCATATCAGCTGTATATATTATATACAGTAACGGCCCTAATATGCTGCCTTGAGGGACACCAGCAGATATTTTCTTGGTGGGGGAGTATTGGTTTTTTGATCTAACCATGAAAGTTCTGCCAGTTAAATAGCTCTCAAGGAGTTTGTGAGTGTTTTGTGGAAGCATTCGTGTTATTTTAATGATCAGCCCATCATGCCAAACTTTGTCGAATGCTTGGGAAATGTCTATAAACAGTGCTGAGCAATATTCTTTTCTCTCAAACGCTGACCTAATTTGGGTAACAATTCTATGCACTTGTTCGATTGTACCATGCCTTGCTCGGAATCCGAACTGATGATCCGGAATGATTGCGTGTTCATTAAGATAGGGAGTTATACTTAAAAGGAATATTTTTTCGAATAGCTTTGATAATATTGATAGTAGGCTGATTGGTCTGTACGACGTCATTTGACTGGCGTCTTTTCCTGGCTTAGGAATCATAACAATTGTAGAGGTCTTCCAAGAGGAGGGGAAGTAGCCAACTCGTAATATCGCATTAAAGATGAGCAGCAAGATTCTTGAAGCAGACGTAGGTAAGTTTCTTATCATTGAGCCTGTGATGCGGTCAGGACCGGGAGATTTTTTAATGTTGACATTTTCTATCGCTGATTTTACTTGGGGTAATTTAAATTTTATTGGATCGTTAACTGTATCAGGAATAATTGGACGACAGGAACAAGTATCAGCATCATGGGGCTTGAAAACTTTCTTTAAGTGGCTTGCAAAGGCATTTATTTTTTCATTTGTGTTTTTGGCCCAGGTACAGTTTTCCAGTCTCAGTGGAGATTCGTGGCTTATAGGACATTGCATATGTCTTACAGCCTTCCATAAGCTGTAATTGGAGTTTTTTGTGGCATCTAGGCTGTTAAGATAGCCTTCTACTGCAGAGTCGTGTTTCTGTCTCAGTTTGTTGCGTAGAGTTGCCTGGCATAACCGCACTTGGGCCTTGATGGTTGGGGAACGATTATTTTGCCATTGTCTTCTCAACTTCCTTTTTTCCCTGACAAGGGTCTCTATATCCACAGATGTGAATTGCGGACCACGCTTTATTGTACGCTTGATTGGGGTTGCATTTCTTGCAGCAGAATCCAAGACATCCGTAAGTCGGTCGACAGCTGTTTGGATGTCAGATGAATTTTTTAGGGAAATGCTCTGAGATAGATGAGAGCTCACATACATTTTATACTTCAACCAATTTGTGTTTTTGTTTGGATAGGAAATAAAATTTTCAACTGCGTTATCAAAGTTGCCTTTTAGAATAAGGATTGAAGGTGAATGATCAGACGATAAATCGTATGAGGGACTAATTAGTAATTGATCGCGCTTGATGTTTTTAATTACGGCAAAGTCGATAAGGTCTGGTAGCTTGTTGAAGTCAGTGGGCCAATAGGTAGGTTCTCCACTCGATACGACATCAAGATTTTTTGCAGTGACGGTGTTATATAGCTGGTTACCTCTAGGACTTATAAGTCTGGAGCCCCAATACGTATGCTTAGCGTTGTAGTCGCCTGCTGCAATGAATTTTTGTCCCAATGTGGAGAAGAAGTTTAGAAATTTATCCTGTTCAATTTTATGTCTAGGGGGACAATATACGGATGATAACGTGATTTTAAAATCTGTAAGATTTATAGATGTAGCCTGGATACAATCTTCCTTGTACTCCGGCATTGGAAAGTGTCTGACTTGTTTGTGGACAATTATGGCTGTGCCACCACAAGCCCGTCCGCTCGGATATTTTGTGTCGTAAGTGAGGTACCCATTTACCCTAAAGCAGTTTTTTAGAGTAAAGTGGGTTTCAGAGACGAGAAGCACGTCGATTTCGTGCATTTGAAGAAAATGTGCTACTTCGTGTTTATGTTGGGAGAGCCCGTTTGCGTTCCAGAAACATATTTTTAACTGGTTCATTTTTTATTTAGTAGAACTTGCAGGAGCATGTTTTGGTTTCGCATCATTTCCTGAAACATGTTCTGCATGGTGGCCATGAAGTTATTCATAATTTGAACTAGATTTTCAATTGAGCCCGATATGTCTGCAGTTTTATGATTAACAGGATAAGAATATGATTAAAGGAAAAATATTATGGTGTAAAATTACCAATATATTGAGTCATAGTATGATTCAATAATTATCGTAATATGATGACTACAATCATGAATCTTATCATATTATGTTGCTCTTAGAATTGATTTACCACCACCATGTTTTTTCTTTGCGTGATGGCACTCTGGATATTGAAAAGGTTATTCTTACCACTAAACTGATAATTTCTTTATCATATTCTAAAGCCCAATGAATGGGCTAAATTTTATATTCAAATCATTCTATCCGACCACGGCCAAACTACTTTGCATTTGACAGATTTTTTAATTCCCAAAAATTTATAAAAATTTAGAATAATAGTGATCTAACCGGATTTAAAAGTAAAAGTTTAGATTTTAACTTGTGAACCAACTACTTCAACTTCCGCAAAGAATTTAAAAATTTGGGCGTTTTATTCTTTTATTCAAAAGCTGGAAACATTAATTAAATATTATTTTCATTTAATTAAAGTTATTTAAGTCCATTAATCTGGCAGCCAAATAGTTGTTCCTATTGTATTAAATATGTTACAAACAAAAATGTTAATGGTAATATGTACTTCCCTTTCTCTTGTCCAAAAATACCGCAAAGCACTATAAAAGCTGTCACCACACATGTTTGCAATTACATGTGGTAACACTGACAACATGCTGATTTTGATAATTTGGGAAAAGTGTGTTACTTCCTTACGAAAATTCAAAAGTATAAACGAGAAGTCATTTGTAGATACTTATGTGTTGGTAAAACAGAATTTCGGCTAAGAAAGAAATAATAACAAAAAAACACCAAAAAAATGCAACAGAAATATTGGGGAATTTTAAAGGTAAAACTAAATAGTTTGCTAAGACTTTTAGGGATGAATATGTATGTAAGTCATGTACAGTAGATATCGGATATAAGAAACTTTAAAAATGTTACAAAGTTATTATAAGCAATTATTGTTATAAGAGAGTTATACAATTGAGTTGAAACTGGAAGATACTTTTTCGGGGGTCACGTGGTAATTGAAAACTTACCAAAAGGTTTAAATTTTCACTACTTGTGGAATAGTTCGATCTGACGGTGGATTATATCTAGGCACTGTATCTACTAAACAGGTTTTGTTAGCATTTTTCCAAAAGCAGCGGAGGTAAGAAAGCTCCAGCTATTAAGCCAGGGACGAGTGTATAATCATGACGGATTATGAACTCAAATTGCTACGAAGGTGGGTTGGAGGTGCTTACACTACGGGTCAGGCATTGTTTTTCACCCAGTCTTTAAGATCCATTATGGAGGCTACGGCAGGTATCCATGCCAATCTTTTTCACATATCGACCCCTTTGCGCGAAATTATCGTATGTTACAAATACCAAATTTTACAGGACAGCCATTTTTCTACTTTTTTCTGTTTTCACTTGCAATATCAAAATGAAAATATACATGTGCTGAGATAAGGTAAGATAAGACGAAGTGGAATTCTCCTACAATATTTTTCCAGATGACGTCTCTTTGAATGTAGAACAAGATTGCATCAAAAACTAAATTTCAAAAAAATTGTCACATACGATATGTCGATATGTTTACACGCATAAAAAATATGATTGGAGGTAACCATATTCTAAGAGCTTCATACTAATATTGGATTTTTACAATGATTATTTTTGCAGGTAACTATATTATGGTTAAATATGACCATAATATGGTTAAACTTAACACCAATTTTTCCGAAATAAACCATAATTGGTCGAAATAAATCAAATTTTGTTAAAAATCAACCATAGTTTGGTCAATATTAACCATAATAATGGTCAAAACTAACCATAATATGGTCAAACATTTTCAGAATTTGTACAAAAGTGATCATGTTATGGTCAGAATTAACAAAAGTATGGTCAAAGTTAACCATATTATGGCTATTTATTTCATTATTTTTTTTAACTAGCTTGATAAGTGTCAAGTTTAGTTTGTTTTTTGTTACATGTTTGGTTCCACTGTTATAAGTAGTCCCATTAAAATCATTTTCAGCCTTTGACGACCTTCATTAGTACTCCTTCTGTTTTACTGGTTCAAAGTACTACATTTGTCTATTTTATTCAACAATTTATATAAAATGAATGAGAATTTTAATCACGCCAAGCAAGCAACTATTGTAGATAACAAAACCACCATAATATTGTTGTTTTAAACATATTATTTTAAATTTAAATGTAAGCATACTTAAATTATTATAATTTCAAACATATTATAGTTATTACATATAAACCATAACTTGTTTGGAGACAACCATAATATGTTTATATCTTCTGGATGGATAAATTTAACCATAATATGGTTGACGTGACAATGATATGTTTAAGGTAAACATACTATGTTTGAGTATAGGGTCGTAGCTTTATTTCATTAAATTATTATACTGATTTCAATTCAAATATTTTTGAAATTTTAAGAGATGTAAACACTTTATTGTTAAATTGAAACAAAATATTATTAATCGTGAAAAAACTAATGTTAAAAATAACAACAGCTTGCTTGTTGGCGTTGCGGGGGCCTTAATATGTTTTTATTAACTATACTTCAACCATATTTTTTCTCTGTGTGTATAAATAACAATTAGTGAAATTACCATGATATGCGCTAAACCAATAATGGGCTGGCGAATTGTGAAATTAAATGAACAATTGTTCCAGAAAATAATTCTCTTGGTCTCCTGTCGTTCTTATGGAATCAAAAGGGATTTTTAATAGATATTTTTTATTTAAATAACTAAAAAAATTATAAAATATTTCTGGTATATCAACTTTTGTAGGCTCTATAGTGTTCTAAACGAAGTCTATGGACCTTTTCATGGTAGATATAATTATTATCCTACAATTTCACAAATATTACCTAGAAAATTGTTCACATTCTCTGTCTTTCGCCCTAATGAATAGAGAATTTTTAGTACAATGTAGTCCGTTGCCCTTAATTTGGTCGTCTCAAAACTTTTGGCAAATGATGATTACGATTATGATGACGATTATTGCAGGCCAAGAAAATTTGTTCTAAGTATTTGGGGTAAAATAACATAATGAGGGTTATTTTTTACATTTGTCCTTTGGGGGGGTCATAAAATGTGGGTGGAGGGTGTTTTGTCATACACACCATGAAATAAGAGTGGGTTAATAGTAACCAAAGAGGGTTCATGTTAAACACTCTCTAACCTCAACCAAATAAAAAAAAATGAAGGAAACTTATTTTCTTTGTTTGCAATTGAATGATTTAGTAATCAACATTTGAAATGTTGGCCAAAGGATTTTTTTGCAAACTACAACATTTACAAACGAATGTCGATATGTTAACATGATGTTGTTGTTGTATATAAATGGAAAAATAAAATCACTGCTGACTGAATACAATCAAAAACTGTAAAAAAGACCATAAAGAAAAACAAATTTCCGTTGTTCGTATTTGGCAAGAACTTTTAATAGACTCGAAAGTCATTTTTTTACTTTACTTAACTTCATGATAATAATGTTGGGTAGTTTGTTTGTTTGTTGTCCAACATTAAGGAAACGGAAATAAATTGTGTCTTTAACTTGAATATGTTGAGCAGAGATTTGTCATTAAATATTTTGACTTTTTTGTTGATATGTAATTTGCTGTGGGTCAACTGGGAGCATTTAGGTTTCCACTAAATTGTTAATAGGCACAACGTTTAGAGAATTGGTAGCTTCAATGTTTGAATCTAATCCAATTGCTTTAACTTAGAATATTTTAAATAAATCCTTTTACTCAATTTTACATTCATCTCTCAGAACTTGAGACTATTTAATACTTCATTAAAGCCATTATTAATAACTTAATTTTATAAAACAGACATTATTAATCTTAAACTAAATGGTTGTATATTTATTTCAGGGCTTTTGATTTGTAAGTTAAAAAAAAAAAAATAATGCGTTTACAACTCCGGTTTTGAAGTACTTGCTATTTTTCAAAGTCTCCCCATTTATTTTGTTTTGTCTACAATTTTAACTCTTGTTATTGCAGTAATTTATGTAAAAGATGCAAAAATCACATAATTTATGTTGTTATTGATAAAAATCATATTGGTTTGATTTTGTTCTGCTTTCTCCTCGTGGTGATTCCATTTTTCTACTTCTTGCAAATCGTCTTTTTTTCTCAGTCCCCTTATAAATCTCTGACCCTTTAAGCTTTTAGCAAAAAAAAAAAAAAAAAAAATAGGAAAGAAAACAACAAAAACATTAACATTAACAACAACAATGATGGCATAAAATAATAAATAGCCTCATATATTGGTTACGACAAATTGGTCTTTTTTATTTAATTTAATGCTTGTGTTTACAGATTTATTGTTAGCATTGTTTTCAGTTCTATTAGGGGCGTTCACTTGGTAAAAGTTGAAATATGTTTCTCTCATATAAAAACACCTGCAAACCTCATCCATGTCCGTGAAACTTTGTAAAGAACCCATAACATCTAATTTATCGTTGAGCAGAAAAACAATTCTTATAACATAAAGTGTTTTGCTCTGGGACTTGGACCTAAACCCGAACAGGATCTAGCTTATGTAGGAATTATAGGTTAATGACAGAAGACCCAACCAAAATCTGCAATCTACAAAATGATTTAAAGTTTGCGATAACTATTCTAAAAGCTTTTTTTAGGGCTTCATTAATCATACATAAATATTGCGGACACGTAACCGTTGCGGTCGACTTCAGTGATTGGTAGTTAATAAAAAAATACTAACGTGTTGAAGTGTGTTAGAAAGAGAGCATGACATTTGTCAAAAATATATTAAATATATGTACATATTTATGTAAATATGTATAAATTTTAGCTTTTATTATATGTACGTTTTGTAAAAAATAAAAAAAAACGTCGTTTACATCAATGTTCGCTTTATTAAGTCTAGGTTCACACTATGAAAGTTTTCTTTCAGAAAGTGTGAGTTTAATGGTGAGAGGGGAGAGAATAACAGCATGTTCTCTTCCTCTCTCACCAATAAACTTAGCTTTTCTGAAAGAAAACTTTCATAGTGTGAACCAGACTTAATGAACCGGGAAACCATAAATATGCAATTGCATGTTTTTCCTTGTGCGACCAATAAAGGCAGACACAATATACATATTTATCCTTTTTAGAGCTTTTTATGAATTTTGGCATCAATTTCATATTTTTGCATATTTTACCGTTTGCAACATTGTTTTGCTTAATTTAGTAAAAATAGCCTTTTTGCAGCATTTTTAGTGCATATTTAGCCTTTTTGAGGCATATTTTGATACACTTTCAATTTTTTAGATGTCCACAAGAGCTCTCGCAACAAATAAAAAAATTTTTTTTAACGAAATTTTGGCTTTGCTTTTTTAAATATTTATCCGTGTACCCAACGTGTTGCTTCAATTTCGCCGTCTAGATATAATTTTTACTCAAAAATTGTATGACAAAGCAAGTTGTTAAAAAAGATTAATATTATTTTAAACTTTTATATATGTGAATAAGCAAAAGTTAAAGAAAAAGTAAATATTAAAGTTTTTGACGATGTGTGTAATACAAAGAAATCTGGACCAATATTTTGATGTACCGATCGCTTTATAATCACTTTTATAGCGATCTAACGATAACCATCCGTCCGTCCGTCTGGCTCGTTGCATGTCCATACTAATTTTGTGCTTAAAGTAAAAACTGCAATCTTGTAGATTTGATCAAATTTGGCAAATACACTTTAATTGTACCGAGGACGAATTCTATGTAAATGGTGAGCATCTGTTAATAATTTAACATATTCCTCATTAAAACATCTTTCCAAATAAGTCTCTTTGTGTCCTATAACCATGAAATAATGTTGGTATTTAGATTAAATTCGCCTCAAAAATATTTTACTGCAAATTAAATTCTTTTCGAATCAGTTCACATTTTCCCAAAGGTTCCATCTATAAATAGCTTTAATTTCCTTTCAAATGTTAACATTAATAAAAAAAAAAAATTAGCGACCATCCCTAAAATCCCTTCAAGACAAAAAAGTCATATGGATGTTAATATCTAGATAATATTTGGCACAAGTAACTCTTATATTAATATACCTATACATGTATGTATGTAATACATCTTGAAAATTCGTCTTTAAATACTATGGTTTTTGGAATTTACCGATTATAATTTTATGATTGTTTTTATTCAATGGAACTGTTGTTAAATTGTTGAATATTTTGTTTTCAAATTAGCAATTTTAGAATTTTTTGGGGCATATTTTTTATAATTTTCAGGGAATATTTTAAAGTTTTTACTGCATATTAAATGCGCATAAAACGTGGTTTTTAGAGCATATTTCTGGTTTCCCTGTTAATGAACATAAGCACAAAATTTTTTAACAGCTGATACTTTAAAACGCAGAAAGAATTATATTTTATCAGGTTAATCCGCATTACAACGTCAAGTTTAAGAAATGCCCAATTTTCGGGATTGATATTAAAACACATTTTTGTTTAAATTGTGTGAAATACAAAATTCTTTTCTTCACTTAACTCTTAAATGTGACTTAATTCACCGGTGTGGTAAATTTTTAGTTTCCATTGGAAAAACTAAGCAAGGTGGTCTCAATATTAAACGAATGCAACAACAACAGGCAAAGCAATAACATTCAGCTGTTTTTTGAGACCACCTTGCAAATAAATTAACTTTTTTATGATATTTTTTGTATTTATTTTGTACTTTTATCTTAATTAAATAAGACTTTTTAAATAAAACTGAAAAAAAGCAATCTGTATTTAAGTACGATTTAAATTTTATATGCAAATTAACTTAATATACATTTAAATACTATTCTAATACTATTCTGCATAAGAGTTCCTAATTTAAAATAAAGGGCCAACCATAATATGCATAGCCTTGCTTAACCTACTATCAAAAATTAACAAAAAGAGTCTCCAATGTATTTAAAAAAAACATTTGATTCCGTACGGAATGTGCGATCAGTTTCGCACTTTGCTTAAGCAAATGACAGTTTCACAAAGCTTTACAAAATGTTTCCTTAAGCTCAATAAGGTTTGCCTCATATAATTTCATGTATTCGCACAATTTGCTTCAGTCAGCTTAAGCACATTGTTGTTGAACCTTACGCTTGCTAAGCAAACCGGAACCGCTGAGCGGCAATGTTTACGTTTACGGAAGAGTATCGAAGCCTTTATAAGCATGATGTAAATAATGCAAATATAAAATCTTTTGTTATTCCTCTGCATAATATTTATTTTAACGTGTTTACACGATTAAGAATTAAATTCACTGCTTTGGCCCGCTCTTCAGTTTTTCCTAGTGATGGTTGTGATGATTTCCGGTAGCTTATATATTTTTTTTCTAGTGCTGACTTTAAAGTGATCGAAAATTGCTGAAAGAAATAAGAAAATCTTTTAAAGATTCTATATGTAATGTCACAAAAACAAAGCATTCACCACCTTACAAAATTTTTTTGGAATCACAGCTCCCACACACAGAAAAAAAATCAATGTAAAATCCTCGGAAACAGGGTTGATTTTACATTTTTCGGTAGTGATTTTGCTTCATAGTTACTTCATGTCAATTTACCACGATTTTACAATAACTTGCGAGCTACATTATTTTTTTTAAATAACTATAACTCATGTTAATTTAACATTCCCGTAAAGTACGAGTAAAATAACATTCATATTAAAATAACACTCCGAATCACGTTTAATGAGAGTTATTTTGAAACCTCGGGAATTTCGTGTAGAATCGCATTGGTTTGAGTTTGTAATAACAGTGAGAAGAAGCTTCAGAGACAACACATGCATTCATTTAAGATACATTCCATTTTTTGTTTTTCCCTTTGTTCAAAGAAGCACTCACAATTAAAAGACACCCGCAGAATGGGTCAATATGGGTTTCGTCATCATTCTACTTTGAGAATTTTTTGTACTATTTAACTAAATAATTAAAAAAAAAAGAATTCTTTGATACCTAGATAGTATTATGCACACAGAACTCTTATATGAATCTTATTCTCATACCACAGTTTTGTTTTGCAGGGTCCATGGTTAGGCCTTTAGAAAGCTCGTTTGTAAATGCTGTGGTGCAGTGTCCCATAGGGTAGAGCGTCGTTAATTTCTTACATGTTTTATTGTAAAACAAATTTCTTAGACAAAAACAGTTTTCGTTTTTACGTATTTTAAAATAATTTATTGCAGCACTGATACCAAATCACGCTAAAGCCCAGTTGTAGTAGCGTTAATAATAAATTGAATGAGAATTGGACTCTCATATTTTTGTGAGTGCTTATGAAATTGAAACTGAACAATATTTAATGATTTTCAAAAAAAGCACTATTCACAGCAACACATATAACAAAGTGAATGCCCTTAATAATATCTTTTAAGGTTCAGTTATTTTATTTTATTTGATTTTCTATTTTGCTTTAATTTTTCTTTTATTAGCTTTTGTTGTTGCTGTTGTTGTTATTGAATATATTGTTCCCAATTCTTGTTGTTGTCGTTGATAAAGTATGTTTTTGTTTATTTTCCGACATTGTTTTTTCTGCTGTTGTTATTGATAATAACGATGAAGATGTTGTTGTTCCTGTTGTGTTGCCCAACCGAGCACAAATAAATTTTAATTAATTGCTTGCGATTAGTTTTAAACTAATTCAAACACAATTAGGTATGTTTGCAGACAACTTAAGCAAATAAAACCAATAACTCGGTAAACAAAGTGAATGTTTCCCTTTTGGAAAAAGAGGCAAGTACATACATATGTATATATGCATATTAGGACATATAATTGGCATATCACATAAGAACATATAAATAATAAATTATTAATTAAGAGAGAACACATTTTTATAACAAATAGCAATTCAATGTACTTAAAAAAAATTAAAATTAGAAATTTGAACTACAGTCGAACTTCCCTATAATGAATCTCCACGGGGACAGACAATTATTTCACTATATAGAAACTTCATTATAAAGAAATTTTGTTTTTTTGTTTTTTATTTATTTAAAATAATCAGGTATTTCTGTTTGAACTACATACATATAACTGACTTGTTTTTTAAAATGTTTGATAATGTACTGGGAAGAATTCCAAACTCTTTAGCTATATCTTTTTTCTTTGGTGTCCCTTCTTCAACTTTATTCATTACTAATAATTTTTTTCAAGAACTCGGGCGACTGGTGTTAAAAGTCAAATCATTAACTTTTTTGTTTTCGTTTACGGTACATTTCTTATTTTCTTAATAAATAGTGTTGCTAACAAGTGTAAAATAAAGCTGCAAAAAATAGTTCACTATATGGAGGCAAAAACACACGTAAAATGTATTTTTGGTTCCAAAATTTTGTTCATTGTAAAGAAAAATTCACTGTATGGAAATTCATTATACGGAGATCAAAATACATTGAAAGTGGAACGAAAAAGTTGTGTTCTTGATTTAAGTTCATAATAAGGAGAACTTCATTGTATAGAAGTTCACTATAAGGAAGTTCGACTGTATTTTTAAAAAATATCCCATTGCTAATTTTCAACAAAACGTTTTTTCCGTTTTGCTTAGAAAAATTCTTCGCTTATCGATGATTTTATATAGAACATTTATCTCATAAATGATATTTGCACAATATTTAAATAATAAAATGGAGTTCTAGTAAACGACACGTGCATTTCACACAAAAAGTCGATTTGATTGACAGTTTTGTCTAAAACTTAAATTTTTTTTCTCCCAAACTAAACGTTTTAGAACAAATTGAGTGAATATTTGTGATCAGTAACATTTAGCACTTAAAATCGATTTTGTATAAACAACTAAAAAGTTAAATTTTTTTTTGAATACTAAACCTTTAAAAGCAAAAATAATGAAAATCTGTGATCGCGTACATACTAAAAACCGATGTTATTGACGATTTTGTATGAACAACATAAACGTCGACTTTCTTGAAAACTAAAGCAAAAACAACTTAAAAAATTAAATACTGTAATAACTAGAGATGCGATTTCCATGCAAATGCAAGTTTTTTTTATCGATAGTCCAAGATCGATGTCGACCAATTATTTTTCCGGGTCATTAAACTTGCGATAAAATGGCATCGATTTGTTTTTGCAGCAATATGCATATATTGGTTAAAATGCATATTTTTGCATATTTTAGTTTTAAATGGATATTTTTTTATATTTTAACATTTTTGTGTGATACATTTTTTAATTACGTTAAAAAAAGTTCTTCAAAAAAAAAAAAATCTTAAAACAAAAAAGTTGTTTAAATCGATAAAAAAAATTTTTTTTGGAGCTCTGCTTAAAATATAAGAACTTCAAGATTTCGATAAAAGATACTTCTACTTTTAACCAATGCTGCCGTGCACGTAGAAAAAAATATGGTTGGAGGTGACCATGTTCTAAGAGCAACATACTATGGATGGATTTTAACAATGTTCATGTTTGCAGTTTACCATATTATGTGTAAATATGCCCATATTATGGTTAAAATCAACGAAAATGTTCCCGAAATCAACAACTATATGGTCAAAATTAATAAAATGTTGGTCATTACTAACCATAATAATGGTCAAACCTAACCGTATTATGACCAGAATTAACAATAATATTGTAAATTTTAACCATATTATGGTTATTTATTTCATCAATTTTTTCAATTTGCTTGTTAAGTGTCAAATATAATTTTATTTAGGCCCTAATTTTGCAAAACACAACGCACGCCAAAGTATTATATTGAAAGCAAAAACAAATTCATAAATATTTTGTAATTTTGTTGTTGCTTTGTACAGAAATTTATTTACCGTTTTAAAATTTACAACGCCACAAGCAATGAGGCAAATGAATTTTTAAAAACCAATGTGAATTTCTGTTAGAGGCAACAACAAAATTTGAAAATATTTGTTTTTGCTTTCAATGTTATTCTTTGTCATTGCGTTGTGTTTTACAAAATTAGGGCCTTAATTTTTTATTCCTGATAGGTGTTTTATAAAAAATCCCCTTTGATTCATATTCCAGACTGTGACGACTTTCATTACCTTTTTCTGTTCTACTAGTTTATTCTACGTAAATTTATATATTTTAATCAAATTTCAAAGAAATAAATGCTCAAGCTCGAGGTCATAAGTTTTTTAAATAAATTTTATTTATTTTAAATACATCCAATATTTCGATATTCCTTGAATATCATCATCAGGGATAGTCTAAAACAATATACATAAGTTTATAAAACATCAATACAAACAACAAATTACACAAAATTCAAACAGTAATAACTAAAACAACAAGAACTTACTAAATTATTAATAAAAAATCACAATAAACTTTTTTCTATTCTCTATGTTTGTAGTGTTTACTACCATTGTCATGATTGCACTAAATTTGAATATTGATTCTTCTTATTAACTAGATATCTATATTGTTTTGCACAGCCACTCTCTACATCGCTCTTAAAATTCATAGTTGTTGGTATGTTGATAATGTTCAGCATCTCCAACATAAAGCGTCGTTTGTAATTTTGTTCTTGTTGTAATATTCGTACATCATTAAAATTTGGAGAGTGATTTGTACTGGCACAATGGGCTGATAGTGCAGTTTTTTGTGATGAAATATTTAAAATGCGTTGATCAGATTTATGGCCTGATATTCTAGTTTTAAGTTTATTTTTAGTAGTCCCTACATATACTTTATTGCAATTTTCACCATTCTTCCCGTTGCATGGTATTTTATACACAACATTAGCTTTATCCAATATTTCTACTTTGTCTTTAGTATTGCTAAATAATTGTCCGAGATTGTAGCTTGTTTTATGAGCCATTCTATATTTTTCGGCATTATGTACTCGGGATTTTTCAATTCTTTCGGACAGATCTGGATAGGGTTGCCATACGTACTGTTTTTAACAGTACATGTACTGATTTTTTGCAATTGTACTGTTTTATGCATAATGTCCAAAACAGTACGCAAATGTGCTGTTTTTTACATTTTGTACTGTTTTTTGTACTGTTTTTTTTTGTTCAGTCTACAAAAAACCAAGATATTAAAAAAAACCCTGTTTAAGTCATATTTTGAAAATATCCTAATATTTAACAGTACATAGATTAAAAAAAAGGTTGTGTTCCAAACAAAAAAGCTCTCAAATAATAAGACTTTTTACGCTGTGGTCATTGTTTTCTCATAAACACGCAGTAGATATCTCAATTATAATGGGTGACTCTCAGCAGTTGTTATTATTTTTAAGACATATGATTTTATAGCTACCCCTTCCAATAGTATTTTCCTTTAAACACCTGAGAAAGATAAAAACAAAATCGAAATTTTGTTAAAAATATTATATTTTTTAAATACTAACGTCTGTATTTATAAAAAATTTTTAAATTTAATAAAGGTTTACAAAACAAATTTTGTATAAAAATTCTCCTTAATAAACTTTTGTAAGATTTAATAAACGTTTATAAATACGGGGGTAAATAAATACTTATTCCAACACAACTATCGTTAATTCCTAGAATTTTTTTTTAATATTCGGGCAAGTTCTGGAAATCGAAATCACGTGAAATTGAAGAAACGAACAAATTTAAAAAATTCTCCAGTCTCAAATACCTAATTCCTTTCGGACCACTTTTCTCTACCTAAACTACTTTTGAAATAAAGAAAAGCTACGTTAATTTTTACAAAAATTTTATTGAATATCTTCAGCGTATAAATTTTATTGAAACTTGTTTTTTACTATTTTAATATTTTCGGATTTTGTTAAATAAAAATACACCAAACTATGTTTTTTGGAATTTATAGATTATAGCTGAACTTGGTAAAATTGTCCGTAAATAGCTTAAAATTTTTTTGAAATTTGAAAATTAACTTAGACACATACATTTTTTCAAATTCTATTTGATTTGTGCAACTATGTGTGTGGTGAAAATTGCTTTAACTACCAGTATGCTTAAAGAAAGTCCTACTTACACAAATGGAGTAATTTCGTATACGTTTAAAATGCCATAAAACGGAAATCATTCCTTTGTCGTTACACATTTCAAGTGTTTTTGGTTATATAATTGTTGCATATTCAATCAAAAGTTTTAAATATATAATAATTTAAATAAATAGTTGTGTTTTCGCCAAAAAAAAAATGTACTGTTTTTTTCTTGATTGTACTGTTTTTTTGTGGTCAATGTACTGTTTTTCCGAATTTAAAATCTGGCTACCCTAGATCTGGAACATATGTCAACGATTTATATATGGTCGGGGATTCCTTATTTACATATTTACGTGTCTTTTGTTTTTGAAAATCTTTTATAAGTTTTGTTGCAATTTTTGTCGGGAAATTGTTATTGTGCAACATGTCTTTTATCTTTTTAATGTTGTCGTTGTGAAATTCTTCATCGCTAATATTTAAAACTCTCCTTATTATGTTTAAGGCTGTATTAATTATTATTCTTTTGGGATGTTTCGAATAAAAATTAATTATTCTACCAGACGCGGTTGGTTTTTGATACCAATCTATTTTAATTTTATTATTTTGCCGTATTACTAAGGTATCCAGATATGGAAGTCTGCCGTCAATTTCTTTTTCTATTGTAAATTTTATATTATGATGGAATTTGTTCAGACAATTCATTATTTCCTCTATTTGATTTTCCGTACCTATGCTAAATAGATCATGTACATATTTCGTCAATATTTTTGGTTTCTGCGTCAAGTTTTCTATACAAGTGTCCAGGAGTTTCTCCATCACGATATCAGCAACAATCGGTGATGCTGGTGATCCCATGGGTAGGCCTTTCTTTCCAGATCTGTCCGAAAGAATTGAAAAATCCCGAGTACATAATGCCGAAAAATATAGAATGGCTCATAAAACAAGCTACAATCTCGGACAATTATTTAGCAATACTAAAGACAAAGTAGAAATATTGGATAAAGCTAATGTTGTGTATAAAATACCATGCAACGGGAAGAATGGTGAAAATTGCAATAAAGTATATGTAGGGACTACTAAAAATAAACTTAAAACTAGAATATCAGGCCATAAATCTGATCAACGCATTTTAAATATTTCATCACAAAAAACTGCACTATCAGCCCATTGTGCCAGTACAAATCACTCTCCAAATTTTAATGATGTACGAATATTACAACAAGAACAAAATTACAAACGACGCTTTATGTTGGAGATGCTGAACATTATCAACATACCAACAACTATGAATTTTAAGAGCGATGTAGAGAGTGGCTGTGCAAAACAATATAGATATCTAGTTAATAAGAAGAATCAATATTCAAATTTAGTGCAATCATGACAATGGTAGTAAACACTACAAACATAGAGAATAGAAAAAAGTTTATTGTGATTTTTTATTAATAATTTAGTAAGTTCTTGTTGTTTTAGTTATTACTGTTTGAATTTTGTGTAATTTGTTGTTTGTATTGATGTTTTATAAACTTATGTATATTGTTTTAGACTATCCCTGATGATGATATTCAAGGAATATCGAAATATTGGATGTATTTAAAATAAATAAAATTTATTTAAAAAACTTATGACCTCGAGCTTGAGCATTTATTTCTTTGAAATTCTATAAAGAAAAGGTCGATTAAAGAAAACCAACTTTTATTATTTTAATCAAAAATTAAAATAAAATGAATGAGAATTTTAAGCAAACCAAGCAACTATTGCACAAAATGTAAACGACCAGAATGTTGTTGCTTTTTAAGCAAATTATTTAAAATTTAAAATTAAACATTCAATGTTTTAAAATGTTAAAATTTTAAACATATTATTGTTATTAAATATTAACCTTAACATGTTTGGAGGCAACCATAATATGGTTATAGCTTTCGTATGAATGAATTTCACCATAATATGGCTGGCGTGATAAGAATATGGTTAAGGTTAACATAATATATTTAAGTGTATAGTTATAGCTTTATTTAATTAAAACATTATATTGTTAAATTCAACCATATTTGAAGTTTCAAGGGAGGTAGACCTTTTTTGTTAAATAGAAACAAAATATTATCAATTTTGAAAAAAAGTTGCGGAGACCATGATATGTTTTTTTAACCATACTTCAACCATGTTTTTTTCTCTGCGTGTGTTAGAATTAAAATATCGATTTGAAATTTTTACATAATCATTTTCTTGCTATATTTAACCAAAATCAGGGCTTAGCGTTTTCTATTTTTTCATTTGTAACGTTTGTTTGCACACTCATTAAAGAGAATTTCGGAGTCGGATTTATATTGGAGCTTTTTAATCTTTGCATATAAGCCCGAAACAAAGAAGCGATCTACGTTTCGCGCCTGAAATAACTGTTGGTACATTCAAAACCATTTTTTGTCATGAAGAATACTTTAAAGAAATAATAAAGCCAATTTCGATAATAAATTTCTGTATTTTTATTGCTAGGCCTTAATTAATCTTATCGATTGACTTTAATAGAAAATTTTTTATCGATAATTTTCTTAAGAAAAATTATCGCATTAACGTTTTCTACACCCAGCGAAAAAAATTATTAAATTTGGTCACCTCCACCAAAGAATTTTAAGCAACCAATTTTTAACATATTATGGTTAATTCAATTATAGTTTTGTCATCGGCAACCATATTATGGTTAATTAAATTTTCCATTAAGTCACAAACATATTATCGTTGCCTAAGAACATGTTGTGGTTTTAAGTGGTTAACATATTATTTTCATAAATATTTAACAATAACATGTTGAAAGGCAACCATATTATAGTTGTCGCTACCTAATTTTTGAAGAATTTGACCCTAATATGATTGCCGGTGACAATAACATGGTTATTTTTACCGTAACATGTTTTACAATTTTCGTTAAGAATAATTTTGTTATTTGTATTTGGATTTTAAAAAAAATGTTTTATTCTGCGTGTAAAGAAAATTGATTTTATAGATGATTTTCTTTAAAAAAGTTCTACTAAAAAGTTATTAAATATTTTTTAACAATTTTTCGGAAACTTCCTAGGAAAAGTTTTTAACGAGAGAAGATCTCCTTTTAAGGATTTTCTCAAGTTACATCTTTCATAGAAACTTTGATCTGAAGAAAACAATTTTCCTTATAACAGTTTTATGGATCAGTATGGCAAAGCGACTTGCTCTCTTTTGTCATTTTACATATTTAAAATTGATTATAATTTTTTAAATCTTATTTAAATTGCATATGAACAAATTTATGTATATTTCTTTGCAGCCAACCTTTAGAACCAGTTTTAAATTTTATTTAAATAAAATTTATATTCTGTTCAACATAAAAGTTGTTCGTCTATACACTCAAGGTTTTAAGTAAATTAAATGTTTTATATATTAATCATAATTTTACTAAATCTTCTACAATTTTACCTATTTCTCTGGGACTTTAAACTAAGTAAATCCTCTTCAACAAAAAATAATTTATCTAAAATTAGGCTAATTGTTACATTTGGTAACCAAATTAATCGATCATAAATTAACATATTTACTAAACTTGTACAAAGTATCAAGTGTCTGTGTGTATTCATAAATTGCTTAAGCATGTTAACAATTTACCTGCAATAAATCAAAAGGTATTAGAAATTGTTGGAAATAGTTCGAACGATGGATAATCCATCTACTAAGTCCATGATATTACATGGCATTAAAATTAATAAATACACAGACAGACTCTCATGTATGGAAAATGTTAATGTGAATGAATGAATCATAATGAAAATATGTTTTCCAAAGCAATGATGAGCTGCTGATGAGCAGAGGAAAAAGGAGAAAGCTTATTAGATTAACAAATACATATTTATATTTTTTTTGTAAAGACAGGCAGAGAGACAGTCAAGTGTTTGGTTTAACATGAATGTACGAGCACTAAATGCAGACAACATGATGCCACTTCAATCTAACGACAAAGTCTTATATGGACAGATACGCATCTTGGGAGGGAGAATTATTGAAATTGTTCCTTCTTCTTAGGTAATTAGGAACTCGTTTCCAAAGACTTCTGCTTATTCAAAAATATTTAAAATTTCTTGTAGCTTAATATGATTTATATTGCCGCCTTATTTTAAATATTCATTTAATTTATATATTTTTTTAGAAAATTTAAATTAGCTGCGAATAGCAAACTTACATTTTTATGTATAAATCAATTTCTAAACACAGCCCCCCCCAATAGTAAAGCTTTATACGCTCCTGCATATGAATGATAATAAGTTTGTAGATAAATTGTCTGGAAAATTGTATCTTATTAATAAATTGATTTTAACTTAAGAATTTGTGTCTTTTAATACTCAACATTGTTTATTTATTACGGGAATTTATTAGAACTCTTTTATAGTCAGGAAAAGGTTTTTGGAAAATTATTTGATATCACAAGCAAAAATTACCTGAATAACCACTATATTTTTTTGATCCGCTATAGTCACCTAACTGCAAAAAACATAAATTTTTTTAATTCTATGGTAAGGTTTTTTTAAAATTTTTTTTCTAAAATTTGAGATTTTTGAAGAGGCAGCTCCATACATCTTATCGTAACTTCCGAACGACGTACCGGATTTTGTTATCCAATCCCTCAAAACATTGCGCCTGAGTTAAGTTTTTCTAATATCATTTTTTAATTTAGCCATTACTTTTGGAGTTATTAAGGCCGAAGTGGCAAAAAAAATTTTTTGATTTCAAACAATTCATACAAAAAATTGAAATCAACAAATACTTGTCAGATTTAGTACTTAAGCTTAAAGCTGCATGCATTAGAAGTAAAAAAATTTTATTTCATAAAAATCCATCGATAAATACTTGTTTTATTCCCGATAAAGTGAAAGTACAAACCATGTTTTTTCTGAACAACAATATTTGCAAAGCATAATCTAAAAATAATTTCGACTTTTGTTTTGTCGCCTATGATTTTCTGTGTTTGATTCTATTGTAAGAAACCAAATAAAATCTCCCATCAGATTTTCATTCCATAGTCCCTGATAACGTTGCTCCATGGTCTTAAGTTGTTGATGGAATCGTTCACCATGTTCGTCGCTTACGGCACCAAAGTTTTCCGGAAAAAAGTCCAGATGCGAGTGCAAGAAATGTATTGTTAGTGACATATTTACACCTTAAATAAGAAATTAGGAAAAAATAAACAAATGTTAATATGAAAATTCATTGAATATTTACCGATTTTTAAAAAGTTTTCAATCAAATCACGGGAGATTTCTTTATAATTTGGACTCCTGGTATTTCCTAGAAAGTTAGAAACAATTTGTCGAAATGAATTCCAAGCAGCTTTCTCATCTGCTGATAACTCTTCAAAGTTAGAACTAAGAAGCAATTTTCTAATTCGAGGGCCATCGAAAACCCCTTCGCCAATTTTTGCACACGAAAGGTTTGGAAATATTGCCTTCAAATAATCAAAGGCTCTACTGAGAGATCACGCATGTCTTACATACATTTTCCATAATGCTTGGCGACCATCAAAATATATGATATCACATATGAAATAACAACTTTATTTACTTTTCTTAAAAGTTAACCCTAATTGAATAAAAATTCAAAAAAGATGAAATCGTATGGGATGTCAATTTTTTTTTTCGTTATTAATACATACTGATAATTTTCTAAAAAACATTGCATTCACAATATCACATTGATTGAGTATTTAACATGTGTTAATTCTTCAAAGTTAAATAGTGAAAAATATACTTTAGCGATGATGTGATATAGCGAATCTATTTCATAAAAAATATCTCTTTGTATTTAAAAGTTCCCGCTTAGAAAATGCTTTCTATTTAGCAAACTAAATTCCAGTGAATGTTTCTCATACCAGAATCTTTGACAGAATTTTCTCCGAATCTCAGTTAATTAATTGAAATTTATTTTCTACAATTAAAGTATTAAATTTCATATTTAACATGCTCTTGAAACTCTTATTTCAAACATTTATTGGCATTTAAGTACACCTTAACTCATGGTAGAATAAGTACAAGGAAGGTATAGTCATTAGAAATTTTGTTCTCAATTTTAAAACCCATATAACGTCAAACAAAAGAAAATAAGGAAACAAATTAAAACAAGCGTCAAAAATCAAATAAATTAATTTGACATTAAATGGGAAAATAATGACAACTCTCCCTAATGAACATACCTGGTACTCATTATACTATGACCTTAACTCATCAATAATAAAATACAAATTATCAAATTTCCTAGTTTTGACAAATTTTATAGTTTATTGATCAATTTACATGGAGATTAATTCAGCCCATTTAAATATGTATTCAAATTAGACAAAAATAAAGAATATCTAAACTAACTTTTTATGTATGTATTTTATTGCTTCGTGGTTCGTGTTGTTTTATAAAGTTACAATATTAGTTAAACCCACATGAATATTTCGAATTCAATTGTATTGACATTTTTTCATCATCTTCCCACCACCTACGGTGAGTTAGTTCAATGGAGTATTGTCAAACAAACTAAAATTTATGTTGAACAATCTTATTTAGTCAATCCAACAAATACAGAAGAGACAATTGTAATTTATTGAAAGAATTGAAAGACACATACATATACACACTCACACTTTCATCGATACCACCCATAGATTGACAACAGGAACAGAATTCGATACCGAAAACAACTGTCCCAGAATGTGAAAAACGTTTGAAGAGACAGAAAAAAAACAAAATGTTTCAATAGACATACAATGTAATCAATAAAACCAATTGAGATTTCGGTTTGTTTCATTTATGTTTTTTTTTTGTTTTGGTATTTGTTTACTTTCAAAAAGTCACGGCAAAAAAAACTCTTTTTTTCCAAACGAACATAGAAACGAGAGAAAAAAAACCTTAGTAGGTATAAACAAGAAAATAAAAAAAGGAAGAGGGGAATGTTTAATAAAAATACGTTTTAATAAATAATAGCAATTAATAAAGTCATAAGTTATACGTTATTTGTTTATGTATTTTTACTTAATATTCTTGAAATACTTGCAAATGGCTTGAAAAATTATAATAGTTTGGGAACTAGTTAAAGGGTTGCGAAAAGAAACATTTTTTTTTAAAGTTTTAAATTTATGCTAGGAACACAAATATGTCGTAGGTCTTAAGGTATGGTCACACTTATTAAAAATTTGACCAAATAAGCGTAACCCCTTCTTTTGTTAATAGTTATTGAGATTTAAAATGGTCTTATGGCCATTTTCTCAATGTACTGTCAAACTGCCTGTTACTTAATGTCAACATAAATTTATTAGACCGATAAACAGTCTGTTAACAATTTTGGGTTTCTCAATATACCGACAAAAAACATGGTTTTAAGCTGGCAACACCTCTCAAAATACATGTAAAAGATGGGAGTCAGCTGATTGAATTTATCTGTACGGCAAATAAAAGGAAAATAAATAATCGGCAGATGAGTGCTGGTTAGCTTTGCGACAGAATAGAAGCAAATGAGACATTGAGAAAACCAAATTTCTTAAATGTGCAGTTTTTCGTTGTGAAAAAAGTTAATCGTGTAATGAGAAAACGGCCATTAATATCACAAATCAAGCCAATTATACTATTAGACATAGCAAATACTTGTTTTTTTAAGATGTGGTATTATATTTTAAATGAATATTTGAATTGAAGGAAATAATTATTTA
Organism: Pollenia labialis; assembly: GCA_949318255.1. Lineage (NCBI taxonomy): Eukaryota > Metazoa > Arthropoda > Insecta > Diptera > Polleniidae > Pollenia > Pollenia labialis. The sequence goes on from OX439142.1 coordinate 49,997,722, forward strand.
GTTTGCTTGTTGCTCCCGTTTTTTCGTCAAATATTTGATAAGTGTGACCGTAGCTTTAGGAACAGAGGACGAAACGTCTCACAGTAGTGGCTATTTAGGTCTTATATTCGTTTTGAAGTTTTGTATTTGGGATCTGTGGAAATATCAGAAGGGATAAGACGACCCAGAATTATTATTTTAATCCGATTGATCATGGTAGTTTATTACTTTACATATGGGTGTTTCCAAAGTAACGGTCGTTACCGATTTTCGGAGATTTTTTAAATAAAATTCCAACCTACTCAAATATACCACGAGGATTGCTCCATTTTGGACTTACGAAAGTTCAAGCAACGACAGCAACCGAAAGAATACATAAAAAATGTAATTTCAAAAATTAACGGTCGTTAGTGCCGGTCCACACACGTCAAGTTTGTTTCGTCAAGTCTTGAGTTTTTAGGAGAGAGGGGAAAAGAAATGGCCTTCTCTTTTCCCTTCTTTCCTAAATGCTCAAGACTTGACGAGTCAAACTTGACGTGTGTGAACCAGCACATACCTTATAAATGTGCTGTTTTCATCATGTATTGTAAACTTTTTCGCAGGATATGTCAAGTAAAATACCTGATTAAATTCTTTGAAATGTTTTGTTTAAGGAATGGAATTATTTTCAAACCAAAGAAATTAGTTACCAAAAAAAAATTTCCTTTTAAAAAGTAACGGTCGTTTCATTTTAAAAATTTAACAGTTTTTTGTGTTTGATTTCATTTACCATGGGTAACTCAAAGTAGCATATTTTTGTTAGTATAAAGAAAATTAAAGTTAATCTTTCGGAAAATTACAGATACATTTATTTTGTAAACCTACTATTAGCGGGGAAAAAAATTCAAAATAATAATTTCATTTTTGAGCTTTAAGGGATCATTTTCTGTGGAAATACCCATGTATAATTAACTTTATTAAAGCTCAATGCATCCGTATTAGAATTAAAATATCGATTTGAAATTTTTACAGAATCATTTTCTTGCTATATTTAACCATTTAAAAGTAGGACTTGGAGTAGGAGTCGAACTTAAAAAATTTCAGCGGTTGGAGTCGGAGTTTTTGAAAAAGAAAACATGTGGGAACGAATTTTTTTCATTGTAATCTGGAGATTTATTTAATTTCCTTATTTTCTAAATGTGATTTCCCGCATATGTCCTCCGCGGTTGCAAGTTATTTCGTCCATTTTATCAGTCCAAATTTTGACTACTTGTTCCAACAAATCTGGCGGTATGCCGCCAATGGTGGTTTAAATGATTCAAGAGTTGCTGGTTTGTCGGCATAAACGTATGACTTCATAAAGCTCAAAAAAAGGAATCCCGAGACGCTTAATCGCACGAACGAGGGGCACAGTGAACAGAACTACTTCTAGAAATAAAGTTGTCCCCAAACTGATTTTGCAAAAAATCGATTTTTAAGCGAGCTGTGTTGCAAGTTGCTCCGTCTGGTTGGAATGCATATCTGATGTCTTACCAAAACCCAATAATCTTCTTGTTGAACTAAAATCTATCCACTTGTTTACAAATTATTTAAGCCTACACGAAATTAAAAAAAAAAATGAGTTAGGAATGGATTATATATGGCATCAATGTTTTCTTTCATATTCCAAAATCCATTTTTTAATATGTCGTATGAATTTGAGATATTCAGCATCGACTTTGGTCTTCATCCACATTTTTTAGGTTTATTGAACATTATTTTGCTACAAATGACTATTTTTGGCATATGGAGCAAATTAAGCATACACGCATAACCAAATTATACTTAACTACAGCTTTGCGCCATTCGAATAATGAACAACGTAGGTCCAAATAAACCGTCACAATAGTTAAAATTTATTGGACACAATGTGAAACTTGAGATGAATATGGAGCCCACAACAAAACTTATTGTTGAATAGTGATTTGCGCCAGCAAACATATGTTTTCTTTCCATATTATGTTGCATCTGCAGTTCGAGGCTTATAGGAGAGAGTTTAGCAATTATCAACATTATAAAACTTACCAACCTGTCCCTATTAATCTCTATTAACTATCACCTTCATTGTTTTTGCTCCACGTCAAAGAAAACATCATAATACGAAACGACAAAACGTTATTTTAGAAAAACTATTGCAACTTTGGATTTATTGCATGTAAATTCATGAAAATGTATAGTTTTGTAATAAACATACGTATACATCAATTAGGGGCGTTTAAAAAATATATATCGAGTAGTTTTTGAGAAAATTGATTGGAAACCTGTTTTATCGTTTTTCTCAAAACCGACTTGATGTCTTATAGGCTAAAACAATAATAAACTGACGATATATTAAATTTTAATTTAAATTACGTTAAAAAAATTCAATAAAATACATTTTAATAATAAATATTTTACAAAAATCTTGAAAATATTTTTTGATTATTTTTTGGATCTTTTGTCCATGGCTAATGCCAGATTTAGCTGTAAAAATTTTTGGAATCTGGTCACACTGGTAGTTTTCTTTAAATGAAGAATGACAACAACAAAATTCCGTTACATATTTTACACAGTTAGTGCTGGTTCACACTCTTCAAGTTTTAGTTGTCAAGTCTTGAGCTTTTAGTAGAGAAGGGAAAAGAAAATGCAATATCTTTTCCCCTCTCTTCTAAAAACTCAAGACTTGAAAAGTCAAACTTGACGTGTGTGAACCGGCACTTATTGAATGGGTTCTTTTTTAGAAGAATGGTAAGGACATAATCTGATGCAACAACAAATTTATGTATTGTAAATTTTTTACTGATCATAAAAAATTATATAAAGGTTAAGCGTTTTTAGTAATTTCCTTCAATGGTTACAACAAAACCCAAATATATTTTTGTTTTTGTAAGTAAAAATTGCCATGTATTTTTAGACACAAGACAAACTAGTCTAAATACTTTAGATGTTTTAGTAAAATGTTTGCAAAGACATATAACCCAAAATTTTATTAGCTTTTTAAACATTTAGTGCATGTGATTTTAATTAGTATGATTAAATTACGACCAATTCACGAAAACGAACTAGCACAAAATTTGCCTTAAAATTGGATCTTCTGGTTTTTTTCAAACCTACTATTTAAAATAATTATTTTTCCAATTGGTATGTAAAGTTCATATTGTGCACATCATAAATTAGAACTTCATAAATAGAAGAGAAATGTAACATAAAATTAATTATTTTAATAAATTTATGTAGAAATTAACAATTTATCCAAATTTTTGACTAACAACTATTTCATAATAATATTTTGCACTATTAACTGCATTTCTGGCAACATTGCCTAAAATGAAAATGAAAACAAACATGTCTTCGAATGAGTGTGCGTGCGTGCGCTAGTATTTTATGCTCGTGCGCAAGAGTTTTATCTTTCAATGCTCATGCGCATGCGTATTGATGTAAGAAAATGTTGCACTTGCTTGACTATAAGTTCTACAAAAAAAAGTTAGGGACACGCATAGATTTTCTCTTTTACTTTAAAAAAGATCCGACTTTGAACATTTAAATTTGCTATTTTTGAGTCTTGGTCTTGAATTTTGCAAATTTGATGATACGCGGTTTTTAAAGCAACCATTCATATTTTATTTGCTCCATATTAAGCATGTGTTACAAAAAAAATTAAGAGTGCTTTATCTTCACGAAATTTAACAGTCTGATTTCTTGTCATATAAAATTGTGACATTCCAAAACTTATTACAAATGGTTAAGAAATGAAAAGCTCTATTTCTTGATTGTCTGCATTTGACATAAGAGAAAACAAGCAAACCTTACAACACTTACGGTTTCTCGTAAATAATTGACACATGTCTTAGGCGCCCCATTCATTTACAATATTATTGTTTATGCAATTCGCCATATTATTCCTATATTGCAATATATTATTCAATAAGTGGCACAATTCTTTCAGTTAAATTATGGCGCAACTCTTATAAAATAAAAAAGCTAATCTTTAAAAGATCATACATTGTTGATAATACATTGCACAGTATATTGCACTTTTTTCGTTGTGCAATAAAAATCTAAAGGATATTTTTTCTAGCCCATATATTGTGCCACCTTAAAATATCACATATACATTGGCGATAAAATTGTAAAATGCGAAAAATTGAGCAATTATGTATATATATGCAATTATATTACAAGTGTATGAGCCGCTTTACACATCCTGTCCAACAAAAACATTTGTGCCATCATTTAAGAGACTTTTTTGAGTTCCTTGTTATCTTACAGCAGGCCTTTAAAGTCAAATTTTCCAATTCGATTGATATCAACCTAAAGCAGGAAGGATTTAATAAAAAAAAAACTTAAATTGCATCCACCTTTAACCCTATAAATAGCACCAGCAGTGTATTTCTTTTTCGAAATACGCATTGAGTGAGATGAAATGAAAACGAATAAATATTATCTCTACGTGCCTATTATGTTATTGTTATTATTTAAAAGTTTTTGTTGTAGTTGTTGTTGTTATTGTTAATGTTGTTGCTTATTGAATAGTTGACTAAATGAATGACTGACTTCGTATATGGATGATTTGATGAGTAGATGTAGAGTATTCATATGACAAAGGAATGGGTTTCTTGCATGATTGGCTAGAAGTTGTCGTTGCTGTTGCTGCTGCTGTTCGTTATTGATATCATGATATCGAGGTCTAATCGTTTCTTTTAAGCCCACTTGAGTTTAAGATATTTTTCTTTTTATTTAAAATTTGTTTTCATTATAATTTTGTTGTTTTGTATTTTTGTTTTTATTATTCTTTTAAATTTATTGGGCTTTTGATGAAAGGTTTGTTTTTGCATGGTTGAGCATTAATGGCTTTTGGGTATTGTTTGGCTAAGAATTTTCCATAACTAAGATACATACATACCCACTTCCTGGGATTGATTTTAATGCTGAGGTATGGTTGGTTTAGTTTTATGACAGTTTAAAGGTTGTTTTTTAAAAAACCTTTTGAAGTATGTATCTATGCGTATTTTGAAAAAATTACTATAGTATAGTATAGGAACCATATAAAGCGGCCTTCCAAAAAGCAATTAAATTTTAAAAAAAAATTGTATTGTATTATTATCGGTCTAATTGAGGTATTTTTAATACTGGAAATCACTCAACTGTCAGCATGTGCAACTGATGAGTCAATCCGGGGAAGACAGAGTTAGTATTTTACTAGGAGATATAGGAGAATTTCAAGCTGCCGGTACTAGGTTTTTTGATAGTACTAAGTATCTAGGAGTTTTTCTGAACAGTAAGCTATCCTGGAGGAGGAATACTCAGGAGCCATTTTGGTGGGTTCTCAATACCTACTATTCTTGCACATCATCGATACGTAGGAGCTGTGGACTACGGTCGTCAGTAATGGGATGACTGTATACATCGGTTTGGTAGGAGCCATTGAGGCTGGCAAATCGGGACCTTGGTTTTTGCCCATTAGAAGTACTCCTCAGGCGGCCCTGGATATTATACTCCATATTCTGCCCATTGAGTAGTATGTGATGGAAATGGCTTTTATGAGCATTCTAAGGCTGAGGGCGTTAGGACGGTTAGGAAATTGCACGCAGGGTCCATTGCGCTTGGCAGGAGTAATATAACTATCTAGGTAGAGGCAGGCTTTCTGACGAATACAGCGTATTTTAGGTGGAGGTTCTAGGGATATTGAGGGCCGTGGAATTGGTAAGCTAGGGACTCAGAAGTCACTTTATATTGAGAAAGACAGGTAGCTCTTAAGGCATTGATGAGCTATTATATGAACTTCAAGCAACTGTAGGAAGGCTCTAAGGGGCATCTTAGTATGTAGTTCAGCTGTGCTGGGTACCGGGTCAGCGCAACATCGCCTGCAATGAGATGACTGATGTGTTGGCGAGACTGGGCTCAAAAATGGAGTATCCCGACTGTTTTGAGGCGGCCAGGCCTCCAATGAGCTTCAATTTTGAAAGAATCAGGGAATTGGTTTTAAGTGGGGCTGGTAAGTTAATAGAAATTTCGAATCGGATTTTCTGCTGGGCAAGGTGGTGGTCTGTATTAGGAGCATAATGGGTATGATCACGGGCCACTATATGATAGGCACTATGGCGTTGAGCAAATTCAGTGTCAATGTCCTAGGCTGCAGAGCAGCAGTCTGAGATGCCTAGATAGTGGATTCTTAGGTGAGTTGAGAGATTTTTTGGGATGTAGGCTCGAGAATCTGACGGGATTCGTAATGGAAATGACTGGCTGCGGAGACTTGGGGATAGGAATATGTTGGGCAATTTTTTGCTAGTAGGGTTGTTTTTTCCTGGCTTAGTTCAATTTGTTTATCTACCACTTTCTATATTTTTGGGCTATCACTCTTTATTACTTCTATTGTTTTCAAGTTAGTACTCTATCACCAACTAAGGTGTCCCAATTGACCATATTGTTTTCTGGCTGAGGTTGTAAAGTTGATTTTGCGCTAGCCTTTCTGGCTAACCTGACCTTTTTTCGACATTGATATGGTAGTTCAATGCTACCAAAGCTCAAATTTTAATCAAGGTCTTTCGAGAGATATTTTAAAAACTATCCGTTTTTCAGTCAAAGGGCAACGACAGGAGAGGAAACTTCCTCAAACAAAATAAAACGGATCTCTTCAAATTCCGTAGAAGTAAATCATCAACAACACAATAAACACGTTTCTTACTCACACAACCAATGCGTTTTGTTTTTTTTCGCTCTTTCTGTTTTATGCTTTAGTTAATTAGTAAAATTGTTTTTGTTAGGACCAGCACTCAGGGGATGACCCCTACTAATGCATTACATTGTCTTGGAATTAGGAAAGTAGCTTTGGGGAAGGAACATAGAGTTAGTAGTGCTTGTGAACATTCGACTTGAACTTATTCATGGAGAAGGTGAGAGGGAAGACTTCAGCAAGAAGGTTATTCCACAACCCACTTTAAAATTGACACTATTCTTACGACTCCCTACCGAGATTATGTCAAGGTCTCGGCCAAGCGTATAATTTATGTTCTGCCCCATAGCACCAACTATGGGTACGATTATTCCATAATCAGGCGGCTGTCATGTGCAAAATAGTAAATAGAGTTGGCAGTTTGACATAGGAGTTCATTTAGAAAAATAGGAATTAGAGTAGGTAATTTTTAATTAAATAAAAACACTTATACAAATGTATTTGTAAAGAAAGAAGATTTGACATTCTCGTTACAATAAGATTTAAATACATATTTTATTCATACTTTTTAGACAATAATTTTTCTATTTTTTTTGGTTTATTATTAAAAGCATCCTATTAAAATTTTTTTCTTATAAATTTTGGGTTGCCAATAACAAATTTCGAACACATTTACTTCAGGTCCATCACAAACTGTAAACAACTTCCAGCCACAAATTAAATACTTTAAAACATGAAATGAATTTTTATATTGTATGTAGTTTATTTACTCTTTAGTTCTATAAAATATTTCGATCATTTGTTAAGTTCGAGTACTTACTAACATGTTTTGTTTAGACGAGGCAAATCGGTTGTTTGAAAAGTGAAAGGCAACTTTGAATTTTCAAACTTTAACGATCAATTTAGTTATAATGAGGCATTCATTGTGCGTCAAGGGCTCTAAATCTAAAGTAAAATACAACAAGTCGTTTAAATTAAAGGTAATTTATATTCTACCTTTAACTTCTCTTTCAACCCACGTCTAGCGTATGTATGTATGTGTAGTGCTTGAGGGTTTTTTTTTTTTGTAAATATTGCAGGTATTTTTTTCTGTTTAGTTCCTAATTCTTTCTCCGACAAGTATTAGAAGTTCGTCTTTTTCTTCTTTTGTCCTCCTCACTCTTTTCTTTTGGTTTGTTAGTGTTTTGTTTATTTATGCTTTTTTCAAAGTTTATTCTCTTTTTGTTCTTCCTAGTGCTTGAACAAGTTCGTGCATGTGTCGATGTATTCTATTGTGTACAAAATCAATAGAATAGAAGTGCAGTTTATTTACTTTTAATACAATTTATTGTGCTTTTCTAATGGTTTCTTATTGCTCAATATGTTTGTGTAGAAAATTGCAGACATGCACAAACATGTTTTGTTTTATTATGTTATGTTTTATTTTTTTCTTTAATTAATACAAGGGATATTTTAGAAGAAGTCTGTTAATAGTAATTGTTACGGATTTGCAAGAGTTTGAGATGAATTTGAAAGGGAAGTTTTTAATTTAAAATCTTAAAGGAATCTTAAAATCAGCAGCAGGTTTCAGAAAATGTAAGAGTAAATATCGGAGAGATAAGTTTGTGTACATCAATAAAATGTGCAATATTATTTGTTTTATAACAACGATACAATTTTGTTCAAATGTAGATACATATGTATATGTACATACATATCTCTGGAATTTTGACAAAACATCTTAAGTCGAGATAAGATAGCAAACAAGTTTTTGAAAAAAACTCGATGAAAAAATCATTTTTCGCGAATAATAAGAAAACCAAAATTTTTAAAACGAAAACAAAAATGTTTTTTTTTTATTAAAATTCGTATGATTTACAACATTTTTTTTTAACTTTTTAAATTTGATGTACTATGTAAAAAAAAATATAATCAGCTCAATCTAAATACATACATAAAGACAAGTTGTCCTCGTTTGACAAGTGAAAATTTTATAAAATTAATAATTTTTAATCCAAACTTTTAATATTTTAATTCGGCTCAAGTTCTCCAAATTTAATTTCCATTAAATTATTTTTATGAAGAAAGGAATTTTACAACATGAAAATTAATTAAAATTGTTATTGATAATCTTTCATTCTTGACCGTGGCCGGGGCTCGAACCCTGGCCGGCAGGTTCCCATGACATGTTTCGATCGCAGCCACTCGATTTGGCGTCTTACACTCGCAGCCATCGACGACTGCTGACGTCAATAGCCAAACATCAATCCCTAAACCAAATTGTATTTTAACCTTTGGTAGATCGAAATTTGCTTTTTTGAATGGTCAACAGGAAAAAGAAATTTTAAAATACAGTATAATAAATCTTTCTATTTACGGTTTTTTCATTGCCATTTTTTTTGCATTTAAAAATGAAAGTCAACTGAAACTGAAAACAACTCAACTACTAATAAACAGTTGTGTATTTATAACGCTTCTGTCGACCAAACTTATACAAAGTTGAAAACGGCAATACCACGAAAAAACCAGATACACAACTGAAAAGCCAACTGCCAGTCGAGTTGAGAATGGTAATGCGAATTTACCAAAGACAACCAAACTGTTACAAAAGTGGAGAACCGCAATAGGGGCATAAGTTTACAGTGCGAGCATTGACATTTTTTAATTATTGATTTGTAATCCCTCAGTATAAATTTAAATCTTAATAATGTGGTTTTCAACTCAGATATTAATATATTTTTTCATCTATACGAAAATTCTAACCAATTTGTTGAATATTAATTAAAGATTCAGGGTCAGGTGTACCATAAAATTAGTGCGTTATTGCCATTCGACAACCAAGATTATCGCTTTCTACAAATTTATTTCATGGGAAATGGAGATGAAGATGTTGATCAGCGTTATTCCGAAATGAGGCAAACCAATTATTCGTGAATTACAAATTGTGTGTTTTCTCTATATAAAATTCTTCCGTGGAAATCAAAATTTATTTGATGGTGCTTGAATATTGTTAGCAGGACACTTTAGACAAAAACTGCCTGTTATCTCAAAATAAACACCAGCTGATGAAATAAATGCGTGCTTGAAGCTATTAAATCTATGGAGATACGTTAAAACGTAAAGACTCACCACCAATGTTCGTGTGCAATTGCAAAATGATCAATCAGCTGTAACATTTTCAAAGCAATTGCTCTTAATGGGTGGTGCTAAAATGCCAATTAATAATGATGGCGGTTAAATATAAATTGCGAGAGATTTTTGCATATTCACACAATCAAAAGAAGAACTAATTGCAAAAGTCTTCACAAATATACAACAGCAATACAAAAATCATGCTTGATTGAGTGAATTTAATTAATATTAAAGTGAATAAAGTGAATTTAAAAAAAAAAAAAAAAAAGAGCTATATTTGCTGGAAAAAATAATGATGTCAATCATTTGAATTTCATCATCCAATCTCAAATAGATGGTGAATTGATCGCATATAAATCTGTTGATACTGTGAAGAATCAATAAGACGTAGTACATTACCGAACTGAATTTTTGAATTCTGTTGATTTGCCTGGAATGCCACCGACTAATTTACAATTGAAAATCGGATCTACAATCATTATGCTTCGTTATATAAATCCACCAAAATGATGCAACGGATCAAGACTTGCGGTCAAAAAACTAATGAATCATGTAATTGAAGCAACAATTTTAAATGGCAAATTTTCAAAGGCGAAGATGTTTTAATACCACGCATCCCAATGATTACCACTGATATGCCATTTCAATTTCAACGATTACAGTTTCCCGTTCGTTTGGCTTTTGCAATGACTATTAACAAAGCTCAAGGCCAATCGTTGTAAGTTTAGAATTTCCTGTATTTTTACACAGTCAACTGTGTGTTGCATTGCATGTTCACGTGTTGGGAAGCCGTCGTCTTTATTAATTTTTTGTGAAAATGGCAATAATAAAAATGTCTTTTACCACCAAGCTCTGCAATCATTTTTTATCTTTTTGTTGTTCTCACTTTAAAAATGTCTATTCGTTCTAGAAAATTTAATTTTTAATACAAAGACGTAAACGTATGTTATTGTATTGTCCAGCAACACGGGCAGGGTTACTCTAGTTATAAATAAAAATTCCCCGGGAGTTTTTCCCATTGTTACAATTGAGTTAACACAGAAAAAATGGGAGAATGGAGAAAACTCCCGGGGAATTTTTATTCATAATTGGGCTGAATATTTAAAAAAAAATATTGAACTGTTCGAATAGAAAATTCATACGAAAACCCGAAAATCTCAGATTGAGCACGTTAATTGGATAAACTATTTTCCAACTTGGACCAAACGCCTTCAATTAGAAATTTCCATATGGTTATGTCTTCTGCTGTCCTTAGTGCATCGTTCCACGTAAATCGTGAAGTGGTTAGCGGTGTAGGATTGATATCCGCCAAATGGTTTTAGGGCGACTACATCCCCGAGTGGGTTGTGGGTTGTATATTAAAGCAGCTGTTGCGTTAGTATTCTCTGACCTGAACGTGTGACAAATCAATCCAAACTTTTTTTATGATGTCTTGGCTTATCGTTGTTTGATGTGTCAGGGGCAACAGGTCGATGTTACTAAAAGTCTCCAAAAAACAGCGTAGGAAAAAGTCTTTTTGGCTTAGACCCGATGTTTCGCATCCATAAGGAAGGATTTGCTTAACGCAGGTGTTTCAAGTTCTTAATTGTAGAGCACGGTCGACACATGATCTACCTGCTCAAAAACCAACCTACTCTTGTCTTAAAGTCTGGTTCATTGGTGAGTCTTTCTAATATTATCATCACTAATATCGTTTGGATGGTGTTGAGTAGCGATATTGCAAGCCAATTATTACAGTCACGGAGGACAAGAAATTTGATTTGATGTTCAACATTTAATTTAGTCTTGTCGGGTTTTGTTTGCTTAAATCTTGGTTAATGTGAGCAGTGAGTGCGCCTTCATCTACACTTTGTGTCGACGATGCCAAAAATTTTGGAAAATAAGAAGTTACCGACCTGTGTTTGGACTCGAATATCTGAAACAAGTCTTAAATATGGGGGATTTCGGTTAATTGAGCCCAGCTTAATTGAGTTTACTGGTTTATTGCACTAAAAATCGTGGAAAAATACCCGATTAGTTGAGTTCCGTTTAACTGCGTCACCCGCTTAATTATTTCGCTAAATAAGACCGCATTACGAAAAACAAGAGCAAATGTTTTGGTTAATTGTTTCCGTCTACTTAATGTGTTTTTGCTCCACGAACGTAAAAAAATTATTTTGTGGCATGAAAGTCATGCTTCATGTTTCTGTTATATAAATAAATGTTATTTAAAATAAATAAAGAAATTAGTTTTATTTTCTATCTTCATATGGGTGTTTCGCTTTATTTCACATCTTGCTCAATTAAGCGGTATTCGTTTTAATTGCGTCGGCGATTTAATAAACCGAGTACTGCTTAATTCAGTTCCCGTTTAACTGCGTCAAAAGTCGTGCATTTTTAGAAACTCAATTAAGCGGGAATAACTGTATTATTAAAGGTCATATCGTTAATCGTATATACTTCTTAAAATTTTTTATTCCCTGGAATTCCCGGTTAGGTAGAAGCAAACAACTTTTGACATTTTGGGAATGGGAAAAGGTCCGGAAGGTTTAAACACAAGTTGAGACTGAAAACTTAATATCGCACCATCTTAATAAACGGAATTTTGATCTCAAAAATTAAGATTAATTATCTACAGAACACATAAGAATACAAATTTTGTCACAATCGATTCCAAAATATAACTTCTCGAGAATCTGCTTGAATGGTTGCAGAGTTACGCGCATTTCTTTAAAGGTTTTGGATGAATTTGTAAGGTGGCTGATTTTATTTATAAAGTTCTTAAGTTTGATTGACTTCGAATTTGATTATGTTTTCTGTGATCAATACCCACATTTTTTTTAAATAATTTTTTAGGAGGTTAACATACCCAGTAAAAACTTCGCCTACAAAATAATGTGTTAAGTAATCGGTAAAAAGCAAAAATACTACTTCCAATTCTACTGAAAGAACCAATGAATTTTACAAGGGATGTCTCAAAAAAAACGCATTTAAATGATATTTTAATTTTCATTTTAATCGAATTGAAAAGCATTTAAAAACTGACATTGTATACATTCGCTATCTCGAGTCTGTGCTGAGTTTTTAAAATGTTTTAATGCAGAATCAAAGATTTCTTTAACATCGATCCTATTTGGTCATTCATTGGATTCATGAAAAATACCATTTATGGAACAATTTTTACGCGGTTTAGCTCACGGGACTTTATTGCTAGACCCAATATATTTTGGGAATCTTCATAAAACACGTTAGTTTTTAGGGGTTACATCAACATTTTTTTTTGTTGAAAACTATTTTTTTCAATATTTCTTTTTTTATTAGTAATTTTTATTTGATAAATGACAACAAACATATAATAAAATAATTAATTCACAAAGAAATTTTTCGCACGGAAGGCGGGTTATCAGGTTATGTAGTTATTTTAACAGCAACAAAATGAATTTAAAAAAAATAACTAAATATATTTTGTTGTTTTAAATATAACTAAATAACCACATAACCCGATAGCCATCCGTCATTGAACAATTGTGTCTCAAATCACGAATTTCCGCAACGAGTTCTTGCCGACGAATTTGTCATGCTATGCGAAAATCGTCGCTCGTCACAGTTGTATTTGTTCCATCAACCATCAAACACAAATTATTTTGAGGTTGACTGATGAAATTTTTAAATGTCACTCAGGTTCAAAATAGAATTAAGAACTATGCAGCTTTAAAACCTAAGCAAAATTTTTTCATTTGATAACACTTTTAAACAGAAGCTTTAAAAATTCAAACAAAATAACTGATTGGAATCAGAGTTTATGAAACTTGCATGTCGCATGCAACTACTTCAAATCCATTGAAAGCAGGTAGCGATTTTTAACACAATTTTAATAATAATAGTTCAACTCAGTGCTACTATATCCCACTGTAAATATCAAAAATTCATAACAAGAATAAAAAAGAAAGAAAAAATACCTGTTTATGGCAAAAAAAAAAAGACGGTAACTCGTCATCATTAAAATAATGTATTGATTTGTAACAGAAAAATGTCTGTTATTAACAACTTGTTCTTTTTAATTTTTCAACACATTTCCTTGACTCTTTAAACGATGCATTTGCTAGCTGCTTCCCCCATCCAACGCTATTGAAAACAGATGAACAACATCAACCAAAAGAAACAATCTGATTCTCTAACACCCTGCAAATGTTGCCAAAAAAAAAGCATAAAAGTAAAACAACTCAATTCAACAAGACCAATGAACCACACTTTGCTACTGCAAATTATTTCCTTTCCCCTCCGTAAGGATTGCGTTTCGGTATTTATGAGTGTATTACAAAGAACAAAAAGCCTTTTGGCTGTGATTTGATAATGATGAAGTTGATGCTGATGATGATGAAGTTGCTTTAGTTTCAGTTTGAGCTGGTGTTGTAGTTATTTCGGTTTGGCGATAAATCGAAGGTGGTGATTTTTGGTTTTCTTCACTGCTTCATTGCCATGTTTAAAGTCTTCTTAGTTTTTATGATTGCACGTTTAACTGTACCTTTCCTCTCCAGCATTTCGGCCATTTGTTCGTCCGTCCGTCCGTCCATCCATCTGTTTCTTTGTTATGTTTAAGAGTTGAATTTTTTTGAATTGTGGTTAAAAGCGGTAGCAAAACATTTTAGTACAAATGATGCTTTAAAATTTCATTTCATCCATTTAATTCTACCGCTCTAACAACAACAACAACAAAAACATCACTATTGCCATCATCACTTCCATTCGATGAACAAAATATTGAACATGTAATTTACGTTGCCTTGAGGTTTTTCATCACAAATTTGAGAACCAGGAGAAATATTTTGTGGTTTTTCATTAAATATAAGTATCAAGGTTGTGGCTTGGAGTTTGCTACTTTTTTCGGGCTGTATATCTTAAAGTGTACAAGATTTAAGTCCATGTGTCTGTTCATATTGCTTTCATTGGATTTAATGTTTTCTTTTACTATCCTAGCGAAAAATCATTAATAAATTTCTATTATGATGCTTTCTAGAAATATCAAACTTCTGCAATGAATTTTAACTAATTGTGGTACATAAATTGGTTAATGGTTGGCCAGATTGGGAGAAGTGAATGTTTTTTGATTTTAAATAATTTTTCAGGTTTTATATTAGCGCAGAGTGATCTGTTTTAAAACGAGATGCTGAAAATGTAGTGAATGGTACGTTAACGGGTTTTATTGGAAATAAAGCGCAGAACATATTTCGATTCAATAAGGAATAAAAGGGCTAAGTATAAGATTTGTCATAGATGCGATATCGTCAGACGAGTTCAAGATTCATCCAGGGGTGCCGCAAGGCTCCGTTATTTCTCCTACTCTATTTCTAACTTTTCTAAATGGCCTCCTATGGCAAACTCCCAACCGTATCTACTCTTTCGCAGATGACAGCAACCTTCGCCATTCCTTCTCATTTGAGTCCAGACCAAGCGTATCCGATGTCGGTGCTATGAGGCAAAATATTCATGATACGCTTGGCCGAGACCTTGACATAGTCTCGGAATGGGGCCGTGCCCGAAAAACCCAATGTTGTATGCTGACGCAAAATCGCACGACAGATCAAGGTGCCTCATCTGTATATATGGGTGGTATAATTACTGAGGCATCAGAATCTCTTGATGTTCTGGGCATGAAGATACAATGTGATGTCCGATGGACAGAACATATATTCAAGTTGTCGAAAGAAGCATTCCAGTACCTCGGTTTATTTGAGCTGTGTAGGATATACTTCATTCCATCTGATCTCCTAACTATTTATACAACCTAAATCAGACCGCGCATGGAATAAACTCACATGTGTGGGCCGGTGCTCCAAAGTCTATTTTTGAGCTTCTCGACCGCATGCAGGAGAGGGCGAAGGTTCTCATTGGTGACAGTAGCGTAACCAATGCTATTGACTCCCTTGAACACTGTCGCAATGTGGGCTGTATTTGCCTGTTTTTTCGTTGCTACAATGGGACATGTTCTGTCCCATACAAGTTTTTTCTCAGGAGCCCATCCTTTTGTGGTCGATTACGGATTACAGAGAGAATTCGGGTTTTCCCGGACCGTTTGTATGTGGAATAACCTTCCTTCTGAAATCTTCACTTGCACTTACAACATGAATAAGTTCAAGTCCAATGTTCACAAACACTACTCCCTCTATCCTCCTTCCTATAACCTATTTTCCTAGTTCCAACACAATGCAATGCATTAGTAGGGGTCATCCCCTGAGTGCTGGTCCTAACAGAAAAAAAAGCCACGGCAAAACATGAATCTGAAATAAATGATTTTTAGGATTATTAAAGGTTAATATAACAGAATCATGTTGCGAGGCCATGGTTTTTTTGCCTTCTACCCCTACGATTGGTGGATGAGGTTATGCTTATCATTGTTTGTGTAACACAAAAACGTAATTACATTGGCCTGCAAACTTTTGAAAATTCGAAATCATGGGACTAATAAAAAATACAAGAAATAATTGCTGGTAAAGGCAGTCGTGGTTTTTTGTTTTCATCTCAGCCATTGTGTTCACAATCTAACTGAATTGCAATAGCAAACTTTGCGGGACTATATGCGATGTAAATGTATAACAACAAAGTCGCTATGACAGCTGGGGTCTTCGGAAAATCCATTTCAACGGACACACGGACAGATGGACATACTTTGGGTATAATAGCACTTTCATAATTTTTGAAAAGTATTTTCTATTTCCTTTAAATAAGATCAAACTCACACAAAAAGAAAAATTTTTTCACTTTTTTAAAGCTCCAGCCAATTTTTTTTACGTAGATTTCTTAGCAGATACCAAGATTTTGAATTATTTCAAATACACCAATTAAATATTAATTAATATTGACCTTATCGTTATTATTTAATTAAATTTACAACATCATTTAACGCCCATTTAGCTTAAACCCATTTCTATATAAAGTGCGTTGTTATTAAAGGGTACCTCAATTTTTCCATATCCCAATAAGCAATCAAAAATCAATTTTAACTGGAAATAAACTTGAGTTCAAACGTATTTTTAAATGATATTCAAGTTTCAAAACATATTATTATATTCACTTGATTTCAAATTCCCATTTTACTAGAGAATGCTATTGAAAAGAAGTGTTACAAAAGTATATCTCAGCCCTTAAAATTCGAACTGGAATACCAATTATTTTACACTTGATTTCCAGTAAAATTGCTTCTTGGGATATTATAAAAGTATTTTTTTAAAGCTTAAAAACAAAAAATTTTGTTTTGTGAAGGGTGGCCCAAAATTAACGAATTAACTTGGTTTGAATTCGTTATAACTTTTTATTTAAGAAATAATTATTATTTTTTTTAATACAGTATATAAATGGGGAATATTTTTAGTTTAGTTATGAAAAATAATATCTCGCAAGTGGCCACTTTCAGCTTCGCAAATTCGTGCTCTTTCCAACACATTTTCCATAACCTTTCGCAAAACTTCAGGTGTTATGTTGTTTATTTCGTCGCTTATATTGCTTTTAAATTGCTGAATGGTTCTAGGCTTACTAATGTAGTCTTTTCCTTTAAAATAACCCCAAAGAAAGCAGTCTAGGACGGTTAAATCCGGTTAACGCGGAGGCCAATTTAAATCACTTGTACGCGAAAAAATTAGTTCACCAAAAACGTCCCGTAAAAGAGCCATTGTGTCCCTTGCAGTGTGCGCTGTGGCTCCATCTTGTTGGAACCATACTTGTGGATGTTTTTCCACGGCTGGCCTTAAAAATGTTTCCAACATTGTTCGATATCTGAAACGATTGACGGAAACGGCGACCCCGTGGTAATTTTCAAAAAAATAAGGACTCATTATCCTTTCTGATGAAACACCGCACCAAACCGTACACTTAGGTGGGTGTTATTCTCGCTGTACTCTCGGATTTTTCGTAGCCCATATCCTGCAGTTTTGCTTATTAACGAACCCACTTAATTGCAAATGGGCAAATTAAAATAACGACGATATGCACGCTGAGTCAAAAAAATGGATCGTTGATTTGAAAAATAAAACTCAACAATTTGGGCACGTTGTTCAATTGACCCATTTTAAATTCCTCAAGTCTTCTTTACAAAATACCGAAAAGAAAAGAAGAAAAAAATTATAATAAAAAAGTTATAAGCAATTCAAACCCCTTCGGTAATTTTGGGCTACCCTGTATAAAGAATTAAAAAAATTTTGAATTTTTTTTGGCCATATTAAAAATGTAAAATCGGCTAAAAATTGAATCAGCCATCTACCAACCAACACTTCTTAATGTGTATATGCAACATAATAAAAGCAACAACAACATAATGGTTGAACAGCAACACTTAATCATAATGGAAAATTTAGCCCAAGGAAATTGCTGCCACAAAACAGATACACTTAAAAATGTTTAAATCTCACATTCTTGGCTTTTTTTTGTCGCTTCTTTAATAAGAAAACACGCAAAACAGATGGGAGCCTGCCATTGACAGGGGAGAAGGGATTATAATCGAAGTACTGACATTGAAATTTACTAATCGAAGATCGGTTGCAATGGATAAATAAAGTGAGGCGGATTTAAAGTTAAAAAATCATAAATAAGGGTTTTTTATTTGGCTAAGCCGAATCTGGTAGGACAAGAACAGAAAGTTAAGTACATATCGATCCCTAACTGCGAAAATAGTGCAAGCGCCAAAAATAAAATTTTACAGGAGAGAGCTTTTTTATTTTAAGTATTTCATATACATTTTGTATGAAATTTGTCGCTTACAATAAAATTGTTCTTGCTATAAAATCGTAACGGTACCTTATGTGACTATGACATTTTAGGAGATGATGCAAGTGTTGCCAAAAAGTCATTTATTAAAAAAAACGAAAACTGAAATTCATGTCGCTTACGTTATTTTCGCGGTTAGGGCTCGATATGTTTGTATGTATATAAATACCGTTCTTTAGATATAAATAAATCTAACCATAAGGGATAATTGCAAGCACACGCTGAAGAATGTTAAGCGAAAAATTTCATAAATTTCGTACAAATAGCTGGGTTATCGATACACAACTGAACTGATTGGAGAAGGGAGCGTTGCGCTTCCCAGATAAAGACATTATAGATTTCGTACACCTGGGGGTACCGCGTATTTCGATTCGGAAGAAATCATTTACGGATTCGAAAAATTTGTACTGTGTATTACGATTTTCGTAATATTTGTTTCGAATAATTGGACGTTTTTTACCATTTATTGAAAAAAAAATCCCTTTCTTAACAGCCGCTCTCTATTACGAACAAAAAGTTTTCATGAAATTTTCCATTTTTTAAAAAATAAAACCTCTGTCATCATTTCGAACGATTGCGAAAATCGTAATACACAGTACAAATTGTTCGAACTCGTAAATTATTTCTTTCGAATCGAAATACGCAGTAACCCCCTGATTTATACATTTTGTAGTAGTTGTCTGTTTTCATTTGCTGACATTAGCATGTATTTAGTTTACAACTTGGAATTTTATTTAAATTTATTTTAAATCTTCTTGACTGAGCCGGGCCTCGAACCTGGGTTGAATTTACATGTTTCAAGAACCACCACATTCTTTTATCAGAATTCTTTGAGTTCTAACCTCTGCACCATTGCGGTGCCAACAAAAAAAATATCAAAATTAAAATTAACAGTTCAACTAAAAATCACAATTATTCTTATTAATTTTCTTGTTTTTCTGCACAAGTAAATTTCGCGACAAGCTTTTATATAAAATAAATTGTGTATTGACGTTATAAGTTGAAAGTAAAAGTTTTAAAGCAAAAAATTATTTTTTTTCTTTTTAGTGCATTCAAATATTTTAGTTTATTCATAACAAACTTTTGCCCATCTGCTTACTTTTAATAAATCAACTCTGAATTTTAATGATGCCACATTGCATTACACAAAAATGCAACTCGTTTTGCATTAACCATCGCTGGTTTTGTCTTTTTTTTTTGCTTTACCCTCCTCACATAAACATTTAAGAAGTTTTAAAATCAAATTAATTAAAAAAGAAAGCAAACTACAGACAGTAAATTAAAAAAAAACCAACAAAATAGTTTGACATTAAACGGCTGTTTTTAAAAAGTTGGCAAACGTTTGGCAGCTCCTTAACAAGAGACTAGCGAATCGTTAGCCAGATCTTGGTAGGGTATTATGAATAAACTTTGTGCTAACTTCATGCCAAATTTTCATTATGAATACGGCTGTTAGTAAATTAAATAAAAGCTTTTAAAAACATTGAAATCCCTAATATACGTGTAGTCTTACTAATTTTTCACAGCAAATAATATCGCACATAAATATTTAATTGAAATCCTGTTTGTCCTTCTCTGCCAGCCTTTTAGGCGTTAATGAAATCCCCACCCAAAACAAAGCAACGTTTATCATTCTGATTTTGACATAATTAATTTGCCCTTTAGCCAAAAAACTTTTTTTCTTGTGGTTGCCTCGAACTCGTATGCCAATAAAAAAGCAATTTTGGTTATAAATGATGATTATCACAAAAATAAAATATGCCGCTTACCAAAGTAAAAAAGTGGTAAGTAATTTGTTCTTATTATAATTTTTTTTTGTGGTTTTATTTCCAACAGGTATTTATTAAACACTCACATCATTTGCACCAGTAAAAATAAAAGACTTACGCATTTATACTTTCGACCAACTAACGTTGCCTGTAAAATAAAACTCTACTTTAATCTGGTAATTTTCATCGTTTAAAAGCTCAACGAGCTGTAGTCAGTTTTACGTTGAAACCATGAATATAAACCAAACTGACTTGCAATCATTGAAATTTAGACACAACACATGTATTTAAGCTTTCAGTATGAAACCGTTGAGGTTGGTAGATGGTCGGTTTAAATTCTACCATTATGGTGGTTTCATTTCTGCTCAAAAGCCACCCATATTTGTAAAAAATGCCTAAGAATCTTAAATATAATCATTAGTTAGTAAGCAAGAAAATTACATTTAAAATTATCTCTTCATTAGATTCGAAAATTGTGCTAAAAGAATTTTTTCTCTGAGCAAAACATTTTTTTTTTGCTTGGTATTGAGAATTATATTGTGAGATTAGTAAAAACTAATTCAGAATGCAACAGATGGAAATTAATTCGGATTGAAAGCATTTTTATTAAATAAACGCGTCGAAAATTCAATGAATTTTTTTTGTTATAATCTGATACATGGGCATGGCATACTGCATTAAATAAATACTACATCAAAAATTTTCAATTTACTGCTTACTGAGACTGGATGAGTTGGGTTCTTTATTCTCAAGTAAAGGTTTTGAAACTTATTTTCCAGATTAGTTGTTATGCAACTGGATGCCCATGTTCGCACTTAATTAAAGTAACTTGACGTGCCTCCGCAAAAATAAATATATTTCAAACAAGCGTCAAGTTAATCGACTGGCGTTGACCGTGGAATAACTGGCAACGTTCTGACGGCTTATATTGCATGTTAGAGACTTTAACTCCAACTTGGAGTTCAATGGCAATTGGAGTGATCAATCATCAATGCGTTCGCTTTCTGTACAAAATAAAAAACAATCCCTGTATTGTATTTAACTTCATCAATACGAAACGATATAGTTTTGTACTGTAAATCGGTATGCCCATTGTCCATACAAGTCTTATCTATAAGCGTCGAAGTATTTTTGGTACGTAGTACGCAACGTTAACGTTGGCAACGATATAAATGGACTCTGATGTTGTTGTCAGTCTTTTTGGTGTCAAAACAGTTTTTTTTTCTTTCTAATTTTCAATTATAATAATGTTGAACTAATAAAATAGAAAAATCGCAACAAAGCTTCGCGAATATTCGCGAAAATTTTTAATATTCCAAACTAGCCAAAAAATTTATTAATAATCCCTAAAATTATTAAAGTTCATCAAGTTTAATTTTCATTAAATTATTTTTATGAAAAACGGAATTTTGCAAATTCGGATATTCGCGAATTTAAGCTTTTTCTGCGATAGAAGCAATTTTGCCTGCAAGTTTTCTGACTCTTTACAGATTTAACGATTTTTAATAAATATTTAACTTTTCTTTCATGCTGCTCTTAGCAAATTTTAGCGAATTTTCGATAATTTTGTAATTTTTAATCGAATTTTTGACATTTCTTATAATCTTAGGAATTTCTGATCAATTTTATGAATTGTTTGATATACAGTCAAATCCCGATAATTCGTACCCCGATAAATCGTAATTCCCGATAAATCGTAATTCGTAATAAACTGGCGGTCCCTTGAACAAATCTCGTTAATTCGTAAATTTTCCATACGTTTTGGTCCCCTCGCTAATTCGTATTTTTTTTAAAAACCACTTATAATTCGTAATAAAATAACAGAAACATGGAAAGAATGATTTTTTGTTTACCGCTATTTTTTTTTTGGGTGGGTTTTTTCTTGTGTGCTTCTTTATTTTCTTAAGATCAGTTTTTTACATGAATAATTTTTCTTTTCAACAATTGTTTTTTATGTTTTTTTTTTATCGTTTTAGTTAATAAAATTGAAAAACCCCGTTAATTCGTATTTATTTTATTTTAACCCCGATAAATCGAACCCCCGCTAAATCGAAAATCCCTATATTTCGTAAGAAATGGCCGGTCCCTTGCGATTACGAATTATCGGGATTCTACTGTATACAAATTTCTTTATTGTTTTTGACCGATTTAGCGAGCTTAAATAAATTTTATTCCATGTTTAAAGTTTTTCGCGAATTTTAGCCATGTTTGCGATATAAGCCTCTGTATAAAACTCTGTTCGAACTTGCGAAAAATGTTGAGGAACAGTGATTATTTCACATGAAAATTTTGTCATGTATCAATATTATTTATCTCGCAGTTTTTAAAAACTTTACGTTTTTATTAGTTACAAGTATACAACATTATTCTTGAAGGTAAACAAAAACCATAGTTGGGGGTAGTGCACTAAATGTTATTTTAATCATCGTTGCACTCATACTTAATAAAACTGCAAAAAGTTAGTTTTTACAATTTTTTACCAAAAAACAAAAAAATTTAATTTTATTATTAATTTTTGCACTTTCCTACATTTTTCTTTTTGAAACGCTTGTTATAAACCCCACCTCACAAATAAAAAATAAAATATTACAAAAAATGATTAGCTGTTGCTTAAAATTCCGTGCGAAATAATATGAGCTGCACTTGTTCGCATGGAAAATAAAAATGTTGCAAAAACATTTCGCATGTTTTTCGTAATATAAACAGAGTACAACTCTATCAACATTTTTTTGGTTTGTATTTCTCAGAAATTTTGTTTTATATTGAGTTTGAAAACATTTCGCACGAAATACTGAACAGAGTACCAGGCTACAAGCGATTTTTTCGTGTGATTTTTTACAGCTTTAATGATTTTTAATAAATATTAAATTAGCAAATTTTTGCGAATTTCTGATAGCTTAGTAATTTTTATTGAAGTTTTGCCATTCTTATGGTTTTAGGTGCTTTTAATCAATTGCTTGTTTTTAATATGAATAATTTTCGCGACTTTTCGCTATTTTTGCGAATTTTTCGAATGTTTGCAATTTTCGCGTAACTTTTTGTTGTCTTTGCAGCAATCGTCGCCGTTATAAAGATAGCCCCAAACCCGAAGTCTGAATGTTACAGGGCACTATCAACTAGTGCTGGGATACTATCGATATTTTCTACTATCGACATATATCGATAGTTCGAATTTCACTATCGATTTATCGATATTACTATCGACTGAATGCTTGTAACTGAGTAGGAAAACCTTACTTAATTTTTCATCAGGCTACAGTTCGTTGTTTTTAGCATTTTATTGAAAGTATATAATTTTTTATTTTTTAAGTATGTAAGTGACTTGTATGTATATTAGACCGAACTTTTTTTGTATGGGAATTTTTTTTTTGCAAAAAAAGTGTACCGCCCCCTCAAATTGTTCCTTTTTACGCCAGTAGTAAAATTCCAAAATCTTAGACTGATTGCCCTAAGTTAAGGCGTGGCACATGCCCACTAAAGTGGCTAAAACGTCCATATAAATCAGTTTTTTAATAAATAACCAAGATATTTGTACCAAACAGACACAGTTTGACACACAGGTGTTGTGTGTTAATATCCAATCCATATGATGCCCTACACCACAGTATCTTAAAATAAATTTGCGAGAGGGATCTATCTATGTTTTAAATTTCATAAAATTCGGATTGACAGTTTATGGACGGTAGGAAATGCCCACTAACCCCCCTCGTGGTCGTTAGATCGACTCAGAAAGTGATTCTGAGTCAATCGGTGTACTTTAAGGTGGGTCTACGACCAATATTTTAACTATTGTGGTGCGGGTATAAAAATCAGTATTGTCTTTGTATGAGAGGTGATACTCTCACTTCTCTAACCCATTCCACTTTTTAGCTGATGTTGTGAATTGACAATCCAAACCAGATATTGAGAATACTATTTTGTCTTCGTATGGATGGTGCCACGCCTACGTTTTGGCAGATGTTGTGTATTGATAACGTGTAATTTGTTCAAAGTAAAAAACTTTTACTGTAAACGTTGGTATATTTTTGCTTGCGCTCCGGGAAACCTCGTATTATGAAGAATATAATTCATATATACTGAAGAAAAAGTCCCATAGCTGCCAAGTAGTCGTCCGTAGGGGAATAACATGTATTACCGATTAGAAACACTTTTTTCGCTTTTTCGGTATTCATATTAAAGTTTCGTTAAATTCATAAAGAATTTTATAAGAAGCTGTACTTTTTTTTGTTAATCACACCCACTGTGCGAAGTCAACCTTTATATTTCTTAAATGTCCTGCTTCGGGCACATTATGTTTTATTTATAACTTAATTTTTTTCTCTTACCTTTTTTCGATTTTCTTTTTTATTAACAACAACATAAATAAATATTTATTTACGTGAAGGTTTTTTGTTTAAAGATTTTTATTTTCAAAATACTTGACATTTTCATTGTTAATAAACATAAAACAGTTTTTGCTGTGTGGTGTTGCTGCATGCCCAATCTGGCTGCATCTTCTAAAACTGCTGCTAAATGCTGAATAAAGTTGATGGCGGTGGCTGTCTGAATGTTTTTGGTTGGTTGTATGACTCCGTGACACTGTTAAAATGGGAATTTTGTTTTTCTTATTTCATATGTTTTTTTTTCTTGTTGTAAAATTTTATCTCTTTTAATATGTAAAATTACAAGCAGGATGTTCATGTATTTTTAAATCATATGAATCTTTAAATGTGTCTGTTTGGTGGATTTTGTTTATTTCTTTTTTCGCTTTTATGTGCAAATGTCACAAGCGGATTTGGGTTTCTTCATGTTTTTATAATTTGCATCTTAAAGATTTTTAGTATTAGTATAATGTATTTTATATCATTTTCTTTTCATTTTCTCTTAATAATATTTAATCATGATTAGGCATATTTAACCTTGAAAATGAGCTTTGTAAATTTTTACTTATTCTTTTTGCAAGGATTATTAATTTTTAATGATTGCAGTGTATGAAAAGTGGATTTACTTTGAGTTTGCTTAGAAAAAAAAGTTTAATAAATTTGCTGGTTT
This sequence comes from Pollenia labialis, assembly GCA_949318255.1. Lineage (NCBI taxonomy): Eukaryota > Metazoa > Arthropoda > Insecta > Diptera > Polleniidae > Pollenia > Pollenia labialis. The sequence goes on from OX439142.1 coordinate 50,023,018, forward strand.
TATTGATAAATGAAAGTCTGATGTCTTCTTTATCAGTTAAAGACATGTTAAAGATGAATTATGGCCTTTTGGCTTTGTTTTCATATTTTTAGATTTTATTCTATGTATTTAAATAAATAATGATATGAGCATAGGAACGTAGGTAAGGATCCCTAAATTTTATAAAAAACACACTTCGATGAATCCTTTTCGAACTATTAGGGGGGAGTCCCCTGAGTGCGAAAGTACATTTGGAAGTGTCGGATTGCCTCCAGTTTTTGAGAAATCGGTATATATCCATTTTTCATGGATATAGCTCGTTATGCGCTATTTAAAAAAAATTATTCGACTGTACTTTCGCTCTCAGGGGACTCCCCGCTAATAGTTCGAAAAGGATTCATCGAAGTTCTTTTTTTCGACTACCACAGTGAAATTTATGCTTTAAAATATTTTTTTTTAAAGTAAAATGAAAGTTCTTTTAATATATATTTTAAAAGATTAAAACTCAAACCATTTTGTACTTAAGGAAACTTTTTGTTAATTTGAATGTCTTTTTATTTTGCTTTTGTATTCTTCAAATTTATGAAATTAATAAAACTTTGCATACAAAAAAAGCTTGTAACATAACAGTCGAAAATTGCAAAAAATTGAGAAAACCTACAAGAAAGTCCTCGAAAGTAAATTTTGTTTAGTTTCTATTTTTTCAAATAACAAAAAATGGAGATCATATGTACTATGTTCAGTTAAAAAAACTAAAATTAAGTACACAATTCTATAAGATGGTACACCTCAGCCTCATATATTTCATTACTGGTGTTCTGACCTGCATACATACTCTAAGAATTAAATAGTTACTGAATATAGAATTCACTTAAAATGATTACAAAACAAAAATCATGTTAAAAATAGTTAATTTTTTTTAAATTAGTAATGATAACAAAAAATGACAAACTGACAAAAATCGCTGAAATAATATACAGTGGTATCGCGGTTAAAAGTATACTCAGCTTAACGATTTTGCAATTTAACGTACGGCAGTGATAGAAAATTCAGTACTATGGTACTATTTTCAGAACTATTTCCTTTCAAAAATACCACGGTACCCCCACGACCGTTTTAGTACTCTTTTCTTTTTAAGCTTCTTTTTTTAGAAATTTAGCGTTTATATTTTTCGTCAACAAAAAGAACTAACTCCGACTCCAACTGCTGAAATTCCAACTCCGACTCCTAATCTAACCTTAATGCTAAATGTATACGAGGCTGGTCCTTATTTGACTATAAACTCTTTTTTTTAATGCAGTACCTGTTAAATGGTTAAATAAAACATGGAAAGGATTCAGTCAAAATTTCGAATCAATATTTTAAATGTAGCATCTCAAATTTCAAAGTATTTTTATTTTGGAAATTATTTGAATGTTTGTCTAAATTTTTTATGCCGAAAAGTTTTGGAGTCGGAGTCAAACCTATTTGCATCCATTCTCTTTTTATTGTATACATTTCTTCCATATTTTAAGAGCGATTTTACAGAAAACAACGAGTTAAGAGAAGTACATATTTTCTTCTCTTACTTGCTCATTTTTTACTTTTGTTTACAAAACAAATGTTTGTTTTCAGTTTAAAATCTTACGTATTTTTGTAAAGTTTACATCAAAATACCCAAAAGAAAATGTTTAATTCTTTAAGAAATATGAAACATAATTGACGACTATGAAAAGGGCCTGCGAGTAAGTGCTTTATTTAATAAATATCAGCTGCCAAAGTCATCAATATGCACAATTAAAAAGTCAAAACGGAAACTTTTAAGCGAAATGGAAAAGGCTAATTTTGGATCAAAGTGTTTTAAATGGGGAGATGAAAACAATATCGAAACGTCAAACAAAATTGTGCTAAGAGAACTCCAGGAAGAACAGACAAATATAAAGGATTATTTTAAACAACTTGAATATGTTTTACGTTTTTTAAGTTCATTATTATTAGTTTTGTTCTCCACTAGTACTCATTCAATTAAAAATTTTATGAAGTATTAATTTTTTGTTTATGTTATGAATGGAAATAACGAATTTACTTTGTTTTGTAAAAATATTATTGGTTTATAATAAAAATGTATTAAAAAAAACTTCGGGATTTAATGAATTATTCTATATAACGGAAGGGCCTGACAATATATAATTCGTTAAACCGGGATACCACTGTATATCAAAAATATCAAAAAAAAAAAAGCCGCAAGTCGCCAAATGGAAAATCCCACTGCCACAAACGTTTTAAAAACGCCACGTTTGGCGAGAAATTGCCATATCTGACAGCCCTGCTCACCGCCACTGACAATAGCTTGCAGTCAATAGTCAAACCAAATGGTATTTTAACTTGGGTAGATCGAAATTGGTTTTTGAGTGATTACCAATTTTAGTCATACACGCAGAGAAAAAATATAGTTGGGCATGGTTACGGCAACCACACTGTGTTTATTGTAACAATATATTGTTGTTGTACACAAATAATTGTTATTTTTATTAAATATCAGCAATATTATAGTTACTGTAAACATATTAATGTTTATCGCAATTATAAATTTGAGTATTGTTGACCGAAAAATAATTATTTTTCTAACAACTAAATTATGATAACTTTCAAAACATATTATATTACTCACAACCATAACATGATATTTAATAGCCATAACATGATAACTTTATATACATTTATCATAATAAGTTTAAGATGCAATCAAAATATCGTTACTCTAATAATATTTTGGTATCGCCATTTGTAAAATAATTTTGTATCAGTTGTGTCGTGTTTTACATAAACATATCGAATTATTTGTTAGAGAGTGGCTAAAAAAATAAAAAAATAACCATTAAAATAAACAAGAAATTAAAAAAAAAAAAGAAAAATATTAAAAAAGAAATAACAAAATAACCATTTAAATAAACAAGAAATTAAAAAAAAAAATAAAGAAAAAACATTAAAAAAGGGTTGTAGTGTCACAAAATAAAATATCTTTGCTAAAAAATTTTAATAATCTTAAAGTGGTGGAAATATTTGTGAAATATTGGTGCAAAATATTAACCATTAATGGTAAGTTTTGTGTTATTTTAAGAGAAAAATAATGAAAACTCCAAAAAATAATTTATAAATAATGGCGACCTACGACAAAAAGATTACAGTAACTATATTATGTTTTTTATTTTATCATAAGTATTTTTTTCCAATAAAAATATTATGTTTAAAGTTGTATCATATTATGATGTAAAAAATTTATGTATAACAGTTCATATCAATTTGCATCATAATATGATTACTTCTAAACTTATTATGATTGCCATGACAATAATATGATTACTTCTAAACTTATTATGATTGTCATGACAATAATATGATAACTTCTAAACTTATTATGATTGCCATGACAATAATATGATTACTTCTAAACTAATTATGATTGCCATGACAATAATATGATTACTTCTTAACTTATTATGGTTACCATGACAACAATATGATTACTTCTTATCTTATTATGATTACCATGACAATAATATGATTACTTCTAAACTTATTATGATTGCCATGACAGTAATATTATAACTTCTTAACGTTTTATGATTAACAGGATAACAATATAATTAAGGGAAAAATATTATGATGTAATATTACGAACATATTTGGTCATAATATGATTTAATAACAATCGTAATACGGTGACTACAATCATGAATCTTATCATAATATGTTGCTCTTAGAATATGTTTACCACAACCATGTTTTTTCTTTGCGTGTAGACAGCCTTCACTTTTCAATGTTTGTTTAATACTGATGAATAGCATACAAGGTATGAAAGTCTTGTAGCAAAGCTATCTCTCTCAATATAACAAGTATGTCTTACTAAGTATGACCATCTAACAGGCGCTTTACTCAAAAAAATATGAATTAAAGACAATAGCTGTCAGAAGTCTAAACCCGTCGACGGTTTCTGGTAAAATTGCTTCATGTAAACAGCGTTAAACAACAGAAAGATTAACCCCGGTTCATACAAAAATCAGCAATTTTGCATTGACCTGTATCAAAAAACCCGGACAATTTAGGAGTGGGCAGTACACCAGGACAATTTGTATAAGAACAGGACGTATTGGAACCGTCCGCATGGCTGCTGAGGTCCCCTATAAATCCCCTCTATAAAATCGCTGTAAGACGAACAGATCGCATTTTGATGTAGAGCGCTCAGAGCTGAGTGTCATGAAATAAAGGGTGGTTCAATTTTAAGGGCCGATGTTGCTTTTGAATAAAACACAACCCAATAAAAAATTTTATCATTTTGCGAAGCACTAATGGTACATTTAAAAAAATAAGCGAACAATTATGCGCTACGCAATAAGACATACAGAAATGCAGTTAAAGGCGACCGTACACGACATGTTTTTGTCATCTGACATGTCAGACATGTTTTTGTCATCTGACATGTCAAATTTCCCACTGCAAAATACATACATGTCGTGTGTTACCTTTTTAACTTTGCTTCTGTAAAAGTCAGACGCAAAGTCATCAGACAAAATATCAATTAGAGCGTGCTCTATTTTCTTCTGACAAACCATCTGACATCAGAAATCTATGCCGCGAAGAAACCGGCAGCGGCGTCCACTATTGACGGAATCATTAGCCGTCTGAAGTTAATTTTTTTACAATACCGAGTATGTTTGATCATCTTACCATTGAATAGAAAAAAAACCGTTTTATTATAAAATCCTAAATTGGTATCTTTAAATTAAAAGAAAAAAATGTTAAGATGGCTAAACTATTTTACGGCGCAAATAAAAAATTTCATGGCGGCAGCAAGCTATTTTAAAACCGAGCACTACTTTGGTTTCTGCAATAACAATGCGAAAAAACAGAGACTATGTCAGAAGCAAATTACATGTACGTTTGTGACCGAATATTATAAACCTTATGTAAAACAGCGATTTTGACAGACATGCACAATTACATGTGACTTGAAAATTTGACATGTCAGATGACAAAAACATGTCGTCTATATGCTCCTTAAGTAAGTGAAATAACTCTCAACAACTTTTATAAAAAAAACAAAATTTCAAGTGCTACGGCATTCCTTTACTACGAAGCAGGTTTGTAAGGGAGAATACTAAAAAATAACTGTATCGAAACATTCAGTGTGTAAGGCCGATCGTTACACACAACAATTTTTATATGCGCTGAATAATGCGCTTTATGTATCAAAAATGTATTGCTTCAAAGTGGGAACTCGCCATATAAAATTCATGTCTTCCATCAGCGCAATGGTAAGCGAAACGTTTATGTTTCTCCTTTACAAACCTGCTTCGTTGGAAGCTCCATTTTTTATTGGAAAATTATTTAAGAAATTATTATCATTTCTTTTCATTATGAAAATATTGGTATGGTTCAATTATGTATGGAACAAAATATCGGCCAAATTGTCCAAATTTTTGATGACGCTGAGGCATAATTGAGGTTCTTTGCTGTTAATGTGCCAAATTATCTCATCCTTTAGCTTTTGAATTAATGCTGGCTTATCGACATACACCTTTTCTTTCAACTAACCCGAAAGAAAGAAAGAAGTCCAACGGTGTCAAATCACAATATCTTATAGGGCCCGGTGATGCCGCCAGCCCATAAACCGCACCAAACAGTCACTCTTTGTGGGTGCATTGGTTTTTTGACAATCAATCTTGAATTGTCATTAGCCCAGATGCGGCAATTCTGCTTATAGACGAATCCACTGAGGTGAAAATGTGCCTCATCACTGAAGATGAAGTGCACGATATGCATTTTGATTTGAACGCCCATTTTCATAATAATCCTGAATCGATTGTGCATCTTTTCATGGTTCAAATTGAGTGAGTTTGAAATTAAGAAATGTCAAATGAAATGCAGAAAAAAACTTGACGTTTAGGTGTGGTTCACATTCAACATTTTACAATACATATATGTATTTTGCTTTTTTTGCCAATCCTTTGTTGGCATTACTACGTTTAGCTGTTGATTTCGCTGCTGGTTTTTTTTGTTTTTGAAAGAAAGAAATCGCATTGAGTAGAGGCAGAAAACTTTTTCAACTTGAGTCTTCCATCGACAATCGGTATAAAAGCACGGTATTGAGCGGAGCCATTGATTGTTCCCGCATCATCGAATCTGCTCTTCAGTGTCTTCAATGTTTACGCATGATCCTCTTTGCTATTAAAAAGTGATTTTATTCCTGGGATTAACAAATTGTGGGTATTACAGAATCGAATGTATAAAATGATAGTTGGGTATGTTACATACCGTCGGAAAGGTTAAAACAATTTTTTTTTTTAATTGATCAATTAGCTATCGAAGCTACTTGGGAGACATTTTTCTAACATCAACAGGTAATAAGTTAGATGGATGAGTAGAAACACCTGTATGGACAAAATGTCAAACTTTGACCCCCTCTAACTCAGAAACTTTTTGACCGATCTTGTTGATTTTTTTTGTGTCTAAACAATTATACCTATCCAATAGGACTAAACTTGGTGCAAATTTCATCCAAAACATCCGAAGACATCGATTTTAAAATTGGGTCACTTGACATGAAATTCCCCACATATGTTTTGCAAAACTGGTGTGTAACTCTCCAAAAATTTTAACTCATCCATCTCTTAAACGGACTAAATTAAAAAGAGTTTCATGCCTAAGGTAACGGTAAACCAATGGGAATGGGATTTCACTTATTAAATGTCAAAATATTTGCGAATTTTCTTTTTTGACTCGGTTGATTTTGTAGAACATATTTGGCACAAAGAACACTTTTATGAATCTTAAGCATGATTCATGATTGCCCAAACTATTTTTCAAATAATTTAAAATTAAAGTGATAATTGGCTTCTTGCAATCCAATATTTTTTGAATTTATTTCTTATAACAATTTTATAAGACAAACTATAAGTGCGGCCAAAACAAAACTATGAAATTGGCCAAAACCAAAATATAAGTGCGGCCAAAACCAAACTATAAGTTTGGAGGAAGTTGTGTATGAAAGTCACCATTTTTTAATTAGACATAAATGTGTCGGAGTGCAAAGGCGTTTTGGGAAGAAGCTATTATCAAATTCAGAAAGCCCACGATATACATACATCTTTTTCGGATGAAATTACTTATTTGCTGTACCTTTTCCGGTATCTGCGCCTGATATTGATGTAGGGAAATGCAATTATTGTTTTTGAAACATTGAAGTCCTTTGCAAAGAATAAAATAAAAATGATTACGCTGTTTTGTTATGTAGGATTTTTAGTTTTAGGCGTATATAAATTTTTCCACAAAGGAATGTTTTTTTTCTTTTTGAAAAATTGTTATTTAATAGAAGTAATTTTTTTTTACTAAATTTTTAAAGGTTTTCTTGACAATCGTTAAAAAAAAGTAGGTCACATTAAAAACTTGTCAAAAAAAAATTTTTTTTAACTGAAAATTTTTCTTGCTTGCAACACTGTTTCCTTACCAGACAAACTGTTACAGTGACTTATATAAATGCACCAGATAGCAGACAAATGAAATGTGAAAAGAAAAACGATGATAAACAAACATGAGATGTCGCAAACAATAAATCCGCATCCAAAATACGACAGAATAACAAAAGCACATCATCTTATAAATAAGGAATAAAGACGACATCCAACAACAAATAAATAAAGCAATACATATCTGAACTTGCAACATACAAAGAAAACCTGAGGCAGTGATTAAAAATTTTTTTTATTTTACATTAACTTTTTTTTATACTACTGGCGCACCAAAATATACGAGGTTTGTTAAAGTTATCCATAATTTTTTTCATCACAATTGTGATTAAAAACATGTCAGAATGCTGGGGTCTAATTACCGCATTCGATACTATCGAATCGAATAAACTATCGAATTTTTTTGCATACGATAGACACTGACGTATCGAATGAAAACTCGTGAAATGTAATGTCGAGTTACTCGATATCGAACGCTAATATTTCAAATTCAATAAATTTCATTCCATATCGGGAGTCGTGATACCAAAATAAATCATTTCGATCAATTTTGCTCGATATCGTATGCGGTGATTAGACCCCTGACTTTAGCAGGGTCTCAGAGCCACAAATCGCAACTAAAAGTCTTCAAAATTTACAATATAATGTAAAATATTGTTGTCTTTCGAGCTGCGTACTTAGTTCTTAAGATTTCTTAAAATTCAGTTTTGCCTTTTTGGCCAGCTTTTCAGGCCAAATACTCCTCTGTGTGACGGCTTAAACGTTCTTCAACTATGAAACAAAAACATCATGACTAGTGGCCAGTGCTGCCAGATCAGGGGACTTAAGCATTTATTTGGGGACAGATTTTTGCAAAATTTAAGGATACACTTTCTTAATATTTATTATTATTATAATATTTAATTTATTAGTTTTGATAATTTAATTATTATAGAAAAACCAACTTTTTTAATGACTTTGGTTTCCAGAAAAGTACAAAAATTTTATGTAAAAAATTTTCTAGCGTTTTTAACAAATATGCGTTTTTGGGCCTGGGCGTCAATTTTGCAGAAATTCGATCATATGAATAGAAGAAGCCACTAAATTTCGCAAAGATAAGTTTTTATTTTCCTTATGTCACATATAAAGCAAACTTGCATAAGCACCTTAATACGTCCAATAAAGAAATTGTAGTAAAATTTGTCTAAATTAAGTTTTATCCGATCCAATAAAAATATTTATCATTTTGCGAAGCACTAATGGTGCATTTATAAAAATAAGCGCACAATTATGTGCTACGCAATAAGTCGGCATCAACTAAACTTCTAGCTTTTATTTTCAAATTGTTGCATCTATAGACTCTCCTCATGGCTATGATATAAATTAATTTACCAAATAGAAACTGGGAATTATTTCCTTCTGAAGGTTACTTTATATTATATTCAACATTTTTTTATTTTTCGAATTTATTCTATGAGCTAAATTTCAGTTATGTATTTTATAAAGCTTTTTTGTAATAGTCATATTCCTTAAATTTTTCAGAAATTACTTTATACACTATCAAACTATTATATTGTATTTTCTTGTTACATTTTACCTTAGCTTTCCGTTGGAAAGCAATGAGGTATATTGTATGTACAGAAAAATTTACAATTATTAGACACCAGCAGAATGTAATGCATTTTCTGGCCCGCTACGGCCTTCGTCAGCATTCTTTGTGTCACACTGGATAGTGATACTTTATAAATTGAATGTATTTAACTCAACTATTTTAACAAATAGAAACTGGGAAATTTAGCTCATAGAATAAATTCGAAAAATAAAAAATGTTGAATATAATATAAAGAAACCTTCAGAAGGAAATAATTCCCAGTTGAATGAGCTTTGTTATCCTAAGCAGTTTGACAATAACATCCAGCTAAATTGGTTCAGTAGGATTAGAGCTTTGAATCAAAATGTGAAACCATCACCATAAAAAGATGATAATTTTTTTACAAAACTAACATAAATGGTGGAAAAATGCAAACAGTGATATAATTTTTGGCACACATTAGATTTATTTGACAGAAATCACATAATTTACCCTCATAAACCCTACTCCCGAAAAACATTTTAGAAGGCCTTAAACCATAATTAATGTTGCTATCATAATAAAATTTGGTACGTCACAGTTTTATAGGACTTAAAGTCACACTCAATGTTGTTAGACTTTTTTCCTCAAAAATCGTCAAAAGTTTTAACAAAATTCGTCAAAATCGTCACGAAAATTGAACAAAATCGTCAACAAAACGTCAAATATATATATTTTTCAAATTAAAGACAATTTATTGCATGGATTGGTTCGAAAATATACATTTTTAGCAAGAAATTCTATTTATAACGAAGAAAGTGATATGGTTAAGTTTTATTCTATTAATTTCAGTAAGTGAGCTGAATATATTTATCATTTAAAAAGAAAACATAAGAAAAAATATATTTGCATAAATTCATAACAAAAGTTTTTTATTTTATTTATCCATATTCAGAAAAATATTAAATAAAATCTTAGTTGCTTTTAACTCGAGCTATTTTTAATTGATTAACTTTTAGCGCTATCTCTATTGCAAATTGTTTTTATTGTTAAAGGTGATAAACACCAAGGATTCTGTATATATCAACAGTCTTCGTTTTATTACGTCTAATATTAGTTCCAAACTAATAAATTTTCTTCTCATTGCACTCACTTTTCTACACAACTTCTTATTAAAAAGTAACTTTTTTCTTTTTTTTCTTTTTTTCTTCTCATTGCACTCACTTTTCTACACAACTTCTTATTAAAACGCAATTTTACTAAGAATAACTTACCTAACAGAATTAAATGGGATTTGCCTTTTTACATACAAATAGAAAAATTCTTCACATGTAATTATGACTTCATCGAAAAATGTAGCGACGCAAATCGAAATCATCAAAACGCAAAGCGGATTTAACCAATTTTTACAAAGCGGACCAAATAGAACAGACGCAAATTAGGGATCTAGTGTATATTTTTTGCAGCATCGATGGCATTTCTATAATTGTAGAATTTGAATTACTAATGCTTCTAATGAAATCCACCTGGTTTGTGATGGGGGAGGAATTTTTTGTTTAATTTCCAAAAAATTTTGTATTTCGAAAAATTGATTTTTAAGTTTTGGACTGTTGTCAATATAATTGTAAATATTTCATGTGTGTTTTATCGATGCCAGAAAATCATCATAACACTATTACTTTTAGTCAAAAAATCGTCAATCGTCATTTTACTGTATTTTCTCAAAAAAATCGTCAAAATGTCGAAAAATCGTCACATCTACCAACCCTGCTTGCCAGATTAAAGTGTTATAAAATTGATAGCAGATTAAAGTTTAAAGTAAATTTATTGACGGGACGAAATCGTCAAAACATAAGTGACTCTACATCAAAAATCGTCAAACGTCATTTTAGTAAATTTATCGAAAAAAATCGTCAAAATGACGTAAAATCGTCACATCTAACATCCCTGGTCACACTGTCAAATTTCGTGAAGATCGGTGCATAATTTACTATAAGACCCAATATAAAGCCCACTTTGGCAAATAAATTAAACACGCCTTAAACCGTAGCAGATATAGATATTGCGAAGGACAGTGTCCTCAACCAATAGTCAGTACGGTGCCGTGTCATTAGCGGCTACATACTTCCTTGGCAACATATAGGATCAGTGTTGCCGTTAGGATACGAAAGATAAATTTTTCGTATCTTTTGATGACTTCATGTACCATGTATAATCCTGACATTTTTCGTATCTTTTGAATCTGTACGTAAAATTTACAGAAATAAAATATTAAATTTTAATATAACTAAATTTTAAAGCTTGAGGTCTTTTTAAATTTTACATAAAAAAACTTTAAACGTTTATTTTAACCAATATTTCGGCACTTTTTTGAGTGCCTTTTTCAGGGTTTTTCTTTCTTTTCTTATTTAACAATATACACAATATATAAAATGACAAATTAAAAAATTAGCTTACTTAATTTTTAAAAATTATATACCTAATATTTATGACTATTTATTTAATTTATTGATAAAAATGAATTTATTTAATATTATTTTCTTAACAATATTCATTAAATATGAAATAAAAATGTTATGCTAATAAATGTTAACGTTTAAAATGGATTTTTTTCAAAATGTATCTTTTTGGGAAAAAATGTATCTTTTTGGAAACTAAAATGTATCTTTCTCGAAATTTCGCTGGCAACATTGTATATGATTACAAGAAATCATAAAGATTTCCTAAGGTCTCAAATATCTCAGGAATTGACTGCACCCCATTATGCCCCATAGGATGTAACACCAAAATGTAAAATATCCTTTAGATGTTCCCTGCACCTCTGTGAAATACCACACGACTTACTGTATGACACCTAGTCCCAATGCAAGTGAATACAATAACCAGCTTGAATTCCTTGTATTTTGAATTAAAGATTCCAAAATGTAAAATAAACAAATGAAATAAGAAAAGAAAAGATTCAGCTACGAAAACGATCAGTTATTTCATAATCTTTTTTCACTCAAATACATCAATACACACAACCCTCGTTAAAATAATGTTTTTCACTTTGTTTTTGACATGTTTTGGAATAAGGAAAAACGCTCTTTGTGTCCAAGACAATAATGCTGGTGCTGCTAATATTATTGCTGGTCGTTTAACTGGGGATTTTTGACAAGAAAATTTATACGAAACTTAAACATAACAAGCGTTACAAATTGGTAGGCACTCGTTGGGGACATGCAAAGGGCATACGGCTTAGTGATACACTGACATACCTGTAGCAGACCGAAACGAAAAAAAGAACATCAGCAACAATACAAACGAACTCTTCGTCGATGGCATGACTGCAAAACGCATTTAGTCGCTCACATACTTACGTATCGAAAAGAAAGAATAAACAACAAAAAAATCCAAAAACACATTTAAATTAATTCACAGAATTTGTAAAACTAAAAAAAGACAAAGCCCAAGAAGATTTCCAAAAAAAAAAAAAAAAATACGACTGACTATTGTGGGACACAATTGAGTTTTTGGTCTCTTTTACATTTGAAACTGAAAACAAACACAGCCAATTCACTAAAATGCGGTCAAGAAGTGTAACATTATACTCCTCTTATTATTTCTGTGTTATTGTGTGCTTTACGAATTTAACTTTAGAGGAAGAGCTTGAAAGTCATCCAGGGCAGACATTCTAGGTAAAGTTTTTCATGATGATATATGAATACGTATTTGTATCTGTTGCAAAGGTAGAAACAAAAAAAAAAAAAGATTACAATTCTAACCATCTTTGACTATTGATATTCAGGCAGTTTACAAGTGTAACAATTATTTAAAGAATTCTTTGTTCGCTTCAGTAATGCCAACTCCTTGCGACCAAAAGTCACTAAATCTGTAGCAAAAATTAAAAAAGATAAACAAAACCTTATGAAAGCAAACAAAGCTAAACAAAATTTTATTTTAACAACACTGCTTTTCTGCAATAAAGCTGGAGGTCCATATCCCGCGTTTTCGCCTCTACGCAGTGTATGCTTTTCTAACCTTACTTGCGTTCTACGTTTCAAGTTACATGCAACGCTTTTTATGCAGCAGCAGCACAAATAAAAATTAAATTTGTCAAAATCAGCTGATTTGTTCGAACGCTGCTTGTGACGCTTACAAAAGTAGAAAATAAACCTACTTTTCGCCTCAAGGCATCTACGCTTTTGTGCAAGTAACTTACTACGTATAACTACACAGATTCTACATTTTTATTACAGCTGCGTATGCAGCGAAAAAGCGAGTAACGCGTGGTGTGGACCTCCAGCTTAAAACGGCAGAGAAGAGATAATATCCAATTTAAAAAATGCTTTTCGAAGCATAAATAAAAAAATTTTTATCCAAAAATGGGAAACTACGTTTTTTTTCATTAATTAGGTCATTTGTTTAAAACGAATTTAGAAAAAACTATGTTTTTAATTTCAATAAGTACTTATCTGACACACTTAGGCCTAAATGATTCATTGTGATACCATGGAGTGTCACTTAACAGAGTCCCACCGTAAAACCAACCCGAGCTTCTATCGAAGTTTGAAATGCATTTCAGTTCATCGCCAGAGATATCATATAATCCGCCAAAGGTGGCGGATCCCATTTGGGCCAGTTGCCTTTTCGCCGGTGCAAGGCAGCTACAGAGAAGGTGTTCTACGGCCTCCTGCTCATTTTCGCAATCGCAGCTGCAACAGTAAAACTGTCCTAGAATACGGACACTGTCCATGCCTTCCTATAAGACATTGTCCCATCACAGCAGATACCAAAATTGATGCGTTCCTTTTGGGCATCGATAGTTCAGACAAGTTTCGCCCGTCATCCATGTGGGTCCACAATTATCTGACAATCCTGCATCCGGTATTCACGGCCCATTCTTCATTAGCAATACCGATAGGTGAGGGCCGAAATTCGAACTTGCATCATAATAGAGCCACCCTAACGGTTTCCAAATCCAATGGAGCCCGTAAGGTATTGCCAATTCTAGTAAACTCATCCGCCCTACTAAGCCATCTGCAGTTCTAATTCTCAGCAACATGAAAAAACGCTAAATGCAGTGACCTAAAGAAAAATAATGGTAGCACTGTTTCGCATACTTCAGCTCATGCGAGGAAGCTTTAGATTTGGTTGCACAAAAACAAAATAAAAACAGCAGCGGCAAAAAGAACAACAGCAATAATAATCGTAGTCATATCAGAGATCTGTACCAAACATGTCTTTATGCCACTTTAAAAGTATTAATATCAAACAAAAAGTAAAAAAAGAACAAAAAGAAGAAAAATATTATTATAGGGCACACAACATTGCAAGCTAGCCTAGAAAATATAAAGTATTAGGTGGGATAAAAATTAAATTCTGTTAAAGGTATTATAGTTGAAAACATAAGATATCAGATTTTTATTATTTTTAATTTAGAATGCGTTTAAGAGTCCTTAACAAATGGCAGAGCAATTTCTTTCGGCAAAATTTTTAATGTACTTGTTTGCTTCCATTTCATTTTATTCCCCAAATCTTTTAAGTTTGCACTAAACTAATACCAATAATATGTAAATTCTGTCTCCTTTTGGAAGTATGTAGTTCAGGCGTAAACAAAACAAAAAAGAGGTTGTATTAGTGAGAGAGAATTACCCAACAAACACAATTTTTAAAATTTTTGTTCTGCCCTGGTTTTGTTTTCATCAACTGCAAGTAGCCATTCTTTAATTATTTCTACATAAATGTTTTTTACTTTATCTAAATGGTCATTTGTTTTCTTGCCTTCGAAACTTTTCATGTCACTATGAAAAGAATCGTAATTATATATTTCCTATTTTCTTTTAAAATTTGGTAACATAGAAGACATTGCATTCTACTAAATGCATTATTTATCATGAAATATTTTTCACAAATCATTATGACTTCAAAATGTTCGCTGGAAAATTATTACTGAAAAAACAAGAAAAAAGCTGGCAAAAAATTCGTAAGCATCCGTGCATGTGTAGCCATCAATACCATAGCACAATTGTGCTATGAAATGTTTAACTCTGATGTAGTTTTTCCGATAAGGCTTAAAAAGTTTCTTATGAGTATTTTCTTTAAAGGTAAATACTTTAAATTGGCACCACTCTCTTCTGTGACAGCTGAATTAGCAGCACTCGGTTCATTTGAGGTTAGTTTTGATAATTTAATCATCATGAGTAGATTCGTGTCAGGGCAACGTTTAAAAATTTCTGAAATTTATTTTGAAAGCCATGGTTTAATTCGACAAACTGATCAGGTAATACCACTATTGGTTAAAATCCTACGTTAATTTTTACATAGATTCGCTCTTACATAAAAAAACTCACTCAAATATTGCTGAACTAAAGCCTAAAAATCCGCGTGGAGCTTAGAATATATCGGTAGAACTCTAGAACGCTAAATATTTTTGGTTTGGATTATAAAAATAAAGTTATAAAATTAAAATAGGTATTATTAAGCTCTTTAAAAACCACAGTTAATTATTTTGTTTTAATCAGCAAAAAGAAAATACTTTTTCTCCTTCCAATATTTTCTATCCACTTTAGCACTATTTATTATTTATTCAAACCCATCTTAATGGTGATCAACAGACGGACGATAAAAGCAAACTAGAATAAAAAAACTAAATAGTCGAACTTATGAATTCTTGAATTTTTAGTAACAAAAAGGCCAAATTCGTACAAACGATGCACTGACACACGCCTTTTTCAGATTTTGTAAAAAATGAAGAATCCTACAACAACAAAATACAATTTTTATTCATCTACTTACTAAGTTTTTTCATACATCGTCTTCTTGGTTTAACGAAACAAAATCCTCTGAAGAATGTGTCTGCCCCTTTTCTTTGTATCTGAAAATCGAACAGATAGAAAAACTTAAGTACTCATACAGAATACTCAAGATAGTGCTGAAAACAAAAACTGAAAATCAACAGCATCAGCCACAATTCACAGCTTCCCATGGAGTTTCTTTTTTTTTCTTAAGACTGTCCGACAGTCTGTCCCTTTGTCTTTTCGTCCGTCTGTTGGTCTGTCTTTCGGTGCTTGTGTATTTATCTTATGAAAATATGCGACATGCATATGAATTTATGAGTTATGCTTCCACAAATATTATATGAATGAATGAAAGAAAAACTTTTTTTTTTTTTATAAGAAAAAAGCAAAAACTAAACTAAATAAAAATCAAAATGTTTCGGCGAAAGTAAAACACCCAGGCTGCCGCTGACTGCATTTAAAAAAGGAAATAAACTTTCTTGATTTCAACTTGATTTGTCTACGGGAGTGAGTAAAAGTGTTTACGTTTCCTTGCGGCACATTAAATTTCCCTTTTTAGTTGTTCTTTTTTTTTTTTTTTGCTGTTGTCGAGGGTGTTAGAATTTACAGTTCGTACCACAAATATTAAATTGGCTCAACTTTTTTTTGATTCGCTTTTTCTTTGACTTGTCTGATTTCATCTTTCGTTGATTTATGTTTATGCACACATGATGCGGATTGAAATTCATACGTGTGGGTAAACAAATTCTTAAAAAAACTATCTTGCAGATAAGATAATTTTTCAATAAAGTGTTAACATTGGCGGTCCAAGGCACCCACTGGGTGTGTTGGTTGACATTTTAAAAGATTTTTAGACGGCTAATGTTCAAAACGGCTAGAGAAATAATGTGTGATGTTTTGCGTTAATCGTTTTGAGGAGATCTGAGTGGAAGTGGCAAATAGTGTAGAGAGGGATCAAATAAGTAATTTGATGGAAAAAATAATGACAGTGGTTTTTCCACTATGTTTCGGATTTCCATTTAAATGATTATTTGAAGGTATCAAAGGTTTAAAAAAATATTTTTTTTATACAGATGAGTGGTGAGCAAAGACCTGCGCCGAAGCGGCTAAGCCAACCGCCGATAAAAATACTTGTAGCCGCCGCCGCCGACAATTCTATAGCTAAAAATCGGCTCCAGTTAAGCCACCAATTACTTTGTAAAGAATTTTTATTCCCTTTTTTAAACACCTTACCACATTCTTTTGCTTAACTTTTCTTAAAAAGTGCAACTCTAATAATGTCTGCCTGCCAATACTGTCAGTTCTGGTTTATAAAACACCAAAATTTCATCAACATTTTTTATATAACGACATACTTATACGAAAATGAGTTTAGAGTAGTGAATTAAATTTCGAAAAATAGCATAAATTGTTTGTGTTATAATATTGTTACGAAAGTTAAATTATCTAAGAATTATTTATAGTTATATTTATATGTTATCTTTTAAGTTATAGTTGTATGCAGTGTTGCCAAAACTTGGAGACCAAAAATGGCTAAATTTACGAGAAAAATGGCTAAAAAATGCCTAAAAATGGGCTAAAAAATGGCTAAATGTTTTTTTTTAAATAAAAACACATTCAAATTCAATAACAAAAGAGAAAAATTCACTTAAAGTTATTTACGATGAAATTGTAAGTTAAGATCAATTTCTTAAATAAGAATAAACGTTATTTATTATTTTGAAAGATATTTAAAAAATTAAATTATCGATACATTTTATGTCGTTATTGTTCATCTCATAGGAATCACTCGTGCGTATTAGTTTTAAGTAATTTGAAGATAAATCCCGACAACATTTACCCAACCTTTTGATTCCAGATCTACAATAAAAAACAAGTTAGAAAATATAGTCGGTTAACCCCGACTATATAATACCCTACACCTCATTAGTACCTGTGTACCAAATTTTATTAAAATATCTGCAAATTTGCGATCTGTACTTTACGCACAAGGTTTACATGGACAGCCAGCCAGCCGGACAAACATCGTGTATTCGACTTAGAAAGTGGTTCTGAGTCAATCGGTATACGAAAAGGTGGGCTTAGTGCCAATATTTTAAGGTTGCAAACATCAGCACAAATGCATAGTACCCTCTCCACTATTGTGGTGTTGGTATAAATATTTCATTGATAAAATCGACTTAACGGTTGCTAAATGTAACCAATTTCTGAAATTACTTTTAACGATATTTACTTCAGCATTAGACCATGGAAGAGAGAGCAACTTTATAGTAAATTCTGAAATTTCTAAAAAAAATTGTTGCCGCCTACATCTCTTTATTGAAATACTTGCAACCAGAAAGAAACACCGATGTTTGTGTTGATCCATTTTATTAATTTAATGTTGGACTACTGTTCCTTTGAAAGATGTTTCATCATCATCGTTTATAGCGATTTTCAACATTTGTAAAAGTTGTGATTTAAATTAAAGGCTTTTTAATTGTTAAAAATGTTTATTTTGGTTTTATAAATTTTTATAATAAAATAAAAATTATTCTTTTAAAAGCAAAACGGCAAGAAAAATTTTATGGCTAAACAAGTTGAAAAATGGCTAATGGCTCAACGCATTTTTTAATGGCTAAAGAGGGTGACAAATGGCTAAATATAGCCACTAAATGGCTAAATTGGCAACACTGGTTGTATGTCACATAAGTAACTTAAAATTGTCATGTATAGTTTTCAACACAACTGTATTACCCCTAAAGGAGTACTTAAATTATAAAAGTTACTACATGAATTTCCCATTAATTTCTAGAAATGGTTTAAGAACATAATAAATTGTTATTACAGGGAGTTTCGGGAAAATTCTCCAATTCTTTCATATTATTTTTCCGATGATAATCATTTTGCTACAAATATGTTTGGAACAAAAGTGTCTTTAAGATATGGGTAATTCCAAAGTGTTGAACGTGACAGTCGTACGCATCTTAAATGCAATAACATTTTACACAACAAATATTTTTAAGTCCTTTTAACCCTTAAATTATAGCACTAAGAAAGCATTGTTATCTATGCTAAAGTATATGTTGGGCGCGATTCTAGGTCAAATATAATGGCAAAAGAAGCAGCGGTTCGAACGTGAAAAAATAGAAGTAGATTTTGTGGCCATGTATAAGAAGGCGAAATTCAGCGAAACCTGTCACAATTTTTTAGTCAAACTACTTTCAGAATTTTACGTACCAATGTAACATTAAAATGTCTTTGGTTTGATTCCAAAATCTTCTGAAAATTTTTTTTTCTAAGCCAAAATCTGGGTCGATACGTGACATTTCGAACGTGAAATTTTTTTCATAAGAATTAAACGGAATAATGATTAAAACAAAATGAAAATTTGCGGTTAATCCGAACAAAATATTTCTCTTCGAACTCTTTCTTAGATTACAGACCATGTAAGAAAATTTTTTGGAATAATTTTTATCAAATATCAACTCTTTTAAGGAAGACAATATTAATGAAAACATACAATAAAACATTCTCACAAATAAGAAATTACATTTGCGCAAGTTTGCAGTTTGATTGTTCATCTAAGTGAACAAATTTATGGGTAAATTAATAAAATTAGTAAAATCTAAATATTTCTCTATAACAATATCGTAAAATAATCAGCTTTTAATAACTTTTAAATTTTCGGTCACGGTGGACCTTTTGACGGAAATGTCCATATGGGGTTAAAACATTAAAAAAAAAAAAATACGGAAAGACAGAAAACTTAGAATTTAAAAAAAACGTAGAAAATATAACTTTTTTCCAATTTAAAGGCATGCAGCTCAGTGAATTTTTGTCTGATAAACACAATATATACATTCGTTCTCAAGAGTGTTGGAAACATCCTAATGAATTGCAAAAAACACTTGGTTTTCTCGTATATCTAGAAAACGTTTCTTGAGAAAAATAAATGAATTCGTTTTCAGCAGCCCCGATTTATCTTAGAAAACATCTTATTTTTGAGGTTATGGCAAAAAGTAAACAATTTGTGAACCAGTGTTATCATTTTGGTAGAGACAATTTTTTAACGAGTAGTGGTTTTCAAAACAGTTATACACTGGGTGCCAAATAGAATACACAATCGAAAATTTGCCTTCTAGTTCTGTGGTGTATACTTTCTCAAACAGTGAAATTAAAACATTCTTTTACATACACATATAAGAAAGGATGAAGTAAATAGTCCTTATGAACATCTCATTTACAATTTCCTGTATTGAAAGTTTAAAAAAATAGTCCTAGAGATAGCATGGGGAATACGTTGAGATTGACAAATTTTCAACCTTATTTTTTTCTCTTTCTTAAAGTTTATTATTTCAGTTATTCTTAACTTAATATTCATATCGCACGGGTTCCTATAAAGGGGCTTAACTCCAAATTTATAAATTTTCAGAAGAGATAAAAAACTGGGGTCTAATCACCGCTTTCGATATCGAGCAAAATTGATCTCGATATCGAATGAAATTTATTGAATTTGAAATAATAGCATTCGATATCCAGTATCATTACATTACATTTCTCGAGTTTTCATTCGATACGTCAGTGTCTATTATATGCAAAAACATTCGATAGTTTATTCGATACGACAGTATCGAATGCGGTGATTAGACCCCTGGTTTCTTTTTATATGTAGTCGTATACCTAATTTTTTCTTTTGCAAAATACTAGGGAAATTGATCTAAGATTTTTGCAGTGCATAGTTTTGACCACTGTATATCGGTTTCTATCAAAAAGTGAAAATTAAAAATTTTGACTTGACTCTTTTTAGAGGAACCAGTGCGACATGTATGTATGTAAATGTAATCATATGTATATACATAGCTCACAGGTTAATTTCCACCCTGTATGAAAAATTAATCAAACACTCTTGACCAAAAATTATAAATTATTATTAACACTTGATTCAATCCATCGATCAATGTCAAGTAATGAGCTTATTTAATGTAATGAGGGTATGTTATATGTTTTTCTATAAAAACAGTTCCCTTACTAATTAATTTCAAGAACTTGCCAAGCGGCTACGACACATCTACGAAATTTATATTTAATTAAAATTACAAAAAAAAAGGAAAAGAAAATGCAACAGTTAATCTTAAGGATAATTTCAGGAAAAGCGTGAAAATTGTACACATTCACCAAACAGAAGTAACAGCAGACTGTGGCTCATATTACACGAGATGTATCGAATTTCACTAATTTAACATGTCCAGCCTTCACACCAAACAACATAAGTAATTGTATTAACTACTGAATTAAATGTTAATTTGTACACTGTTAACTAACTCTTAAATGATGACTGTTAAAATACCATCCACTAAAAGCAGAGAGCAATTGTGATTATGTTTAAAAAGAGCAGAGATAATGTTTGTTCTGCTTTGATTTTTTTAAAGAGAGTGAGACAAAAAGAGAGTGTTTTACCTGGTGATGAGTTGAGTTATAAAAATGTAAACAAATAAACCAATTGGCCCGATTGTATAAACATGCAAGCAAACATAAACAAAACAAAAGTCTAACAATCCCACGCACATGTTCAAACATGCAAATGCAGCTCACAAACATTTTTTTGCTGTATTTTTATAAGAGAGAGAGCCAGAGAGTGCTACCAACTTATCACATGGGTTCGTGTGCGAGTGTATAAATGTGGGGTTTTTTGGCTTGCACAAGCAAACAATTGATTTCTTAGTGTTGAATTTTATATAGCATCAGTATTAATTGAGTTCTCGTTTGGTCAACATCATACGGTACGGGTGAGTGTTTAACGGTAAAGTACGTGGAACAGCATTATACAAGTAAAACAAAGTAACGGAGCAGTTTCAAAATAAAACGACGGCGTACGAGTAAAATGGTTGTGCAAAAACAAAATTAAAGGAAGTTCTTGTTTTGTCATTGCTGTGTGTGTTCGCGTATGTGTGCGAAAGCTTAACGGGTTTTACGGAAGTGTGGTGAATTTTTTGCACATGAAAATAGAAATTCAACATAGTTAATACGAAAAATAATAAGAAGAAAGAAGCCCAGAATAATAATAGTAAATAACAACAACAAAAAGAAAGTTTACATACAAAAAAGTGTTGATTATAATTTCGTTAGTTTGATAAAGCGGTATAATGATGAACTAACCAAAAGGGTAGAGAGAGAGAGAATAAAGAAAGGATGCTGTAAAGTGTAATGATTTCCAGCTTGACTGATATTTTTGGTGTTTGTGAAAATTATTATTGAAACAGAATAACGGCAGCAGCTGATGGTTAAGGACCATTATTAACGGATGCTGGCCGTCAAAAGGAAAATTTATTTTATATTATCTTCAAAAATAGTTTAACGTTTTGTTAGCAACAAATTCAATTGAAAACCAATGTAGACTCTAAGACGCCTATAGTGAATACTTAGTTGAAAAAGTGTTGAAGACTTGAAAATCAAAACTTTTTGTTTAACATTGTATCTATTGTTTTGTTATGCATTCTCTGCTTCCTCTGCTGTCTCAGCGTTCAATTCAATTTAAGACCTTTGTTATCGTATGCAAATTGGTGTGAATTTTATCTTTACCGGTTTTACGTTAGTTAGCAAGTGTTTTGTATGTTTTAAACAACATCAAAGAGGTGCTAAAGTGCAGCCATAACCGTGACATGAACATAAAATTACCATTATCAACATATTATGGACTTTTTCATTGAAGTTTTCTTCGTTGTGTGAATGTGTATCTTTAAAGTAAAATAAAAGGTGTTAAATCTTGAAACTAACAAACTAAAACATGTATAATCTTGCTTAGCTAGTTTGGCACTTTAAAAAGCAATTAAAATTTTCTTTTGTATAATAAATTAGACATTATAAAAAAGGTAAAAAAAATTCCTTCATAAGCTTGGGAAAATTCAATAATAGAAAGAAATCTGAAAAACGTGCACTTTTGAAACGTTGTTAGTAATTACTAAACGTGTTTGTACATGCACGTGCGTGCTTTAAATCCAAAAAAGAGTGTTAAAAAATAAGTTGTGTGTTAAGAATTTTTAATTAAAAAAAAAAGTTGTAATACGACGAAAGAAAAATGTATCTTAGAAAGCCAATGTTGTTCTTCAGCAGCCTTCTATTGCTATTCTGTGTGGCCAGCTTGGGCATGGCCAAATCTTCATTATCCAATGGTAACCACAATAATGATCCTTGCTATTTTGAAGGCAAACCACGTAAATGTTTGCCAAGTTTTGTAAATGCTGCCTATGGAAATCCAGTTCAGGCTTCCAGCACTTGTGGTACCCATCAGCCGGAGAGATTTTGTGAACTGAAACGTGATGGTTTAATGGACGAATGTCGCATGTGTGATAACTCTAGGCCTGATTTGAAATTTCCCCCACAATCTTTAACTGATTTGAATAATCCAAATAATGTTACTTGTTGGCGTTCGTCTACAGTGCCAGTGCCCTCGGATCCGGATACAGCACCACCAGATAATGTTACTTTAACTTTATCGTTGGGCAAGAAATATGAACTAACCTATGTAAGTTTGTCGTTCTGCCCTAAGTCTCCTAAGCCAGATTCTATGGCGATTTACAAAAGCTCTGATTATGGACAAACTTGGCAGCCTTTCCAGTTCTACAGTTCCCAGTGTCAAAAATTCTACGGCAGACCGGATCGAGCCAAAATAAGTAAATTTAATGAACAAGAAGCCAGATGCATGAATTCCCATCATGATGGTAACACCAATAGATTTGCTTTTAATACTTTAGAAGGCAGACCATCGGCTAATGACTTGGATTCCTCTTTGGTATTGCAAGATTGGGTAACTGCCACCGATATACGAGTAGTTTTTCATCGTTTGGAATTACCGAAAGAACTAATAAATATTCAATCGAAATTGGACAGTAAACCAAATGCGAATAGTTTTAGTGATGAAATGGCCAGCAGCCAAGAAGACGATGAGGACGACGAGGGAATTACTGAAGATGATTATGACTATAATCTTCATGACAATGATAGTGTGCCATACGAGGATGATTTGGAAGATTATGCCGAACCTAAAAAACATTTAGAACTAGATGATGATTTAGATTTAGATTATGCAAATGATGGTATTAATATAATGGCTGTAAAACCTAAACGCCTTAATGCCTACAAACAAAAATCATTAAACTACGAAAAGCTCTATAAAAATAAAGCTGCCAATCTGGCTATGGCCACCTCGAGCAGCAGCACTTCGACTACTACCACCACTGCCCAACCTTCAACCACCAACAAAAATTCCTATTCACCGGCTTCTTCTAAATATACTCAAAAATCTTCCTTATCTTTGGATAAACCAACACCCGTCCCATCAGTACATGAACTCTTGGCAAATTCACAACACTATGCCGTATCCGACTTTGCTGTGGGTGGCAGGTGCAAATGTAACGGTCATGCCTCTGAATGTGTGGCTCATGTTAGCTCCAATGAGGCTAATCTTTTTAATAACGAGGACGATGATGGTGGTGGCACTGGCTTAGGCAATTTGGGCGACTCTTTGGATGATGCTACAAATTTTGGTCGCTCTTCTTCATCTATGACAGCAGCAGCTAATGCTAACCTGGCCATAAGTGCCAAATTAACAATGGCATGTTCTTGTAAACACAACACAGCCGGACCGGAATGTGAAAGATGTAAACCCTTTTACTTTGATCGACCATGGGGACGTGCAACCGATACTGATGCCAATGAATGCAAAAGTAAGTTAAAAACAATATTTGTCATTCGTTTGTTTGTTCTTTTTTTTTCTTTATAACCACGTTATCAGTATGATGTCATAAACAGACACATCAAAAGAGTTGCAAAATATAAACAAAAATTACGATTCAAGGGTTGATTTTGTCTATTAGTTTGGTTCGGTTGGAGAAGTGCGATGATGATGGTGCTTTAAGTCAATTTATTTTCATTTCGTTTGTTTGCATTGAGGAAATGTAGGTGATATTTTATAGTTGGATTGTTTAGAGGGGACTTTGAATGGTTTTTGTTTCGTTGATGCTGTTGATATATTTTGTTAAGGAAATTCTTTTGGGTAATGAAAATTTGAAAATTTTTTTAAACGGTATTTTGTATAGAAATTTTCGTTGTGAAAATTTTTTTTTTCAAAGAGTTTGCAAGTTTCTTAATTGTAATACATTTTTAACTTAATCTGATAGTAAGAAAATATTTCGATAATTGCGATAATAACACTTTAATTTTGTGTAACATAATTTTTCTTTATATGTATACAAAATATAAGCAAATCCTTGCGCCCGCCAAAAGTCCCAACCATGCTTTATATCGCGTGATTCTTAAAACCAAACATATACAATTAATTCTATTGCACTTATTTGGGTTATTTCATTTCAGAAATTGGGGTCTTATTTCATATATATAAAGCAAAACCCCAAAAACTAGGGTTTAATTCATTTACGAAACTGTGGTATTATATCATATGAAATAAGGCCCCACGCCTTGGAGGGTTATTTAATTTTTCTAGGGAGTTAATTTGTTAAATACTCCCCTTTCATGTCGTCTTAATTTAATTAATAAATTTAAGAGCTGTAAAATATTGCAATTGATTTGATTGCAAATACATGATTTGTAGGCTCGGAATATATATTAATTGTATGACTTCAATTTGAAATCATGAAATGAATACGATAAAAAATATTGAATACATTTTTTTAAATAAATGTATATATTAATTGATTGCAATCAAAATTGGTATAGAAATAAAGTTGATTAATTGCCAACAATACCAATTTTTGTTTACACACTCTGGACTTCAAGTTCATATTTTTTCGTTCGACTTTCATAGTTGAGAGTTCAGAGAAATTGAATTGATTCCAATCGCAAAATATTGCAAGAATTATCTTTTAAATTTTTGGCACTTTTGTGGAAAAAAGTATTTAAAAAAATAAATTTTTTTTTATTCAAAAATGGTTACACTTTCTATTGATAGTAAATGTTAGATGTTTCAAGTGTGAACGCGTATTTCACATTTTCAACATCTTCCATGCGTTCCTCCGAAATGTATGCTATTTAGTATACAAAGGGTATAAATTGTTAAACTATTTTCAGGGGTGCGCTGGAAATCGGAAACGTAAAACGCAAGAATTTTCAAAGTCGGGTTTTAATAAGATTTCTGTAATAAAAGATTTTCATGACAAATGTTATAAAAATTTTTCTCTACTAAACAGAATTTTATATCAAAAACTATAAAATATAAATTAAAAGTGTATTAGATACAACTTCCGAATTCTGGCGTTTTACGTTTACGATTTCCAGAACACCCCTGTTTATATTTTATCAAACGAAGGCGGTAGGAAATATATCAAAGTATTTTAGATTTTGGGTATATTTTTCATTCTATGCTCGTTCGTGCATTTCATTCGCGACGTTTAAAAAAAACAATATAAAATATTATTGAAATTTTACAGAATATTCCGTCTCGTTCTCGTTAAAGTAATAACACTAGGGGAAAGGGAACTAGCAGCACACTGGTCACGTGACAGTTCTAAAATGATAGGGACCGGTTCTGGATCTAACACTTTGTTTGAAGGGGACTTGTCGCTTAAACAAGGCATTGTCCTAGGAGGGGAATAATTTGCTCCTTTTTGACACTTTGCAAAGGGTCACTGTAACTTAAGTAATGCCTATCGAAGATATTGTCCCGTGTGAAACATATTAACATGATTGATCTCCTTCATTTATACTTATATAAACAAATCGCATAAGCCACAAAATAATCCAGTCCTAGGACTAGTTTTGTGATAAATACCTTTTCTCTGAAGTAACTGCACTTTATCACCAGTACAACGATACGTCTTGTTTTAAGCTATTACAATTCCGTCCGTTTTATTATAATATTCTGTTCACTGGTCGCAGGATTAGTGATTTAAGAACAATTGTTATAAGTTTCGCACAGGAAATTTATACCGAATTATAAAAGGTCTAATTTATAAAAACTAGATTTTGTTATCTTATTAAACGAATTTCTTATACAAATTTGTTAAATATACCTTTTATAAATCCAAAATATTTGTTGTTAATAGGAGCGAAATCTAATAAAATGGAATTTTATAATCAGGTCTATTTTGAAAATTTGCTTAAATTTAATTTCCATTCATAATGAATTAAGGACAATGGCTACGTTTGCCATCTGTTCTGTATTATTCAGAAAAATACAGTATTTAGAGTTTTGTTCTGTATTTAATTAAATATTCTGTATTTCTACTTTTTTTAATAAAATAATTTCAAGTGAGATACAGATTCTCAATTTATCTGAATATTCTACTTTCTGGAAAATTACAAAATTGTTCTTGTTTAAAGCAATAATTTTAATAGTAACATGTAAAAAAATCTTACTTTATGCCAAATTTATTCTAAGAAGCACTTCGGCTCATATACACTCCTTTCGACACTAACAAAATAAAAGCATGTAAGGAAGTGTAGTCGGTCAGGACCGACCATATGATTTGTATTTGTATTTATTATTTGCATTTCTAACACAACAGGAAACAATATCTTCTAAATTACCGCATTAGAATCAGATACGTTATACCCTACATCTAAAGAATTAAGAGAAACATTTTCGTGAGTCTACCATACTTACACTCAATTTACATGATGCATTTTATGACGTCCAATTTTGGACGTCATTTTTTGTTGGGAGCTAGCGGTGTAGAGAAGAAAGAGCGGTAGAAAAATAGACATGATTTCTGTTTTCTCTTCCTCTTTCTTCTCTACACCGCTTGCTATCAAACAAAAAATGACGTCTAAAATTGAACGTCATAAAATTCATCATGTAAATTGAGTGTTAGTGATCTTTATCTATATGATTTCTTTTTTGTCACTAACTAATTTGAGGGAGCGGACTTATATAGGACCCATGTTCAATTATTGGCCTATCAACACAAAATTGTGGCACGACTTGTAGCTATCGTCATATTTACTATCGCCAAATTTTCGGAAGTAGTATTTGTATAGTCAAATTAGACCGATTTCCATTAAAATTGTTTTTTTCTTATTTATCGAATCTTTATATCATCTTATCTTATATCAATAATTTATCAAATCTTATTTTATATCCTGCCAGTGCCAGAGGAAAATTTCCCCATCACGGTTTTTGTTTATACATATCGACAGCTCAATACTAAAACATGCTAAGTCGAGAAGTGAGTTTTGCAGGACAAGCTCTTAAAGTTTACGTTCGATGCAACATTCTGTTGCATGCTAAGTTCTATTTTGTGCATAACTTTGGATTGAATTAGCCGATCAACAGCAAAATTTAACAGAATTTAAGTTAAATAATACTCAATTTTAAAACGTTAAAAATTCAAAACATTCTAAGTCGACTTAGCATGTAAAATACAAGATTAATTCTCTGGAAGTGCCCATATCACGTATTAAGATCATTGCTATCCATCCCTTATGGCGAATTTCGCATTGATACCCTTCTAACTTTAACTTTGTGTCGGTGTTAATTTCTTAAATTTCGAAATTTTAAAAAATAAGAAATTATATTGCAACTGTCAAAATATTGAACACAATCTTTTCTTTTAACATTTAATTTATTTATTGAATCTTCACTTACGAGTGGGCCAAGTCAGCAGTGTGCCTCCTTCTTAACCTCAGGTGGCAACTGCTATTTAGTAAATTCCGGGCTTGTATATTTGGATGGGTTTCGAGTTTTTTTTTTTAAATAGTTTTGGTAATGTTTTTTTATTTCATCTTTAACAATGTGTACGTTAAGATCCTTGTATATGTTGGAGCTTCTGATATACCAAGGTGCACACGTAATCATTCTTAGAAGCCTGTTTTGACGTCTTTGTATTTTTTCTATGTAAGATGCTGGGGCTGTACCCCAGAGTTGATTTCCATAGCACCACATGGCTTTAATAATCGAGTTATAAAGCAACAGTTTATAATCCAAGCTTAGTATAGAGTTTCTATCCATAAGCCATGTAAGCTCAACTGTTTTTAACTTTAAGTGGATAAGTTTCGCGTCTGTATGATTTTTCCATGTAAGACGACGGCCAAGGTGCATACCGAGATATTTCACATTTGTTTGTTGGGGTTAGGGTTGCCATACGTACTGTTTTTAACAGTTCATGTACTGATTTTTTGCAATTGTACTGTTTTATGCATAATGTCCAAAACAGATTTGCGTACTGTTTTTTACACTTTGTACTGTTTTTTGTACTGTTTTTTTTTGGTTCAGTCTACAAAAAACCAAGATATTAAGAAAAACTCTGTTTAAGTCATATTTTGAAAATATCCCAATATTTAACAGTACATAGATTAAAAAAAAGGTTGTGTTCCAAACAAAAAAGCTCTAAAATAATAAGACTTTTTACGCTGTGGTCATTGTTTTCTCATAAACACGCAGTAGACATCTTAATTATAATGGGTGACTCGCAGCAGTTGTATATTTTCATCTTATTATTTTTAAGACATATGATTTTATGGCTACGTCTTCCAATAGTATTTTCCTTTAAACACCTGAGAAAGATAAAAACAAAATCGAAATTTTGTTAAAAATATTATATTTTTTAAATACTAACGCCTGTATTTATAAAAAATTTTTAAATTTAATAAAGGTTTACAAAACAAATTTTGTATAAAAATTCTCCTTAATAAACTTTTGTAAGATTTAATAATCGTTTATAAATACGGCGGTAAATAAATACTTATTCCAACACAACTATCGTTAATTCCTAGAATTTTTTTTTAATATTCGGGCAAAGTCTGGAAATCGAAATCACGTGAAATTGAAAAAACGAACAAATTTAAAAAATTCTCCGGGCTCAAAATTTATAAAAATACCTAATTCCTTTCGGACCACTTTTCTCTACCTAAACTACTTTTGAAATAAAGAAAAGCTACGTTAATTTTTACAAAAATTTTATTGAATATCTTCAGCGTATAAATTTTATTGAAACTTGTTTTTTACTATTTTAATATTTTCAGATTTTGTTAAATAAAAATACACCAAACTATGTTTTTTGGAATTTATAGATTATAGCTGAACTTGGTAAAATTGACCGTAAATAGCTTAAAATTTTTTTGAAATTTGAAAATTAACTTGGACACATACATTTTCACAAATTCTATTTGATTTGTGCAACTATGTGTGTGGTGAAAATTGCTTTAACTACCAGTATGTTTAAAGAAAGTCCTACTTACACAAATGGAGTAATTTCGTATACGTTTAAAATGCCATAAAACGGAAATCATTCCTTTGACGTTACACATTTCAAGTGTTTTTCGTTATATAATTGTTGCATATTCAATCAAAAGTTTTAAATATATAAAGGGTCCTCATGATGTCGCTTAAAATTGCCATTTGTGCAAATGCTCAAACTTACGAGTCTTGTTTCATGAAGAACCTTTTTTTACTTTTGTGTAATTTTAAACAGTTAATGTCAGTTTGTAAGAAACGTCCATACAAAAATAAATTAAAAATTAAAATTCAAAAATATAAAAATTTGTGTTTAAATTTGTGATTAATATGTACATTAGGGTGTCCCAAAAAATATTTTCTTTATGATTTTCATTGGTGCTCAATCAAAATTTAAAAGCTTATAGGGTAAAGTATTTTTGGTTTTTCTTTAAGAATTTTCGGAATAGGTTTAGAGGTCGCGCAAATGAAGTTTTCATAAAAAACCGGAGTTTTCGGCCCTTTTTTTAACTTTACTGATAACTTGGTTAATACCACGGGTTTCTGCACTCCTGAGGAAACAGTTTTAAAGAAAAGTATCCAAGCTTTATTCCTGTGTGAAAAACTTATAAGATTTGGTGATGAGGTTACTCATTTAGATACCTTTAATTACAATTTTTCGTAATTTTTTCAAAAATTTTGTAATAACGCTTTACAACTTTTTAAGTTTAAATGAAAACGAAAACAAACTAATGTTGCAGTTTGAAAGACAAATTAATTCTTATTAATATGAATAAACAATTTTTAAATTTGTTCTTATCGTTCCTGAGTTATACCCGTTTTGACCTTTATACCCAGTATATGTTATTAAAAAATCTTTGCAGAATTTGCATTTTTGTCGGCGGTTTGGAGGGATCAAGGGCATCTATCATTTTTCCCACAAGCCACACATTTCTTGTTTTCACAAAATTCTATTAGATCTATTTTGAATAAAATTACACATTTTTTAACGATCAAAAACAAAAAAAAAAAAAAAATTCTTACCGGTACGTCGACGAAAACTTTTATACATGTATGTGACGCGCAAAATATAAAGGGATCTAAGGGTAAAAACCGGGTTTGTTCAGGAGAGCCATTTTGGTGTACCACCACTTCATAAAACGCGCATATCTCTGGGAGGGAACACTTTTGGGGCATGGGATTGGTCTGATTCGATGCTCAGATGTTGTCCCCATCAAAAAATTGATTTTTTCCCCCTAAGGTCCCTTTCACTATGCGCTGCCACATATACAAGAAACTTTTCTATTTGATTCGTCGGTCAGCTAACTCAAAAAATTGTGTTATGTAAATTTATTATAGCGGAGAATACACATAAAATAGCAAGTGAAAATGACAGCATGTAACGATTTAGATCAATAAATGTCAGAAGTTAATGACAGTTAAAACCCAACTATAACATTTTATGGAAATATACAATAATTATAACGAAAAAAGTATCACCATTTTTAAGGTAGAAACTATAAAAATAGTGTAACTCGGAAACTCGGAACAAAATTCCATTTTTGTTTTTCTTAATTGTTTAGAACTTATCGGTATTTAAAATTGCGTCACTAGTTTTTATACCTTTCATATAAATTTGAAAAGAAATAACCCGTTTTTTACAGAATTTGTTGAAAAATTACAAAAATACTTAATATGTGGAATCGTAATGGACAAAAATATAGCCGGAACTTAAAGTTTTTGCATATTGAAATAAAGTTTGGGAAATTTTCTTTAGATATATTCGGTCAAAAAATTAAATAAACGTGTTTATTGACAATGTTATGAGTCAAGTTTGAAAAAAGCCCGAAAACTCAGATTTTTAACAAAGACTTGAATTGCGTGACCTCTAAACCTCTTCCTAAAAATCTAAAAAAAAATTCAAAAATACTGGACCCAATAAGCTTTCAAATTATGCTTGAGCCTCTGACAAAAAAAATTTTGGGACACCCTAATGTACATATGTATGAGAAATTTGCTTTTAAAAATGCTCAAAGAAAGCCAAAAGACCAATTTGCTGAAATTATTGCTAGAATTTATTGTTTGTGATTTATAGACACTTCGATTTTTCATTGAAAACGACGTTAAAATCATTAAAAGATCTGTTTGTATAAATGCACAATTGAACAGCGCAAATTTACGAGACAAAATTGTTGGGCAAATTTACCAAGTTTGTGTAAATGAATTCTCATACAATTTTTGACAGTTCATTTGCGAGGGCGTAAAAATGCACAGTTTGCACAGATTACGAGACTTATAAACGATATCATGAGGACCCTTAAAATAATTTAAATAAATAGTTGTGTTTTCGCCAAAAAAAATGTACTGTTTTTTTCTTGATTGTACTGTTTTTTTGTGGTCAATGTACTGTTTTTCCGAATTTAAAATCTGGCTACCCTAGTTCGTGTATATTGTAATTATTAATTTGGATTCGTGGACACGATCCTCTTCTTAACGTAAAAGTTATCTTCTTTGATTTTCCATTTATCTAACCAATTTTCCAATTGAGATATGTGGTTTTGTAACAATCTTGACGCTACTAATGGGTCATTGTGGACACTAAGAATTGCTTTATAATCAGGAAATGTGGACGTGTGGGTATAAGTATTTAATGGCATATCTGATGTGAGTGGTCCCAAAATACTACTTTGCGGTACTCCAGCTTGTATGTCTTGGGGGGTGCTGTAAAAACTCTTTCTGCAAGAACGAATTTTCGATTTGTAATGTAGCTTTGTAGCAGCTTGTGGGTATTTGGTAGTAACAAAAGTTTTATTTAAAAAAGAAGTCCCTCATCCCAAACTTTATCAAAGGCTTGTGAGACATCAATAAAGAGAGCAGAGCAATATTGTTTTTAATTAAATACCTTTCTTATTACTGTGATTAACCTATGAACTTGTTCGACGAGTTTTGACATATTAGGATGGGTCTATAAAATTCTACTTTTGTATGGCCTTTGCCTGGTTTAGGTATCATTTTAACAAGCGATGTTTTCCATTCTGGCGTAAAATAGCATTAAAAATATAGAGAGTTATTCTTACTGCTAACTCAATAATAGCTCTTTGAACCTCTCGCATTTTAAAGGTAAGCGGGACACTTGCTATGTGTTGGAGTATTACAGGGGATAACTCATCCTTTAAGTAATAAACGAACAGATTTCCTTATTCAGTGTCAGTTCTAGCCCAATTTCCATTTGGTTTGCGTAAAGCAGGATTACAAATAACGGCTCTTTTAAGATTTTTTTGTAGCACGCCACAATGAGTAATTCGTTTTTGATGTTGGATCTAAGTTTTCAAGAAGCCTATTAAGCGATGCAATTCTTTTTTCTTCAAGAGGTCTACGCAAGTTCTTTGTGCAGTCTAAATCACAAAACGGGATAAGTTAGAATAAACTCGTGTTTGCCTCATATCAATCAATAAATAAATAGATAAAATAAATATGTAATACACAAAATGTATAATGCTGTTGTTCAAGGTCCATATTATCACATTAATATTCTTAAGTTGTCTAAAAAGAGTTCATAAAAAAAGCTAGAGCCAACTTCAAAATAGACAAAAAAGTGTTTTGAAGATTTTGAAAACCCCTAAAGTATGCGTTTTGTATTTAATGAAATGGATTAATTCAATATCATAAATGCAATATTTGCCACGTTTTTAATGCGTGGCTTTTATTATACATATATGTTTATTTGTATGCCTTTAACAAATATTAAAACTACACTCACAATATTATTACAGTAACGGACTGTAGTTTATTTAAGAAATATTCCGTTCAGTCATTTTTAAATAAATAAACATTTAAAATTCGAAGCAAATTTGTTTTTAACTGATTCTAACAGTTATTTAAAAAACTAAGTGTATATTAATACGGATTTTCAGTTGCAGTTAATTTTGTCCGTTGATTAAGTTAAATTCTTCTTTATGTAAAATTAAATGAAAATGTAATTTGAAGCAACGAAAAGTTCATTTAATTTTTACAGTCAAAAATTCAACCGCGAATTCCGTAAAAACAAATCAATATTCAGTTATCTTTTATAAATTAATTGTCAAAAAATTAACAACATATTCCGTAAAAACAAATAAATAAGCAGTTATTTTATAAAATTTTACTGTCAAAAATTCAACACCATATTCAGTGAAAACAATTAAATATTCAGTTATTTTATATAATTTTACTACCAAAAATTAATTTTTACTTATCTATAAAAAATGAATTGCTTGTTTTGTGTAAGCAATACCCATTTTCTATTTGTTAAAATAATTTAGTTAAATACATCAAATTTTAAAAGTAAAATAATTGCGAAGCCATATCGGTCATGCTGCTGGTGTCTTATAATTGAGAGTTCTTCAGTAAACAACGTGGTCAGTACAACAAAAGTAAAACAAACGTGTGTAACTGGGTAAGTAAATAAAAATATTCTCCCTCTCTCGCTTATAAGAAAAACAAGCGGACAGGTGTCTGTCTGGTATTTTTAGAAATTCGGCTCTTTTGTGGAGTAAACGAAAATTTAATAAAATAACTGAATATTTAATTGTTTTTACTGAATATGGAGTCAATTTGACAGTAAAATTTTAATAAATAACTGAATATTTAATCGTTTTTACTGAATATGGTGTTGAATTTTTGACAGTAAAATTTTACAAAATAACTGAATATTTATTTGATTTTACGGAATATGGTGTTGAATTTTTGACAGTAAAAATTAAATGAACTTTTTGTTAAAAATAAATGAAAAATAGGTAGACCGGTTTTTAATTGAACTTTCATTTATTTTATATTACAATTTCAGTTAATTTTACGTACAGAATATTGTGAGTGTACTGTTCTAGATTTGGGTGTCAAAAAAATGGTCATCGTAATCCTGGCCCATAATACGTAGATTAATGAAGAGGCAAATTAAAAAAAAATAGTATTTTGAATATTAAAACACCTAAAAAATCTAAGACTCATTTTTCCAACTGGAAAAACGTATTATAATCTACCCCACCCTTAAAAAAAACTTCAAACAAAAAAGATGAAAAAAAGAACATAAAAAAGGTTTTCGTTAAATTAATCTGGCAGTTAATTAAAAAATTGAATTTCCTGAAAAATACGTTTACAAATTTTGTCTAAACCACCATGTAAGTAAAATTTTCATTGTCATCATCATCATCAACACCCAAAACACAATAGCAGCAGTAGCCGGCAACATTAGAACCAAGTACCCACCAACATTGTCATCAGGAATACTTCTGTAGTTTTATTTTAACTAAGACTACATTAATGTACGTATATTGTTGGAATACAATATTGTTTGTGCCCTTTAGCATTTACAATTTTGCTCTTCAAAACAATTCTTTTAAAACTTTTTTTATGTTTTTATATTTTTTATTGTGATTTTTTTTTGTTGCTTTTCCTGTTAAAACATGTATCACCCATGGCGAAAAGTGTGTCTGTCTGCCTCACAACTCACTTCACTCACTTTAACATGCAGTTGAAATTGGTGATTATGTAGAAATGGGTATTGATGGTGGTAGAATTTTCCATAACAACTACAACCACAAGTTTAACATGATAGCCAAAGCAGATAATAGCTTACTGAAAATATTTTTGTATAAAAGATTTGCTAGATATTCAGACAATATGCAGGGGCAGTAAGAGAGAGAGAGAGAGAGAGAGAGAGAGGTTTTTGGTTTGATTTTTTTAAACTAATTCAGTATGTTGATAAATTTATCCGTTCGATTACCAATTTGAATTGGTTTTATTATATTTAATAAAGTTAGTATTAAATGCAATTGATATTAAAGTATACATTTTAGAACTCAGTTCTTCTATGAATCCTTCAAATGCTTAGTGATTATGTTGAAAACAAGTTAAAATTGTATATGTCTCAAACATAAATTCTTATTATTGAATGTTTCTCTTCCAAAACTTTAATTATATCCTGAGGGCTTATCTTTTTTGGATTATGTCCATATGTATGTAAGTAGAAACGGTACTAAGTAATTAATTACGTGTCTAGTGGTATGTCAGTTGCCTTAGTTTTAAATAAATGTTGGGGGTTTTTATCTATTCTATCTTTTAAATATTACGAACATAATTGCAAATGATATTAAAACTTAATTTACCATAGAAAATTACAGACCAGGAACCCTGGTGTGAATCGAGCCCTCAACCTTCGCACCGATAGACTAGTTGCCTACACACTAGACTACCGGGTCACCTATCTGCTCTTTAATTTTTCATTTATATCTATGACAATATGGAAATAAAGCTTTTGTCGAATTTTGTAGTTTGTGGATTTTGTTCAAGTTTCGACGAGTTTTTTGTTTTAAGTCTGTATAATATCGTATGATGTAGTTACAACATTTAAATAGACTAAAAGTTAACGTTGAATAAAACACTAGCTATTAAGACCCAGCATTGCAAGGGGTCAAGCCATCATGGACTTCAAAAAATAAACATAAAATCACTTCAAGGTTTCTTTTAAATGTGCCCCAAACTATTGATAAACTGGCATTTTTTTTGATGGGATAAGCTATTTATATGCCCATTTCACTGGTTGCTTAGGCCAGATCATCAGGAAATTGCATCTAAAGATTTTAGAAAAACTAAAAATATTATACAAATAAAACCTTAAAGCGAATAAGAATTACAATCACAGAAAGTCTTGCTTGTAACAATATCAAAGCTTAAGCAAAAAACTAACAATAAATACTCAGTTTATCCTTTCTTTCTGTCCCGACTACGATTGTTAAATTTTTTGTCAACTCTAAAAATAAAACAAAAACAAATAACTTTATTTTATTTTGCCAATTCAGTTTTATTTACACTGCCACATGCATATTAGTTATCAAAGTTTTTCTTGGGATTAAAAAAAATTAATTAACAAGGTTTCGTTTAAATGTGCACTTCCTTACTTTTAACACATTGAGAAAATATTATAGCAAGAAAGCCCTAAAATGTTTTTTATTTGTTTTCCGCCTTTCTGTTTTAAGTTTGCGAAAACTATTTTTAAAAAAGCCGTGTTTAAAAAAGTACCAAAAGTGAGAATTTTAGCACTGTTATGCCCTCAATAAAAGAACATAAATTTTAAGTTTGCCCAAAACTATATTGAAAAACGCCCCAAATGTATAAATTTATTCCCTGTTTTGTCCCTTCAAGTTAATCGGGCACGTTCTCCAAATCGAAATGAAGTGGAATTGAAATCGAACGAGATTTTGATTTCAATTATTGACAAAAATACTGTAGTACAGGAATATTTTTATGAACCGTAAAGGGACGGTTTTAAATCCCTTTCATTTCGATTTACAGAAAAAATTGTCCTGTTGCTTCCACTTTTTATACGTATCCCGTAAATTACGAAATTACAAAATTAAATAAAGTCTGAAAAACTTAAATAACTAAAAGAAATTCACTTACCTGGTACGCCAACTTCTTTGCCAATTTTGCACCACAGATCTTTTTTATACTGGAAGTTTTTGTAACTTCACGACTGCAAATTATAGAGACAGTCATACTTCCTAACTTCTTTGATGATTCTTTCGTTATTGTCCATTTTTCTTGATCTGTTTAAATATTTTTTATACTTTTATATTTTATGCGAACAATTTATGAACTTCAAAATAATGTTTTTTGTTTACAATAATGTTGTGAACATCGCCAATTATTAAAAAACTATGGCAAAATCAGAAAGAGAAAGGGAAAGAGTGTCAAAAATTGTCAGAATCAGAAAGTCCGCAATGAAAATAAAATTAAATTTTAATTTAATTTTAAGCCGTTCTGCACTTTTACATCAAAAACGCATGAAAAAACCGCACCGCAATAAATTATCGTTACATTGTGGTCAGACTCTTAGGTTTTTATTATTTATTCCAAATTATCTCTAATTCCAAAAGATCTCAGATATTAAATACTCACTACTTAGCTATTTTTTTTATTTGTAATGTTGAAATCTGTTTATAAAGTTATTAATTTTTAATTTAGTTTAACTAGTTTCCTCTTTATATTAAACAATTAAACTTCTAGACCACATTATCTAAAACAAGAACATCTGACTGCAATTATCATATGAAATCCAAAGCAAGAGCAATTTTAATATTTAAATTGGTAAAACACTTTAATGCAAAATGCTATTAAGGCGAGTGGCTTTACAAATTACAGGGATTTGTAATTTCTAAATGACTTGAGTTGAGTTGAGTAGTTGTTGATGCTTGTGTTAGTGCTGGTGGTGTTGGTGGTGTTGATGGCATTTGCTATAAACCCCAAAATTCTAAGTGCATTTCAAAATAAAAATTTTTAGCAGCTGCAAAAACTAATTGCATGGATTTGCTAAAAATTTATGGTTATTAAATAAAAACAATTAAAATGGCATGTTTAAACATTAAATTTAAAAAAAAATTCCTCAAAAGGAAAGGCCATAAAAGAAGCATCAATATCTTCAATGCGAAATTCAATTGTTTAGATTAACAAAGAACACTAAAATTGGCAGATTGAAATGATTTCAAAAAAGCAGCTGTTTTCTAAAAACTCAAAACTAAAATCAATTTCTTGTAAATTTTCCGATATTTTCAAACATTTTAAATTTCTTTATTAAAATCAACAAACATAATTTTGATGCGCTTGTTGTCGATTCTGTTAGATTCTTTACAAAAGTTTTAAAATGACCACATTTTATTGGAAATTTTTAAATGTTCAATAATCATGACATGCTAACAGACAGTCTCTATAGATATTGGACAAATTTTTAACGGTTTAACCACAAAATAAAACCACAATATTGGTTTACCATCATCATCATCATCGTCGTCGTATGTAGACGCTGTCGTGTGCCGTCAAAGGCATAGTTATGCATAAAAAGATGAACCCATATATTTTTGTTTTTCATATGCAAACTACTAGTTTCTATTTATTCATATACTGGCTAGCTGGTTGATGATGCTCATGAACATCATAAATTTTACAAGTAACTATGGAAAAACATTTTCCAAGTATTATTGGGAAATGTTTTAAATAAACGTCAGCAATACAAGGAACAAAAATGAAAAGGGTAGATGAGGTTTTTTCTATGGAAATATTAAATGAGTTTTATTGATGTAGTGAGACTACACAATACCGTAGTTTGTTTATTAGGGTCATAAATTTGGGACATTTTTTAAAATTTTATTTAACAACTTGATAATTTAATTAAAAAACAATACACTTCAATAAGTCTTTAAGTCCTTTACTGAGAATCTAAAAAAAGTCCATGAACTCGATTAATATAGTTGGATAATAGTGTTTCAAAAAAGTTGTTAAAACAAAACAGTGCTGAAAATAAGATTTAGGTATTAAAATTTTTCAAATTAAAAATCTCAAGACTCCACATAACAAGCCATTGCAGAAGAAAATACAGTTTTAAAAACACATAAATACGTATGTATATTCAAAACAAAGATCATTACAGTAAAAGTTTGGCGAAGTATATAAAATAATATTTCTGTAGCAGTAATTTTGTACTTCTTATAGCCAGTGCGTTTTTAATCATTCTCATCAGTGGCGGCGATATTACGACAAGCACATTTAGCTGATCGATATGTCAGACAAGAAAATAAACTTTTGACACATTATTCTTGTCATCTGAAAAGTGAAGTCGCCTTGACTTAAACCATAGAAAACGAGTAGAACAGAAAGAGAGAATAAAAGAACCTATTTCAACTGTCAAAAAACCCAACTCTTTGATTGTGTATGTGTGTGAAGATAAATATGCCGAGTCAAATATGTTTCGAAGTAACAGCTTACGTCGCTCCATATTTAACTCTGGATGAAATGACGTAATGACAAACTTTTATATGTCATATTAACCAATCTCATATTTAAATGCTGGGTTTAATTTAAGTTTATTTATTTTATGATTATACTAAACTCCTAACTTATCTAAAAGATACAAACATGAATATGGTACTTTTTTGAAATTCGAACGTTTAAGGGGTGAAAATCGTACCTATTTTTGGTACTTATTTAACCAAACCTTTTTCTTCGTGTATTTATGTGTAATGTGCTCCCACCAAAAACTTCAATGGGATTAAAAAAATATCACTTTTCTGTGCTGTTGTAATTTTTGAATTTTCTATAATATTGAACTTAGAGACATTAGAAAAATAATAGGTGCAGACCCCTGAGTGAATGAGAACCTTTAAAATTAATAATGTTGGAACTTTTTTGTTTTTCAAGTGGATATGGTATCTAGAAACATCTTTTATATATAAATCGGCAAAGGCAAACCAGTTAGGAACATTTTCCTCTGCAAAAAATGCAACATTTGAAGATATGTGCTTACGGAAGTGCATAATATACATTTTATTAATATCTGAAGGTGTAAAAACTGGTAAATACGACAACCTCATATCTCCAAAACTACAGAGATAAAAAAAGTTTCAACATTTATCGTTGTTCGTTAAAAAATAAGCGGACAGGTGTCTGGTACTTTTTTAAATTCGGCCCTTTTTGGTAGTAAACTGGTATAACCTGTATTTGGAACTTCTTAGTCACCACTTTGAAATTTTTTGGTGTTATTTATTGGATTTTGGTCATATTTGTACAGATACTTTTTTGTAACCCAATCGGACCATGTGGCAAATGAGGACCAAGGACGACAGTATTCTATAGTGGTACCCATATGTGCAAATTGTATATGCGATTTTTATATAAAAAAATTTAACAAGTGAGAAACTAGTCGGTTAAGCTCGTCCATATGATACCCTACATCGCAGTATTTAAAATCACATCATGCTTATATGTCCATATAAATATGGATTTATCTATGCTTATAAACTTCATTAAAATCGGTTTGATAGCTTGTAAGAGGCAGAAATTTCCCCCTATCTTCCCTCGCGGTTTTACGTTTCGGCCCATTTTTAATACGCTTGGTCCTTGTGCCACTAAGATCCTATGTCAAATTATCTCTTAAATTCCGACTTGTACTTTGCGCACTAGGTTACATGGACAGCCAGCCAGCCGGACGAACATCGTTAGTTCGACTCAGAAATTGGTTCTAAGTCGATCGGTATACTTTAAGGTGGGTCTAGGACCAATATTTTAAGGTGTTTGACACATCAGCACAAATGCATAATACCGTCTCCACTATTGTGGTGTGGGTAAAAAAAATTAGTTAGTAAAAGTGGGTGTGTTTTGTATTGCAGATTTACATGTACGACATTTTTTATTTATTTTATCTCGGACATTTTCTTTTTATGGCCTAAAACAGCGGAAGAAACAAATTTCATATTAACACAACTTCTTACTAAACCGGTCCATTTTTTCCGTTTATAATCGTAAGCCCAGTATTATAAAGGGGCACGCATTTAACCATTAAATAATTTGTGTTGTTTGGGATTCGTTTTAGACCTTGACTCCAACAGATCTCGCTAGATAATTTTCGGCAAAAAAAAGTTGCAATAAAAATGGGAAACTCCATTAAAGTTTTGTTAAAGTTTTCCAATTGTGTTCTCAAATCGTAACCGTAGCTTCAAAATTAGCCGTGCTAAGTTCCATTATGACTCATATATAATAGATATTTTTCAGTTAAAAAAATAATAAATTAAAGAGAATTTAGCATTTTTTTAATCCATTTAAAGCGTTTTGCGGCAAATGGTTTTACAAAGAGGCCGCCGGAGCCGTTATTTGAACAAAGGTCCTTTAAGAATTTTTTTTTACTGAGCACTGTTCGGTTCAGAAGTGTTTTTAAGAATATGATTTTATCTATCATACCAATAAATCTCTGCGATTGCTTTGGCTGATTAGTCTTAAAAGGTATTTAAAGATCTTCCTAAAAATAATTTTAGCCATCACATTTATTTGTATTTCAAATTTACTGCAGTCGATTTTTACATATACATTAAGAAAAGAAAAAAAAACATTGGAATCTAATTTTATAGAAATAAAAAACGACAATACCAGTTTTTATTACTTTCATAATGAAACTTTCATGCATCCATGAAATTAAGCTAAAATAACTTTTTTCCGGTACCTTAATTATGACCATAAAAACAAATTTCAAAATTCCTTCTTTTTTTTATTCCCAACATAAAATGACATTTTTATAACACTTTTGGGAATTTACCAAAAAGAAATAAAATAATTTCACATTTTTACTTTTATATGAACATTAAAATACATTTCATACTTGCGAATACCTTAACCAATTTTTAATACGAGAATATATGTATATTTTGCAATAACATAAATATGTACAAGAGAAATACTCGCTCCTCAGTATATTGAATGGATATATACGAACATAAAAAGATAGATTGGTGGCTGGCTGACTGGGTTGGCACCTTAGTGTCTGCTGAGTTAAAAAAAGAAACACAAATGAACAAACACAAACTAAATGGGCATATTTAGTACTATAGCATAGGGACTTTGCATATTTATTTAAACGGGATACACAAATACGTTTATGCAGATAGAAGAAGAGGTTGAGAGAAACACAAACAAACCCTAGTCACGCACACTTTTTCGAAAAATCGAAAAAATAAAGTAGGGGAAAAATTATGTCAAAAGAAATACCAAATGAAGGTCGATTTTTATTATTGCCTGTCTCAAAACTGTGTAACGTAGGGTTTATATAAGTGTGTGTGTTTATCTAACGATATCAGGGATGAGAAATGTTCAGACAAAGGTACTTTTTTGTTTTTGTGAGAAATTTATTATTTAGTAAGATTGAAGGAAAAATTGTTGAAAATGGTACTTCTAATTTTTTCTTCAACTTAACTAAGAAATTTAATTAAATTAGTGTATGACACTTTTTTTAAATAAACTTTTAAACTCACTATTGAGAAGCTGTTCTGTAAACTATCTTCTAGATGGCTGCACCTGACCTTTGTATGACTTAAAAAGGTAATAATGCTTTTTAGGAGCCATGGGCAATCATAACCCGCCAGGACAAAATTATGTTATGAAGTTAAGATTCTGTAAAAGTTCTTTGTGCCGAATATTTGGCTTTATTATGAGAGTTGCTGTCGTTGTCGAAAGGCTTTGTAAAAAACGTAGAAAGTTCATTGTTTTTTTAGTTGTTTATGACAATCTTAAGACCAAAAGACATGTTCGCAGGCAACCATAATATGGTTGTGGCTTCGTTATGGTTTACTTATTAAACCATAATATGGTTGGAGGTGACAATAATATGGTGAAATAAGGTTTAATTTGCTTCAGATATTCTTTAAAAATAGTTTTACTAGAAGTCACCATATTTAAACATGTATGGGACCTATTTATAGCACTTTTTTAGTAGTCCTAGATTTAGTTATTGCGCTTCGAGCTGTCGTCATTTTAATATGAGGCATTATTTTAAAAAACAAAATAATATTTAATAAACTCTATCTTTATCTAAATACTTAAAATATGTCTTCAAACCTCTTAGTTCTAAATGCAATTTTCAAGGTCGATTGCTAAGGTTTACTAACAATTTGAATGTAAACAGAAAACAGCTGATCTATTTTTCTTCACCGATCCTATAAGTTTGTAACAGTGGCTGAACAAATTTACTCTCTTACTGCCATTTTTTTGTATCCGAGAACGCTTAGGGAAAGTTTTGTAACTTTAGGAAATTTCGATGTAGAACGCAAACAAATTTTTTTAGAGCGGAATATATAAAAGTATAAAAATTATCACGATCAGGAAATAAAAGAACAAAACAAATTAATCCCCCGGACAAGGTGTCATATACTATATCAAACTTAAAAAGAAGAATAACATTACGTTTTTTTAAGAACCAAAAGGTACAATTCCCCCTTTCACATCTCTGCAATGCATATATGAATGAATATTAGCCCTAAATTAAGGGATGTCCATGAAATGTGAGCATTAAGATTTATAGTTGTATTAACCAGACAAAAGAACTGTTGGACGGACAGAATTACACACCAAAAACGACAAATAACCCATAATTTCAGCACGAGTATGAATTTATTTGTGTGTAAAATATACTCTTCCTTTTGGCTCGTGTGTGTATTTACTATCCATCTACCTTTCTAATCCTAAGCGTAGTATCCCTTTTATCTCTGTTCCCTTTTTTTATATTATTACTGTCTAATGTGTTTTATTTCTATTTATTCCACAAGACAATAGAGGCGTGTTCGGCAATTTCCCAATTCAACACACATTTTGTAAGTGGGTGTTTTTTTGTACATGTTTAAACAAAAATATTTAGTTACAAAAAGATTTTGTAAATGTCTAATTTACTATAAAATACATTTTAGTTGTTGCATTAATATTTTAGAAATCATCGTAATTTCCTTTGACATTTTGTTACCGCCACCGTCATTGTAGATACATTTTCTAAAACGGTTGCTACTATTATCATTCTTCGGGTTTTATAG
The DNA here is from genome assembly GCA_949318255.1 of Pollenia labialis. Classification (NCBI taxonomy): domain Eukaryota; kingdom Metazoa; phylum Arthropoda; class Insecta; order Diptera; family Polleniidae; genus Pollenia; species Pollenia labialis. The sequence continues at coordinate 50,067,351 of OX439142.1, forward strand.
TCATGCTAATGCTCTAAGTAGTAGTTTAAGCTGTTCAAAACTGATTTAAAGTTGAAAAGATTTAAACTATTTCACTGCTGTTGTTTTAATTATTGTTATTTCCAATTCATTGATTTCATCTTCATTTGTAGAGAATGTGCTAGAAATAAATTTAATCTGAAAATATTTTTGTTTGATGTAAAAAGATATCTACATGTTGTAGTAATTGTATTAGTAATTTTTTGCAAAGTATTGTAACTAAATTTCCGACAGAGAATTTTATTTAAGATAACAACTTATTGGGTTATTCTTCCAATTTTATTGGGTTAATAAAGTAGATTTCCAAGCAAAATATCAGGCAAAAGTTTAAGTTGATGGATGCATTTTTGTCTAATTTGACTATCTTTGACTCTGTAAGACCTGGGGACAAATTACGGCATTCGATATCGGTCGAAATTCCCATTTATATTGTATTGTGTTTTCGACAGTTATTGAATTCCGTAATTTAATCCCTGGATTGATCCAAGCCAAAGATAATTGGTTAACAATTTAGGACCCATGAATAGGGCAGCCGATACCTCATAACACATTAACAGCCGTATTTATTACAAAAAATTAGCAACAGCTTAGCTTGTACACTCCTTACAACGAGCTGCTAACCAGAATGCCGATTAAGCTTAGCAGCTTGTTTGCACAGAGTTAATTTATAACGAAATTTTCTACATCTGCCAACTTTAAAAAAATCCACTTTGAATTTTTATGATGCCATATTGTATTACTCAAAAAAGCAACACGTTTTGCATTAATCGCCGCTGAATTTGACATTTTTTCCCCTTTTTTTTCCTTCACATATAAAACTTTTAAAAAGTTTTTTAAATTAAAATAAATTAAGTAAAAGACAGTTATCAAAATAATTTTCGTGGAAATACAAAATTTAATATAAATGATTTTGTTATTCGTGCTTAATTCCCAATTTTAATTCTTGATAAAAACACTGAAATTTATTATTGATGGGATATGCGCATTTCCCTGGTTGCTTAGACCAGATCATTAGGAAACTTCATCCAAAAAGATTTTAGAAAAACTAAAGATATTAAACCAAATAAAACCGTAAAGCGTGTAAGAATCATAAATAACAGTTCTACTTGTAACAATATCAAAGTTTAAACAAAAACATCAATAATAAACAGATTTTTTGTCTCGTTAGCATTGTCCGTTAAGGCAAAATCCACACCAGCAAAAGACAATACAGTTTTGTTGACTATTACGACAAAAGCCCATTCGTTTTTATAGTTCTTTTTTGTGAAATCTACGTAAAAAAGTGAAGATATATGCTTTTTATTAATATCGACTTACCGTCTAAGGGCAATATAATCTTAAATAATTCTTTATATGTGAATATCTTCGAGAAAAGGGACTTAGTGTGTCAAAAAACCGGTTTGGACTTAAGGATGTAGAATAACTTTAAATGCGTTTTGTCTGAAAAAATAATTTTCATAGACTAAGTCCCTTTTCTCGGAGAAGGTCACATAGGTAAAAAATTGTTCTTGCAACATCACAGTTAATCTGAGTTTCTCTAGTGAGTGGTATCAGCATTTATTTTTTGGTTTATTATGTTCAATTCGTTTTGTCTGTCATTCGAATACAGACTAATTTTTATGTAGTGTTCTCAAATAATCATTACGATCAGATGTTATCTCATTTCTTTTCCCCCTTCAATTTCTGTTGCATAAAGTACAAATTTGTTTATTTGCTTCCTCCCCGCTGGTTGCATTTTGCAATATAAATTTCAAATTTCATTATAACGAGGGGTTGTTTGCCGTTCGCTGGCTGTTTGTTCTTGTTGATTTTATTATTGTTAATATTATTGATGCACAGACTGTTTAGCCAGAGTAAAAGTTAATCAAAGACATCTGTTGATGTTTTTGTTATGGCAAGTAAAATATTTCATAGAACTTTATATTGCACGTAGAACGTGCCTTCGTCACAATAAGAATTCCGATTTTATATTACAGCGAAATATTCGCAATATGTATTTATTCAATGCCATTGATTTGGAATTTGCTTTACAAGTATTTTTCAAATGAAGTGATTGAATGTATGACTGAATGAATGATGTTGAGTATGACGATGATGACTTAACAAGTTGTTTCGTACCCTAGTGTGCATACAACGAACACAAGGTGGTGGTACTATGGACTTGTTTCACTTGTTGTTGCTTCGTTGCTTTGGAACTTACCAACTGGTCAATTTGCGTTCATTTGATTAAATGACTACAATTTTTCTGTCTGTCTGTCTGTTTGTCATGCATGCTTTGTTCAAAGTTTTGTAGTAGTTTTTATTAAGTGTTTTCAATTGCTTATATTAGAATTTGTCATTTGCTGACAAATGGCTAAAGATAATTATGTTTTTTAACAAATCATTATATGTTATTTGCAAACAATTTTTTAAACAAAGTCATCTAAATGTATTTAGTACTGCAAGAAATGAAATCAAAAGTAAAGTTTTTTTCCAGTTTACGGAATTAATTGACCTCTTAATGTTTTCTCAACTCTATAACTCTTTATTATCGCTATGCTCAACTCAGATCTTAAAAAAAAGTCTACAAAGTAAAGAGATTTGCCCCAAATATGGGAGTTTATTATTTATAGTTTATGGCAATCGAGGATTCTCTTAATCTAATTTCTTAATACCATATCAATAAATTCTGAAATTGCCTCCGAAAACTTTGGCCAGTTTAAATTATCCTAATTTGTATTAATACATGTCAAAAACTCAAGTAATATGTAAAAGTCTACTGAAAAGTATTACGAAAAAAATTTGACATGTGGGAGATCGTTTTTTGAAAATTTTCTAAACAATTATACACTTCATTTGATCAGGGTTACATTTTAACAAAATCATGTATTTGTGTGATAGTGTGAATAAAAACTTTTAATTAGATTTTTTGACAGCTACAGTAAAACTCATTCGATTTCTTTGTCACAAAGTGTTATGAAATACGTAAGACTTGTGTGGCAATGTAAACAAGCCTGCAGTCGTTTAGCTATTCAGATAATATTGATCATTCTCGTTGGCATTCCAGACAATTGTTTTCCTTTACGATCAGTTAACATTAATTTCGGTTGATAACATTAAAAGCAAGAAATAATTTTTGCTAATACTATAAGTCGATTTTTGGATCTATCTCAGGATTATCACAAAAAACATTTAACTTAATATCAGATTTTAACAAAAATTCTTACTGATGCAAATTTAACCGCAATGCCATCTTGACAGATAATTACACCGGTCGGCAAAAACAGCCAGAGTTGAATCCAAATCGTTTAAACATTTTTTCTGCACCTCTTTTTTAATGGGTTGGACTAATATTTCGCCCGAAATAAATCAGATCTGCTTTACATTTCAGCCTAACAGCAATATTTATTTTCCAAAATCACGCAGAGAAAAATATTTATCCAAATGGTCAAAGCTAACAAAACTATTTAAAGGAACATTTCTAAACACATTAAGCTTACTTTAATCATATGATTTAACCAAACTATTGTTGCTCTTGACATTAGTATGTTTGAAAGAACCGTAAATTTAAGCATTTTCCGTTAATAGTAGTTTTGCTTGCGATAAACATAAGAAAAAAAATATATTTATTTGTGTGTGCATTCACAAAAGATGGAAATTTAATTAAGATTTGTTGAAAACGTTAATTTTTCAAAGGAATTCATAGTTTAAATTATACGAAAGTTTAATCTTCCCTAAAGATTTTGAGAGGTGGTTTTACGGTATTGAGTCATAAGGTTCTGGCCACAGCTGTATATTCTATTCGATACAGCCTGTATAACATCGGAGTTCATAAAGTCTCTCAAGTTAACTGAACTACATCAAATAGAACTAAGCAGGCGAAGTTTTGTAAAACTTAAGTGAGAGCATTTAATTATACTCTCCCAAAGCAATAATGGACTCATTTCTAATTTTTCTGATGTTTATTTTTTATTTCTACAAAACCAATTATTATGAATTTACATATGTATTTCATCTTTTAATGCTCATTTTCTTTTCAATTCCGTTTTGAAAATGCCAACATGGAGCAGGAATCAGTTTCACCTTTTTGGGTTAAAACCCAGCAAACTGCAGCCTGAGTAGAAAAACTGGGACCAGTTAAGTGATCTTAAAATTTTATGCGATTGAAATTTTTCTGAAAAATAGGGTTTAATTTCTTGCCCAATTCAATATATTTATAAGTGTTGAACTATTTATAATTGGTCTATTCGCAAGGTGTGCCATCATGTCATATCGTCATAATGTTTAACAATTGTAATTAGAATTGTGGTTATTTTGTTGAACTATTTATGGTTTTTAATCCAAAATTTTTAATATTTTAATCAGGCTTAAGTTCATCAAATTTAATTTTCATTAAATTATTTTTATGAAGAAAGGAATTTTACAACATGAAAATTAATTAAAATTGTTATTGATAATCATTCATTCTTGACTGACCTGAGATTCGAACCCAGGCGGCTGATTACCATGACATGTTTCGATCACAACCACTTGATCTCCTCAGATGGATTTGCCGTCTTACACTCGCAGCCATCGACGACTGCTGCAGTCAATAGTCAAACATCAATCCTTAAATCAAATTGTATTTTAACTTTTGGTAGATCGAAATTTGCTTTTTTGAATGATTATCCATTTTTACAATTGTTTAAACAAAATACTGTTGTGTTTAAAACAAAATGAAAATTTTAATGCTGTGTTCATTATTTCGTCGTAACTGTACATTAGAAGTCTAAATTATAAGCGCTTGCGCACAGCAGCCATATATATTTCTTGTAATTATTTTAAGACATATGACTTTACAACTTTATGACTACCTTGTGAATAGGCCAAATATGTTTAAGCTGCAGAATGATAAAACATATCGAAATTGATCAACAAAAGGGTATTTAATCAAGAAACCGACCGTAATATTCATGTCGCAGTAAAAATATTATGCTATTTTGAAAAGTTTGGTTCAAAAATTCTTTTTCATATGCCTTTAATGTAAAATTGTTTTGTTCCTATTGAAAATTTTTTATTTTGAGATAATACCATCTTGGTAATTAACTGTGATATGTAAAATGGTTTACAAAGCAATTTGTAATTTAACAATATCTCCTTTTTCGTAAGATCGTGTTCAATTACTTTTCGCAAGTTGTTTAAATATCACAAACTATATTCAAATGTACGAAAGCCTGGGGCGCAGTCAAACAACACAAGAAAATTAATTGCGGATTAAACAACAACGATTCGCATTTGATGTAAACAATTTTTGTCATGTAATCTGAAGTAAAAAACATTTATTTTTAATAATTGCTGTTGATATGCATTTTCAAATGCAAATGTGTTTAATTTAATAAAAATCGCATTTGGATCAAATTATTTCTGCTCTGGATTTCTGTCCACTGTAATTTTTCTGTTGCGAATTTCTGTTCGCCACAGTATGTTTTGCTTGTTAGAATTTTATACGTTGTACGTTTGTTTGTGCTTTCAAACGAGAAATGCATTTAAAAACTCGCTTAATTGCATATACGGTGCTTATAAAAATCATCGCTTAAATTTCATCAGCATCATGGAAAAAGCTGTTATACGAGCATCAAAGTGCATTTATACGTCAAAGTTTGATCCATTAAAATCAATCGTATAATTGTACCATACTTTTGTATGGAAATAACCAACAACAAAAATACAACATTATATAATTATATAAATATGACAAAATTTTAAAATCGTTTAAAACCCAAGTTATCCTCCAAAGTGGTTCATATATGAAAACATAAAAATAATGATAATAAGTTTCCATAAGTGAGGATATCAATCAGCTACTCCCAATGTATTTGGCAGATTTCTTAGAAATTTAATTGATTTTAATAATTAATTGTTTTGTATATTTAAATTTTTGCAATAATTTTGCTAAACAAAATTTTAACTTTGTTGAAAAATTAATTTTTAAACACGCGCTGTAAAAAACCCTTAATGAATTTATTCTCAAATTTTAGCACAAAAAGTTTCTAAAGGTATAAATATCTCTATGTCTGAACGTTTTTGCTCACCTTTAAACTAAATCAACAATTATTTTGACCAAAATTCAATTTTTCATCACATTTGCTCCATTTTTTTCGAAGGACACCTTATTTTTATCCTGTACAAAGGTACTATAATGGCTATAGACATTATTTCCGTCCTTTTTTTGTTTACATTCGCCCAAAATAAAAACAAATATTTCGAACAAAGTTTTAGGAGGCTGGTGGTAAGAAGGCAGGAAGCTTGTTTTACACCACACCATCGTTAACAACTATTTATTTTCAGTGTTTGTTGCTGACCTTTTTGGCCCAAGTTTAGGGTTGATAAGCAAGTCGTGCTCACATTTAGCCAAACAATTTATATTATTTTTCTCCTGCTATCCCAAAGGATAAGGAAGGTGAAAAATTGTATCCAAGTAAAAGCAGTGGGTGTGGTGTTAGCTGAATGATGCATTGTGTGGAAAGGTGTTTGTTTTTCGTGGTATTTTGGCCTTTTCTTTGATTAATTTCCTCATACTTGTGATTTCATTGTTGTGCAAGTGTCTTGTTTTTTTTCAGGAGTAAATAAAAAAATAACAAAAACAACAAAAACACAAAGTTAATCGTTCAAAATTTATAGTCTTTAGATTTTTTATTTCACTTTTTTGTTATTTATTTACATCGAAAATTTGATAAGAATAAAGAAATAATTGCGAAATTTGCAAGAGACCAAAATGAAAGCCTTTAAACCATTTTCATTTTCATTTAAAAGAGAGTCTGAACAAAAGACTGATTAATAATGGTAACCACTTTACAGACTTTAAATCCATTTTCCAAACTAATGCCTTTCCCGAGTCTGGCATTGATTAAAGCTCTACATATTTGCTGCTAATCACTTTTACGTTACATTCTCTTTAGATTTCGAATATCATTAATTAAGGCCTGACACTCAAGTACAAACAACAACGAACGAACGCTGGAAAGGACATGTAAAAAAATAAAATTGTCGGAACACTTTTACACGCAAAATAACAATCACAATACAAGAATGAAGTTTTACATAAATACTCAAGGATTTCCTGAATCATGCACTTACTTTTTCTTCTCAGTTTCTCTTTTCCTATATTTTTTTTCTTCATACGAATTCCAACCAACTTGCACTATAACAACAACAATACCAAGATTAATTCACATACTTGCTCAACAAACACAAATACAATCGTTCGAAAAATATTTTAACATTTGAAATAAGTTTGAAATTGATTTGAGAACCAATTACAATTTTTAATTACAAACACACTTGAGATTTTGATAAGGATAGGACTAAAAAAAATTACTTAAATAACTAAAATTCTCATTTTCTAAAAAAAATTCTTTTTTGTTTGAGAATTAAGAGCAAATTACGACGAATGCGAATCGATCAAAATTAGAAAAAAATTTAAATGAAAATTTCGATCGATATAAATATTAGAATAATTTTCTCCGTGTGTTTTTAATAAATTATTAGAAAATATTTATTAAATGATTGATATTAAAGAAAAAAAATTTATTAAAATATTTCTTTTCACACTTGAAACTAATTTGAGTATTAGTTGAGATTAAAAACGATCCTTAATATCTTAAAATGTTTCCATCCATATTGCAAATATTGTCTTAAAATCTTTTGAAGTTTTTTCACATGTTTTTAGATTCGAAAATTATTAAAATTATTTAAATTGTAGCAAATAATTCTCCTTTTATTGAAAAAGAATCGACAATGTTTAAGAAAATCTTTAATCTCAAATCATTTTCAATTCGTATTCAAATCACATGTGTTGGCTGGGAGTTTGCACATATTTTTATGCGTGTTTGTGTAATTTTGCATACATGTTTGAGTGCAAGCTTACGGTTGCATAGTTACAATATTTTTTTCTATTCTTGCACTGGTTTTCGTTGTAAAATTCTATTACTTTCGGCTATAGAATGAGGCTGTATGAAAATAATACTTAAACAAACATATGGATTTTTTTTATGTAAAGGATAATTCTTTTGGTTCTTGTAAAGCTATCTTTTTGTTTGTGTTGTGCATTACAGCAGTAAAGGATTATTTTGTGCCATTTATGTGTAGTAGAGTCGTTACTTTTACACATTGAGGCAGACTCTTATAAATGCATGCAAGGATCCATCCATGTTACTTTAGCAGAGATACCAGCAACAATCTTAGCAGTTATAAAGTTGATGTGTGTTGGTTGTAGGTGAATTGCGTATTATTGCTTGTGGAAATGAAATTGTTAAGGTGTTACTTTTGGAAAAAGAAAAAAATAAAAAAATTTGTATTCTGAGGGTTGCCAAATTATTGCAAGTCTTAATTAATTTGTTCTTAAACGTATAAAGCTTTTTAATGATTAAACCATTAAAATATATTTGTAAATCCAAATTTCTTATATTTAAATAAAGCTAAAGCTCATTAAATTTTATTTTCATTTCTTCATAAAATAATTTAATGAAAATTAAATTTAATGAACCTTAGCCCGATTAAAAAATAGAAAACATTTGGATTAAAAACCATAAATAGTTCAATAAAAAACCCAAAATACTACATACTAATATTTAAAATTTTAAAACTCTAATGGCCGTTTTCTCATTACACGATTATCTTTTTTACCAACGACAAACTGCACATTAAAGAAATTTGGTTTTCTCAATGTCTCATTTGCTTCTATTCTGTCAAAAAGCTAACCAGCACTCATCTGTCAAATATTTATTTTATTATTATCTTCAAATAATCTATCAAACGCTTCAAATATCAAAAGCTTTATGTGTACCGGTTTTTTTTTGCGAAAAAGCCTTTTGAATGTAACAATTATTTTTCAATTAAACTGTGAAAAGATTTTAATATATGTTACCCGGTCCATGTAAAGGTGGCTTATGACTCAATAACAAAATTTCGAAAAATCAGCTGTTAAAGATAAACAATGCATTTCGTCAGTTTCTCGGTAGTTGTTCTCATTCGTTATGTTGGTCTTTTCCGTTATAAACTACACTCAAAAATAAGTTTAGCTAAAATTTGCAAAACGATCTGCTCGCCTAATATTAGCAAATTTTTTGTAATAATTACAGTGTTTTCTGTAACTTTTACAGACATTTTTATTTGAGTGTGGTGAAGTTTTGAGGAAAAAAAAACTTTGTACGGTTGTTGTTGTTAAAATGTCATTTGTTTTCAATTTCTCCTTTTACACAATTCCATCTTTTTATAATGGAGAAAAACTCTTTAAAAACCAAATAATTTGCGGACAGCGAGGATGTTGAATCATTTCAACTGTCATTCTTCCCAGTTGATGACAACATGTCCGAAATTATCCAACCAGTTGGATTATCTCTGCAGCGTCAGTGGTACATTTATCAGAATCTCAGAAGCCTGGTTTCAGATCCCACGATGCTGAATCTGAAGATGCTTTAGCAGCCACAAAAGTGGCATCGAAGGAACCCAAGGTTTCATCCTCAAAACCTAAACCGATGAAGCCTGTGGCTTAATCGTCAAATCACGATCCAAAAATGAAAAAACTGAAGAAACCTGCGAATTTAACTCCAATAAAAAAGTCAGGAAAACTTAAGGCCTCTTCTTCAGAAGAAGATTAAAAAAAACGAGCAACTTTAAAGCTTTCAGCAAGGATGGCGACTGTTTTTCTTTCATTTGTTCTCTTCTTTCTCTACATTTTTAGTACACTTCTAAGCAAGTAAGGACTTTCTGCTTTTCACCATGTTAAAGAGCGTCTCAAAAACTATCCGAACCAAAAACAAGTGAAAAATAATTTTTTGAGTCATAAGCAGTGTGACCAGAATTTTGAAAAATAAAAAGCTAAATCATGCTTTAAAAATAGCTAAATAGAGCTAAATAAGGAAATTTAAAGCTAAATTTTTTATAGCTTCTTGTAGTAACTTTTAATTATTTCGACATTTTTAATAGATTTAATATTAAATATTGAAGTAAGTTTATATAATGCCCTTGACTTTGTTCTCAAAGGCCAATGCCAAAATACTCATATTTGGAAAAATAACATTTGATGTTTTTATAAAAAATTTTTTAATTATAACTATGTAGCTGAGAATAATTCCAAGCCTTACTTATCAACTTTGAATTAGACATATAATAGGTGTGTTCTTTTACTAGAAGAAACATGCAACTACTTAGAGAATAAATTTAAAATTTACAAAAATGTTTCTCCCATTTATTAAAAAAATATAAAAAAGTAGATGAATGCTTTACCAGCAAAAACAAACAAGTTGGCCATATCGACACTATTCAGATGTAATGAAAGAGATAATTTCGCTATTTAATTGAATTGTTTTGAACTATTTGTTCTTAAGTTTTAGAAAAATAATTATCTTATGTTATTTCAAAACTTTTAATTTAATAAAAATATGAAACAGGTTAAAAAATTCTTCTCTGTAAAAATTTTGCTTAGTTGAGTCGTTGTCGTGATCGAAGTCGTAGTCGTTTGAAATTTTTGTCTATTTCAAAATCACGACAACGACAATGTAAAACACATAAGTAAAAAGTTCGTCGTATATATGTCGTTTGCGTCAATTATAATATCTATTTTTAAAAATGACTAGTTTTTGACCATGACAACAACACTCAAAAGAAGGCCAAACAAGATATTTTTCTCTGATACCTAAACCAAAAACTAATTTTTTTCAAGTTGGGTGCTGAGGACAAAAATTGAACGATTTAATTTTAAGTTCTTTTATATGTTTTGAGACTTCGAAAATTAAAAAGAACGTAGTACTTTTGCAAACTTTGCTTTTGCTGGCCGCTTATAAATGGAATATATGGCTAATATGTTTACATATATCACGTAAATCTTATATTAAATTTACTTATAACGGAAGAAAAACAAATAAATTGGAATACTTAAGTGACTAAAAACTGTTGGGATTAGAAACGAAAAGTACTGTATGCTTAATCCTCTTTTTTATTCTCATGCAATATGCATAGGCTTGAAACTTTCTCTAAGCTTTGCTTTTGTTCAATAATTGATTTGAAGTCTGGGTATAATCACTAAAATATGGAATAGAAATATGTATTTAGTTTTTATTAATCATATAAACTTACTATTTATTCAAGAAATATTTCGAAGTGAAACTTGTGACAAAAATTCTTACAGCCCGTTCAACGATTAAGAATGTTACCGTTCGCATAGAAAATTATATTTAAAACATTATATTTATAAAAAAAAACGTAACGTTTTTATTCTGCCCTGGCAGCACTGTTATGTGTGTAGATCAAATCTGCAACAGCGATATCTTCTAAGCTGCCAAACTATTACTCTTTTAACTAAATCACACATAAGTTTATTTGGATAAATTGTTTTCTTTATTTTTAAATATTTATAAACACGAAAAAGCTTAATGCATTGTTGAAAAAAGCCGAAAAAAGCTTAAAGCTAAATTAAATATCTCAAGCTAAACATGAAAAAATAAAGCTACATTTAGCTCGAAAAAAGCTTATACGGTCACACTGGTCATAAGCCACCTTTCAATAGGCCGGGTCACATATATCAAATAAATTCTTGTTTGTTTTTTTAAAAATTAAATTAATCTCAGCTGAAAAGCTTTTGATATGTTTTTTAAAAGAATGCAAAGGAATAACATTTGTCAAGCTTTTAATCTTATTTTTACACAGCTGCGCTATTCCTTATTTTATTTTCCTTTATTCAGTTCACTGACCTGACCTTGGCAACTCTTTTGTCTTAATTCCAGTGCGGTTTGTGTATTTTCTTGGATTCTCTTGAAAAAAAAAAATTGCAGCTTTTTAAACATTTTTCTAATGGTTAAAGGTTCCTGCTGTTTTGTTTGGATACCGACAAATACAAGTATCTAGAACATTTGATTTAACATCACTGCTGCTATACAATGTTTAGTTTGCTTGTATGGCGGTTTATACAATTTTTCCTAAAAATAAGAATTCTGTGAGTAGTAAAAAAATTTTCTAGTCTTTTCTATGATGTGTATTTTTTGTTTTAAATTGGTATAAGTATCCTTTTGCACATTTATACCATACGTATGTATGTAAAATTCAATGCATGCATATACATATGTTTGCTTTCATATATGTTTCCTTGTTTAAATTAAGTGATATACATACACACATACTTCTGTATGTATTTGGATTGGTGTTTGGAACTGTGTTACAAATTGCAATTAGTGTTGACTTTAATGTAAAGAATACAGAAAATATAGAGTTAAGCCAACCTTAAGCTAAAGTCAAAGTAGTTGTACTTTGTTGAAATAAAAAAAAAATATATAACTTTTTAGAAAGGCTTAAACATCTACTAATACTAAAGCAAGTCTAAAGTAAAAAAGGATTTTGAGGTTTTAATTGTAGTTGGGATTTAATAAAGAAGATAAAAAGTTTTTTCTTTTTTAATTTAAAGAGACACTTTAGAAATAAGTAGAATTATAGAGAACTTGTGGAAATATAAATTGAGTGTAATAGTGCTAACAAACATTTTTATTATTTATCGATTAAATTCGTAAAGAAAATTATGTTTTTTTTTTGGTTAATCGAACTGTTCATGGTCTTTTATCCAAATTCAGTTCATCAAAATTAATTTGTATTTATTTATTTTTATGAAGGAAGGAATTTTACAGCACGAAATGAACTAAAATTTGTTGATAATTTTTATTCTTGACTGAACGGGGAATTGAACTCAGGTCGAACTTACATGTTTCATTAATAACAACATTCTTATCATGGGAGCTCTTTTAAGATTTACCCACCGCCACTGTGACAGCTGTCAGTCTATAGTCAAATTAAAGTAGATCTAAAATTTAACTGTAAATAATTATCTATTTCTAATATTAAACATTTTTATCTTTTAAAAACTTGCATTAAAGAATGATATAAACCAAATTATGTAGCCAATACTGAGCAGACATTTATTTAAAATAACAGGCCGATTTGGTTCATTTATAGCCGTTTTCTCATTACGCGATTTTCTTTTTTTCCCAATGAAAAACTGCACATTCAAAAAATTTGGTTTTCTCAATGTCTTTTGCTGCTATTCTTTCCCAAAACTAATTAGCACTCACCTGCCAATTATTTATTTTCCTTTTATTTGCCGAACATATAAATTTAATCAGCTGACTGTTTCCAACTGAAAACAATGTTTTTTGTCGGTATATTGAGAAACCCAAAATCGTTAATCGGTCTAAAAAATTCATGTTGACATAAAGTAACTGCCAGTTTGTCGATACATAATGAAAATGGTAAGACGATTGCATAGTTTCCAGATGAAATGTCGGACATTTTTTGCCAAATTTTGCAACCAAGTTCACTCGCTCTCTCTTTCTGTATAAATAAAGAACTAATGGAACAACTTAAGCTAATTCTAATTGCAAACGAATCCGTCACTATTTAAATATTTCTTTGTTAATAAACATATTTTAAAAAATTTGAAGAAAAAAATGTTTAGTTTTTTCAAACTTTTTGAAAAGCTTTAAAGTACATATTTTGTGTTAAGTGTTTATAATTAAGATTTTAAAAGCTTTGGTTTTTAACTTCTTATTACACGACTTATTGAAACTTTGTTGTTGTGCTTATAGGCTTTTTTGAACATTTTTGATAAAATAAAAAAACTTAGAATGTGGGAATTATTTCTTTTTTTTAAATGTTTTTAATTATTTAAAAAATTTTTTCGAATTAATTTTGAGTCAAATTTCAATTTATAAAGCTTTCTTGCATTATTTCTTAAGCAAACCTTTTGTTAAAATTGAAGCTTTAGACATTAACATATACTTAGGAATACTTCTAACAATAAAAAATGTATTTTTTTTTTATGAAAAATTCTCTTATTTTTCACCTTTTTAGTTTATAACGGTGTATTTGTTTTGAAGCTTGAAAAAGCTTTATACTAGATATCTTTGAAAAAATGATGGTGTTACACGCATTCTGATTAATTAATAAAAAACTTTAAAGCTTAATTAGAAAACAGTATTTTGGCAATTTAAAACTTTATTTTTAATGAAAACAAAAAATACATTTCTTTAAGATTTTGTTTTCATTTTACTTAAGCGGCCCATACACTTGCAATATAATTGAATACGATATTCGCCATATTATTTCCATTTTGTTCTATGTTATGCAATAAGTCGCACAATGTTTTCATTCATTCAATAAAATATGAACATAACCTATAGGAATAGCATTAACAGCATTGTACAATGTTGCCAACACATTTCACATTCTTTTCGTTGTTCAATAAAAATCAAAAGTCTTTTGATTGTTGCCAATATATTGTGCCATCATCGAATATCACATACACATTAGCGATATAATTGTACAATACGTAAAATTTAACAATTTTATTGCAAGTGTATGAGACGCTTTACCAATGTTAAAAGACTGTTTTGCGAATGGTTTTTATACCCTTCACCGGAGGTAAAATAGTATGTCTAAAACTTTGTTATTCCGGTTGTATTTCCCAAAATATTGATCCTATAAAGTATATATATTTCGGTTACTTATGAGAAGAGATTTCCAAATCACGATGCCCATCTGTACATTCTAGTGTATGATGGGGCAGTTATGTATTTATGTTAGATATATATCTGGAGAACAGCATGAGCCAAAGTTTATATAGTGAAGGGTGTAAAAGGTTCGGCATTGCTTAAGATAACACATCTACTTGGTTTTAATAAACACATCGAAACTGTTTATAGTCTTAAAAAAATTTGTTTAATAGTTTCATTTGGTTCATAATTTTGTTTAATTTATTGTATATTTTTTTGGGGCTTTCATTTACCCATATACTGAACAACCCGTTTCTAGTTAATAAATTATTTAAACACATTTTCCTTTCAACTTAATGAAATTTAACACCTTTTTTACCCGCATCCCATTATTAACATGCTTCGCAACATCAAAACAGCCACCAAATATCCCCAACACTTTCTCCCCCATTAACATTTGTCAGACATTTAATTTTTTTTTTGCCCATGCAAACATTTTCCCAATGAGAACTGAAATACATTAAGACACTGGGAAAAGCTAAAAAAAAACGATTAAAATTGTCAACATGTTACTTTAGTAGACTTCTTTCTTTCTGTCTTCAAATTTAATGACTTAACAAATTTTCACGCATTTAATTTGAAAACATCAATATATTTTCTTAAATACAGTATTTTGTACCATTTTCATTTCATCTTCGGATCTTTAAAACAAACTGAAAACAGGCGACAACACGAAAAATAAAGCAACGACAAACGCACCACATTAGAAAACTTAAAGTTGAACTGTGGCTGGGAGCTCATTAAATTAGACGACATGTAGTTACAACACAAGAGAACACACATTAAACAATTTGCCGCAAAAGGTGTTTTTTATGTGACTTTTTTTCTAAATAAAATAAAAACACCGGTGTTTGGCTGCTTGCTCCCCGAATCCAAATTATGTATCTGAAAGTGTGTGTTAAAATTGAAAAAACCAATAAACTACGCCACCCGTTTAAGTATGAACATAAATTTTGTTCCTTATTCCCCTTTTTTTTATTGAAAGAGAAGAGAATTAAAGCTGTTTGCTAGCACTTTGTAGTAGGTTTTTTAAATTGATGTTGCAGCAAGTAATAAACAAATTTGTAAGAAAAAAAAAAATTAAACTACTGATAACAGCTCTCTAAGTATATTCGAAGTATTTTATTATGGCTTTTATTTCTTTCTTTCCATTTTGGTTAATTTTTCTTTTTATAATAAAATTAGGCACCTTTTGCAAATAACTCAAGTATTTAGGAAGACATTTTTAATTAGAAATGGAAAATTTTTGTATTTTTGAAAATTTTTATTGCTTGAAAGTTTTTAAATTCTTAATTCATGTTAGAAACATATTGTAAATTACATATTTTGTTTGAATTATTGAAATTAACAAATAAAATGACTTTTGTAACAAAGTTTCCCTAAAACTTATTTAAAAGATACAGAGAACTTAACAGAAAGAAGTAAAAAATTATGTTTATATTTTGGGAAAATTTAAGAAATGCTTTGAAAACTTTTACAGTTTTGCATCTGTTATAATTTATGAGATTTAAAATAAAAATTAATTTGTATTTTAAAAATTACTTTTCGTATATCAAATGGAATAAAATTGATAGAAAATAAAGCTTAAAGTTTTCAACTTTATCAAAGTTTAATTTAAAAGCTTTAGGTAAATAAAGTAAAAAGTAAAATAGCTTTATGTAAGTGTCAAAATTCTTGAAATTGTAGGTAAAAAAAACACTTAAACTTAAAAAGCTAAAAAAATTACAAAATAGCTTTTGAACAACTAATAATATCGCATGAGTAAGCTTTAAGATGCGTTTTTATAAAAATTTTATAAAGCTTTAGCCCCTTATTCATAAACAAATATTTTAGTTTTATTACAAGTTAATTTAACAGATTTTCATATAAAATACGTCTTAAAAACCTGCTATAAACATGAAATATTGTTTATGAATAAGGCCTTTAAAATTTAAATGTTAAACATTTGAAAAACTTAAAAGATATTTTGGAATTAAAATAATTAAAAAAAATTATTTTTGCATATTTTCAACAACGAAACTAAGCAAAGCTTTAATTCTTATTCGCTTAACAGTTTTATTTGTTTAATATTTTCAGTTTTTCTAAAATATTTGGATGAAGTTTCCTGATGATCTGTCCTAAGCAACCGGTGAAATGCGCTTAGGAATAGCTTATCCCATCAACAATTAATTTTAGTGTTTTATCAAGAATTAAAATTGGGAATTGAGAACGACAAACAAAATCTTGTTATAAAGCTAAAATTTTGTAAACCTTTTGAAAGGTGAAGATACTTTAACAAATATTTAGCTTTTTTTTATATAAATAATAACATTGAGTATCATTTTTAAATAAACAAATGTCTTCCGTTAAGTCTATCAATAAATTTTCAAAAGTTTTTTATTGCATTTAGGTAAAACTCAAATTCAAACCACTTTTAAGCCAATATATTCAGGAACTATTCAAAAAATACTTAATCTATTGGTGTTGTGTTCCTTCTATCGGTTCTGTTGTAGCTATTTTTAACTGTATCTCATCATCAGACTCTACAAAAAGCCATAAATTATTTGGTGTGGGCAAATCAATTACAAAGCAATTTAAAATCAATTTTAACGTTTTTCGTTTCTTTTTTCTGTCTTAATACCCGAGAACCAATTGCTCGTACCCATGTAGACAGGCCAAAATGGCTAGAAATTAGAAAAAAATTTAAAAAAGTTGACTAGAACATGTGTAAATAGAAAATAGATTTGTACACATTCTTGTTAATACAAGTGTAGTTGCACTGACTGGTCATGAGTGAACATTTTTAAGGAGAAAGAACAACAAAGAAAAAAAAAACTGTTTCAAAAATGTTTTAACATTAAAAAACACTTCACTCAAATACACACGCATTTGCTGGGAAATATCTAAGTAAATACGGAAAAATAAAAACTTCATTGAACTTACAACAGATACTTAAAGTTACATGTACAATTACAAAAATGTTTGGCCAAAAGCACAAAAAACGACTTTAACATTGGAAAAGAACATGTTGATAAACACTAAGCAATAGTAGAAAAAATAAGATAGACAGACAGACAGAAAAAATTCTTCTACCAACACAAACGTTTTTTGGCTGGATAAACTAAAAGCCAAAAGCAATGGAAACAAAGTTGCTTAAATGGAGTTACATCTAATCAAAAAAACCCCCATGAAAGAATATTAAATACTTAAAACGACACATGGAGATATACTTTTATTGACAGGGAAGGTATCCTTATATTTGAAATCAAGTAAAATATGTCCGAGCTTTTTATATAATTTCACATAAATTTCTTCTTATTTCTAACCGTATCGAATTTGTTAGCGTTTCTGCAAACCACGATACCATTTTTAAAAAGCATCACTTTTTCCACAAAAAGCCAATCACAATAATGTTGACTATTTGCAACTTTTTTTAATATTTTTTTTTTGCTTTTAGTTTTACACATTTTCGTTAGGAAAATTGTTTTTCCGGGTTTCTTGAGCTAGTTTATAAATATTTCAATTACTGTTTATTGCCAAATTTTCTAGCTAATAACAGCTTTAAAGCTTTGCTAAGCTTAATATAATCTGAAGATTGTTAATGCAGACTTTATTTAAAATTATTTGTATACAGCTTTAAGAAATTTTTTGTAGTAGTTTTCATTTTTTGTTTTGTGTAATTGCACAACATACAATAAGTGAAAGCTTTTATAAATATAATAATTATTTTCGTTTGGGAATTTACATTGAAACATCAAAAAAAAAACTTAAAGTTTTTTTTTATCAAAATAAATTGCCTTATGATTGTTTTTGTATTTTACAGGCAAGACATTTTGAGTTTCATTTATTAAGTATTATTTATTATATGATTGGATATTGTTGTTAAATGTGAAACAGAATTTCTAAAAAATTATAAGATCAAAATTATTGCTATTAAGAAAAGCTTTCAATTAAGAGTGTTTAGTAATACTTGCGGCATTTTCTTTTTTAAGATTAAATCACTGAAAAAAACTAATAAAAAAAGTTCACTCAAATCAAGATAGAATCATAAAACTTTATAATTAATGAGACTGGATTTTCATAATTATATTTTTCTTAAGGAAACAAACACAACTATAAAAAATTGCTTTTTCTCGCAAGCTAAAAAGCTATAAGAAAACATAATCTTGTAAAACGTAGTTGCATTTACACCTATATGCATTTTAAAAACCCAATTCTAAATTACTGTGTTTCTTAATACAGTTTAAAACATTTCTGAAAGAATAGAATTCGAGATTTGAAAATCTTTGAACTTTCATTAAAGAGTTTTAAGAAATGTTGGAATTTAAAGACTTTTCCAAAAACAATTATTTACAAGTTTACTAAGCTCCTCCGAAAGCTCCTATGCTCTACTGAGAGCCAAAGGAGATAAGAAAGAGAAGAGTTAATTTTTAGTCTATAAAATACGCTTAAAGCTTGATTAAGCTTGAAAGCTCATCAGATTTCTTATGCATAAGAGATTTAAGTTTAAAAATAGGATCTATAGTTTCCTTCCCATATAGCTAAAAATTTCATCTGAAAATCCACCATAATATTTAAAGAAATATTAAAAAATAATTGAAAATATGTTAGGTATTACTACATAAAACAGTCTGCTCTAGAAAACTCTCATTACTTTTTACTAAGAATTAGCGCCACTATAAAAGCCAAAAAAATATAAAGCATCTAGCCACCCACTTAGCCCAACATAATGCTGTACTAGCTGTTCATGTATAAAATGTTGTTAAACATTTTCAAGTTCTATGAACCCGCTCGCCCAGCTCTTTTAGAGTTGTCTTAAATAATTTACACAAATTTTCGTAAATGATGATGATGAGGATGTTTTTTTTTTAATTTTGAATTTTCAGTAAAAACCGAATTTTTTTTATTTGGAAAATAAACAAAAATATAAAAATTCTCATACAACTGTCTTAAAATCGACAAGTTTATATTTTTTGCTAGTTGAGGATAAGCAAAAAAATTTACAGCTGAAATAATCTGCGGTTTTAATGTGAAGTTTTAAATAAATTTTTGTGAAGCATTTTTATAGCAAATACTATATGTGCGAGAATTTGCAATCATCCGCAGTTTATTAAATTGAATTTTTTATAAATATATTTTTTATGTATATTACAAGGAAGAGACTTACTCCCATGCTTACTAGAAAATAAATGTAACTAACAGTGGAAGTCAAAATCGAAAGAAATATTGAAAAGAAAACTTTCTTTTCTGAATGTCATTGCTTTTTAACACTTTGAGTGACATATGCTGAACGGCTTAGAGACATGGCTTTTCACTACAAAAATTAAACTAAAACTTCAAATCTTTAAGAAATAGTTGCTTGCGAAACATCTCTAGAGTGTCCTGGAATTATCCCCGACGGTAAAATACTCCTACTTGTATATCCATA
This sequence comes from Pollenia labialis, assembly GCA_949318255.1. NCBI lineage: Eukaryota > Metazoa > Arthropoda > Insecta > Diptera > Polleniidae > Pollenia > Pollenia labialis. The sequence continues at coordinate 50,087,328 of OX439142.1, forward strand.
TGTCAATAGTTCCCAAAAACGGCAGTGTAAACTGACATGGTCGGGTCACACGCTGAGAAAACCCCTAAATGAAATCTGCCAAGAAACAACTGAATGGAGCCCAATTGGGCCCATCAGTACACACGAAAGACCTACAACTTCTTGAAGGCTGGCAGTTCAAAATGAAACCGCCAGATCATTCAATAGACAAGAATTGAGATTTAATAAACACAGTCTATATTCCTAATGGAATACGAAACTTAATAAATATGTATGAATACAAAAGCCCTACACATGTTTTTTTATACCAAATACAAACGTGCTCCTTACCAAGGTAAAACAACGAAACAACAAAAATGAATAAATAGCGCCATCTATCTAATCAGAAAAATAAGCTTTTTATCTTACCTGAAAAAGTAGCTTATTTGAAACAGTTACAGCATTCAAACAAAATCCTTCTTTATGTTTTTCCAAGATTACCCGCACAATCAGTCCTCAAGCCAATATCACTGAATTCCTTTTCAAGGCCCAAATTAACAGACATTAGTTAGTTTTAAGTGTATTAGTTAACAAAATTTTTTTTCTCGAGAAAAAATAATAACTCTATCCAAATACTAAATTTCAATATTGGGAGCAGTGTTTTTGTCTAAATTTTCATTATATCTGAAGATTAAAAAAGAAAACAAAAAAGTTGACAGTGTTACTGCTAAACAACAGTGTCTGTGTACAATTTACAATAGTAATTTTGCAAAAAAAAAAAAAAAAAAAAAAACTTACTTGTTACGCAATAGCTGTACTCATCAATAATATTTGATGGTTAACAAAAAGCTGGAAATGAAACATTAAATTGGTTGTTATTAACTAATTATTGTGAATTTTGCTCTTGCGTAGGTGATCCCTCAAGCAATTTGATAAATAAAAAGCTTTTCATAACAAAATTTGCTTTCACAATTACTTTCACAGTGGCAACTACTTTTTGCATTCACTGTTAATTACATACATCACATGTTAAAAATGCCAAAAATACATGTCCATTCACTCATTTTAAAAATTTTTGTTCAATATTTTTAGGTTTTTTCTTTCATTTGATTTTTGCCAGAATTCCGCCTGCCGTTAATTGCTCGTACTCACAGCTGAATAATTAATGCATTCTGCTGCAGCATTTGTTGTTGCATGTTTGTTTTATGTGGCATGTATGAACGGTTAATGTTTTGCCGCTGTTGTTTTTCTTTCTCTATTTGCCAAATTTTTTCGAAATGGCATGATTGTTGCAAATAATAATCTGTTCTTTCCTTGGCTCATTTAGAAGTTTTGCGGTTAAAATAAAAATTTGGTTCATAAAAAGGGGCCAGAGGTTTTTAGAGCAATTCTGAGGGGAAGTGGATGTGTAATTAGTTTGAATTTTTTTGTGGTTAATTTTTCGTTCCCATTGAATTGTATTTTTGTTGTTATTTTTTTTTTTAATTTTTTTTGCCACAATATTGATGTATTTTGTTTGGCTTTGTTTCTTAGTGTTTTCCTTCGAATGTCTTTAATGTACATTTAATGAGAGTAATTTGTTCTTTAATGTTTTTTGAAAAAAAAAAAAAAAATAAAAAAAAATTCCCAATTCCAAACTAAAAGCGCAAATGTATATAAACACAGATGTAATTAATTGAGGGAAAAATAATAAGAACGGGAAAAGTAATAAGAAAATGGTAAAAAACAGAAAAAACAACAGCAAAAGCTTTTAAGTCAATAAGAGTCTTAAAGAAGCTCAAGTTAATGAAGTTATTCAAGTTGATTTGCCGTTACAAGTGTCGACAGGCGACTTACGAATAGCACGTCAAGGAAGTAGCTGGGTTGTGGTGCGCGTGTGTGTGTTTGTGTAGATTTGCCATCAAAGAATTAATTTTAAAGGAATTGGGTTGAATTTTGGATGGAAAGGAGAAAGGAGAAAGGTCATCTGTAGCGCGATTCACTAACTTTTATAATGATAATCGTATCGATAAAATAAATATAACGAAATTTTATCGAATATGGTATTCAGTAACATTTTTAACGATATTCGCTGTCGTTAAAAGTCAGCTGTTACTTTTAGCAATTTTGTGTCGATATTTTAGCGACAATAATTTAAGTTGTGTTTATTTAATCGATAAAATGTATTTTATGTTTAAAATAACTTACAAACATACAAAGATATATTCATATGTATATGTATGAACAAACACAAAATCCTAAATTTAAAACAAGCAAATTAGGAACAAAAACAAAATTCTAAATGTAAAATTCACAAAAAAAATATAAAACCACAAATTAACCCTTCGTCTTATTCATGAGTCTCGCCAGACCTTTTTCAATGTATTTTGAATGAAAAAACATGTGTAACACGGGGGGTTAAGAACAATTTCATTTGTTTTTATTTTATTCTCTTTTGTGCTTTTCGTTTTTTTTAACATTTTGTAGACAGAGATATTACAAAAAAACAGCTGTTAACAATCGTTAAAAATAAGTTACAGAATCACACTATCGTTACTGCAAGCGAATATTTATGTCGACAAATTTAACGATTGTCGGATCGTTTAAAGTTAGTGAATCGCACCACTGATCTAACTAACCAACTGAAGGACTAGTTATTTAATTTATGACGAATAATACGTAACGAAGCTGACAAACGTGCCGCTGTTTATGACTATATTATGTCACATATTGCTAACAACTTGCAGTCGCAAGTATTTTGTTTAAATCTGAGTATCAGCCAACAGGAAGACGAACAATATTCTGAGAGCGAATATAAAGAAATTGAGAATTATGTTTTTTAAATTCATGGATTTTTTAATTCAATTGTTAATTAAAATATAAGTGTTGTTAAATTTTCGCACATGAGATGTGTGACCAAAAATCGTATACGTAAAAATTTGTGAACGTGTCTGATAAAACAAATTTTTTTCCGTGAGAGTGCGTGAATACGTGTGTCCAACTTTTTCCGAATGATAGTGTGTGACAAAAAATGTATGGGCCTTAAGAGGGAGGGAGACTTACAAAGATCGTATCAAAAAAATCATTTAATTTTGCCCAGCTGTTTGGCTTAAAATTAGTTTTGGAAAAAATGCATCATTCTCTTCTGAGGTAGACTTCTTATTTGTGGCCACGATAGTCTCCTACTTCTGAGGTCAGCTTCAACCGATCTACGCCATGTTGCATGTGAATTCCTCTACTTCTAAAGCCTTGCGGGTTTCGTTAGAAACAGACCTTAGGAATGTCTGTATTGTAATTTCTAAGCGTATGTCCAATCCATCACCTCTTTTTTTATCCCATTTTCAGTATTCGTCTTAAGCATTTATTTAACTTTCCAGGTCTCACTACCTTCTCTGTGGCACCGGTTAAACACTAGTGTTAAAAATTCCTATTTTATGCTTCGTAGATATTTGGGACGACTGCCCTACTCTACTGAGAGAAGCGTACGCGTGGCCAACTTTATTCATACGACCAGCATCAGCATCTGCTTCACAATCTGTACTTATAATGCTTCCCAGGTAGATAAACTCAGCCACGTCATCAATAAAGTTTCCATTAACCAGTATGGAAGTTAGTGCTGGGATACTATCGATTTTTTCTACTATCGATATTTATCGATAGTTCAGATGTCATTATCGATACTATCGATATTACTATCGACTGAATGTTTGTACTTGTGCAGGAAAATTTCAACTAGATTTTTTATCAGGCTCCAGTTCGTTGTTTTTATCATTTTATTGAACGTATGAGCCGTATGTATGAAGGCACGTTATTTTAGATGACAGTTTTTGAAAAATTGTGCTGCTGATAAGCACCTTTCTGAAGGAACAGAAGTAGCAAGGACTATAAGTTATTTTATTGCAACTTAAGATAATTTTCTAAATTGGTTTTGCTTCTCAACCTAAAAGGAAATCAATCTAGAGGACTGATCCTCTAATGGTAGTTCATTGTTTTATCCTATGCTTGCAATTGCATTTGCATTTGCGATTTTTTCGATATTTTCGATTTTTTAAGACTATCGATAATATCGATAGTTTCCCAGAACTAATGGAAGTTCATATTAAAATAAGTTAATATCGTCATTATTTTTGTCTTCTGGACATTTATCTTCAGTCCGACTTTTATGCCATTTTCGTAGAATCTATTTACCCTTATCGTGGTTGGCGAATTTAAAATGCGCCTGCGACTGTTAAGTCATTGATTAGAGGAAATCAGATTACGTTCTCTTTAATCTATTACAAAACAGTCGCAGGCGTATTTTAAATTCGCCAACCACGATTAGGGTTACTACTTTTGTCTTGCAAATCTTTTGTGTAATCCAAGTCATGGAGGCGTCATTGGATACCGTCAGTTGCTTCGGTGTTTATTTTCATCATAATTGAAACAAGCACAAGTAATAATAGCAGCCGAGAAATTTTCTTGCATTTGGCAAATAGTTCGCAGCCATACATAAGAATTGGCAATAAATTGGTTTACTGCGTCTACCAGAGAGTTCTATGCATGGAATACGTTTAGCCACTTGCACACCACATGCGCATCACTAATGATGAACGCTATAATCTTTTGGATTATATATTGGAGTGTTATTCCGCCCCCATTTCTGCAATCGCCAAGCTCACCACTTTTAGTGATTGTCACAACGGCACCTTCCTTCAAATTCGTTGGGAAATTATCCGTATTCCATTCTTCTTTAATCAAGGTTCATATATTTGAACAGCTTTGTCGGAATGTTATCTGCTGCTGCGGCTTTATTGTTCTTAAGTTAAGTGGTGGCGGTTGTAACCTCTGAGAGGTACGGCGCTGTTGTTTGTATGTGTTAGCAAATATTTAAAGCGAATAACAAATGATGGCAATATCACTGTCATTTGAAAACTTTTTAAGAAAATTGCAACAAACGTCAAAAATACGAAATACATAGAAGCAAACTTAAAAAAGCTTATTTATTTGCTTTAAGTCTTTCTAAAGCACAATAATTGCACAAGTTGAAAAAACAGACAAGCGTTTTAGCATAATTCGGGTACGCTGAATCCCGTCGTGCTCCCCGTTTTTTTAGATTGGCTCTGGTTTTCGAGATAAACCGTTATTTCAAAAATGGAGGAGGTTGCACAATATAACTATGTATGCGTAACTCAAAAACGGTTCAGTTTATTGAAATTAATAAAAAAACGAAATTCAGCAATAAAATTTCCTTAAAGAAAAGGTGAACTTTTTTTCTAATATACGAGGTCGTTTTAGAAAAATAATTTTTTTTTGGCAAAAAAAAATAGTTTTGTAGCAACATTTAAAAATTTTGGTTTTTTAAAATATTTTTAATCAAAAATTAATTCATAGTAATTCAATAAAACAAAAAATATGAAATTGTTGTAAATCCAAGTTAAAAGTTGTATGTTTTACTACATGGGACAACTTTGAAGAAATTTACTTTAATTAACATATTTTACTTTAAATCAACGTTTGCAATTTATTCTTAATTAAGACAACAACTAAAAATAATTGTGGTCTTGCCCTTAAATAGCTTAAGATAATGATATGCAACTTTAGAACTTTTTTCACTTTAAATGAGATAAAAATGTTAATAAGTTCTTACTACCACTCACAATGAATATTCATTTAAGAACACTATTCTCGTTATAAACCATTTAAAGTCATAAATTATTTATGCATAAATTTGTTAATCTCATAAATTAAGATAAATTTGTTTAAACACGGTTTAAGATTTATAAAAAAAATATTAAATAAAATTAATAATAACTACCAGACACAGCAGCGACTTGATTTAATTGATATATGGAATTTCAATTAAGAAATCTTTACGTGTCTAATGATTGTTAATAATATTAACAAATCTTAACTGGCTTTGGTTTCTAAAGTTAGTTGCTACTAAAGAAAGAAATGAGAAACAAACAAGAATTAACAACAATTTTATAATTACTTTTTCAAAACTGGGAATAAGAAAAAAACCCACCCATTTCAACCCGTACTCTGTGGCAATGACAAGCCTGCGGACTCCCATGCACAAAGACTCCATGCATTTTTTACTGTGGGACACCGCATGACCAAATGTATTTATTGTAATTAAATAGAAAAATATAAAAAAAATAGAAATATATAATGATTTCCAAGTTAATGTGTTTAAATGTGTAAACTAAGCGCGGTATTTAAACACATGTGGACTCCAGGCTTTAAACCAATATTTTCTAATGTAAAAGACAAAAGAAGCGACAGCAGTAAAAAAAATATAAAAAATGCAGCATAACTACTCCACTGTCAGCTTGTGCTCGAAACACAACTACTACTGCCACAAACTGCTGGCAGAAGTAGCCAATAGTTTCTGTTAATGAAGTAGTCTGGTGGGCTGAGAAAAAAAGTATGAAGCAGAAATCAGTTGAGACTCGTGCCGTTTGTATTGAATTCAAATTTGAATTCCTGCTGTTTAACACATGCTTTACATGTCTCCTATTTAGCATCCTCAACTGAAAATTATAAACATTTCCCCCGGCTTTTTTTTTTTTTTTTTTTGTAGTAATTTTATAGTTTTAATTTGTTTTTTAAATTTTTTGTTTTCTGTTCTTTGTAAAAGCAACCATCTAAAATCTCTTCTTTTTTCTCTATTTCTTTTGGAATAGACAATTATTGCGATTTCGTTTAGTTTTTCTACAAACTCTAGTTGTTTTTCTGGTTTTCTGGGTGAAGTGTGTTTTCACTAGGGTTTTTGTTTTCCCGCACTCTCTTGATTCCCGGAAAAGCGGGAAATAAAAATAGTTTTCGCGGGATTCCCGCCCAAAATTAAATTCTATTTACCGTATTTAATGAGATTTTTATTAACAGTTTTATACCCTTAACAAGCAGTGAGAATACTTTTTTTAATATCCATCTAAGACCCCATAAAGTCCATGACGCCGGGTTCCTCTAGTCGATTTAGCCATATGGGCATTTCCATGTCATCGCACGTGACATTTTTACACCTTCAGAGAGATAGAAAATTTGCCAAAATAGTATTAACTGGACATTTTTTTTATCATTATGTTTCATTTAGAGGGTACTATATATGAAAAAAAAGTTATTAAATTCGGAACCTTGTTGTCCAAAATATCGAGCAAAGTAAGTACGTGACATAAAACGGAAGTGATTTTGGGGTGAATGTAAAAAAATACGAAAATCTGCGAATTGTGGGAGGTTTTTCTTCTTTTTTTAATTTTTAACATTAAACCTGATATTTTACCTTTATAATCCGTTATTGGAAATTTTTTTTTTTTTTTGGATGGTTTAATAATAAACAAACTGTTATATCGTTCGTGACATACCGTACGTGACAGATTTTTCTTTTATAGTATTTACAATGCATGAAAAATATTTTTTGTAAATATATGTATGCATATAAAAACTTAAAACAAAGAAGTTAGAAAAGTCGGTCAAGCTCGACCATATGACACCCTACACTATAATATTTAAAACAATTTTTTTTTTGAGAGTGTACCCTACTTGGGACCCATGGCAAATCAAGATCGCCAGAATAGAATTATGATATGAGGTTAAAAATTATATAAGAGTAATTTTATTATATTATTTATGTATCTCCATCTATATGAGATTTGTGTGGCCCTAGCCGATTTTAGAAAGGGCGTTTATATGGGACCTATGGGTAATTTTTGGACCTACCCGCACAACATTTTATCATGATATAGTACCTATCGCAAAAGTCATGGTCGCCAATTTTTATGTAAATGCCAACATTTCTAAGGAAGTTATGACATTAAAAGCTATTTCCGGGAGTAGCACTTGTATGGGAGGTATGGTCAAATATGGACCGATTCCAAAAAAATTTTGTAAGATGCTTTTGATTGTAATAAAATAAGGTTTGACCACATTTAAACTTAATACTAACATAATAAGATGATGCATTTTAGTACTTACAATGTCGTACGTGACGAGCCTTAAAAGCATATAAAATTTTGATTATTACCAATTTAAAAAAAAATTCCGATCAATATTTTTTTGCGGCAAATATCTTGCTTTGAACTTTTATTTTGAAACACCTAAGACTGGCCAAATAGAAATGACAAAGACAAATGTTGTTTTTGCACCACGTACGTGACGTTAGAATAGCATCCAAAACAAACCAAAAAATATACCGCTAATTGAACTATATACTTGGTCTTTCCTCATGGATCTTGTTCATTGTTGTTGTAACACTAATTTTAATGCATAATTCCAGGGTTGCCAGTTTCTGTATTTAATCGGAAGAAAATTGAAAATTGTTAATTGCAGTTACTAAAAATGAATCAAAGAGAAAGTCAGTTTAAACTTTAATTTTTTGCTTTTTAAAAATTTTAATAAGCTAGAAGTACGTCTGCATAGTAAAATTTGGGTGTTTTATTTCTCTTTACCATATTTGAAAAAAAGTTTCAAGCGTTTTAATTTTTTGAGTCGTGGTTGACATTCTCATGGAAATGCCCATATGCAATTGTAGAAAACACGTCTACTTTCAAAAGTCTCAATAGAAAAGAACAATGTTGTTGTAAAATTCTTCCTTACTCTCCCAAGCAGCTTGGTATTAAAATCGAGTAGAATAGGTTCAGTAGAAAAAAGGTTATGCACCCAAATGTGGAACAATCCCCTAAAAAATTTACAAAAACTATCATAAATTGGTGAGGGGAATGTACCAATTGTCAGTAAATTTCGGCAATTTTGGTGTTCATGTCTGCAAATCACACCACCAAAGTTTGTGGAGATCGATCCATAATTTATTTGATGCTCGGAAATCGCGTTTGTACGGCTAGTAAATTGCGTTAAATTCGAGTCATAGTTTATCATAGGCCCATTATGAAGAATATTTTTGAAAATAAGGTAAACAGGCCTTAAAATAAATCTTGATATTATGATCAAATTTGGTTGGATAAAATAACTAAAGACAAGGGCGCCACATTGCCTAAAATAGGATTTTTTTATAAAAATTTCCCGGGAATTTCGCAATTATTGAAAACAATTGAGAATCCCGGGAAATCTCTAGTTCCCACTTAAATGTTCATGTTTTTTGTGCTCGAGTCCCCAACACATTTAAAATTACTCTAAAGTATTGTTAGCGGTTTGTTTTAGAAGTTTAAAGTACTTGAAGTTTATTTAATACTCCATTTAATTTGAGAATAAAAATAAATTTTACAAAATGAAAGCGAAAAAATTGTGAAATTAATGCAGATACAAAAATGTGTCATACATAAATTGTTCACAGTTGGATAATTTAGTTTTTCGTGAGAAGAGAATTAGTAAAAAACAAACAAAAAAATAAAAGAAATTTAGTAAGTGAATTGCTGTAAGTTTTTCGGTAGATTTCAGCTAAACGATTCTATTTTTTTCATATTTATTTATTGTAGCTTTATATTTATATCTCGAATATTAACCAACAATAATTAATCAAATCTTAATCTCATTCGTAAGTTTACGTCCTCCAAATCAATGTTCACGTTCACATAAGTGTTAAGCGCTCTTCTAATTGGATAAGTGTATCATAGACGGCCATTATTTAAAATATTTCGATGTTGTCTAAATTGGAGTCCCAAGCAGATTCCTATAAATTAATACCGTAGAAACAAAACAGCTTAATATAGAATTGCAAAGTAGAAGCTAACAGTCCAGGGGTCTAATCACCGCATACGATATCGAGCAAAATTGATCGAAATTATTTATTTTGGTATCATGACTCTCGATATCTCGAGTAACTCGACATTACATTTCTCGAGTTGTCATTCGATACGTAAGTGTCTATCGTATGTAAAAAAATTCGATAGTTTATTCGATACGATAGTATCGAATGCGGTGATTAGACCCCTGACTCAGGGCAGAATTTCTCCCAAAGAGCCAATTTATTTAAATTGCCTTGAGTTTACTTTGCCTCTATATTTACATCGCGTATCGCTTTTCATAGAATCTTATCTACGTAAAGAACAAGCAGGTTTAAGGGGAACCGGTCTTGCGTAGAGCAAATAAACTCTTTACGAATAGTTGTAGAACAATCAACTGAATGAAATAATCCACTTTTCCTAATTTGTGTGGACTTTAAACCGGTTAATGATACGATTGATCGATTTTCAATCTGGACCTGTCTTAACAACACCGGCATTTCAGACCAAATCAACACTATTATGTTTTACGAACATGCTAATTATAAAGCTCATTTATAGGGGGTTTCCAAGGAAGCTTTTTTTCATCAATTGTGGAGTAAAGCAAGGGTGTGTGCTCTCTCCGCTGCTGTTCGTACTTGTGCTTGACTCAATAAAACAACTGCGAAGCAACTGACGGCATCCAATGGCACCTAAACCAACGCGTCCATGACTTGGATTGCGCAGATAATTTGTGCCTGATGTCACACACGCTTAACGGCATACAACACAAAATTAATCACCCTTATCATGGTTGGCGAATTGAAAAGGGGTCTGCGGATTTTATGTAAAAGATTAAATAGAAATAGAAAGTGAACTGATTTCCGTTAATCTATTTCCAAACAGTCGCCAACCACGATAAGGGTGAATAAATTATACGAAAATGGTAAAAAGGTTGGGCTGAAGATAAATATCCGGAAGACTAAAATAAAGCTACCTGTGAAGCATTATAAGTACAGACGGTGGAGCAGATCCTGATGTCGCTAGTCGTATTAATAAAGCTCGTCACGCGTACGCTTCCTTCGGAGGAGTCTGACAGTCGTCATAGATATTTAAGAAGCATAAAATAAGAATTTGCTACACTAGTGTTTAATCGGTGCTGCTTTATGGTAGTGAGAACTGGAAAGTTACAAACACAATTTCCAACATGCTACCAATTTTTCTAAAGAAATTCTTAAGACGAACAATCAAAATATTTTTGCCAATTTGCATAAATAACCAAGATATACTGAATATCTTTGGGATGGATACAATTGATATTGAGATCAGACGTTGAAAGTGGTGATGTATTGGGACATGCAGACATTGTTAACCTTAACACACAAGACTTTAGAAATAGAGGACGCCGACGTGCAACAAGGCGTAGATCAGTTGTTCCAATTCTTACAATTGAAAGATTCGGTAACTAAAATAAAAATGGTGGGCATGACTTTCTACGCAAACTTACTGTTAAATGTATGCATTTCAGTCCATTGACCTTCATTTATCATTGTCTTAGCCACTTTTCCAATTGAAATGCATGTAAGTACCTAGATGCGACACAGTGGTTTTTTTTTTGATGGTTACAAAACTTGTAGCAAAATTTGTTGTGGGGCTTTAGTTGTTGGTTGTTATGTTGCAAGTATATTACAATAGAGGCTCTAAATCACTTCTCTGTCCGACTCCAGCATTAATTGATTGGAGTGAATTTAAACAATTTCCTTCTTTAACAATAAAATTTCGACCAACTCAGTTATTTTCTACCAGGTTGTGTGTTAAGCCTTCTTGCTTGACTTTATCAAAAGCTTAATGCTTCAATGGAGAGTGTTGTACAATATTCTTTTTCTTCAAAGTTTTTCTCAAATCGTTTACTAAAATTACTAAATCAAAATTGATGATTTGGTTTAGTTCACTTTTATTTAGTATACGGATTAATATTTCATATATTTATTTAGTATGCGGATGAATCTAGAAATCAATATATTTTCAAATATATTTTTCATGTAAGATAAAACGCCAATAGGGCTATATGACTCAACTCTTCTGCAATCTTTCTCTGGCTAAGGTATCATGGTAACTAAAGAGACCTTCCATCTTGGAGATGGTGTTCTGTTCGTAAAATAGCATTATAACTTAAAAGATTTATATTTTATTGCTATGCGGCGTAGTTACATCAGCATTTTGTTACTTATTTTATCAATACCAGGTGTATTTTGTGGTGTTTAAATCAGCAATTCCTTTTTAATTTCTCTTATCTTAACCCATTGTGGCAAAGCTTTAGGAGTTAATACATTTCTTAAAGGTTCAACAAACAGTTTCCTCATTTCTAGCCATACTTTCATTTGAGGTTCAGAAGAGGGGCTTAGAAATGGCCGGTCTTTTTAGATTTTCAGTTGGACGCCAAAATGACTAGTTAGATTTTGGAGCTGCATCGAGTTCCTAAAGATACTTATCTAGTGATGTAGTATGTCGAGTCTAAAGTTAATTACCAGTTTTTTTGTGCATTCTTTGAGTACATTTTTAAGCGGACGTGATCTGTGAAGTTGCTATTGTCCTTGAACTCTTCTTTTTTAACCAAAAGTCGTTTGACAAAATATATTTAGCAGCGTTGCCACTTTGTGGGTAATTGCCCGAATTGGGTATAATTTTTACTGCCGTGAGTAGAGCGTGGGTGATTTCATTTAGGTGTAGTTCAGGTGTAATTTGAACTTTTTTCTTTTAAAAACAAAAGTTGGATTTCACAAAAAAATTTGTACCAAAATAAAACCGTCTATTAAACCAAAACCACGGGTTCTTTTAAAGAAAAGATCTCCATAATTTAATAAAGATGATAATGAATTTCGGCAGATGGACTATTACGTTTCGATAAAAATGGGCGTGTGAGTGATTACGAACACGAAGTTTGTTGAAGAAACACTAATAAAATAAGCTAAGGAAAATTGTTTCCAATATTCAAAAAAGTAAAAATTTGTATGTTGCCCTTTACTGTTTTAAACTCAATCATTAGCAATGGAAACTGATTTCGGGCATATGTATATTATCTTTGATCGGTTTTGACGAAACGCATTCTTAACGTATAATTTCGACTTAATTATGGTCACATCCAACAAAACCATTTTTTAAGAAAAATTTAAACATATTTCGTTTAATTTAACCATATTATTGTCACCGACAACCATATTATGGTTAAATTAGTCCTCCATCAAGAAGCCACAACCATATTATGGTTACCTTTAAACATGTTATGGTAAATAATAACTAAAATATGTTTAACCCTTACAATAGCATGGTTAGTTTTCAACCATAGCATGTTGCTCTTATAAAAGAGGAACATATTATTGTTAATTTAAAAACATATTATTGTCATATTTAACCATAACATGTTTAGAGGCAACCATACGTGGTTGTGGGTCCTTGATGGATGACTTATTTAACCACAATAATATGGTTAAATTAAACAAAATATGCAAAAAGGTTTCTTTAAAAATAGTTTTGTTGGAGGTGACCATATTAAAACATAGTTTTTCTCTACGACTAGATACATTCAAGCAGGTGTGGAAGTGAACTCAATATTTTAAGTGTTTTGTTTAATGTTTTATCAATTTATTTTTAATTCTGTAATAATAAAGCAAAAAGCTAATCTATTTAAAATTAGAATAAAAATCTTAATAGCATGACTTGCATTGGTCTCCTTTAAATAAATTTTTTGTATTTTTTGTAGGCGTTTGTTTATTAAATTAAACGTTAATTTTATATCAGGTGTAATTCATTTTAATCAGGTAATTCTGCTTCATCTCAAGTGTAATTTTAAATTTTGCTGGTTGTAACACTGATATTTTGTTATGTCTGATTTGTTTGGAGTCTACGGAAGAATGTTCAACAGTTTGTTTGGGATGTTAATCCGTATTGGCTACAGAGTAGGTATATATTCTATTGTTCGTAGCGATTTATTATCCGTTGTAGCTAAATAACGTCTGGAACTAAATTAACAGTGGTGTTCTGGAAATCGAAAACGTAAAACGCAAGTATTTTAAACTTCGTTTTTCAATAAGATTTCTGTAGTAAAAGAATTTAACGACAAATATTTCTCTATTAAACAGAATTTTATAAAAAATTTTTAAAAATTAGATAAAAGTGTATCAAAACAACTTCCAAGTTCTTGTGTTTTGGATTTCCAGAACACCAATATTAATAAGGTTTCATTATAGTTCCTATAGTTTTCATTGGAAAGTTTATAACAACGCCAAAATAGTAGGATTAATTCAAAAGTAAGAAAAAATGGCACCACACGAGTTAAAGCGAAAGAACGTTGAAAGTCGAAAATACAAAAAAGTTGGCCGAAAAATGTATGGAATATGTAAACAGTCGTAATGCATTTAAAACTATTACACTATAAAAAAGGACAGGCAGCATGTTGATAGAACACTAAACAACTGAATAGAAATAAGTCGTTGGGAAGTTAAGTCTTACCCGCCTGTTATTTAAGGCCGTTTTACACTATCCCACAAAGTCTTTCGTAATTTACGAAAATGCAACCCTGTCATGATAAGTTGTTATTGTTTTTTGAAAATGTTCAAAGAATAATTATATCAGGGAAGCATTTTTGAAAAATACGTAAGACTTTGTGGGATAGTGTAAAACGGCTTTTAATAAATTTCTTAGTCTGACTTCCATTTGGCCACCACTGGAATATGGCAACTTAAGAACAGGTTATCCCAAATTGGCTAGATTAGTTTTAAGCCACACATTACATTTTAGAAAAGAAAAACGCTTAAATATGCCAAAGATTCCGCATATTCAAGTTAAACACCCAATACTTAGAAGAATGTTTATACGAGAAAGACCAATAGGTTTTTTTAGAATTGAAATTAGATAATTGGATCCGGAATTTTTCTGTTAAGGCTAGTATACAATAAAAATACAATAAATTTTTGTTTACAAATTTCATTTTTATTTATAAAATAAATTCTTATTGAAAATTAGAAAATTAAAAGTAATATTCGACAATGATTTTTAAAACGTCTGTCGAAAAGGCTAGTAGTTTATAAGTTTCATGTTGATTTGCTATTGCACTTAAACTCCTGGAACTTCTCTTAGCTTTTCACAATACTTCTTTCAACCGTAGCAGTTAGTTATTCTGATTTTATTACAAAATTCCTTCTAAATATCATTTCATATATGTTGTGTTTACAAACTTCGTTGTTTATAATTGCTTTCAAAATATTGTAAATTTTTTACTTTATTTTACATGACACTATAATAAAAATACAAAATAAAATAAACACACACAGCAAGTGCCGCATGTAGTTAACAACATGCTGTGTCTTAAACCAAACAATAAATAAATAAAAAATTCGAATCAATGCAAATACCCAACACTCGCTTCTGCTGCAGAGTCTTTTCTTTTTGTATTACACACAAGTCCTCGTCCAGACCTGCAAATTTTGTTGCAACAATTACAAAAGTTAACGTTTTGCAATTTTTGAAGTTTGTGGGAATTTCAGCTTGAAAGTGAGAATTACAAAACAAAACAGAGTTGCAGAGTACAAAAAACTTTGTACGTCTATCCAATCTTTTTACATATCTTACAAACAAAATCTTGATATGCTGCAATTAAAGTTGCCTGTGTGGACGCGGTCTTCAGTAAATACAAAAGAAGTATAAAAATTATAAACATGTAGCCCATTTAAAACCACTTGGAATACCCTTTCACCTCTCTTTCAAAGCTGGCATAGTTTTACGAGTTTGATTGCTTTTCCATACACACTTTCGCTCCTCTTATAAACGTGTACTTCCTTCTCTATTGTTGTCTGATTTGTTGTCTATGGTTTCGTTTAATTTCTTTCCAATTTTATTCACTTTTTCTGATGTGATTTTACAAAACACTCGAGTATTTGTACTTGTTGTATTAAGTGTTTTTTTGTATTATAAAACTTTTTTATTCAGCGTTTTTCTCGCTTTTGTTTCGATTTAGTTGCATACTAGCGTTGGTTGCCGGGTGAGAAGTTGTTTAAATGTAATTGCATCTATCTATCTGTATCTATTAGGTTTTTTTTTGTTTTTTTTATTGCGCTGGTATCGTCGTATCGAATCTATCTTTCGCATTAAACAATTGTTTCATGTAATTTTGTTGTAGTTTCTGTGTATCTTCCCATTTAGCCTGGGGTATCACAGTACGAGTCATGTTACTTATTCTCTCGTTCTCTCTTTTTACCGGCCATTGTTGTTGTAATTGTAACTTTATTTAAGTGAAATAGTAAAAAAGTGTTAAATACACAGAGAAAAAAAAATTTAGAATGCACAAAGCAGAAAGATGGAACAAACGCTAGATGAGTAATATCGCTGATATGCAAGGAATCCAAGAAAACTTTAATTTTAAACCACGAAAACTTAATGAGACCAAATTGCGATATACCTACAGCATCGATAGAAATTACAATTAAAATAAAACATTTCGATTAGTACCGACTGCAATTTAAAGGTCCCAGTTGAAATAAAAATTTCAGTCGATTAACCGATGTTACATAATTTATAATATTTTTGTTAGTATTATAACATATTTTTTGTGTTTTAGTTAATTGTTTCGTCTTGTATACAAAAGTTACGTGTTTAGAAAATATTTTTTATACAATATATTTTCTTCTAGCAATACATTCTTAGATACAGTACAAAACAGAATAAACTTTGAATAGTAACACAAACGATCTTTAAATAGTGTTGAAAATTTTTAAAAATTAAAACAGGAAGAAAATTAAAATTAAAGTTTTATATGTTCAGAGAAATCCAGGAGAAGGACTGAGAAATTAGATATTCTGTATAACGGGCAGCTTTCGATTCTTCCAACATCCACGAAAAGTGATAGAATTTTTTCCAAGTCAAGTTTACTCAACACAAACGAAAATTATCGCTTTAATCCTAAACATTTATACCAACATTTTTAAAAAAAAAAATTATTTTCTCATATCTCGTTAAACTATTGAAATATCTTGCTAGTAACATAACCCAATAAAAAATTGTGCTTCGAGCGAAGCAGGTTTGTAAGGGAGCAATGCAAGAGTTTCGCTTACCATTGGCGAGTTCCCACTTTGAAGCAATACATTTTTGACACATAAAGCGCCTTATTCAACTTTTATAAAAATGTTTGGATGTAATGATCAGCTTTACACACTGAATGTTTTGATACAGTTATTTTTTAGTATTCTCCTTTACACACCTGCTTCGTAGTAAGGGATGCCGTAGCACTTACAATTTTGTTTTTTTTTTATAAAAATTGTTGAGAGTTCTTTCACTTACTTTACTGCATTTACCGCATAATTGTGCGCTTATTTTTTTAAATGTACCATTAGTGCTTCGCAAAATGATAAAATTTTTTATTGGCAATCTACAGTTTTTATTTTAATAAATACATATTCAGGCGTGTATTGGAAATTTGAAAACGCAATAGGCAAGAACTTGAAAGTTGTTTTTAATACACTTTGAATATTTTTTTATAATTTTTATTATAAAATTCTGTTTAATAGAGAAATAGTTGTATAATATTTGTTATAAAATTCTTTTATTAAAGAAATCTTATTAAAAAATGACGTTCAAAATTCTTGCGTTTTTGATTTTCAGAACACCCCTGATTATGTATTAATTTAAAAGTGCATATACAACATTTATTAGTTATTTTTTTTTGCTCGGTATAATTCAAGAATTTTTATTCTTGTTTTTTTTACTAATAAACTCCAAATAATAAATAATTTTTAAAACAATACCTTCAAATTCTACCAAAACACAAAGTTATCTTCGCTACAAAAGTAACACTAAAGATAACGATACGTCTCTAAGACATATTTTGTGTTTATTTGTGTTTATTTCTCAAAATATACATAACTTACAACATAAAAACTGCCTCCACCAACTAGGTCCTGCTAACAACTGAGATAATTGAACGTGAGAATGTTGTATGTTTACAAATGGAAAAGTAAGAGCCCAAAATTAAAAAAGCGTACGTCTCGCAGACGTACCTTATCTTTCTAGGGTTAATATTTTTACTTTTTTTTTGTATATGTTCTATTGTACTAGATGCTTTTGCTATGATTTATCGTTTGTTTATTTCAATGCGGGTTTTTTTTTTTGTTGATATTCTACTTGTTTTGAAAACACAAGTACTGAAAACACTGTACAGAAAAACTTCTCGAATAATGCTTGATTTAGTTTAGTGAGAGCCACGTCTTTTTATTTATGCTTACACTAAAATACAGTGATTGGAAGCACTGTTGTGATCAGACAATGCTTAAATTGTACCGTCTCAATGGCAAAATTATACCAAATTGACATAAAGTGTACCAACATTTAGCTATAAAATAAAAAAAGCACACATAGTAAGAATTCAAAACACTTTTTTATTTAAAAAACAACAAACAAGTAAGAAATTATAGTCCGTCAAGCCCGAGCATTTGATACTCTATACCACAGTGTATAAAGGCACATTTTCGAGAGTGAAAGCCATGGGAAATCCTGGTTCCGCCAGAACAAAATCATGTTATGAGGTTAAGATCTATGAAAAAGTTCTTGTGGCGACTATTATTATCACCTACATGAGATTTGTTTACCTTTAAGTGATTTTAGGAAGGGTGTTTATATGGGAACTATGGTTAATTTTGGTCTCGCCAGTTCCATTCGGTTCAAATTTAATATAAATACCAACGTAATAGGATGTATGGGGCACGTGAAATTATTGGTCTATTCTCACCATTTTAGTAGGCGTTTTCCTTATGAATTGAAACCTACTCAGCAAAAACTTGGTAATGACTTGCGATTACTAAACAACTTACATTTCAATGATTTCTTCATACCATCTGCATTACATAGAAGTATACTTCTATACTATGGTTTAGTAAAGGCTGGCATATAATCTGATACATAAGAACTTGTTTATGTGTTGGTTAACGAAATTTTAATTATTTCATAATAAATTGAATCTAAGGTTTAGTTTATTCAAATTTAATACAAGTTGATTTTAAATATTTGTAATAAATGAATAACAATTTGTATTAGATTTGAATATAAAAAATTTAAATACCTAATTGGATTTAGTATGTACATACATATTTTAAAATTAAAAATTTAAATAAAAACTACACTACCAAATCAACCACACAATATCTTCTAGGTGATATAAATTATAATATATGATATCGATCTTGCATCGTAAGCGATAGTAATTAAATTGTATCTTTTCATGAAAATATCATATCGTTTTTGCAATCATATTGTTCTCTGATTTATTGGGTATGAATATGTCCTTAATGCCGGGTAGACAAGTTTTACATTAGAAAGTAAATTAAATTAAAAACACTTTTCGTTTGACAAATAAAGTTTTGTTAATACCAATGTGAAGAACCTGTTTGTTAGCGAATGTGGTAATTACTTACCAAACTCCCTATTTGTAAGAGAATGTGACAATGAATTATAGGGAGTTAACTATGTGTAAGCGAGTACTTGCCTCCAATAAAATTACCGGGTTAAAATAATGAGTTCAAATGCCAAAGGATAAGTTGTAAAGATATTAGCTTTTTCTCTAATTTCTTTGCAATGTAAGTTTTTGCTGGGTGTGTTCAAAATTTCTTCGAATTACCTTAAAAATTGCGACCTGTACTTTACGTTCAAGGTTACATAGACAGACAACCAGCCAGCCTGACGGAGGGACATCGTTAAATCGACTCAGAAAGTATTATTTTGTAGTGTTACATAAAGCGCATAATACCCTCTCCACCACCGTGGTGTGGGTATACAAATTAAGAAAGGACAACATTTTGTCTTTTTCCCTTTTTTCTCAAAGGCAGGCAAAAATGTAGACACTTGGTAGACAGTGTCACCAAAGCAATCGACTTAAGTGGCGATTTGGAGACACTTATGGTGTTTTCTTTTCTACAAAAAAAATGTGGAATTTTGTGTTCGTTTTTTAAAAACGTTTTGCTCTCTAAAAGGGAGGCATGTTTTATTCTAAAACATTCACTTTTACTTATAGCATAAATCGAGAGTTTTGTTAGTGGCCTGTATAAAATGTTAATTATATATGAGTTTTTTTATAACGGTGACGATTGCCTCAAAGAGCAAGAAAGCAACGCGAAAATTGCAAAAATTCGTAAAAGTTTGCAAAAATAGCGAAAAATTGCGAAAAGTTTTGTTATTTCAAACGAGCCATAAAATTAAACCTATAAGGAATGGCAAAAATTCGGTAAAAATTGCTAAACTAGAGGACATTTGCAAACAGTGGCACAATAGCAATGTCTTATAATTTTTAAAAATCGTTAAAGCTGTAAAGAATCACAACCCTTACAGATAAAAATCGCTTCTATCGCGAACATGGCTAAAACTCGTAAAAATTGCAAAATTGAAACGAAAGCAAAAATTTATTTGAAATCGCTAAATCAGTTAAAAAAAAAATCAAAATATCGAAAAATAAAATCAAAAAGTTTGCAAAAATAGCGAAATTTCGCGAAAATTTTAAATTTTTCATAGAACCCATAAAATTGATTGAAAGCCCCTTGGAGGAATGGCAAAAATTCGTGAAAAATTCCTAAATTAGCGGAAAATCGCAAAATATTGCTAACAGCGTCATGATAGCAAAGTCTAATTTTTATTAAAAATCATTAAAGCTCTAAAAAATCATAATACTTACAGTAAAAATCGCGTCCATCGCGAAAGTTGCTGAAATTCGCGAAAAATTGCATTATTGGAACAAACCTAAAAATTTATTTGTAATCGCGCAATCGGTTAAAAAACAAAATTACAGAAAATAATGAAAGAAAATGCGTTACCAAATTAGCTATAGTGATGAAGAACAATTTTCGTCATGTGTTAAAAACAGGGCATTTCACTTTTTCATATCTTGTGTTTTGTTCTCGTCAAATATCAAATAGCATTATTACAGGGCTGGCAAGACATTTTATGCATGCAACTTTTAAGAAGGTGATATTTGTTGTGCAGAAAAGAAAACACCATTAATTCTAGGCTTCTACAAGCATACGAGTACATATACTTATGCATGTATGTACTTTATATGTTACTATAATTTCCGATCATTAATTAACAAAAATACAATGTTTGATAGTTCTGGTCACGGCTGTTATTAAAAATTTTATTATTGGAAAGAAAAGTGAGTTAATCCACATCAAAGAAATGATAAAACTTTGTGGGTATTTTTTTTAAATTACACCATTGTAGTGTCGATTGTACCACAAATCCCATCAGTGATTGGAAGTAGTGTAAAATAGAACACATGTCTTTTAAAACAATTCGCGCAGCTCACTACTTTCCTCCCTGTTATTCCACGTAAGAGCACCTTTACAATTTTAAAACATTTTCGGATTTTGAACGTGGACTTTTATTCGAAATCTCATAAATTCACTTTTAGATATGCTCGTTTTCAAAAATCTATAACAATTATGAACCTAAACTATAAAGTTCTGAAATCTAAAATATCTACGGTTTCCACCTTATTACTCCTTATTTTAGCACCTTTTTGTAATTTTGACTAATTTTCGGGCCAAATTGTTAGAATAGAAAAATAAAAATATATTTTAAACATATTCTAAGTTACGATTTTGTTTTTGTTTTGTCTGAAATTATTTATTATTGGCAAGCAAACATCCATCCTGTTATCTTTAAGGTCTTTGAGAAGCTATTATGTGATCACAAGTTGCTAATGTATAGATAACTTAATAGGCAACAAAACGTAGCTACTTTCCTGACGAAAATAATTTCACTCTTATCAGATTTTAAGATTTCGATCTTTTTTAAGAACGTTAAATGCTTCTTTGTTTGCTTAAACTTTAGAATCTTCATGGTTCATTTTTTATTTAATTGTCTCGTTGTTCATATTTCCCTTTTAGGATTTAAAGACTGATTCTGTTTTACCCACACTGCAACGAGGACTTTAGTTTCCTGCAGAGCTTTCTGATTAAAACGTGATCCTTCGTTTTTTTTGGCATTAACCTGAAAACACATTTCCCTAAATCTGCAATAACTCGCAATTTCAATGAAGTAATAATTAAACTTTTTACTCTAAATCCTCCAATTAAGTTCAAGAGCACTTTAGAGCATCAATTAAATTAATTCTAACAGTGTCTTTTTATTTTCTGTAGTTGTCTGCATTCGACTCCCGCCTTTTTAAATCTTTTTTTCCTGCTGTAGTTGTTTATTGTAGTAGTGATGATGGTAATGAGCTCTGCTTTTTCTTCTTCTTTCAGTTATATTCTGTCGCTTATAGTGTTACATTAAAAAAAACACTGCATTTAGTTGCCATTATTGTCTCTTGGAAAGAAATAAAGCCAAAACAACAACAAAAAGTTTAAAAGTAATCGAATCTTTTTTTATTATGGGTTTTTTTTTGATTTGCATATTTTTTTTTTCATTCCTACTTCTCACCTTGGTTTTCACTTTGCATTTTTACTTCGATTCATTTTCAGCCTGATTTTATTACAGCGCGTCACCTTTCTTGTTGTTTTTGTTGTAATGCCTTCACCAATTTCAGTTTATTTTATTTCATTATTGCATCTGCATTGAAACGTTTTGACCCTTGGAGGGCGTACGTACAACTCTCGATATGATTTTTATTGTCAGTGCAGTTTGTTTGTATCGTCATGTCTTTTTTGTGGTGTCTCTGCCATTAATTTAAGTTGAAGTGGTTGGTTGGTTGGTTGTTTGGCTTGGATGACTGGCTGGATGACTTGTTTATTCCCTTTTTTTATTTCATTTATTCCTTTTTATTGCAACTGTAGTGAACAACAATTTTTTTTTATTGGGATTCTTTTTTATATTTATTTATGCATTAATTTCATTCAAATCTGATTAACTTACTAAATTACAAATTCTAAAGATTTATTGACTTTAAACAGTTGGTTTTTTTGTTTTCGTTGAGAAAACTATGGAATGTGGTTAATAAGGTTATGAAGTTAAAATGGGATCGGGTCGGGGAAAATTAATAAAAACCCAACTTAAATGTTTAAATTTATAAGTGGGAAGAGATTTAAATTTATAGGATATTCCAAACGAAAAAAGTTTTTAAAATTGCCAATAACTTCTAAACTAATGAAGTCTTAATTAAATAATTAATTAAATAATAGTGAACAAATTATATTTCTTCAACTGGGAACGGCTTAAAAATTAACTATAATGGGAACTGTAAGTTTTTTAACTAATAGTACGTTTCCACTTACATGTTTTGGGCCACAAAACTAGATTTGCAGCAAATCAAGTGTTTTGCTACTTGTTTGCCCAAAACATGTCGAAAATCATGAATACAACTCTGGGTTATCCATTGTTGTTGATTGACAATTTCGAAAAAGTTACTTATTAACCAAAATAACAAGACTTATTAAATAGGTTTTTGCAGCTCTCCAGCTGATTTATTTGTTTGCAGCGTAAATATAATAAAATAATACAATAAAAAGGTAGTTTTCGTCAGAATGGGAAACAAGTTTTTTAATGCGATCAGACTAAAATAATAAATATTCTGAAAAACATTTTGAAGTGTGGTCGGACTGCACGCAGAGAAAAAACATGTTTAAATATGGTCACATCTAACAAAACTATTTTTAAAGAAAATTTTTAACATATTATGTTTAGTTATTGTCACCGATAACGATAATTTGGTTAAATAAGTCCTCCATCATGAGGCCACAACCATATTATGGTTGCCTCAAAACATGTTATGGTTATGGTTGTTGTCGGTGACAATAATATGGTTAAAATAGTCATAACATCTTAAAAATTTTCTTTAAAAATAGTTTAGTTGGCGGTGAACATATTTAAACATATTTTTTCTCTGGGTGTGAGAATGGTTTGAGTTTTATCTTAAAGCTTTATGCAGTCTTTAAATTCAACTAAAATTAAACCAAATTTCCAATATTTTTAATCAGGCTTAAGTTCATCAAATTAAATTTTCATTAAATTATTTTTATGAAGAAAAGAATTTTACAACATGAAAATTAATTAAAATTGTTGACTGACCTGAGATTCGAACCCAGGCGGCTGGTTACCCTGACATATTTCGATCGCTACCACTCGATCTCCTCAGAGGGATTTGCCGTCTTACACTCGCAGCCATCGACGACTGCAGACGTCAATAGTCAAACATCAATCTTTAAACCAAATTGTATTCTAACCCTTCGGTAGATCGATTAAACAATTTAAGTTATTTAGAAAACGAAAATGGCAACTTTTACGATTCTGATTTATTTGGACACCGGAACGGACTAATGAAATTCGAAACGTTTTAATGGGCGTGTAACCTCCCATACAAAGACAGTATAAATGTAATGTATATTAGCCGTGCTCGCGGTGCAGCCCATCCAGAGTTAATTTTTGACTAACTATAAAAGTAAAATTAAAATTAAGTGCACATATTATTTTAAAGGATCTTGCCGGCCATCTGTCCCTTTATATTCCTTGCTTTGAACAAAATATGCACCCTGTTTATTTTACAAACGGTAATCAACCTATGATTCAAGTTTGATAAAAAATTTTCGGACAGGCAGTAGTACTGCCTATGTCCCTAGCTTTAAAAAATTAAAAAGCCTTTATTTCCAATTTGATCAAAATAGGTTTAGCTATTAAGCCGATAAAGCGTAGCAAACGCCAAAGTCACTAAAGCCTTCGGTCAGGCGTCGGCCGAGCCTGATAAATGGCGGAATGGAGGGTTAAAAGCGTACTCACTTTAAAATGGCTTTGATTTTATTTTTAGTACGGAAACTGTTGCTTTAATAGGGCTTTTAAAAAAACAATAATTAATATTTTCTGAGTATAGGAGGTTTATTTTCCCTGGACCCTATTCTAAGCACTTTAGTGAAACTTTATATAGCCTATGGCCGTTATATGGTCCCATTCTTAATGTTGTTGAACATATTTTTCCAACTCCTCTTCATTTCGATTTTTGAAACATGCCCCAACATCTATCAAAGAGTATGAGCAATTCGAACCTGCCATAAAAAGACACATTACATTTCTGTATATCTGGAGAGAGGTAACAGAAAAAGTATTTAATAAATTTGATTTCAATTGATGAAGCGTATCGCACCGTGTTTTAATGATTTTCCATGTAGAAGAAAACATTTACACTTGTACACAGATGGTTTCATATCACAGAAAGAAGTGGGCATCGCAGTTACTTAAGGGACCTCATCCTCGAAGTATTGCAGAAAATTCCGGATTACTTTAATTTTCTGCTGTCCCAGCGACTACATTGGATATTTATTTGGACAGGCTAACAACAGTTATGGCGATACTTGAGAACGAAAATAGCCCCTGCATAGCTGAACATCAGAATCATATGGGCTCAGGGCGTAGGGATGTACTGGAAAAAAATAAGGTGAATGAGTTCGCTAGATTCGGCCTCTGCTCTTTTACAAACTCGAACTTCGGCGATCGATTATCGATAGTACTATCGATAGAACACTTGACCGCGGGATTTCCAGGAAATTTAAGCCCCGTGTTGATGACAAGCGTAGCATTTATCTTCCATCGATACAGTGACCACCAGACGATATCTTGTTTAGGTAGGCATACGCTGCGTCTGAGAACGCCAACTGAGATCCAAAAAAAAGTAAATGTTACTGGAAATGGGATCCGCTACTTTCTATGAATTGTTTTCTCTGGCATTGAACTAAAGTGCACTTTGCACTTCGTTTAAAGTCCGGGTTTGTTCTACTGTGGATATTCTATTTAGTTTAGTTCCATAGTAACACAATGTATGAACGGGTCTTAGTACTTTTTAAATGTATGTAAATAATTAAATTTTTCTTTAAACTTATTTAAAAACTTAATTTCTTTCGAAATTTGTTGTAGTCCAAACTTCTGTTAGCTGGGTCTTTTATAAGTTCCTTTTGTTTACTTCATTTCGCTGTGGCAGCAACTCGAACAAATTTTATTTAAAAACTTCATTACCTTAAGGCGAAATTTTCCTTTTCAAAATAAACAAAAAAGAAAAATAAAAAATCAGACATACACAATTATGCCATTTACATAAATGGAAAAAAATTTTAGTTATTAAAAAAGTAACACACACACAGACATGAAATAATATAAATTTTAATTTATATTTCCAAAAATACATGTTATTAAGTAAATATACTCTGTATACTGTAGTATGCAAATTTATGTACTTGTTATAATAAAACATAAACGTTTTTATTTTTTTATAATGCTCCAAATAAAACAAAAGAAATTAAAATTTAAGGCCCGAATTTGTTTTTGGCACTTGCTCAGGCTGGTCCAAATTTCCTTTCAAGCTACACTTTTTATGTGTATTGTGTGTTGTTTTATGTATAACATTTTTTTTATAAAGGCAGGGGCACGAACGAAAGATACTTTTGAATACTAAAATGCTTTTGAATTTTTGTCGAATAAGAATTTATTTATTTATATTTCTCCACTAAATTGTTTGCATTTCTTTTATTGTTTGGCATTTTTGTTATTATTGTTTCAATGCGTTGGCATTTTTTCCTGTTACTTTTGTTTGCTTGTATGAGTAAAGTTCCTTATTCCGCTTCCGTTTTCAAGTTGTAAAGACAGAAAATGTGTTTTGTATGTTTGTGCACGGAGGGGATTTTGTTCATTCATTATTTTGAATAAAAAAGTATACCCATTTCACTATGGATAGTAATAACAAAAAATCAAATAATTTTTATATCTGCTTTTTGGGGTATTTCTGGCCTGTTTTTTTTCTGTTTTTATTGTTTTGCATAAATATTCCTTCTTTGATTCTCTCTTGTTTGTTCTATGAGGTTTTTGGAAAAGATTGTTGTTTTTTTTTAGATTGTAAAACATTTTTGTTTTCTGAATGAAGTGTTTTTAATTGACATTTATGGAAATTTTAAGTATTTTGTTGGTTTTTTTTGAAGTAGAAATAATTAAAATTTTGTTTAAGGATTGTCAAAGTAAAGAAAAGAAATGAACAGTT
Organism: Pollenia labialis; assembly: GCA_949318255.1. Taxonomy (NCBI): domain Eukaryota; kingdom Metazoa; phylum Arthropoda; class Insecta; order Diptera; family Polleniidae; genus Pollenia; species Pollenia labialis. The sequence goes on from OX439142.1 coordinate 50,113,887, forward strand.
AATTTAAAACACAATTATAAATACGATTTGTTATTTAAATTAATAATAATTATCTCAAACTCTTGATGGTTTATGATCCCTTTTGATAAGTTTGATTTTTTTTCATTCAGGCTCAAGTTCATAAAATTTAGCTTTCGTTAAATTACAAAAAACACAGTAAAAAATTTTCACCAAATAAAGCATTTTTTTATTATAATAAGGACAACAATGTGTGAAACAAAATATCGGCCCAATGCTCACCACGGCTTTGGTGGCATACCTCTATCCGATGGTCTATATTTTCAATGACTCTGAGTCATAATTGAGGTTCGATGTTGTTAATGTGTCGAATTATCTCTTCCTCTAGCTCTTGATTTTTTCTGGGCTTATTGACGTACACTTTCTCTTTTAAATATTTCTAAGAATATGATTATGGCGGCCAAATAAGATCACCACGATGTGAGATAATACGGCCATTGAATTTCTCGCGGAAAAGAGCCATTGTTGCGTTGGCTGTGTGACAATTGGCACCATCCTAGCCACAACAAATTCCTTATCATCTCGCGATACAGAACACCATTTCGAAGAAGTACCGCTGCACGATGACTGCATCAAACAGTCACTCCTTGCGGATACATCGGCTTTTCAACAATAACTCGTGGATTCTCATTTGCCTAAATGTGGCAATTCTGCCTGTTAACGAATCCACTGTGGTGAAAGTGTTCGTCGTTGCTGAAGATGAAGTGTACGAAACGCATTTTGATTTTAACTCCCATTTTCGTAAAAAGCTTTAACAATCTTAACGCTGCTCCACTGTGTACCTCTCCATGGTTGAATTTGTCAAAAACTGAAACATAGAAATGCCAAATTAAGTTACAAAAAACACTTGACGTTAAGCTGTGACTCACAATTAAAATCGTGCATTATGGTTTCGTTTAAATGTGCTTAATTCCCATTTAATACTATTGATAAACTGAAATTTATTGTTGATGGGATAAGCTATTCCTATGCGCATTTCACTGTATTCTTAGGGCAGATCGTTAGGGCCGCCCCTTATTATCGTTAGGGCCGCCCCTTGTTATATTTTTATCTTCTCCTGTTAAACTGAAATTGTGTGAGAATGGCCTTTTTGGAAAATGCCAACGATATTTCTCTACTTTTACTCCTACACCCCCCAAATAACTAAATAAAACCTTAAAAAGTCATTCTGTTTGGATTCATATTTAAATATTTCCACAAGAACGTTTTTAATGATGGCATTTAAATGCAAAATACATAATTTAACTAAATGATTTATTGAAAATTTTTCACACCAATGCTGCTGCATATTTAATGTTGAACGTGTAATGGAAAAATGTTTATTTTATATTATTTTAATTAGGTTCATTAATTTTGTACAGAAGAATTTTAAAAGAGCACAAAAAAGGTTATTTAAATTTATAGCAAAAATTTGTTGTTAGTATTTAAAGTTTTAAATTTTAATGTGGCAACGTTAAATAAAATATTAATCCTATAATTACACTAAAATAAAATGAAATGTATAAATAGTGATTTTTCTTTTAGTATATTTTAAATTTTTAATTAGTATTAAAGTAATGATTATTTTTAAAATACTTTTTAAATTATTGTTTCCAATTTTAATATTTGTTTTTACTTTCATTTTAGGTAAGTGCTTTAGATTTTGTTAAAATTCTTTGAGAATTTAAACAAGTAAGTAAATATTTTCTTTTTTATTTACTTCCAAATAACGTTCATTAGCCCTACTTAAATCTAAATAATTCAAAAATTTAGCTACCAAAACTTAAAAAAGTATTTCTTAAAACACCTGGGCGTATGATTATTAAAAATTAAGGTTTACGCGATCTTGTAACAATTATCAACAATTTTATAATTTTTTTTTAAATTGAAATTTTTTGAATTGAAATTAAATTATAAAAATATTTTTTTTTTAAATGTAAACCCCCTCATTTATAAAAATTAAACAGGTTTTGAAAAGGTTTATTAAACAAATTTTAATAGAAAATGCATTTCCATTAAACCTGTTTAATTCTATAAAAATTAGGTGTAAATTTTTATTCCTTAAATAAAAAGATTTAAGATAAAAAATCTTCGAAGTGTTATTTTTAAGGTTCTTAAATATTTTGTTATAATTTTTGTATTTTGTATTCATTTGGCTTATTTAGACCAAAATAATTCTTTAGTTAAGTGACTTAAAGCTTAAATTATTATATGAGTCAATTATGCAAAGCACTAACGTGAGCACCCTACATGGTGGCCTTGCCTTGCATTGGTTTTAGCACCGGGTGACAAACAATGCATTTACCAAACATCCAGGAAAGAAAACTCAGTAGAATTTTACACGGGCCCCTTATTTTGGGACACAAGCTATGGAGCTAAGACAGTAACAGCAGCAAGAAAGATCGGCCACCAGCAGTAGTTTTACTTAATCTGTAAAATCAGCCTGTAAAGCCGACTTTAAAAAATTCCCACAACCACCACGTGATCGCCTCGTCGGCGATAGTAAGGTTGGAGCTAAAGTTTTCGATGTTCCTAACTTCCATGGTGCCACATACGATTTTTGGAAGTTAAATTATATAAAATAACTGAATATTTATTTGTTTTTACGGAATTCGCGGTTGAATTTATGGCAGTAAAAATTAAAATAACTTTTCGTTATTTCATATTACATTTTCCTTTAATATTACATACAGAAGACTTTAACTAAAACGGCGGACAATACTTAGTGCAACTGGAAATCCGAATTAATGTGCATTTAGTTTTTTAAATAAACGTTAGAATCAGTTAAAAATAAATTTGCTTGGAATTTTAAACGTTTATTTTTTAAAACTGAACAGAAGGAATACTTCTTCAATAAACTACAGTCCGTTACTGTAATAATATTGTGAGAGTAGTTCATGTGCTGCCATCGTTGCCTTATCATTTATCATCTTAGCAACCATGTTCGCCTTAAAATAACAGTTTCTGTCTCCAACCAAAGAAATTAACAAAGCAAATACTTTAATTAACTTAAAATTGTGGTAAATCAGAACATGTACATCAACAAGCATTCGCCACATACAAGAACATGAACAAATAAATTCCATTGCTTTGCCGGCGATCAAATCAATATTTTAAAGATTTTTATGACTTATGCGATTTTTTTCTCAGTTTTTGGCGATTTTTGCCTGAAGTATTATAATAGTTTTTTTTTGTGAAAAGAAAATTTGATTAAAAAACAGAAAATTTAAAAAAAAAGAACAAAAATGACATGGCGATTTCTTGCGATTTTTGACATCCGGTTTGGAACTGGTGTTCAAAAAAATCTGGCAACGCTGCCTGTCACCTTATATATCTCATACGTACAGGCTTAAATTATTTTTCAATTTCTTATAAATATGTCAATATCGTCCGCTCATTATTGGTTTGGCACATATGCCAAAATTCGGAGAGGAAAAAAACGATAAAAAAGGTTTTATATGAGTTTTTTTTTTTCAAAATACAAAAAACATAATTTTTCTAAACTTCACCACAGCTTTTTGTGAACTTTCATGAACCTTTTGTTTTTGAACCGCAAGCGCTATGTAAACGTTGCCGTTTAATTTTGTGACGGCACGTTCCTTTTTCTTTGGGCTTCACTAGATTTTAATTTCGCTTGCACTACTACCAAATTAAAGCACAGCAAGAGAAAAACTTATTTTGTACGTTTTTGTATGAAGAATTGGGTGCAATCGGCGAACATTGGGGTGTATAGGAAAACAATAATTAAGGTATATTCAGACCTAACAAATACTTGACGAAAAAAATCCAAAAAATGCGTGACCAGTAAATAAAATAAATAAATAATAAAATAAATAAATAAAACTTTAGCTTTTTTTTAACAACTGTAATTGATTTAATTTACTTTATTTGTAGAAACATAATTGTATAATGTAATTTAGAAACTGTTAAATGATATTTGATCTAGCAAAACGTTTTTCAAAATCAACTTATTTTTACATGCAGGGCAATAAATAAAAAAGTTAATGTCTCAAAATTAATACTTCATATCTCTTAACCATAAAAAATTTCGCAAAACAGGTTTAGTATTCAGAAAGGGGGATTAATACCCCATATCAAACTCCAACTTAATTTTTTTTAAAGGTCGGTAGGTCAAACCAATAATGAGCTGTCGTTATGTTAATATTTTTTTTATTCAGCCTTATTGCGGTTGTCGTTTTTGCAAACAAAGGTGTCGTTTTTTGTAGTAGATTAAAGAACACATGTTGTGTATTACTTTAACTATTACACAGTCGTATACGACAACGACAACCACAATAAGGCCGATTATTTATTTAAAATTATTTTAAACTGTTGAACCTTTTGTATAACGTGAACTGACACATTAGCAGTTAAAGAAAAAATTATATCAGGTATACATAAAGAAAAACACTCGGGATAAATCAAGTTTTTTATGATTACTTTATGTATGAGTCGTACTCAAAAATTCAAGTACGAATAACACTAAAACGTACTCAAATCAACCCTAAATGGGATTACTTTCGAAAATCAATCCCGGAATTTCTGAAATAAGTATAAAATTCTTAAGTCAAGTAAAAAAAGACTAAACGTTTCGTTGTGTTTAACCCTCCGGCTAACGCATGTTTTGATTTTCTACACACATTGAAAAAAGGTATGGCCAGACTCATGTGTACCACAAAGGTTTCAAAAGTAAATTTTTACTCTTGCTTCTCATTTAGTTTATATTTTTTGGGTTAAATATGTACATAAGATTTCTTAAGTAAAAACCACATCGGGCATGATGTTGGTGCTTACTTATCATTCTTTAACGTGTAATACGGGTAAGTAAATCAATCATAATAATTTTCTCTTTCTAATTCGGGTTAAAATCAACTTTATAACACTTGAATCAAGCGCATTTTGAGATTGATTAAATTTTAGTTCTACTTTAATCAATCTCATTTTCGGATTCAATAAAGTACGAAATATGGATTGAATTTGGATAATTTAAGTATTTTGCGATTGAAAATCAATCCGTACTTGAATCAATCTTTCTGTATTTGAATCAAGAAAATCCGTACTCACCGTATTATTAATACCGCTTCGGATTGATTTGAGTTCGGATGGGTTGGTTTTTCTTTTGAGTGTATTAAAAAATCAAAGTTAATATGCAATTGTTAAAATACACAACTTTAACTTATTTTACATAAAGATATCTATGCACATCGATGGGCTTTTTCATATTTTGAGGCACCCCACGGAAAACCTCTTGAATCAATTTTGTGTGCATTTTCTATAACTTCCATTTAGGTTTCTTGGTTGCTATCCTTATTTATAGAAATTTCTTTTTAAATTCGCCTCAATAGTTTATATTGGTGTCCATTCATAAGCTTCCATTGTAAAGAAGCACCATCCATGATACGATTTATGGCCAGCCTGCAGCAAAACAATTTTCTAAAAAAGTCAGTATTAGATGTTTGATGCTAACTGACTCTTTTCTGAGACTGCTGGAACGGGGTTCTTTGCATATTATTTACAAACGCCTGGTAAGATTTTAATGTATGTATGTTCGAAAATTTCTACCTTCAACATAACTCTGGTTTGGTTGCATTGTATCAAAAATGTTTACCGGATCGTCGTTTTCTATTAACCGGTTTTTTACTTTCGAAATCTTTTACTGTATTATAAACAAAAGATTTTTCAATTTGGATTTCAGAAAAGTGACGAAAAAATTCAAATTTTTTTATTGAGGATTATTTTTACAAAATTTACAAATCAACTTACGACCTTCTAGTCGTTTTATGATATGTTTTCTACTTATTATCAATTTATTGAACTGATCTCTAGCCAAATAGTTATAGGGAAAGTTTTACATTTTGCTTTATTTTTGCACTGATGGTTGAAAATCAGTCCATATTTCATTCCGCATACGTTAATTATAAGTTTCCATCGTTTGTTTTGGACTATGGGGTCAGGGTTTAAAAAGATTCGCTCATAATTCAAGAAATATTTCAGCTTTCGGTGGGGGCTATTATTGATTTGGTACGACGGAATAAAATCTCGCTCACTGGTTCGTTCTGGTTTTTTATTAAAAATGTTTAAATTAACTTAAAGTTTAATGTAAAATATTCACAATTTAAACTTTAAATTAAAGATAAAACAATCTTAAAATTTTAATTTTAAAAACGTAATGAGCTTTTTGTATATTTGTTGTACCGTTATTCTATGTGTATCTCCTCATCAAATCAGATAGTACCTGTACATTGTTACATTATGTCAACTAGGAGTGCCAGTATTTATTTCACAAAAATTTACATTTACAAATGTTGCTTGGTAAAAAATTTATTCACAATCTAACAAACAAATCAGTTGTTGTTCTTTTTTTTTTTGGAATATGTCATATACAAATAATGTAAATTACCATAAAATTATATGAAAATAACACACAGTTTCAAACTTACAACATAAAATTATCACTCCACTTCACTTCACAGCAATACAACATATAACAAGTCATAAAACCAACTCTCAAAAAATTAGTAAGGGTATTAATATTTGTTGTGTATGAGTGTGTGTGTGTGTTTATACCCTGCAAATAATATGACTAGTCCAAACACGCGTGCAAAATGTAGCCCACAAGGGACGAAAGTAACCCAAACGTATGGAAAAACATGGTCTATTCAACATTACGATGTCCAAGAGCAGCAACATATAATCCAGCTTTGGATTACAAAGGAGTAGTTTTAAAACTACTCCATTTCATGCACAAGAGGATTAGTTTTAATTCGTTTAAAAACGGAAACATGTCGTTAATAAACGAATATGTGTCGTCTCACTACAAACACTTTTTAACAATGACATGCTCCATGCTTGCATTACATCGGCCCAGTCCATGGAGTAGTCTATTTAATGAAATTGGATCAGGTGGTCCAATAATATTTGCAGGGTAGATACAAATGTCATAATTTGTATTGATATGCAAATTTAATTTAGAGAAAAAATAAAACACATGCAGATATATTTGTTTATTTATAATATTTGTGAGTATGTTTTATACTTTTTTATATCATTTAACATGATATTTTATACTCTATTATAAAATTTACGAATTGATAAAATGAAGAGGGAGAACGGGAGAGTGGAAATAAACCCAATAACAGTTTTTTATAATAGTTAAGTAACTTGTATGAATTGAACATGAAGTTGGATTAATATGGAGATGTATCTATTCCCACGGATTTGTCTTGTTTTCCATAAAGATTACTTTAATTTATTAAATTTAGCAAATATTAATTAAGGACATTTTCATAGAAAATTTGTTTTGTAAAGTTTTTTTCTCGTCACGCGTGCTTAGGCCAGCGAATATCTTACGTTACCGCCAGTTTTACCATGTGCAAGACTCAAAATAACACTTGAGATAAAGAAAAATTACCCGATTTAACTAAAATTACACATGATATAATTTTTTTTTTGATAAAAACGCTACCAAATTAAGCAAATTTATTTTAAAAATCAGTCATGGATTCACGCAACTTAAAGACCACCTTATGATTTTTATAGCTCACATTATCGTCCACCTGAGTACATTTCATAATGAACAAAACTGCACTATTCGGTGCGGTTAACACGCTGGCGGGATCATCTCGGCCCTTAATTTTACCAAAATGATGCCAAAAGGTTGATTTAGAGGAATGGACCTGTCAATCAGCCTTCAACGTTGTCAATTCGACACCTTCTGATTATTTGTTGTTGGACTATGTGAATTAACTTTCGTATGCTGATAAACCAGCAACAATTTTCGCCTTGGAGTAAATTTTTCTCCCACACTACTTTCCACTAGAGTAAAGATTTAAAATAAGGGTGTTCAATTAATCGGGTTTTATTTTTGTTCGATTAAATGATGAATCGATATTTAGCATTTTTAACTTATTCGATTAAACGAATAAAATTTTAAAATTAATCGATTAATCGAATAATTCTAAATCCAGATATTTTATAAACTACAATATTTTTTTTCGATAATTTTAGAAAAACTCAGTACTTAAGTAAGTAAACATTCTTTTTTTAAATAAAACTTGTTTAAAATAACTTTGATTTTGTTGGTGGAGCATCTTCTTAAAGTTTTATGTTATAGTTACTGTGTAAGTGGTAAATAAGTGAAGTTGTTGAAGAATATTAACGTTAATACATTTTTGGACACCTGTTTCATTTAACATTATTCGATTTATCCTTCGTACAATATTTTGAAACCAAACTCATTATAAAGAGAGAAAGGCATGAACTATTTTGTTAATAAATACTGGCGTGTTATAGAAATCGAAATGTAGATTTAAAATCGAGCAACTTTTAAAAACGACTCCGTATCGTAAGTTCATAAAAATATTCCATGTTATCTACTTGATTCTTAAAGTATCTATTATTTTTGCAAGAACAACACTTGAAAACACGAAAACTGCAGTCATTTTGTAAATAGTAATTGGATTTAAGTCATCGTTCAATTTCACTTTGTATCGATTTCAAGAACATGCCCGATATAATAATATAAATCTTTGAGTTAACATACCTTTGGACACATACATTTGGTTTGTTCATTCGACTTTAAAATAATTATAGATTTAACAGAAATACTATGTATTCTTATTATTCGATTAATTGGTATAAATTTTTCGGTTAATCCTTTAATCGAAATCAGCAATTTTAAATTATTCGAACAATTATTCGTCTTAAATTGTTCGATTAATCGAACAAGAATTAATCGATTGAACACCCTATTTAACATCAATAGATCTTGGAGAAAAGAAATTAAAAGAGAACATTTGTATGAAATATGTTAAATATTTCGCTCAAAAAAAAAAAAATAAAACTGCAAAATGCGATTAAAGTTTTCAAAATGTACTCTTTTATACCGATTTAATAAATTGTATTTTGCTATAACTTCGGCTCGGTTTCGGATATAATTCTGATTTTTTTTACACATAAAGAAGCTATGAAGGAAAATGTTTGCTTAAGTCACCTACAATTTTTGAGTTTTTGAGATATGACTATGTTGCAATGAAGTAGCGATTTATATTTATTTCTAACCTAATTAATAATGCAAATTGTTTGCTGGGTAAATCAATTTATGAATTTGCCTGACAGTAAAAGTATAAGCGCCATAGTTTATTACTTAAAATATGCATTTACTATATATTTAAACTGCGATTTCCTATAAAGTCATTTAACGTAGATACAACATTCAAACATCCATAATAAATAAAAATAAATAATAAATGTAGTTTAATAAAATTTATTATTGCATAATTGGCTGCATAAACATTGACATTCAATACTAAAACAAAACTCAATACAATTAAGAGTGAAACAACAAAAATAGTTTTGAACTTCCAATTGAACGTTCATCATGATGACAGCAAACATTGACAATAATCATTGTCAGTCATCAAGAGCAATAGCGGCAACAATATCATGATGATGACAATGACGCTAGAGAAGTCATCAAGCTTGTATACATTTTTACTGTAAAACAAGTTAGAGTGCTATATTCGGCTGTGCCGAATCTTTGATACCCTCCACCGACAGTTAAATTTTTTTTATTTATTATTAATTTATCTTTATAATAACAGACATCAGTATTAAAATTGATGGCGGCTAAGGCTTAGTTTTAGTTTTAGGCTTTTTTTGTTTAGCAATTTTAACTAGCTTGATTAAATATCATGAGTCGTAACAGTTTAAGCCGAACTTAAATGATTTTCAGGAGAGGAATTTTACGGTGAAATTAGTTTCAGCGTTTACAGTGAATTTCAGAAGGCTTCTAAATATGAGAACTAAGGTAAATTATGGACCGTATATCACAAAATTGCATAACATTTTTTCTGGCCACATGAAACTAAATTGGAAGAAATTTTACATCAATAAATCTGCTACGGTTTTGGGCTTATTTAATTAATTTACCAGAGTGGACTTTATATGGGGCCTGTAGTAAATTATGGACCGATCGTCACGAAATTTACTAGTGCTATTTCTGGTCCTTTAAAAATGTCAAGTATTAAATTTTATTCTGAAACCATTTTTTTATGGTTTAAGGCGTACTAAACTGTTTTCCGAGAGTAGGGTTTAAATGGGGCCTATGGAAAATTATCGACCGATCTTCAGGAAATTTTACAGCGTGTTTTCCAGTCGAATAAAATGGACTTTTGCAAGATCTTATATCATTCCGTGCATTGTCCACCATGTATGTTAGTTTTTCTAACAAAATTATCGATTTTTTAGTGTGGTGGTTCCAAATTTTAATTCATAGCTCTGATGCTACCGAACTGATTTTGCTGGATTTCATTCCCAAACTGCAATTTGACACCAAGTTTTTTAATATCTTTTGAGTTTTTTTAAAGTGAGCATCTTTTCAACAGACGGACATGTCTAAATTGACTTGGAATTACTCAAGGAGCCTGAATATATATACTTTATGGGATCTGAGATTTATAATAAAAAAAGTTTCACACGGAATGACAAACTTAGTAAACCCTCTTCACAGCTAATTGTGGTGTAGGGTATAAAAATATGTTTAGTTATTTGAAAAATTATTTAATTACCTCTCATGTTTGTGCTCTCAAAGACTAGAAAAAGATTGTCATATTTTTATTATTTGCCAATCATAATGCACATCAAGATGTACTTTTTTTAATAGAATCTGTACGATTTGATATACAACTCTCAAATGTCTATAATTCAATTATAACAAAAGTATGATAGGAAAATTGAATTGTATATATAGATTTTTTTTATACAGAAATTTATTAACAAAAAAAAAATACTTAAAGAATAAAATATTTATTGCCAATAAATAGCGGAAACTAGGAAATTTTTTCACAAACAGGAAACCAAGCAAATAAAAACCCCAGGCCAAATGTCTAATGTTGAATGCAGTCGAGGAATTTTACACATTTTCTTTAAAACAGAAACTATCCTTGACTAATCTTCAGCAAAACAAACAATCTCCAGTTTTATGCATAAGCTTGTCAATTCGTTTTCAACAATATTAATGTCAGACCCTATAAAGTATATACATTTTGGGCCCTTATCAGTTGCGAAGTACGTCTGTTTTTTTTTTGTATGATGAAATGAGATTTTCGAAGACTGCAGAAATTATGCGGACTAGGTTGTTATACCTTTATTTATGTCACATACACTCCGTTACAGTTTGTTATTGAAATTAAGCCAGATTAATCCATAAACGTTGGGAGAAATCACGACTGCCTCTAATTTTATCCATAAATCCCTTGTTGGTGTTTTTGGTATTTATTTTTCTGTATAAATGGATACAATCATCTTAGTTATCAATACACAACCACTCTGAAAAAAATGGGCGGGATTGGATAAGTGGGCGTGTATATCTGGAGAAAGTTTTAAATATGGTACAAACATCTCGGTTATCAGTACACAAAACCCACAAAAAGTGGGCGAGTTTGGAAAGTAGGCGTGTTACAAAATAATTTTTTTTATCTTTAGAACGGTAAGAGAAAAACTTTCTAAATTTGGTACGCATAGATGGTTTATTAATAGACAACCTCTCCAAAATGCCGGCCGGATCAGTTATTAATACACAAAATCCGTTAACATGTTGGCGGGGTTAGCGAAGTGGGCGTGGCGCTTACACAAAGACATTATAGATTTTTGTTAATCTGGAGAACGGCAGGAGCCAAAGTTTAAAAAAACAAATGTAATGTTTTCTGCTAAATGTGACGTGTTGGGGAAAACTGAGCTCATATTCGTCTTAAGAATGACAAAAAAAAATATAAGAATCAGTCGGCCAGTAAAGAAAACTTTTTTAATGTCGACCAGTGTAATTTATTTCTGATTTTTAGTCAGGGGAGTTACTGCTTTTTTCGATTCTCAGCTCAAACTTAAAATTTAGCATTTTTTTTCTGGTTGGAAAATGGATCCAAATTCAAAGTAAAAAATCAAGAGAATTGAAATAAAGTACTTAAAGCAAATTTTCATAGTCAAGTATATCCCAGACACCAAAATCTAAGGAAAGTGAAATTTCAAATCGACCTTCTCTAGCAAAAACTTTTGGTTTTCAACAGTTTCTTTAGGAATACAAAAAGCAACAAAGAAGAAAATGAAGCCATAGTCAAGTCACGGACGACGATATACGATGGTATGAGATCGGACTGTAGTGCCGTATTTATTTTGGGGCGTTGCTAAAAATTGCAGACCTAATTTAAACAATATTTGGTTGCCGGTGACAATATTATGGTGAAATTACGCATGCCATGTTTAAACATTTTCGTTAAAAATAGTTTTATTGTAGGTGTTTATATAGAAAATTGTTTATAATCAGCGTCTATATAAAATAGTTTTGAGTTTAAATGCTATAAGAACCTTAAAAAATGTTTTATTCATGTTATCTGCATGTTATGTTCTTACAGAAGCCCTTGATACCAGTTAGCAGAGTTGGAGCTAGTTAACTTAATAGGCATCAGACAGACTCTCCAAACCTTAACGATTGCTTGCCGATAAGAAATATTCACTCTGGTCATAACTCAGAAAGAACAGGGCAATTCTGGGATTCCATAACGCCTTATTTTAATATCCCCAATGGCTAATAAATTAGTGTATGTTTAAACGCTGGTTTAGTTGAATTAAACTTATATTTATATGTAGTTAAAAATCAACAACTATAAATGAGTGTCCCATGAATTATATGTATGTAGTTTAAAAAAATAACATGTGGCAGCACTACGAAAAATGTTGTCAAATTCATATGGTCTGTATTGGTAGTTTAAACGCCAAATTTAATGCGTTTAGAGATGGTTTAAATGTTTACTTAATTATAGATTTGCTGGTTTAAGCACATTTTAAACCAAACAGAGAGTTAAACATGGACTGATTTTAGATCGTCACGTTCAAAAGTACACATGGGCAAGGTCTCAATTATTTTTCACGAATTTTTGGAAGTTATCGCAACATTATTTTTTGTTTATCTTTTTTGAATGAACAATAACATTTGGAACCAAAACTTAAGATTACTTTCGGTCAGTGACGTTAAAAATAAAGGGTGGTTAAATTTTAAGGGCCGATGCTGATTTCGAATAAAACCCCAATTATTTGGGAAATTATTGTCATTTCTTTTTATTACGATAATATTGGTATGGTTGAATTATGTATGAAACAAAATATCGGTCAAATGGCCGCCGCAACCTCGGCGGCACACCACCATCCGATGGTCCAAATTTTCGATGACGCTGAGACATACTTGAGGTTCTATGCCGTTAATATGCCGAATTATCTCACCCTTTAGCTCCTGAATTCTTAGTGGCTTATCGACGTTCACCTTTTTTTTTCAAATAACCCCAAAGAAAGAAGTCAAATCACATGATCTTGGCGGCCAATTAGCATCGCCACCATAAGAGATAACACGGTCATTGAATTTGTCGCACAAAAAAGTCATTGTTTCGTTAGCTGTGTGGCAAGTGGCACCAGCCTGTTGAAACCACATATCGTCCACATCCATATCTTCCAATTCGAGTAATAAAAAGTTTGATATCATCTCACGATAGCGAACACCATTCACAGTAACTGCCTCACAGGCTTCATTTTCGAAAAATACGGCCCGACGATGATGCCAGCCCATAAACCGCACCTAAAAGCCACTCTTTGCGGGTGCATTGGTTTTTCATTCGCCCAAATGCCGCAATTTTCCGATTGTACGCAAATTTGGACAATTATATTGACCAAAAAAATCATGAAGTGCACGATTTGCATTTTGATTTGTTCGCCCATTTTCATAATAAGCCTGAATAACTTTTTATAAATTTGATCAAATCTAATTTAAACAAATGTATCTTTCCTTGGGTAAAATTGAGTTAGTCTGAAATTGAGAAATCTCAAATTTAATGCAGAAATAAACTAGACCTTTAGGTGTGGTTCACATTAAACATCGGCTCTTAAAATTTAACCATGAATAAAGAAATAAAAACTTAAAACAACTGTAACTGCAGAGAACTGATGGTTATATAAGAATAGGAGACCATTTTTTTAAAATCACATATAAGGTTGTAAACTTCTCTTCTATAAAACTAAAAAAAAACAAACTCAAGCACTTTTTCTTTATTGAAATATAATCAAGACCAAAGTCCACCCTCAACTTGCCATTACGATTGAGCCATCTTGTATTTTATTTAAGAACAAAGTTGTTAAAATATATAACAAGAATTTACATTCAAAATTGTTTTCGGGAATAAAAAATTTTTTAATTCATAGAAAAGCGAATAGTCTTTCCTACAACAATAAATTTCAGTGCATTTATCAAGAATAAAAACTGGGAGTTAAGCGCACAACAACATCTTTGTCATGAATAATGAATTTACTTCCAATTTTTTTATTAATCGAAATAAATAATAGTTTTACATAATACGTTTTAATAACATCAATAAATTAAAACTTTTGTATAAATATGCCAAATTATTATTTTATCCAAAACTTTAATTTATTCATAAATTTAATAAGCAATTTAATAGTGTGTTTCTAATCATTTTGTGTTTACACAAAATGCTATTAATCTTTTTTGCCAGATAACATTTAAATATATTTAAAGGGGGAATGTAAGGAGAGATAAACTCTCTGTTTATTGTTCATGATTTCGTTAAAACTTTGATATTGTTACAAGTAGAACTGTTGCTGTAATTCTTATACGCTTAACAGTTTTATTTGGTTTACCATCTTTAGTTTTTCTAAAATCTTTATGGATGAAGTTTCCTAATGATCTGGCCTAAGCAACCAATGAAATGCGCATAGGCAAAGCTTATCCCATCAACAATAAATTTCAGTGTTTTTATCAAGAATAAAAATTGGGAATTAAGCTCGAATAAGAAAATCATTTAAATTATATTTAAAGAGTTTATTGAATATTGAGGAAAATAACCGTGAAATAACTGTGTGATTTGGAGTTTTTTTGTAAATCCCTTTACTAGGCGTTTATATATATTTTATATAAAATTTTTCGAAATTTTACATATTTGTAGGAAAAGAAATATTTTTTTTTGTGATGTTTTAGAAAAGAAGCGATTAAAAAAATGACAAATAAAGAATGACCTCATAAAAAAAACTGAAAATGTTTCGATTATTTAGCTTCTCTTACAAAATAATTTTCTAATGCCTACCACATCTTTTTTCAAAACCCTGTCGACAACATCATTTATTGTCTGGTCTATGTACTTTAAATTCACTGGAATAGCAGTGAGAGCACTTTTTATATAAACGAGTAAGAGTTTGTGTGGTATTGAATTTTATTTATTGTTTACACTTAACGGTAATTAAAGTAAATTACTACGAAAATGAACTATCAATCAACTCTCTTCTACAACATTGTTGTTGTGTTAAAATAATTGCTGTAAATAAGAATATAAATTTATTTTAACATTAAAACAATAGACACAGACACACCATTTAAATAATAATTGAAATACATTCATGAAAAAACACATTTTGGGAAATAAATCAATTCCCACCAGAATAATTAACACACAACAACACTAATCCCAAAACAAAAGTGAGTAACAACCAATCACCAATCATTTTATTCGTTAACAAAGAGAATTCAACTCCTTTCATAACGGTTATAAAATGTTATTGTTTTTGTTTTAATGGCAATTATTAAAATGCCACTCTTTTTAATATTTTTTTCTTCTTTACACTATTCCCAAATGTGTGTAAGTTTGAAAATTCTTAATATGTAAAAATAATACATATGTATATGTTGGGCAGCCTCCTCCATTTTCGAAATAACAGTATATCTCAAACACAAGAGCTAATCTAAAAAATCGTTTAGCACCACTGGATTCAGCGTGTCCGAATTAGGTTAAAATGCTTAGTGCCCGGCTTGTCTGTTTTTTTGCAACTAGCACCGTTTTGCTCAAAATTACAATATTAAAAGTTTTTTAAAATTATTTTTTAAAGGTTGCGACAGAAAAATTCATATCTTAAAATAGAAAAAAACCTCCTTCAAAGTTGCAGGATTTTTAAAGAACGGTTTTTGGTATTATATACAAAAAAAAATCAGCCAAATAAAAAAATAGGTTTTTGACTTAGTCCGTTTTTAAAATTTAATATTTTGCAGATTTTACATTAAAAAAAATTGTTTTCAATATATTATTTGTATTCTCTTTAAAATTACATAAAAATCATCTTCGTATGTTTAGTAGTTTTCGAGATATTGAAGAAATTAGGTCAACACATTCGGCTAATTCGGCGAAATTATTACATAACTTTTTGTTCATATAGTATGTATGTCCCTAATAGCATAAAAGAAACTTTCTCACCAAATTTCATTAAAATCGAAAGAGGTCGTGTCCCACTCTTGGTCGATTTGACATGGAATTACCCATATGTATTATTATTTTTGTAGTAATTGTGTTATAAATATCTTAAACAGATCGCCTGTTAGGGAATTGTGGCAGGGTTACCACAAGGCGACTGGTAGGGGACTGGTAAGTCATTGGACTGGTGGTACACATATGCACCCGACTAAAATTTTTTTTGTAAAAATGCAAAAAAATGTACAAGCAACGTAGCAGTTGTAAAGTAAAAGTAACTCGAACTTTATTGGACTAAATATGTAAATATCTCGTTTTCGTTCACTATATTCCTATTATTTAATATCGTGATATCTATAAAAATTTATCAATTAATGTGGTTTACGCCGGACGCTGTCAAAAAAAACCTATAAGCTGAGCACGTGTTTACAATGGTATCTAAGAATACTGTTTTATAGCATAAAACGATAAAACGAGATGGTTTATTTGTAAAATATGGAAAATGAGAATTTTAACTTTTAGGAATGTTTACACTTTGGTGATACTTACATATGTGTACCACTCGTACTGAAAGTGTTAAAGAAGCAAAAGAAGAAAATCAGGATGGACATTTAAATTTTCTGAATAAGTTTTCATTATTAATTTTTTTTAATAAAAAAAAGTTACTGATAAAAATAAATATAACACTTGAAATGCCTGCTTTTAAACTTTCAATAAATCAGTCAGCTAATTAAATATGGAACACAGACAAAGAAAGTATGGAAAAAGAATTTCCCATCCTTGATGAAAATTAAAAAGTAAAATTTGAATAATCAGCATAAAAATAATTAAACATTAAAGAAATGTTTCTTCTTACCCAGTAAAAAATGGAGCTTACTGGTAAGCAGGTTTGTAAGGGAGAGAAGCACAATACCCCCTACAAACTTAATTTTAACTGGCATGATTTTTATATGGCGAATTCCACTTGGAAGCACTACTTTTTTCTCTGATAAAAAACAATTTGATGACTGATTGCGTTATAAAAAATGTAATTTCTATGTTCGGTAATATTTCGGGAATGATGGTAAACACATTTTAAAATCATTGCAATACAACCTTCTTCCATGTAAGGCAATGACAGAAGCACTTAGAACATTCTTCGTAATTTTTTCCTTTAAAATAATAATTTTAATTATTCACATTCAACCTTCTTAGTTATAAGGGATTATTCGAACTGGTTTAATAATTTTTATTTACTTAAATTAAAAATTCACTTCAACGGCATTCGCTTCTCAGTAGTATGTAATAGCCTACGCATAATTCAGCCCATATGTACTTTTCTTGCTACCAAAAACCTAAAATAATTTTACTGGGTAAAGTCACTTCGGCTTTTTATATAAATAAAATATTAATTTATTATTGTCATTTCGATTTCCTTTCTTAATCTTTTTCAGGATTTTCTTTTTTGTTTCTGACTATAAAATCGTTTAATTTAAAATCGAAATCTTTTGACAACTAATAGAAAACAAACTTTCCATTTCTTTTAAGTAACAAATTCAAAATAGAAAACGAGCAAAATTTCAAATATTTAAAAACGAATTGCACTGGCACCTCTAAGGAGTCAACTGAAAATTTATAAATTTTCGGGAGACATAAAGAAACTGTTTTATTTTTCTATGTACTCTTATGCTATAAAGTTTTCCCTTTATTGTATTTTTGTTGGCAAAATACTAGAGAAATTAATCTAAGATTTAACAGTGCATAGATATGACCACTGTTCATCGATTTCTTGCAAAAAGTGAAAATTGAAAAATTTTGAGTTAACTCTTTAACTCGATAAAGTTAATTAAGGTTCATCCTACCTGGTAGGTAAAACTAAAGTTGTATGAATGGAACATTTTTTATACGGCCGATAAAAACCTACCTTTAGCTATCGGCAAGTTGTGAAAATGGGCCTAAATGAATTATTTATGATTGTTGTTGGATACTGTAGTGATTAAAGATTTTTTTTAATTTTTACAATATTTTCAACAATTTAATAATATGCTGCAAAGGGGTAAAATATGTATTAACACATCAATGCCAAAATTCAAAGCAGCTCTGAAATGGATAGCTATATCAAAGTTTTTCTTGGGATTCAAAAATTAATTAAGAAGGTTTCTTTCAAATGTGCTAAATTTCCATTTCATAATATTGAGAAACTGAAATTTATTGTCGAAGGGATAAGCTATTCCTATGCGCATTTCACTGCTTGTTTAGGCCAGATCGTCAGGAAACTTCATTCAAAGATTTTAGAAAAGCTAAAGATACTATACAAATAAAACTGTTAAGCGAATAAGAATTATAAACCTCAGTTTTATTTATAACAATATCAAAGCTTAAACAAAAACAACAACAATAAACAGTGAGCTTATCTTTTCTTACAGTCCCGACTAGCTATATTGTTTATGCCTCAATAAGTCTCAGAATTACATGCATATGCAAATTTACGGGTTCCCTGGTTATTAATGTTAATTTCCTAAAAATTACAAAATAAACTGATACATTTTTCTTAGACTTTAAGCTGATATTGGGCGTACAGTTTTAAACATAATAGAAATCGTTATCTAGTTTAAGCAATAAACTCTAAAAAGTTATAATCAACGTCAAAATAATATCGCACCTTTACTTCAATAGTGTCATAATTAAAAAAAATAATATTTTGCAGAAAAGTCGTTTAATGGTTTCAATCAAAATTTAAGAATATCATATATATCAATCTAACACAGAACGGCTCCATGGAATAAGTCCCAAAACAAAAAACTAAATATTAAATGATTCCCAATTTACAGAGAGCTAAAACGGACTTGTTTTATTTAGGTATTGAAGGTTTATTTAGTTTAAAAAACACCCCAAAAACATATTTGGGGCCTTATTTAAATTTTTAAATTATACCAAAATTGTAACTGATGCAAATTTTCTTCCGTTTATTTACTGCATACGTTTAACATTTATAAAAAAAATGGGATCATATCAAAATTCCTAATTTCAAAATCCTGAAATGTCAAAATGAGTTTATTTAAACCCCGATTATTGAATTCGGAGTATCATAATCCCGAATTTTTAAATCTTAAAATATAGGTATATAAAATACCGAATTTAGAAGCTTTAGTTAGCGAAGCCGGTGCTTGTAACCCGCTTCTTTGGGCGTTTTATTCGTAACTATTGGGTGATAATTCACTTTTGCTTTAGTTGAGCAAAAGTTTTGGGGGATTTTTCGCTTTCTTATTTTGACAAATTAAAAAAAATGTCGGTTGTTCGATTTAAAAAAAAAAACAAACTTTTGTTTTTAGTAACTGATTAATTACACTGTGCTAGTTGCAAAAATAGACAAGCGGGGCACATGGCGTTTCAGCATACTTCGGGTACGCTGAATCCAATGTTGCTAACCGTTTTTTTTTTAGAAATTAATGATTGAGATGAAAAATAATATGGGGTTGGTCATACATTTGACCCAAATTATGAATTTTATGAATTTTATAGAACCGCCATATTTGTATGGCTAGGATGCTCCTAGATGATCTTAGTCATTACCTTGTAACATACCTACCCGCTATCTCTATTCCTTAAATGGGCTCCAATACAAAATGTTCAGTGCAGACTAAAAATATATTGAAGAAAAATTCCCAAAAATGCCCAGGAGTAGCTCCTAAGGGAATAAAATGTATGACCGACCGCAATTAGTTATTTTTCCCTAAAATTTTCTCAAAACATACTTGCCCTTTATCTCCACTCCTTAAGGGCGCTCCCATACAAATATTGCGTTTTATTAAACTCTTAAATTTATTAAAATTTTTCGACTTTCGTGAATAAAATCAAAAGTTGCTAACAGATTTTAATAATTTATGACTTTTTTTGTATGCAATTTTTATTTTATATGTCTGGAATGTCTTAAAAATTTTTAAAAAACAAAAATTTCGAAATTTTGTTAAAAAAAAAATTATGTTCCTAAAGCGACTGCGCATTTGAGAAAAAAGTTTAACCCCTCTTAAAGGAAATTTTATTGTAGAATTTCGATTATTAGGTAATTTTAATAAACTAAGTAACGCGAACATATATT
This sequence comes from Pollenia labialis, assembly GCA_949318255.1. Lineage (NCBI taxonomy): Eukaryota > Metazoa > Arthropoda > Insecta > Diptera > Polleniidae > Pollenia > Pollenia labialis. The sequence goes on from OX439142.1 coordinate 50,134,254, forward strand.
GTGCAGCCTCCTCCATTTTCGAAATAACGGTATATCTTGAACACTAGAGCTAACCTAAAAAACGGTGAGCACCATTGGATTCAGCGTACCCGAATTATGTTGAAACGCTATGTGTCCGGCTTGTCAAAAAAAAGTGTTAATTTCTAGCTCAGTGTTGTTATTATTTATTTAAATCCCGTATCGCCAGCTAGAACTTTTTCACATAGAAGGCTTTCGGGCAAAAGCAATGGTTTTCTCCTTCGTGGTATAACAAACAAAGGATTCGTTAGCAGAAGTTTTCTAAAGAGAAGCTTAAGTTCAATAAAGAGAAGCTTTAGTTAATTAAAACGAAACTTTAGTAAGCGAAGTCGGTGGCTGTTTTACCATAGAAGAGAGGAGAGTTATGACACTATTAAAATAAATGGGAGGTATAATAAATCATGACAAAAAATCATAATTAGGATTAATATTAATGGTAAAGTCGTAGTCAAAGTCAGAAAGAAAGTCGAAGGCTGTTTCAAAAACATAAAAAAAATCTAAGGCTGTGGCAAAGTCATTAAAAAAAACAACGACAATTTCAAAGTCAGTGTTACAGTCGAAGTCATAGCCAAAAGTCTTATTTAAAATTAATAGAGCTGAATTCCCAAGTGCAAACTTAGTCGATGCCCAATCAAAGGCCTAGTCAACGTTAAGTTCAGACCAGTAATTGTAGCCAACATTTTTTATTAATTAATACGGCAATTCAATAGTTTAAACTAAATATATAAATAACCGTCCTTATTTATAAAAAATAAAACAGGTTAATAAAAGGCGTTTTAAACAAATGTATATATTAAGTCCGTTTTATAAACCCTTTATTAACCTGTTTTATTTTTTATAAATAAGGCCGTTACTTTTTATTATTATTTTTTTTAATTTCCTAAGCAAAAACAAAAAAGCTTCAAGACTGTTATCATTTTTTTTCTTTCATAGACTAAAGAACTAGGAAAATAGAAAATGAAATTTAAGAAAATCACAAAACAAAAGAAAAAAATGTTTTCCACATTCTACGAAAATTGTTTAATTTTTTGAACTCAACTAAAGAGTTATTCGTGGTTGGATTTTGTATGTAAGACTTTTTCTTCTTCTATATGTTTGCATGACAGATTGTCGGGGATGATGTCAGCCATGGAAGAAGGTAAATGGCATGACTACCTCAATGGCTGACTGGTTGGTTGGTTGGCTGACTGACTGACTGCCAGAGAACTGATACATCTTTTCAAAGAGCATCTCATGTATACAACGTGCAAATGATACTTGAAAGTACAATATACTTGACTTGGAGTTTTGAACGGTACAAGTTGAGAATACTGTAAAAAAAAAATACAAAACAGAACTAAGAAAGGATGACTGACTGACTCTGAATACTACTAAATTCTAGGCTTGTTGGCAGTTGGTTTGTATGTATAGGTATTCTTCTAATAATTACGTGCACACAGCTACTCTTAAAACTTTTCTATTAGATTGTTTATGTGTGTATGTGTGAGGAACACTAGAACCTGACTTTGATATTGATGTATGTTTCACTTATAATACATCAGAGGACTATGAAAAATGTATGTATCAGAATTTTCTTTTTAACACGGTTACAAACGTTCACACAACTTTTCGAAATAATGTGCATATGTAGGAGGTCAGTTGTAAAATTTTGTTGAAAAAAAAAATTTCAATTGCAGATTTAATTCCAATAATACTCTTCTTGTATTTTTCAAAATCACTTTTACGATTACCCTCGTCTTTGTATCTATTTTCAGCAGCACACATACGTGAAGATGATGTTTTTATTATAAATTTTTTTGTTTTGTTTTATTTTATTTTTTTATCTTGTTGTCTACCAGATATTGTTAGTTTTTGTTTACAGTATTTTCTATATATATTTTTTTTTAATTTTATTCTTCTCCTTAAATACCAAGATAAACTTTAAAGTTATTGTTAAATGTATTTTTACCTGCAACATTTGTGCTTCCTCTCATTTTACTATTCTTTCGATTCAATTCAATGTTTTTGTATATTTTCCTGATTGTTGCGCAAAATTTAAAATTCTTTTTTAAGGTTTTACTGCATGCATGACATACCTTTAATTCTTTATGAAAATAAATACAGAAAGAAAAAAAACCTAAAAGAAAAGGATTTAAGTATTTTTTTTGTGTGTACAGAGTATATTTTGTCGTCAGCTTATTCTTATTTAAAGTAGTATTTTTTTTATTTTCTTAGATTTTAGAAAGAGGCAGTATCTGTCAAAAGGAATACGAATACCAGAACAGAGACATTAGTTTATTTAAAATGTATGATGCTGTTGAGTTTTTCTTTTTGTGCACTTTTCAATAGTTAAAGTTTTGTTCTAAGTTTGTTTTCCTTTTTTTTTTGTTATTTGTCGTTCGGGTTTAAGTCTGAAATTTAAGCTCTTCTGACAGCCAGACAGTAAATGACTAAAATTTCACAAAGCAGACATACGCAGTATTTAAAAAAAAGCAGATGACTTATTATTTCTTGTACGCAGATGTTTAAGAGCTGTGTTTTGTTAGTTGAAATTAAGTTAAAATTCATTATTTTCGATTGTCAAATTAAGCACTATTAAATTGTACATTCGGGCTATAACCAAATTTTTTCGCATTGTACCATGAGGTGGGCAATGTTGTTTTATAAGCGAAAAAAAACATTGGCTTATTTTGTAAAAAAAAACATTAACGAGTATTTGGTTTGTTTTCTTAATCAATACAAAAAAAAAAATTTACAAGTTACTTAAAAATTTGTTACATTAATGCAGTTAAGCTTTTCTACTAATCGTAGTTAATAGCACAGAAAAATATTAGTTAAATTTTTGCTCAACATATGAAAGGGAAATATCGACGCAGTTGCTGAAAAAGGTCTAATCTGCTGATAAAAATCATGTTTCTAAGATTTAAATAGATCACTAGCTTAGCCCGGTGCTCTTTGCTGCCCCCATCTGTGAGGCCTAAGTTTTTGTTTGTGTATTTTAATAGAAAAGTTACCTTGAATAATTCTACTTTGTTTAAATATTTTTAAAATTGAACTGAAATTTTGTCATTGGGGAAAATTGTCAAATTAAATTTTCATTATAAATACAATATTTTCCAAAGCAATTTTGTGATTCGAGGATTTTGTTGTGTTTATAAGAAAAAAAGGAAAGAAAAGAAAGGAAATTGATTGTATATTGGGATAATTTTTTATATACATACGGGGGATTCACAAGGTGTGCTATCAAGTCATATCGTCATAATGTCCTAAATAATTTTTTACAATTGTTTAAAATAAATGTTGTTGTGTTTCAAAAAAAAAAAAAAAAAAATGTAATGCTGTATTCATGGATACGTCATAACTGTACGGTAGAAATCTAAATTTTAAGCGGGAGCCCACAGAAATCATACATATTTCTTGTAATTATTTTAAGACATATGACTTTACAACGTTATGACTACCTTGTGAATACCCCAATAGTTTATTTTTTTTTTGGTTACACATTTTAAGACTTTCTTAGTTACAAGATTTATAATCGATTCATAATGATTCATTTGAAAGAATTAAATTTATTAAAAGGTAAGAAATGTTTGACTTCTAGTGTGTTTGTATCCCGTCGTTGGTAAAAACCTTACGTTTGTTTTTTTTAGATTCTGTTTGGTATTCCCAGATTGTTGTTGATTAGAACAAACTGGTTCCACAGAACCATCCGCAACTTTATTTTTATGTCCAACTACAGCATTAACAAGTCCGCTATTTTCTCTAAAGAAATATTAATCGTAACTGTGACAGTCGAACCTTCATTCTGACAGGATATACAAAACACCAGACACCAGTCCGCTTGTTTGTTTTACTTTTAGTAGTACCTTCCCCGTTGTTTACAGAAGAGCTCACAATTATAAGACACAATCAGCATGACCGATATGGTTTCGCAATTATTTTACTTTAAAAATTTGATGTATTTAACTTAATAATTTTAACAAATAGAAAATCGAAATTTTGCACACAAAATAAGCAAATCGTTTTTGTAGATAAACAAAAATTAATTTTTGGTAGTTTAATAATCAGGTATGTTCTAGGTTTAGACTCGAATTGAAAACGAAAAATTTTTTTAATCCGCATAAGTAATAAATTGGTGTTCTCAAATCCGCATGTTTTTGTGTATTCGAAGTTTTTGTTTGAAAAACTTTTTTTGAACTAAAAATCGCTAATTTTTAACCGTAGCATGATAGTAATATTTAATATTTTTTAAAAATCGTGAAAGCTGTAAAGCAGCACCGGAAAAAACGCTAACTTGGCTAACATTCTCGAAAAATTGCAATCTTTTAAACAAACACTAAAATTTATTTGAAATCTCTAAATGGGTTAAAAAACAAAATGTCGGAAAATAACAAAAAAATTGCAAAAATAGCGAAAATTCGCGAAAATTTTTAATATTTCAAACCAGCCATACAATTTATTGAAAGTCCCTAAAACTATAAGGAATGGCAAAAAATCGGTAAAAATTGCTAAATTCAAGAAAATTCGCAAAAATTTGCTAACATCGGCATGATAGCAAAGTCAACTATTTATTATAAATCGTTAAAGCTGTAAAGAATCAGAAAACTTACACGACCAAATCGCTTATATCGCGAACATGGCTAAAATTCGCGAAAAATTGCAAAATTTTAAGCAAACCCAAAAACTAAGAGATCGCTAAATCGATTAAAGAAACAAATTGTCTGAAAATAACAAAAAAATCGTTAAAAAAAATTTGGTATAATTACATCAAAATCAATGAAAAAGTCGACTTTAAATTTAGGCCCTTAGCCTTTTGCGTTTTAGATAACGATATATTTTTGATTAAATTGGATTAATAAGATTTTAAGCTAAAAGCAATATTAATTTTTTTGTTAAAAATGTTATCACATTACAATAAAAGTCGATTCGGTTTACTTTCACCAACCCATATCTACTCTAATTGAAAACAAATAAAAACATGTGAATGTGAAATGCAGAACACCAATAATGCTAAAGTAATCCACTTTCGAGTGGATTCGGATTCTAGAACACACCCGTATATAAAATAACTGAATATTCATTTGTTTTTACGGAACATGGGGTTGAATTTTGATTAAATTAACTTTTCGTTATTTTAAATTATATTTGCATTTGATTTAACATACCGAAGACTTTAACTTAAACAACGGACAATATTAAGTGCAACTGGAAATCCGAATTAATTTCCACTTAGTTTTTTCAATAAATGTTAGCATCCGTTCAAAATGAATTTGCTTGGAATTTTAAATGTTTATTTAATTAAAAATGACTGAACGGAATACTTTTTAAATAAACTACAGTCCGTTACTGTAATAACAATGTGAGTGCATATTTAAATGGAAACATTAGGTATGCATTTTTGAAAAATAGGACCACGAGATGAGTTTGGGGACAATTTTTGCCGGTCCGAAACTATTCAACAGATTGTAATGAAATTTTAAACATATATAAATCCCTATTCATATTGTCATGCACTCACGAAAATTTGTTTTTAAAAATGTGGTGTAGGGTATTTAAGCTCGGGCTTGGCCGACTATAGTTAGATAGTTAATTTACAGAAAACATTATATTAATAAAATACAAAAAAAAAAATAATAAGAACTTACGACCATGCGGTTTCAAATATTAGAACATAAGTTGGTGTGAATGCAGGTAGCTTTTAAAATTTTTTTTAAGAAAAAACTTATAAACTTTTTCAATCTGCGAATAACCCCAGATTTGAGAATCATATGATATGAAACAGATACCATTTCGACTTAAAAGAAATTTCTCATTTTCCTAGAAAATTATTCCATGTCACAATAATGTTGTTTTTTGCAGATGTATTTCTTTTTTCTAAATAATTGATGAACTACATTTTTGGTGTTAGTGTTACTCCTAAATAATTATATTCAGATACGGAAAATTGTTCCTGCTTAGAGATTCTTCACCATTTGCGAAATATAACCATTTCTTATTTACCTAAATTAACTTCCAGATTCCAGGCTGTGCAGTAAATTTCTAGGTTTTTAAACATTGCATGGTTTTTATATCTTCTAATAATAAAGAAGGTTCCTATATTTATCCCTCCATTGACATCTTTGTGTAGGCCATTTAAATAAATTGAAAAAAGTGTGGGAGATAAAAGACATCGTTGTTTAATGCTGATGCCGTATCAAACTTTTCAGATAGTGCTTCTCCCCACACAGAGAAAAACATATTTAAATATGGTCACCCCCCACAAAACTATTTTTAAAGGACATTTTAAACATATTATGGTTAATATTAGCATATTTTTGTCACATACAACCACATTATGGTTGAATTAGTCCTCCATTAAGAAGCAACAACCGGTGGTTGCCTCTAAAAATGTTGTGGTTAAATATGAAAATAATTCGATTTAAAGTTAACAATAATATTTTCTTATTTTCCAAGAACAATATGGTATGGTTGAAACCCAACCATGCTATTATAGTCTTAAACATTTTTTAGTTTATTTTGACTATATCATGTTCGGAGGCAACCATAATATGGTTGTGGCTTCTTAATGGAGGACTATTTGTACCATAATATGGTTGTTGGTGGCAATAATATGGTTCTATTAAACATAATATGATTAAAATTTGCTTACAAAATAGTATTGTTGGAGGTGAACTATATGATATTTAAACATATTTTTTCGCTAGGTACAGTCCACATAGTAAAATTTAATCTGTTGAACACACATTTTTACCATTTTGGTCGATGCACCCATATTATGAAGCTTGCAAATGAGAGATTTTCCAGATATCTTATCATATGCAGCCTTAAAATCCACGAAAAATGCATGTGTTTTGCGGTTTTCACTGAACTTTATATTAGAAATTGCAGCTAAGTTGTAAATATTGTCTGCCATAGAATATCCTTTACGAAATCCAGCTTGAAATTCGGTATTAACCATATCTTTTTTTAGCCATTCATTTAGTCGTTTATAAATGACTCCCATAAATATTTTTGCTTTCGAATTCATGAAAGAAATTCCGCGATAATTGCTAACTGAGTTTTTATATCTTTTTTTAAATATTGGAAAAATTATACTGGTAATAAACTTTTCATCTCACTTTACACTTTTGATTATTATTATATTATAGATTTCGCCACTTCGTCTATCAATATATGAGACGCATTTTTGAAAAATTCATAAGAAACACGATCTTCACCTGGAGCCTTATTATTTTTCGATTTGGCAAATACATATTTTATTTATGCAGATAAAATTGTACCGTCAAGATAGTCATCATAATAAATCATTATATGCCCCAATGAAAATCATTTGAAATTTGCGGTGGATTCAACAAACAACCGAAATAATGTTTGAATTCATCTGCAGATATTCCGGGATATTCTTATGCATCTATTTGTCTTATTTCTTTAACCAAATTCCACCAATCTTTATTATTTTGGACAGAGTTCATTTGAAATTCTAGGCTTTTGTAATAAATCGTTTTTTTCTTTCAAGGTAATGTTGATTATTCTTTATCGTTGAATCTTTTCTAAATTTTATTAGTGCCAAAAATGACTTCTCTCTAGCATTTTGGCATTTATAATTATACCATCGATTTTCTGTTTTTGAAGGTTTAACCGTTTAATTCTCTGAAGGGTTCGCAAGTTGGATAATGTCAGTCATCTGTTAACCTCTAAAGCTGAATAAAACATTAATTAATCATTACCATTTTTCATACCCTTATAAAAGTTTCAATGGGAAATACAGCTGGAAAATGTAAAATGGAGATTTGAAATATGTTTATATTTGGCAACACTGCTGTCATATTCATATTCATTTTCAGTTTTGCTCTTGCAACGTAAATTAAGTAAACTTCCATTTTTATCACTGCCTCATGCTGCACTGAACTTCGTCGTAAAACGTTTTACTTTGAAGTTAAATCCTGTTACAAGGCAGGCAGTCCTTAAGAGTAAAAAAACTGCTTTAAATATTACAACAAATAAAAGAAGAGTCTTAACAAAATTTAAAATTGTTAATCGAATTGTGTGTAGCGGTGATTGGTTTGAAATAAGTTTTTTAAAGTACTTAGATTAATGATCTTAAGCTGGCTCTGTTTTAATGGACTAAAAGCAAAATATGTTACTAATTTGTTAGATAACCTAAAGGTATTTTGGTTTAAATGTCTAGAGTAAGTTGAGATGATAATAGATCATTTGTTTTTTATTGAAGAACATTTTGTTGAAGGAAATAATTTAAATAATTTGTGTTTAGTTTAAACTTGTTTTATTACTAACAAGCTTTAATATGAGCTGCCCTTAGTAATTAAATTTGCCCGGATGGTTTTAAAATGATTTAAAAACAGGGACTCGATGAAAGATTATTGCTGGCAAAACAAAATGCTACTGCGGCTGCCATCATATTCTTCAAATAAAAACTATGTTTATGCCCTTGTAAGACTTTTATGACTATAGCACTAACTACAGCGGTGGCATCTATTTAAGTACTTAACAGGCCTCTTTGTACGCTTCTTTTTCTATTTTTATAATAAAGGAAACTTTTAAATTTTCTCATATACAGAAAACAGAAACTGCGGCAAACACGATAACATGAAAAAAGTAAGTAAATTTAAAAAAATCCTTCAAAATAGTTTTCAACTCTCTCATTGCATCGCACAGGTATGGCAAACGTAAGCGGTAACTAAAAAAACACAACAGCTACAGCCTAAGACAATCGACGATGCTTTAGGCAAATATTGGTCTAACAGTCTAAACAAAATGCCCACAAAAAAAAGAAAAGGAGGACTAAAAATCGAATTGTTACTTAAAGCTGAAAAAAATCTACAAAACAGATACGAATACTGCTGCATTTTCTTTTTTATTTTTTAGTTAAATATTTTAAATGTGTATTAAAGATTAAGAGATTGCTGGCAAGGACGGATTGCTAAAAGCTGCCTACCTTTGGCAAGCAGCCAATGTGCCAATATATAAAGTACTACGTATAGTATTTAGTATATGAATGTATGTATTTCACATAGAAATGGGTGTATCAGCAGCTCTGGCTTTATAAGCGTAGATCACAAGGCGGTGAAATAATAAAATGTTAGTTAGTTTAAGTTGGCTAAAATGTAAAGGTATGTTACTTTTGCAAGAAGGCAAAACTTTATAGTAAAATGCTTTTAAGAAGTTAAAATATTCAGACAAAAAACCAAAGTGTTGCAATGACGTTTAATATAACTTTGATAATTAAAATATTCTAAATAATTCATTCATATGTAATAACTAGGGATGAGATTTGTGTGCACAAAAAAAATTGAAAATATGCGTTTAAAATATGCACTAAAAAAATCCAACATATTCACTAAAAAATGTAAAACATGCATTAAAAACTTAAAAAAAATTTTCATAAAAAACCGTTTTTTAATTTTACCAAAAACAAAAACTCCATATTATGTCTGCATTATATTTTTGAGCAGTTCAATTTCTTAATAGATCCTTGTTTAGTCCTTAAGTGCATCCGTTACGATCGTAGAGTCAACATCTCTGAGTTTTGGACAAAAATTCTCTGTTCTATTTTATACCCACACCTAAATAGTGGAGAGGGTATTATACAGTTTTGCTGATGAGTGTAACACCTTAAAATATGGGTTCTGGACCCACCTTAAAGTATACCGATCTACTTAGAATCACTTTCTTTCGATCTAATGATGTCCGTCTGGCTGACTGGCTGGCTAGCTGTCCATGTAACCTTGTGCGTAAAGTACAGCAATTTTGGTGATAACTTTATACAATTTGGCTTAAAGATTCCTATTGGCACCTGGACCAACCCTATTGAAAATGGGCTGAATCGTAGGACCACGAGGGGAGATAGGGGCAATTTCTTCCTCTCAAATACTATCAAAGCGATTTTAATGAAATTTAAAACATAGATATAGATCCAAATCTCTATATATTAAAATATTAAAATAAAGGTACAAAATTGTTCATATGGATTTTAGTTTTCAAACTTTTATTTGTACTTCAGTTTCAATTCAATCAATTTGTCATCAAAAAAAGCTCAAAATACTGAACTGCAGTCAGGCCTTCCTCAAAATTATTAACAGGTGCTTGAAATTCTGCGATTTGAGATGATTTCCTCCTAGTTTCCAAATAGTTTCCTTTTGCTTTTTGTCAAGCACTTTTTTTCTTTTGATGTATTGTTCTTCGGTGATTGTGGGAAGCTCATTATTGGTTCTTCGTATTTCAGCAGGTACCAGAAGTTGGTTACGAGACAAAGAATTTATGTTTCCTTCAATGTCCTCATCTGAGTCTTCATCAGTCAAAACGTCAACATCTGGAGGTTCGATGTAAAACTCGTTTGTTCCATTTTCTTCCTCTAAAATATCTAAAATTTTAGCGACGCTAAGAAATTTTCTGATAAAAAACGAAAACAAAAAAAAATTATATCACATAGTACTCGTTGTATCATAGTGTCGTCATTTGACGACAACCAAATATATTCCCAAAAAAATTATATTTCTTCTACAACTCGAATAAATTTTTTTAGCAGGAATCTTGTAAACTAGAATTAATTTTCATTTTATGGTACTTTTACGGCACATTTATAAAATTTATTAAGTTTTTAACACTTACTTTCCAACCGAACTCATAATTTTGATTTTTTTGAAAAAACTCTCACAATACCAAATTAACCACTCGCGAACTGTTTGAATCACAACGTTGAAATAAATTTTTTATGAAAAACAATTAACACACAAGACAATTGTCTTTGGTTTATTTGTTTCTATTCAATAATAACGGTGCACCGACCACTTGAAACTGCCAATGTTTTTGTCGTCATATGACGACACTAGGAGAATTCGGGTTAAGAACACTTTCCTCCTCTGTTTTCCAACGACTAGAACAAGAAATACACCATTTTAATGGAATTTACTTACAGAAGTGCGCAATATATATTTTACTAAAAGCTGTTCCTTATTTTCCGAGTTATAAACGTTTAAATTTGCTACTAACACATAAATAAAAATTTAATTTTTTCTAATTACACAAATTTTTTCTATCAAATAATAAAAAAAAAAATAGGTTGATCGATTATTCAACATTTCTCCTTTGTTTGTTAATTGAACCTCAATAAGAAGAAACAAATATCAAAAAGGGGAAATTCGGGAAATTAAATTTCTTTCTTGACTTTTTCGTGCTGCATGTGATAATTTTCTATATTATTGAACGTAGAAACATAATATTGTAGGTGCAGGATCCTGAGTAAATGAGAACCTATAAGAAAAAAAATTTTGGTATTTTTTGCTCTTCATCTGGTACTTTTTAAATTTTTGTTTACATTGGACCTAAAAAGATAAAAGTAAACATATGCAAGTATATTCCTGAGTGAATAAAAAAACATGTAAAGCTGAGCTTTTTGGTACTTCATCGTTCTGCAATTGGTACTTTCATCTATTTTCGCCAATATTAGACATAGAAACAAAAAATTAAACATGCATTGTCCTGAGTAGATAAGAATCTAAAAGAGACGTTTTTGTTTTTCAATTGGTACTTCTTGATATTTTTAATATTCAACTTACAAAATTAACTTAACTCACGTGGAAGATAACATATGAATCGGAGGTTGGTCCCTTGCCAATTCGGTCTACTAAGATGGAAAAAATAAATGCTCGGATCATGTAAATTCATATATACTTATATGTTCTATGTTTTCTTCATATTTACATAAAAATTTATGTTCGAGTTTCGACCATTAGGCAAACACTAGTTGTTTTAAATTATTTTGCAGCAAAAAAACAACACACCATATAAACACTCTTTCTTAAATCACTTGAAGGCAAACACATCTCATATCCCGCATTTGATGCAACAACGTCATAAGTCAAAAATCCCAAATTTTGACTTAAAAGCACTTATGCATAGTAACTTAGGTGTTTTATGAAGTGGTAATTATTTCATATGCAGATATTGTACACTCAACTCATGAGAGAAGAATATAATTATTTTCCATTATGTTGTGTGTAAATTTAAAACTTTGTTTTAAAACTAATATTTTTGAGTTGTGATGACGCTTTCGGAAATTGGTTTAAAATACTGCGGTGTAGGGTATAACATGGTGGGCCTTGACCGATGGAACTTTCTAAGTTGTTTTTATTTGCTTATAAATTGTAATAAATTTAACCTTTTACTGTTGCCAGCATAACTTTGTAACTTAAAAAAACATCCTATTTCTTTTTTCCTATATTTTTTTGTCTATTCAATTGCTTACCTTTAACCTTAACCAATAATATTTTCAAAAATCCAATATAGATGTAAAACCATTCATATATTCCTTAACTTATTTAGACTTTGGCCCTTTCATTAACCTCCTGGTTGGGCTTCCCATTTCTAAGCCCAAATGCTTGGTAAACAGACACACAACTTTTAACACTTCATTAAACCAAAAAAAAAAAAACAACGAGAGAAAAAATAAAGAAAATAAAAGTAAATTGTTTCTACCAGCTGGTGGGGGTCAAAAATCTCTCTTACCTACCAAGGTAAACATTAGTAGCTAAGCCAAGAGTGAGTAAAAAGTAAAGGTCATGTTCAGATTTGTATTTGCTCATTAGTAGAATAAAATAGGAGAATTGCAAAAACTCTTACAAAAGTACCGACAAAAGGTTAAAGAAAACAAATACCTGACATGTTTTATCACATATTCACTCACTTACACTTGATTTTAAAAACCCCTCTACGCTCTCATCATTATGTAAATGAAATAAATATAATGATTGGGGAGAGAGAGTGTTTGTAGGAGCAAATTGTTTTCAAAAATATTGTTGGTGTAAACAAACATTGGAAACCCAAACAAAACAAGGATCCCAAAACATGTTTTAAATGTGAGTGTGGGAGTGTGGTTAAATGTATAAGAGTGTGCTTTTGTATGTCTGCCAGCGACAGTGTTGCCGTTGATAATTTTCCAAAAGGGTTACAAAAAGTGAATTTTCCAAAAAATTGTATTACCAAATTAAAAGGGTCAGTAACTCAATTCTGTAATTTTTTTTATTTTAACTACCGATTTCCTTAAGTAACGAGAAATCTCGGTTACTTTAACGAATCTATATGAAATAAACAAATATTTTTGTTTAGAAATATTAGCGACAAATATCAGTAAATACGAACGTCAAAGTTTAAATTTTTTTAAATTAATAAAAAATCTAAAATAAATTTGATTATAAAAAACTTTTCTTAACAAAACATGAATGAAAACGTGTAAATATTGAGTATATTTCTAAACAAATATGTTGGTTTCAAATAAAGTTCGATGTTCCTGAGCCACTCTAGCACAACTTTCTGTTCTTACTTTTTATACCCACACCACTGTATGTGAAGAGGATATTATGTGAATATGCTTAACACATTTAAACCAAGGTTCCGTACCCAGCCTTATGATACCGATTGATTCCGAATGAATGTCAGAATCCATTTTACGAGGTCCGTCCTACTATCAGACTTTTTTCCAGGGTTTAAAAAGCTGCAACGAATTGCTTTTTCTTCCACTTTCTGATTTTTCATTGGACGAAAATAAACCGTTGCCTTTACTTCTGATTCATTAAATGAAAACATCGGCACTCTACATGTTCGGAAGTGTTTCGTTTGACAGACTGAAACTTTTAATAAATCCAAAAGTTAACGAAGATGGGACGTTGTGTTTTTTCCCGTATTTTTTTTTTTAAATAATACATCTGAACATAATTCAAAATATTCAAAAGATTGTTTAGCATTAAAATAAATACATATCGAGTCCTAACCGCGAAAAACGTGTAAGCGGCATAAATTTCAGTTTTCGTTTTTTTTAATAAATGACTTTATTGGCAACACTTGCATCATCTCCTAAAATTTCATGGTCACATAAGGTACCGTTACGATTTTATAGCAACAACAATTTTATTGTAAGCGACAAATTTCAAACAAAATTTATATGAAATAAAATAAAAAAGCTCTCTCCTGTAAAATTTGATTTTTGGCGCTTACACTATTTTCGCGGTTAGGGCCCGATATGTATGGATTTATATACACATGTATTATTTAAAAAAAAAAATACAGAAAAAAAACACAACGTCCCATCTACGGGATTTTTTTAAAGTTTCAGTCTGTCAAACCAAACACTTTCGAACATGTCGACTGCCGATGTTCTTTGTTGTGTGCAACTTTTCGTTTTTTTGCTTTTGCCTTTATTGCGGCTGTTTTTATTTAATGAATCAGAAGTAAAGGCAATCGTTTATTTTTGTCCAATGACAAATGAAGATGTTGAAGTTACAGCACAATCTTATGACTTTTACTTTTTCAACTGCAGCTTTTTAAACACTGATTTTATCATTGTCACAAGGTCGAATGAAGCCTTTTCAAAATGGTTGGAGGCGGTTATTTAATTTTCATAGCCCACCTGCAAACTTCTTTCCGGAATATGGATTTTGACCCTTAACCAACTTGTTTTATAGACATTTGGGCTGATTTAGGTCCAAGCATATATTGGAGCAACCTACAGAAATCAATAGAACAAATTTTAGTTGAATCGGTCCATATTTGACCACAGCTCCTATACGAATACACTTATAATAAGTAGCCTTAATAATAGCTTGTTATCTCATAGTAGTGCTCAAAGTATTAGTAGTAGATAATAATGTGCTGTTTTCACAACACAAGTGACTGAACGTGTAGTAAAATTTATATGGACAACACTAAAAAAAAACTGAGTGCTTTTCATATAAATTTTACTACATAATCAATTGCCTGTCATTTGGAAACAGAATATTAATGTTTGCGTACGGTAATTTCTTCTCAAAAACTCTAATTTTTAGAAGGCCGTACGGTAATGAAAAAAAAGTTAACATCACTGAGTCTCATATACATTTAGCCTCAAGATTATAGTAGGATTCGGAGTCGGTATCGTGAGTCGGAGTCGCACTTAAAAAATTTCAGTGTTTAGAGTCGGAGTTAGTAATTTTTCGGACGACTCTACAGCCCTGCTCTTTTCGATGATCCTATTACATAAGAGCAGTATTCATAAACCATTTATTTAAATTTTAAATGCGTTTTAAGAAGATAGATTTTATTTTGGAAATTTTTTTTTAAATTTTTTATGCCGAAAAACTTTGGGGTCGGAGTCGCGAGTTTATGTGGGTTCAACGACTCCGACTCCGGCACATAAACCTCAACTCCGGCTCTTAAACTCCGACTCCGACTCAACAGCCCTAGAAAATAGGGTCAAATTGATACTCAACTATCACAGCGGTAACGCTGTGGAAAATAGTAACCAATTTTGGCTAAAAGTAGCAAAAACGGTAACGCTGATGATGATGTATGAAATCATAAACAACAATGAATTGTTATGAATGTGATGGCATGTTACTTGAATTTATGATTGTTATGTGTTTGCTGTATGATGTGTTTTCTGTTATTGAGAGTAAGAGTAAAATACTAAAGAATAAAGTAGAGTATCAGCAACAAAAATAAAAAAATATGTTTCTATTCTTGCTAATGTTATTTATGACGTTGTTGTTATTGTTTCAATGTTGCTGTTAATGATGTTCGTTTAAAAGCCCCTTTGGCAATGTAAAATATACATTTATTTATATTTTGTTGCAGACAGACAGATATTACATATTTCGTTTTGTCTATGTTGGTGGTAAGAGATTTGGTTTTGTTTTTGTTGTTTTTCTGTATGCGAAAAGTGGAAATAAGGCATCCATCCGTCTAGTTGGTAAAATTTGATGAGGCAAAGTAATGTTAAATGAAGAAGATGGCTCTGATTTTGAGTTAGACCTAGTATTATGTAAGTGATGGATAATTTGCATTATAATGTAAATTTCTTTTAAACAGTACTAGACCAACTAATTATGACCAGTGAAATTAATAGTCAGATTAATAATTTCATACATATTTTAAAATCTTCTTATATTATATACCAGCATTTAACCCGCTACTTCGTTAGCGTCTCCTATTCCTTCGTGGACATATTTTTTCGCCAACGTTTATTAAAAAAATTCCAGTTGTAGAACCAAAAAGCTAAAGAAAAATAACAAATTTCCCGTATTTTCTTTTTTGGGCACTATTTTCCCCCCATTAAAGTATCAAAAATTTCAGTAATGCAGTGGCAGCCCATAATTTGGTACGAATATGTCAATGAATGGATAAAAATGTTTTTTTAAAAAAAGTACCAAAAATAGTTACGATTTTTACCCCTTTAATGTTAGCATTTCTAAAAAGTTCCAAATATATATTCGTATTTTTTTGATAAGTTTCGAATGTGGTAAAAGCTTTATTTCTAGGTTTATTGGTTCAAATGATAGATGGGGTGACATAAAAGTACCAAAATTCAGGTTTTAACAATTTTCTCCCTAAAATAGCCGAATTTCAAAAAAGTACCAGACACTGGTCCGCTTATTTTTCTAAAGAACAACGATGAGTACTACAGGTTTTTTGCATCTCTTTTAGTTTTGGAGATATTTTACTGCGATTTTACCCTTTTTTACCCCCTAAACATTTGAACTCCGAAAAATCTCGACTTGGTGGATCGATTTAGGGAGTGACCAATCTCTGGTCCAAATGTTTAACTTCAGGCGTTTAGGCTGTGCGATGATGAATTAGTTAGTAGCGTTACAATTTTAAACAATTACTTTTAACCGTTTCCTAATTTATATCTTTATCGTTCATGTATAGAAATTTAATTGAAGTGAATTGAAATCGAACGGGATCTTGATTTCAATTATTTTTAAAAGATGCTTTTGTAAAAATAACTGGTACTCAAAGTATGAAGTACATTAAAAAGAATAATTTTATGAACTTTCTTTACAGGCATTTTTTCAAAATTTATTCGATTTCAAATCCACTTCATTTCGATTTATAAAACATGCCCATATATTTCAAGTTTTCTCTCGTTTTATTTTAAATTTTCATTTTAATTTCTTTTACCCAATCTTTTTGGGAGTCCCAATTCTTAAATGAAGTACTCTCGGCAAAACAAACTGTATAACTTTGCAATAGTTAGCAGACAATAATTTTCTTTATGTGAAATAATATTCCTTCTTATTTACTGTAACAAACATTTTGAAAACATCAACAACGTAGACGCCCAAATAACATTTTCAAATGTTGCTTTTTTGCCTTTAAGGCATAATTTCATTTACAAGCATCATTTATATTGTGTTCATTGTTAGAAATATAAGAATTAGAAATAATTTTATGAAATTATGGAACATACACACACATACATTTATACCCTAAGCAGAGAGGAAACTTATTAGGCACGGAAATGAGTAAGAAAAATACAAAAAAAAAATGACTAAAAGGAAAATTAGGCTTTAGTTGAAATAATTTTGGGAACTGCTGCCGGAAACTTGCAAAGTAAAATCTTCACTAAGGTCAGTGTTAAAAGGAAAATTAGGCTTTATTTGCATTAATGTTGGGAGCTGTTACCGGAAGCTTGCAAGGAAAAATCTGTAAAAAGTTCTGTGTGACAATAAAAGAATAAATCTTTTTCAGAAATTTAAGCAGAAGTAAACAATTTCGATAAAATAACAACTTAGAAACTTTAAAATACCAATTTTTATGTTAAGTTTTTAAAAAAATGCGTTTAAACAGAACTGCTTTGATACCACATTTTCCATATAATTTGACACACAAATTTGTCGTAGAAAGCCGCCCAGAAATAAAAACTACTGTATTTTGAGAACGTTTTCTCTAATGCTCTCACATTCTCCCAACAATGCTACCATACTTTTATTTAATTTTATACGTTTTTTTCTGCAGTTGCAGAAACTTGATCTTGTTACAGATGCCCCTTAGAGGCTCTGAATTCTATACTGTACCTAATTTCGATCGCCATAGATAAAATGGCTGTTTCGCCTAGCAGTGCAATGGGGCTAATTACAGTCCTATAGCCATGCAATATAGATAACCTTTTTACCTTCACCCCTAAGCAAATCCACGTATTATAAGCAATATTTTAGATTGTTTTCCAACAACTGTTTACGTTGGTTTTCTCATCAAGGCGGAATGTCGGTCGGCTTTGACATCAAAGTTTGCAAGAAAGGATTAGGATCTGGTGTATTCTAAGAAGAACTCAGCTTTAGCAACTCATGTTGTCTACCCGACAAATTTTATATTTTCCAAGCAGATATACTGTCAATAAGAGAAGAGTGCAGCTAACTACATGACTGGGACACACGTTGAAATATTTGAGTTCTTATTGAAAGTTAGGCAAGTCTAATGTCACTCAAATCTTATTTCATCTCCTCCACTATCGGTATTCAAGCTGACTTTACTATGCTTAAATTCCCCGTTAACAGTAATTACTATGGCAGCGAACAGGTGGATAATAAAAAATGTGACCCAGGTTTGACGAGAAAGATTTTTAGGGAAAGGGTTATATCAAGACTGATATCAGTGATAACCGGGCATTGGGCCATTTAAAAACATGCGAGCAGGTTGACTGTACCTTTTAACTGAAATTGCCGTTGGTGCCAGGTATCAGAGGCTTATTAGACAGTTGTTCTACTACTCAGTTAAAGTTTGTCACTTCGCTTGACTCGATATAGACTTCGAAGCTAGCAAAAAGGAGGCGACCTAACAGAAGTATCGACGATCAGCTTTGGGAACAGAACAGGTATACAGAGGAAAAATCCGGTATACAAATACCAAAATTGACACCATTCGTTGTCAAAATTATGCCAACTACGTTTGTGCTCAATTTGATAACAGATGGTGTCAATATTTTTTTAACCACCTCGTGGTTGGTGACAACTTTTGGTCTCATTCTGTCAACAGAATATTAATATATTGTCACCATCACGGTGTCATTCCGACAACATACTGTTATCATTTTTGACAACACTCCATTGACCACATTCGGTTGTCATCTCGATAACATATTGTTCTGAGTATAGAAATAAATAACCCATTCTGAACACAATCAACACAAACATATGATACATTTTTATTGATTTATTTCAAATTTTTAAAATAAAAATTAATTTATTTAAAATTTTTAAAATAAAAATTAATTTATTTCAAATTTTTAAAATAAAAATTAAAAAATTCACCTGTTTTATTTTAATAAAATGTACAATAAAAATTTAAAAATAAAGGAACTTCATTGTTTAATTGTATATTTAATATAATTGTTTTCAATTGTTGAATAAAGAGGCTTCATCGTCATTAATCTTTTGCACTTGCATTGTTTGTAAATTAATTATATTCTTTTTAAGAAGAAAATCTTCTTCATACCCATGGAACATAATACATTCGTCACTCTTTATAATGTTTTTTTTTTACTTTTTAGTTTTATAATTTTATTTCTCACTCGTTTTATTTCACTTAAAAAAAATTATACTTTCGGCGAAAACAAAAGTTGTTGGTAATACGCTATTAATACTCACAGTGCGATACCTATTTTACAACAAGGTGTTGTCAATTTGGCAACAATGGCACATTTTTTTATCTTTCGTCCAAATTTTTAACTTTGACCTTTTAAATGACTTCTCATACAAAGCGACAATAAACGGCAATAAAATATTCTTTACTTATTTAGAGCCTTGAAATTATCTTTTGTAGAAACAATTAAAAGTTAATAATAATAATCATACGGTCCAGAGGCCAACATTTGTTTCTTTAATTTTTTTTATATAAGTAAAAAAAAAATGATAAATATTTATCCTTTTTAATCAAATGTTAAAAAAATTACATCTAAAAGGAACACTTCAGGTGATAAATTGGAACATATTTATGTTAGTTAGCAACAAATTTGGGTTAGACTTTAAAATTTGCACAATATGACGTGAATATTGATCAGGGGATAGCGTGGTGTAGTGGTTAAGGTGCTTCCCTACAAAAGCAGGTTCGATCCCTGGCAGGAAATAAGCCCTCCTCAAAACAAACCATCCCAGAAGCCCCCAGAACTCCTTTCCTCCTGAAAAAGAGAATAACTTCATGACAAACAGGTCAGGATGCCACCACTCCTTAGGAAAAAAGTAGGAATCAAAGATTAGCGGGAACCTTGCTACACCAAAAACACAGAGGACGTTATTTCTAGGTAACCACAGGACCTGATTTGCATCTTCTTAGCAGGAACAACAGCCGATAATTTTAAAGAAGGAAAAAGAGGGAACAATAGAATAAGACCATACATCAAAAACATTTACACTAAAAACAGGAACACGAAATGCCACAATGGAATGAACGCACAATAAAAACCTGGGACAACAGAATCTTTCTACCTAATCTGTATCCTACAGACAAGCCGAACGGTTTCACGGGGATAGAATTGAAAAAGCTTTGAGATTATAGGTTGAAGAAGAATATAGTTCAATTATAATAACCCATTATAAGATAAAACAGCGACTTTGGTTTGGGCAACTAATGAAACGAGAATTGAGGAACGGAAAACGAAAACGGTTAATTTTAGTCGATTAACCGATATGACAATATTTTTATTTTTTTTAGTATTATAACACATTTTTTTGTGTTTTTTATTATTTGTTTCGTCTCATATACAAAAGGTATGTGTTCAAAAAATATTTTTTCATACAATATATTTGCTTCTAGCAATAGATTCTTAAAATACAATACAAAAACTATGGGATTCGGAAATAAACTTTTTTGTAGAAAGTTCGGTGCTGAGTTTTGCCAGATGATGATACCTGACAACAGAAGAAACAAGTGTTTTAAATTTAAAAAAAAATTAAAACAGTACTCTAATGTCATAATATAAGATTTCTTCAAAATCTTCGATAAGTACAATATTAACCGATTAAACCAAAACCTCGGTTAATTAATCTAGCGATTAACCGATTAAAGCAAAAGCCCGATTAAATGAATACCCTAATCACTACACAGAAAAATATTAATTTGCACCAGTAAAAAAATTAATCAAAAATAAAATCAGTTTTAATTAAAAATCTAATCAAGTGAATTAAACGTTTAATTGATATTATTAATTTGTTTACTGGTGCAAATTAATATTGTCAATTAAACGTTTAATACACTTGATTGAAAGCTTAATTCACTTGATAAAATTTTTAATTAAAAGTGATTTATTTTTTGATAAATGCTTTTACTGGTGCAACATTTTTTTCTGTGTACCAATAATGACGAGTATACCAATTATTTTTTGAAATTTAAATTAAGCATTAAAAAAGCACATTTAAAAAGTCCTTAAAATGATATAAATTTATGAAAAATCAATATTATTCCTACGCTCCCCATACAAACAATGTTTTGTTATCTAAAAAAAATCCACAATAGCAAATTCTTTTATTTCTTCAAATAAAGCTCATGATTTAATTAGTAAGGATGTCTTTGTAATCCGATGGATTTGCACACAAAATAAATAACGTATGCTTTTTCCTTGAACTTCTTCTATGACTTTTAAAGATTGCATTTTATACTTTACTGAAACTTTTAAACGAAAAATCTATTAGACATTTTTTAATATAATTTTTTAACTGTTCTTAATTTACTTTTAATAAAAAAATTTCATATCTCTTCCTTTTTTTTAATTGCACATTCCTGCATTTTAACATAATTTCCATCATTATTTTTACAAAACATTTGTAAGAGTTTTATCTTTATTTTTTTTTGTTGTTTCTTATAAAATTTAAAATTTCTTACGGCAATTCTGCCATCATTATAAAACAGAGTAAAGATGTAGCAAAAATACTGGTCTTAAACTCAGACCAGACATTTTTATGACGAACCCAACAAACGAAGCATGGTTAATTATCTACAAGAACACACAGCTAGATTCATAAGCAGCACACACACTCCAACACACATTGTGGCAAATAGAAAATCATGTTTTTCCAGCTAATGTGGCATACATGTATGCACGTACATATGTTATGAAAGAACACACAAGAACTCATATAAATACATGTTTAGAAATAAAGGCCGTTGGAAATTTCTTAGAGACGTCTCATTTGCCTATCAAGTAGTGTGAAGTAGAATTTGATGAATTCTTTGGTATGAATTGAATTCTAACGCAGTACGTTAAACAAGTAGTCAGGAGTCTTGACAGGCTTACAATATTTTACCGATAAAATCAAATTTAACTCATGCCCGAAATTCTTTAGAGCTGTTATACTGAAATGTACTTAATTGTGCAGATTTGAACAGCTAAGAAAGCAGATTATTAGCAACTTTGACATGATTGTGTCACGATGTTTTCCTTGATTTCGCTAAAGAGAATCTGACATAATGGAGTCTTGGTAGTGTAAATTTTCTGAGTTTCATAAGGGAGACCAAAAATTAGCCTAAGAGAAATATATAATTAAAATTTATTGAACATGTTTAAATACTTTTTAAATAGAAGAATTATCACAATTTGTTTAAAGTATTTTTTTCAACGTTCAGAAAAAGTCATGTATGTATTCATATTCACATTTACGCATTCATGAATTTTTTCATGAATGAGAAATAGAAAATTTGTTACTTTTTTCACAGTCACGAAAGAATAAGTTGTTTGTCGCACATTCACTTATGAATGTGGGGAATAAAAAAATTTAGCATTTCCTCACTGAGGGGGAATGAGCAAATAAAAAATTTTAGCTTGCGAGGAGCGTTGTGTTCTTGTTGTTTCTCTACAATTTTCACGACAAAAGCACGTGTGTATTTTGTTGCTTTTCCTTCTGAAGAATTTTTATATGAATAAATCAATGATAATAAATCAATGATAATAACTAAAAATACACATATGAACATTCAATCACTTTTCGCGAGTGAGGAAATTTAAATTTTTTTTATTCCTCTCCCTCATGAAGATGAATATGCACACACATTTTCAAACATTCTCGCTCGCTCATGCCGGAATAATGAGTGAACACATCGGTACTCTGATATTTTTTAACTACTCGCAGAGATCTCCTTTATAGAAAATTTCCAGCTGGACTTTCAAGAACTGGCAGACAAACAGACGGATAGACAAATATGAGTATACCCATGTCAAATCATATCACTTATTTATAGTGGGTGTTTCTATATTCTTTAATAAGCTCAAGCTGAAAGAAAAAATCTACAAAATCATGTGTAAAATTCTTATTAGTCTGTCTGTGCGTCTGTCCTTCATCATTACTTGCAACAGTCCCAGTCTGTTACTCAGACCCTTGAATACTTTAACACGACCTTTCGCTTCTTTCCTTTTTTTTTATTTTAAATTAACAATATGTCTGCTTGTTAGTTGGCAGTAATGTCTAGGACGGCTCATGTGTGTTGTATTATTTTCTAGCAACAAAAACAACAGCATCGTCAGCATCATTATCCTAATCGACGCAAAAATAAAATCTCAGCATAAATTTCAATTTAAGTTACTTTCTGTTTTCCTAAGAAATCTGTTGAACATAAAAGAAATGTTTGGAAGAATTACAAGTTTTACCCCTTAAACTCTTCTAAGTTGGGGTTTTAGCTTAATTTATTTCCTTTTTTATGAACATTAATTGCATTTTGATTAATTTAATACTAAATTTAATATGGGAAACGGAAAGAAATAGTTTTAGATTTTGTTAAGGCATTAAGAGTTGTTCAGTGTCTGATGTGTGCGCGGATGTATTAAGCAGTTAATTGTGCCTTTTTGGGTCGTGATTTTAATGGATTTTGTGGCACCTGGAAACTTAAATTTTTTTCATAGGCCAAAAACGTATTTTCTTGAAAGCTTTAGTTGCATGTACACCCAGAGAAAAAACATGTTCAAATATGATCACCTCCAACAAAACTATTTATAAAGAATATTTTAAACATATTATGTTTCTTTTTCTTAAGTTGTATTTTTATTCGACCTTTTGTTGTTTAATATTTATTTATGTTTAATTTCATGTTTTATATAACCATATTATTGTAGACAACAACCATATTATGGTTGTATTAGTCCGCCATCAAGAAGCCTCAACCATAATATGGTTGTCTCTTGGATAAGAGAAATATACTATTGTTTATTCTAAATCAAATTATTATCATATTTAACCATAACATGTTTAGAGGTAACCATAATATGGTTGTAGCTTCTTGATGAAGCACTAAGTTAACCATAATTTGGTTGTCGGTTACAATAATTTGGTTATATGAAACATAATATGTTTAAAATTTTCTTTAAAAATAGTTTTGGTTGGGGGTGACCATATTTAAATATGTTTTTTCTCTGCGTGTACGGAAACAATTGGTTGCAATTGTGGCATTTTAAACACTGGCCCCAACTTAAGTATATATTTTCTATTGCACAAAAAACATAAATTAATTGTATTCCTATTTTTGCAAACTCTTTTAAAGTTTAGCCCCTCTGTTAACAAATATTTTTAACAACTTTTTGTGTTGTCAATATATAAAATAATATGTATTACACTCATTTAGTTTTTAATATTCAAATTAAGTTTCTGTAGCAGAGAGAACAAGTTAAGCTTTAAATGGAGAACTTTTTAATTTCAAAACAAAAGCGTGTAAAATTAAAACTAAAAAAGATAATTAAAACTCTATTTTATGAGTACTTAAAAATAGTTTAAAAAAAATTTTACTAAACGCTACACTAGAAAACAATTAAAGCTCAATTTATTAAGCAGTTAGTTATACTATGTTCACACTTGGGTTGATTAAGTTAATCAAAGCCGTTCACATTACATTTGAGATGATTAAGTTGACAGATGATAAAGAAAAAAACCCAACACACAAATTTATATTTCTTTAAAGTATTAAAAATGGATAAAAATACTTTTATTAAGTTATCAGAAGATTATTTTAATAATTTTAATGATGAAATTGTAAAAATTTATTAATTATTTAAGGAAAAAAATAAAAACATTAAGCAGAAATCGTGGCGGGTTGTACACGTTAATGTTGCCGATTCTACATTATACTCAGTTTGAGGTATGTTCAGTGGATTCTATGTGATTAATGAAATAATTTAGTTGTAACCATTTCAATTTGAAGTGATTAACAATTCACTTCAATACATGGTAAATCATCTCGATTTTGATGTGATTAGAGCTTAATTATGTTCGAGTTGCTTAACCCGTTCAAGAACCCGAGTGTGAACATAGTATTAGTTCCTTTTAAAACTTCATATCTTTAAATATTTCTATAGTTTTCAAGAACTGCATCCAACAAATTCATATACATAAATATTCTATAGAGAAATATTAACACTAGCAAACGAGAATAAAGGCAAAATGAGAAAATACTTTTGTTTTTAATTAAAATTCAAAATGAAATGAATTTTCATTAATTACGCTCAAATCGTTTATGAAAACCAAATTTATAAACAAATTTGTACATGTATAACAGCAGATATTTATGTACACATGCAGCACAGACACACGCGCGCGCTTCTATGCAAAAATTATTGCATCAGACAGACGGACGTTAACACACTCACATGAACACCTCTTTGTAAATGCCAGTGTGGTTGCTAGATGATATACAATCTTTCCCAAAAAAAATCTTTCACCATAAAAAGAAGTGGCTACTAAGCTGCCTGTCTGTAAACGTATAAGTGACGTAAAAAATTTAGACAGATGGAATGAAAAAATGGTTTTTACAAAAGACTAATTTCGTAGACCCATTCTGACAACTTACCGATAGCTAAAGGGAGGATTTCACCGGGAGTATAAAAAGTGTTTCATTTTTAAAACTTTACTTTTACCTTCCAGGTAGAAGAGAAGAATGAATGGTTAAAGTAAAGTTTTAATAATGGAACACTTTTTATAAGGTCAGAAAAAGTCCACTTTTAGTTAACGGTGAGGAGAAAACGGGCCTAAGACTTTATTATGCAGGGTGGCGCATAAGTACCGTTATGATTTATTTAAGTAATAACTTTTGGCGTCCTGATTTTATTCAATGTTGGTATTAATTTAAGTTTATATAATAGAAGAGTTGGGCAAAACCGCTCCTTTTGTGGAATCGTTCCGACCAATCCGAAAGATTAAAGGTACTACGTTATTTGCTGTTGTTTGAATTCATATTGTGACAACCAAAGAAAAATTATTATGTGTTTTAAAAAATGTTAGTTTGAAATAATAACTTTTCTGAACAATTACAAATAAGTTTTAAGAATGTCATAAATTTGTACCTGTTTTAATCTACCCGTACCTGCATACCGTTGTAGGGGGTAAACGGGTGATAAGTTGCTAAAATATGTTGCTTTGTGCCACTTTTGTATTCGATTCAACTAAGAAATTTTTAAGTACTTATGTTACAAAATAAATACACGAAAGTCGGCAACACTCATCCCCACACAAAAAAGGGCACTTGTTCTAAGTGTAAACAGTACAGAAATAAATGAACGAAACACATGTGATAATCAAATGGACAACTGTTGCGGACCGAGGAACGATAAAAAAAGAACATTTGAAAAAGTCTGCAACGTTCGTATTAGGGTATTGTTTATTAGAACTAGGTAATTTCCGACCATTTTTCTCAGGATTTTAGGTCAGAGCGTCCTCACTTCTTCTCGGATATTCGCCATAAGCCGGTGGATGTTTCTTGGCATACACTTTACACTTTAGATAACTCTAAAAAAAGAATATAGAGCTGTTAAACCGCTCCATTTTGTTGAAACCACAATTCTGGATTGTTCTCGAGAAAAAGAATACAACGTAAATAAAATATTTTATTTAAATAAAATTAATACCTACTTGAACGAGTGGCAAAATTTTTGTATTTTTATGCCCTTTAATTTCTATAAATAGATCTAGCTGCGTATACCCTGCGGGAAATTTTGTGTCAATTGTTCCAATGGACTGGTGCTGGGATTTGTGAAAATAGAACAAGTTCATTAAGAAATAACTCATTACCAGTGAAAGGAGAACCAGTCATTTAACTGGTAGAAAAGGTAATGAATTACAGTACAGTCTTCACCGGTGGTGTGACACGTTTTTTTGGGACTTTCTAAAATTTGGCTCTACTACATTGTAGAAACTAACACTAAACATGTTAATTTTGAATAGATGTGTGACTGGTCAAATGGTGTCAATTGACTCCCTCCAATGATTCATATTCATATTCATATAAAGTGTTAGAAGTAGAATCGGTCCCTACCACCAAAGAACTATCACGGGACTACTTTGGTTTCAGTTCGCGTCTCCATAGGGATCTACCCTATGGAGAAGCGATATGTTTCATAATTATAAAACGTATTTCTTCCCTACGAGTTAATGTATTAATATATTAACAGATTAATTTTCCGGGAAATGTTGATTCTGCTCCACTCTTTAATTTAAATTGCACTACAATTCAACGGCTTTAAACATTTTTTAAAATCAGATGAAACAAAATGGCAGGTATATATCCTAAGGTAAACATATTGCAGACTCTATGGTGGAACTCAAGAGATGTGTGTGTGTGTGTGTTAGGGGGAGGTCTATTACCAAAACGAGCACTCAAATACACCTTCACTTTCCCCATGTTTAATTCCCTGTTTAAGTTTAATTAATTTTTTACAACAGATTTATCTCCCAAAAATTTTGGTTCTGCCCCACTGTGCAATAGTTCTCCAACTTTCATAAACAATAAAACCAAAAAACAAAAAAAAACAAATCAAATCAAACGAAATGAAAAAATTTTCCAATCCTTTACTGGTATGAATTAAACCAAATATGAACGTAAAGTTCCCGTAATAGTGGTTGTAAATGGTGTTGCAGTAGTAGTTCTGATTACCGTTGCTGGGATCCTGAATACGTGTGTGTGTGTGTGTGTGTGACGTTTTTGTGGCGTCTGCAATGGCATGACACAGCGTGTCAACAATTCAATTAACGTGATGTTGTTCCGTTTCAATCTCTCTGTGGACATATTCAAACATACATACAAACATACATACGATAAAAAAAGAGATGTTACTGCACATGCTGTTCTAGCTAATGCAGCTCTGATATCCCGATATTTTGCTGCTGCTGATGATGATGGTGATGATTTTGTGGCATGTTTTTTTTCTTGTTATTGTGTTTATTGTTATAAGCCTACCAGACTGCCAGCCAGTGTGAGCCAAACAACAGAGACATTTTTCTGTCGAAAATTATTTTATATTCACATCATCTGCCCTTGTCTTCGACTCGGTGTGCTTTTTTCCTCATTGTTTTACAAATTTGTTTAGTAATGCATTCTTCATTTGATTTTCTGCAAATATTTATGCCTTTTTCTTCCTTTCGCTCATCATCATCATCAGTAATATTATTGTTTTTATGCTCACTAGAGATATTCAATTTTTTTTTCTTTTTTAATGAGAAATTAATTGTGATAATGTGTCTTGCTGCTGCCAAACGTGTTGTATGTTGTATTAAAATGCATTGTTGCAAGCAGGCAATTCATTCATTTGCTGCATAATTTTTTTGTTTTTTTTTTTTTAAATTTTTTGCCAGTCTCGCCAAACATGTGCTGAAGTTTTGTTTTTTATGAATGAATGTATGAAAAGAATATTAAATTTCGTTATGTCATTAAGGTATTGTTAATTGTTTTACTTGTTTTTGTGTTTTTTCTTGTGCGCTATTAAAGACATTTATGTTTTTTATGTCTTCCTTAGAGCAGCTTTCTCATTTTTATTTATTTCACTTTGTGTTTTTTTTAGACAGAAGTGAATGACAGCTTATTGTTGTAATGACAAATTGTTGATGTCATTAAAGGCGTTAAAACAATTATTATTTACTGCAGTAATTATAGGAGCATTAAGGGTTTTAACTTTCTTGATACCCTGGGCGTATGATTGATATTAATCATTATGTAGGTTAATAAACTTGTTAATAACTAACGAAGGGAATCAAGTGCAATACAATAAACAAAAATCATTAAAACTTTAGGTATAAAGAAATTGCCCCGCCAAAACTAATGGAAGCAGTTGAAGCCCAGCTTTAGAAATCTTAAATATGCCTATTTTACGCTTGGAAAACCGACGTAAGTAAAGTAAATAAACAAATGAAGAATTGGAATAATTGTTATTTCGCCGCTTTAAAAGATTTTTAATTTAAAATATTTTTTTGGAATAAAAGGGTTATAGTTTTATATACAACAAGCTGTTTGGTCCCGACGCTGCCCGGGATGTTCCAAATAAAATTTAACTACTGATTTTAATTATTTTTTATAATTTTATTAGATTTTTTTTAAAAAGTTCAGAAATTTTATCTTTAATTTGGGAAGTCCGTTTTTGATCAGAAAGCAAAAGTGATAAGAGATTTTTGTGAACAATAAATATTATGAAGGAAGTTTTTTTTTGGTATCATACTTTTTTGTTGTCATATTTGCTTTACCTCTGTGAAAAAAAATTTAATTTGGCGTACAAATATCATATTTTGCAACTGAAACTTAAAGCTGTAGGAAACCTTTATTTAAATACCCACACAGAAAAAAACACTCGGGATAAATCAAGTTTTTTATGATTACTTTAAGTACAAGTCGTACTCAAATATTCAAGTACGAATAACATTAAAACGTACTCAATACAATCCTAAATGGGATTAATTTCGAAAATTAATCCGGGAATTTCTTGAAATAAGTATAAAATTCTTAAAACACGTAAAAAAATATTAAACTTTCCGCTGGTTGTGCCTCTCTGAGAGTAAAATTACAAAATGAGGGATTTAATCTCATAAAACTTATAAGTCTCATCTCTCAGTATTGCATTATTTTTTGCGTGCATACGTTTGTGTTTTCAAAGTTTTTTTTTTGCTTGTTGTGTGTAGAAAAAACAGAACATGTTTAACCCTCCGGTTTACGCATGTTTTGATTTTCTATACACATTAAAAAAAGCTCTGGCCGGACTCATGTGTCCGAAGGGTTAAAAAGTGAATTTAAACTCTTGCTTTTCATTTAGTTTTTATTTTTGGTTAAATATGGTCATAAGATTTCTAAAGTAAAAACCATATCAAGCATGATGTTGGTCACAAAGCATACAGAGATGAAAAAGTGACGTACGAAAAATGCCCAAATCATTTGCGAGGGCAGCTTTCGAAGAAAGAGAAAGAAAATGTTTTTTGGTAGTAAAGTGGCAATGTGTAAAAACAGGCCGCTACTATCAACACGAATTGCGTAATCAAAGCAAAATATTCAAAAAGGGCAGCTTGCGAAGAAAAAGACAAAAAAAATTACAATATTTTCTGTCTCGTGGCACCTCTGTGTGATCTGTGATGTTGATGTTGTAAAATTCTGTAAGGTGTAATACGGGTAAGTAAATCAATCATAATGACTTTTTCTTTCTAATTTCCTTTTTGTTTTTTTTCAATCACGAATTCGGGATAAAATCAACTTTATAATATTTGAATCAAGCGCATTTTGAGATTGATTCAATCTTAGTTTTATTAAAATCATTCTCATTTTCGCATTATTTCAGGTACGATATAAGGATTGATTATGGACAATTTGAGTATTTTGGGATTGAAAATCCGTAATTGAATCAATCTTTCTGTACTTGATTCAAGAAAATCCGTACTCACCGTACTATTAATACCGCTTCAAATTGATTTGAGTACGGCTGGATTGAATTTTCTCTTGAGTGCATTTAATATAAAAATTGTATTACAAATTTTTAATTAACCAAACAGATGTTTATATCGAGCCTTTGCTGCAATAGAGTAATAACAGAAAAAACCATATATTTGAGCTAATGTATTTGATTCTTTAATTCTCAGAGGAACATAGGGCAAAAAATATTGAGTAAATCGCCATATCGATTCTTCATATTGTGTAAAAATTTCATACAAATATGTTATATACTCAACTCTTGAGAGGTGAATTAAATTGTAAGGTGTTAGAAAATTCAAAATTAAGATATTACTCTATTGCAGCAAAGGCTCGATATATATTTCGCACGCAAAAGAAAAATTCTTGAATTGAGAGTAAAATTAGGCATGGTTTAAGATTGAGATTGTCAACATGTCAACATGTCAACATTTTATAACGTCTTGTAACTTTTTGGTAATTGAGATAATACTTGCTAATAATAATAAAATCTTAGCATTGACGTTTAAGAAAATGTTTTTTTAACACAATTTTTACCTTTTTAGCCCAACAATTTTAAATTTATTTAGTGAAAATAAACCAAGTTTCGAAATTTTGAGTCTATAGATTGCTTCTCTTATGCATGAGTATGTTTATCACAATGGATAATAAAATTCCCTTTTTACCCCCATCTTTATTGCAATGCGAATACTTTATACTAGTGCTGGATTACTATCGATATTTATCGATATTACTATCGACTGAATGTTTGTACTTGAGCAGGAAAACTTTAGCTAGTTTTAATCAGGCTGCAGTTCGTTGTTTTTATCACTTTATTGAACGTATGAGAGGAATGTATGTACGCACGTTATTTTAGATTACAATTTTTTCAAAATTGTGCTGCTTAAAAGGACCTTTCTGAAGGATCCAAAGTAGCAGGGACTATAATATGTTTTATTGCAACTTAAGATAATGTTCTAATTTAGTTTTGATTCTCAAAAGGTAATCAATTTACCGAACTTTTCCTCTAATGGTCGTTCATTCTATTGTCCTATGCCCGCGATTGTAATTGCATTTCTATTTTCATATCTTTTACAACATTACAAAACTATTTGACATTTCCGTCCTTTTGTAAACATGTACAAATTGCAACTTAAAGGCCTTTTATTATCAGTTTTATCATTCTTGGTATTTTCATTCGTTGCAGTAATTCAGAGCGAATTAATAATTTGTACCATGTAAAAACTTGCGGCAAAAAACTGTGTTCGTTTAGCTGATGGTTCATGTCTTCATAGATGTATTTTAAATAATAATAAATATCGATATTGATATTTTTCCTATCGATATTTCCTATATTTTAAGACTATCGATAGTTTTTATATAGTTAGAACTATAGAATTTTTAGCCGCTTTACGTGCTTTTGGTTGAAAATATTAATAAAATAAATTGAAAAAATGCGCAAACACGTTTAGGAGTGCAAATCACTCGATTTGCTTTCATTTTTTTCTCGCCTCGCAATACAGAGTAGCCTCCCTAGTGATATTTTAAGTACAAAAATAAATAAACTTTTCAGTCAGGAATGACAAATTATCAATGAATTTTAATAAAATTCATGTTAGACCCCTTTCACACTCGGCAAGTTACTTGCGCAAGTCTCTTGCGCAACTCTTGGTTTGTAGACATCAGCGGTAAAGTCGGGGTAAGGAAAAAAATATTTAGTACAGACTTTGTTGTACTCGGCAAGTTACTTGCACAACTAACTTGCCGAGTCTGAAAGGGGTCTTACAAAATTCCTTTCTTCATAAAAATAATTTAATAAAAATTAAATTCGATGAATTTCAGCCTAATTAAAATATCAAAATTTGGATTAAAACCATAAACAGTCCAACAAAATAAGCACAATACTAATTAGTTTTTATATTTTTGTTTTATGATCAATGTTTTATTTAATATTTTTATTAAGGTTTTTGTTTTCCTCACGGGGTAATATGATCAATCGTTTTTTTTTACCAAATGTAATTAAAAAACATTTATGGTTAACTTATTTTCTTTTCCCAACGTTTCGTTCGCTTTTTTCGAACTTCATCAGGGGTTATTTTTATTCCATGAAAATCTAGACAATTAGATAATAATTATAATAAATTTATGAACTTTAATAATATCACAGCCTAACTTACAAATTAGGGTTTACATTTGTATTGCACTTTTGAACTATTTAATATTAAAAACTGGACTACACGACACAGAAATAAATAAATAATTAATAAGCAAAATACAACACAAACACCGAATAAAAGTCAAACTTAATGTAAATATCACAAAACTATAACTAATTATAATCATTAACTATTGTTAAGTTCGAAATCTGTACTATTAAAACTAATTTAAAACCACAAAAAAAACTTTCTTTTAAAATTTTCAAAATTATCAACTGTAACTTTTGGGAATACAAAATTTTAATTTAAAAGATTTTTTTGTCGTGCTTAATTTCCAATTTTTATTTTTGATAACAACTCGGAAATTTATTGTTAAAGGGATATGTTTTTCCTATGCGCATTTCAATGAATGCTTAGGCCAGATCGTCAGGAATTCTTCCAAGTGGGGAATGTAAGAAAAGATAAACTCACTCTTTATTATTGATGTTTTTGTTGAAGCTTTGATATACTGGGGCTTATAATTCTTATACGCTTAACAGTTTTATTTGGCTAAATATCTTTAGTTTTTCTTAAATCTTTGGATGAAGTTTCCTGACGATCTGGCCTAAGCAAACAGTGAAATGCGCTTAGGAATAGCTTATCCCTTCAATAATAACATTCAGTGTTTTTATCAAGATTAAACATTGGGAATTAAGCACGACAAACAAAATCTTGAACAAAAATTTAAAAATTACCTGAATTGATTGAAAAATATAATACAAATGAAAAATTATTTTTTCAAATAACATTAAAATCAAATTAAAACTACATATCGCACTCGTTCAACAATACTGTATTAACTCAAAATTTTTATTTTTTCACTTTTTGGAAAAAAATGGATACGTAATATTCATATCTACCCACTGTAAAAATATTGTGCAATTTTGTCCACTTTTTTGTAATGAAACGGCTGCTTTAAAAATTCTTTTTCATATGCCTGTAATGTTAAATTGAAAATTGTTTTGCTTCTACTGGAAATTTTTAAATTTTGAGTTAATACAGTATTGTTGAACGGGTGCGATATGTAGATACATATATTTATACTATTTACTTTCTTAAAGGAGTAATTAAAACACAATTTGTGTTTATTTATTTATTTATAAATAAATACAAATTT
The DNA here is from genome assembly GCA_949318255.1 of Pollenia labialis. Classification (NCBI taxonomy): domain Eukaryota; kingdom Metazoa; phylum Arthropoda; class Insecta; order Diptera; family Polleniidae; genus Pollenia; species Pollenia labialis. The sequence goes on from OX439142.1 coordinate 50,167,998, forward strand.
GTGTTTATGTTATCCTTTTTATCACTTTTGAAGTTACAAGCTTTTTGTTCATGCATAACAATTTGATTCACTCCATGAACTTGTAACTTCAATTTATTTTGTTCTTGTAAATTTTCTAAAATTAAATTAATAAACAGACGAATATCACATTCTCAAAAAAAAACACTGCTAAATGTGACCCTTAAACTCAACTTTAAGCTTAAATTACTATTTCACAATTGCCAACATCCGCTTTCATATTAAACTTTTCCGTTAGTAGAAAACATAAAAACGAGTTGTTAAAGTTTTACATGCATTTAAAAACAAATGCCAGTTTCCTTAACAAATTATAACAACATAAAATCACAGAACTAAAAAAAAAACTTAACAACTCAAACGTTAAAGTATAAAAGGCGAGTTTGAAATAAAAATTGAACTTTTATTATAATGAAAAGTTTTACCTTTAATGCAATTTCACTTTTCGATTTCATTGTTTTAGTTTTTGTTGTTGTTGTTGTTGTTGTTGCCGTTATTGTTATTGTCCTATTGAAATCAGGCCTATTTTAATGGCTTGGGAGTCAGTTATCGTGTATGTGTGTGTGTATGTATGTCTCGATTTGATTGCATTTGTGCTGTTATTAGCCTAAAGGACTTTATTTTTCCATTTTATATTTTTTTTCTCTTCGGAGTTTTCATAAAAACAAGCCTTAACTTTTTGAAATTTGTTGTTTTTGTTGGCATAAAGTCATTGTTTTAAACTTGACCATGTTGTTACAATGGCTTGTATTTTGATTACATACTCGTACACCCTCTTGTTGCTTTAACGTCCTTAAAAACCTCCTCCTTTTCCACTCAACACGTTGTCTGTGTTCAAATACTGTTCAATTTGAATTGTGTTTGTTTTTTTTTCGTTTACTTCCTTTCGTTCTCTCTTTCATCGCATGGAGTGTTGCAATATGTATTCTGTCTCTCATGAGTCTATATTTTAACCACATCGCTGTAGCATGCAACAATGGCAACATCAATTCAACATTGTTATTATGGAGTTGTAAGTTTTTGTTGCCAGTTCTCTGTTATACTGTTGCCAGTATTTGGTGGCTGTTGTTTGTAGGAGCGTGTATAGATAAATGTGTATATGTGTATGTGTGTGGAATTGTGTTCTTTTTCAATTTCAATCATTGTTTGTATGACCAAAGCTCTTGACCAAAAGCCTTTCCACACTTCTCTACCTGGTGTGTGTGTGTGTGTTTAATTTCACTTTGCACTACATTAAAGTTATTGAATATTTGATATTAAGTGAAAAATGATGCCAAAGCTTAGAACATTATAAATAAAATAATTTTTCTGCATTGCCTGTACCTTGTAACAATCATTTAATTCGAGTGAAATAAATATAAAAGAAACTATTCTGTGCTTAAAGTTAAGAAAAGATAAAATTTTTATATAAATGTATGTGGCTCATACTTTGGAGACCACTTATCTTTCAAGGAACAATTTTAAAATCAGGAAAAGCCACCTTAATTTTTAAAGAAATTTAATCAAAAGTCTCCATCGATTTATATTTTACGTGATTTCGATCAAGTGAAAACGTTTAAACATTTTTTCCATTCCTTTTCATACACTATCAGCAGGGCTGCCAGATAAATTTGTGAAAAAATCGTCAATTTCCTGAGAAAAAAGAAAAAATCGTCTTTCACGTTTGGAAATTCGTCAAAAACTTAAAATTTAGTTTTTTTGAACAATTATCTTACGAGTCTTTTATGTCAAGATTCGTATGAGACTCATGTAGATATCATCTTACAACTCGTGAAATGTTCACCGAATAATTGTTGAAAATATGATTTATACAGAGAGTCGTAAAAGGTTCATTCAATGATGGTTTTACGAAAGATAAACAAAGTGTCACATTGTTGTTTTTGTGCTCTTAATAATCATTTAAAGATTTTCTTAAGACTTGCATATTTTTTTTAAATTTTGTTAATAGAGCGGCCTCAACGCATTGCAATTGGAAAACCGATTTTGACAGCCCGTTTAATAGTTAAGTTTGTCGCTATTATTAAGTAATAATGTCAATTTAGCTATTTTTGATCCATCTAGCGTTTTTATCTCTAGTTTTATTTATAATTTGTGGGTTTTAGTATACAAGAAAGCTATCACTACTGTTCGTAACCCAACGTTGACGCCTTTCGCTCTTGTTAATGCATGCCTGTTAATCAAGATAAAAAACGAACGTGTTAGAAAATGCAATGTTTCATTCAGACTTTGGAGACTAAAAAAAATCTTCACTTTTTAGAAAAACATCAGCAAATCGGCACTTTGCTAATTCCGGAACAAAAAATCGTCAAAATGACGATTAATCGTCAAATCTGACAGCCCTGAGTATCAGGTATGTGCTGAAAATCTATCGATTTTTAAAAGCTGTGATGAATTTCGAGGGATTTTATTATACATTTCTGAATTATAGTCTTAGTTTTTCGTTCAGAATACACTTCAGTTAACGTATATAATTTAAAATTTTAAATAATAAAGACTGAAAATAAAAGCATTATGTATTTAAAATCCATTTTAAAAGAAACTAAAATCTATATTTGCAGTTTCAAATAGTTTCGTTATTTAAACCTGTATAATTATCAAAACTTCAATTTAGATAATTTTCTGCCTTCCTCATACTAAATCTAAGTCAGTAGTCTAGCTTTTATTCATAAACGAAAGATTTATTTCTCAAAAATTTTGATTAATATTTAATTTAAAATTTGATCTCTCTTAACGTGTTTCCCCCCACTCTTCTGAATAGTATGTATTTTTCATTCCCGTTAAATAATCCCCCTCCATTAGCTCATTTCCCAAATTCGTTCTTGACCAGTAAATCACCCAACCACATCCTCGCTCTTATTCACCTTTAAATTGTACAACTTGTTCAAATGAAAATGTTTTGTAACATTGTTTCAAGGACTATACTTGTGCACCGTACAACAATCTGCATATTCCAGACAAACTCAAGTGTGCTTGGCTCTGTAGCAGTGTTGGCAGGCAAAAAAAAAAAAAAAAAAAAAAAATAGAAAAAGAAATAAAAGAAAAACAAATTAACGGTATACAAGTTGTGTTTATAGGCTTGGCCTTCATTTTGTTTATTTATTTTTTGGTTTGTTTTTCCTCTGGATGTTGATGTATTTGTTTTTCTACTCTTTATAATTGTATTTGTTGCTCGATTGTTTTTAAATATTTCGCTGTCCATTTTTTTTTTAGTTATTTCGAATTTTGCATTGTTTTTTCAACTTTGCTTACAACTATATTGGAGAATGTTTTGTGTTTGCTGCTATTTGTCCGAATATGTGGTAAATTAAATTTGCTAAATTTGATTTTTTTAAGCTTTTGTTTTCTGTTTTCCTTTTATTGAGATTAACAAATCTATTGCAAATGTTAAAAATGGAAATTGGATAGCACAAATTTTGCCTGGGCAAAATGTATCGTAAAGCTTCAATCATAATGGCAGCAGCATTTTAAGATGCGCAGAGAACAGCAAATAAAGCAGTTAAAAAAATAGTTGCAAAACATACACATACAATACAATGTTGATATAAACGTAAGTACACCCAGAGGAAAACATGTTTTAATATCGTCACCTCCAACAAAACAATTTTTAAAAAATTTTTTTAACATATTATGTTTAATTTAACCATGTTATTGTCACTGACAATCAAATTATGGTTAAATGGGCCCTCAATCAAGAAGCCACATATTTAAACATGTTTTTTCTCTACGTGTACACAATGCATCAACACGGTGTCAATACTGTATTTACACATTGTAAAAATACGTTTAGGAAAACAGCCAAAGTTTTAGCTCTCAGTACTCATATTTGCATAAGACCCACGCCAAAAAAAAGAGGAAGATTACATCACGTGGACAAAATTGGCAATTGTAATATAAAACCAGCTGTGCCGAATCTTTGATACCCTCCACCGACAGCTTAGTGGGCTTTATATGGGGCCTATAGTAAATTTTGAACCGAGCACCACGAAATTTATTAGTGTGAGTAGTGAAGTATTTAATTTTATTTTGATAGAATTATTTTTTACGGCTTTAGGCGTACTAAACTGTTTGCCGAGAGTAGATGGGGTAGAGTAGAGTTAGATAAGGCCTAGGGTAAATTATAGACCGATCTTCACGAAAATTCACAGTGTAATTTCTAGTACTTTACAACTGTAACGTACCAAATTTTGTTATGATAGCATTATTAATTACGGTCTTAGGGTTTTTATGGGGCCTAAGGTAAATTATGGACCGATCTTCACGAAATTTCAATTTTTGCAAAATTTTATCTCATTCCGTGCATTGTTCCACCATTTATGTTATTTTTTGTAACAAAATTATCATTTTTTTTAGGTTGTGGTTCCACATTTTGATTCATAGCTCTGGTCTTGCTGCACCGATTTTGCTGAATTTCAATCCCAAATTGCTTAGGGTAACTTTGGCACCAAGTTTGTTCATTTCTTTTGAGTTGTTCGAAAGTGAGCGTGTTTTCCACTAACGGACAGAATGACAGACGGACGGACATGGCTAAATCGACTTAGAATCACTCAAGGACCGAGAATATATATACTTTATGGGGTCTGAGATGAATAATAAAAAAGTTTCACACGGAATGACAAACTTAATATACCCTCTTCACAACTAATTGTGGTGGAGGGTATAAAAAATTGAGAAGAAGTATATCTTTACAGTAGTCAAAAACTTTCTTAAGCCATCAAAGTCTGGGTTCACATTATGAAAGGTTTCTTTCAGAAATTATGAGATTATTAGTTAGAGGGAAGATAATAATTAACTTAATAAACTTAGACTTTCAAAAATAAAACTTTCATGGGGCACTGCTACACGTTCAATAAATATCGTGATATTTCTAGTATCTCGATATTTATTGAACGTGTAGCATGCAATATTGATGGATCGCGATCCATATCACAGAATGGCCTAAAATATGAAATCCAGATCGCGGATCGTGGATCGCGTGATAAATATTGAACGTGTAGCATTTTCTTGATATTTAATCATGATACGTCAGTAAAAAGTGACAAATAAAAGAAATAAAATACGTAGTGAAAAAAATTAAACAAATAAAAAGTAAAACAATTGACAAAATTTGTGTACAGTTTATTGTAATAAAGGGTAATAGCAGAAGACAGTGAAAGCGAGTGGGTTCTGCCGGTGGAATCGGAATTAACCAGTGAAAAAATTATTTTAAAAGATTTCATTTTTAATTTGGAGGCATTGCCGGAACTGTGGGACTCATCGGCTAAAACTGATTCCGACAAAGTAAAAAGAGCAACTGCACTGGAAAAATAAATAAAGGCTTTTAAAAAAATCAAGCCCACTGCAACCACTTTTTGCTCAAAAGTTTTCTTTACACTTTTTTATTCAATGTAAAAGCAAGCAAAATAACTAAACAGGCTTTCTTTTGGTTTTCTCGCGACATTGATAAACGACCCCGCACAGCACAAAAATAACATAAATACTGACGCGATAAATATTGAACATGTAGCATACGCTCGTGATCCATCAGTATTTTAAAATGGATCGCGATCCAAATATCACGATATTTATTGAACGTGTAGCAGTGCCCATAGTGTAAACCCAGAAAAATAAAAACACAAAAATGTACATGCTTTGTTCACTGCATGACTTAAAATTCACCCCAAAATATTCGACAAAAGTGGTAACTTGAAGACACTTAACTCTAGGCTGTCTACTGGGTATGTCTTGCCAAAAATGCCTAAGCTCTCTCTCTCTTTTTCATCTTTTATAAATGTACTAAAACATATTTAACCTGGAAAACCTTTGTGGACATAGTGGAATAAAATAAAAGAATTTCCTGATCGTAATTGAGTAGTGGCTTTTTGAATTTAATTATAATTTTTTTTTTGTCCAAATAGATTCTATAATGTTGAGTGCACTAGTAATCGGAAGAAGTTTTCTTTTCAAAAAAATAATAATGCATTATAATTGTGTAATATATTTATCAGGTGCGTGTACCCTTACAAAGTGATACATTTTTCTAAATTACAATAGAACAAAATAATAGCTACAAATTTAAATAGCAACATATTTGACATTTATTTTTGCAACGTATTTTGAAAGAAAAACGACAACTTTTCACATGCTTGCATATATTTTTAGAAAAGACCAAAAACCCGATCGAATAGAAGAACACTAGGAACATTATTATCAGAAAAGAAAACATCAGAGACGATATTTCCAGTTTTTTTTTTTATTTATCTAGTGGGTGTAAACTATTTATCCCAACCAAATATCATGCTACGTTTTCCATATTTAGCAATTTATTTTTAAAGTTGTAAATTTTTAAACATTAAAATTCATTAACGTTTCAAAAATGTTAAAATACGATTAATAAATTTCGAAAGTCATATTAGCTGTAATACAAATATCATTTTAATTAACTCTTAAGCGTATTTAATCACTTGAATATGTCTTTAATTAACACTTATCTCTTGAAAAGTTAAAGCAAATTTATTAACCACAAATCTTTTTCTTTTCATTTTAGGTAAGTAATTGAAATTTGATTAAATTTATCATCAAAGGAAGTAAGTACAGTAGTGTAAAACATTTTTCAAAGAGTACACATCGTTGGCTAACTATAGTTGAGGTCTATTTGGCATTTTCACTATTGTGCAGGAGGAAGAAAAACACCAAAAGTAAAAAAAAAAATTATTTTAATATTGTAATCATTAAATTTATTTTCATTTAATTATTTTTATGAAGAAAGGAATTTAAAAGATGAAATGAATTACAAATTATTGATAATTTTTCATTCTTGGCTGAGCTGGGAATCGAACCCAGGTATTCACGGACAAGATGCCATGGCATGTTTCAATTGTAGAGGGGCTTGATGAAAATATCAAAATTTGGATTAAAAACCATAAACAGTTCAATAGAATAACCACAATACTAATTATTATTAATAGCTAAGGCACAAGCTCTAGGTTTACATTTGTCCTTCAAGTTGTGCTGACAAAAGGTCAACAAGAAAAAGAAAGACAAAACCTGAAAAACAGAAAAATGTACTTTTGACTTCAGAAGAAATGAAGAACATGTTAATTAATTAAAACAGATAATCATTAAAAGCAAATTTCGATCAATGTTTGACTATTGACTGCCAGCCGTCGTCAATGGCGATGAGTATTAAAATGAAAACCCCTCTGAAGAGATTGTGTGGTAACAATTGAAAGACATCAGGGCAATCTGTCCGTTCGATTCCCAGCTCAGTAAATAATGAAAAATTATTAATAACATTTGATTCATTTCATATTGTAAAATTCCTTTGTTCATAAAAAAAATTAATTAAAATTTAATTCAATGAACTTTATTAGCCTGATTTGGATTAAAACCCATAAACAGTTCAATAAAATAACCACATTAATAATTACTCTTAATTTTATTTAAAATTAATTAAAATTTGAAAACAGCGGTCCGTCAAATATTTTGGTAGACGACAGCAGACAAATTTAAAAGTTTCATATTCGACTTGGCCGAATTTATATTGTCAATTAAAATTACAACTTTTGAGGAAATGCCCGTCTTACATTTTTTAATTTATAGAAAATAGTTTTCCCTGGAATTCTGGAAAGTCTTAGCTGCAGGGCATGAGAAAATTAGGTTAAAAATGCATTTGGAGATGTTTTTATACCTCAAGTTTAGCTATCGAAAATAACAGGAAAACTATTGAATGTAGTAACAGTGGTACTCCGAAATTAACTCTATTTAGCGTAGTAATTTTAAAAAGGAATCCTTTCGATTCTAAAAATTTTAAAATTTTTTCTTTCAACACAAGAGATGCGAAGCAGAGATCAACAATGAGTAGTGAAAAAGTGAGTAGAGCTGAATCATGATTCATGAATCATAATTTCTTGTACTTATACGCACTCATGCTTATTGCAATGTTATTGAAGCTCATATTCAATCGTAAGTTTGATGTTACTCATCGTTCTCAAATTTAGCAACATTTATGTAGTGGTTGATTGAGATTTAATTTAACTTAATGTGTATAGGCAAAGCAAAATGCGAGGCTGCCAGATTTGTCCCCGAAATAGCAGAGTGACGATTTGGCAATTACAGTTTACTAAGGTTATATGTATGAAGTGGACGATTTATCTGCCAGTGCTTCTTATAAAGTTGTGTGTTTGATCTGTTGTGTTAAAATGGTGAATGGATGAGCTGAATGTGAGTATTATACATGAATCAAAGAAACAAGATTGCGCATTGCGCAGGTCCGTTATTTTTGTGTGTGACGAAGAAATAGAATTTGTGTAGGTGCATTTGTGTGTGTCTTACATTTTTTACAACAAACACTCATTTTTATTCTATGATGATTCATGAGTATTATAAGTATTTTTCTGAAATGAGAAATAAAACTGAGGTCATTTATGAGTATGAGTATGAGTTGGCGTCGCACTTATATTTATTACTCTCGTGAGTATGAGTGATTCAGAGTAGTTGAGTTCACTTATACTTACAATTTCATGAGGCAGTATGTGTAGCGAAAAATCGATTCATTGCTGATCTCTGATGCAAAGACCAACCAGCAGTATGACTCTCAATCAGTATGAAAATCTTCTTGACTTTTGGTTAAATTAGGGTATTTTTAAGTATCCTGACTGAACACTGCATAACTAAACGAATGTCGAAATGTATACTAGAATATCCACACTGCTTAGAAGAAAAAGAAATCTAATATGGCGGTTTTACTTTACAGTTTTGTACTGTCAACCAGTGGTATGGAATACTAGCTCTGTACTTGTATATTAGCTAGCTCTATAAGAACTACTGCTAGTCACACCATATTCTACCTCATATGCTTTTTAGTGGCGCCTTAAACATGATGATGTTATTAAAGATGACAATTGGTCCCTCTCTGAATAAACTTTAGCTACTTATTCTTTACAAAGCGAACTAGTAAAAAGCAAGCGATGACTGTCAAATTACATTGGTTTAGTAACGGGATCTATTAAGAATACAATTTTGTTTGTCTTGTTAAAAAAAAAATGTTTTCTGCATTTCTTTGAGTTACAGAATCGACTATGCGAAACGTGTTATGTTAACACTAGATATTGGTGTCTAGAGAAAGACTGAAATGCCATATTAGTAGTTTCTAGTACAAATTGAGTAAAAGAGCTTACTTTTTCTCCTATAATTGGTGGCGATTGCACACTTTTTTGCCCCTGAGCATCAAGATGTTTCACCAATTGACCTTATTTAACTCGTAAAGTCCAAGATACATCTAGAGAGTACATATTTCAACTTTCGGTGTGTTACATCCTCGGGTAATGTGGGTGTGGCCAATACCCGTTACTCAGCAGCAGCAAAAATTGCAGATCTCACTTCTCTTCTCGGAGTACCTTATCAGCAATATAAGTCCCTAAGTCTTCGTCCCTGAACTGGTGATTGGGTGAGGCATTTGTAGGTATGACTTGGTGGCTGTTGTTTATACCCAAAAAAAAAAAAAAAGGAGAGAGATTTTAAAATGCAAGATTTCACTCTTGCCAACATCTACCATTAATTTCCGAAGATGTTAAAATTGTCGGATAAGAATTATAAAGAGCTTAAAATTAACATCTTTACAAGATGTTTCCATCTCATCGTATTCCAATTTACATCTTTCGATTATTTTAGTGCCACCACTAAAAAAATTGCATTACATTCTATTAATATTGTGGCACATCTGACAAAATGGCATTTATTTCGAAAGCAGCGCTACCATTTGTCAAGTTTTTCCCTTAACTTATTAAAGGAAATAATTCTCATATTCTGTTTTTCTAAAGTTATTTTTTAATAACAAATAAAACATTTTGTTGCAGCAACGGCGCTATGTTATCTTAAAAAATTTTGACTATAATTGATGGATTTTAATGTACGACAAATTTCCTTGAATAAAATTATCAATAAAAAGAGATTATTTCAAGCGTATTAATTACACAACTCAAATGCAAGTCTCCCAAAACCGAAATCACATTCATAAATTTATGGCAAGTTTAATTTCCTAACTCATTAAAACCAATTAGTAAACAAATAATTACGACTGTTGGTGTTATTAGTAGTATTTATTAGTATTGCATACAACATTTAACTAAAGTGCATATTATTAGTTTTTTATTAAATCTCATGCTGACATACAAAATTGAACGGAAAACAAAGATAAAAAGTTTGAAAGACAGGCAGACAGACAGACAGCCAGAGAGACAGACAGACAAAAGAAAAAGACATTAATAAATTTTCGTTGAGTATGATTTAAATAAATCAGTGTTGATAGTTTTATTTGTTTATATAAATATTGTTAACATAGTTGTTGATGTCTAGTGTAGTTGTTGTTTATCTTAACAACTCTGTAATTTACAATCAACCTTTTCATTTTGATCTTCGGAACAACCCAACCATCTTTCCAGCCATCTATTTCTACTTCACCAATGAAGCAAACATGTGTCATAAAAATGTCAAACAATTAAGGTTTCAAATTACTAAATGATAAAATGGAAAATTAAACAAGAAGAAATATTAAACAAAACAAAAAAAAAAACCAGAACTTGTACAAAAAAGAGAAGTCACAAAGATATAACAAAATTTATGTGACGGCATATTGAAATAATTTGTATTTATACTTATACTTCTCAGTACGCAGAGCCTCTGGATGTTGTAGTTAATATGGCCATGCCATAACATATAGCGACAGCAATATGGGATGTCAACACATAAAACATGCAGCAAAGACATGCATTCAACCATTCATCCACTCATTCATTCAACAAACCAATCAACTTGGTAATGACCGATATTTCTTTATTATCGCTCTTTTTTATTTTCTGAAATATATTTTTTTTTGTTTTTTGTTATAACCAAGGCTAATATAACAAAAAACTGAAAAGGCTAGAGACACATTTATGGCAGAAGCAGCAAGAGAAAAACAACCAAGAAAATATTTTTAATTTATGACTTAAAGTAGGCAAACACTATGAAAAAAAACAAGAAAATATAATAAAGTGTTGTAATAAATATGAAAAGATTAATAAAAGTCTAAAATAGTAAAAAAAACAGAAGGCGCCTCTTGATGTGTAGTATACAAGCGAAAAAAGAAATCATAGAAAATGTTAAAATATGCTGAAAGTTACTTTTAAATGTTTTAAAAGTTACATTAAAGTCATAATCATCATCATCATCACCCCTTAATTTTGTCATATTCTTCACCACTGTGATCATCATTTAAATCACCAGCTGTAGTGGCCAGCGCAAGAGCCAGAATAAAACTAATTAAACAGCCAAAGGTGTCACGAATTACACTTAGTTTCATAGTCTTAACTATTAATACTGCTACAAACTTTCATTGGCAATAAGACGTTGTAATGCACAGTGGGCATGTTGGCATAAAAAAATTTTTACGAAATGCGCACTAAAAGCAGGATTTTTAAACTGTTTTTTTTTTTCAATCGGACATATCCAAAAAACTGCACCCGAAATAAAATTTTAGATTTATTTGAATATAACTAACATAGAAAACATTCTCCAAAACTGTTCATCTACTTATTAAAGTACTAATCAAAATAAAAGTAGTTTTAATTAAATATTTAATGAAATGAAAAAATCGTTAACCAAGTGAATTAAACGTTTAATTGATACTATTAATTTGTTTACTGGTACAAATTTAATTATATTTTTAATTAATAATAATTAGTGCATATTGTAGATTTTTTTGTTGAACTGTTTATGGTTTTTAATCCAAATTTTGATATTTTTAATTAGGCTTAAGTTCATCAAATTTAATTTTCCTTAAATTATAATGAAATCCTGGGTTCGAGCACCTCGGTAGTCAAGAATGAAAAATTATGAACAAATTTTAATTAATTTCATGTTTTTCACTTTCCTTTCTTTGTTAAAATAATTTAATGAAAATTAAATTTGATGAATTTCTTAATTAATATCACAATTTTTTTAATTTAAATCAATTTTTATTATTATCCGATCAAAGCGAATAAGCCATTATTCGACGCGTTATATAGCAGCCTTTCAAATGAGATTTGATTCATTTCAATCGGACGTTGATATTACTTTGAATGGCTCCTGAAAGAGAAGGATACATCTAGCACTAGATGACGCCTTCATGGTTTTATGGCAAAACTGTGTTTTTAAATGGAGTTCAATATTTTAATTTCGAGAAAAAAAAATCTATCAACTACCCTTTAAGGTCGTGCAAAGTGATTTTCCTTGTGGCTACATAAATTCACTGCTTTATGATGCTGCGGTGCCTTTATACTTGAAAACTGTTTCTAATGTTAATGCCAAATATTGACCATCGAACCATACCCACAAATTTTATCTGTTATACGTGGTGGCTTCATGAAACAACAACAAAAACCAGGGACCGAATATAACAGTTATTTTGGAACAATAAAAGCATTTAGAAGCAAGTGTCGAAAAACTGATTCAAGTATACTATATTGATCCTTATGAATTTATTGATTTTTAAAATTTAGATTGCTATTTTGTTTGTTTTTAACATAAAATAACTGTTTTTAATGATTTTTATTTTTTTGAACAAAAATAACAGTAATTTTTTTGATTTTTTTTCGGGCAAAAATAAAAGTTATTCTCTTAAGAAATGTACGTGTTATAATAATTTAGTTGACTTTTAAATGTTTATTTTAAGTGTAATCATCTTTGGGATTTCTTATGCACATTAAAATTAATATTTAAAGTCAACCAAATTATGAAAACACGTACATTTCATGAGATAGTGAATGTTATGCACCAAATAGTATCGAAATATAGCACTAAACGTAAAGCAATAAGCTGGTCCCGGATAATTTTTTTAACACTGTTGACGCGGCTGCTTTAGATGCATATTGTAAATATGCTCTCTAGCCACAATGCATTAATTTTGACATCACTTGGCGTGAAATTGGCAATTGAATACATAAAAAAATGGCCAATGACAATCGTATTGTACAATATGCTAACGTCCGAATATCTCTTTAAGAAGCCCATCGGAAACATCAACGCGGGATAAAACTGGCCGGCTAAGAGGTCTTTGCTACCTTTGTATGGCTATTTATTTGGAATCGCATCGCAAAACACGCAAAATGTGTGATGGCTGTAAATGGCCAAAGTGCAACGCGAATAGCAAAATAATTGCTCCACGCTGCACAAAATGTTAATTTCAATTTCCTAAGGTTTATTTTATTTAATGATACCTGTACAAAGTAACCCTAGAGGGAAACGAACTGACACGAAAGTAGTCCCATGATAGTTCTTTGGTGGAAGAGACCGGTTCTAGTTTAACACCTTATATGAATGAGACCTATCACTTTTACATGGGGTTGTCATTGGAGAGGGTCAATTGACATCATTTGACCAGTAACAGATATATTCTGATCTATTCTCAATGAACGTGCTAAGTGTCAGTTACTTAAATGTAGTATTATTTCAACAAAATGTAGTAGTATTTTTATAAAACAAGTCCTAGAAATAAATTCAAGAACCAAATTTTAGAAAGTACCAAAAAATGTGTCACAGCACCATTGAAGACTGTACTGTGATTCATTACTTTTTCTACATTTTTGTTCTTCATAAACCAGTTAAGGGATTGTTCTCCTTTCATTTCCCGCAGGGGAATGCCTTTACTTGAATACAGGTACCCTTATCAGGTGGGTAAGGACTATTTGACTTTTAGTGGCTCCACAGCCAACCAAATGAAATCAGGAAAACTTAAAATTATAAAAATCTTCAAAAAATTATTAGCTAAAGGAACTTGCGGAATCTCAACTTCGTATCATTTATTGTTTAGACGATTTTTGTCTTTAAAGTTCGCTCGGGTACCGCGATTTTTTTTAGTTTTAATACCTAATTCCAATTACCTTCGGGTTCTTAATTAATTTTAGCGAAATCTTAGAGTCCATCTGGCGATATACATTATCAAGCTTTTGAAAATCTATAATTAACGATGGAAGTCTCTTTTTAAAATGAAACCGTGACTTTGGTGGAGAAAACTGCCCCTTTTCGGATCAACAGTATTTAAAATTGTATATTTTTTTTCATTGAAATTAAGTCTTTCTTTTGTTTGGTATAAAATGATAGATATTCCCATTACATCTTATCTATTAGTTATAAAAAATTACCCGCGCTCTACCCAAGCCGGTAAAAATTACACTAAATGCGGGTTAGAACACACAAAGTAGCAACAATGTACACATCGTAAAATACAAATGTACCGCTATCTCGCAAATTTGACGTGCTATGATTCATATCAATATCGTTTTTCTTTACTTTTTTTTGACAATAACCAGAAATAATAACAGTTATACAAAACAATTAAAAATAAATAATATAATTTCACAGGCATGTGCTATTACTATTTTGCAGTTTCTTTTACGCGGCAATCTATCTTTGTATATATATCCTAAATTATAGGTCTCTAGTTAAATTTTTTTCATCTATTGCAATTTCTTACAATTAAGCTTTTAAAAAGTAATTTGAAAATTAAAGCTACACTCTTCTTCAAGAGGAAAAAATTGTTCTAAATATAAAGTACCTTCAACTTTTGTAATAAAAACTCTAAGGGCTAAAAAATCAGAGCAAGTTAAACTCTATTTTTGGTTTAAAATGTGTTTGAACCAACAAACTTATAAATTACTAAACATATAAACCATCTAAATTTTCATATTATTCGAATGTGTATTCGAAGTCAAATTACAATCCCCAAAAGCTTTTATACTTTAAAAGTCTTATTCCTTCAATATTCTACAGGACTATTTTGTATGCACTATCAGATGCACATTGTTTGTGTATTTCTCAACATGATAAATAAATTCCCAGATTTAAACTACCAAAACAGACTATATGCATTTGATAAGATTTATCGTAGTGCTGCCACATGTTATTTTTTTGACAACATAGAATGAATGGCACACTGATTTATAGTTGTTGAGCTTAAACTACAAATAAATTCAAGCTTAGTTCAATTAAACCAGCGTTTAAACCATCAGTGATTTATTATCCATTAGCTAGTTAAGGTTAGGTCAATACACTGTGCTTTAAAGCTTTCTTAAGTCTTAAACTGCTTTTTAATGCTAAAAAGAAAACAGCAGAAGCTCTTTATTTTTAGTTATTTACTGTGCTCCTCAACTCTTTTTCCACTGTTTGCTATGGAGGATTCAGCAGCTGGCACTGTTAGCTGATGAAAACTAGTGTTTTTCATACGAGATTTCCCGGGACAAAGATCCCAAGATCCGGCACATTTTTCGGGACAAAAATCTTGGGAAATTAGTGCGGGAATTTCTGGGATTTTTCTTATTAATTATTGCAATCTTACGTTGTAAAAGCCACTTTTTGCAAAATATTTTTTTTGCAAAATATTTTTTTTGCAAATTATCGTTAACTCTCTTAGGGCCATTATTACAACTTACAAATAGTTATTTTTAGGATGCTATCTGACAGATAAATAGTTTTTGGTTATTACAAGTTAACATTAACCTAAAAAGTGACTGATAAGCTAACATCAGCTTTGTCCTCATGGTAACTTTACAAGTGAACTTTAAGAACTTGAAGATGCCATATTTTCTGCTGAAGATATGGTTACTTCAATGGGTTTGCCCTTTTTCTGGCAGATTCACTTTCATTATTTATTTTCATCATTTTTTTTAACACAATAAAACACAAAAAAAAAACAATTTACCATAAAAACCAAAAATTAAGCACAAAAAATTTACTTTTGCTTTCAATTAAAGAAACAATCAAAACTAAGGCTTTGCCACCATGTATTTTAAACGAACAAAAGTAGTTGGTATATACTGCAATGTTGCCACAGTATATAAATTAAATTTTTTATTTTATCGGAAAAAACTTATTGGTCACTTTATCGTTCAAGATAGCTATTGTTCACGTTAACTATCAGCAACTTTATCATTAGGTTGTAATAATGGCCCTTACATTGTTTTAACTTCATATCATCCAAAATTATGCACCTCAACCTCTTCCAAATGCAACACAAAGAGTTAGTTACTAAAAAAAATTATACAATCTAATAGTTTTGCAAATTAGAATAACGTTTTAAAAGCCGCTTGTGTAGTGGAAAAACGTTTAAAATGACATCGCGATTGTGGATATGAAACGTTTTTCCACTAAAAAAAAGTTATAAACTGCCAATTTTCATGTTATTATAAATTTAAATTTCTTAATATTTTGTATACAAGTTATTATTATTATTAATTTTGATAATCTAAAAAAATATTAAAAAAAAAGTAATCCCGCCTGTTAAAAACGTTTTTTTTTTGCTCCCTTTTTTGTCACTTTCAATTGAAAAAAATGTTTGTCAAGAAATGTATGTAACAAGGCGAATTCATACAAGGTGGTCTTATTTTGAAAACGGCAGAACACTGTAAAATACTTTGACGTTGTGTCAAAATAATACACACTGTAGTACACAATTCAAACGATCATTTACAGCCGTATTCATAATAAAAATTTGGCATGAAGTTAGCAAAAAGTTTATTCATAACACACTAAACAAACTCTGGCTAACGATTTGCTAAACTAGTGTTAACGAGCAGCCGTTTAATGTCAAACAATTTTTTTGTTTTTTTTAATTAACTGTTTTTTTTTAATTTACTGTCATTTTTTGTTTGTTTTATGTTTAAGTACATTAAATTATATTTTTCACCGTTTCACGGGAAATTGAAAAAAAAAATTCCCGCTCTACCGCGAAAGGAAAAAGTCAGTTAAAAGAAAAACTCTAATGAAAACGAAACGGGTGTCTAAAATGCAAATGTAATGAGAAGTAATACCTATTGTGCATTTATATACATATACAAAATAATTTCATCTCACTTTTTTTGTGAACAACAACATATTATTTATGCACTACCAAAGTGTTACAACAACTACAAGTTTTCCGCTTTTGTTTTATTCCAACAATATACATGACTCTGATGATTCGTGGTGCATTGTCAAGAAGCTCAGATACAGATTCCAAACAATTATACATACATACATACATAGATTTATACATTGTACATTCCGGCAGATAAAATGTTCGCCCGTCCGTCTACGTTTTAAACTGAGAGTGAGAAATTCACAACAGACTGCCTGCTGACAAATTATGATTTATGTCGCTTTGTAGTCTCTGGGTTTTTTTTATATTTTAATTCATTTTGTTTTTTCTTTAATTTTGTTATTTGTCTTCCAGTAGATACTTTTTTGTTTATGGTTTTATAATTTTTTTAATATTATTGTTTTTGTTTTTGGAGAAATATTTTTTATCTTATTAGTTAAAAAGCAGAGAAAATAAATGAAAAAATAGCTTTGGGATTTGTCACATAATCTTGTGTTATATATTTAGTTGCCTTTTTTGTCTTATTTTTTATTTTTCTTAATAATTGTTGTTGTTGTTGTTGTTGTTGTTATGATCCCCTCTGAATTAAAGCCACCTTAAACAATGGGGCGTATCACAATCATAATGAAATAAAAATGCTAAATACTTTATGGCTAATTAGTATAGAAAAAAAGGTTGCCCTTTTTTTTGTTACTGTTAAGCGTGTTTGTATTTTAAGCTGTTTAAATTCTCAGAAGGCGCTTTTTATCGAAATTTTTTTATAAAAAGAAGCTGATTGACTGAAAGCATTAATAAGAAAATTAAAATAAATAATAATTTTTGTTAATTAAAAAAGTTGAAAATATCCACCCAATATATAATTAAATAAATCAAAAATTCATCATGGTTGTTGGCGTATTTCCAGGGAGTATTTGTTTCTGATAAGAGTAAAAAAGATTAGTTGAATTTTACTAATTGATTGAAATATTTAGCTGGCTAAAAAATATTTTTGGTAATACAAATTTTGATTTTTATACCTTTGACCGCCTCAAGTACTAAATGAGGGTAGGGTATAACAGTTTTCTTATTCCGTGAGTAGCGCCCACAAACAATCATTAAACTTTAATGATTTAATAAGGATCTATCTATGTTTTCATTTCGTTAAAATCGTGTTGATAGTTTCGTAGAGGCAGCAATTACCTACTACCACCCCTAAAACTATCTAACGAAATCGGTTTGGAGCACATCGGTAACACATTTTTTGTGTCTTATATATATATATATATATAAGCCGATAGAAAAATTTGACGGCGGTAAAAAACTGGTCTGCAGGTATTTAAGCTTAAACGCCGTCACTATCTAATATTTTAATCAATGTATGTATGTGTGTCTATTTTGCGTTCAATTTGTATATATATTGGAAATAAAGAAAAAAATAAATAGACAACCTACATAAATAAATTTTAAAAGAAACGAAATATGTATTCTTCTTTAAAGCTTAGTAATACATTTGCACAGAAAAAAAATTTCATATTTTACAAACTCTAGATTGCAGAAAATGTGATGTTTAAATACTTTCTTTTTTCGTTTTATTAATGCTTTATACACATATCTATGTTGATTTTTCTTTCTCGTTTCTCAACCAAATACAATATTTTTCCTACTACTCTTTGACGAATTATTATGAATCGTTTTAATTAGATCAGGGATTTCCAAAATTTTTTTGGTTGTGTGTTAGTGAGTACCAGAGAGTAAGCAAATTGAGAGAATGCATTTATTTACAGCCGAAATAAAATGTTAGTAATATATTTTATAAGTTGTATAACAAAAAGGTACAAAATTAAAAATTTTTTGTGTTGATAAAAAAATTTTAGCAATTCTTTACCAATGCAATGTCGCTGATTTTAAAACTACACTTTTTTTTTATTTGGAAGCTTTTTGACTCTAAATCAGTTTCAAATATCTTATCAAACAATTTTAAAAAATTAAAGATTTTTATGTTTTAAAAATTCATAAAAAATAAATATTGCACGCAAATCACAGCTGATAGAAAAAAAGTGCAGTTTTAAAATCAGCGACATTGAATTGGTAAAGAACTGCTACAAATTTTCTAGCAACACAAAAAATTTTTAATTTTTTTCCTTTGTGTTCTACAAGTTATCAAATAAAATCTTCTAAATTTATACTTTTATGGCAGTTTTGTAATAGTAGAATGCTTTTCAAATGGGATGAACTTAATTTATTACGTTGCTTGGAACAAATAAATTTTAAATCCGAAAAAATTTGTTCGCATAGGTAAGTAGTGCCGAATAAAGAGTGGCACGTCAATGAATTTTTTTTTAGTTCAGGATAGAAATGGTATTCACGGTGTTGGGTTGCTCATACTTCAAACATCTGTGCATACATTTTTATTCTAGCTAATGGTATATCATAACTTTTTAGAAAATACCAAATGTGCACATGAGTTTGCCTGCAAAAATGTATAAAGTCATTATAACAGGTCAAAGTTACGTTAAATAATTACAATAAATTAGTAAGGTTAAAGGCAGAATTAGTCTTTACTTTCTGTTTCTGTTCTGTTCCGTGCCGTTCTGTTTAAAAATTGTAAAAGTTACTTTTTCTGTAGCAACTTATTAGCCATTTATGACAAATTTATTAGTTTTGCACCATCCATTGTTTTATTTCAATAACTTTTATGCACATAAATTTGAAGAAATAAAATTTAACTAACGAATTTTTTATTATTTATTTTGCGGTAACTTAGAATTACTTTACAAGTTCTTGATTTTATCAAACTGAACCGCAACAGAACAGAACAACTAATCAATTTCACAGGTTTTTTAATAACAAAAACAAATCAGCTGGTTCGTAACAGACCTGAAAGTAAAGACTTACTGAGCCTTAACTCTTTGGGTTCGGTCAAATAATTGTAGCATAAAAAAGTAAGCAATAAAAATAGTGCTAAACAATAAAGTTTCATTAATACATCAATAAAACACATCTTCTTACCCAAACATTTTACCTACTGTCACATTTGCTTTTATGTGTACAGGTTATTTACACATAAATTCTAGCAAAACAAGACTTTTTTACTTGTTTTTTTAAATATTTCTACTTACTTAAGAAAAGGGTTTTCAAAGAAAGAAAAAACCCAACGACGCAATTGGTACAGAAACCAAAATATTTTTACAACCAAATACCAACAAATTCTTTTGGCTATTTTTTTTCTTAATAATTTCTGCATTTAGGTACGTCTTTTTAAAGAAAGCAAAAGGGACCCTTTTACAGGTAGCAAAGAATTTTTTTCACAAACAAAACACATATCGTTAGCTTAAACGTTGCAGTAAATGTTATTGTTAAAAAAATTTACTAAATAAAATTTACGCTAGCTTTGCTGTTAAATATTTTCAACAATTTAAATTATGT
Source organism: Pollenia labialis (assembly GCA_949318255.1). Lineage (NCBI taxonomy): Eukaryota > Metazoa > Arthropoda > Insecta > Diptera > Polleniidae > Pollenia > Pollenia labialis. The sequence goes on from OX439142.1 coordinate 50,188,267, forward strand.
TAAAATTAAATAAAAATGTTATATTACTCTGCATTGCAGTCTTTAAATTTAGACTCTAAATATTGCACGCAAGGCATTGGATGTTACCAAAAGCATTTTTGACCGCACAATATTTTTGAGTGTAAGCTGAAACAAAATAATATAGCATCCGCTAAACATGTACACTTTTCGAAGTCACACCGACGACTGAATTGAAGAGCATAAAAATATGTGTTTGTAGTGGTTTGCACAATTGTGCAAAGAAATGGAAACCCCTGAATTAGATTTACTATTTCGTTTAAAAATTTATGTTGGACTAAGAATTTATGACTCACTAGTTACAGTAAAAAGTTTGCAATGGCTGGCAAACACTTTTTTTAAATTTTTAAAAATAATACCTGCTAAAATGCCTATCAGGATTAGTAAAGCGGCTACTTGAAGCCGTTTTAAAGTTTTTAAATAAAGGCTTGGTGAACATAACACCAAAAGCAAATAAAATAACTGCGCAAAATATGAACACTTTGGTTTGGGTAAATTCTGGATTACAATGTAGTTAGCTTGTAGTCAGCCCATAAAAATGAATTATAAGTTAGTTTTATTTGTAGTCGACTACCAATTTGCTGGCAGGGTACTAACTACAAAGAAAGACATCGAAAGCGGACACCGCCCGTGGGCGGTTTTTGCTTCGCTGACCGGATATATCTGCCTATGGTATCGGTGATTTTAACGTTTTTAATTAGTAAAAGAGGGGCGTACGCCTATGGGAGCTGCTTGGGTAAAACAGCTGTCCAATAGCACAAATTTTACTGTATTTATTTTAGTAACTCTTATTTATTTTAAATATTTTTGTTTTAGCTATTTAGAATTAAAATTTATCCATGCATAAATTGGCAAAGGAAAGACAGTTAAGAACACTTTCCTCCTCTGTACGTCAACCGATTTGAACAAAATGTACACCATTTAAGAGGTATTTACTCACAGCAGTGCACAATATGTATTTTATTAATCTAACAATTAACCATTTCAGAGTTATAAGCGTTCAAATTTGCTTACTTACACATATGCAGAACTAAAAACAATTTGTTTTTTTTTATAATTATCAAATAATAAAAAATAGGGTGGTCGATTATTTGGCATTTGTCAGAAACCAGTTTCCGATTATTTCCACTATATAAATTGTATGTATAAATCGGCACAGGCAAACAGTTAAGAACGCTTTCATCCTTTGTTTGTCGACCGAACCTCTATGGGGAGAAAAAAGTATCAAAAAGGGGAAATACGGAAATTAAATTTCTTTCTTTTACTTTTCCGCGCATCATGTAATAATTTTTAAATTTTCTATAATATTGAACTTAGTACCCTAATATTGTAGGTGCAGGTTACTAAGTGAATGAGAACCTATAGGCTGAAAAATGTTGGTACTTGTTGTTTTTCATCTGGTACTATTTGAAATTTTGTTAATATTCGACCTTCAAATATAAAAATAAACATCCTGAGTGAATAAGAATGCATAAGAGGGAGCTTTTTGGTACTTTTTCGTCGTAGATCTGGTACTTTGATTATAAATAAATATGTGTATAAAATCACTTTGTTATAGAAACGTATACAAAGCATTAAGCCATTAAACCTTTCTAAATTTGATTTCAAAAATATAATATAGAAGTTGTGCAATAGTTTGTAGAATTTTTTAAATACATTATGACATATAGTTTTAGTTTCAGTCATTTCATTTTTAACAATTCATATTGTTTCATTAAAGTAAAAGCGGAATATAGCAATATAATTTATCAAATCTGTTATTAATTACAACTGACAACTTGTCAGGTATGATAATTTTGATTTCAACAAGTTGATTTCATTTTTTTAATTAAACTGCCGACTGTTTTATTTCTATTAAAAAAAAAGTTAAATAAAACAACACGGTTACGCTCTATGAATCTTTTTGTTAAATTAATTAAAAATTACATTTTCTGATTAAAACAAACTTTACACAAATTGCATAGCAAATCTGTGTTTTAATTCAGTAGAATTTGATAAATTATATTTGTAAAGAACTTTTTGCACACAAAAATATAAAAAAAAAACAAAAAGAACAATCACCGAACAAGTTGAAGCTAAAAAGTCGATGACCTAAAAAATCGTTAAATTTAACAAAAACTGTATGAAGTTTTTGTGTGTTTTCATTTTTGTAATAAACGATAATTTAAGTTTATTTTTTTCGGTTATTTTTGCCATAATAAAACGCTCAGCTCAAGTGATGACAATATTATGAATTTAAATATAAAATTTTACAATATGTGTACGCATGAAGGTTTTTGATATGACTAAATAAATGCAAAAAAAAAATCACTCAACATTCAATTGAACAGATGACAAAATATTTGTCATATTAAAACTAAAAATAAAACTTAAGTTAAAAAAAAAAATATACTACATGACAGACTTTTTCGAAACTGCCAAAAAATTGTTAAAGTGCTGTTGCCAGCAACATGAGTGTAAATGACAAGCAGTTGAATGTGTTGGATCAAGCAAAAAGAAATCTACGAAGAAAAAGGAAATCATCAATATAACATAATGACAAAAAGGCTGACAGTCAGGGAAACTGAAAGACTTTCATTCAGATTACACAGATTGTAAGACTGACAAACCGTCAAACCAGCGGAGATGCAGTAAGACAAAAAGAACATGCACATTTATATGCAAATAGTTGGTTTCTGATTATTCCTCGAGAATGTCTGTATGACAGCCTAAAAGTTGTTTTCAATTCTTTTCATTTCGATACCTCATATCGCTCATTTGCTCCAACAACGTCATAAGTCAAAAATCGCAAATTTAATATCACTAATGCAAAGTTAATCATTCTTATGAAAATATTGTAAGTATTGCTTTTGAATTTATTGTAAACTCAGCTCTTGAGAGAAGAACGAAATTTCTTTTTCTATTAAACTTAAAACTTCAAACTTCAAACTTGTATTATTTAAAACTACTATTTTGGAGTTATGACGATGTTGGTGCAAATGGCGATATAATGTTTTAGGCTGGAAAGTTTGCAAAAAAAAACATGATTATTTTGCACAAAATACATTTTATTAAACAAAAACGCAACCAAAAGAATAAAGTTTTTCCATTAAAAAACAAGATTTTACCATCAAATTTCTGATGTTGAAAATAAATGAAAATCTGTGTTCTTACTGACAACTGTCTGCACACAAGAAACAATCGAATTCAACCAACCAAAAAGAAAGAAAGAAAAAAAACTTAATAAAGCAACATACGGCATGCGACACAATTTAGTGTCTTTCTTCATATCCATGTTTTTGTATTTTTTGGCACAAGATATGGGGTTTTTAAGATATTTAAAAGAAGCAAAAAGTTAAAGATGGAATGGGGGGGGGGGGCATTTACATGCACAAAAAGCAAATATTGCACCAATTAAGTGTTGCAAATTCAGTACCAATCACTCTTGTCTAGATTTTAATCCGTTATTATTAAAAAAAAATATAAAGATTTGCAAAACTGATAATAATTAACATTTAGCTTGGGAATCAAATAGAAATCTTTATCTGTAAAAATTTAACAACAATTAAGTATGATGAATTGTATATGAGAAACGGTCGAAAAGTATGGTAAATTTATTAGTCATGTTTTTAAATTTTTGGTAGTATAAAAGAAGATTTCGCAGTTTTATTATCAAATTACTTTATTTATTTAATACTATAAGATTATTGATTATAATATTATTAAGGGCGTAATTTTGTTGTATACTTCACCTTGCGTTGAGAAAATTTTCATATAAAATTTTTGGAATATTTGAAAATTTAAAAAATTTTATATGAAAATTTTCTCAACGCAAGGTGAAGTGAACAACAAAATTACCCCCTAAGCTAACCTTAAGTATGACTCTTTCCCATCGTTTGGGCAAAAGAAAAATCCGCTACAAAAGAACTGCTAATCTTTCGAGGACAAAAACGAATCTAATGAACTTTTGATATCTTTGATTTAAGTGGGTATATTTAATCCAGGACGCTCTTAATGGATTGTTATGAGTGGACATCAAATTGGGTGGGCTTTTATTCTTTGGTTCCTTTTTTCCAAATAGTTTTTTGCACAACAACATAAGGACATAAGTCATTAAGCTTTGTGGCATATTCTAAACCTATTCTGAACTCTGGATCAAGTTTAATATTCCAAATTGCATTTTAAGAACTAACATGTCTTAATAGGGGCTTGAGCGTCGCTCCCACTCAAACTAAATTTTATTGCATTTAAGAAAAATTTCGGACATATAAAATTCTTTGTGCTTGTATCGCACTGGTTCCTCAAAGGGTTAACTAAAATTTATAAATTTTCAGTAGAGACAAAAAACTGTTATCTTTTTATATGCACTCGAATACTACAAAGGGGGACACAATTGTATTTTTTTTTTTGACAAACTACTTAAAAGAGTGATCTAAGATTTTTACAGTGCATATAGATGAATATTGTACATCGATTTCTTACAAAAAGTGAAAATTCAAAAATTTTGAGTTGACTCTCTTTAGGGGAACCAGTGCGATATGTAGAATGATATCCAATACTTTCACACGAAATTATCTGTTTTAGTACTAAAATCGGTTTTTAAAGATTTTCGTGGGTTTGCTATAAATTTCATCGAGTAATGCCGTCAAAGACATTGGGAGATGATTTTGTATATCCAAAATACAGCTTGAACTGCATTGAAAGCTTTTCTTGCTTCAAATCATTACTACCAGTAGTCGGTTATTGCGGCTACCCTAAGCGCAAGAAGTCGAATTAGTAGCCCGAGCCAAATAAACGCAAATGCCAATTACAGATGGGGCCAGTGTGAGCCTATTCATTTAGTGTAATTAGAAGCGTAATATCTTTTATGAACCATCCTTTATCCGCGCGTTAGTCTATGTGACCGACAAAACACTTTTTGTTTGGCGATATGGCGAAATTGAAAACGATTGGCGATATGCGAAATGCATTTTATGTAAATATTTTCCAATAACCATATATGTATGTATCTAAAATATTATAAAAACTTAATTCTCTTGTTTGTAAATTTTATTTAAAATTTTTAATTCTTATTATAAATAACTGTTTCAAAATGGTTCTTTTTGATATATTTTGTGAATCATTGAAAAATATTGAGGCGAATATAAACAAATTCGCCTTTCGTAACGTATATGACTGACAGTCCAATGTTTTTTTTACCAAAAAATTATTTTAAAAAATATTAAAAAATATACATACCGACAAGTTATCAACAGTAAAATTTCAAATTTCTTAAAACTTAGAGCCATTTCTTAAAGAAAATTCCATACATTTTAAAATTATATTGATTTGTGTATTTTCAAATTTGTATAAAAATATACTTCTGAAAATAAGTTTAATGTTCTGAATTTAGGTTTTTAGAAACACTAAAACAAATTTTCTGAAATCGATTCCTCATGATTTTATGCACTTCCTACCTTAAGTCTTTACTACTCTTAAAATCAAGAAAAACAATGCTCATTAAAAAAATAAATAATTTAAAATTGATTAAAATTTCATTTGTTTTCGATTTCAGAACATTGCGTTTTTGAAATAAAAGTCACAAATGGCAATATTTTCTTAGCAAAAATCTTTGGTTGCTGTTTTGAAAGGGATTTTCTGTTTTCGATAAATTATAAAAAACTTCGCTTCCTTGGTAACAAATAATGAAAAAATCGCAGTACACAGTACCTACAAATAATTCGAGCTCGTTAATAATTGTATCAAGAAAAACATATTCGTACGCATTATTATTTTAGAAAAAAGTAACCAAAATGAAAAAAATATTCACATCTCCACATTGAAAAAATATATAACCAATTTTGGTTAGAAATAACCAAAAACGGCAGCCCTGATCATAACGGGCATGCTGCTGTTGTTTTATTATTAAGAGCTCTTCTGTAAATAAAGAGAGGAGTGTAAGATAAGTTTGAATTATTAATAATATTCTCTCCCTCTGCTTCGCTGGGCAAGTGTTTTTTAGGTTAGAATCAATCCTCTTTCGGATTATTATTAGATATTATTAATATTAATTTAATTATTATTATTAATTAATAAAAAGAATTTAATTTGTCAACATTTCTTTAGATTTAATTCCTGGGATTAACATACTGTGGGTAAAAAGGGTATAAAATGATGGTTGGGTATGTTACATACCGTCGGAAAGGTTAATTTGTATAGTTTCTCCTCATAAGTTTAATTTTTAATGTTTTAGAAAAACTTAATAGTGCACAAGCTAAAAATTGAAAAACCCTCGTCTGGAGTTAGAAATTATTTTTTTTATACATAAGCCACTCGCATCCCAAAAAGCGACCAAAACTGCCTTAAAGGAAAATACATAAGCTTTCTTTAGAGCAAAAAAAAAAAAAACATTCCCGCTTAAAAAAAAATTAAAAAAGTTTTAAATTTAAAAAAAAAATTAAAAAAAGTTTTAAATTTAAAAAAAAAATAAATAATCATATTTGTAAACATTTCACCTTGTCATCAAAGAATAATTTAAACCCAATGGAGAACTATTATCTGCTTTAAACTTACCTTTCAGTGTGGCCCTTAAATATGCTCATTTAAAATCTTATTTCATAAAAATATTGTTTTTTTTTGTTTCACAAGCGCCCTTATTAAAACGTGTCTCTGTTTCTTAAGATAAGAATTGTTGACACATTTTTTTCTTTTGCTCTCAGGTTAAGGGTCAATTTTTGCATCACAATTACAGTTAAATACTAAAATATTTACTACAACGATAGTAAGTTGAGTTAATCTTATCTCGAAACAATTTAAATAAAGCAATTTTTCATATTAAATTCTATTTAATTGTTCTTTGGTTACTTTTATAGCACAAACAAATATATTTTTTTTTCTTATTTTAAGAATCTTAATATACAACTAACAGCGGCAGAAAAAAGTACAAAAATAAAACAGAAGAACTGAAATAATAATGTTATTAACCTTAAAAACAAAATGAATCACTACCCATCAACCTAATTTACAAAGAGCCTTCTCCCTGCCTACGGCTATAAAATTAGCAGTAGCACTAAAAGCAACAAAACTATGGTAGATAGAAGCAAAAAGTCAAATGCAACATAAAATGCATCAGAGTCCATAATGAAAACACCAAATAAAGAAAAAAGTATAAAATGTACTTTAATTATGGCAAATTAAACACTACAAAATTTATTACATACATACATAGATGTATACAAATGTCAACAATTACACATACTAAAAGAGTATGAATTACTAACTGACTGACTTTCTAACAGTTATTGGAGTTTCTTTTGTTAACCTGGCCTTTTCACTGACAGCTAAACAACTCACTCTTAAAGCTAAACTAGTGAATAAATAGTCTTTAAAGGGCTTTTGAATTTGTAGGTCTTAAACCTGTGCAGCATGTGTTAGTATGTAAACAACTTTAATATAGCAACAATAAAATAGCTGCAATGAACTATGGTGCACACTTGACAAACTGAATAAGCGCCACTAACACAGAATCCTCATAATTATCCCCATTATCACTATCTTCATCGTTACATCCCTTAACATCATTATCAACATAGAGATAATTATTAAGCTTATATTCTTTAGTTTTTGCTACACGCAGAAAAAAATCTATTTCTGCCAAGTTTGAAAATTGTACGTAAAAAAAATCAAGACAAATCAGTTATCATATTGGGTGAGTTCCAAGACTATACAAAGGCCGCACATTCTAAAGTGTTAAATTTTACAATGTTAGCTGTTGTTAGGTTAAGAAGGGTTATGTGCCCAATGGCACATTTCCACTCGGAGACCAATGCGGTCCATTGTCCAAAAAAAGTGATTGATGCGTACACAATAAGCAAACTCTGCATCCCTAAACTTGATTAGGCATTTTTGACTTTGACTGCAAAGTTATATGACGTTTTGGAAGTCGCCATTGAAAACAAAATTAGTCAATATCATAAATGAGGAACGTAAGCAAGATTTGGGGGATTCACAAGGTGTCATAAAGTCTTAAAAGTCTTAAATAATATATAAATAATAAAATAATAACGTGAAAAAATACGGCTATTGTTAACATCCCCTAATAATTAAGTGTGCTATTTTTAATATAAATCAGCCGATTTAAAATAAATATAAAAAATAAATATTTATGTACCTAACATCAAAATAGTTTTAAATCCTAATCCATGAATTAATAAATTAAATTAGGTGTTACCTGTCCATTTTGTCAGACGAAAATCACAAATAAATTTTATTTTGTTTGTTTACCAAATAGCAGAGTCCTAAGCCGATATAATTTGACGCCGTTGATACAGTAGCTCGTTTCTGTATTTCTCGCATCGTAAAATTTTTCACATGAAATGTGAAACAAAAAATTCCATCGTTTCTCGATTTGTTAGAAAAATTTGTTTCTGTATTTGAATGCGAAAACAGACAACACAGATTCTGTTTTAACTGGAATGTTTCCAGTAATTATATTCCTATGCGCATTTCACTGGTTGCTTAGGCCAGATCATCAGGAAACTTCATCCATAAAGATTTTAGAGAGATAAACTCACTGTTTATTATTTTATATTTATTTTAAGAAATTTCGCAATTGATTATCGAAATTAATCCCAATTAGGATTGTGCTAAGTACGTTTATGTGTTATTTTTACTTGAATTTTTGAGTACGACTCTTAAATAAATTAAGTATAAAAAACTTAATGTATCCCGATTGTTTTTATTTCTGTGTTTTACCAACATTTCATTGTAAGTAGCGAAATGCCTCATGATGGTTTTCGTGTACGCTTAGAAAGCTGTATCATCAGCGACTGTAAAAACTCGGGTGATGTTGTTTGATGGCTTGTCCGAAGTATATATTAAGAATAATAGAATGCACAAGATGCTTCCTTGTGGAATTTAAAAAACCGCCTTCTTTATTAATACAAATTCGACCGGTCATAGAGGTTTCGAATAGCTAGTGTAAGTTTTCTAGTTAATTTCTCTTCAATATATGTAATAAGTCTTCATGCCAGCTTTTTTTTATAGCTTAAAAAACATCGATGAAGAGTGCAGGAAATACCTGCGGAAAATTTGTGTAAATTGTACCAACAGACTGGTACTGGGACTTGAGAAAATAGAACATGTGCAAAAAGAAAGAACTCATGACCTGTTAAAGGAGAACCAGTCATTTAACTGAAGAGCAAATGGGTAGAAAAATTAATAAATTACAGCACAGTATTCACCCAGTGGTGTTACACATTTTTTTTGGAACTTTCTAAAATTTGGTTATTAAATTTAGTTCTAGAACTTGATTTATTAGGATAATACTACATTGTACTGCAGAAATACTACATTGTAGCAGGGATGGCTGCCTACTGGGTAACCCAGAAAGCCCCACCCGGGTTTTAATTGGAATTCTGTTTAAAAAAACCCAAGCGGGTTTTTTACTTTATATTTATTTAAACAAAGATGGTATAATTTTTACATTTTATTCACAGAAACATAAAAGAATGTGATTATACAACGCATACAATGTGTTTATTTGCCCATTTGTCCGTATGCAGATTTAACTTTAGAGGGCTTTTTTCTATTTATTAATTGAAACATCGATAGAATACCGCTTTAGGGTATTTAACTTCAAATTCGGCCTATTCTAAATCTAATTCATTTTAAAAATCAAAATCAGTTTTTTTAATATGAATTAGAATAAAATTGATTTTAATATTTAAAGTGCAGAATTTGATTTGAAAAATTCGGAATATTATTTGTAAAATACTCAATTTAATTTCGAAAATTCTGAATTTTTTTTTTTAAGCCGGAATTTGATTTTTTAAAGGCCAAAAATGAATTTAAAATCCTATAAATAAAAAAAAAACAATAAAATAATTAAAAAATTCATAAAGAAAGCAGCGAAAACACGTACATAAGTGGCTCAGGTTTTAAATGTTGATACATTTTTGCAAGAGCTTGTGCTTTTTTCAATCCAAGACGATTTCTACGGTTATTCTATATAAAACAATAAGGTGAATTTTTTTTTCTATTGCTGCTGAACTAGCAGGTCAATATATTACTGATGTGAAAAAATCGTTAAAGTTTGCTGGTAAATATTTTAAATTTATGACATTCAGATTTTTTTTTATTGCAAAAAATGCATTTTTAATCTTTTCAATCAAGTAAAATCTTAACTGAATACCGTTATTGTGAAAAATATTCTGCAAATTAAATTTTAAATGACAATGATGGTGCAAGAAATAAGAGGTGCTTTTGACTTCTGCTATCTTTACGTTTTATTGATTAACACAGTGAAAAAATACCTTGGTTGCGATAACTTCTTTCTAGTAGGTCTTGTCGAGCACAACAAGATGCTGTCCTTGAAATTTCGAAACACCTCCATAATCTCAAATTACTGGTAAAAACACGGTGATCGCATCCGAGGTATTTCTGTTTCATTATTTTTTGTAACACTGTACAATTTGTTTGTACGCTTTTCAACAAAATCCCGTTTTGGCAGTAGTATATCATGTTCAACAAATTACATCAATGGCAGTTGCAATTGTAACGGAGTAAACTTTGTAAAGCATTTAGAGCTTTTTGAACTTTGAGTAACATTTGTTGGAAATTAAAAGCTTTATTTAAAATTCTATGAATGTCATTGTCAAGGTTCAAAAAAGTTCCACTGTACATTACTTGGCAGTTGAGGCATACATGAAAGAAATTATTTAAGTCCTAGCTTTTCTTTTAACCACGCATGCATGTGATGATGTCATAAAATATCTTGAAGATTTTCTTGCTAAATCTATACTGAAAAGGGCTGAGTTGACAACATTGCTTAGACCAATTTTTATATCATTACATGAAAAACAACAAAACCTAAAAACCCATGAAAAACTCGGTTTTTGCCAGCCCTGCATTGTAGTCACTAACGCTAAAAACGTTCATTTTGAATAGGTGTGTGACTGGTCAAACGGTGTTTATTGACCCCCTCCAATGACAACCCCATGTTAAAGTGATAGGTTTTATTCTCATATAGAGTTTTTGAACTAGAACCGGTCCCTACCATCAAAGACCTATCACGAGACTACTTTGGTGTCAGTTCGGTTCCCTCTGGTGTATTTTCTGTCTCTAAATGTTTTTCCTTTGACGCTTACTAGTCGAAGCGTCTGTTCAGTTGTGCTGTGTTTTCTTCTTGGAATACATATATTTTTAATTAAAAATTCGGGGTTGATTTGGACACTTTAAGTTTCTCAAATATTTGCTATCGTAGTTATAACAGTTGGTTTTACCATAATACATTTTATTTAAACTTAATTTTGTAATTAACCATTATCAGTTTGAAGCTAATTTTTTCTCTCAATGTAATTTGTGTTGCAAACAGTTTATGAACTGATGACTGCGACAATACTAAGTTGCTGTTGCATTTCTACGACTGCTAGTGAAAAGCATTAGTAACAATGTTGTTGATGTTTGTGATAGTGATGATGTTGTTGACATTAGTGATGAGTACGTGTTTATTTGATAAGACCGGGATGTCAACAAAAACAAAAAAGCAGAAAACGAAACAGTTTTGCAAAAGTAGAACAAAAGAGTGTGTTTTTACTCGACGTAAAGAAAAAAAAAATATATTTAATGGTAATTATACTCCGTCTAACACCATTGTCTCGAAGCGTTTATGTAGATTTTTGTTTAGTTTTAAACTTTAGCAAAGGGACTAAAGTTTAGAGAAGTATTTGAAAGAAAAAGCAGTTCATTGCTACAAATTTTATTCAAAAGTATTTAAAGTTTAGGGAAAATTTGTATCAAAGTATTAGAATTTAAAAGAAATCTAAGGTTTTTCTAGACTGTACATTAGAAAAAAGCAAATTTTTAGTGCACAATCATAATGTGATTGTAGTAATAATGCTATGAACTACCAGTTAGTACAAAGTTTATTTTTGGACTCACGGGACCTATTTTGAGTTATGAACATTTAGTAAAAATTTCAGTATTAAAATCAATTGGATTAACCTTTTTTAGGAGAAGGTTAAAAAAATTATTATTATGAGATTAATTACTCCCCAGAGGAGTAAAAGGAACATATATTTATATGTATAATTACGAAAAAGAACATGCAAGTAATTACTTTAAAGTAGTGAATACGTTTTATCGACGCAAGTGTCGAAGAGAAGTGCAGAAATTCCAGCAAGTAGCTTGAATGTTCACACAGTCCGTTGTAAGTTTATTTTAAAAATGTTCTCGAAGCGAAAAAATCTTATTTACTTATTCTGCCTTATCTAAGCTTAATAGCAAGTAGCAAAATTTTTAAAACTAACAAGAAATAAAGTATAGTGGGCAAAGCCCAACCATATGATACCCTGCACCACAGTATTTAAAAACAAAATTTCGAATGTGTTCCCTATTTGGAACCCATTTACAGTCAAGGACAGAATAAAATTAAGTTATTAGGCTTAGAGATATATTAAAGTACTTTGTGCGGCATATTTAGGATCTACCAACGCAATATTTTGTCATGACACATAAGCTATCATAGAAGTTATTGACGCCAATCTTTATGTCAATAACAACATTTAAAAGGAATTTATGGTATTAAAAGCAATTTTCGGGATTAGTCTTTATATGGGAGCAATGGCCAAATATGGACTGAATGCAATAAGATTTGGTAAAATGATTTAGATTGAAAGCAGATAAGTATGGACCTATAATAATCTAAATACCAACATAATGAGATGGCTTATGGGTATAAAGACTTTATGCCGGAAAGAATCATGTATTGGGGCTTTGTGAAACTAGATATGAACAGATTTTCACCTTTTTAAATAGGCTTGGTCCCTGTAGCAAATTTCATCAAATTATCTACGAAATTGCAACCTGACCTTCGCGGACAAGTTTCAGGTGGACAGCCAGCAGACGAACGGACATGGTTAGATAGACTCAGAAAGTGATTCTGAGTAGATCGGCTTACTTCAGGGTCGGTCTGGAACCAATATTTTAAGTTGTTACAAACACTAGCGCAAACGCACAATTAAAAATGAGCATAACCATTCTTAAAATCAGACTATTGTATGTTGCTCCTAGACTTGAGTTAGCTCCAACCATAATTTATTCTGCGTGTGATTCCGATTAAAAATATTTTTAAAAAAATTATGAGAAATTAATTTTTTCTTGCGTTTTACATATCGTAAAAACAGATTGAATAATCGCCAAATTTAGCGAAAAATTGCGATAACTGACATCATATTGACAGATAGGAACGATACTTAGGGCTATTGTTACAACTTAAAAAAATGTAGTTGAATAGTTGACAATTTAGCATTATCCGAAAAAATCACTGCTAAGCTAACAGCAGGTTTGGTAACTTTACAAGTGAACTTTAAGCTGCTTTGAGTTTTTCTGCTAAAGATATGGTAACTTCAACCAAAGTTTCATGTCAAATTTAATTATAAATTTTTTTTTAAAAAAACTCAATTCAACAAACCAAGGCCCATTGAAAAGGTCTGCGCAAGAAGCCTGATGATCATTGTTTATGATCTTTTTAGTTGTCAAATGTTGTTTACATTTTGCTTAGATGTGCATGTATACGTTTGTTTACGTTTATGATATGCCACACATACACGTTTTTTCCTTTTGCTTTGTATATGTGGTAGTAAATTTTTGACAACTAAAAAGAATCGTTTTTTGTTTTTGTACAAGTAAGCAGACCTGATAGATGGGCCTTGCAACAAACAATTTACCATAAAAAATTAAGCACAAAAATTTTATTTTTGCTTTCAATTAAAGAAATAAACAATAGTTAGTCGGTGCCACGACGTACATATTTAAAACGACCAAAATTAGCATTTGGCATTTTATCAGACATTTGGAATAATGGAAAAAATCTAAGTGGCCACTTTATCATTCACGATAGCTTTTGTTCATGTTTATAATAAGGAACTTTATCATTAGATTGTAATAATGGCCCTTAAAAGATTAGAACACCTTAAGCGTCCTATCCTTAATACAATATAATTGTTATTCGCCAATTTATTTCCATGTCGTCTTTGTATTATACGAAAAATTTTCACAATTTTTTCAACTTAAATACGGCGCAACGCAAACTATAAGCAAAACAACATTATAAATGTTGCCAACATAATTCACATTATTTTGCATTTCTTTTCGTTGTTCAATAAAAATCAAAAGTCTTCTGAATGTTGCCAATACATTGCGACACCTTTAAATAATCATAAATGTAATTGTAAAATGCGAAAAAGCAAACAATTACACTGCATTTGTATGGGCCCCTTGAAGCTGAATCTGGTCTCATAACCTGAGTACAAATAAATGGGGGAAAAAAAACAAAACAAAGATTCAAATCCTAAACAAATCACATAAATAATATTAAATTGTTCTTATCGTGACAGGGTTGTATTTTCCTCAAAAAACGTAAGACTTGTGTGGTAGTGTAAAAGGATACTTTCCACTATCTCACAATTCTTACGTATTCCATAATACTTTGTGAGATAGAAATCTAATAAGTTTTGTTGCGTCTGTCAACAAATCTAATTTAATATAACAGTTGGTGTTCATCCATCACACAACCCTGCATATAATATTGGACTATCTGGTCCATTTTGATGAAATGGACAACTCCCTGGACTGGTTTAATGTAATGCAGGCATGAACCATGTCACTGTTAAGAAGTATTTGTAGTGAGACGACATGTCTTCGTTTTCTAACGACATGTTTTCGTTTTTAAACGAAGTTAAAACTAATCCTCTTGTGTACACAATGGAGTAGTTATATGATCCTGCGCTAGGACATCGTAATGCTAAATAGACCTTGTATTTTCCAAACGTTTGGGTTTCTTTTGGACTTGTCCTGGTCCCTTGTGGGCTAAATTTACACGCGTGTTTGGACTAGTCCTATTATTTGCAGGGAAAGTATAAACACTCACACATAAAATAAAATGCAACCCTGATCCAATGAAAAGTATTATTGTTAAGAAATTTTTCAAAAAACGATGAAGTCGTATGGGATGTCAAACTCTTTTTCATTATACCTCTTATTTTCATCACACATGCATTCACACCATCAGACTTTTACATATTACTTGAGTTTTTGGCAGCATTAATACAAAGTATAATAGTGTTAACTAGCCGTAAGTACCCTTAAAAGACACAGAGGCTAATTATGACAGTTGGAACCAAATAAGTATGCTAAGCTAGTAAATAAAATACCAATTAGGGTGATCGATTATTCGACTTTTTTCAATAACCGGTTTTCGAATATTCCGAATAGTTGCTTTTTTAAAAAACCCGGTTTTCGGTTAGACATTTTAAAAATAACCGGTTAACCGGTTTTAATTCGAATACATAAAAATACAAAAATCAAATTAGTTTTTGTAATAAAAAGTAAATAAGAATAAAAACAAAACAATTCACGAAGGTATGGAACCAAAAAACTCCATAGATATGACTTAAGGTATGTTCAGAAATATTTGACGATAAAATCAAAAAAAAAAAACCTGACCAATCAATGAGTTTTAATTTGTTGCTGGTTAAGCATGTCTATATGAAGCAGTAAACTTCAGCCATATTTTTGAAAAGTGGCAAACAAAACCTCTTATCCAGGAATTTATATTTCAATTTTTTTTTTTGTTTCAGCATTAAAGACAAGAAAACATGCTTTTTGTATGAAATATCTTTCAATTCGTCGATCACACAATTTAAACCCTTCCAGGACATTTTTGATTCCTTCAATTTTGTTTTAAGTTCTTGGCGTTTTAATAAATAAAACTGATGAATTTTCCCATAACGTTGATTCCGCCGGTATGTTTTTGTTTTAAGCATGAAGATATGGTAGAACTACTTAAGAGTTTTTCAGTCATTATTTTTATTAAAGTATTTTTTGTAAAGTATTATTTGCAGTCTCTTAAAAACTATTTGGAACAGAGTCAAGTTTTACTTGGCGTATATTTATGTCAAGCTTGTAGACTAATTTAAAGTTATTAATAAGTCGTGACGTTAAAAAAACCTTTGCAACTTATCATTTTAGGGCCGTTTAAGCACAATTTTCTTTTAAGTCAGTTTAAGCTGAACTTTTTTTTGTAGTACTTTAAATTGTTTTTGGTTTTTGTTACAAGAACACACACTTATATAAGCGATTTGTATTTACATTGCTCATAATGTTTTGTTTCATTTTTTTTTGACATTTTTTATAAAAAGTTTAAGTTTGCCAAATATTCAATTAGAAAAATACTCAAAATACGGGTACATTTATAACAAAAGTAAGGAAAACGTATATAAATTACACATTACTTAAATAACCGGGTTATTTTACTAAAATAACCGGTTTATTCGATATTCGAAAAATGGACATTTTGAAATATTTGACTTGGGCAAAACTAAAATAACCGGTTAAAACCGGTCGAATACTATTCGATCGATCACCCTAATACCAATGTAGGAACTTTTTTGATGTCTACTTTTACCTCCAACTTATATTATTACGAACAAATATAGATATGAAACGAAAAATAGTTTTCGTTTCTTGTGTGCTTCTCATACCGTACGAATATTTAAAAGAAGCAAAAAAAATTGTGAATATTTCTTTAAAACGGAAACTCATTAGCACATCCATAGCGTATATGAAAAAATATAACAAAAGTTGCAGAAGTAGTACAAAAAAAACTATTGTTGGTACAGAAACTTTAAGTTTAAACTATGCACTGAAAGAAATAAAATAGAAGCAAAAGCATGATTATTTAAATTAAAGAATTTAACGATGTGAAGTCAGCTAAAGGCAAACATTTTTATTTTAGTAAAAAAAAGTCAAGTTTTCTTTATTAAATACATAAAAATTGAATATTAAACATAAACATTAAAACTGAATATCGATTTCTATACAAAAAGAAAAAACGTACATGAAACACACATATTTAAAATGTAATTTTTGTATGGAAATCGATATTCAGTTTTCTCAGTAAATTGTGAATAAAATCAAAAGTTGTACACCGATTACAATGACACAAACCTCATTTCATTCGAAATTATGTTAAGCTAAATCTTTTTAGACCAAAACTGTGATTTTTGTCGTGTTTTTATTTTTAATGAATTTTCAAAGAACAAAAAATAGTTTTTTTTTCAAAATTTTCCTATTTTTTCTTCAAAAACTCAACGAGATCTCTGAAACTACAGGGCATATTTCAAGACAATTTAAGCACGGCTTAAAGGTCATAATGCTGCCGAGTTTCGGATTTTGTTAACTGAATATGGTCAAATTAACTTTATTTATCTGTTAACCGATTAATTACAACATTAACCGATTAAACCAAAACCTCGATAAATTAATCGAGCGATTAACCGAATAAAGCAAAAGCCCGATTCCGACTTAAAAATTTTGCAACTTTGTACATTTTGGTCAAGTTGTACATAACTTATTGTAAAGCTTAAGGTGTGTTGGACCAGAAAGGAGGAATGATTACGAAAACATCGGAACTCATGTTGACTCTATAAAAATAATTTCTTAATGCAATTCGATTAATAGTTGTCAAATTGTAGCCTGCGCAGCGAACAATCGACTTGTTCATGGCCCAATTACCATGTCTGCGCGTAGCTACAACAATCCAACAATAGAAAAATCAACGCATTTTGTTTGTGTAAAAAATAATAAAAATGTCAAAAACAAAAGCATTTGTTTGTGTAAAAAATGGTAGAAATGTCAAAAACAATTGCTACAGGAACAATTGCACGTAAAAAAGGAAACATTGCAAAAAAAGAGCAGGGGTTTCTAGCAGACCTCCTAATTGGACCATGGACTTTCAGTTAAAAGGGACCCATGGATGAAAACAAATCGACTTTTATTTTTTTGTGATTCCTTAAATAGGCAAAACGGTCTTTCTAATTCAGCAAACTGCAGTTTTATAACTTCATTACTTTTGTCATAACCCTGCAAATAATAGGACCAGTCCAAACACGCGTGTAAAGAGTAGTCCACAAGGGACTAGGACTAGTCCAAAAGTAGCCCAAACGTATGGAAAAAACATGGTCTATTTAACATTACGATGTCCTAGGGCAGGACAATATAACCCATCTTTGAACTACAAAGGAGTAGTTTCAAAACTACTCCATTGTGTACACAAGAGGATTAGTTTTAATTTCGTTTAAAAACGAAAACATGTCGTTAAAAAACGAAGACATGTCGTCTCACTACAAACACTTTTTAACAATGACATGGTCCATGCTTGCATTACATCGGACCAGTCAATGGAGTAGTCCATTTCATGAAATTGGATCAGGTGGTCCAATAATATTTGCAGGGAAGTAGGCTTTTAAATACACCTTTGATAAAAATGGAGAAACAAAAGAACCCGATGTAAAAATCTAATTTACTTGAAACTAACCTTTCGGGGGTTTTCGGGACCGTCGATAAGGAATCTGGTATTAGATTTTAAAAATTCAAAATCTAATATGGCAGACTTTTTTTTTTGTAAAGTTAGCAAGTCGATTTTGTTACAGCTGATCGCTTTTATGGCTTGAAACTAGCGTTCAGGCTTCAAAACTTCAAAATCGTTTTTCTCCAAAACTCATTTTTTGCCCATGTGGCCCTTTTAACTGAAACTGACACACATATTGAAAATTTTTTAATGCAGTTAACTTAATTATTAAAACAAATAGAATATGGGATTTTTTGCTTCTAATTCTTCTTTTTAAACCTAAAACTTATGTTAATAATGCACAAAATGTGGAATCGAATTGTTGTCAATATGGTCATGGCAAAGATGACGCATAAAATATGACAAAATTATAAGATGACGTTCGCAATGGATTGATTTTACTTTTTGCGTAATTGAAGCCATTTGTAATATCATTGCTGCCACAATTCCGTTGGTAGGGCATCAACAATGTGAAGATGCTATTGGTGCGGTAACTTTATTCTATTCCGTTAGAAATTGGGCGAGGTCTGTAATATTTATATTGCAGCAGTACTTTTCTTTTTCTCTCGATTTTCGTTAAGTTTATTGAGTAAATTATTCTAAAAATTAACTTGTAAATTAATACCTTTTAATGATTTTTAAAAATGTTTTTTATTGCCAGGTAAGTGTCGCAAACTTAAAAAAACAGTAAGTAATTAAGCCAAATTATATTCGCTAAGAAACCAAAACTTAGAAGCAGAAAAAAGATTAAGCTCGATGTTTTTAATAATTTTCATAAATGAGCTCTAAACTTATGGGGTTATTTTGCAAAACACTTTACCTTATTTGAAAAATATTTCCACAAAAATGTTGGAAAAATAAAAATTTTATATGAAAAAGTTTTCAACGCCAGTTAAAGCGATTTACAAAATAACCTCTTTAAATACAATCAAACATTTTTTTTTGTATTTTCTATGAAAACCCAAGTTTTCAACTTTGGAAAACTTCAAGACTAACATTTATTCCACATCTTCAACCTGAAACTTATGGCTGGACTCATTTCGGTGTCCTACAAATAAGAAAAAAGTCTATCAATTTTTTCCACTTTATAAAAGCAAAATAAAAAAATCATGTCATAGTTTTATTTCCATGTTAAACGCGTTGAAAGATTCCTACTCCTTAAACAGTATCAACACTGATGACATCAGTATCCTTTAAACGGTGTTCATAGTACGAAAGTGTATGAGTATGTTGGTAAAAGAGTTAAGTTGATATGTAACCACCATTAGTGAAGCACTGGAGCTTTAAGATACAAAACGTAAAAAAATTAAATTTTTTAACACAGACTACATATCGCCATTTTTTGCATTTCTTTTATCTGTACACGAGAAAAAAAATCAGCTTTTTGTATGCAATTTTTGTAAATCTACACATGTATATCTGTGTGTGTATACACCTAAATTGCGTCTGTGTTTAAAAATCCGGAACTAACTGCTCTGGTATTTACTACCTGCACTGCTGATAGTATTTCTCTCGATTCCTCCAGTCCTTTACTTTAAACGGTATAAGAGAATTTGTTTGATTTTTGTAGTAAAAAAAAGAGAGCAGAAAGAAAAAGAAAAATTCTGAGGAAAAAGGTAAAGCCTGAAGGCGTAAAACAATTCATTTTCAAATATTCGTATAACGTAGCGGAAAATATTGTTTTCCACAGCTTCTGGGACATTATTTTTTTGTATGTCTGCTTTTCTTTTTATTTTCTGGAAAGAAGGCAGATTTAAATACGATTTTTATTTAAGCTAAATGGGCTTTTAGTAGGAAAAAAATATGTATATTTAAAATGTGTGTTTAATGTGATATTCGTACGTATTTAGAAAAAATTTGCTGAGTATTTATTCAGGTATATGGGTTGAGAAGTCAGTGAACTTTTTGCTGATGATGTAAAATAAATATTATAATGATGTCATTTTGCAGAGTAAAACGTTTGAAATTTTTTGCGCTTAAATAGCTTAAATAATAATTTTATGGTAGTTTTCTTCTACAAGAAGAGATAGTTTCTGTAATTTGTATAAAAAAATATTTCGCCATCACAAAAAAACAACGTATCATCAATTTTCTAAAGTTTACAGGAAACGAAAAACACGGATTATATTGCAGAATTCTACTTAATGATACCCCGAAACTTTTGTCACTATTCCCAAAAATAGATGGCAGAGATAATTGACCAAACTTGCTTTCAAACTTGATCTTTTTGAAACAAATTGCACCATAATACATTTTAGTAGGCCTCATCGTTAGTGCCCATTTACATTATATGATAATTTTTTCGTTGCGATTTTCGTCGTTTCTTCTTTGAAGTCGCTCTAATGTTAACGTTGTGCGATTTTTATCGATACAACTAAGCAGCTTACTTCATGTTTAAATCTTTGAATGAATAAACAAAACGAACCGAGGAGTACATTCGCTTGTGAACCCTAATTCTCTTCTCGCCTATAACGTTAGAATCGCAACGACAAAAATCATATAATGTAATAATATGAATTTTAATTCTCAAGTGTGACTCCATCTGTATTTCTAATGTGACGAAAGTAGTCCCAGAGCTGTATTGTACATAGTGCCGGTATACACACGTCAAGTTTGCCTCATCAAGTCTTGAGCTTTTAGAAGAGAAGGGAAGAGAGAATGCCATTTCGTTTTCCCTCTCTCCCAAAAGCACAAGTCTTGACGAGCCAAACTTGACGTGAGTTAACCGGAACTTAGAAGACGTACACTGCTGCATTTGTTCTCTGTTTTTGTAGAACTTATCGTTGAGTTTACAAGAAAAGTGATCATGTCCGCACATTATTAATTCATCTGCTAATTATCCAAAACAGCGCCATGATGTTTAGCTGTCGGTGACACTGATTTAATATTGGGGAGTGATATTAAAATTTGGCCAACGTTTCCATTAACTTACCTTTTTTTGTGCTTATCACGATAGAATAATAGATAATTTTCTTTCAATTGTACTTACCTGATCATTGATATACCTTTAAACTTTAGAGATAAAATTGTACAAAAAAAAAAAAAAAAAAATTCGACAAATTTTTCACCCTGGTACATAATTTTTATAAAGTAGAACGAACCTATAGTTAGTTCTACTTTTCGATGTTTCTTAACGTTTTACTAATCGGGCCTTAAACTGACCTTGGAAATTAAGTAGAACATGTGAAAACTTAACAGACATTTCAAAATAAACGCCTCCGCGATATCACGGACTTGAATTTGAGGTAGCAACAGTCAGTTATCACTTGCTGCTTTTACTAAAAAAATATATAAAACGATTTTGTTTCTTCAAAGCATTTAACTAATCTAGTTGTGAAAACATAAATTTAAAACATCTGAATATTTAAAAGAAATCTTTATCATTACGAAAACTGACAATCAGTTTTGATCAATAAACCTCAAACACATTTAGGTGTGGGTATCGAATAGCATAGATTTCTTTTAAATCAAGAGAAAGGCCTCTAATATCACAGAAATATCGCTAACGTGTTCACTACAAATTCACAAACTACTTTTAAGATTCAGCTTTAAAATATTTTAATCCAAAGATTTGCTTTCGAAAGCAAAAGAAATTTAAAGCCTTCAAAAACCTCTTTGGAAAACTGTCTTAAAAATTACATACCAATAATATGAAGTGTTTAAGAGATAACACTTTTTTATAACGACTTTATGTTGCAACATGCAGAGGAAGTGTTTTTTTTTGGTTAGTATTGACAGTTGAAAAATAATCCAAATAAAACAAAACTTTGTATTATTTAGCACAAAAAACAGCAATCGCGTGACACACTTTCTGTTACACGAAAACACTCATATTGGTATAAAATATTTTTTATATTGGAAAAGTTGTTTACCATGAGTTACGACCAAAAGTTTGGGGGTAATAATTTTGGGTTTTCTTAAAGACAACAAAACAAAACAAAAAAAAAAAAAAGATTAAAGCAAAAGCAAATGTGTTGAACATAATAAGTGTAAACGTAAAGCGTGTTAAGATTAATTAAATGGAAAAATCTACAACTTGAATATGGGTACAAAAAAAAATAGATTATGAAGTTATACACACACACACATAAACCAAAATTTTCCAGAAATATGCGTGCCTCAGTCCCAATACCAATAAAAACAAAATAATGATAAGGACAAGACAGACAGACAGACTATCCGAATGTCGAACATATGTTTATTGAAAACTACTAATGATTTTATCCTCGCAAAGAAATTGAAAGTTTTCCCCTCTATTTTATTGCCATTTAACTTAAGACCTTTTTTATATTCAAATAAATACAAGAATTTAACTCTCTTTTGTAAAATGCTCTAAAGAAAAATGTTATTTTGTGGCATCAGGAAGGAAAATGTTAAGACATTAAAATAAATTAGCAGGGTGTGTTTAGCTTTGTTTATACAAAAGAAATCTAATTAAATGAAAATAGTTTTCCTATTTTTTTTTATCTAAGCGAATGGATGATACACCTTAATTTTTTTCTTTTTTTTTTTACAAAATTCCTTTATTTTCGTTTGCACAATGTTGTCGACATGTAAACGCCAACATTGTGTAAATCAAATTGTAAGAAAATTACATTATTATCCGATGTACTTAAAGGAATAATATTTATTTATATTGACAAAAAGAAAAAACAGAAAGATTGACATACGCGTGCCTTTAAATCCATGGCATCTTTTAAAATAGATGTGCCAAAATTTTAGACGGGCTTGACATAAACAAATAAATAGAGAAAACAAAAAAAACAGGATACACTTAGAAAAATTAAACATATAACCATAGAAAACAACTCGACCCATGTTCTGTAACTTTAGAGAGAACTTCTCGCATTGAAAAGAAAATATTACTTCGTTTCTCGAAAAGTGAGAAAAAAGTGTGTCTGTAAACTGAAAACTATCACCTTTCAAAAGAGATTGCGTCGTTACGTTATAAATTTAATAACCAGGGAAACCAGAAATATGCTGTAAAAAACGCGTTTTATGCGCATTAAATATGCAGTAAAAACTTGAAAATATGCCCTGAAAACTGCTAAAAATATGCCCTAAAAATTTAGAATTGCTAATTTTAAAACAATATATGTATTCAACAATTTATTAACAGTTCCATTTAATAAAAACAATCCTAAAATTTATTCGGTAAAACCCAAACACCATAGCATTTACAGACGAATTATTGAGATTTTTGGAGCGAATTTAATCTAAATACCAACATAATAAGATGGTTAACGGACACAATGAGTCTTATTTGGAAAGAAGTTTGTAAGGGGAATATGTGAAATTATAGAACGATTCTCACCATTTACATAGACTTCGTACTTTGTACAAATAAAATGTATTTACAAAATTTGCTCAAATTATCTACAAGATTGCAATTTGTACTTTGCGCACAAGGTTAACATCGACAGATAACCAGCCGGACGGATGGATGTACATCGTTAGATCATTTTAAAAAGTGTTGGAGAAATTAAAGCGACACGTTGGGTTACTGATAGATATTTAAAACAAAATTTCGAAAAAAACACATCTTGTAGAAACCAAAAAAATATTTAAAATGTATCAAAATATGCCTTAAAAAGGCATAATATTTGCTATAAACTAAAAAAAATGCTGCATAAAAACTCTTTTAACTAAATTATGCAAAAAATGCTGCAAACGGTAAAAAATGCAAAAATATGCACTAACAAATCGATGCCAAAATTCATAAAAAGCTCTAAAACGGATAAATATATTATTTCTGCCTTCATTGATCGCACAAGGGAAAACATGCAATTGCATATTTATGGTTTTCCTGGTTATAACATTGCACTCGAAGCCAATGTGACATTGCAGACGTTGAGAACGCTAGTAATACATATCATTAACGGCGACCAAAATTTACTAAAATTGAAAAATTTTCAACGACGGCGATGAAAATACAAGCGTCGGCTATACCAAATAATGTTTAGTGCGGCTATAATGTTTGTTGTTTGCAAACGAGCTTTGAAAACATTCGTTTATTTTATAAAAATGTTAAAAAAAATAATTAAACAATAAAAAATGTGTCAAGAATAAAATATTTTATTATTATTTTTCTTTGTATTTTGCATTTTTAATTGATTTTTAGTGTTGAAATTTTTTCTCGCCTAATTTTTATTCGTGAGTTTATTTGACAGTTCAAAGAGGGAATTTTTCTCACAAAAATGTTACAGACACACTTTTTATGTAAATTGGCGAGTAGTTTTCTTACGTGACAGCGAATACTCGCCAAAAAAAGTTACAGACACAGTTTAGTGAGAAAAGCAGCTGTTTGTTTCAATATATGGCATTTTTGTTTCATTTCACACATTTCAATCGCAAAGATACTCGACGCTAGAGTTACAGTACATGGTCACTGGAGAGGAAAGAGAGATAGAGAACAAATTTAACTCAGTGGTCAACAGTGCTGTCGCTGAAAAAATTGACATCCCATACGACTAATGTTACGTTACATTTGATCAGGGTTGCATTTAAAAAAAAAATATACATATATAAAAAAACAAATAGTGTGAATGTGGAATTTTTGACAATCGAAATAAAACTCTTAAGATTTTAAAGTATTGTGTAATGCGTAAAACTTGTGCGATAGTGTAAAGTACACTTAAAGGCTATGCTACACTATCACACAAATAAGACTTGCGTTTTTTGACGAAAATGCATCTCTGAAGTTATTATCGTTCAAAAAATATTAACAACTTATCATGAGAGGGCTGTATTTTCCTCAAAATTCGAAAGACTTGTGTGATAGTGTAAAGTACCCTTGGGTAGCATTAACACTCTTTTAAAATTGGTTATTGTTAAAAAAAAACCATCTAAATGTTATTTTGACTTTTTGTATCCTTCGTTAGAATTTATTTTTAACCATATCTCGTTTAAGTCACTAAAAGTCCTCTCGACTACAACGTTTGATTAAAGATTTATTGCAAAACTAAAAAGTTTAATCGACTGAAAAGGGTTTAATTTAGACCGAAAGCGGCTAAGTTGGCATCACTGATCATATCATAAACTATCCTTTGTATTAACCCTAAATGTTCTTATTTTGAGCCTCCTAAGTCCGGCCCTAATGTTACTTTAGGCTCCAATTAAGTATTTAACTACGACTACATATCTTCTTTTGATATTAAGGGGGTTCATTATATCGCTTAAAAGTCTCGCAATCTGTGCAAATTGTGCATTTTTACGCCCCAGCAAATGAACTCTCAAAAATTGTATGAGAATTCATTTACACAAACTTCATAAATTTGCCAAACAATTTTGACTCGTAAACTTGCGCTGTTCAATTGTGCATTTATACAAATAGATATTTTAATGCTTTAAACGTCGTTTTCAATAAAAAATCCACGCGTTTATAAATCACAAACAATAAATTCTAGCAATAATTTGAAAAAATTAGTCTTTTGGCTTTCTTTGAGCATTTTTAAAAACAAATTTCACATATTAATTACAAATTTCAACTTTTACTTTCATATTTTTGAATTTTCTTTTTAATTTATTTTTGTTTTGAAATTTCTTACAAACTGACATTAATTCTTTAAATTTTCACAAAATTAGAAAGGTTCTTCATGAAATGAGTCTAGTAAGTTTGCCCATTTGCACAAATGGCAATTTTAAGCGATATCATGAAAACTCTTATTGTTACGTAATTAAATTTGTCTAAGAATTTTTTATATTTATACCAACACCACATTAGTGGAGATAATAAAAATATTGATCCTAGTCCCACCGAACGACTCAGAATCACTCTCTGATGTATGTATACACAATAAATAAAAAATATTAAAAAACGGAACAAAAAAGATGATTATCAAATTAATTGGAAACAAAATGTCAACTCATTCAAGTCGTTGTGGTGCAAGAAACTGCACAACACGTTTATTTTTAAACGAATATCAGCAAACGAATTTAAAAAAATAACTTGTATGCACGCAGAGAAAAAATATGGTTGAGCATGGTTACGGCAACCACACTGTGTTTATTGTAACAGTATATTGTTGTTGCACACAAATAATTGTTATTTTTATTAAATATCAGCAATATTATAGTTACTGTAAACATATTAATGTTTATCGCAATTATAAATTTGAGTATTGTTGACCGAAAAATAATTATTTTTCTAACAACTAAATTATGATAACTGTCAAAACATTTTATATTACTCACAGCCATAGCATGATATTTAATAGCCATAACATGATAACTTTAAATACATTTATCATAATAAGTTTAAGATGCAATCAAAATATCGTTACTCTAATAATATTTTGGTATCGCCATTTGTAAAATAATTTTGTATCAGTTGTGTCGTGTTTTACATAAACATATCGAATTATTTGTTAGTGAGTGGCTAAATAATAAAAAAATAACCATTAAAATAAACAAGAAATTAAAAAAAAATATTAAAAAAGAAATAACAAAATAACCATTGAAATAAACAAGAAATTAAAAACAAAATAAAGAAAAAACATTAAAAAAGGGTTGAAGTGTCACAAAATAAAATATCTTTGCTAAAAATTTTAATAATCTTAAAGTGGTGGAAACATTTGTGAAATATTGGTGCAAAATATTAACCATTACTGGTAAGTTTTGTGTTATTTTCAGAGAAAAATAATGAAAACTCCATAAAATAATTTATAAATAATTGCGACCTACGACAAAAAGATTACAGTAACTATATTATGTTTCTTATTTTATCATAAGTATTTTTTTCCAATAAAAATATTATGTTTAAAGTTGTATCATATTATGACGTAAAAAATTTATGTATAACAGTTCATATAACTTTGCATCATAATATGATTACTTCTAAACTAATTATGATTGCCATGACAATAATATGATTACTTCTAAACTTATTATGATTGTCATGACAATAATATGATTACTTCTAAACTTATTATGATTGCCATGACAATAATATGATTACTTCTTATCTTATTATGATTACCATGACAGTAATATTATAACTTCTTAACGTTTTATGATTAACAGGATAATAATATGATTAAGGGAAAAATATTATGATGTAATATTACGAACATATTTGGTCATAATATGATTTAATAACAATCGTAATATGGTGACTACAATCATGAATCTTATCATAATATGTTGCTCTTAGAATATGTTTACCACAACCATGTTTTTTCTTTGCGTGTGTGCTCGTGTTGTCGGACTCTACTGCATGCCCCAATTTAAACCGCAATTTGCTCTCAGTGTAAATCACACAATCAACCAAAATCAAAACAAAAAATGTCATCCTTAAAAATAACAGTTACAATAGCTCAAACAACGACTACCGACAACTTTCAAACCAAATAACACGAAAAATATGTTCTCGTAATAATAACATTTTACCGTATTTTACTTCGACTGCATACAAATTTCATTTATTTGTTAAAAAATAAATATAAATGTATGTAAATATGTATGATATTCAACTTGATGTTCATATCAATTCATTCGAACTTTTATTTCTACTCGTATTTCTGTCTTAATACCTGACAATCTGTTGTTGACATATTGCTGACATTATTATATTGTTTGTGTCTGATCAGAAAAAAAATCAACCCACAAAAAAGAAAATTAAAACAAAGTTTTTTAATCTGACGCACCTTTAACATGGATATTTTTTCGATGTGCGTTCCTGAAATTCGAACACTCGTAATTATCGAACGTTTTACTCTACAGCAATTTTCATCATAAGCCGTTTGCAATCTTCCTTGTAACCGTGGTGATGGTGTGTTGGTATGTATTTATATGTATCTGTGTGTGTGTGTTTCAATTTGTCGTTATTTTTTGTAATTTTAATTTAATTAATAAAATTTAATCAAGTCTTAATTGAAAATATGTTGATTTTCTTGCTCTGTTGGTGGCAGTTTGACTTGTTGTTGGGTTTTTTTCTCTCTCTCTATTTTGGTGTGTTTGATTATTATGTTGTTGCTCGTTGTGATTTTGTACTGTTCGTTGTTTGTTGTGCAAGAAGATGATAATTATGTTTTTGGTATTTATGGGTTGTGTGCATGTGTCTGATGGCTGTTATTACAACTTACTGATGTATTTGTATGTAGCACATAATCTGTATATTAACTTACAAGCCTTAAAAATTCACACAGCCTTGAGAAAGTTCATAGCACATTTGTATGTATTTCACATTTCGCACTGGTTTCTCTAAAGAGAATCATGTTAAAATTTGGTTATTTTTACTTTTTGCAAGAAATCGATGCACATAATTTTCTCTACTCTTTCGCCAAAGAAAAATACAGTTGTATCCCATTACATGATTTAAAATTAGCTTCTCCAGAGTCAAGTAAACAGAAATATTTTGAGTTGTCCCCAACTGTAAGCATTTCAATTTTGTTTCAACTAAGGAGAAATATTTTAAGTTGTGCTAGTGTTTATGTCACAACAGTTTACTTTGATGATGTTCTATTTTGTGTTGTCTCTTTTAAGTTGTTTTAGGTAAGTTGATTCTGCTGTTATATCTAATTTTGTTTCTATATTTATGAAATTACACCGCTAGGTTAGGTTAGGTTAAACGGGCTGCCGTCACGAAGACGACTCACTTGGGTCCTTGTACCGTTCCCTTTGTGATGCCCCTATCCAGTGACAGGAGTCAGCCAGTATCCACCAGACTATTCCCCGGAGGTCAATACAGCCTCGAACCAACCCGATTCCCTGCAGAACAGTGAGCTCGATTTCAGTCTCACATTGGACATATCGTCCAGACATGGCAATTCTGGTCTCCCAAAATGCCTAAGCCTAATGATCCCCAGACCGGGCATTGGCCCCCAAGGGGCGTGAACCTAATTGAAAGTCAACATATTTGTGGTCCGAAAAGGAGCAGTCATTTGATACCGCCCAGTTACTTACTAAGTCGGAGTGTTCCGAGCTGACCAATGTCACATCGAGAACTTCCTACCTATTAGCTACAATAAACGTAGGTTCCGCGCCTTTGTTTTCTTTTTCTAAATTACTGTTACAGATAAAAGAAAATAGTGACTCACCTCTAGTGTGGGTATTGGAGCTGCTAAACGTGATGTGGTGCGCATAAGCAACAGCACAGATAACCACCGGTGTACCCATGGATCCAGCTTTTGCTACTAAGTCACGGACGAGCCTATTGGGTGGCTCATCATCATGGTCGTGCTCCATATAGCCCGAGACGATCCAGATCGACCTGTTACCTATCTCTAGGGCCGCTGAGGTTGTGTCTTCATCACTGAAATTAGAGAGAATGAAGATACCCAACGTATTTTTAGCCAAAATGCAAGATCTTATTTGACCTGGTCCTTTGGCATATAGGAGCTTATAGCCCTTAAGGTTAAGTCCGCTTCATAAATGAACAAATTTCACATAAAAGGGAACAACTCAAAAAACTTGTTCTCTTTTGATAAGTCCTGAAAAAGGTATTAAAACTTCTACCGTTGCATACTTCTTACTCGTATTTCTTTACAATGCCATAATAGTTTTCAACTTTCAATGTAAATAAATAAATAAAAACACGGTTTTGTGCCTCTGCTGAAATTTTGAGTTGACTCTCTTTAGATGAACCAGTACGGTATGTATACATTGTTGAGTTTCATAAGAAGTTATTAATCAGGAGTGTTTTCGTAGGCCAAGTACTAAGTGCACATTGAATCTCAATATTTTAAATTATTTAGAAATTTGAGCTATTTTCCCTAAATAAATAAAATATATGGTTTTCTAACAGATTTTTGGCTTAAAAAAAACATTTGTTTAAACTTCAATTCAAACTTCAAATTCAACATTTTGAAGAAAAACAGCTAGTTTTTGAAAATAAAGCATAAAAAAGTTCGCAAACTACAAAAACTTTGCTGCATTTTGCTCTTTAATTCCCCTTAACTGTATTTATGCATATACATACATATGTATGTACATATGTACGTTCCTATAAATTTTCTGAATAAGTCTTTATTTTTACAATTATTTTGTTTTTATTATTTATTAATAAATTTTTGTTTTTGTAGTTTAATGTCAGACAGCAATAAATATGTTGTAAGACATAAATCATTAAGCAAGGTGTTCAAGAGGAAAATATTCATTAAAACGTATGTATGTATGTATCTCTGTGTTTAATTCTTTAGTTGTATGAGTATATTTGTAGTTTTATAAATTGTTTATGTTCTTGAAGCTGCTTCTGCTGTTGGTTTCTGATGTCCGTCTTTGCAGCAAGTCTGTCCACCTGACTGCCTGTCTGTCTACTGGTCAACGAATTCGTTTGTTGTATCAGTCAACCAACCATTTGTCGGTGTATCACTCTCTGGTTAAAGTAAATTTTATGCATTTTATTATTTATTAAAAATTAATTTATTAAGGTTGATATTTATGAATAAATTTTTTTGCTTTTGTTCTTGCTGCAAAAAAGAAAATTAAACCGAGTGCAACATGTGGAATATTAATTAAGGGTTTAATAAAGGAATTGTTTTTAAATGTCTACTTTTAAAATGGGAGTGGATTGTTGTATAGTTAATTGTCTTAAATGTATAATTACTAAATAATATATTAAGATTGTGTGAAGGAGAGTTTTTAAACTAGTTATTAGCTAAATAAAGATTGATTTGCTTTGGAATTTTTCTTGCACACAGAGAATTTAAAGATACTTTTTTAATGGAATTTTGAAGTATCAAGATATTTTTAGAGTGAAGAAGGCTAAGGCTGATGCTTAAAAGTATGTCTAGAGAAAACAATGTTGAAATAAGTTTATTGTAAAAATAAATCCATGGGTTTATGTTCGACTGCAAATGTCTGAAGTTGTTAATCAACTGCATTTAGCATTCCAAGGTAATCCAAATTTTTAATTTTTTCAGCATGTGTTATAACAAATTATAATTTTAATCATTATATCATCAACAAACAAATACTGATTTTAAGAAGCATTTATAATAACACTTTTAATTAAAATCAGAAATTACTACAAAACTATCACATATCGAGCAAATAAATACAAAACTTAATAACAAACGATGTTTCTATTTTGCTGTTCCATCAAACAGACACACTGCCACAGCAAACAGGATGACGGGTCGGGCCACAAGCTTTTGTTAAACAAATACTTCAAATGCAGGCAGACAGACAGACATGCAGACTACGATCCATGGACAGACTAGATAGGCATTCCAATGCACAAAAGTTCTTCAAATATTAATTTATATATATTTTCGTTTTGACCATAAAAATATCAAATACTCCCCCATACGTTTAGTATGAGCTCCCAGTCAGTCAAACCGTCAAATACACATACAGTACCTAATGTTTTCTTTCAACCAGTGCTTGATTGAAGTGCTTGTAGAAAAACAAAACAAATAAAAAAAATAACTTGCACTAAAAATCATACTGAGATGGTTTCTAACATGCCAAAGCATTTTTGGCATAAACAATTCAATTAAAATCAAATTAGAGTTTGCTCTTCTGCCCCCAATCCGCTTATTGGCCTTTCGGTTGCTTTGCAATTTTTGATTTTGATTTTATAGACATTGTTGCCTGCTGTTTTTATTAGAGAAAATACAAGTTAAACAGAGAAAACGGCAAAGTGTATAACGCAGCTAGAAAAATTAAAAGGCTTTAAGTTGGGGGGCCTCAACTGTATTTCGGAATTAAAAAATTATAAATAAGAGTTAAAAAAATCTCAGTTCTATTAAAGAATTTGCAATTGTTGGAAAGCTTAGTTAGTTTTAGAAAGTTTTGTTTTCAACGGTAAATATTTTGATAATAATTTATTTGTTATTATTTTGTACTTTATTGTGGGATTCACAAGGTATGCAAGCAAGTCATATCGTCATAATGTCCTAAATAATTTTTTACAATTGTTTAATAAAAATTTTATTGTGTTTCAAGCAAAATAATAATTTTAATGCTGCGTTCATTGATTCGTCATAACTATACATTAGAAATTTGAATTATAAACGGTTGCCTACAGCAGTCATACATATTTCTTGTAACTATTTTGACTTTACAATCTTACGTCAACCTTGTGAATCACCCATATGTTTATTTCTCTCTCTTTCTTCTCGAGTGTTGTTTTTATGGTTACAAGAATCTGTCATTCTATCAAGATCTTTGATAAAAACAAACTCTCACCAAATCATTGTTACTTAAAAATGCTTTATTGAGAGTGTTCACAAAAACAGTTCTCCACTTTTCTTTATTATTAAAAAAAATAATCATTCACAGCAACAAATTTCAATCCACCTAAGGCTAGCTTACACTATTATACTTTGTATTAATACATGCCAAGAACTCAAGTAATATGAGAAAGTGTGATAGTGTGAATACAATGTGTCATGAAAATGACAAGTATTACGAAAAACAATTTGACATCCCATAGGACTTCATCATTAGCTGCGTTCAATTACATGTTATTTAACTGGAAACAAAATTAAAAGTCATGTACAAACTTAACAAGTCTAAAAGTTTCCACAGAAGTTCATTTAATAAATTAATTTGCTTCGAATTTATAATTATTAAAATAAAATGCATCAAGTACCAAAAACATTCTACTTTTGTGTGGTGAAAAAAGTCAGCTGTTATTGATGGCCATGGATGACAAAGCATATTTTATTTTCAATGTTATCGATAAATATGTTTGTGTGGTGGATTACTTTTTACTATCTTTTGTATTAAAAAAGGTTTTTAATAAAAGAAAAAGCTTTCTTAATAAAGATTGCATAAACTTTGAGGAATGAAATAAATTAAAATTTATTTTTAGCGCCATTATAGTTATCGATTATTCTGAGTGTCATCTTTTTTGTGTTTTTATTATTATGTTTGAACAAATGCCATGAACTGGAAACTTATTCAGGGTTGTCATAGAAACCAATATTGTCAGAATTGGTTTTAAAACCGACAAGAAAAAATGCTTTGGTGTCATAGAAACCAATGTTATTCGTTTTATGTTCGAATTGGAATTAGTGTCAGTTTTAGGTGTCACAGAAACCAATGTTATCGGTTTTTTATTGGAAATCAACCAAGCAGCTTACAGCTCTTGTTTTTTTTATTGGAAATAAATATAGTTGCTAAAAGCTTAATTTTTTATTTAATTTTTTTTTACCAGTTATATTTTTTACACAGATAGAAGTAAATAAAATTGATAAATTGGTAAAATAGTATTTTTTGCATGTTTCCGGTAGTCTCCGGCAGCGGGCTGCTGCAAATTTGCAAAAGTCTTCTGCTCAACTTTTCTGCTAACAACAAAAATGCAACAACAGCAGTGGTCACTTTACTTATTTATAACGTTAAACAACAAATTTGTTTATATTTTTAATAAATTCACTTTATAATTACATATTTTTACAAAACAATAAAATTACACAAATTAAAACAACAAATGCCATGCAAGATCGTCTTCCAATAACAAAAATGCTACAACTGCTAATGTAATTTTATTTTATTAATAAGCACTTATCACCTTATAATTATTTGATATCAATTATTTTCACAAAAAACCCTTTTTCTGATATTTGAATGAAAAAAATATAATATTTTGTCAATTTTCTGCAAAAAAGTAATATAAAAAATAATAAAAATGTAAACAACAGCTGTTTCGATATTGGTTTTATTTGCATTCGAAATTAACCAAACCAACTTGGTTTCGTGACACCAAATGAAACCAATATTGGTTTCAAAACCGACAATTAGCAAAACCAATATTGGTTTCTATGACAACCCTGATTGATACCGTGAAAAATCACGAAAATTTGTATAATACAAAATTACTCCTCTTGGAATTCTTTTAAATAAATTCTATTAAAATATCAATAACACTTTCTGTCAAAATTGTTTTTATTTGATAAAAATATTCTTACAACAGCTGATAAAAAAAGTATTTGCCGTAAAAAACGCATGGCATATAACTTGAATTTAGAAACGTATAAAATGCACAAAAAGTATCATACGCATGAATGCATGGTGTGGACCTCCAGCTTAAGCCAGAATTGTGGTTTAAACACAGCTCAAATAGCTTGAACAACTACTTATGCGCCACCCTAAAGAAAAGCTTCTTAAGTATGGTTTCATATTATAATAGTTTTAATATTATTGCAAATTAGAAGTTCTTTAAAAGTCTTGCAGATTCTATTCCTTATCAAATATTATTTATATTTTAGAAATAATGATTTACAACTTTTACAAGGGCCCTTTTAAAATGCCCTTTAACTTTTTCTACCGCTCCGCAAAATATTTCCCTTCATACTTGTTGTTTATAAAAACATCAAAATTATAGTACTTCGCCATTTTGTAGTTGTGTGTAGATAAAACAAATATTTTAAATGTATTTTCAAATACCCGAAGACAGAAAAAAGCCATCATGGCCCTTTAAAATGTTCAAGTCTTGTAAACTTTGTTGTGCTTGCAAATGTTTTCTTATACGGAGTTGGTATTTCTTCAATGACTTTTCCTTTTTTATGGCTGTAGATGTTTTAATTGATATTACAACCTAAAAACAGCTGTAATAATTTATGAAATAATTAAAATTGTGTATAATTGCATAACAAGAATTTAAAATTGCTAAAACATAAAATGCACTGTGCTAGTCATAGGCTGGCCACCCCATAATTTATATACGTATTCACGGGAGAGCTGTTCAGGATTTGCTATTCATACTAATAGGCGGGGAGGAGGGGTATGGGTGCAGGGCACTACCTTGAGGATATAGGCAAAATAATGTCGTATAGGCGTCCTAACAACTGAAGTGTATTTTTGGCGGAGGTGCTAAGGATTTTGATGGACGTAGAATTGCTAGGTACTCGATATATGGACAGTCACTATATATGTGAACAGCCAGGTGGTTCTTAGCACCTTGATAGGCTGTTTTGTGAATTAAATCTAGAAAATGATTGTAGATGAGCTATTAGGGAAATATTAGAAGAGCTTGTTGTGAGGCTTTGCTGTGTATAGGGTCACTACTACATCAGGGGAATAAAATGGCCGTTGAGTTGGTGAGACTGGGCTCGGAATTGGGATATACATATATATTCTTTTATTTGGGGAAGATAAGGGAATGCGTTCTTAAATTCACATATGGCAATATAGTCAGCGGAGACATTATTTTGTTTGTGCACTCACAATAATTTTACAGTAAGAAGTTTTCCGTTCAGTAATTTTTAAGTAAATAAACATTTAAAATTCCAAGCAATTTTATTTTTAACTGATTCTAACAGTTATTCAAAAAACGAAGTGCATATTAATGCGGATTTTCAGTTGCAGTTAATTTTGTCCATTGATTAAGTTAAATTCTTCTTCATGTAAAATTAAATGAAAATGTAATTTAAAATAACGAAAAGTTCATTTCATTTTTATTCAACCGCGAATTCCGTAAAAAGCAAGGAATATTCAGTTATTTTAATAAATTCAGTAATTTTCGTTTACTCTACAAAAGAGCCGAATTTCTAAAATAAATACCAGACAAACACCTGTCCGCTTGTTTTTCTTATGAGAGAGAGAATATAATTATTTACTTACCCCGTTACACACGTTTGTTATACTTTTGCTGTACTGGCCACGTTTTTTACAGAAGAACTCTCAATTATAAGACACCAGCAGCGTCACCGATATGGCTTCGCAATAATTTTACTTTTAAAATTTGATGTATTTAACTAAATTATTTTAACAAATAGAAAATGGGAATTGCTTACACAAAACATACAAATCGTTTTTTATAGATAACTAAAAAATTATTTTTGTTAGTTAAATAATATAAATTAACTGAATATTTCTTTGTTTTTTACGGAATATGTTGTCAATTTTTTGACGGTTAATTTATGTATATAAAATAACTGATTAGTCCTGTGTTTTTACGGAACATGGGGTTGCATTTTTGACAATATTGCGCGACTTATTTTTCATGTTTAGCAAAAATTAGGTTTATCGCATATCGCCTCTCAAGTTTGTTTAGTTTTTGTAAAAATTTTAATTTAATTTAATAATTACTTTTGCAATTTACTGTAAAAGAATTCCAGGAAACAAGAAAAACTCACCCGAAGCTCAAACCAGAGAATAGAGTGGATAATTGAGCAAGTCTCCCTCAGCCTTATTCAAATATTTTTGGCATGTAATGCTTAATGAGCAAAGGAAGTCCGCTATCAATTGCTGTCAAACACAAACAAAAGAACGGAGAGCTTATCAAAATTTTGACAGGAGTCACACCCCTGTTGACAGAAGCGAATAATAACACTTTAATGAAATTAGACACACATAACTTTGTATGACAAGAATTTGTAATGTCTGACATTGTAAAATTCTACTCTCAAAATATTCTTATTTTTTGTGAGAGTATCAAAGATTCAGCACAGCCCAATATTGGATTTTTACTTGCTTCCTTAAAAATTTGAACATATAAAAAAGACTAAATCGTAGAAAGATAAACATTTTAATGATCCTTTTAAGACAAAAGACAGAATTTACTTTACAAAAATTCTTCGTGCGCAGACATAAACTGGATATTGAATATGTATGTTTAAAAAAGAATATACATACATCCTCTAATTAATACGAAATAAAATCTTAAAACATAAAACTTAAGAATGTCCTACCCATCATCGCAAAATTTGTTTGATGCACTCACAACATGCTTTATTACTTTAAGTCCATCAGAGGATCATAAAAATGCACACATAATTCCAATTTATATGAGTAACGTGAACTACTGACTGACTGCCCTTCAGCAATAGATTTTTTTATTCTTTCCTTTTATTATATAAAGTAACGATTATAGCTGCTGCTTAACAATATTATTCTGTCACATATTTTTACGTTTAAAAAAAAATATTGTATGTGTAGAGTTGGATTTTTTAAGGTTCTTCTCCTTCCTTTTGTAGTGGATGCCAGACAGACTGAAACTTGCTTAAGTGTCAGACAGTTTGTATGTTGATTTCAATTCGACATCTTATTAAAGGCCACAAAATATTCAGGCAGCCAACACGACGACTACGAGTGGTCACAATGAGTTGAAAAATAAGACAGAGAGACAGACATGGAGTTTTGTGAAAGACGGATGGAAACTTTTCGAGAAGCAATAAATCGTATTTATGATATTATTTTACGCATACATGAGAACTGCATTAAATTCGAAATGTGTATTATAAGAAATTAAACTGGACCCTCGGTAAGCGGATAAAGAATATAAAGGCATTTGGATTTGAAACATTTAAGGGCGAAAGGATTGAAAACTAGTATAAGTGAATAAAATATAAAAGCGTTACAAATTAGTTTTAACGTCTAGTATTTAAGTTAAAGTTTTGAAAGCTAAGACGGAATAGACGGACGATATGTATATTTAGGGAGTTTTTTAAATTCAGAATTCAAAGGGTAAACAATATAAAACCTTAAAAAGCCAAATTAAAGCTTATTTTAATTATATTATTTATATACCAAAAACTTTTATGTACTAAGGGATTCATTCCCCTCATGAACATAAATTTAGCTTTATAACTTTTTAAGGCGCTTGTAACACAGTGCAATAAAATTTGGGTCATCGGTGCCAGCCTTAATACTTGCAGCGCGAAATAAAACAAGACTGCACAGAAAAAATTTTGCGCCAGTAAAAGCATTAATCAAAAATAAAATCAGTTTTAATTAAAAATTTAATCAAGTGAATTTAAAGTTTAATCAAGGGAATTAAACTTTTAACCAGGTATTTTAAACGTTTAATTGACAATATTAATTTGCACCAGTAAACGAATTAATAACATCAATTAAACGTTTAATTCACTTGATTAAAGTTTTATTTAAAACTGATTTTATTTTTGATTAATGGTACAGGAGGAGTAAATCTGCCAAAGGGTTTTGAAAAGTTAGTTCGGGTTTTCGAAATTTCGCGCCTTGAAGTTTTTGGATTTTTTGAAAAGGCGTTTGGAATAAGTCAAAAAAAAATATACTTAATGTACTTCGGAGCCAAAAAAGTATTTCAGGCGTCTTCATTAGAATTTAATGGCGATTCTTTTCTTAGAATATATTAACCCTCTAATTCTTATTTTAATGGGAAATTTTTTTCCTTTTTCCACAACTTTTACACAAAAGTCTACCAAAATGGCACTTTTGAGGGTTAAACGAATATTTTTTGCATCAAATTTCACTAGTGGTGTTAGAAGACCAATAGTTCGTGCAATATATGTAAAATTAATAATAAGTTAAAATCGAAAATGAGCATATATTTTTTTTTTCACAAGAGCAGTGGTAATTAAGTCAAAACCGTGTAAAGTATTTCTGAGCTAAATGGTATATTAGGATTTATAATAAAACAATTTTTGGCATTTTCATTTAAGAATTTCAGCCATAGAAATATGGCAGTTTAATAAATTTCTTAAATTTGGCCCCTGCTGTGCCAAGGATGCCCCTAGATGGGTGCGCAGTGCGCGTACTAGAAAAAGTTTTATTGCGGAATGACGGTTTTTTTAGTTTCTTCAATAAGCTGAAGCATTTTTAAGTTACGAAAACATATGTTGTGCAACCTCCTCCATTTTCGAAACAACAATATATCACGAAAACCAGAGTAACCCTAACAAAACGGCTAGCACCTGGATTCAGCGTACCCGAATTAACGAATTGAACGCCAAGTGCCCAGCTTGTTTAAAAAAAGTGTCAATTTCTAGCACAGTGTTATTGAAGACTATACTTTTATGTGAAAGTTTATAATATATTCTAAGAAAAGCATTGCTTGCCATAGAATTCTACTGCAGAAATCTTAAATAACTTTTAGGCTCAGAAGTAAATTTAGTATATTTTTATCAAAGTTATTTTCGGGAATACAAAATTTATTATTAAAACGATTTCCGTATGACGACCTAAATTCCCAGTTTTTCATATTTGATAAATACACTGAAATTTATTGTTGAGGGAAAGTTAGCTTCTATGCGCATTTCACTGGTTGCTTAGGCCAGCTCATCAGGAAACCTTTTCCAAAAATATTATACAAATAAAACCCTAAAGCGAATAAGAATTATAATTATATTTTTTCTAAAAATTCAAAAATTTCAAGCCCCGAAATTTTGAAAACCCGAGCGAACTTTTCAAAACGCTTTGGCAGATTTGCTCTACCAAAAGTAGAGTATCCATTTTTCTGCCATTATTTGATCGAACAATGAAAATAGCCAATTTCGAATAACTCGAACAATTTATGTAAAATAATCGATTAAAATTAAGTTCTTAGAAAATTCTACTTTTTTAATGTAAAAAAATTTTGTTTAGATTTCTAACCTTAAAACAAAATAACATGTTGTTACCTTTTGCATTTATTTTCATTATTCATTCTTTTAAACATATTTAAGCCCAATTTTAGATTTGAGCGTGTGTGACAAATTATGTAAATCACTATTAACAAGGTTTTAAAAACTGCAGTCGAAACCAAAAACTGTCAAACACAAAAAGGAAATTTGTGTACAACTTTTCTCTTGTGGAGTTTGTTTGATAGCAACTGTTTACATTTATTGAATCAGAAGTAAAAGCAAATGATTTTTTGGCCAATGACAAATGAAGAAGTGGAAGGAATGGCAGTTTTTCTGCTTTGACTGCAGTTTTTTAAACGCTGACTATAAACGTTAAATTGGTAAAAAAAAAAAAAATTATCAGCAGTTATAAATGTGTAAACCATGTACTGTCAGATTATGGGTTACCTGTTATTTCCGGAATGTAAATTTTTTTATTACCTCGTATCTTCCAATCGGCTGGATGTTGACATTTAAGATATTATCAGGTCCGTATTAAGTGTCCTTGTTTGAAAACGATGTGTCTCCTTTTTTTGTGGAATAGTAATACGTTTAAAAATAAACCAACCTATAGAGTAGAGTTTCAAAATAAAGGAAATTAAAAGGCGATTACAAAAATATGTGTATATAAGTTATCAGGCAGAAATTAAACTCATTTCAAAAACGATCCTTTTTTAAAGTTTATAAAACAATCCCTTTTCCATTATAAAGACGTTAAATTCTTATCTTTACCAGAACTTCTCTTTAAATCTGGACAATTACGGTTATTTTTAAAGAAATTCAACTGAGAATTTCCATCGACTTCAATTCTATTTCACAAGATTTCCAGGAATAATTAATTGGTTAAAATGTTTTTCATAACTGACAGGCACCTTTTTTTTTCATTTTATTAATAAATAAAAGTATGATTTCAAATAGTTTTTTCCCATTGGATAAAATTATTTAAATTCTTCGAGTTTTTAGAACAATTTAAAACCTTTATTCGATTAATCGAGCAATTTTA
This sequence comes from Pollenia labialis, assembly GCA_949318255.1. Classification (NCBI taxonomy): domain Eukaryota; kingdom Metazoa; phylum Arthropoda; class Insecta; order Diptera; family Polleniidae; genus Pollenia; species Pollenia labialis. The sequence continues at coordinate 50,228,903 of OX439142.1, forward strand.
CAATTCAAAAATCGATTAATTCCTTTCTCGAGCAAAACCAAAAATTTAATAATTGGATACTCTAAGCAGAAGTCTAGTTTCATTTTGCGTTGCAAGAATTGAGACTGGGTTTTTTTGACCCATATTTTAGTACACCGATCGACACAAAATCACTTTCTGAGTCGATCTAGCGATGTCCATCCGTACGACTAGCTGGCTGGTTCTCTGTCCATGTAACCTTGTGCGCAAATTTTAGTTCGCAATTTTAAAGAATATTTGCTGATATTTGGTTCAAAGGTGACAAATAATTGTCAAAAGCACAAATCCTATAGAAAATGGGACTAAATGCCACATGGCCCACATACAAACCTGTTTCCGAAATTGTCTTTGCTCCCATTAACGTTCTAATTATGTTGGTATTTAAATATATAATTGACTTCAAATATATTTTATTCCGATTTTAATCAGACTTCCAAATTCTACTGCAATACTACTACTCCCGGAAATAGCTTTTAATCCCAAAACTTCCTTACAATAGTTGACCTGGTTTGTCCAAAATTAATCATAGTTTTCATATAAACTCCCATCCTAAATTCACTAAAATGCAAACAAATCTTATGTAGATGAAGAAATCTAAATAATATATGCCACAAAGAACTTTTACATGAATCTTAGCTTCATAACAACATTTTGTTCTGGATGGTGCAATATTGCACATGGGTCACAAATAGGGTTAACTTTCGAAAATGTTTGGTGCAGGGTATCATCAAGTTGGGCCTGACCGACGTACTTTCTTAAATACTTTTTATATAATAAAACTTTTTAAAGCTTTTAAAAGAAAAACTTACCTTGCTTACTAAATTTTTAAAATTATAATTTTTTTTATTAGATTTAATCATTAAATTAATGTTTTCTCACGAACGCTTTTCGAAATGTCTGGGAGCAAGGGCAGATCTAGCCTTAGTGGGGTCACCGATTGAAAAGAAAGTCGGTATAGCTTCTTAATCCATTTTATTTTAAAATACCAGTGGTCTACTTTCCCAGGGGGCTTACGACACGCTTGTCTAGGAGAAAACTAGATTGCTTATGAAGCTTAACAAGATTTGCTCGCAAAATATTTACTATTCATTTAGCTTGTCTCGCAAGTCCTCGCTGTGAATCTTAAAATAGAATAAAACCATTTTCCAATGTTCTTAAAGTACACATCATAATATCATGCGAATAAAAAAAAAAACCGAACAATACTATTGTATGTCCACAACTAAAACGTAGATTCATACATTGTTGGTGGTTATTGTTGTGGTTTAAAAGTGCTTCTTATTCTTATTCCGATTCTTATTCTCCTTCACATCTTCAATAACGACATTAAAATATTCGACATCATCTGCAGCAGCAACAAAAACAACAGTAATACCATCTTTTCGAATTGCATTTTAACAATTGAAAGTACATTTTATTTCATTTCATATTTTGTTTGGATTGGTTTTCAACTTTTTGTTAAGTGTATATATGACCGACGTTTTTCATATTATAGACTGGTCTGGTAACAATACTTTTTGTTGTTGTTGCTGTTTTCGCAATTCTTGGTATCTGGTTTTGTAAATATTTTTCAACTCGCAACTGCAAGCTTCAAACATTTTTCTTTGTAAATTTTTCTTAAGGTTCAAGTGTCGAATGTGTCTGCATCAGGTTATTTTGTATGATTTCATAAATTGTTTTGAAGTGTTAAGGAGAGTGTTTTTGTAAAGCTTTTGAAAGGGAAATCAAATGTTTAAAATAAGTAACAATTTACATAATGGATGACTAGATTTTGGAGTTCCAAAACCTTTGTTTCTACTGTTGGAAATTATTGCTTCCTAATTTTTTTGTGACTTTAAAAAAATCTACATTTTAAAACAAGTTAAAAGGAAAGTCGGACAAGCAAAACCATTTGATACCCTACACCATAGAATATGAAGGCCAATATGTAAAAGTGTAACTATGTGGGACCCATGGACAAATATGGACCCTCCAAAACAAAATTATGTTATAGGGTTAATATTCATCTTAAAGATCTTTGTGGATGGGGTTTATATGGTACCTATGGTTAAATTTGGACCTACCTGCACAACATTTTGTCATGACATAGTTGTCATCGTAAAATTTATTGTTGCCAATTTTAATGTCAATTGTTTAGGGGCACAAAAACTTCTCCCGGAAAAAAGTTTGTATGGGGGCCATGAGAAATAATAAACTTATTCCTACCATTTTCAGTAGGCTTGTTCCTTTTGACAACTGAAACATATGTACCAAATTTCATAAACTTATCTTTAAAATTGCGAACTGTCCTTTGCGCAAATTTAACACGAACAGAAAACCAGCCTGCCAGCCGCCCAAAAAGCCAGACGGATGGACTCAGGAAATGATTCTGAGTCGATAGGTATACGTAAATTTAGGTCTAGGACCAATTTTTTTTAGTGTTACCACATCAACACAAACGTATAGTACCCCCCAATTATGATGGTATGGGTCTTACACAACATTGAAAATAGTTAAAAGATATTTATTTCAAACCACCCACCTTCCTAAACATTTTCAAAACAATTCACAGGTAGTTTCCTTTGTACATTAATTAAGGTGTTGATAAACATCTTAGTGTTCGCTTAAAAAAAACTTTATAATATCCCCAAAGTTCAAACTGTCATTTTGCAAATAATTAGTTTACGTGTTAATAATCTACCAAGCAAATTTTTTACATTTTCTAATAATTTTTCTTTATTAAAGCAAAACTACAGAAAGTATCCGAAAACTAACTAATATAACCCCTTAAGGCCAGATAATAGTAGTAAACAAATATTAAATAAAAGAAAAACTTAAACAAATAACTAATGGCAACTGTCAACAACGGCAAATTGCAAACGAACATTTGTAAATGTCTATAACTGCAAGCGATTGAAATCGGAGAAATTGCAAACAGCCAACTAAATAACGAACATACCGACCAGCCAGTCAGTTAGACAGCAGCAGCAGCGAACAACAGTAGATATGTTTGGATTTAAATGCAAACAATCTTACAAGAAAGACGGTCAGTTAAGTTTCTTACATGTATTTATAGAAAAATAATATGACTTTTAGCCATAGATCGAAAGTGGTCAAATGCATTGTGATGCACTGTGGGTTTGTTAAGAAGGAGGTGGACAAAACTGAATATTTCGTAAATTCGATTATCATAATTTTATTAGGCAAATAAAATTAGGTTATCAAATGCGTTATCCCCGCATCCTACAATATTTTCAAAATAATCACCTGAACTGATATACTGACATACTCCCCCTCTTGATCAATGCGATATATTGGGGTGTGATAGTTGACCTGAGAAATAAAAGCTACCTTAATATATGTACCTATCCAAAGCTATTTGGCTCAAAACGGGGCTTAGGCCCAAGGATATGGAAATGGATATCGTAAATTCGGATCCTCAGTGCAGTTGACCGTGACTTAAAGAAAAATTGGCTGTAGATGGATAGTCTGAACGAATATCAATGCTATAATAACTTGTCCTACAGAAACCCTGAGCACTACCCTAAACCTTATCCCTACTGATTTATACGTTACGGCCACATCCCCTAGCAGTGCGCTTAGGCTCAAACCAACAAGTGCTTAGAGATCAAGAACATACAGTTCTAAGTTTAAAAGCGGGGCTGTCATTGCGGTTTTTTTGAGAATCTCGATGCACGAGCGTCTTTCGAACAATTGATATCAATATTTGGTTGAATTCGAGAAATGAACTTCTCAACTGACACCCCCCGTTTATTTGCTGAAGGACTGCTTGAAGCCATTGGCTTAAGCTGATAAACCATCAAAAATTGACGCCTTAAAGGTTTACACTGTTCATGTTATTCGTTACAAACGGCCAGCAATGACTCTTCTTCAAAAACAGCCGTGGTGATATGCTCGAGCTCGTTTTCATATGTTAGAATAAAAAAACTTGTTTGATTATAAATAAGGCCCCCATTGCGGTTCACAACCCAACTCTGTAAAGTTGTAAATAAAACAAATGGTTGTGATGAGTTGTAAATTTTTGATGTTGTTGTTCGCTGCAATTTAGGAAAGTTGTTAACCATAATGCCAAAATTAAAAAATTACAACTCAACTCAGTTCGTAATAGGGGTCTAAACTGTTACTGCCGTATTCATAAAAAATTAAAATGGATTTGAAATGCATTTTAAGAAAAATTTGTATGAAAATTTTGCCTTAAAACACATTTCAAACTCATTTAATTATTTATGAATACGGCAGTAAGTGTTTATTTTTTTTTTGCAATTTTAAGTTCACTCCAAAATACTAAAGATTGAAAAAAATTTTCGCTAAAAGCAACCGTTTTATAAAACCGTTTGCCGTTTGCTTCTTCTTTAGATTGTCCTGCCCTTACAATTATTTCGATATTGAAAGTTGGATTGTAACCCAACATCAGCTTAATAACTTTTTTACCCCACTGTGCTACCGGAGTGCTATTACTTCTCAAGCAAAATACAATATTTTTTTTCAAATCATGGAAAATAAACAGGCTCGTATTTGTCTTACTTTTTGTTACAACAACAACCATTTTAAAATTTTTTTTATAAACCAAAAAAAATTCAAAAAAAAGTAGACAAAATAAGAATTCGTACACTTAAACTTCCTTTATAAATGACGGCGAAAATCAACAATGGTAGATGAAAAAATCAAAAGAAAAAAAAACTATTTCATGGCAAGGAAACAAATTACTTCAGAGGAAAATAAAAATATGAATATGAAAACATGATTTTAATCACAATCACACAAATACACATAGAGAATTACAAAAACGCAAACATACCATTCATAGGAATTTGTAGGAATGTGTGAAAAAATTCTAAGACAAATTAAAGTGGACTCCCTTTCCTTGCTATAACCCAACAAACAAGTTGTAAAGAAAATAAAAATTCAACTTTTTAAATTTTCAAAGTTTCTTTTATACTTTTGAGATTATTTTGATAATCACCAATTAAAAAAAAAATATTAAATATCTTTTTTCTTAAAGTTTTATATATTCAAAATAATCTGAGTTCAATCTGTATATTGAATCCAAGGCTTTCTCTTTACCGTAGAACACATGAATATCACACAGACCCATAACCAGGGTACCAGTGCTCCCCATTATAAGCTTTATCTTGACAAAAAAATATTTAATTCTGGATTCATGAATAAAACTAGAAAATTAATTAAATAATCTATATATGTAACCTTCTCCGAGAAATGGGACCCAATGTGTAAATGAAGTTTTGAGAAAAACGCATCTTATCTTATTCTACACCCTTTTAGGTTCCAGAATCCACTATTAAGTCCAACCCCTTTTTTGACACACTAGGTCCTTTTTCTCGGAGAAGGTCACATATATAAAAACAAAACTTTCTACCTATGGCCATTATTGTCCGACCAACCGATGTGCTCCAAACCGGTTTCACTAAAAAGGCAATTTTGTGAAGATGGCTTTAGGATATAAAGTTTTTCAAAACCAGGACTACGAGGGAAGTAAGGCGGCAATTTTTGCCTCTCCGTAACTATTCAGTAGATTTTTTAAAACTTAAAACATAGACAGACCCCTACTTGCGTGGACACAGAAGCTATTAATTTTTTACAAAATATGACCACGAGGGGAGCTAGGCGGCCATATCTACCTTTCCGAAATAAACTAACCGATTTTAATAAAATTCTAAACATAGATAGGGCCTTATTTAAATAGGCACATAAGCAATGCATTTTTTAAAAGGGGTCTACGTGTTAGCACACGGCGGGTATACGCTAGTTAAATATATTTAATTACAAAAAATATTTTATAGCTCCTTCTTTGCTCACTTTTTCGCATAAAAACTATTAGTTACTCGCATACCCCGTTTATGTGTTTGAGAAGGTATCATCTTTGGAAGTTAACAGCCGTGGAACAATTAACCCAAAATTCATAAATAGCCAGCAAAACTATACAAAAATACTTAAATTTTTTGATCCAAAGTTTCAATACTCCATTAGCATACATTTTGTAGCAACAAACGTTTAAAGTCGTGAGCGGACACACGTGTAGCCTGTTACGCAATCCAGGGTTTGAAACAATTGAAGCTGATTTGACAATTATTAAAGAATAATTGTATTTTCAACAATTTGTGTAAGATTTTTTTGCTCTTAATCATGGTTTGTTTGCATTGTTTGTCTTGTCTTGTGTCAAAGTTTTGTTTATGTTTACAAAAAGTCCACGTTGTGTGCTGAAATTATGGTATTTTATTTAAGTTTTTGATAATTTTTAATTAAAATAAATAAGATATTGACCATAATTTAATAAAAATTGGCTAAAAATGTATTTTTTTCATCACGTTCAGCGGCACGCTTGGATTTTTGTTTAAAGAATTTTTTGACGTAAACGGTGATATAATTTTCATTTTTGTTGTAATTTTCTATTTGTTGCCGTAACGATTCCATCTGCTTATTCCACCATGCTGTTAAACAAAGAAAAATCTTGTTTCTTCAACACTAGAATTTGTGTTTGCTGGGTATAATACATGGTCTATAAAACAACTGGATATGCTTTTCCCTGGTTTTACATGTATGCGTTAGTGGGAGGACAGAAATAAATATTTTTGGTTTAGTTCTTTATATTATTTCTTCACATAATATTTTTTTTGTTTTTTTTTTTTTAATAAAATAAATGAAATGACACGTAGTCAAGTTTTTCCCCTTTTTTTATTTATTTATTTAATACCACAACATTATAATTTACACACCTACAATTGTACATACACATATGTATGTAAAATTACACACATGCTCACAAATATTTACAACAAATTATCCACATAACTTAACACTAACAACAACATAAAAAAATAAAGTATGAATGAATGAGCGAGTGAATGAATGAATGATAAATATAACGAGGAACATACAATAACAACTACATATTATTAAAATAATAAAAGACCCAATGGGAACAAGATAATTTTATTTTCGGAGAAGAGGATTTCCCTATTTCTCTTATTTTTAATATCAAGTAAATTTACTTTAATGCCATACATTTGTACGTTGTGGCAATGTAATTTTAAATTTCATAAAATTTGTAGTAGCCGTTGGTCTTTATTAAACACAAAAACATTTAGTTAATTTCACAGATGGGCCACATCTGTACGATATCCTCGATGACGGCTGAACGGCAATAATAATTCCTACTCAACATGCAAGGAACAGCCAGAAGAAATTGTCAACGATATTTCCGAAGAAGTGTCGCAAAAGGACAATGTCGCTTTTCATGTCATTCATTCGATACAAACGATTACAAAGACGACAATGTCACCTACTTTGTCGTCAGCTACTCCATGCATGACAATTCCATATATTTTGTCGTCCACGATAAAAATTATTAATAATATGATTAATATCAAACATAATATTATATCGCTATTCCAGAAAATATCTCCATGTGCGTTTTTTAATATAGCTGCAATTTTGTTTCAGTTTTTTTATTCCTTTTACTAATCAATTTGTTATGTTATTCCCCTTTTTTCATTTCTGTAACATGTTATATATTCAATTTTTATAGGCAATCCTTAAATGGACATTGGAGTAGAAATCTGCATATAATCCATTTTCCAGCCCACGACTTACTTCATCAGCATGTTTTGGGATTTGCTGGTGGCAGGCGCGGATTATTTCCCCCTCCTAAATTATAAAAATATGTTTGGTTTATCTCGATAATACAAAAATTCCCAATAATAATATTTTTTTATATGCACAAAATTTTAGGAAATCCCAGCAAAGTTTTTTTTTTATTGAATCTAACGAAATTTTCAATAAGTATCCAAATCTTAATTCTAATAGTTATTTATTAGATATTTTCAATAAAACATCTAGTTTACTGTATTCAAATACTTATTGTTCTACATTCAATCCCAGCAGGTGCCATCTATATCCAAAGAATAAACGTTTGACTTGAAAATGCCTGCGGTTGAATTATTAATAAGCCTTAAGCTACGGTCACACTTATTAAATATTTGACCAAATAAGCGTAACCACTACTTTTGTTAATAGTAAGTGATATTTAACAAACTCTTTATATCACAAAATAAAGCTTATTATACCGCTAGACATAGCAAAAAACTGTTTTCTGTAAGATGTGAAATTATAAACAAAATAAATATTGGAAATAAAGGAAATAGTTATTTAGTTTGCTTGTTGGTTCCGTTTTTTTCGTCAAATACTTGACAAGTGTGACCGTAGCTTTAGTATATGCAATATTTATGTATATATTTATGTGTCAAATGAATCAAAATTCTATTCGATAATTTTTGAAGAAAACACAGATTTGTCGGGGAAACCCCAGATTGCCTTATCTTTCAGATATTTCAACATACAACAAAAAGTTGTTAGGAAAGCATTTATTGGCTTTGTTGTAAACGCATTTGAAGAGGCTTCAAAGGATATTGATAATGACGTTGATGTGTCAATTGATGCGAAGGCACTATCATCAATAGTTCTAAAAGCTTTGACAATTTTAGTCTTGACCTAAAAAATTGTGTAGGAACTGGAACAGATGGGTGTCCTCTGATGTCAGCAAAAAATGGAGCTGTTATAAAATTCTGGACAAATGCAAAACAAACGCCTTGCCATTCCCATAAATCAAACAACTCAATTTTAAAAAGCAACAAAGTGCCATTTTTACAATTAGTTGTATCATTTGTTAAAGAAACGACAAGTTTTTTTAAATATAATCATCCCAAGCGAAACGCAGTTTTAGCAAAGTATTTGGGAGCCAAACTCTCTCTACATTATGCGAGACAAGATGGTTTGACCGTCACGACTCAATTTAACACTATGCAACAAGTGTACATCATATAGTAGAAGCTTTGGAAAAAATATCTGAGTGGAAAGGTAGAGATTCATCATCAAAAGCCTTATATCAAGGAACTCGCTTAGTACTTTTGAATTCATTTACGGAATAAACATATTAAGTGTGATACTTATTGTTTCACAGCCGCTTAGAATCATTTTACAAAAGCACGATATAGATCTTTAAAAAGGATCAAGCCTTATCAAAACTTAAATCATGTGCATTGAAGAGAAGAGAAATAAAGCCGAAGAACTATTTAAAGCGATTTTGAAAAAGTTAAAGTTTTCTGCATTCAAACCGAGGTTCCAATCACATTCAAAATGTTGAAGATTACTACCGAGTTGTAGGTTACATTCCTGTTATCGAATTTATTTTAGATGATCTCAAAACACGTTTCCCAATAGATATCCTAAATGTATTGAACATACCTAAACTCCTACCTCAAAGTGTAATCAATTCAAATACAGATACACAACTTTTGATAAAAGAGAGAATGATTCTTCAAATTGTCAAAAAAAAAAAAAAAATACTGGGGGGCAAAACGCAAGAATTTGGAAGTTGTTTTTAATACACTTTTAATCTAATTTTTGTTATAAAATTCTGTTTAACAAACAAATATTTTAATAATAAAATAAAATTTTTTTTATCAGGGAAATCTTATTATAAAAACGACTTTTAAGATTCTTGCGTTTTGCGTCTTCGATTTCTAGAACACCCCCGATATTCTCCTGTTATCACATAAAACAGTTCTATAAATGAAAAACACTCTTTCAACATCGCAAGATGTAACTGGAGCATATTTGAACACTAAAAGTTCAGATGGAAAAAGGTTGTCAATCAATTCATCCGTCTCACTTTCATTAAAACAAAATTGTGAGAAAATCGATTAAAACACTTTTTTAAAATTGAAATGCCAAGCCATATAGATTTTTCAGGAGTATTGAATAATTTACCACACGTATTACGATCTAAAACGTTTTTTAAACTTTTCAACAAAATCTTTTTTACTGACATCTTGTATTATTTTCCTTAGCACTGGCAATTAAGCCAAAGATTTCATTCATAGAAATCCCTTTGGTTTGTAACTTCAAGAGGCTTGAGCAGATGCATTGAAAGTACTTTTTACGTCCGATTGCAAAAAGGCATTCTTTGGCAAGCTGGACCACAAATTGGATTTTAAAAAAATAATTGAAGAAACGGCAAAAAAGGCATATGCCATAAAAAACTTGCCCTACTCGCCAGTAATGCTACGAGAGAGAGGTCATTTCCTACCCGTCGTCTAATAAAAACATGGCTCAGGTCAACAATGACAGAAGAAAGCCTGTACTATCTAAATTTGGCTCACAAAGAAATCATAAATTGCTTATTTAAAAAAATTGATATATATTGAACTGATCTTATATTTCTTTTAACCTTATTGTATATTAATTTAAATAAACTTTTAAAAACAAATTTTTTACTTTGTTGTATCAAAAAAATTCCCCTCCCTCCCTAAGACTCAAGCTGGATCCGCGCCTGGCTGGAACAATTAAAAAACGAATTCGAGAATTTTAAGCAAACGAGGCAAGTGATTGAAAAGTAATAAACTACAGTAGAAGAAAGCTTCGGTTTCCTATTATCGTCAACAACTTTTTAACCAAGACAACTTAAAACATTGTCGCTTGTACTCGTTATGCTGTTAAATTGTCTTCTTACTTATGACTCGTCAACAAATCTTACATAAAGTTTGTTAAATTGTTATCAAACATTAAATACATTTTATATTAATTTCCCAATTTCCTATCGCGTCTCACATCTTAATATTTTTTACACCACATAAAAATTATGTCGTGCAACATAAAACAACACAGGCACACACAAAGTTGTCGTAATCCACATCATTAATACAAGTGCGATGTATTTTTAGCCAACGTGCTTCATTGTATGAATGAACACAAATGAAGCGTCAAACATTTCATAGTTCACAAACGAAATAAACCACTTGAGATTTATTCACACGCACAATTTTGTTTATTTTTTTATTTCATTATACATAAATAAAAAATAAGAAAACAACACAACAAGAGAACTAAAATAAATAAGTGAAAATAAAGTATTAAAAAAAATCTTTTGCATTTCAATCTACACAGATGCCACAGCCATAAACAACAAACTAAATACACATGCCACTAGTGGCTTCCTTTCGCCATGCATTGGATATCGTAACGTTTCCTTTTGGCATACCCTTCCTCCTCTCTTTCCTACCATTTAGTAGTTTCAATTGTTCCTTTTGTATAAAAATTTATTTATTTTTTTCTTCAAAATAATAAATTACAACTCAAGTACGTGTAGTTTTTATCATCAACGTCATTATAATTTTCGATTCGAATGTATACAATATTTGTCTGTCGTCAGGTTGGCTGTCTGTTCTACTGTTTTGTGGTTTTAATTCTGTATTGTAGACATACATATTTATTTATATGAATTTTTTTTTAATATTATTCGTCTGTAGTTTATGTGTATATGTAAGTATATCTTTTTATCAATTTTTCCTATGAGGAAATTATTTTTAATTATTTTAAATGTACATTCACTTACAAGTACAGATCTAACAGGATTAAACTGTATTTATGAGTTTGTTTTATTAATTTCATAAGCCTCACAATTTCACTTAACTTTGCTCCAGCCTTTTGCTATTTCAACCTGTTTTAGTTCCAACTGCCTTCGTCCGGGGGCTTTTTTTTTTAGAGGAATATAACTTTTTTTAAAATAAAAAACAACAAATTTGAGAGAATAGCTAAAATTTGGTTTTATTAGCTCAAAAATTACATGGCATTTTCTGGCAATTGGCCTCCGCGACTGCGCCTAATGAACGCCATCGTGTCGGTCCAATTTTGCGCCACTTTCTCGAGTTTACTCGGGCTTATTTCGTCAATAATGTGTCGAATGTTGGCTTCTAAATGATCAATTGTTGCTGGCTTATCAGCATAGACCAGAGATTTGAGCGCCCCCACAAAAAGTAGTCCAAAGGTGTGCAATCACACGAAAGATTTGGCCAAGGTCCATTTCTTGAGATAATGCGGTCATCAAACGTTTGGCTCAACAAACGGTGGCATGTAGCACCGTCCTGCTAGAACTCCAAATGATTTGCAATGAACTGAGGAATACAATAATCTAATCTACAAGTTTGGCGAACACAATTTTCGGCAATTAATTTCCACGATTTATAAACGTTGTTCTAGTTTAAGTCTTTGCATGGTGTTTTGCCAAAATATACTGAAACAAAATTAAAAAAACCAACTTCATTAGTATTAAAGCTAGTTTTACATTAATTCCTATCTAAAGTTCTATACGTTTTGAAAAATACCCTTTAAAGCTGTACGTTCTCTTGTATGGCTTCCTTATGGGTTTAATTCTGTTGCGTATTGCACGGCTTACGAAGAGTATGTCGAATTCATCTTAATTTTCTATAAGCTTTTGATTGTTTCACTTTCACTGCCAATGTCCTGGTCTGGGGTCATTAAGTTTAGGCATTTTGGGAGACCAGAATTGCCATGTTTGGACGATATGTCTAATGTGGGACTAAAATCGATCTCTCTCTTCTGCAAGAAGTCGGGGTCGTTCAAGGCTGCAGTGACCTCTGGGAGAAAGTCTGGTGAATACTGGCTGACTCTTGTCACTGGCTAAGGGTATTACAAAGGGACCGCTAAAGGGACCCAAGTGAGCCGTCGTCGTGACTGCTGACCATTGAACCAAACGTAAGCTTTTGATTGGACTTTTCTGGAGTTTTGCATCACTGTAAGCGATATTCTCAGTTCCCAAGGCATAAAGCAACGACGACTTCACTTTTATGTTGAAAATTTCTAATTTTACGCGGTCGGGTAGTGGTATGAACTATTAACGTGAGTACAGGCCGGGTTGGTCTTACCTCACGGTAGTCTAAGCATCAGGTGGCACACAATTGTACCAAGCGTATCCATGTATGAGCGTAACTGACACACACAGGTAGAAAAAGAGCTAAACATTCTCCCTTTGTTGTGGAGCTGGAGCTATTTAAAATCTGCTGCAGTTTTGAAGCATGCATCTTCTATTAAATAGAAACAGTACCAAGAGATCCGCTAGCAGCCAAACTTCGCCTACAAAGGTGGAAAACCAGCTTTTACAGCCGTCTTTTTAAGATCTTCCCACGACTTTTGCTTGGACCGCAACCGCCACGTGATCTCCGAAGAAACCTTAACTTGACTGCTTGACTCCAGTTGTACCAGATATGATCGATGGTCATTCGCGATCGTTAATTTTTGAATTCCACATATTGAATGCACGTGAAATATTCCCCGAGACATGCTTGGACAGATACAATGATCAATAGATCGTTCTTCGACAGACAACCAAAGTTGGTTGACGTCTTTTATGCGGTTGTAGCCCATTATTAATAGTTTATTTATGTATTTTTTGTTGTTTTGCACAAACAAAACTTCGATAAAAAGTTAGAATTTTTAATTTTTTTTTTATAAAATTTCTTAAGTTCTGAAATAATTTGAGAACTACCACTACCCTCGTTCGATAGACCGTTTTCCTGCCCATCGATTCCATGTAGTAGGATGGTGATATTTTATTAAATTTGCTGTATTTTTTAATTTTTTGCAATTTTTTAATGTTAACATTGATCTGTTAAGTATGTAACAGTGCAATGTTAACCTTGAAATTATTGTATGTTAAAAGCGTGGGTTTGTGTCTTGGGGTTTTAAATTCGAATTTATGTTCACACACATCAATAAATATCAAAATTTTTTACAAAAGATGCTCCGTTAAATTTTTTTATTTAAGACCTTCCAAAAACACGGTCTTAGGCTTCTACGTTGTTGCGTTGTTTGTTTATGTTTTTCATAAAATTAAAATGCTCAATACAAGTTTTATTCAGGAATTCGAAAAAAGCCGCAATGTGTCTCCCGTTGATGAAAATTTGACATTGAGAAGGTCGTCAAGGTTGCAGAAAATAATATGTAATTTTATAATTTTAAAATACTGATAAATTGAATATCGTATTGAAATTAAATCGAATATGTTTTATTTCTTAAGGCCCAACTCTAGTATGCATAAGCTCTCTCAAGAAACTTTCAAAAATTAACAAACAAATTAAAACAAGCAAAAATATATTTTATTCCCCACGGAAACTGCGATCAGTTTCGCACCTTCCTTAAGCAATTGCCCGTTTCATAAATTTAACCAACAAGTTTTCTTAAGTTCAATATGATTGGATACCCAAGAATAAACATGTATTTGCAAAATTGCTTAAGCCAACTTAAGCATATTATAGTTGGGCCTTTAGTTTAATATAAAAATAAAGAAATTTGGTTTGGTTTTGTTTCAAGAAATAAAGTTTGTTTTTACGCAGATTTAAAAAAATCTCACATTTTAAAAACTTTAGAAATTTACTTAATAAAAAACTACCTTTTTTTAAAAAATAAAGAAAAACATATCAAAATGGTCACTATTAATTTAAAGGGCTCGCCTTTGATCCAAGAGGTTCATACAAATTTTTAATATTAATAACTTAAAAACTATTACTTGGAAAGATTTTGGGTAATTGGCAGTCGTATTCTATGAATCACGAACTTCAGGAAAGACATAAGAATGAATGAATGAAAGAATGCATTCTTTGCATTTTCGGGAGTTGCAATTTTTAAGTTCAAAATTTTGACCCAAAGAGCTTGTGAACCGAACTTCTCCTATTTCGCTCTTAGTTTTCGAAACCACCTTATTTTAAGCTTCTAATTTTTCTGTTTTTTTAAAGGAACTATAGAGTTACCTTTTTTTTAATGCAAAAAATCGGTATTTTTCTAATTTTTGTTTTTCAAATAACTTTTAAATGAGAAACTATATCAAAATTTCCATCCAACAGAGTGATAGTAAATGAAACACACTTTCTATTTTTGGTGTTATCTCAATTTTCGCAAAAAATGGAGTTACCTAGTTATTCCATAGCGCCACAGATACAATAGCCGATTGGTTGTCTAAGCTCTTAATAAATAATAAACATTTTACTAACAGATATTTCTTGTTTAAGCATAAGTCTTTTAAAGTTTAATATTCGATAATAATTTAAAAATTTTTTCTTTTTGATTCTCTTTTTAGGTAAGTCGTATTTTTTGTATCCAATTTTTCTGGAGTTTTGCCAATAAACACTAAAGTAAGTTTTAAAATTCCCGCATACAGAGGCCTTTATTTTGGACTTAAATTAAGAGTAATTTTTCATTATTAGCATTTTTTCCATTTGCAAGCCATTAAATTTTCCGTAAATGAAATACCCACAAATACTTAACAACATAAAATAATGAGTTCGTTAATCCAAACAAATTTTCTCTAACAAATCATGGAACATAAAACACCCAAATGATTTTCAAGTTTTATGAATATAATTTTTCAAACTGCTAAAATGTGTTGAAAAATGGCAACAAAAAAAAAATAGCAAAACATTTTGTAGTTTTGTTTGTTTTTCAACATACTTAACAGCACTTAAGTGCAACTGTTGCTATTGTTTGACCAATTTTAGTAATTTTTCTTAGCGGAGCAACTGCAAAACAATTCCATTCCATGTTGGGCAACAATTCACTCACTCGTAATACATTTACGTACGAAATTTTACATTGTAACAGAGTTTATAACAAACATTCATTTATTTAATTTTGTAAGCACTTTTTCAAACAAACAGTAGCCGAATGTTTTTGCTCGAGAAGGAGAAACAAAAAAATCAGGAATAAAAATGGCTACAGAAACAGTTAGTAAAAATGTAGATAGTCCGACGATGCCAGAGCCTGAAGTGAACTTGGCTGCATTAGCTTGACACTTGTGATAAATGTCGCACAAGTTGTATGAAATTCGTTTTATGCGTTATTTTTTTTTTTTTTTTGCTATTTTTGTTTCTCGTACTGCCAAGCCAAAATGTGACAGTACAACAAACGAACAAAAAATGTCGTTTATACTACTTTCCAGTAGTAAAGTTAAGTTGTTGCCGTTTGTTGATTGTTGTTGGACCATAAAAAATTTTGCGCATAAATTTTAATGTGTTCAACAAAGGCAGCAGGAGTCGTTATTCCAACTCTCAACATTTAGTTTCAACTGCTGCTTCCAAATACTTTGTTTCATTTGTATGTGCTGCATTTGTATCTCAGGGAGATTTTTAACTTTTAACGCCAAGGCCTAACATCATGTTGGATATTTTCTCTAAGCTTGAGCCTAAAATACAAGATCTAGCAAAAATGTTGCTAACATGTAACCAGCTCTGCAGTATGCTGCATACAATTTTCCTTGCATTTCTTTTATGTTGATTTTAGTACTGTATCTTATGTGCATAAAACTTGCTACAATTATCAGCATTATCGAGCTAATAGCCATCTTCATCATCATGTAGTTAAAGTATGTATGCCACATACAAGCTGAAGTACGTTGGCTGTATCTGGTGCAGCATCATAGAATGCATAAGTTTACGTCATTATTAATGTTAATGTCTTCATTTCATTTCAATTCGTTTATTTATTTGTAGCACATTTGCATTTATATGGTTCCAGTTCCTGCAACAAGTAACTGCTGTTTTTGTGGAGTGTTTATAGGCAATTTTAGTTTAACACGATCATAAAGATAAATAGAACCAGCATAATTGTTTGTTTTTTAAAATATTTCTAAAGAAAGATTCTGACACTTTGGCAATGAGTACCAAAGAAATCACATTTTAACGGCAAAATACTTGAGCATGTGATACCATTTAATAAAAGTATCTTTTTTGGTACAATTTTAAAGTTATACTTTTTTTTACCAAACCCCGTTTTTATATAACCAAGTGCATTTAAGGTTTTTTTAAGAAGAAAATACTTTTGTTCTACACAAAATGTTCAGAAATGGTTTTCTGTTGTACTGTTTACTGAAGACGTGTAATACGGAACTTTAAATAAATAATGTAAGATTGAACTATTTTTGATATAAAAGAAAGATATTTCCCGTCTTTTACCTTTTTGATACTTTTACTCTCCCCGCTGAAGTATCAAAAATGTTAATACTGTAGTGGGAGTCCATAATTCAGTTCGTTTATGTCAATTAATGGATAAAATTATTTTGTAAAACACTACAAAAATAGGTACGATTTTCATCCCTTCAACTTTTGAATTTCGAAAAAGTACCAAATTCATATATGCATCTTTTAAATAAGTTATGACAATAATATTTTGATATTTTAATTAGGCAAAATAGGAGTGTGCTGGAAATCGAAAACGTAAAACGCACTTTTCGGATATATGTAGGTTGTTGTGTGAGGATCCAGAGGAGTTGGACACAGCTGAGCACTTTTTGTGCCACTATCCCAGGCTACAGAACAGCAGGCTGAGGAGCTAGATAGCAGATTCCTGCACGAATCGGTAGATGCCTCGGGCTGCGGGCTCGAGAATCTGACGGGATTCGTAATAGGAATGATCTGGCTGCGCGGCAGGAGACAGGAGACTGAACACTGGGCACATGTAGAGCAGTTTTCTGTTTTGTATTGTTGTTTTTTTTTTGTGCTGTCCGCATTTTTATCTTCAACTACTTTTACTTTTCCTATGCTTTCGCTCTTTTCTTCTCCTATTCTTTAATACCAGAATTCTTTCACTAATTAAGGCGGCAGAAAGACCCATATTAGTCTCTGGGTGAGGGTGTAAAGTTAACACATCTTGCGCAGTTCTATTATTATCACTTAGAAAAAAGACCACACCGAACTTTATCTTCTCATTTGGGTTTCTGTGGTACAAAATGCATTGCATGTACCATTAATTCACTTGTAACTTTTTTTGTAACCAGGTAACACGCACACGTGTTCGAATGAACTTTCGTATCGAATAAAACTTCGTGACGTATCAAAAACGGGATTGCGGCATTCGAAAACTTTCGAATCGAAATTTGTTAGGCAAAATAAGTTAAAATATTTGAAAATCATTAAACATTACCTTAAATAATCACGCAAAAATCGAATTCCTTAGAAATGTTTCATATTTAAAAGTCTCAATAAAATTTCTTAAAAACGTTAAAAATCTATTAAAAACATTAAATTTTAAATAATATTTTGCCAAATTGTCGGTACTTAGCAAAAACAAAAAATTCGAAATCAAGTTAAAATTTTCGAAATTCATAAAACTCTTTTATTTTTCTAAAAAACCTTCAATATTCACTTGAAAACTCAATTCCCTAAAAATATTTAATTTCTAGCGAAAAAACAAAAATTCGCAATTAAGTTCGAATTCCCAAAATTCAAAATATTTTACTATAAATTTATAAACGTTAAAAATCTATTATAAGCCTAAATTTTAAGCAATATTAGGCCAAATTGTCGATATTTAACATTTGTCGAACATGCCATCGGGAACATGGCAAAAATTCGCGAATAATCGCAAACTTGGAAACAAACCCTAAAATGCAACAATTAACGAAAAAAAGTTTTTTTTGGCGAAAATAGCGAAAATTCGCGAAAATTTTTATTAATTTGAACAAGCCATAAAAAAGTATAAGGAATGGAGAAAATTATGTAAAAATTGCTAACAGCGGCATAATAGCAAAGTGTGATATTTATTAAAAATCGTTAAAGCTGTAAAGAATCAAAAAAGTTACAATACAAAAATCGGTTCTACCGAAGACATGACTAAAATTTGCGAAAAATTGCAAAACTGAATGTTATTATTTTTTTTCTTATTGCTGAAAAAAGTTTAATACTTACATTTAGCTATTTGTTGAAAAAATCTAATAATTATTTCCAAAAAGTGTGTAAATTGTTTGTAAAAAAACAATTTAATGTTTTTACGAAAGTTCTTAACATTCGAGTAACGGCATTCGATCGACTACTCGTTATCGAATGACATAATCTAAAATTTCGATAGAAGTTTTTTGATAACGAATGGGACGATTTAAAAAAGTAAAATTTCGATCAAAGTCACTCGATCACAACTGCGACGATCTAGGCCCATTTAAAAATTAGATTAGATAAGATTCATTGCCAGTATGATTTATTTAAATATAGTTATATTTGATAAGAAATAGCACATTTTTACTAAACCCAAAATCTCGGGATTTTTATGTAAAAGTCCCGGGATTCGGGACTTACATTTTTAGAATAATCCCAGAATTTCTATTTCCGGGATTGGCTTCGCTAGCTACAACATTTCTGACCCAAGTAGCAACAGCATGTTTTCAACTTTGAGATAAAACTAGTTCGTTATAATGTGATTTAGTTTAAAAAAACTTAAATTGGCGGGTTTGTTGGTGTTACAATTTTGTCGTTCGATAAGTTGACTAAGGGATAATAAATCAGAGCAAGCTAAACTCTCTTCTTAATTAAGAATGTGTTTAAGCCAACAAATATATAAATCAATTAACATATAAACCGGCTTTTAACGCATAAAATTGGGCGTTTAAACTACCAATACGGACCATATGCATTTGGCAACATTTGCGTAGTGCTGCCATATGTTATTTTTTTTTTTGTACTACATAGAATACATGTGACACTGATTTACAGCTGTTTAGTTTAAGCTACATATAAGTTCAACTAAGCCAGCGTTCAAACATTCACTAATTTACTAGCCATTTGATGGGGCATGTCAATTTTTTCAATCTAAAAAAAATTTTAAATCTGATTTTGCTATTCCCCAAAAAAAATCAAAAATTCCCAAAAAAAAACCGGATTTAACAAAACCTCCTCAAGTTGGTACCATTTAGTTAAGCATTTAGCAAAGTTAAAGTTTTTGAATTTAAATTTGATTTTTTATATTTAAAATCGCAGTTGTTGTCGCTGTTATATTGTAAATTATGGCCTTTAATAAATTACACTAATCACTTGAAAACTTCGAAACCAGGCAAACCAATGAACAACACGCTGTTTTTTTTTCTTTTACACTCTTATAGACATTTTGGCGCTCTAAGCAGCTGTTGTATTCACACTAGATTTTCTATATTGTAGCCGTTGATGATGGCTGCTACTGCTTCTAGTCTTTGCTTAAATAAAAAATTATTTAGTTTTGCTTTAGGCGATTATCGTAAACATAAGCTTTAACACTTTATTTTTTCTTCTACATTTCTTTTCTCCTTCTCCCCTTTGGAAGCTCGTAACGCCTTTAAATCCTCTCAATACGTTTTTCATACATAAAACTCCTACTTTTTCCACTGCCTTAAACGAGTTAAAGACTTAGAGGAAACCATTACATTTTAGTTTCTTTATTTTTTCTTGCTTAAGGAATAAAGTCAGAAAGCAAACGGCAATTGCTGAATTGACACAAACTGTAGAATCAAGTATAAATAATGAAATTGTGCCACGCGCATTAACTACATATTCGTATTTTGACTTTAAGCCATTTTACGGCTTTATTTTATGGTACTTGGCCTAGTCCTTATTCCAAACACACACACAATCATACACTTAGACACATTTCAATATATATAAATATACATATGTATTTACTTATGTATGAATGTGTGCTAAAAAACAACATTAATTGTATAGTTGATTTAAATTTAGTTGCACTTACTACTCTTTCTATTATAATTTTTGAGAATTGTTATTGCCTTTGTTGGAAAAATTTAAAATTTTTTTATTTTTATATTTCCCGTTTATATTCTTCAAGCTTTCGAAATGCAAATTGTAACAAAAACAAATAATAATGGCTAGATTAAGCGTTAAACATTTTTTTTTTTTTGTTTTATTTAAACTCAAGTAGTTTTATGAAAAAGCCATAAACTAGAAAATTTCTTTGGCATTAAGAGTTTAATGACTTTTTCTTCTTTGAATTCGAATTTTTATGCTTTTGAAGTAATTTCTTTTTAAGTGATTTTAGTTTTTGGTAACGAATTCAGCTGCAGTAAAATTTAATGTGTTACTAGGTCAGTGTTGCCAGAAGTTTTTTTTTTTTTTTTTTTTTTTAATTTCCTAAGCTTATCCCGCGAAGCTTTATGCGTGTCTGCAGGAAAGAAACCAGAGTCTCAGGCGGGAATCGAACCCGCAACCCCGGCGATGATAGACTAGCTCGCTACCAGCTAGTCTACCGGGGCACTCAAGTAAGGAAAATTTCTACATGTCAATTTTTTATATTCATTAAATTGTAGGAATTTTCTCAAATTAGCAAATTGCCATGTTCCAAGATTAAAACTTCTCATTTTATATCTGTCTTGTAGAAATTTAATTTTTCTAAGTATTTTGAAAACGTCCATTAAAAAATGTTTTATAATTATATGTAAGATATTTCTGAAAATTTTTTAAATTATCGAAGTAATATTTGGGATTACAAAAATTTCATTCAATAAGAGTTTGTTTGTCGTGCTTAATTTCCAACTTTCATTCTTGATAAATACACCGAAATTTATTGTTGGAGGATAAGCTAGTTTTTGAAACTTTGGTAGAGTTAAATATCGGGAAATAATAATAATGACGCCTACCTCCCATTTGTCCTCAAATGGAAAAATGTAATTTTAGCTTCAATAATGCCCACAAAACTACAAAGAATGGTCATGCTGATACACACACAACTAGCAACGTGTGTGAAAATTTTCATTTAAATCTAAACAAGGACTCAAAGTCCTGCCATATATCCTTTTTCTTAAAAATGCTATAGCACTTACAAACATTGCCCAATCGTAATAAAATTTAGTATGAAAATTGATATTTGCTAGATATTATTAATGTAAAAAAATACAAACACATCATTTAATGAAAAATGAGTTAAATGGAGTTGGAAGCAGCAAATTTTCATAAGCAATAGTTTATTTATCTTTTCTTACATTCCTCTCTTTAATTAGTTGGAATTCTGTCAACACTTCATTGTACTGAAACATTGCCTTCATGGAGAGACTGATAATTTTCAATATTGAAAAAACGTAAAAAACATATTTTTTGTTTAAATCTAAAGGCCTGTAACTCAGTGAATTTTTATCCGATCAACACAGTATAAATATGTCCTGAAAGAGGAATAGCATATTTATTTAATGGCTAAAATTTAAATTCATAAATGCAATTTAGATGACCAATTTTTGAAATATTTCGAAGTAGCTAAAACAACTGTATAAAAACACGATTTCGCGAATATCTCAAAACCTCTTCATGAAAGAAAAAAAATGAGTATCATATTCGTGTCTAGCCGCCCCGATTAAAGTTAGAAAACATCGTATTTTTGAGGTTATGGCAAAAAGTTTAAAATTTGTGAACCAGTTCTATTAATAAAATTAATTCCAATTACTATTGGTGGTTTCTTTTTAACTTTTATAATAAAAAAAATTTTTATTTCAGAAATGGTAACATTTTATTGATAATAGACGTTAGATGTTTGAAGTGTATATGCATGTTTTAATTAAATTTAATTTATTTAATTTTAAGCTACATTTTAAAGAAATATGAGATTTAAACTTAAAATTGTGTATAACGTCAAGTTATTATTTTTAGTTTGTTAAAATCTTTTTTTTGAATTTTTTTTAATCTTAACGAAGTAGTTTAAATTTCGTTTAAAGTTTCCTCATAAAAGTGCTCCATACAATTTGTTTATAATTTTTTTCATCATAAATCTTTGTCTAAATAATATTACTTTTTAGCGCGGGAAAAATTCATAAACATGTTATTTAAATGCAAAACTAATGAATACATTAAAAAATTAAAAGTTCAGTGTATTTATCAAAAATAAAAAATTGGGAATTTAGCACGCCATACAGAAATCTTTAAAATGAAAACCTGTAAGTTAAAAAAATTTCGCCAAGAAAAAGAGGAAATAAAAACAGGGAAACATTTTCTGACAAAAATTTTATAAGTTTACTTAATATTCAGGGAGTATATTATTACCTTTAATCAAAATACATTGTTTGCAGAAAAAATTGTACTATTTTATATGTTTCAGTTGTTGCTTGGCACGTGTTAAAACCAATTATGTAGAGAAAATGTGAAATTTTATAATAAAATATTAACACTTGTTAGTACTTACATTTTTAAGAGGTAAAATAAGATTTATTGAAATAAAAGAAAACTGCACCTACAAATTTTAAATATATCGAGAACTACCCAGCCAGCAAAATAGTACGAAAAAAAGTCGGAATCGTATAAGAATTCTGTCAGATTTCTGACCCAAAAACGTATAAAGTGGTTGACATGACACGTCGCACAGAGGGGTGAAATCGCAAAAAATGGATATTAATTGAAAAATGAAAATTAGTTTTTTTGAAAAATATTTAGTAGCCGATTACAGTATATAAAATTCTACATCACTACTGAAAATTTCAATGTCATATGTTGTTTACTTGTCAAGATGCATTGCATTAAAGTTAAGTAATTTTTGAGCTATTCGCGCACAATAGTGTTAATTGAAATTCGGTAAATTTCGACGCTTAATATATAGTTTTTCGCAAGTCAAAAGTAATACTTTTACTATGGAAACTTCAACCTCAGGTATTTTAGCGTTATTCTAAAAATAATTGCGTTAACAAAAATTGTGTAGAAGTATTTTTAAAAATTTTTTTAAGATATGTCTCAATTTTGGCTATTTTCAAAATATTCGTGGATATTTAAATATGAATGGTGTTAGTTGGCGTTAGAAAATTAATTTGTTAAGAAACAATAGTTCCTAGGCTTTCATATTCAGTAATAAGATGTTGCGCGTTTTTGCGCGAAATTTTTTTATTAAATTAATTGTGAAAATAGTCACTCAAGCAAAGAACACCAGTTCTTGTCTTTTGTTTGCTTTGTCTACATTTTCGTTGTTATAATTGTCATTGTCATTGTTATTTATGTGGATCCACGAGTAAAGAATTTAACGACATTGGAAGAATGATCGCTAAAGAGGTTAAAAAATTGGAGTTCGGTCTTTCTATACTGCATGGTTGGATACGTTTTTATGAATGTCTTCTTCACGTGGCATATAAATTACCAATTAAAAAATGGCAGGCAAGAACCGATTTCGAAAAATTTGTTGTTGCTGAAAACAAGAGTCGTATTCAAACGGAATTTAGGAAAAAACTGGACTTATTATTTACCAACCTAAGCCCGGCTTCGGCAATTCAAATGATCGCAACACAGCACGAAGATTTTTTGAAAACGCTGAAATCACAGCAGATATTACGAAACTAGATCTGGAGCTGATTAAGGACATGCACACAATATTAATTGCCGTATCTTGTGGTCATGATATTAATGTAGAAAAATTTAGAGTATATGCTCAGAATACAGCTCGACTTTTTGTTAAGAAGTATCAGTGGCTTAACATGCCTCCAACCTTGCATAAGTTTTTAATACATGGCCAGAAATCATTTCGCACGGGCTATTACCGATCGGTGAACTGTCTGAGGAAGCCCAGGAAGCCCGAAACAAAGATTTTAAAAACTACAGAGAACATTTTTCTCGCAAAAGTAGTCGGGAGGATTGCAATCGAGACATATTAAATAGGTTGCTACTAAGTTCAGATCCAATCCTATCTGGAAAAACAAAATTTCCAAAAAAAAAAATTCCACCAACTTCCAACATCAGTAGTAGATCTACTAGTTTCGCCTTCAGTTTTGACGAACGTGGCACCAGAAGGCACAAATCATGATACAGATGACGACCGGCATATTTTTTAAAATAGCAGGTTAGACACATATGTCTTATAATATGTATATACAAGCTATTTATATTTTTGAACAAAACGCTCACCAGACACATCCGTACACGATCGAACAATTTTAATATCTGCTTTGAGTCCCGAAGTTACATATATGATACAATAATCTTCCTTTCGTCTACGTAATTTTGTTAAAAATAAATTGATAACTATGTAAAAATTTCATTACTTTTAAAAAAAAAAAAAAATTCGACTGAGCCAGAGCTATTTTTTAAAAGGGGGCGTGATACCGCCTTATTCCACATTGGATGTAATTCATACTGTACGATTAACAGATATACCAAATCTCATATTCATACCTAGTTCATGAGATATATCCGTTCTAAGTTTCAGGTTATATGGGCTGTGCCACGCCCCTTTATCCAATCATAACCAAGTATATCCCAGGACTATTAGCAGGTCAACAGTAAAACATTAGGAAAGTTTCATGACAATCGGTCTATTAC
Source organism: Pollenia labialis (assembly GCA_949318255.1). Taxonomy (NCBI): domain Eukaryota; kingdom Metazoa; phylum Arthropoda; class Insecta; order Diptera; family Polleniidae; genus Pollenia; species Pollenia labialis. Next base: position 50,253,820 of record OX439142.1, read on the forward strand.
TATGGCCGCTAGAGCGATTTTTAATGGGGGGGAGTGGCACCGCCCACTTTTCCAAAAGATGTGTAGCCTATGTCGCTCAGTGATAACGCAGCATTCTAATAGTGAAAGAATTTTTAAAATTGGATAAGTAGTTTAATTAATCTCCATTTTTTGTGATTTCACCCCTCTGTGCGTCGTGGGAAATTCTGGGTTTTTTGGCGACATTTCTGATATAAAAAAAATAATAATGTCATGTTAGACACATCTGTAAGAATTCCATCGGAATTCTATTAGACATATCTGAACATAAATTTCCCTCGATATATCCATTCGAAAACGATCAGAAATCGCCCATACAGTAAGTATATTCAATGTCTGACAGAAATATGAACGAAGTCTCTAAGAATGAAGTCGGACATTTGCAAAAAATGTCTAATTCAGTCAACGTCGGAGTATTTTGCTGGCTGGATAAACATTTCAGAAAGTTGTTTTCTCTCTTCTGTAAAATTTATTTAATCAGACGGCTTAGCTCTTTTCCTCTTAGCTCTTTCACTAGTCTAGTGTTAGCTTTTCAGCTTGAAATTTGTTTATTATACACTGAGCGAAAACGTTAAGAGGGTACAAATATTAATTCGTTAGTTAGTTTTGACTTTAAACACTACATAGTGTAAACATGCAAAGAAAAAACATGGTTGTGGTAAACATATTCTAAGAGCAACATACTTGGGGTATTCACAATGCCATAATGTTCTAAAATTTTACAGTGGTTTGAAAATATATGTGTTGCTTTGTAAACAAAAAGTGTTTTAAATAAATAGAACTTAGCTTTCTATGTTTATTTTGTCGCCGTTGATGGTAAAATGTTAGCCAGATATCCGATCCGAATTTAACCAGCGGCTAGCAATTTTTGCAACAAATCACTTGCGGCGTCAAATTAGATCGGCTTAGGACTCTGCTGTTTGCTAAACAAACAAACAAAATAAAATTTATTTCTGAGTAGCGTCTGAGAAAATTGTCACGTAAGATCTAATTTAATTTATTAATTCATGGATTAGGATTAAAAACTATTTTTATTTTTGGCAAATATTTATTTTTTATATTTGTTTTAAATCTGATGATTTAAATTCAAAAAAGCGCACTGAATTATGAGGGGTTGTTTACTACAGTCGTATTTTTTCATGTTATGGTTGTGAGCATTATAATATGTTTTGAAAGTTATCATTATTAATTTGTCAGAAAAATAATTATTTTTCAGTCAACAATGCTCAAATTTATAAATGTGATAAACATTGAAATGTTTACAGTTACCATAATATTGCTGATATTAAATAAAAATAACAATTCTTTGTGTACGACAACAATATAATGTTACAATAAACATAGTGTAGTTGTTGTAACCATGCCCAATCATATTTTTTCTCTACGTGTGTAGAAGTTTTTTTAAACTAACTTCTAATTAATTAAAGTGGCACGTAAATGCGTAATTCAATAAAATGGTTTTATAAATATAATTTTCAAATAAAAAAAATCTTATTCCAAGATTCAAGATTTTTTTCTGTGTAATTTTTCTTATATCCAGTAGTTCACAAAATTTCATTAACTTTTTTTAAGGGAAATTCATACTGAAAACGTTAAAATGTTTAATATTTTTTTTTTGTTGCAACAATGATAATTTCTATACCATTTTTCCTGCCCACAAGCACGTAAAACATTTCATCTTGGTTGTCAAAATCATTTTCAAGGTAAACCTAAAAAAGATTAAAAACAAATATACGAATTTAAAGGAAAAAATTATGTTTCATAATGATTTCATTTTCATAATTTACCTAATCGAAACGCGTGCCAAGTTTAAAGAAAAACAAGAAGATTTTTTTTAACAGGCACGTCAAATTCAAACAATCTCATGCATGTTTTTCCCAAGACATTATTATGCGATTTTCAAAACTCACGAATATGAAAAAAAATCTTTTTTTTTTTTTGTTTTTCCACCACCCCCTGTGAGGGTATTTTGTTTTTATGTTTTGATGATGATGCCAAATTGTTATGTAAATTAAATTTTATATACTCTTCAATGAGCTTTTAACTGAAAAATAAAAAACAATTTAAAATTTGTTTAGCTTTTATCATGCTGGCTGGTAAAAAAAAGGTTTTTTGTTTTGCAGTGGATTTTGGATATCATTTGACTGTTTTGTTGCCAGTTTGTTACCTTAAACCAGCTTAAAGGTATCAGCGTAACAAAATTTTAAATTAATTTTATTTTCAGCTACAATGCACTCTAAGTTATTTAGATGTTTTTTTTTCTCCTTTTATTTCTAAAGATTCTTAAAACTTAAGTAAAATAATACGCATACACTTAAAAAAGATATTCATTCTGAAAAAAATCATTTAACCCTCACCTAAATTTGCGTGAAAGCAAGCAAAAACAAACTAAAACAAGCAAAGGCACACATACACTTACGTGCATGTTTTTAAACCGGATATGAATGTTGTTAGATTTTTTATGTGAAGAGTATGAAGAGACAAGATTTTAAGAGACGTTGGTTTCCCTCTCCCTTTAGATGTTTGCTTGTAGTATGTATGTTTATGCAATTTACGGTTGCCTTTCATGTTTTGATGTAGAAATACAAATTAACACAAATCTGAAAATATTGAAGGAAAGGAGCAAAATAAATTATTTGAAACACAAATTTTGTATAGTTAAGACGCCCGTGTTAGTTGTAGTGTAAACATTTAATGTTATAAAAATTCATTAAAATGTGTTGAAGAAAATTCGTTTGTCCCATTTGGTGGCAGGGGTGGGTACATTTTCTTTTTATTAATGGAAAGTTGGGTAGTCACGACAGGTGTTGGGGAATTAAAAAAAAAAACTTAATCTTGTAGAAATAATTTGTTCCAGTTTTTTTTAGCTTTATTAAAATTCAAAACGTAGATATAGACACGGCTCATTGCTTAAATTTTTTTTTAAAGAAATCTTTAAAAAATAAAACAAAATAAAATAATCGGCTGTACCGAATGTTTGATACCCTCCACCCAGAATAAGGATTTTTGAATTTTGCTTTATATCTTAAAATGAATACTGAGCTCACAGTATTACTATTCTTTGTGGTTTAAGGCATCTTTACGAAATTTGACAGTGTGACCTCTAGCCACATCAAACGAATTTGCGCCAAATTTAATGGGAATCGGTGCATTTTATTAACAATTTATATAAGTTTTTGTAACAAAAGTATAAATTTTGGATTCATAACAATTTTCCAACTGAACCGATTGTGCTGGATTTCAATCCCAAATTGCCTAGGAGAACTAAAAACAATTTGACAACATTTTTTTCTTCTGTTAAGTCTTTTGAATTTGAGCGTGATTTTAATAGAAGGACAGACAGAATGACATGGGCGAAATCGGCTTAAAATCACTAAAGTCCCCATATATAAACCGATTCATTGAAATTTTTACAGCAACATAATTTAAGCCCCGGAAATAAAATTAGCTGCTAATTTTTCGAGGAGCGGGGGAAGTGTTACCTCCATAGGGTATAAATATTAAGTATCGAATGTCTTAAGAGCCACTGCACACATGTTCTTGAACTTTTTGGTGTAACTTTTTGGTAAAAAAAGACAGGGGAGTAGTACGCAAATGTTGAATCAAATTTATAACTTGGTCAAGTGACTGATTTATTATCGTGCAGCCCAAACGGCTGAAATTAGAAAAATTTAATTTGGACAGTACATAAGTCGCCCAACGAATAGATTTTTTGAAATTTAAATATATTAGGGATAATGAGTTATAGAATCGGCGCTCGTATATCTCCTAAGCCACCATTGATAGAATAACAAGAAAAGTACGCAAAATATAAGGGGATAGGTGTCTGGTACTTTTTTATTTTCACTTTTTTGGAGATAAAATCGTTAAAAACCTGTGTGGTACATATTTGTCCCCATATTACTTGTACAGTTATTTAAATAGAACTAAAATTAAAACGGATTTGTGCTTATAACAAAAAAAAAAGATATGATTTCGTAATTTTTTTGAAACAAAAAAAAAAAATTAATTTTGGAAGTTATTTCTTTGGCTTAAGGTCATATAAAAATTATAAATAAAAAATCCACATCTTTTTGTTTTTTCGACCATACATCAATGGTCATCTTCAGGGGACTTAAGACACTGTCTTATGAAAAACTACAAAAAAGTTGATACATCCTCACTGCTTGTCATATTTTCATCAACCAGTTGTTGTCCAAAAATTTATGGATTTTTTATATGGCCTTAAGCTAAAAATAGTTTTTTTATGCTGCGAAAGCTCTTGCAGGCATCTAAAAAATTTATCAAAATATGCTTTAAAAAGGAAAATATGCGCTAAAAACTTAAAAAATGCTTCAAAAAAGCTCGTTTAACTAAATTATGCAAAATAAATGCTGCAAAAATGAAAACATTTATAAAATGCTCTTAAACGGACAAATATATTTTTTTTTGCCTTCATTGGTCGCACTAGGAAAAACATGCAATTGCATATTTTTGGTTTCCCTGGATATGCTATTGATAAACTGAAATTTATTGTTGATTGGATAAGCTATTCCTATGCGCCTTTCACTGGCTGCTTAGGCCAGATCGTCAGGAAACTTCATTCACAGATTTTAGAAAAAATAAAGAAATTATACAAATAAAACTGTTAAGCGAACAAGAATTATAAACCCCAGTTGTACTTGTTACAGTATCAAAGCTTAAACAAAAACAGCAACAATAAACAGTGAGTTTCTCTTTTCTTACAGTCCCGACAACATGTTATTTCTTAACTACATAACATGGGACACTGACTTATAGTGGTTGAGTTTAAACTACATATAAATTTAAGTTTAGTTAAATTAAACCAGCGTTTAAGCATTCACTAATTTATTAGCCATTAAGGGATTCAATTAATCGATGTTTTGTATTAATCCATTGATCGCGTGAATAATTATTCGAGGTAAAAATGTAATCGAATAGTAATTGAAAAATTTAATATTATTCCGTTAATTGTATAGTTTTAAAATTTTAATATTATTCGGTTAATCGGATAATTTTAATTTTGTCTAGTTCTGAACTTTTAAAATAAGACCAAAAATTATACTTTTAAACATAAAAATTTTATTAAAAAATTAGCAACAATTTATAAAAATTACATTCAAATTTACACTAATCTTCTAAAATAATCTTTCAAAAAGAGAATACAGCCTAAATATTTATGTTTCAAAAAATTATCCTCTTCATCTGACAACCGAATCATTGTGGTAAAAGTCTGTACTTAATATTCTTAAAAATTAGTTATTCCCAAACTATTTGGTTTCAGGGAACTAATTTTCGATTAATCGACATAAATTTTTCGAATTATTCGTTAATCGAAAATAAGCAATTTTAAATTTTTCAAACAATTAATCGTCGAAAAATAATCGATTAATAGAACAACGGTTATATATTAAATTTAAGAAATAGAGATAGCTATAATTTGATTTAAAATGCATCTTTATCTTTGAAAAAAAAAATTAAGGACGCCAGGTTTTTTCTACATTTTTTTTACTGTATTTATAACTTTTGTATGGGAACTTTTTTTAGAGAGGTTGTGGATTTAACCCATATCGTCCCAATGTTCGATTTTTCGAACAGTAAATTTTTCGTGTTTTTGAATTTTTTTTACACTTTTTAGGAAAGACAAAGAACAAATTTTTTTAAACAATTAAATATTGTAAGTGGTTCGCTACAAATATAAAAATAATTGTTCTTACCCACTTTGCTACTTCCTTTTATAACAAGGGGAAAGAAAAAATATTAATTTTAGCATGATTTTAAAAACTGAAAATTTTGTAAAAATTATAAAAAAATAAAAAAAGTGAAAATGTAGTTCTATTGAAAAACGATTAAGCTTTCAACAACAGCAAAAAAATTTCCGTGTTTTTCAATTGTGTTTTTGTTATTTGACTTTAAAAAGCAGTGTTCGATTTGTCGAACACTGGGCACTATAAATCACTTTGGGTTTTTTCTTTGAGAGGCTAACTGAATCATCGGATGTTACCATAATATATATTTTTCACGCATTTGAATTAACGGATATAAATTTATTTTGTTTTTGCTGATTAATAAAATGTTTATGCACAATCAGCGTTATGTGAGAAATGTTTTTCGTCCGATTCGAGGAAGTTAGGGTACGCTTAATCGACGTACTGAAACCACAATTGCCAACATCATTCGCAAATTTGAGTCCAGTATGCATGATACTCGACCCTTTAGACAACATCCAGCACGTAGTAAAGTGAATATAGCAGCTGTAGCTAAAAGTGCAGTCACTGGCCCATTTTTCTTCAAAATTAAGGAAAACCAGAACAATACCGTCAATGGTAACCTCGCACCTTGTTGTTTTACATTGCATTGCATTGTGATGGAACTATGTTACGGAAAGGTGGAAAGAGAGAGTAGTGCTTGTGAATATTCGACTTGAACTTATTGAAAGTAAAAGGGTTATTCCACATACGAACAGTCCGGCCAACAAAACGAATTTCTTGTAATGCGTTGTACGATTTACCGGTCAATCGACCACAAAAGGATGGCCTCTTGAGGAAAAACGTGAATTACGAACAAGCGTACGGGTATCGGTGTCGGCCAAGCGTATCATTCATGTTCTGCCTAATAGCACCAACATCGGATACGCTTCGCCCATAATCAAGTGAATACTAATGGCATAGGCTTGTAAAAGAGTAGATAGGGTTGAAAGTTTGACATATGTAGGAGGTCATTTAGAAAAATAATAAATACAGTAAGAGAAAGAACGGAGCCTTGCGGCACCCCTGAATGAATTTTGAACTCGTTTGACGAAAACCTACTATAACAAATCGTGTAGTGCGATCTCTGTGAAAACTCGATATAAAACGAGACAAATTATCACCGACACCAAATGCAATAAGTTTCTTGTCAAAACGTGCACAATGCCAGACTCTGTCAAACGCGTTGGAAATATCTAAAGAAATTACAAACCTTACTTTCGCCAAAATGGTAAATGGACCGGCACCATTTTTTTGATAACAGGGTCAGTAGGTCTCCAGTAGAGCGACCTGAAAATCAAGCGCATGGTCTCTGTGAGCTCTGGTTTCAATAACACGGCGCTACGAGCCATACAGCGCGTGAAACAATGACCTTATTCAGGAATCATTTTGGTGAGCACTTAATATCTCGTTTTGCTATGGTAAATTGGCCCCTAGATCATTCGATATCACACCTTTGGACTATTTTCTCTGGCGATATGCAATGTATTGGGTCTTCAGGAATAACATGCCCAACATTTGCCTGATATCATTTCCAAACAGTAAATGCCATAAATTGTTCTTTTAACCGATAATAAAAATTTTAGGTTCACTTTTAAATTTATGTGCTTTATTTTACATTATAATTCAAACCTACCGATGAATCACCCTTATTATTCACTCCCAGCCCGGTCCTGTGCTGGCCGGATAATCGAGGATCAACTGTATATTTTTTATTTAAATAAATGCCTTCTTCCATTTTACCATATTTAAATAAAATGATGTAGTTTAAGTTCATAAAAAACATAGGTTTTCCATATTTACAATCTATAGGAGCAATAAAACAAAAATGCTAAATAGCGCCCAACGTTCGATTTATCGAACACCATTTTTCTCAGAAACAAAAAATCCAAAAAAAATTTTGACTTCAGATTCGTGTTTTCTAGTCTCAAATTATCTATCAACCACAAAGTTTTTTAAAATTACTCGAAAAAAAAAATCGCTGGGACGATATGGGTTAAACGCTGAGAAAAAACATGTTTAAATATGGTCACCTCCAACTATACTTTGTTGAAAGAAAAATTTAACCAGTGAAATGCGCATAGGAATAGCTTATCCCTTCAACAATAAATTTCAGTTTCTCAATAGTATGAAATGGGAATTTAGCACATTTGAAAGAAACCTTGTTAATTAATTTTTGAATCCCAGGAAAACCTTTGATAACATATTATGTTTAATTTTACCATATTTTTGTCACCGATAGCCATATTATGGTTATATTAGTCTCATATTAAGAGCCACAACCATATTATGATTGCCTCTAAACAGATTATGGTTAATTATGACAATAATTTGTTTTTAAGTTAACAATAGTATTTTCCTATTTTTTTAGGAGCAACATGCTATGGTTGAAAACCAACCATGCTATTATAAGTCTTAAACATATTTTAGTTATAATTAACCATAACATGTTTGGTGGCAACCATAATATGGTCGTTTCTTCTTATATATAGAAAATATAAACTTTTAAACAGATAACACTGCATAATTTCGAAAAACACTAACACTTATTTCAATTCCAATCTTAAAATTTTTTTTCTTGAAACAACAGCCAATAATCTATTATTATTCTCTTATAAACAAAAAGTATTTTTTCATATTCAAAAGAAAAACCCATAAACTAATCTAGAAAAACGGAAATTTTCCATTTTCCAGTTATTTAAGTGTTAAAATCTTTTACACCATAAATTCTTCAACTGAAAATTGACACACCCAGCATTCCAAGCCAAACAAACCATTATTTCTTTCTAAATATTGTTTTTTTTTAAATCAACTAAAATAACAAATATTTAAACCTTAACTTTCAATATCTAAGAAAAATATTTATATCCTTCTGTTGATATTAGTTTATTTCCAATAAAACAACAAATAGTTTCCTCTTCTATTTTTTACTTAAAAAGACAACATCAAGTGCTGAAAAAGGAAATTTAAACATTTAACTTTGACATTGTTTTCACAGACACACACACATACAAACAACTTACTATAGAATATTTAAGAATATTGTTGCCAAGGATAAGCAAATGGCTTTTTCGTAAAATATACTTTTGGCTTGGATTCAGTGTCAATGGTAAAAATAAATAAATTCTAGAACAAGACATAACAAGAAGCAAATAGTCATTTGGATGTAGATGAAGAACAATTGTTGAAATCCTTAAAAGCGGATATTTAAACATTACGACAAAAAACAACAACTAAAATTGTAGCAACAAAATGACGACATCAGACGACTATGTTAACAGAAACAACAAACAATATGATGATGTGACATTTAAATAAATAGAGAATAGTAGATGCCAGATAGTCAAAATAATGAAAACTATAGATGAAAGAGAATTAAAGAGATTTTCCTTTTGGGCATTGTTTTATAGTATTTTCTTATTTTTAATTTTTCATTTTAGTTTATAATAAATCAAAAGTTTCATATTTGTTGTAGAACAAAGTTCCCGGAGCTTTTTTTTATTTAAATATTGGCCATCAGTATTTCTAACTTTCCCTTTATAAATTTATTTCACTCTTTTCAAGCTAAAAAAAACTGCTGCTTCTGGTACTAAATTTTTACTGATGTAAATACTGGCGAGCATTGTAATGCTGGAAAATGAACGTTTAATGACTGGTATAATCTGGAATTTCTACCTAATCCACTAGTTTTTAAACAAGCTTAATTCAGTTGAGTTGGAATTAAGAGCAGTGTTCTAAAATAAACACTAAATATCGGTCCTAAGTGTTCGGTTCGGTGGATTTGTGGAAAACACAAATGCTAATAGTGTTTGTGTAGAAAATCATTAAAAAAATAACGCTTTCCTGTTAGTCATCTTTCGAACACAAAAATAATACTAAATGCCGTTCGGGGTTTTTTTAAATCCACAAACTTCATTGTGTTCAGTTCGCCTCATTAATGTTTGTAGCTTTTGGCTGGTAAAAAAACCAAAAAATTTTTACAAAAACAAAATACACATACGAAAAAAAAACAAAAAGCCAGCAAAATATTTTACAGAAACAAATCATATACACACAAGCTGTTCATGCTGCAGTCATTGCTAAAATTTTTTGGTTGTTCATTTCTTTATCAATGTGAAAAAAGAAACATTAAAGAACAATAAAATATAATGTTTGTCTACAGTATGACTACAATTGTACTGTTTTTTTAACGAAGAACAGAACATTATATAATGTTCGGATTTTTCTTGAAAGTTGCTACAAACGGTATTAAGGGTTGTGTTCGTCTACACAATCACTAAAAAAATATATATCGTTCTGGGGTGTGTGAGCCGCACGCTTGATAATGTACTATTTATTTTCGAACACTTATTAAGGCAACTGGTTGTGTTCAGTTGTAATTTTTGTTTACCGCAATGTGAACCGTAATAGGGGCCTTAGCTCTCTTAAACCGCAATAAAATTTATAGTTATTTGTATTCTCCAATGAGATTACAAATCGCACACTAAATCATTAACAGGCACAACTCAAAATTTATCAAAATCGTTTTTTTCGTAAAGCAGTTCACATATCATATCGCTATAAAGACCACGAAAAAAAGGTTAAATCCTAACAACACATACTTTTATGTTAACATTAAGTAACAGACAGTTTGTCAACACATTGAGAAAATGGCCATTACACTTTTAAATTGACCACGAGATTGCTTTCAATTTTACCTTTCCATTTGTTTGGCAATTTTACGTTCAATCTAACGGCAGATCACAAGTTAATTTTGTCGCTTCCTTTACTAAACTATATATTTCTTCAAAAATAAATGTGCTTTATAAAAAAAAATTGTTGTTTTAAAATTTCTTGTGCTTTTTACAAAATACTTAAAGTCAAGCTACTATTCGGAGTTGTTTCTTAATCGGGGGCATTTTTAAAATTAAACTGATTATCAAATTGAGTGCAACCTGTGCCACAGCTGTCAACACAACCAAGTTTTGAAAAGCAGATTGTGTGAACAACTTGCAAGTGATTAATTGAACGTGTGGCTGCAGGGTGAATTTATGTACTTATTTCTCATATCATTATTATTTTCACTTTGCCAGCCTGTTCGGTAACAGGGTGGCCCAAAGTGCAACAATCCAAATTGGAAGGAGTATGTCTTTACATATTTTCGTATTTAAATTTTTTGGCACTGTTTGAAGTCTCATTCCAATTTTTACTATTTAAAACCATTTAACTAATAATTCTGAGTGAAACTTATGATGTTTTAAATGTTTAGCTTAAAAATAAATTAACATTAAAATGTTTAAGAGGTATGTCCTTTAGTAAAACTCAAGTACCAGAAAAAAATCTAAAATTTTATCTTAAAATGCTTAGCAATTTCCGTCGGCTTCACAATTGACATCATTGAAACACTAGACACACATGCAAACACTCTACATAAATTCAAGTAAGAAGAACCTCCTCCTCAAGATAAGTGTACATGTACTTGACAATTTGGCTTAAATAAAAAATCTGGCCAGAAGAAGAAAAACTATATGCAAATTTTACTTATTTCTTATACAAAACATGTTAATATGTACAGATGATCAACCCCGATTAAATGATACGCTACATAATATATTTGGAAAAATAGCGAAAATTCGCGAAAATTTTTAATGTTTAAAACAAGCCATACAATTGATTTAAAGTTCCATAAATTATAAGGCCTGGCAACAATTCGTTAAAAATTGTTAAATTAGCGGAAATTCGCAAAAATTTTTAAACAGTGGCATGATAGCAAAGTCTACTATTTATTATAAATCGTTAAAGCTGTAAATAATTAGAAAAATTACAGGATCAAATCTCGAACATGGCTGAAATTCGCGAAAAATTGCAAAATTTTAAACAAGACCTTAAACTATTTTGAGATTGCTAAATAAAGTAAATTATTATTCAGCCTCTGAACCTTTTTTTTAATTTTAAATAAAAACTTCAAAAGATTTTGTTATTCGTGCTAAATTCCCAGTTTTTATTATTGATAAATTGATAAACAATAAATTTCAAGTGTTTTTATCAATAATAAAAACTGGGAATTTAGCACGAATAACAAAATCTTTTGAAATTTAAATTTTGTATTCCCAAAAATTGAAATTACTTTTTGATTTAAATAAAAACTTACATTTTCTTCCTTTTCCGACAGACAACTCTTTGAGAATTGTTTTCTTTTCTTCATAAGTTGTAAAAATATTTTTTATGCGAGCTACATATTTACAATCGTGTGAAAAAAACAAATAAATTCACAAGAAATTTTTTTCGGAGTTTGAAAATGTAAACAACTGTTCACACGTTTGGAAATTTTATTCATCAAACTGTGCAACAAAAAAAAAAACAGTCTCAATACTTGCAACACGAAAAGAAATCAAATCTGCCAAAGAGTTTTGAAAAGTTAGCTCGGGTTTTCGAAATTTCGGCCCATGAACATTTTGGATTTTTTGAAAAGATTCAAACGTCAAAAAAAATATACTAAATGTATTTCTCAGCTAAAAAAATATTTCAGATGTCTTAAGTAGAATTGTATGGCGATTCTTTTCTTGGAATATAGTAGACCTCTAACTATCATTTTAAGGGGTAATTTTTGTCCGCTTTTCCAACTTTCACACAAAAGTATACAAAAACGGCTCTTTAGAGGGCTTGAATGTCCCACGAGTATCAAATTCACTAGGGGTCTTCTAAAAGTTCGTGCAATATATGTAAAATGATTAATAAAGGAAAATTTAATATTGCATATATTTTTATTTTTCACAAAACAGCGTAAAGAATTTAGAAGTAAATGGTATATTAGTAGGGATGCGATTTCCATGCAAATGCATGTTTTTTTGTCGATAGTCTAAGAACGATGCCCACCAATTATATTTCCGAATCATTAAGTTTGCATTAAAATGGCATCAACTTGTTTTTGCATATTGTTGCATATTTTAGTGAAAATGCATATTTTTTCATATATATTTTTGAAATGCATATTTTGCATATTTTGACATTTTTGAGTGATTTTTTTTATAAATCCATATTATAAAAAAAGTTGTTACTCAAATTTTTAAAAATACAAAAAAAACCTTCCAAAAAAATCGAATGCGTTATTTTCACACAAGTGATTGGACGTCTAGGAAAATTTATATGAAAAATTAAAAAAACGAGTGCTTTTCATATAAATTTTACTACACGTTCAGTCACTTGTGTTGTGAAAACAGCACATTAAAGTCAATATATAAATTATTTTGGAGCTTTGATTTAAATACAAGATTTTCAAGATTTCGACAAAAGATCATACTTTTTTAAACCGATGCAGCATCTTACATGGTTTACTTCCAATGGGTTTTAAATATTATATCCAAAACTATTACAAGATACTGACTGCTATGGCATATGGGTTATATTAGAAGCCAATTCGATAATATTGCAATTTTTAATGAAATGTATCCCTTAGGTTCCCCTTCCACCGCAGCCAGTAGTAACAAGATGAAGCCTGGCTAGACGCTTCCGAATTTAATTCAAAAAGCTTTGAGTAATTTAATAAACCACAATTTGTTTTGTTTAAAATAACAGCTGACTGAAACAGCTGGCTTTTAACACCAGTAGATGTCGTTAAAAGTGTTAGTGAATAGCAAAATAGTTAATTTTGTGGTTAACATTTGTTAACGAAACAATTTTAGTTTAAAAAGCATAGTGAATCGCACTACTGAACTTTGTAAAAGATGAAATACTGTATGTGAAGAAATATTTGAAAAATCTTCACAATGTCTTTGACCTTTTATCCTATAATTCTTGAAGTCGAATCGATCTGGCTGTCTTCGAATGAAATGCTTAGAGAGATGGTGAACAAAATATTCCTAAAGACAAGTCAATCATAAAACATTTTGGCTACCATCGCGATAAGCAAGCCATTCGAGGAAAGCCAGTTCGATTCGGCTTCAAAAACTGGGTTGCGGTTATTGCTGCCAGTTAGATTTGTACTTCGGAAAATCACATGTTTAATCTTCTGATACTTTTGGTTCATGAGTTGTTAAAAATTTTTGGAGATGTTGAATTGTTCTGTACGAAATTATAGTGTTTTTTACAACTTTTTACTAGATCTTTAAGTTGATCTTAGAAGTTTACAGAAACGTCTGGGTCAATGTTTGCAGATTAATCCCAAGATGTGGCTGGACACTAGCCTACTAAACTACAAAACCATCTACGTTTCTTAAACACTGCGTGCCTTAAAACACTTTGCATTGGAATATAATGTTCTGAAAATTTACATAAATATTAGGTCAGTGTACTCAGTTGAGTACGACCCAAAAATGTATTTAAAAAATTATTTTTTTAATTTTTTCCATTTTATATTTGTTTCTTAACTTATGTTAATCAATAAATAAAGTTGAACTTAAAAAACTATGCCCAGTTTTTGTTTGACCTCTACGGGTTAAACATTAAAAAAATTAAATAAATTTCAAATATTTGCTAACTGATCTGGAATCAAAGTGCGATCTGAAAATGAACGTTTTCAAAATGCAAAGGCGTTCTTCAAGTACAAGAAAAAGTTTTACTTTTAATTAAACAGTAACTTTTTGTTTAAACAAACAAAAGTTTAAATTAGTTATTTAAGTTGTTTAAAGATATTTGAATAACAATAGACTGATTTTATATATTTTTGTTTTGTAACAGAATTTAATTAAAATTTTGGCTTGGTTATTTAAAATCTTTCTTCAAAGAACTTTTGGTTCTTCTGCTTGATTTTTTAAGCAAAAAAATTTGATTAAACTTCAGGAATTAACAGCTGGTTTTTAATTGATCCTTGAACATTTAAAAAGAGGTGATCATGTAAAGCTGCGTTTGTAGCGTTACAATGGCCCCTATTACTGGTTGTGTTTAGTTGTATTTTTTTGATATTCTTATCTTAAAATTGTGATTTTTTATACCATTTCCAATAAACCAATAAAAATATTTGTAATCGTTACAAACATAAGAACAAACGCATTATACCTTTCCCACTAATGTGGGTGCAGGGTATAAACATCTTAACAATTTCTTAAATATATACATTTTTAAAAACCGAAAATAAATCTTCTTTGAAAATCATTATTTTTTGGCTGTTGGTTTAAAGAAAAAGTTTTACATCTGTAGTATGATTAATTCATGGTGTTCATCTATACTTTTTGAATTTTAAATTCTTGCGTCATATTTGATTTTTTTCCTGTATTTATAAGCTGTTGTCTTGGTAGCATTTTTCCTTTTTGCCTTATCACATCCTCTCTTTTGTTTTTTTTTTTTTTGGCTCTACAAAATCACCTGTAATTTGAATTGCATTGAGTTATTTTGTTGATGTACATAATTTACCATAAAGTTACTCAATTCCTTTAAAATTTTCCCCCATTTTCAATATGAGTTGTATTGCAAAAAGGTTAAAAAAAAATTTTGTTGTTTTGACATTTAAGCTTTGTAACGTTTTCATTTTTTTTTGTCGTTATATTTGTGTGAAAATCTTAAGACTTTATTTTCTTGTTAAAATACACTGGGAGAAGAATGTGTATAAAACAAAATGCGGTCTAACATAAACGAATGAAAGACACTCGCAAAGAAAACGAATTTTTTGATATGGTCAGCTGCAACAAAACTATTTTTAACGAAAAACTTGACTTGACTAAATCGACATATAACTACTCGTTGGCGCAGATAATATATATGATTATATCTAAACATATTGATGAAAACTAGGAACATAAATTTACATGAAGTTGGTGCCCATTTCTTCCTAATAAACTAATTGTACTGTACTGTACTAGATCATCACCTTAAAAATAAATTCACACTTGGTTTTTTAAGTGGCTGCATTCAACATACGTGCACAAAAAGACTAACTGCCTGGCCCACAATGTCGAAAAGAAAATGTCTTTCGTATATTTACATTGAAAACAAAAACAAATTTTAGTTTTTTATAATTGTTTTCAATATACATAAATATGGAAACAAAATATCATTCACACGCACTGCATGAGAAAACACAAATAACATTCACCATGCGTGTTGCTTAGATACTTGTATGACTAAGAAAATAACCAAGTGGTTTTGAAAGTTATCAATTCGTTCCGCTAATTTCAGAACATTTGTGCTATTTAGTTTAGGGCTATCGTATACCTAAATATGTAAAAAAGGAAAATTAAGGTCCAGGCCCACGATGTTGACAAAAACATTTCTTTCGTATAGTTTTAGTTTTTTATTATTGTTTTCAATATAAATATGCGAAAGAAACGTTCTTGTCGACATCGTGGGCCTGGAAGTATATACTGTAAAAGATTGAGAGAGAGAGAGAGACATAAAGTTACTCAGTTAAGATTCCAACTATGTGCTTTATTCTTGTTTTTTTTAACAACAGCAGTGTGTTTAGTGAGCTTCGTTTACATTCGTGTTGTGAATATGTAAAAAAAGTGTTCGGCTTCTGGGGGCATAGTGTGATTACGGAATACATACACTATAAACAATAGGTATAAAAACTCGAAACAAAAGCACACAGTTACACGATTGTCTGGGCTCTCTTACATTAATACACATGTATTAAAAGAACTTTATAAAGCCGAACTTCACAAAACTTGTGTTTTCAAACGTTAAGCAGCGAATGAAATAAAAAAAAATTTATGAATAAAAATGACTTGTAAGTGGTCTATGCTAGACATACATAAATCTCACACTGCTTAGGAAAACTAGAAGAACATTGACAAGATCGATATTTATCGTGTTTCCAATATACGGAAAAACAGACCGAAATTGCTAAGGGTGGGTTTTTAACATGGATATTAGAGATTTAGTCATCTTTAATCTGTGTTCTTAGTTTTTAAGATGAGGATTAATTAATTTTATTTGCCAGTTTAAGCGGCCAATGTTGATGGTTTAAACTTAATCATCAAATGTCAACACATACACATGTATAACAAAAGCACCTGTTAAAAATTTTTTTTTAGAAAAAGCCTGGTACTCTGTTCAACATTTCACGTGAAATGCTGTCAAAAAAAACGTGTGAGGAATATCTTCGAAATAATGTTGATAGAGTTGTACTCTGTTCATTTTGTGAAAACGTTCCGAAATGTTTCTGGCAACATTTTTTTACAACTGCGAAATAATGTAAGCTGCATTTATTTCACGTGGAAATTAAAGCAAAAGTGTATGAACTGATTATTAAAAAAATAAATAAAAAATTAAAATAACACAACCGGTAACAGCTTTTTTATCCACATTTACTTTCTTTTTTATTTAATTTTGTATTAAAAAATATTTTTTTAGTAAAATACATGTAGGATTTGTCTACATAGGCAAAACAATGTCGTATACTCTAAAGGAATAAAAACGTCAAATTGTACAAACTAGCAAGATAGATAACATTGATACATGTCAAAGTTTCCGTGTGAAATAATCAACATTTTTCACAAATTTAAACAGAGTACTAGGCTAAACAGAAAAATTGATTATTCTAGTAAAGATGAACAGCCGTATTCATAAAAATTTATTAATGGTTAATTAACCAAATATAAGGCAAAATTGCTAAAGTTGTATTCATACACGAAAAATAGTCTATTAAACCTTTAATAAACCATTCATAAAGTTAGAAAATTTATTGTTCGATTTACCCTTCTTTAAACCAAAAATAAAATAAAATTTTGATACATGTTTATTTTAGACAACCAATTTAAAGTTATGTATATGGTTAATTATTTAAAACATTTTTATATGATTTAAAAGAATATGTTCAGGGGCAAATGCAGATATTATCATTAATAACTAATTAAATTACTGAAACTAGTTGTTTTTTTGTTTAAACTAACGAATTATTGTTCAAAAATATTGAAAAATATAGAATAAACAAATCATAATAAAAGTGATGTTAAAACAAACTTTTTATTCGAATACTTTCTTATCGTATATTTAAAAAAGGTTCAAACAAAAGTGTTTATGAAACCTTTCGGCAAGATTTTGTTCAGAAACTAAAATAAAATATAGTTTTATTTGATAAGAATAATTTTTAAGTTCTACAATTAAAAAAAACCATAAAAAAAATTTTATATAGAATATCATGTGAACCGAATAGAAGTTTCATGCATCACTAGCAAAAAATGGCAGTAAAATATAAAGAAAGTTGCCATACTTAAACACAAAACCGCCACAAACTGTTAATAGTAATAAAACTGTTAATGTACGTTTTTGAACACAAATTTTTATAGGAGGTTTATTAGACAAAAAGCGTTTGATAGTTATTACATGCTATAAGCTTAAAATAAGAACTTTTTATGAATATGGGTAAATAAAATAATTATAAGAATTAATTTTCTTTTTATAAGTATAAAATGCTAAGTGGATTGATAAAAAGTTGCCATTTTAAAAATATGTTGTTGTCATTTGTTGTTATTCAGTATGGCAATGCTGCGAGGTTTAAACTACCTCTTAAAAACGGCAAACATTATTTGTACCCGATTAAATTTATTCTCAGATTAATTAATTAAAGTTTGCCGCTAAGATTAAACTCGATGTTAAGAACCCACTCTAAACCGATTTAAACACGAGGACCCAGAATATATATTTTGTTGGATCAGAAAACATTTCTTCAAACATATTATTGTTCCACACGGAGTGATAAACTTAATATATCCTCATTCACCACGAATGGTGGTGAAGGCTATTAAAATGAAAGACTTTCTTCCCGCTTAATTTTCCTTATTATTTAAAAAAAAAACGATGAACTTTATGAGCTTGTTTCTATTAAAACTGGTCATAGTTTTCGGGTAAAAATGTGCCTTTTAAATTGCCCCCTCTTAAAAGTGAAGTGTTTTTTTGCGTGTATTTTCTTTTCACACACATCTAACGCCAGCTGAACAACAATCAAAGAAAATTGTTAAGTGGAGGGTTAAAATTACAGTTAAAACTGCAAACAAACGTACTCCCGTTACTTACCTTCATACAGTGTACAAGTGTAAATTTATCCCCCCATATATGCATACATTTATTTCCAAGATAAAATGTGTCGGCATTTACTTGTTTTATGAGGTGAAAATTTCCATGTAAATGTTTGTGGATTGTTACTATTGATTGCAAAAAAGGAGAAAAACAAAAAGGTAAACATAAATGTAGGTTACAGGTTAAAAACAAACTGAATGTAGGTTAAAGTTTTTATAACAAAATTGAGATAAAAATCTGAATGAATGAATAGTTTGTAAATGAAAAATAGAGGTGAAAAACGCCTAAAGAAATTCACAAAAAATAGGTTTTTGTTTAAATGTGTTTTATATGGTGGGAGCAAATTGTTATTAAAATGTGTAAATTGTTGAAAAAAAAGTGTAATACTTATTTATATAATGGTACATATAGCAAAAGTTGAAATTTTTAGTAATTTTTGATTTTATTTTAGTTTTTGCTTAAAAGTGTATATAAAAAAAAAGGTTTTCAAAGTTCGGTTAAAATTCCAAAAACTAACACATTGTTGCTGAATTATTAACATGTACTTTAAAGATAGACGGTCGAAAGCAGGGAAACCAGAAATATGCACTAAATAACACATTTTAGGCGCATTTTATATGCCCAAAAAGATTCAAAAATTGCTAACTTGAAAACAAAATATTCAATGGTTTAATAACAGTTCCATTTAATAAAAACATTTCTAAATTTATAATCGGTAAAGCCCAAACACAATAGTATTTGCAGGCGAATTTTCGTGATTTTAACCTATTTAGAAAGAAATCTTATTTGTTTATATAAGTTGTTACACCAATTTTGAATTAACTATACAGTTTTAAAAGCACTGAATTAAAAACCTTATATTGTAAGCTAATTATATTATACTTGTGGATAAATTAACATGACAATCTGTAAATTATTCAGCGCCAATTAAGTAAGCCATCTCTATTGCTAGTTCCTTCGTGGCTCGTAAAATTGTATTTTTATTACGTATTCTAAACGAACCTGCAAAGGGTAAGCATCTCTCGCCAAATAAAGAATATACTGAATTGTAACCTAACAACGTGCCTCTTTATTTCAAATTGAACCGGCGCATACTGCACTTATAATAGCAACTAAGAAATTATAACATCCATTGGATTCAACCTTTTTAATAACTCTGGCTTTCATAGTTTCCCAACTACCACAAATAAACCCAGCTACTTAGTGTGGATATATTTGAGTACAATTACCAACATAAGTTTGTACCCATATATCTATTATTCTAATACTAAGAATTATTCAGTGTTAATCCCTCAATATTTCACATACTTTTTGCTTAAGTCAATCTTTGGTTATCGTTAAAGCTACCTTTTCTTAGAATTTACTTTTTTCGAATAAATAATTCCAACATTAAATTTATAGATGGAATCTTTGGGCAAATGAGAACTGATTCGAACAGAATTTAATTTGAAGTAAAATATTTTTGGGTCGAATTAAATCTAAATACCAACATAATAAGATGGTTAACGGAAATAAAGATGCTTATTTGGAAAGAAGTTTTTACGGAGAATATGTAAAATTATAAACCGATTCTCACTGTTTACATAGAATTTGCAGTAGTTAGTACAATTAAAATTAACATGGACATGCAACCAGCCAGAAGGACGGATGGTTATCGTTTTATCCAGGGCTGTGGAGTCGTCCGAAAAAATTACTAACCCCGACTCCGACTCCAAATGCTGAAACTTTTTAAGTGCGACTCCTACTCCGACTCCTACTCCGACTCCGACTCCTACTATAATCTTGATGCTAAATGTATATGAGACTCAGTGATGTTAACTTTTATTTTTTCATTACCGTACGGCTTTCTAAAAATTCGAGATTTTGAGAAGCAATTACCGTACGCAAACATTAATGTGCTGTTTCCAAATGACAGGCGATTGATTATGTAGCAAAATTTATCAGGGGTGTGCTGGAAATCGCAAACGCAAAACGCAAGAATTTGGAAGTTGTTTTTAATAAACTTTAAACCTAATTCTTATAATTTTTGGTTTAAAATTCTGTTTAATAGGAAAATATTTGTTAAATATTTGTCATAAAATTCTTTTATTACAAAAATCTTATTTAAAAACAACTTTTAAAATTCTAGCGTTTTACGATTGTGATTTCCAGCACACCCCTGTATATGAAAAGCACTTAGTCCATCGCCTGTCATTTGGAAACAGCACATAAGAGCAGTATTCATAAACCATTTATTTAAATTTTAAATGTGTTTTAAGAGGATAATTTTTATCATGGAAATTTTTTTTAAATTTTTTATGCCGAAAAACTTTGGAGTCCGACTCCGACTCCGGCACAAAAACATCAACTCCGACTCTTCAACTCCGACTCCGACTCCACAGCCCTGGTTTTATCACTCTTAAAAGTAATTTTAGATCGATCGGTTTACTAAAAGGTTGGTCCATATTAATTGTATATGGCGAAATTTAAATCATAAAAGCGAAAATTTCACAAAAAAAAATTAAAAAAATTCGGCAAAAAGGCTCTTTTAACTAAATAATGGAAAAAATGTTATAAACGGTAAAATATGCACTAACAAATCGATGGCAAATTCAGTTCCCTACTTAACGCCAGTGCTGACAAGTAAATACTTAACTAAGTAGTCATGCAGTTTCATCGTTTTTTTAACACGCACGAAAGATAAATCTCGACTAATTGAATCTCTACTTTGGAGCCTGGTGTATTAACCCATCCAGCGTTGTCTGAATTAGACATTTCTTGCAAATGTCTGACTTCATTCTTAGAGAATTCGTTCAGATTTGAATATACTTACTGTCTGGGCGATTTCGAATGGATATATCGGGGGAAACTTATGTACAGATATGTATGTCTAATATAATTCCAACTGAATTGTTACAGATATGTCTAACGAGACTTAGACCCCTTTCAGACTCGGCAAGTTAGTTGCGCAAGTTACTTGCCGAGTACAACAACGTTTTTACAACATTTTTTTGCTTACCTCGACCTTACCGCTGACGTCAACAAATTAAGAGTTGCGCAAAAGACTTGCGCAAGTAACTTGCAGAGTGTGAGAGAGGGTCTTTTTACTTTTTTTTTTGTGGAAATAATGACAATTGTCATTTAAGTTTTTTAATTTTTTAATTTTTAATTTAACAACTTAGAACATTATGGCTAAGAACCTGAATGCAATTAGGAAAACAAAACAAATAATAGAAAGAGATAACAATATATTGTATGAATAGAAGTAAGAGCAATAGTTTTGTAAGAAACCCTGTGATCGATAGAGGAGTAAATAAAGGGTGCAAATAGGAACTATTAAGCCAATTTTAAACCATTTTTGAAACCCTAACAAAATTAGAAACACAAAACAAGCCATAAGAAGAGATACAAAATATTTAATGAATAGATAAATGTAGAATAATCTTATACTCGGTGGAGGAGCAAATAAAAAGGGGAATAAAGAAGCTGGTAAACCACTCTTTAAAAAGTTTTAGTCTTCGATATTCATGCAAGAGCTTTTCACACCGTTAAGAACGTTTTTCACTTGGAATTAAGGGTTTTAAGTTCCGGAAATTTCCTTATTTCCAAAAAAGCATTAAATATTTGTTATTCTTGGGAGTTCCCAGGATTTTTGTCCACAAATATTATGAAAATGTATAACTAGATTTTGGCAATCCGAGGTTCAGTTCTATTTTGTTGAATCAGAACAAAAACATTTTTTAATATTTTATTTTTTGTTGGGAGTATGAATGTCGTTTAAATTTCTTTCTACAGCAAATGAAAAACTCAAGTTTCGATAACAAATCTCGAGCCGAATAATTTACAATATTACGACTTATGTTCGCCCTGCTGCCCACGAATGAAACCGTTAGATTTGTGTTGAAATTGATATCGATACAATTTCAAATAAAAGTGATTCATAATTAATAACATATTGACCTACTGTAAATAGAGGATCATTTACTACTGGGTGGGTCATAAATCAGTGAACATGCGTTAATAATTCGATTAATTTCGATAGTATCTTGGCTTTGTGCTTAAATCGGTCTTCCTGTCCGGTACATTAGTCACTAGCAGATCCCGCTGACTGAAAACGAGCGACTAGATTGCTTTCAAAATTTCCTCTGGGTTTGAACTTTTGAATTTTGACAAGCAAAAAAAAAACTCAACCATTTTTGCTCACTCAAACTGGGTAACTGAATATCCCAAACGCTGTTTCTCAATAAAAATGTAACAAAAACACAAAAAAAAATAAATTTATTAAAAATACAATGTTGAGTGACTTTTTGACCACCCTGTATTATTACTTCTAGATAATGCATAAATTCTGAGGAATGCAGTGGTCAAGTAATTAGCGAGTATAAAAAATCAATACTTTTTAATTGTTGTATTATACAAAGCCATGATAAAATACAAGATAAAGTCATGCCCATGATTTCCCTTTAGATGACGTAGATTGTCCCTGGCAAGGAATTCCAAGTCTACAAGTCACTAGGATGCGTCAATTTGTTTTATAAGAAATGCATGTACTTTATAAGTGCTTTCTAGCCTAAAATTATTAGCCAATAGAAATGCAATTCGCGTGACATCATTTGTCTGGCATGCGCCCAGCCCCGAGGTGTTTGTAGCGACCATCTTAAGGATACGCCCTCTAGGGAATTCAGATGCAGTCAAAGCCTGATATTCGGCAAAAATCCAAAATTAACAGATATTATGAGAACTTCATGATTTCAATCGATTACAGTTGACCAGAGATCTTGTCTGGTAACACGGGAGTCAGTTACCTGTGATATTACGGCACCGGGCTGACTATTGGCTGAGGCATTCGTCAGTATACTTTTTGCGGGAAATGCTTTCATAAAGATTGCCGTTGCGGAAGTTTCGCAGGAATTGATATCTTGAAAATCCCGCTAAAAGATTGATTTGGCCTAAGGGATGGATTTTTCCTAGGGGCTTTTGCTACACAACAGATTCTACTGGAATTTTCCCAAAAGCAGCAGAGATATTACAGCTCAAATTGCTCTCTGGGTGTGTTGGTTGCGCTCACTCTCGGTGCTTGGCAAACGCATTGCTTGTTACTCAGAGGCCAAGATATTCATGGTAGGTCCTAGGAAAGTGTCCCCGTAAATCTTTTCCACAGCTATCCGAAATGAAATGCGTAGAGGATTCAAACTTTGTTTTTAGGATTGCGTTTTTATTATTCTTGGTGTGATTATATGGGACTTTTTAACAAATTACTATGTTTCCATTACAAGAGCACGTTTAATTATTATGGTTTGCTTTAAAGATAATAAGCTTTTTTCTTCTTCTCAAAGAGTGGTTTGACATTCGTATTGAAAATGGGTAAATAGCTTTATGAGCCCTGTATTAAGAATGAAGATAACTTATTTCGGGCTATTTCTATAATTTAACATTGAGGAATATCAAATCATATATCGCCTTTTAAATGGTGAAGGCTATTTTGCAACTAATTAAAGCTTGCCCTTTAATAAAGATATCGTTTTACAATTTAGAATCCTTTTTTCTTTCTTAAAATTTCGTAAAAATTACTTTAGCATAAACTTTTAATAATTGATTTTGTGTTCTTAATTTTTAAAGTTTTACGTGCCAGCTTTTATCCCCTTTATATTTAAATTTCCTAATAAAATTTCCATAATAACATTTCGACTTAAATAAAAATCTTCCAAAAAAAACATTTTTTATTTAACAAAAATTGATCCAAAAATGAAGACATAAAAGAGGCTGCCAGAAATAAAAGTCTAAAACAAAATGCAATAAAAAAAATTTCTTTTATATTCATTCAATCTAAAATAAAACGATTTTTCTTTAATTAAGAAGCAAATAGTATTATGACTTCTTAAGCATTTTGAACAAACAAAAAATATTTAATAAAATCAATGAAGAGATGGCCATAAACAGGAAAAAACTACGTAATATAAGTTCAATATTACAAGCAACATGAAATCAATAAGATTCGAATGGTGGGGAATATTTATTAAAAAAGGAATCTAAATAAAACTAACTGGAAATAAATCTAAGGAAGGCAAAAAATGGGGTCAACAAAAGAAGTTTCATTAAACATACCACGAATTTTAATTTATACATCTTTGTAAAGAATTAAAGCAGAAAATTGTTTCTGAAGACCAAATTTATTGTCTTTAGTTTTGATAACTTTTTTCTAAGTGAAAATTATTTTTAAGTGGGCTCAAAAAGGATTTACTGGCATCCTAAAGTTTACTAGAACTTTCTTCCAAAAACATTATTACTCAGCAAATAGTTACACTGCCAAATTTTGAATTAAATCTGAATTTTAAAACTCCAAAAAACATTTTGAAATGGTTTAAAAATTGATCGTTTTTTTCTAAAAAAAATCCTACAAAATAATTTAAAAAAAAAATTAAGCAAAGTGTAAAAAGATATCAAAGTAATTTTTGGGAATACAAAATTTTCAATTAGCAAGATTTTGTTTGCCGTGGGATAAGTTATTCCTATGCGCATTTCATTGCTGGCCTGTGCAACCAGTAAAATGCTCATAGGAATAGCATCAATAGTGTTTTTTATCAAGAATAACAAAATCTTGTTAATTGCCCTAATAGAATATTTAATAAGCTTAAACAAAAGCGGATATTAAAGCTTTTTCTTCTAGTTTTCTTTAAATGTCTATAAATAGTGTTTAAAAAATCTCCGCATAAAATGTAATAGAAAATAGCTCTTCGTAACAACAGACATTTTATGTAAGAAATTTAAAAGTTAAATTATTAGAAATAGAAAAAAATGTATAAAGATAAATAGAAATAATACTTAAAGAATTTAAAAAGCTAAAGCGGAAGCGGATATTAAAGATTTTTCTTGCAGTTGTTTCCCTTACAAAATTTAAAAGTTGCACTTCATTAAACTAAACGCATTAAAAAAAATCTCCCAAGAATTTTTAAACAAGAGAGTTCATTAACAAAATCAAAAAAAAAAAAAAGGAAAGAGAAATCCCCCCACAAAAAAAACAACAGCAAACGCTTGTATTGCCTTAATGAACTTAAAGGGGTTTTAATTAAACAGTTATTGGCCCAAGGTCAAAATTAAAATGCACATAAATTATACCTTTTTTCCTGAAAATAGAAAGAGAACCTTAATGAAAGGAGCTTGTGGTTAAGGACAACGAACCCTTGTTAGGACATTGTTTTTATTGTTTCCTTAAAGTTTTTGGACGTAATTGTAGCTGTGTATAAACTAATATTAGCTGTGTCTATTTGAAAAATGTTTAACATAATAAAACTTTAAATGTACAAGAGAACTTTTCCCAAATGATAAAATAAAAAAGAGCATTTGGGATAGACTAATAAGGGGGTTTCTTTGCATTTGTTTTGTAAGAATATTTAATACCCTATATGATAATGTTTTGAATATTAATTTAAATAACAGATTTTTTATGGGACGGTTTTAAACGGCAAGAGGTTCTTTAGCTTGATCTAAAGGCATTGTTATAAAACGCTTTTATATGACAAGTAATTTAAGTTGTCCCAAAGGAAAACAAAAGCTTAAGTAACTGCAAACAAATCGCTTAATGACAAAAACAAAGTGCTAAAATTGCGTGTCATTTAAACATAATCCTGCTTTAGTAAGACTTCCAATCAGTTTTTGAAAATTAAATTATGCTGTATTTTAGTGTTCTCTACGCTAAAAATATGGAAAACACAAACGCTCATAGTGTTTGTGTAGTAAAACTGAAAACACCGCGTCTCTGTTTGTGATCTTCGTACACAATAATAATACTGTACTGAACCAACTCAACATAAAGGTGAAAACATTTCATTGCGTTCTTATTTTTCGTTAAAATACACAAACTTCATTGTGTTCAGCTTAGCACAATAACGTTAGTTTTTTTCAGTAGCGCTCAGCATTCAGCAAAAAGATGAGAAAATTAAATTCCGTTCGGTTTTTTAAAAAAAAACCACAAACCGCATTGTGTTCGGTTCAGCTAAGTTTTTGTTTGTTCGTTTCAGTTATGCTCCGTGCTCTTTTGGCTGATAAAGACAATGAAAAATGTATTCCAAAAATAAAATAAAAACATATGTTTAGTTCTTTTAGATATTTTCTTTTAAATAATTTTTGCTTAAATGTGTTTTTAAAGAAAGAAAGAAAAAAAAAACAACAAATTATATTTTCAAAAACAAAACGTGTACACAATATATACACATGGTATTCATGCTGTGTGTGGTCGTGCAAATTGCTAAGCAACAACAACAATACTTGTTAGAAGCATTGCAAACATTTTTCGTTTGCTCATTCCTTCATCAATGTGAAAAAACAACAAATTATTAAAATATAATGTTTGTGTGCAAATCCACTACAATTATACTGTTTTATAATGAAAAACAAAACACTATATAATGTTTGCTACCTTCGTAAAAAAGTAGTTCTAAACAGTATTAAGGATTGTGTACCAATACACAAACACTAAAAAATAGGTATAGAATAGAGGTGTGTACCTTGTCATACGCTAAATAAAGCTCAGTTTATTTTCGAACAATGCTTCCAATTCTGTTTCTAAGTACTTTTTGGCCTTCCGTAATATTTTTGTCTTGAACGTTATTTTAAGTGCTGCTAAGGATATTTGCTCTTAAGTCTACATTACAGAATGTAGGGTACACACATACATTAAACTAAATAAAATTATTATGCACAGCAACCAGTAAATATGTCTAAAGAAAAAGAGAGCAAGCAAAAGTATTTATATCTGCATATGAAAAGCATATGTATGTATGAGAGTGACATACAAATAAACTTTTTCATCAAATTGAAATGCTGAATGCTAATAATCAAACAACACATACCCTGATAAACACATCGCAAACAAACAGAGAAAACGACAGACAGAAAGACACACAGTCATACCAACACATGAATACTATTAACAACTTATTGTATTTGTATTTATATTTGTTTAACAACACAGGGCTTATTTAGTTGGTAGTTGAACACACAAACTGCCACACACACTCCTGGCATCATACATTAGGGATCCAAATGAAACTCAAGAAAAAGTTTTCCTACTTTAACTATTTAAAAAAAGAGACGGATAAATAAGTCTTTGAATAAACAAACATACGTGTACGTAGACATTTCTGTATGCATAAGTTGTACATGCGAATACCCAGTTAGCATTTTATAACAATTAAAATATTACCTGTGGTCCTATGGAAGAGTAGCTTCAGTAGAAAGAAGACAAAATTATGTTATTACAAGTACAAGGTATTAAATACAGAATAAATCTACATGATTTCGATAAATGGACCTGTCAACTAAACTCCAAAGTCCCCCGGGGGTTTGTACGGATTATCTTAAGTATATTTGACCTTTTGGTGCTACTTCCTCCTCGGAAATCATTTGCACGATATCTTGCGGCTGACCAGAGTTCCTATCTGGTGCCACGGAAGTCAGTAGCCCCCGGTGGCACAGCACCGGACCATTGGTTGAGGCCACCGTTTTGTCTTTCAAGAAGATCGTCGTTGGGGAGGTTTCGTATTTCTGTTGAAAATATAGTTTTGAGGTTTACGATTTGGCTTACTACCCAAGGTCGCGTGAAGGGATATACTGAAAACCAGGGCTGTAGAGTCGGAGTTGAGGTTTTTGTGCCGGAGTCGGAGTCGGAGTCGTAGTACCCACATAAACTCACGACTCCGACTCCAAAGTTTTTCGGCATAAAGAATTTTAAAATTTCCGAAATAAAAATTATCTTCTTAAACCACATTTAAAATTTAAATAAATGGAATTTGAATACTGCTCTTATGTGCTGTTTCCAAATGACAGGCGCTGGACTGAATGCTTTTCATATAAATTTAACTACATAATCAATCGCCTGTCATTTGGAAACAGCACATTAATGTTTGCGTATGGTAATTTCTTCTCAAAAACTCTAATTTTTAGAAGGCCGTTCGGTAATGAAAAAATAAAAGTTAACATCACTGAATCTCATATACATTCAGCATCAAGATTATAGTAGGAGTAGGAGTCGGAGTCGTAGTCGTGTGTCGGAGTCGAGTCGCACTTAAAAAATTTCAGCGTTTGGAGTCGGCGTCGGAGTTAGTACTTTTTTCGGATGACTCCACTGTCCTGCTGAAAACCCCAATAAAGGTCTATTTCCTCACTTTTTGGGGGAGAGTTAGGCCTGAGGGAATATTATGGCTAGGTTCTCTAGCTACTCAACAGATGCTGCTTGCACTTTTCAAAAATCAGCAGAGGTTTATAGAAGGATTATGTACATTAATTGCACATCCGATTAGTGTAGGTTGCACATAGTTTGTCACTATTAAGTACACCCTTTGGCTGGTATCCATGTGAATATTTTTGATAGCTGTCCTCCAAAGTCGTGCGATTTAACACCTCTAGACTTTTTTCTAGCTGGAGTCATTTTATATGTTTATCCCATGTATAAATCTTTTAAATAAAAAAAATCCTAAAATTTTGAACTTAAACATAACGAATCTGTCCACAGTAATGAATAAAAAGCTAAAATTTGATAACATTGTTGACTTTCTTGAAAACTTTATATAACAACTTTTTTAATTGTTAAGCTGGGCAAAATATCATAAAAAAGAACTTAAAAGTGACACAATTTAAACACTGATATCAGTCCTGTGCGACTACTTAGTATTTTATGATATAAAGGAGAAGAGCAACATCACAATAATCGGGGTTTCATCGTCTTAATTAGCGAAATATCTTTTCAAAAGCAACATTTAACAGTCAGATTCTGAACCCCTTCATGATCAGTTTGCAAATTTAAAGCTTTTTTGCACACGCAAAGTGTATTTCGAAAAATTTGATGTTCTTCTGTGTTCTTTGTTGTTGCTTTTCGAATTCGACATCCAACCAACTTCAACTATGAATAAACAGCGAACGAAGGAAAAGGAACTTTCAAATGAACTTTGAACTATTTGACTGTTCCTTCATCCACACGTTTTCGCCTTATCACGAACAACTTAAGACTTGGCAAATAAGCTTTGTTTGTGCGAAACGTGTTTTTGTGCATGTTGTTCTTCTATTGTACTTATTAAATTTTAATACATCCTTGATATTCGGGATTTTTTTACACGCGTTGCTTAATCCAGCTTTTTATGAGGCTAACTGTGGGGAACCAAAAAGTTTGAGGCGTTTTAAATGTAAAAAGGACTTGGCGGGCTTTAAAGGTGTCCACAATTTACCCAACTAGCCTAATTGCGGTTACAACCGGCCTATTGCCTATTAGGAAAACCGCCAGGGCCTAGGGTTCCCTTACTGGGGCCTGTCTAGAAGTTGCTTCGACGATGATGAAGAAGAGTAGTCAGCTAAGCATATTATCTGTTATTGCCCGGCAATCGGAGACCTAAGAGTCCGGGAACCCTAAGAGGCAAAATTTGTCTCTCTGACATTGATTACAATAGGATCTATCAAAGAAACTGGCTGGCTGAAAATATGACAGCACAACTGGAACAAATTAATGATCCCATCTACGCTCTTAATTATTGTTTCTGACAATGAAACCTAATCGAGACAGTCTTTAATTATGAAAAAATATCAGTTAAGAGATATTTGAAAACAAGATCTTTCAAATGTTAACTGGGTAGGAATGTGTGTGATTCTAAATGAAACTGTGTTTGAGTAATTTCCCTTTTTTTCTTGTTGTTTGTTTATTGTATGGAAAAAATTAAAACAAATTTTGGTTTTTGTTCTCCTTACAACAATTTCAATAACTACTCAAAAAATAAGTTATACAGTTTTTCCGTTTTCTTTGTGCTTGTTGACTTGTTCTTTCTTTAAAAGGATCAAAGGATGTTGTAAGTACTTTTATATGTGTTTATTTATTGTATTGTTTGAATTACTAACACATTGTAAAATAGTTTTAAAAATATTTCTTGCTGTTGTTTTTTTTAAGCAGAAATTTATTTTTTCAAGGACCTAAATAAATATTCCTTTTTTGCAAAATGTATGCAGTAGCAAACTTAACAGGATGATTCAACTTTATTTAAAGCTTAATCAATATTGTGTATTTTATTTTTAACTTTGAGCCCAAGCTAGAAGATGAGTTTTATTATTTTAATAATAATAAAATTTGATTTGACGAATGTTTGAAAATCTTTATCCTAAGTGATAACGATATTGTTCTGGAATCTAAGAATAAATCACTGCAAAGTGAAATGAGAGGCTGTTACATTGGAGAAATCGACCCATTGTCAATTATGGAATCTGTAATCCCTATGCAATGTCAAATTGGGATACATGCCAAGCATCTTAAGTAGCACCAAAAACTACAAAAGGGACAGTGTAGGAGCTCAACTCTTATGCCACTACCCAAAGCTGCTCAGCAGCCTCCGATAAAATATTTGATGTTTCTAGCATTATATTGAAGTGTATTTTGGACTTCGTAAGGAGTTCGTGTTAATTTTGTGATGAAAACTATGTTCTCAAAGGGTTTCGTGGCATCCCATTGGTAAACTCATTAATTTAGTTGTTTCTGTTCTGGTCCTACCCAACATACCCTAAGTTTATCAATAAACATCTTAAACGGCTGAGTATGTTTTTGAAAGGTTTTCGTACATACTAAATCATTCTAACATAAATAATTATTCTTTCAACAACAAATTTAGTTGCCTATAATTCTAATTTAAAATGCCCAACTAAAAAACATTCTATTAATAGTTTTGCTCTAAACTTTATTAAAAAAACCTTTAAACTTACACACACCCATACACATGTATCTACAAAGAACTACTTTTGTACAAATTTAAATTTAAAATTGTTGTAAACATCAGAAGAATTTATAATTTGACAAGGGTTTTTTAAACAAATTTGCGTTAGAAGGATACCCAGCATGCCTGTATTCAAACAAATTGTTTTGTTCAAATAAATAAACAGCTTTATTTTGATAAAAAGTATTAGTACCATTGGAAAGATATAAAAAATACAAAAATATCGCAACTTTCGGATATCGCAACGTTATTCAAAAACAAACTCAAAATTACAGAAATAAAACTAATTTTTTTTCAATTTTTCAGTGTTATTGGCATACTGGTATACAAATTTGTACCATATACAAATCTTTTGTATATATGATGTGTATTAGTACTTATTCAGAATCTTCATATGACCCGGATTTACTTAGGCTGTCTTCATCAGAGATGCTTGCGTTTGAGCTGCTATCATCTGAGCTGCGTCTATTGTTGGTAGACCAAACACTAATAAATACTAGAATTTTTTGTAAAAATATGGACTTTTACACTAACACCACAAAATTGTTTTTCAGTTGATTTTTAAAATTTCAAACTAGTTTTGCCTTTATGATGATATATTTTTGGGCATATTTTAAAGCTCCATATATGAAAATTTAATTAAACTCTGAGTAGTTCTTACCGATTCGCCTTTGTTGTTAAGATACAACGATACCAATAAATGGGTCAAATATTCAAAATAAAGAAATTCAAGGATTCATTTCCAAAACAAAAC
Source organism: Pollenia labialis (assembly GCA_949318255.1). Taxonomy (NCBI): domain Eukaryota; kingdom Metazoa; phylum Arthropoda; class Insecta; order Diptera; family Polleniidae; genus Pollenia; species Pollenia labialis. Next base: position 50,285,991 of record OX439142.1, read on the forward strand.
TTATTCGTGACCTTCTCCGAGAAAAGGGATCGAGTGTTTTAAAAAAATGGGTTCGGACTTAAGAGTAGATTTTGGTACCTAAAAGAGTGTAGAATATGATAAGATGCGTTTTTCTCAAAACTTAATTTTCACAGACTTGGTCCCTTTTCTCCGAGAAGGTCACATTTGTTTTCGAAGCTTGAAATAACTTAATTAATTTTTTATAAAGGGGCCAGAGATTTGGGAAGCCAACAAGATGAAAAGAACAAAGTTCAACATTTGCAAGAGGCAAATGATGTGGTAGAACGAGGTGTGGCTTTGGCTAACACATACTTCAATGTCACAACTTCTGAAACTGATTTTCAGTTTAGATTCAGTTGAGATTTAAAGAAAACATGTCAAGACAAAAATTGTTGGAGACTTCACTAATATCAACTTCTTAGAAAACGATTTTTATGTAAAATTAATATTTTCCAATAAAAAGTCCATAAAAGTCAGACTTAAAGATTTTTCTAAAACATTGGTGGGCGTGAGGGTCGGCGTAGCCTTTCTCGATCGTCCTAAACAAACTTTGGCGTTGTTTTTTTGTTTTATCAATACCCACCAAATTGGCGGGTGAGACCTAAAGAAATCCAACTTTTGATTTTAACGGTCACCCTAATATACATAAAGGGTGTTGGCATCACTGCTTTATTTGAGCACCCATTTAACAGCTGATAGTTGCTTTTTGCTTAGTTGCTTTGAAATTTTATTATGAATCGACTTACACTAGAGAAACGCGTGCAAATTGTTTAAATTTTTAATCAAAATAATTTGGCGAATGGGCTGAAGCACAAATTGATTGTGCATTGATGTTCATTTAAAATTTTATTTTCCGATGAAGCCCATTTCTGGTTGAATGGGTATTTAATAACCGGAATTGTCGCATTTGGAGTGAGGAGAATACACAGGCTTTTTTCGAAACACCATTACATCCACAAAACATAACTGTTTGGTGCGCTTTATGTGCTGGCGGAGTGATTGGCCAATATGTCTTTAAAAACGATGATGGTCAGAATGCGAAAAGTTGTTGAAAATTGGTGTTCCACATTGCGCCTTCTATATGGCAGAAATTATATTTAAACATTAATTCCATAAAATGATCTTTCCAATAAAGCCTGTTTCATTGATATTTAAAATATATTTCCTTGTTTTATTATGATTTAAACTTGTGCCACTCTATTAAAACCATTTATATTAATTTTAAGTTATTTGATAAGTTGGAAACACAATATTGCATTTTATATATCAAAAAGTAAATCTTGGATGCAAATAAAGACATTTTGTTCATTATTGTGTATATGATAGATATGGGAAATATTGGGGATCTCTATAACTTTTAAGCTTTTAAACTGTTAAAATAAAGAAAACATAGTCTACAATTATACTTTTCATATATTTAAACATGAATCTGGCCATGAATCTTTCCTTTAAAAATCATAAAAATACAATGTGGAAACCAAATAGTAATTTTTTCATGTCAAGCTTTTTTATTTCAGAACATTTTTTAACACTTTGAAAAAGAAATTTATTACTTGGATTTGAACTCTAATCTCTGCTTTCAGAAAAATATTTAGAAACAATTTTTGAAAAAAACTTATGTGAACAAGTATCCTCTTTCAAATGATATAATTTCTTTTTTTTTAAGTCCATTTTTGATTGTGGATTTATCGCGTAAAGTCCTATTCCTGTTCAGTACAGAATTTCCGATTGTAATATTGAAACAATGGGTACTAATTGCATTATATATCTAGGGTTTTCTTGGGAGTCGAAAAATTTTCATTAATAAGATTGAGTTCTAATGTGCTAAATTCCCAATTCTTGCTATTGATAAACTGAAAGTTATTGTTGGTAGGATAAGCTATTCCTATGCGTATTTCACTAATGACTTAGGCCAAATCATCAGGAAAATTCAGCCAAAGATTTTGGAAAATAAATAAAACTGTTAAGCGAATAGGAATTATAAACACTCACAAGTCTTACTCGTTATAATATCAAAGCTTAAACAAAACACCAACAACAAACAGTGAGTTTATCTTTTCTTACAATCCCGACTAAAATTGGTTGATTTTTTCTCAACTCTAATTGTAATTGTAATTGTAAGGGGAAAACAAAAAGAAAAAAACAAATTACTTTACTTCATTGTTGCCAGATCAGTTTTTTGCAATGGCACTTGCATATTTGTTAACATTAAAAAGTTTTCTTTTTATGGAAATCGCTTTTTATATTTATTAAGTTTTCATAGTAAATTGTGAACAAAACCAAAACTTGTTCAACGATTGCAATGAAAAAAGTTTTTGACCAAAATTTTTTCACATTTTTATTTTTATTAATTTTTAATAAACAAAAAAAATTTAATTTTTTTTAAATTGCTTTTTATTTTCAAAACTTAAACGATGTATCTGAAACTGGGCAAATTAAAAACAGTGTAAGCATGTCTTAAAGATAATGTTGATGCCAAATTTCGCATTTTTTTAACTGAATATGGTAAACCGTTTTCAAGTTATTCTAATAGATGTAGCGAAAGTGCCTTAATTTTGGACAAAACGGTATATCTCGAAAAGTCGACCTGATAAAGAAAAATGGAGATTTGATTTAAAATCAGCGACTTTAAATTAGTAAAAATTTTTAATTAAGATCCAGGTTACGAAATTACTGTTGCCCAGTGTTATAAATGTTGTATTCTCAAAAATAACTTTGATAAAATATTCAGTTCAAACGTGAAATCAATCCTAAACTACAAACATTAAACGCTTCACCTCGAAATGCACAGAAATTACAGGTGGATGCTTACCAGGGTCTCCGCAGATATCTAGATTGGTTGCGGCATTCGAGAATTTTAAGGTAGTTTTCGTCAGTTTTTTTTTTGCACATTTCGGGCTGTATCTTGGCGATAACTTGACGGATGCTGTTTAATAAGTGCTCCAACGTTAGGGGATTATCAGCGTGAACACAATCCTTAAGGTAGCCTCACAACAAGAAGTCTAACGATGGCAAATCGCATGATCTTCGTGGCCAATTGACGTCACCAAAGCGTGAAATTATTCGTTCTGGAAAATTTCCATGTAATCCCAAAATCAGGATGGTGTGTGGCTCGCTGCACCGTCTTATTGAAACCCCATATATTCCAATTAATAATGTATACCAAAAAAGTTGGTCAGTTGGTAGAGCCATAAAATCGACAAAATCAAACTATCCGCCACTTTCTTACTAGCGGGAGCGAATTTTCGGCTGCGCTTATATAACGAGTTTCATTCTTTATAATCTTGCCAATTTCTTGCACAGTAGATCAATTAGGACGACCATAATCGCCCCGAAATGCTCGAAGGGTAGCCACGTTTAAACCATCACATTTCTGTAGTAAGTCTAATATTTCTACACGTTCTTCGGTTGTTAAACGATCCATATTCTTAAATGGCAAAAAATTTCCATTAAATAAATGACCCTTCATATGACAGCTACTTAACTTTTGTAACAAGGTGCGGTTGTGTAAAGTCACTTGGAATCACGAGAAAAATTCAATTTTGAATAAAATCCACTTATGACATTTCTACATAAGACAATCAATCGACAGGAATACTCTGTTTTAGTTGTATTCAAATTTAAAGATTTTTGCAATAACATAAAAAGGCTTAACAGTAATATGATTTAATATTCTTTCAATTTCTTATGCGATTTAAAAAAAAATAAGTTGTTTCTATTATAAACAAAATATTCAGACTTAAGTAAACGTTATGCAAATAAATTGAAAAATATAATTTCACGAAAAAATTTCTTGAATCATATAACTCTATACATATTTTTATACCGACAGAGGGTATTATGCTTTAGTGCTGATGTGTGTAACACCTTTAAATATTAGTCCTAGACTTAAAGTATAGAATCACTTTCTGAGTTGATCTAACGATGTCCGTCCGGCTGGCTGGCAGGCTTGCGGGATGGCTATCCATGTAACCTTGTGCGCAAAGTACAGGTCGCAATTTTGGAGATAATTTAATAAAATTCGGTACATAGGTTCTTATTGGCACAACGACCAAGCCTATTGAAAATGCGCCAAATCGTAGGACCATGAAGGGATATAGGGGGCAATTTCTGCCTCTCAGAAACTATCAAACCGATTTAAATTAAACTTAAAACATAAATAGATCCCTATTCCTATAGCCATACACTGTCGAAAATTTGTTTTTAAATACTGTGGTGTTGGGTATCACATGGTCGGGCTTGACCTACTATACTTTCTTACTTGTTTTGTTTGCATTTAATAAATAAAAATGTTTTAAAATTACAAACATACTGATATTTCATTCTGCATTTTTTTTTTATTACTTTCCATATTTCGCCTCGAGACAAAATACACATGTAAAATTCTATTTATTGCTTGAAATTTAACATGTATATTGAAATGTAAAGTATTTATGTAGAAAAGGTAAATATGCAAAAAAAAATAACGTAAATAAATACATATGTACCATATTTTATAATCATTTATATTTTGTTTTTTCCTGAGTTCTGAATTTTTACCTACATTTATTTATTTTTTATTTATTTTTTTCAGTTATTAGAAAAAAGAAGAAAATAGATAAAAAAAAACAACAGAATAAATTTGCATTTGGAGAGGGGAGAAAAATATAAAAATTCAACATGTGTTTTGTTTGTTGAATTGTTGTTTTTGTTTGTGTTTGTATTAATATGTACATCCTGTCGTTAAGGATTCTTTTCAAAATTTTTGTTTCAAATATTCATTTCGAATATTTGTTTTATATTTTTGCAACAAATATGATAAATAAATATTTTTCTTGTTTTTGGCAAATATTTTTTAGGTGATTGTTTGGGTATGTTTTAGATATGCATGTATAGTAAATGATAGAAAGTAATTAGTTTTCGAGAGTTTTGCTAAATTTCTTGTCAATTAAAATTAAAGAATTTAGCACTGTGAATGCAAAAGGGTGTTTTTAATTAATGCAGAATTGGATGTCATTCTCATGCTTTAATTCTAAAATAAATATTTTAACCAACTATTAGTTTTATTGCCACGTGTGATACGGTGGCTTATTCAAAGTCACCAATCGACCTATAACCTTTCTGCGTTTTAAATGATAATTTATATAAATATGTGGTAAAATATGTCACATATACGCTAATTTCGGATTAAAAACAATTTTGTCAAAGTTAGAAAAATTGTAATTCAATATTATTACTTCCAGTTTTGAATATTATGGATACCATATTGTCAAGCTTTTACAGTACAATAACTACAGTAAAAAAATAAAAAAGGTATCCAAGTTCTAAACATTTTTATTTTTATTGACAATTTCCGGGTTTGCAGATGAATATTGTTTTTCTTATTTTTTTTTAAGATGAATCGATTTCCTATAAAAATCACTTATCTTAATAGCTCGGCAAATAAACATCATTTATTTAGAATACACATTCATATCAACAAGAACAAGAGTAACCAAATATAAAAAATTTCGGCAAACATTTTATTTTTTGGTATGTTGTGCTCTTCACAAAAATGCCTCATATGGCTAATTATAGACCGATCTCATCGAAATTGAAAATGTTACGAAAGTTAAAATATCTAAGAATTATTTATAGTTTTACTTATAAGCAGGGACCGGAAATAAGAGTTATTTTTCAATTTTTGAAGAAATAAATCATACATAAATAAACATCGTAGAAAACTTTTAATTACACCATCATGATTTTTAGGCGAAATGCATCCAACATATTGCATGATTTTTAAATTTTTGATTTTTATTTTACCAATCAAAAATAAGAGTTATTATTGATTTTTATTTTTTTAAATGAAAAATAAAAATTATTTTTGATTTCTATATTTTTAAATGAAAAATAAGAGTTATTTTTGATTTTTATTTTTTTAAATCAAGAAATAAAAGTTATTTTTGATTTTTATATTTTTATATCAAAAATAAAAATCAATTCAAAACTCTTATTTATTTCATCATCGCACAGCCTAAACGCCTGAAGCTAATAACTTGAAATTTGGACCAGAGATTGGTCACTCTCCAAATCGATCCACTAAGACGGGATTTTTGGAAATTCAAATGTTTAGGAGGTAAAAAAAGGGTAAAAACGGGAAACTAAGGTAACCTTATATTTCCAAAACTAAAAGAGATACAAAAAAAATTTAATACTTATCGTTGTTCCTTAGAAAAATAAGCGGACAGGTGTCTGGTACTTTTTTGAAATTCGGCCCTTTTAGGGAGTAAACGGGTAAAACCTGAATTTTGGAACTTTTTTGACACCCCATCTATCTTTTGAACTAATAAACATAGAACCAAAGTTTATACCACATTCGAAACTTATCAAAAAAATACGAACACGAATTTGGTACTTTTTCGAAATTTGAACATTTAAGGGGTGAAAATCGTAACTATTTTTGGTACTTTTTTTACAAAACATTTTCCTCCATTCTTTGACATATTCGTACTAAATTATGGGCTCCCACTACAATACTGAAATTTTTGATACTTTAATGGGGGGAAAAAATAGTACCAAAACAGGAAATACGGGAAATTTTGGTTCAACAACTGGTATTTTTTTAACTATCGTTAATATTGGATCTAGAAACATAAAAGTCAACATGAAATGTACTGAGTGGATAAGAATCTATGAGGGAACTTTTTGGTACTTTTTTGTTCATTAACTGGTACTTTTTGAATATCCATTAGTATTGGACCTAGAAACATTAAAGATGCAAGGTCCTGAGTGAATGAGAAAATAAACTTTGGCATACAGATACATATGTCCACGAAGAAAAAGAAGACGCTAACGAAGTTGCGGGTTAAATGCTATTAAGTATAAAATTTTTATTTAAAAAGAAATCTACGATTTTGAAAAAAATTTTGATTTTTCTTTTTAAATTATTTACATAAATTAATATTGTTCATTTGCAAAAAGAATTTTTAAAAAATTTTAATTTTTCACATTTTTATAAACAGCTTTCAACACGAATTTATCCCAATGTTCACTTTGTGCAATTTTCAAAAAAAAAAAATCCGCAATTTTGAAAAAAATCAAAATTTTTTTATTCAAATTTTTAGTTAAGCTTATTATTGTTCATAATCAAAAAAAAATTTTAAAAATTTTATTTAGAACCGAAGTTATGAATTTTTTAATTTTTCAAAAACTGAAATTGGCGGTGAAGTAACACGTAACTATCTATAAGAACTTGCTTATGAAAAGCAAGTCGACAAAAAATATCGTCAATATCAAAAATTGCATATTGAATTGTTTAATGTAATTCACTTGATATTGAATGGGTTTTTGTTTAAATACAAATTCTCCGTAATATTTTATGTTTATAATCCGATGGGAATGTTTTCGTAAATTTTTGGGGTGTATGCTATTTTTTTTAGCGTATATTTGAATGAAGCAGCATATTATTATACATACGGCATCAACAAATAAATAAGAGTTTTGAATTGATTTTTATTTTTGATATAAAAATATTAAAATCAAAATATAACTTTTATTTTTCATTTAAAAATATAAAAATCAAAAATAACTTTTATTTTTCATTTAAAAAAATAAAAATCCAAAATAACTCTTATTTTCTATCTAAAAATATAAAAATCAAAAATAACTCTTATTTCTTAATTTTTTTGATTAGAGTCATAACAGTTACGGTCCTTGCTTATAAGTTATCTTGTAAGTTATAGTTTTATGTCAAATTAGTAACTTAAAATTGTCATGTATAATTTTCAACACAACTGTATTACCGCCTAAAAGTGTATTTAGATTTTAACAGCTACTACATGAATTTCCCAGTCATATCTAGAAATAGTTTAAGAACATAATAGTAAATTGTTATTGCAGGGAAGTTTGGGAAAAATCTAGAAATAATTATGAAATATAAAAAGGGCTGACTCATGAATAATTAGTTTAGTTTGTTTGTAGAAATTAACCGGTTCGGGTCGAAACTTAAAATATTGGATAAAATTGTGAACGTTATAATTAATTTCAACAAAGTTTGTTTAGCTGAATAAGTGTGTTTATTTGTTTTGATATGCAATTAAAAGAACTCAACGGCTTATTATAAACTAATTTTTGCAAAATTTAATGATAAAAAAAAGTCAAAAATTCGGCAATAACATCCAGCGTTATTCCCGTTGTCGTTATCTTCATCGACATTATCTTTTTTGTAATAGATTAAAGTGGCACACAGCCTGTGTTCCTTAATCTTCTACAAAAAACGACACTTTCGATGACGACAACCGAAATAAGGCTGATTATCTATTTATAAGCCGTGCTTTCATTGGCTTTATCATTTGCCCAGTGATTTCAGAGATATCGTTAAAGTTTTAAAAAAAATAAAAAAAAATTCGACCCATGCGTGCATTAAGGCTGTCCAGAATTCACTTCAGAAACATTTTTGCGGTTAAAACCAGCAACTGGCCCATTGGGAAACACACCCAAAGGTTGGGGCTTCTTTACAATGACCTATGCAGGAGTTGCGGCAACGAAGAAGACGAGAAGTCAATAGAACATTTTCTATGTCATTGCCCCGCATTTGGAGACCTAAGACTCAAGCTGTTAGGTCAGTAAATTCCTCAAGGAAAAAGCTGTCTCTCTGACAGTGATTTGAACAGGATCCTTTCCTTTATTGAATCAACCGCATGGCTGGGTGAGAATGTCAACGCCAGGTAATGTAGGAACATTTGGAGACTGTGTAACATGGTAAGCAATGGGAACTAATTACTGGATCGACGTGAGCTGTACTTAATTGCGGCTGCCACTGGATCCTTACCTTCCTAACCTAACGGATTATGCTGGCTTTAAAGCCTAAAACAATTAGTATAACTCGATGTAATTTCACATCAAAATTGTTCCTTTCAGTTAAGTCGTTCAGAAGTGAGTGTTACTTTAACAGAGGGAGAGACGGACGGATCTGGTGAAATCAATTTAGAACTAATCAAGGATCTAGAATATAAACGAGGAGAAAAAACATTTTTCAATATGGTCACCTCTAACAAAACTATTTTTAAAGAAAATTTTTAAGCCATATTATTATCTTCGGTAAACATTTTATGGTTAAGTTAGTCCCCCATCACAAAGCTACAACCATATTATGGTTACCTCTAAACATGTTTTGGTTAAATATGACAGTAATTTGTTTTTAAATTAGCAAAAGTATTTTCCTCTTTTTCACTGCCGAAATACAACCATGCTATTGTAAGTGTTAATTTTGATATTACGGAGCCCTAACCGCGAAATAACGTAAGCGACATAATTTTCAAGTTACGTTTTTTTGCATAAATGAATTTATTGGCAACGCTTGCATCATATCCTCAAATGTCATGGTCACATAAGGTACCGTTCCCATTTTATAGCAAGAACAATTTTATCGTAAGCATTAAATTTCATACAAAATTTATATGAAATAAAATAAAAAAAAAACTCCCTCCTGTAAAATTTGATTTTAGCGCTTACGTTATTTTCGCGGTAAGGGCTCGTTATTAACCATAGTATGTAATTTAACAATAATATCTATAATAATGTTTTATTAAAAACAGTTTTGTTAGAAGTAGCCATTTAGCAAAAATGTCTTTTCTCTGCGTGTAAACTAAACTAAATTTTATTAAGCCCTCTTCCTTTAAAAAAAACCTCTATAAATTTATATCTTTCACATTAATCCTTTACATGTTGTAGTTTATCATCAAATTCAGCTCTTTTTGCAAACATAATTCCATTAAATATTTATAACTTTTCCCAAGTTACTTTTTATCCAAAGTTCATAATAACTTTAGTGGTTTTTCTTGAGCATTCTCAACAAAATGAATTCATGTGCCAAACTCTTGTTCTTAAGTTTGCCACTAAACTTCTGCTACCTTTTGTTACTTGAAATATATGTATACTTTCTTCTTTTTCGCCAACAAAACTCTGAAATATGTTTCCGACTTTCTTGCTACAGTTTGCAATAAAACAAGCAACGAACTGAGCGAAGAAAACCAAAAAGAGGAAACACAAAATGAACATGTCATTTATGGTGCAACATTTGTTTCTTAAGAGTTGCATAATAAAATGTGCAGAAATTTATGGCAATAGAGAAGGTGGTGGCTTAAACAGAGAAAACCATTAAAAAGTTTATTTTAGTACATTTAAAATAAATTTGATATTTGAACACAAAATGTAACTTGAAAATTTATTTGCCTATAGGATATTAAAGTCATTTGTGTCAGCTATTTTTTATTTTAAGTACAAAGATTTATTAGTTTTTTTTTTAAGAGACAGCAATAAAGATAAGCAAGATAAACCGTATGCTACCCTTCACTTCAGAACTTTAAGAAAAATTTTCAAGGGTGTAACCTTTTTGGGACCCCAGAGCAACAATCGATGTGTTAGAACAAAATTATAAAATGAGGTTAATCGGAAGTAGCATTTGTATGGGAGCTCTGGTCAAGTATGACCGCCTCCAATTAAATTTTGTAGGATGATTTGGATTGCAATAAAATAAGTTTGAATCAATTTTAGTCTAAATACCAACCTAGAAAGATGGTTTATGATTCCTATGTGAAATTATGGACTTAGTGTCACAGTTTCAGCTACACCTCGTCCCTGTGACAAGTAGAGCCAATGTTATTATCCCCAAAATTGCGACCCTTACAACGTTTAATATGACATCCAGCCGAACGGACATCGTTAGATCGACTCAGAAATTGATTCTGAGTCAATTGTTATACTAAAAAGTGGGAAAGGGATCAATATTTTTAGGTGTAACACAAATTATCACAAACCTTTAATACCCGCTTCACTATTGAGGTTTAGGTATAAATAGTGTCTTTAAGTCTCTACTAGGGTGATCGATTATTCGACTTTTTTCAATAACCGGTTTTTGAATATTCCGAATAGTTGCTATTTTAAAAAACCCGGTTTTCGGTTAGACATTTTAAAAATAACCGGTTAATCGGTTTTAATTCGAATACATAAAAATACAAAAATCAAATTAGTTTTTGTAATAAAAAGTAAATAAGAATAAAAACAAAACAATTCACGAAGGTATGGAACCATAGATATGACTTAAGGTATGTTCAGACCACAAACATTTGACGATAAAATCAAAAAAAAACCTGACCAGCCAATGAGTTTTAATTTGTTGCTGGTTAAGCATGTCTATATGAAGCAGTAAACTTCAGCCATATTTTTGAAAAGTGGCAAACAAAACCTCTTATACAGGATTATATATTTCAATATTTTTTTGTTTCAGCATTAAAGACAAGAAAACATGCTTTTTGTATGAAATATCTTTCAATTCGTCGATCACACAATTTAAACCCTTCCAGGACATTTTTGATTCCTTCAATTTGGTTTAAGTTCTTGGTGTTTTAATAAATAAAACTGATGAATTTTCCCATAACGTTGATTCCGCCGGTATGTTTTTGTTTTAAGCATGAAGATATGCTAGAACTACTTAAGAGTTTTTCAGTCATTATTTTTATTAAAGTATTTTTTGTTAAGTATTATTTGCAGTCTCTTAAAAACTACTTGGAACAGAGTCAAGTTTTACTTGGCGTATATTTATGTCAAGCTTGTAGACTAATTTAAAGTGATTAATAAGTCGTGACGTTAAAGAACCTTTGCAACTTATCATTTTAGGGCCGTTTAAGCACAATTTTCTTTTAAGTCAGTTTAAGCTGAACTTTTTTTGTAGTACTTTAAATTGTTTTTGGTTTTTGTTACAAGAACACACACTTTTATAAGCGATTTGTATTTACATTGCTCCTAATGTTTTTTGACTTTTGTTTCATTTTGTTTTTGACATTTTTTATAAAAAGTTTAAGTTTGCAAATATTCAATTAGAAAAATACTTAAATTACGGGTGCATTTAAAACAAAAGTAAGGAATAAGTATATAAATTACACATTACTAAAATAACCGGGTTATTTTACTAAAATAACCGGGTTATTTTACTAAAATAACCGGTTTATTCGATATTCGAAAAATGAACATTTTGAAATATAGGACTTGGGCACGGTTAAAACCGGTCGAATATTATTCGATCGATCACCCTAGTATCTACACATTTTCAAGCTTCCACAGTATCTTTTTCAGGTAAAATTTAAAGTTAATTTTTTTTCATATGCGATGTCGAAAATCTTAAAATTGTAAGCAAAATTATAGTTTAAAGAAATTTGCAATTAAGTAATTTAAATTTGATCCATTGAAATTTTGACTCCGATTGTTGTACATTTTCTTCTTATCCAAAATTATACCAACTTGATAACACTGGACGGCATGAAAATCAGCCTAGATATTTTCAGCAGATTTTTATGTAAAATCACACCTTGAATCCGAATCAGGCCCTTGCTTTCCCTAATCACCTACTCAGTGTTACCGTTATGCGACTAAAGTCGCATTTTTGCCCCTTTTTGACTGCCGTGCCACTTTTTTGACCCCTTTGTTTTAAATCCCCTTTTGTATCATTTTGTAGTTTTTTGTGCCCCTTTTGCCCCTTTTTGAACCAAATTTTTTTTAAACTGTCAATCAATGAATCCGAGCTCAATTTGAAGAGAAAATAGCATCTAATTTGGAAAAAATTAAAATAATTCAGGTAGGGCTATCATTTAACAATAAAATTTACCTCAAATTTCTAGTATATGTATTAAATATTATGAATGAATTAAACCTTAATTTTCAAAACGAATCATCACAAATTATATATTTAGTTTCATCCACGAAAGATATTGTGTTAGAAATTTTTAAAAAATTTTTAAAAAAAGAGTATGTTATGCAAACAAATATAGAACAAATTGATTTTGTTGATGTTCTACATATAAAAGAAACTCTGAATATATATATCGGCCTCGAAGCCGAGCGCTAGAAATATGTACTAACAACATCTTAAGTAGTGATATTGTAGAAATTAAAAACAACATTTTACTTTTTTACCAAAAGCTGTGCAAAGAAATTTTATCAAGAATTAATATTAGCGATAAGAGGCTGAGTTCATTAAAGGTTTTAGATCCAGTATTTATTAAGTCAGCTGAAGACATAAATTACTTTGAAAATGTTACCGTTTTTATTGATATAATTACTGACCCAGATGATTTTGTAAAAGAGTTCAAACTTTTAGAAACCAGATCAAACGATAAAGCTATGTATGAAGCAATTTTATCTAAGCCTGAAACATTTTGGTACGAAATTGGCAATTTAAAAAACTGTTTGGGTGACAATTTATATCCAAACTTGTATAAATTTGCTTCGTATGTTTTTACTTTACCACATAGTAGTGCATCCGCTGAGCGGATTTTTTCTAAGTTAGCATATTTAAAAAATAAAGTGACACATAGACTGAAAGTAGATACCTGTCAGTCTATGTTCTCCGCTTTAAATTTGTATCAAAATGACTTGGAAGATTGGATTCCAAGTAATGAATTGATTAATAAATATAGATTTACGTTTTCAAAAAAATAGATATTTAATAGTTGAAGAAACAACAAAACACTGCAATTTATAAAAAAATGGATCAGTACCTGATATTAACTATCTTCCTATCAATACTTGTATGTGCTTTTTCCTCGAGGTTTTTTCGTAACTTAATTTTTTTGGTAAAAAAGTAAAATAATCCAAGTGCCAAATATTTATGTACATATACTTAGTCTGAGTTTAGACGGTTCATTCTTTACTGAAAAGATTCTTCCTTTTTCTTCTTTGAACATGAATTGGCGTTCAAATGATTCATGTCATGTTGACGACATGTTTTTTATGTTGTATAGTTGTGCGTATGCATGTGTGCTTTTTGATATTGAAAACAAAAACAAAATTAAACAACGAATGTAAAAGCAAAGCGTACTGACAGTACAGACATGTGTGTACTCGTTTCTTTTCCCCTCTCCCCTCTCGCCAATAAAGTAGCAATCTTTTCAGTAAAGAATGAACCGTATAAACAAAGACTTACATATCGAGCCCTAACCGCGAAAATAACGTAAGCGACATAATTTTCAATTTTCGTTTTTTTACTAAATGACTTATTGGCAACACTTGCATCATCTCCTGAAATGTCATGGTCACAGAAGGTACCGTTACGATTTTATAGCAATAACAATTTTATCGTAAGCGACAAATTTCATACAAAATTTATATGCAATAAAATAATAAAACTCTCTCCTGTAAAATTTGATTTTTGGCGCTTACGTTATTTTCGCGGTTAGGGATCGATATATACATATCTCTATCTTTTTAAATGTAAAGTTTTTTTGTATCAAATCATATTATGAACTATTTTTTGTTTTTGTAAGTATTGTTATTACACTATTTTAAGCTCGTTTTATTTACAAGTAATTAGTAACTGTTTTTGTATAAATAATTGAAATAAAAATTTTATGCAACAGTTCATTATCGTTTACTTGCAAACAAGACATGTATTTTCACGATATATGTATATATGTATATATATATATATGTGTTTTTCCCAAACAATTTGTATTATATACCTATAATGTATTTTTTTATAAATATGAAGTTTATTTTTTGTTATGTTTAGTTTTCGATGAAAATAATTTAATAAATACATACGTTTTTTTTTAAATTTTCCTGTTTTTAAAGTTGCCCCTTTTTTTCTCAGAATTCCCCTTTTTGTGACACTTTTTTTTTGAAAATCCCCTTTTTGTGCCCCTTTTTGAAAATTTTGAACGGTAACACTGCACCTACTATTTCCGATTCACTGTGTTAAATTAATTTTCGATCATGTTATGGCTGCGACTTATATGTTAAGGAAAACAAAAAAATGTTTGTGCATCTAATGCGATTGTAAAGCCAACATTTAGTTTTTTGGTTCTTTTGTTAGTCTTCGTCCAGACTTGCAATTTTTGTTTCAGCAATTCTTGAGTTTATTGGTGTGAGAGGTGAGAAGATTGAGGAGATGTACTTAGACAATTTAAAGCTTTGACACGCGATTGTAAAAATAGTCCTGTACCCATGTTTTGTAACATGTGAAACTAAATATTCCATAGTTTCTCGAAAAGAAAGTCTGTGACTGATGTCGAAAACTATCAACAGAGATTACATCGTTACGTTATAAATGTCATAATATTCAACTCGAAGCCGATGTAAATTATTATATTTTGCAACCATTTTAAAAGCAAAATAATTAAACAATGAAAAATTCAGCCAAGAATAAAATACGGCCCCTATAACTCAGTTGAATTGCAAAAAAACAACTGGTTGTGTTGCGTTGCAATTTTTTGATGTTATTGTTCGCCGCAACAAAGCAAAGTTGTAGGCCATAATACAAAAATTAAAAAATTACAACTCAACTGAGGGCTTAAATACCTCTTACGCGTCTTTATTCATTGCATTTTTTAGTGTTAAAATTTTTCTTACCCCGTTTATATATGTAAGTTTATATGACTGCGAGCTTTCTCACAAACCTTTTACACACTTTTCCGAAAATAGCAAGTAATTTCCTTTCGAGTCAGCTATTACTTGCTAAAAATGTTACAGACACAGTTAAGTGAGAACCCCCGTTGTTTGTTTCAATTTATGGCATTTTGGTTTAGTTTCTAACATTTCAATAGAAAAGTTTCTCGATGCGGGAGTTACAGAACATGGACACCGGTAGTTTTTGTTATGTTTTGCGTGGGGTTTGAAAGGTTGAATTATTTAAAAAAAAAAGCAAAAAGGCTTTATGAAAAATGTATGTATATCAGAAGGCCTCAATAAATCTAAAAATTACGACACTATCAAAAAAGTATAAAAAGGGTCATTGAAAACTAACCACAAAAGAAAAATATTGATGTAAAATTCTTTCTGATTGTTCTAAGCAGCTTGAGACTAAAATCCTGCAGTTGTAAACCCAAATATAAAAATACGTTTTAAAACATTATTATATTAGTTACGAAAAGTAACATACATTTTTTTTTAATTTCCCTAAGCTGATCCCGCGAAGCTCTACGCTTGTCTGCAAAAAAGAATCCAGAGTCTCTGGCGGGAATTGAACCTGCGGGTTGTTGCGACACCGGCGCTACTAGAATAGCGGACTACCAGCTAGCCTACCGGTACAGAATGCACCGATTCTCATTAAATATTACAGACTTTTGTTTTCTATGGCATACTTTTAAATTATGTGATGATCGGTTCATAATTTACCATAGGCTCCATATAAAGGGAACTCTCGGAAAACACTTTCGTTCCCCTAAACCCGCAACTTTGATACGCTTCATAAAATTTCTAAAACAAATCTTGATATTTAATTTGAACGAATTATAAGCCAGCCTTTTTAAAGATCCCACGTAAAGTCTATTCCTAAAATTAAAGATTCGACACAGACGTCTATACCACTCTTACTTGTTTAGCTTAAGGTTTTAGAGTGCCATGTTATGGCCTTTAGAGCCATTATTGCAACTTGCCGTTAGTTAAAAATAAAATTTTGTCGGACGTATAACATGTTATTTATTATTCCAACTTTAGTTAAATGTACCCACATGATGAACTTGCCTTAATGATATTGCCAACTTCAGTTTGATGTAAAGTTTAAAAAGTACCAAAAACTTTATATGTTGGACAAAATCCTAACTTGAACTATGCTGTAACTAATAATGGCCCTTGATGATAAAATTTGTATTCAAATTGTTATTTTAATTTCAAAATAAAATCCAAAATAATTAAAAGTGATTATCACAATTACAGGGGTTTTAAGCGTATAAGCGATTATGGATAATCAGGATGAAAAGCAACACCTTTAATAGACATGCATACGTATACTTATGATTAAATCAAACATTTAATAAATATTACGTATACGCTGTGAATACGCAATTTTCTGTTTTCTAACATAATTTTATTATGTAATTAAAAGTTTTTTTTTTACATACATACATCCTAACATATACACATTGTTAAGTTGTGCTAATTTTTGAGTTCTACATTAAATTTTTTGACTTAAAAATCTGTGTAAAAGTTTTTTTCTTTTCATGACCAGGCATGGCTTTCAAAGTAATTAGTAACAATCTGTGTAAAAATTTGTCAAACTCATTAAATTAAAAACTTTATTTTTCTCTGGAAACTTTTTTCTATAAACAATTTTGTTTCATAGTTTTTTCACTCGCCTTTTTAAGTTTCTTTCTGTCTGTGAATGACTGACTTATAAAAGTGAGTGACATTTAACAGAAAAAAAAAAAAAAATAAAGAATAAAGAGAAACTAATTTTTTACTCTGCAAATTTTTTTAATAGAATTTGTTAATAAAAGCGTAAAACAAAAAGCATCTGTAAATTAAATCACATCAAAACTTATGGAAAAAACAAAAAGGAAACCTTTAGAAGGCATTTAAAAACACGGGGAATACGGAGTACATTAAGTACCAGCCTATACTTTTGTAGCTGTCGTCTGCACTATTTGGAAACATGCATTGTGATTTTTTCCATTTTTGTCTGAAATTAAAGTGAACGAGAAATAAAAGTCAAGAAAGAAATTTCAATAGAGGATTTTACAGGGAAGTAACCAAAACGGTTATTGGGAAGACGGTATAATTATTTAAATCATAAATTAAAAGAACTATTTTTTAATATACCAATATTTGTATCAGATTGCAGTCTAAATTTTATGACAAAGACAGTACTTAAAAAAAACTGTAGTGGGAATTCAAAATGCTTTCTATATAAGTTTTTAAAGGAAATGTCCGGGTTTAATTAGTTAAATCATAAGTTTGGCATACATGGCATTCTAAAATCTATTTTATGTTAGAAAGTCCTTTTTCAAAAAGATTGCACTTTTACAAAAGAAAAATACTTTTTTATTAGTAAGTAAAAAGTTCTAAATAATTCCTAAAAAAACCACAAGCATTAATATAGCAGTTCTTTAAAATACCAAAAGGTACTTGTTCTAAAAGGTTTTAATACCCTAAAAAATTATGATATAATGCTTGTTTCGAAAAGAGGTGCATACCATTTTATAAAAGTAATTTTGTTTGAAATCCCTTTTTAGAAAGTATTATTTGAAAGAAGAAGTATTTCAAAAATAAGTACATTTTAAAGCAAACAAATATCCTTTTAAAAAAGTGCCTTTTGAAATATACATAGTACTTTTTAAAAAAATCTTTCTAAAATTTAAAAAATTGCTGTTTTAAAATAAATATAAAAATTTTTGTAAGGGAATTTACTTTGCAACAACAATAAAAACCCTTAATTTGTTTTTGTTTCCAATATAAATTCCAAAACGAAAATTTTTATTTTAATTTCAAAAACACGCAAAAAGTATATTTTTAAAAAAGTACCTTTTAAAAAAGTACCTGTTTAAAAAAGTACATTTTAAAAAAAGTACCTATTTAAAAAATATCTTTATTAAAAAGTACCGCTTAACAAAATTACCTTTCGAAAGGCCAGTGGCATTTCTTAAAAATAATTTTTTATGCATCATTACTTTACAATAACTCAGAACAGTACTTTTTGATAAATCGTCATTGCAATAAATTGAAACCAATTTAAATAAAAAAAAATATTTTTTCAAGAACCCATTTCTGTTTTTACTTTGAAGTTTTTTGTGAATTTTCGAATCGACAGATTTTATATTAACGATAAATTTTGTACATTTATGAAAAGGAATTTATTTTCGAAAAGAAAACAGAAGTTTAAAACTGCAATATTTTATCAAAACTCAATTATATGCCGTAAATTAAGTATATTTCATTTGCTGCCCTGTAGTTCACACTTTTCCCAAAAACCAAAAAAAACTAAAACTATTCCACAAAAGCGAAAAAAAATCTTAACACGCGACAACTTTGAATGAATAAAATGAATGAAAATTGCCAACAACTGCTGGTGTAAGTTGAAAAGAAGCCAAAAAGAAGAATTACTTAAAAAAAAAAATGTTTTCTAGTAGTCTTTAGTAACAAACAACAAGCAAAAGTTTTTTAATTTTTTATGTTCAATGCTTCTGATAGTGCAATAACATACAGCGGCAGCAACAAATAAATCTAAAGAAAAAAAAAAGGAAAAGAGCCAACATGCAGCTGACTGCATTAACAGCAATAAACTTAAATTCATCGTTTGTTGCAGGCAAAACTAATACATATAAAAATAAAATGAAAAACTTGCAGCAGATGTTTTAAAGCAAAAACAACAACATTGAGTAAAAATAGTAATAATAAGAACAACAAATAGAAAAAGTTTAAGCAAAAGTAGTTATTACAAGTAAAAAAGAAAAAATAAAAGAAAAAAGTAACAAAGTTCTAAAGTCATTAAATTACCTGGAACGAACAAACACTAACACACATGTCTGTACGCCGAAACATCCACTTACACAAACGGTTACACATACTCCTGTATCTGCCACAACAATATGAGTATATAAAAAATAAGAAACAAATAACAAAAAGTAGAACATACCCTAAATTGCATTCTTTTTTATATCACTCGCCAGAATATAAGTTTGTGTTACGCCTGTAATTTCTATAAAATTTACTTATGATCGCTATACTTTGTCTGGGCTCTGGAGGAAGAGAGAATCTGATTCAAAAATTTCAAGCGGCTATTAAAATTAGCTATCCAAATTTTCCAGAATATGTTAATAATTATAATTTATCTATAGAAATTTACTGATGGAATTCAGACAGATCGTTTCGGATGTTTATAGGATATAAGCAAAAATACAATTAACTCTAATGCCCGTTTATTAACTTTTTGAATTAATTGTCATAAATCGATGGTACGGTACACTACAGTTAAACCATATATAAGACATACGTGTAAGAATTATGAAAAATTCGTTATCTATTATCTATTGTAGAAATTACGGCCATAATTCATCTAAAAAATGTTCAAGAGTAAGTTTTCTTGGGGATCGATCTTTAATTGATTCCTTCAAGGAAAGAGATACTGCAGCATATATCAAATCAGAAGAGCGCTAAACACCTACATATCGTCGTTCGGAAATTATTGTGTTCTAGATGGTTATATTTTACATATATTATAGAACACAATAAGTTACGAACGACGATATGTTAACGGGAACCTTTATTAAGAGAATTTTCGTCCGGCATACTTAAGAACTAAGTAGCATATGAGTTATTCGTAATAAATTTGTGCACAATATTTAATTTCAACAAAATCTTTATGTATGTCATATGCTTACAGTACAAACAAGCTTTGAATGTTGATAAGAGCCAATGCGAATAATTGTAACACTAAGTCTAAGAAGTAAACAGCAAACAAGCTCTACTGGGCTCAATGATCCGGTTTACCAAACTTCAGCATATTTCCTGCAGTTTATCAGAGAACGTGATATGCAGATTCTGATAAAAACCGGCCTTATTATAGTTTTAGACTATATTCCAAAATAAATTTTGAAAACCTTAAAACTTTTATACCAAGAGGGTCAAAATATCCCATATATTTTTTTTACTTAAAGGGTGGTTATAAATCGGACTTTAAATGGCAGCGCTACATTATACAACCAAAAGGGCAGTATTTTTGGGCATGGCAGAAAATAATGTTTTCTGTTTTACAAACTTCATTGACATATCTTTCATTCTAGGGGGTGACTGACACTTCTTATTTTTTTGTGTGGAGGTCGACCCGGTCTATTGGTTAAATATTTCATAACTTTTTTATTTGTTCTCGATTTTATGTATTGAAAGTTGGTTTAACTTAAAACTAAATTAGCTTTAATCAAATATATAACTACATATAAGGATATGTTTCTATACAAACTAATTTAAAAAATGGCGCCAAATTTTAAAAACCTACAAGCAGAGAAAAAAATTTTTAAATATGGCCACTTTCAACAAAACTATTATAAAAGAACATTTTAAACATATTATGTTTAATTTAACCATATTGTTGTTATCGACAACCATAAAATGGTTAAAGTAGGTCTCAATCAAGATGTCACAACCATATTATGGTTGCCTCCGAACATGTTATGGTTATTAATAACTAAAATATGCTTAAAACTTATAATAGCATGGTTGGTTTTCAACGATAACATGTTGCTTTTGGAAATAAGCAAAATACTTTTGTAAATTTAGAAACAAATTTTTATCATTTTTAACCATAACTTGTTTAGAGGCAACCATAATATGTTGCTGGCTTCTTGATGGAGGACTGCTTCAACCATAATATGGCTGTCGATAACAATAATATGGTTAGATTAAACATAATATTTAATAATAATTTTCTTTTAAAATATTTTTGTTGGAGGTGACCATATTTAAACATGTTTTGTTTTCTGGGTGTAGAAAAAATAAAATTAAAATCAAATATAATTAAGAATATCACCAAAAAAATTTTATTTACATTCCAAAGCGTGTATATATTTAGAAAGGCCCATTTTTCTTCTTTTTGAAATATCGGCTAAAAATCAACTGAGTTACGTGTTCATTAGTTGTCTAACCTGCGCGAAAATGTTTTATTCGGAATAACTCAGAAATTTAAGGGTGTTTCCAAACTTTTAAAAATTTATTAATGATCAACCTTCACTAGGTCGCTTTTCAAGTATAAAAAATAAGTGCTCATTTATAGCACCGTGTAATCTGAATTCCCAGTAATTGCATCATCGACTGTTAATTGCTTTGGCATTACTAGGGGCTGTAAGCAGTGCTTTAAAGTAAATTAAATAACGTGCCGCAAACGGGTTAAGAATCTAAAGATTTTCTTGACACTACACCATTGCTGTATATTTGGGCGTTTGGGTATAGGAAATATTATAGGAAATTCAGATCACTGCAGTGTTTGTCAGCCAGATGTTCCAAATAAATAACTTCAGAATAGCTGAACTGTGTATCATTACCAAAAAATTCATTTGTTTTTGTTTTGCTGTAGGTCTGTTAGTTTTTGTTTCGAAAAAGATGCTCTAAACTGTTTTATTTGTTGGCCCAGTATTTTTTTTATCTGATTTTTTATATTTTGATTATTGG
The DNA here is from genome assembly GCA_949318255.1 of Pollenia labialis. Lineage (NCBI taxonomy): Eukaryota > Metazoa > Arthropoda > Insecta > Diptera > Polleniidae > Pollenia > Pollenia labialis. The sequence continues at coordinate 50,307,882 of OX439142.1, forward strand.
CGTTGAAGATTTAAAGATTCGCGTCATCGAAATATAGTTTTATATTTAATAAATTGTTTCAAATGTTTTTCTCTCCGATGCTCTTTTGTGGTGGTTGTATGTTATTTTGTAAGGTTTTTTTTAGTTGCAGCGGGAACATCAACAAATCTTCACAAAACTATTTTAAAGTGTGAGAAATAAACAAAAACTTAAACATTTTACAGAAAACAGTTAAGGGAATAAAATGTTTTCCCGTTAAAGCTTTTTTTTAGCTTTTATCCTAGAATATGTTTTCATAAAAATGTTGCCATTGCTTCAGTGGCCAATATTCGTTTCTTTTATGCTGCTTCTTTAACTAAAAGGTGTTTATTATGTTAAATTTTTTGGCATAGTTTAAGGAGCTCAACATGGTTTTTAAGGCGTTCAGAAAATGCGACACATTTTATGGTTTAAATAAAAAGCACAAGAAAAAAAGAGATATTCTTAAATAATAATTTAAAAAAAATCTTAGATTGTACAAGATCAAGAACAGAAGCTATGAGGGTTGAATTTGACTAATAGTGAGAATTAATTTAAAAGCTGAATTTTATTCCTCACAGCCATGTTTGGTATTGTAAAAGCAATAAAATAAATTCAAAATTCGTGATGGAGGATTTATTTTACCATAATATGTTTGCCGGTTGCACTAATATGGATAAATTAAACATAATATGTTTAAAAATGTTCGTTAATAATAGTTGTGTGCCGTGGGTTAAATTGAAAATTGAGATATTTCGAGTCTTGTTTTTTTTTGTTCTATTAGAAATAAAAATTTCATAATGGAACTATCAAATTTGTTTTGTTAAATTCATCACTTGGGGTGACCTCTACTAATGCATTGCATTGTGTTGGACTAAGGAAAATAGTTTTTGGGAAGGAGGATAAAAGGAGTAGTGTTTGTGAACATTCGAGTTGAACCGATTCATGTTAAAAGTGAGAGGGATGACTTCATCAAGAAGGTTATTCCACATATAAAAAGTACGCCCAGAAAACGAATTTTCCCTGCAATGCATTGTACGATTCACCGGCCAATCGCCCACAAAGGATGGGCACTTGAGTAAATACGTGTGTTACGATCAAACGTACGGTCTTGGGGAAAAATATGCCTAAATCCATCAGAACACATCACATTGTAGTAACGATAAAACAGGCAAATACAAACCACATTGCGACGGTGATCAAGGGAGTCAATAGAATTGTATAGCCTTCTGTCACCATTAAGAACTTTCGCCCTCTCCTGCACGTAGAAAAAAAAATTTGGTTGGAGGTAACCATATTATAAGAGCAACATACTATGGTTCGATTTTAACAATTTTTATGTTTGCAGTTTACAATGTTATGCTTAACTATGACCATGGTATGGTTAAAATCAACAAAAATGTTCCCGTAATCAACCAAAATATGGTCATAATTAAACATATTTTGGTTAATATCAACCATAATAATGAACAAAACTAACAATATTATGTTTAAAGTTCACCATAATATGGTAAAAATTCCCCTGCTTTTTGACAAAAGTAACCATATTATGGTCAGAATTAACAATAGTATGGTCAATGTTAATCATATTATGGTTACTTATTTCATCCATTTTTTTTTATTTGTTTGTAGTGTCAAATTATAATTTTATTTAATTTGTTATTCCTGATAGGTGTTATGTTCCACTTTTATAAAAAATCCCCTTTTCATTCATATTACAGCCTGTGACCACGGAAATTAATGTGTTTTAATCAATAATTAAAATAAAATGAATGAGAATTTTAAGCAAACCAAGTAAAATGCAAACGACCAGGATGTTGTTGCTTTTGAAACATATTATTTAAAATTTAAAGTTAAACATACAATTTTTTAAAATATTATAGTTTCAAACATATTATTGTTATTAAAAATTAACCATAACATGGTCGGAAGCAACCATAATATGGTTATAGCTTTTAGGTGGATGAATTTAACCATAATATGGTTGCCGTGATAATAATATGGTATAGGTTCCCATAATATGTTTAAGTGTATGGTTGTAGCTTTATTTTATTAAATCAATGTATTGTTGAATTCAACCATATATGAAGTTTCATGGGAGGTAAACACTTTATTGTTAAATAGAAACAAAATATTATCAATCGTGATAAAAGTTTTGTTTAAAACAACAAAAGTTTGTTTGTTGCCATGCAGGGACCATAATATGTTTTTTTAACCATACTCCAACCATGTTTTTTCTCTGCGTGTGTACACGGTCGAGAAGCCCCAAAACAGACTTTGAATCACCGGCTACATATGAGAGTGGTTTTTCATACGCGGTCGGATATAGGTGGTATAAGTAGTAAGGAGATGTAGTGAAGTATATCTTAGATCGTTTTAAGGAGCCGAGGCACTTGAATGCTACTCCGCCAGACAGCAATTTTTATCTTCATGCCCATATAAACAGATGAGGCACCTTAATCCGTCGTGCGTTTATGCGTCAGCATGCAATATTGAGATTTTCAGGTATTAAAATTGACCCATATGATTCATGTTCTGCCTCATAGCATCAACATCGGATACGCTTGGTCTATAATTAAATGAATACGATCCAAAATTCCAAAAAAATATGAATATCGATAATGATGGGCTTGCGTGAAATTATCCATAGTTTACATTTGTTTCAACCCACCGTGAAACGCTGCAGTTCACTTCACTTTACGTACTGAACCTCAAAATATCTTCGAATTGTCTTTTTTGACTTGGTTCGTTTCAATTGTGAGCCCTTCATATGTAAACATATGTATATAAAGAGTGGTTTTTAATAAAACCCAAATTATTTAGAAAATTATTGTCATTTCTTTTTATTCTGAAAATATTGGTATGGTTTAAATATATATAAACAAAATATCGGCCAAAGGGCCGCCGTGTTTTTGTCGGTGCACCTCTATCCGATGGTCCAAATAATCGATGATGCTGAGGCATAATTGAGGTTCTAAACCGTTAATGTGCCGAATTATCTCATCTTTTAGCTCTTGAACTGTTACTGGCTTATCGACGTACACCTTTTCTTTCAAATATCGCTAAAGAAAGAAGTCCAACGGTGTCAAATCACATGATCTTGGCGGCCAATTGGCATCGGCACCACGTGAGATAACACGGCCATTGAATTTGTACCGAAAAAGAGCTTTTGTTTCGTTAGCTGTGTGGCAAGTGGCACCGTCCTGTTGAAACTACATATCGGCCACATATGGATCCATATCTTCCGATTCGGGCCATAAAAAGTTCGTTATCATCTCACGATAGCGAACACCATTCACAGTAACTGCCTGCCCATAAATTCACTCTTGGATTATCATTCGCCCAAATGCGGCAATTCTACTTATTGACGGATCCACTGAGCTGAAAGTGTGCCTCATCACTGAAGATGATTTTTTTCTAAAGTGCACAATATGCATTTTGATTTGAACGCCCATTGCCATAATAAGCCCAAATATCTTTAACGCGTTTCTCGTATCTTTCCATGGTTCAAATTGAGTTAGTCTGAAATTGAGAAATGTCTAATGAAATACAGAGCAATACTTGACGTTTAGATGTGGTTCACATTCAACATTGGCCCTTAAAATTTAATTTATGTGAACGTTGGAATCAACCAACAAAATAAATTTCCTACAGCGTATTTCAATCGGTTTCATCGAAAGACAATGAGGACGAACCGGCTCACTTCCAACTGGCCTAACAGGGCACCATCATTATCTTAATAACAATTCGTATAACTAAAGTTAAAGCCTCAATTAGTTTTCATTACATCACATTTTTACTTTTGTTCAAATAGTGGTTTTTATTATTTAAATGTTCGATTCGGCAAAATTTTAACTTGTAAAAACTGCTATCAAATATTTTAGCGCGACTATCTGGAATTAATAAAATAACACATGTAGGATTTAAACATTGTTTTTTTATTAATCTTGTTAATTCCGTTCCGTTTTGTTACGAAATTTTTAATTGTTACTTTTTCAGTAGTAACAGTATCAGCCATTATTGTCAAAGATATTAGTTTTGCAGCGTTCATTGTTTATTTCAATAACTTTAAGGAACAAAAATTTGAAGAAAATAAATTTCAAGAATTCTAAAAATTAAAAAACAGTTTATTTCAATATGCATATGCATATTTTTTTTATTATTAATTTTGCTGTCACTTACAATTACTTAACAAGTTTTTGATTTTGACAGATTGGATCGCAACAGAACAGAAAAACTATTCAATTTCACAGGTTTTTTTAATAACAAAAACAAATTAGCTGATTCGTAACAGAACAGAAAGTAGACCGAAAAACAAATCAATCCATCCGTACTTAACTCCAGCCAATGCGGTGTCAATAGTACGGTAAGTACTTTTCCTTAAATCAAGTACATTATGCTTGATTCAAGTGCGAAATACTTAACTTATCCATATTTAATTCCGAATTCGTACTTGAAATAATCCGAGAATGAGATTGATTTTAGTAAACTAAGATTAAATCAATCTCAAAATGCTCTTGATTCAACTATTATAAAGTTAATTTAATTTAAATTTTGATGTAAAAATTTTTAAAACGGTTTAATCTCGATTTAATCTTGAAAAAATCCGAGAGTGAGATTCGATTGATTCTTACCTAAACATTAACCCACAGAACCAGATAGAAAAACATAATTTTACTTACCCATTGCACATGTTTATTTCACTTTTGTTGTGTTCCGGCCTTTGCTTACAGAAGAATTCGCAATTATTAGACACCAGCAGCATGTCCAATATGGTTTTTGTAGTCATTGTACTTTGGAAATACAAAGTATTTAACCGAAAAATTTTACAAATAGAATATGGGCATGATTTCTTTTTATTTCACTCTTTAAACGTGAAAATAATCTAATTTTTTTCGCTTGAACTGTTATTGTTTTACAAACACACGCGTATGCACGCCTATTGGTTTTCGAAAGTTATCCCATTTTAGATTGTTTTAAGTACTTTTAAGTGTTACTCGCACTTAAATATTTGAGTACGACTTGTTCTAAAGTAAGTCGAAAAAACTTAAATTTAATGCGAGTTTTTCTTTCTGTGTAAAGACTAATTCTGGCTTTAGGCTTAAAAAACAAACGAAAAAGAACCCCGTTTTTCTTTTTACTGTAAAATTGTAATATGCAGATAGCACTTTTTGAATATAAGCTTTCGATATATTTTTTAACATTTGTGTTTCTTTGTCTTTTGTTTGAGCTTTCTAGCTTGCATGATTTTATTTTTTTTTGTGGTTTATGGAAAATTGCAAATAAAAAACGAAGTTTATTTATTGAACACCTTTATTATTATTATTTTTTAATTTATTAAAAGTTGATAGCATTTCAGAAATTCCTTTTCATATTAACAAATATATTCATAAGCCACTGGAAGGTTCAATCTTTAAAGGAAGTATACATTTACAGAAAATATATTAGCATAAAAACATAAACCCAATTACACATATACACATGGTACATATAAGCCTACATCGACAGTAGAAAGAAGTCATGAAAGTATTAATGCATATTTATGTATGGTTACGTGTACATATATATTCATACCATATATTAATATGTAGCAAAAGCAATAAAGCATATTTGAATAACCAACACCATCTGTGTATGAATGTTTATGTGATTATATGACTCTCTGCGACCTTTTATGATAATACAACACAAACACACACTTACTTCCACATAAGTACGTAAGTTTTATCCTTTTCGCACATACATACATTTTTATAAACAAATTCACAGAAACTACACATATTTGCATGCTTAAATGCCTGACAGAAAGTCAGAGAATATATAAATGTAGTCGTATGAGTGAATCTACATACACACTCACCATCAATAAGCTTACCATGCAACAACAACAGAAACAACAGGAGAAACATAAGCGCAAGAAAAAAAAGTCAAGTATTTTGCACCTGTTTAAAAGCCACGTTTCATTTGCATTTTATGATCATAAAAATAAAATACAAATAAAAAACTCTTTCTCCTTCTGCATGCTCAGGAAAATATTCAAAAGAGTTGTCGAGGAATGCGAGTGTGTTCAAATACATGTGTTGTAAAAGTATGTGTGGTTATGCGTTTGTAGCTGAGAATATGTAAAATATGTATGAGAATGTGTGGATATGTATGCATATATATTACATATACATATAAGTATATACATGCAAGAAAATATATATGGCTTTCAAAGTCATGAATATTATACATATTTGTGTTGACACACTAACACTTTAATGCGAATCTATGCGAGTAGCCTGGTATTTTTCCTTGCGAGTGTGAGTTTTGGTGTACATATTTGCATTGGAATCCACTGAAAAAACAATTTCTCGTCTTTAATTTGTTAAAACCTTTAAGGCACACATGAATAAAATACAGGGATAAACTATTAGGTTTTTGGACTAGAATTTATTTGTATTCCTTTTACATTAAACAAATTTGTAATCGTGTTCAGATATTTTTTGTTTATTTCAGTAAAAAGTTTTTATATTTAAGGACTAAAATAAGAAAAATTGCTTAATTTGTATTCAAGGCTTTAAAACCAGTGTTCAATAATTAACACTAAATAACGCTCCTTATTGTTCGCTTCGGTAGTAAATAATAAAAAAATCTTTCGAACACAAAAATAATACTGTTCTAATTGAACTCAACAAAAGATGAGAACACTTAACTCCGTTCGGTTAAAAAAAAAAACAAAAACTTCATTGTGTTCGGTTCACTTCATTAAGGTTCGTTCCTTTTCGCTGATAATAAACACCAAAAATGTTTTACAAAAACAAAAAAATAATTTTACAAAAACAAATCATATATACAATACACACAAGCTTTTCGTGCTGCGGTCGTTGCAAAATTTTTTTGCTTGTTCATTTCTTTATCAACGTAGAAAATGAAACATTGTAGAACATTAAAATATAACGTTTATCTACAGTATCACTTCAATTGTTCTCTTATTTTTACGAAGAACAGAACGCTATATAATGTTCGGCCTTTCCTTGAAAATAGTTACGAACGCTATTAAGAGTTGTGTTCGTCTACACAAACACTTTAAAAAAATAAATATCGTTCCTGGATGTATGAGCCGAACGCTAAACAATGTTCTGTTTATATTCGAACACTGTTCAAAACCTATAATATTTTTGCCACTTACTTTGGCTTGCACAAGCATTTTCAGTAAAAAAATTCTTAGAGATCCCTTTTGTAAGAGCTCACAAATATTTATGGCTTTAACAACGAGAGTTTGTTGATTTTCAAAGCCTTCTGTTTAAATCTTTTTGTGGCTTAGTTATACATCTAGATCAAATCTAGATCAAAGCCAATGTTGCTAGGTTTGACAAGTTATCGTCAGTTTAAGCATTTTCGGGATGAATATCAAGTTTGTTAACGCCTTTATTCCAACATTTTTATTTAGAATAAAAAAAAAACATGTATAAAGATTTTCTTTTTTTACAAAAATTGATTTTGGCGAACATATGAAAATTTTTAACAAAATATCAAAATTAAAATGAAGTTACATTGCAACCTCGGCTAATGCAACCATTCAAAATTTAGACCGTTGCAAAATGTCAGGTTGTTGCAAAAAACGAGTTAGAAACTCTATTTATTTCCATCTATTTTTAATTTTAAGCTTATTTGAAACCAAATTAAAGCTTTATTAAAAAAACAACTGTAACAATCAAAATATACGCATATATTTAGATTAAACAAAAGAAAAAATTTAAAGTTTAAAAAAAAAAAAGAATTTGGATGTTGCGATTATCGAGGAGTTGCGTTTAACGAGGGTTGCGTTAATTGAGGTTACACTTTAATTTGTAAACCTACTTTTGTTTTTCGCGCTATTAAAATATACTATTATTCAGAAAAAGATGCATTTAATTCGACCTTTTTCGGCTTTTCAGATCCGAAGTAGAGTATTTGCAAGTTTATTATACTCTCATTCCAAAATATGGTTGCTAAGAATGTTGTGTGCATTAAAAATTAACAATAGTAAAAATAGCTTAAAACCAAAAATAAAATAAAAACAAATAAATATAATAAAAATAAACTGGTTGTATTACTTTAAAATGCGGGGTTCACGACGGGTTGTGTATTGCTTTGGAGACTTACAGCCCGGCCCCCGATGTCGATCGACAACTAAAGGCCCAACCATAATATGCATAGCCATGCTTAACCTACTGTCAAACATTAGCAAAAAGTCTCTCAAATGAATTAAAAAAAACAAAAACCAAATCAAAAAAAATTGGATTCCGTACGGAATGTGGCTATCAGTTTCGCACTTTGCTTAAGCAAATGACAGTTTCGTAAAACTTAACAAAAAGTTTCTTTAAATAATATATGGTTTGCCTCATATGATTAACATGTATTCGCAAATTTGCTTAAGCCAACTTAAGAACATTATGGTTGGGCCTTAAATATCGATTTGTCGGTCGACTGTTTTGACATTTCTAACGTAATTCATTAATTTATTGTCATATGGCTGTATTGCCACTTCAGCAATTACTCAACTAAAACGTTAGTTTGGAAATAAAAATCGATAATCGATAAGCAGAATAGAAAACGAAGGAGTAAACAAAAACAAAAAAAGCAGTAAACAAAAAATATGGAATAGAATTTAATAAAAAATGTTTTAAAAATCTATATAAATTTGTAGGTGGTGGAGTTTAAAAAATATATAAAATTAAAAAAATATTTAGTGTGTAAAGAAAAATTTTGTTAAAAACTTTAACAAAATGCCTCTGTCGACAGCTACAACACAAGTGACTGATTATGACATTTGTGATCGCATAATATTTCTAAGTGAATTTATATGAAAACTGTTATGTTCGCTCGCATTGTCGATTGACTTGTGGTGTTGAAAATTTTTAGTGGGCCGCAAATCAGCTGTTTGTCGTTGAAAATGTAAGCAAAAGATAGCGGTCGACATCAGGGGCCAGGCTGTTAACACCTGTTATTTATTCCTACTTTGTTCCAGGACGATAAATTGGTGCCAAACTACGGTAATCGATATGGATCGAAATTGCAATAAAATTTTAATATTAATATCCATCGATATCGAATGGCGTAATTTGGCCCTTGGAGTTTTTTGCTTTTTAAAGCACAAGAATTTTTTTTAATTGTCGGCCAAATAGCTGAATCAACACCAAAGCCGAATATCCATAACGCCAAGTTAATCCTCTTTATTTGACGGGTCATAATTTATTTTGAGATTTATTTATTTTCCGGTCGTTGCCGTAGTCGAAAACCAGTCGTTTTAACAATTGGCAATATGAGTGGTGTATACGACACAAATACGACAAATTTTCTATGTGTTTACATTGTCCTAAATTTTATTTTTTATCAACAAAAATCAAATCGACTGCGACTTCGATCGCGACTCTCGTAATAAGACGGATTTAAATTTAAGCAAAACGATCACAGCTGACTTGCACCAAACATAAATGATTGGTTTAAAGCGAACATTAACTAATTGCTGGTGATAAAAAAAATCCATCGACAATTAAAAGCATAAGAAAACTTATGTAAGGCCCGACCAATCAGCCGAATCAACGCCAAAGAAGAATATCAATAAGATCAAGATTATGAACGAAAGGTTCTAATTTCTTATGGGATATTCGGTCATATTATCAGTGACGTTGTCGTAGTCAAAAACAAGTCGTTTATGATTATCGTAAACGGAATGTATTTAACATTGTCATTGTCTTAATTTTTTAATTATATCGACAAAAATTTCAAACGACCATGACAGCGACCACGACTACGAGTCTGTTTATAGGGCTGATAATAATCGAAGCCTAACGACAACTTTTACCAAAAACAACTGATTCGTTTGAAGCGAAAACTAGCAGAAAAACGCCAGAAATGTACGACCCGGCAATAAGCTTTAACTTGTCATCATAATAATGCTCGGCTACTTGTTAAAAACCCGTTAGCAATAGTGCTTTGGAAAATTTGTCCGACCCGTATTAAAATACACACCCTTCCTCCGTCTGAATATTATTTGTTTCGATCGATATAGAGTGCTCAAAATTATCTTCGTTTGACAGTACACGACTTTTGATAACTTTGGGTGTTTATTCGTATTCTTGGAATTAAGATATTAAAAAAATCAGAATTTATCTCAGTCCTTATAATTTTTTTTGTTTAAACAAAGTGGGGTTTATTAAGTCATAATAAAATAAAATGTTAATACATGTTAATTTTGTCGTTGTTGTTTTATAGTTACAGTTAACAGCCGTTGGAAAATTCGAAATCCGAAAACCAACCATCAACAAAAAAAAAATGCATGCCAAAGTTTTTGCAACAAACATTTAAACTAAAAAAAAGCAAAAAAGTTAAAAAAGTTGTTCATATTTGAACTGCAAACAATGTTTATACATACATATATCTACTAAATAACATATACAATAACAAGGGCTCACACAACAGAACTGCAAAAGGCTGGTCCGTTTTAATGAAGTTAATGGAGAAATGGACCATTGAATAATAGTTTAAATAAACGTAAAGGATCAAATTGTCAAATTTTCTTGCTTCACCATTTTAGTTCTTTTTTTAATTTAAATCTGTAACTTTCTAGAATAATTTAAATTTTACCATTTTACTTTAAGGACCTTAACCTTTTAAAATTTAATTAAATAGAATTTACAATTATATTTGTCTTTCAAAAAACAATCTATTCTTTTTAATGGCAATTTAATTTCCTTTAGATACTCCTCAATATATTTTGTTTCGTAAACGAAAACTAAAGACCCCTCCTTAGCAGAATAAATAAAAGGAAAATCTCCAGAAAGTCATAAAATGTAATTAAATCTATATACAACATCATGCATAAAATTTATATAATAACAATAAATTTACCAAAGTATTCTTCTTCGACTTGGAACTTTGCTTGTTCTCAATGTTGCTGCCCCTTCAAGCAACAACTAAGAGTCAACTTTTGAACATTGATAAACCAAAATTAAAGAAGAACATGAAAAAATGAAGTCTCCAAAACAATAACCACCCACGTAGATGCGAAGGTTGGATGGCTGGCATTTTGCTAAAGTTTTATTTTTACAAAAAATTTTTTTTTTTTGCTCAGAGTTGTGCTGTTACATTGAAATTTATTACTAACCAAATAAACGTGTGAATGTTGCCAACTTAATGCTTAACAACAGCTGCAATATATTGTATGTTGGCGATTAGTAAGAGTTAAAATAGAACTTGCAAGAGTTGTGGTAGAAAAATATGTGCAAGCAACAGGAATATCAACTGAAAGGCTGCAGCAACAAAATAAATACCGATATTAAGCCAAAAAGCAAATACAAAATTGTTATTCGATTCTAACGGAAATTTTTTTCGTGTAAATTTATTTGTTTAAAGGGTTTTTGGGGGAAAGTTTCCTAGATAAAATGTAATGAAATTTTGGTAAATTACTACATATTTTACTTGGATTTCAATTAATAGCTCCCGCAGGCAGATACCGAGCTTTTGCGAAACTTTTGACAGCTGACTGCACATGTCCGCCGTTGTCCGATCGTTGGTTTTTAGAAAATCGTCTACCTTTAGAAGCTGTCCGGTTAGAGTGGCTGTCCGTTAGTAGAGCTTTCATTGTTATTATATAAAGAACTTTTTTCTGTCTTATATTCATATTAAGCTCAAGGTAGCTAGTAGGCATAATTAGTAAAATACTTTTACGTTCCCACATGTTGAGATTATTTAAAGAGGAAGCCCTATTTCTACCTCATTTGTATGCAACCAATCCCCATTTTGTTTACAAGTTTCTTAAAAAGCTCACAGTCTAAGACAAAAGCTTTACCTTAAAATCTATTTGTACTACTTATTGACAATCGCTGAACCAAAAACGTACGTGGAGACAACGAAAATTGACGTTGAGCAAGCAAGAAATTTATTCATTTGCGCCAAATGATTTTTTTTGTTGTGACAATCAATGACCGTTATAAAAAAGATTTAATTTTAATAATTTAATGTAACGAAAAAGTTCATCCCCAAAGCTCGTCAATATTTTTTTCCCGTAAATAATAATTTAATGGACGAATTCTTTTATTCAATGAACTTATACGTTCATTTAGTGAACCTTTTCGTTAATTTAGAAAATAATTTGGTTTAACAAATTTGGTGACTCAACGAACACATTTCATTGTCTAAACATATTCTTTTTTAAAATTTCCCTTCACAACATTATAACAACCGCCCACCCATTACAAATCATGCTGTAATATTCATATTTTACAACATTTTTGCAAAGTAATTATGTTTCATAGATACGTAGACAGGACCTACGTATAAACGAGGAGAGCATTTAAAGGTATGTACAGGATCCATTTGTCGCAGCTCGTATATGGCAGCTTTGAACGACCTTCATAGAGATGCTACCAATTCCGAGGTAGCAGGATACCGCATGAATGTCAAATTTGAAAGTCGCTCACTAAATACAGCAGACGCTGAAATGATTCTGCAGTGTAAAACAAGAGTCGTGCTGACTCCACTAAGATCAGGATGAAGCAACAGGCTTAATGTCTTCTGGTTCCGCATGGACCGAGCCGTTCCCAACTTATGCTCAGCATGTAGTCAGGTTTATTATACCACCCCCATCATAAATAATTGTCTAGCAAGCCTTATTCCGCTATGTCCAAGGAGCTTTTGGACCGACCCTGTGGAAGTAACTCAATTCCTTGGGCTCTCGCAGGACCCCCGATTTAATTTTGAATACTGTTTATGCTGCTACAACAACAACGACAACAACAGGAAATATCAAGTTAAATTTCGTTAAATCTGATCAAATGGATAAGGATTCTTCCCCATGTGCTAACCCTATTTAGTATATAAATTAAGCTCATATATTTACTTTAGTTCTTAAGCAGGAAATATGCGTTTATTTCTATTTTTCTACTTGGTTTTTTTAGTGGGCTACTAAAGCAAATGAAATAAATGAAAATTCATTGCAAAAAAATCAACATAAAAAGCAAATACAATAAAATTTACCTGTTTCTTAAAGGCCCAAACGAAAGATGGTAATAAATTCTTCACTTACTAAAACAAAGAACAAAACATTTAGCAAAAAGTTCGCAAGTAGTATTTTAGTTTGAATAACCATACAAATTTATATGGGAAAACTACGTTAACAGTTGTGGCACTTAAATCCAACTTACATGCTCAAAGGCGTCCAGGTGGCAAACAAGCAACATTTAATATTTATTGTTGGTCAGGTATTTAACCTATTTTTGTATTATTCTCCTTTGAAATAGAATTGTATGTTTAAAAATGTTTTTTTTTCTACTCTCTTATTTTAACTTTTTAGTTTTATTTTTAGCACTAAGAAGGTACTTTTCTTTAAATGGGTGCCAATAAAATTTTTTGCTAAGTAATACGAATGTGGTTTAGTCTAAATAGAAATGTAGAGTATTTATTGATTTGTGGCGAGTAAGAAAGGATTAGTTAATAAAACTTAAAGGGAATAGAAGTTTAAGTGAAATTTTGTATTGGATTTTATTTAAAATTATATTTAATTTTTACGGAAAAGAAAATACAATATAATAGTATGATAGTGTATAAAGTCATTTCTGAAAAATTGAAGGAATATGACTATTACAAAAAAAAAAAGCTTTATAAAATACATAACTGAAATTTAGCTCATAGAATAAATTCGAAAATTAAAAAAAAAGGTTGAAAAGTAGAAGGCATTTATTTATACAACCTTAAAACTTAGGCGAAATTATGTAGTTTCGTTTCAGGAATTTTCGTCGATTTGATTATTTTATCACATTCCACACCGGACAATTCCTGCCAAAAATTATTTTTCTTTTTAATTTAATAAAATTTTGCAGAACATGCATGCAACTCATTTCTTAATTTGGCTCTTCAATATCTACTTGTTGATACTGGAGCAAAGTGGATAATGGGTTTCTTGTAGTTTTAAGGGTTTTAAACTAGATTTTTTACTTTGAATTAAAAATAAGCTATGAATTTTCTTCAAAATTTTCTTTATAAATTAGCACGTGAATTTTAAACCGTGTTAGAAATTAATCTTTCCATGTGATAATTGTGATTTTGTGTTTGTTAAGTGAAGTGATTGCAAGTTATTTCAAAAATAAATAAAAGCTAAACGAAACCAAATTTAAAAAAACCATAACAATAACGGCCAGGGAAGAAGGTTAAGTGCTAATAACATCTACTACTGTTAATTGCAGTAAATATTGCTACTTAGTGTTCGTTTTCGTAGATTTGTGGAAAACACAAAAGGTAATTAAAAAAAAAATAAAGTTTCCCTGTTTGTCATCTTTTGAACACAAAAAAAAATACTGTTCTTATCCATGAATCAAAAAAACAAGATTGCGCACTCAGCCGTACAAAAAAAATTTATACTGAGCATCTACGTCATCATAGAATAAAAATTAGTGTTTGTTGTAAAAAATGTTAGACACACACAATGGCACATAAACAAATTATATTTCTTCGTCACACACAAAAATAACGGACCTGCGCAATGTGCAATCTTGTTTCTTCGATTCATGGTTCTTATCCAACTCAAAAAATATGAGAACATTTAATTCCGTTCGGTTTTTTTCAGCCACAAACTTCATTGTGTTCGCTTCAGATAATTAAAGTTCGTTCGTTTCTGTTGTGCAAAGCGCCATTTTATATATATTGATTCCTATGGTTCCAAGTTGGAACAAAGGGCCGTAAAGCGCCCTTTTGGCTGGTAATAAAATACTAAACATTTTTTGCAAAAACAAAATACACATCCGAAAAAAAAACCAAAAAGCCAGCAAAATAATTTTACACAAACAAAACTTATACACAATACACACACAAGCAGTTCGTGCTGCGGTCGTTCCTTGTACAAAAAAACAATATAGAACATTAAAATATAAAGTTTGTCTACAGTCTCACTACAATTGTTCTGGGTTTTAACGAAGAACAGAGCACTTTGTAATGTTCGGCTATTTCTTGTAAATAGTTACGAATGGTATTAAGGGTTGTGTTCGTCTACACAAACACTAAAAAAATGGATATTGTTCCTGGGTGTGTGAGTCAAACGCTAAATAATGTACTGTTTATTTTTGAACACTGATATGAATACCCTGTGGATCTTCGAATCATATTCAAGTACAAGATGTAATTATCAACAATTAATTTCAGTGTATTTATCAAATATGAAAAACTGGGAATTTAGCACGTCATACGGAAATCGTATTAATTATAAAATTTGTTTACAGAACTTGGCACCTTTTGGCCCGACGACGAAGCTGATAAAAAATCAGTGAGAGTTGGTCTTTAATTTCTCATAAAAAGTGTTATTATGTAAATGAAATTCGGTGTTGTGACACCCTAAAAGTGTCTTTAACTTACATAAATTCCTTATAAATGTAGATAATGAGATAAAATTTATCATGCAGCCCAATGACGATTATTTCCAATCAGTTTTTTTTACTTTCCTAGAGAAAAAAGTCCTACAATTATGAATTCCGCAGGAGCTAAAAAAGTAGTTTTGCTTATTGTGAAACAAGTCTAGTTACAGTTATTGCATTCAAAATAAAAGAATTAAAAAGAATATCGTAGGCTTACACACCCTAAATTAAAAATGTATTTTGTGACAGGTGTATCGGTAAGACCAACGGGCGTTATCGGCCCTACATCGACGTATGATCTCATTCCTGCTGTGTACCTTTTTGGCGTTGTGCAGCCTTTAGACGTATTTCATGTTTTTCCTGATCAATTTCGTTTAAGAATATTGTAGCTCGTTTTCAGCACCCCTCCAAAAACCAAGGAACATGTGAGAAATTTCATGCGATAGTTTTATTTGTAATAGGAGGAATGGGGAAAGAGAAAAATTTCCTGCGGAATTTTTATTCGTGATTTAGCCTACAATGAAAAAATTATGTGGAAGTAAGTTCCATATAGGAAATTATTATATAGACTATAGATTTTAGAGAAATTTTGGCAAAAACAACGCTTGTACAAATCTTAACGTTGTAGAAAAGTTTTATATTAGTTGGTCCACAAATACCAATTGGTTTCAAACAAGCCCCAATGAGCGGTGTATCATATGCTTGGGCTTGCTCAACTATCCTCTTTGCTTTTTCTATAAAAATTAAAAATTTCTTCTAAACACTTTGCTTTTGATTCTAATTAATAAATTTTTTCTATTTCTTTTTAGGTAAGTCTTCTTGATAAAATTTTATTCATAATTTAAACAATTGTGTTACACGGAAAAACAGGTATTGTCTTTTTAAATAAAATTAACTTTTATTTATTAAATTTCTAGCTAAACTCTTGATAAAACCAAATTTGCATATAATTATTTTATTCCAAAGAAATTAACTTTATTTATTATTTATATAACTCACATGTCACTGCATATTTTAATGCAAATTTAAATATTTAATTAAATATTTCTATTTGTCTTTATTGTTAACCAAATCAACAATCCATCCTAAAAAAAACTTCTCCGTTTAATCCCATTTTAAGTCTTTGAAATATTACATAGAATTATTGTTAATAAAACGAAAACATTTTAAAGAGTCATTTATTCTTGATAACATTTATAAAAAAATCAAATTAAATTTATAAGTTGTATAATTTAAGTGTTAGGATCTAATGAGAAGAAGGTGGGTGTTCTAATGAAAAAATACAATAAGTTGCTTAGTTATAATATGTCTAGCTGAATTTTCTGATTGAACAGTAAAGTAAGTCAAGATGATAGAATTTGGTATCGAGTAACCAAAGACATTACATCTCTCGAGTTTTCATTTGATACATCAGTATCTATCGTATGCAGAAAAATACGATAGTTTACTAAATATTGAATGTGGTGATTAGACCCCTGAATTATTTAAATTTTTCTCCAAAATCTCTCACTGTGCAATGTAATTACAACAAGCAAATGTGTTAAAGGGCAATCTTGAGCCTGGCAAATTTTTGGCAGTTTCCGTTAATTTTGTGCTTTGATGCAGAATGTAGTAATAAAGTGACCGCGCTAACGCAGCTATTTGCAGTTGTTGTTGTAACAAAGACAAGTTTGTATAAAATTATCTTTCTATTCTTCTTTTTCTTCGCTCTGCCCATCCAACTCACCTTAATCAAGGCTCAGTAGCTGTGCTACTTCACGTGGGCGGGTCCATAAGGACACTGCTTCTAGCTGGGTTGAGTTTGCACTGCAGTTTACTAGGTGTCGTACGTCGTGTGGGACTATTCCACATGCAGGGCAAAGGTTAGGGATGGTGCTATTTATTCTGGACAAGTCAATGTCATCCTCGTCCGTCGTGATAAGTCCCGCTCTTCGTTTTTAACTGGTAGTGGACTAGGGATGCCAATCGGGACTGGTTTTCGGAAATCCCGGCAATCGGGATTACAAAACAACAAATCCCAGGATTCCGGGATTTTTCGGGATCCCGGAATTTAGCGCGATCCCGGGATTTTACGGGATTCGGGATTTTTGAAAATTAAGAAATAAATGCTTTTTATAGATATTTATTTAAAAAAAAACGTCTTTAAAAGAAGATTACAAACGAAGGTTTTATAATTAATTTATTATTTAAATATTACTTAAATTTTTAAAATCTTTAAATTGTGACTTTTCTTATTTAATGACTGATTTAATAAAAAATATGATAAAAAAAAGAACGTACGGTTTTAAACAATGTGTTACTTGATTCAATAAAAAAAATAATTACCATTAAAGCTACATATATTTGATTCAATTACCTCAGTTCATTCAAGCTAAATAAAAAAAATAATTGATATTCTTAAGAATCTATTAAAATTTTATTAAATGAATTAAAATAAATAATTGAAATTTGAATTCGAAATTAACTAAAAAAAATCCATTTATTTAGTTAACCATTAAAATCTTATTTTAACAAAAACGCATTTTTATAACCACCACTACTTGCGGTAGGAATTATGTAGTGTATAAAATACATTATGTACTTAATATTGTGAAATCACTCCATTAATTACCGTAGGTTCGATGTCAACTCTCGGAAAACACTTAAATAATCGTAGCCCTGTAAAGAGTAAAGTTAAAATTTTGTATTTTGTGCATTTCAAAAACATTTTTTTCTTTAATAAATTTTCTTGTTTAATTATTTTCAGCACTTCTCACGTTAAAAGTTCTTTATAATTATTGGACACGCTTGAAAATAATAACAAAGTGTATTAACAGAATTAAGTAAATAAATTTTAAAGATCAATATTGTGTTCCCTATCCTCTCATGGGGAATGTCATTATGAATTTCTTTTATAAAAAAAGGTTAAACAAAAAAATTAAATTAACAATTTCGGGATTGACGAAATCCCAAAAATCCCGGGTTTAAAAAAATTAAATTCCCAGGATTCGGGATTCGCTTAATTTCGGGATTGGCATCCCTAAGTGGACGGCCTCCTAACACGATATTATCTCGGTGGCTGTTCATCGCACTCTCCACCGACTCCCTATGAATTGCATTCAGAGCTGCCCTGTATGAGGTGTGGTCTGTCATAGAGTCCAGGTGTTGTTGGACTTCACTCTCATACCAGCGAAGATCTTTCCTGGCATGTCTCGGGGGGTGCTCTAATTCTGTCAGATAGCGGTTCGAATGTCCCCTCCGATGACATCCCAGAAGGAACTGCTTCGTCAGCATTATGTTATGTTCCTTGACCGTCATCATCTTTCCTTCATCATGCAGGTGTTCTATTTGCATTTAGGCTACTCTGAAGCTTCTTCCACTGAGTATCGCTGAATCTTGGGGTCCACGCAGGCGCTGATTAGTTAACCACTGACCGGCCGATAGTTTTATTTGTAGCTAACAAGGTTTCCTTTCCATGCCCCAAGTGCTGCCGGCTAGAGACTTGCGGGCCTTGTTTCTACTCCGCATTCTATCGCAAATTGCAGTAGGATGCGCCGATGACATGAACAGTAGGGTGGGTCATTGATGTATGAGAAAAAATAAAAGTTCTCGAATCATATTCTAATAGCAATATTTTTTTGTATTACGTTAAAACAAATAAAAATTGCAAAAAAAAGTTCAAAAGAGTCTCATCTTGAGCCCGCGCATGAGCTCCTAAGAATTAAGAATATTTGAAAAAAGTCCATTTTTTAAATTTTAATATTTTATTTACTATCAATTATTATTAATTAAAACTAAAAATAATTTGAATTGAACTTAAAAAAAATAAAAATTTGGTTCTTATACAACATAAAACAATAAAATCGTTTTTGGTCACAAAATCTTGTTTACTGTCAAATCCGGGCATCTCTCGTCTTGATTCAAGTTTCGTCTATATTAAACCATCGCTTAAATTTTTTAGCGCAAAGAGTCATGAATGCTTCTGACACTTTTTTCACGAACCTAAAAGTCGTTAAAATACAGTAATATGATTTTCTGCAATACAATGCTATTGTTGCTATATTAAAAATTTTACTAAATTGAAGGTCAAAGCGCGGGCTCTTACACTAAAAATAAATTAATAATATTTTACAGGGATCTAATTCAGACAAAAATACAACATATTTACGCTATTAGAAATCGATAAGAGAAAAATATTTTTTTGACCCACCCTAATGGACAGGCTGTTTGCAGTACTTTTTTGTGGTGTATCCTTAAATTTTTTTTTTTTTTTTTAAATTTATTTTTTTGTAAATTCTCCATGCTAATCCCGCGAAGCTAAACGTTTATCTGCAGTATCCACGGCGCTGATAGACTAGATTGCTACTAGATAGCCTACCGGGGCAATCAAAAGCGTCTTGACATTTGCCATTACAATTCTAGCAAAAAATACCGGTTTTTTTCTGTTGTTGTAGAGCTGAGGTCACTTTTAAATACATTTTGTTTTGGTGTGTTTTGACTTGTCTAGTAAAATTTCATGGCAAACATATTTGTAGAACATTTCTTCCTCACACGACTAAGAAGTTTTTTTACGATTTGTTTGAGTGGAGCCAAATATGACCATTGTTAAGGGGAGTTAGAGGGTTAATATGTTCTACAAAAATATTTGCCGTAATATTTTCTACAAAGCTGATGAACATACCTAGTACATTAGATGTTTAGTACACGAAGAATTATATACCAATGTGCTGCACGAACAAAATGAAAGGGGCAAACTTTAACCGCCCTCTAATTAAAACCCGGTGTAATCTTTCAAAACCCAGACACTCGTACACATATTTTTTGAGTCTGCTTTACCAGAATCCATTGTTTATTTTTTGTTTTGTATTGTACAGTGTTATTTAATCTATAAAGGACAACTGGGAAATCCATTATAACTATACGCGATATAAGCTTTTGGACTACTTTCTGATAATCGGCTAATAGCACTAAGCCGCAAAAAAATTTACCAAAATACCTAGATGTTTTTAAAACTAAATTGGGGTTCCTGAACAAGAATATGGCATTCTTAATTTTCTAAGAAGTGGTTTCGAGATATTCGAATTTAAGGTGTTTTAGCTATAGATATAGATAATGTCTACATATGTCTTCTCTCTTTCAGCTACATGACCATTAGATCTGACTTAAACAATATGCTATGGCCGTAGCGATGACCATAGAAATAAAAAATCAATTGGTTTGTATGGTCATGGTTATGTTATTATGGTAAGTCACCCATAACCACACACAGTGTTGCCAGTAAGGTTGGTTCAAACAGCTGTTTTGTATGGTTTAGTCCTTGTAGATCGGATCAAGTCTTAAGTCAAAATTTTTTTTTCAAATCTTAAGGCCTGTAACTCAGTGAATTTTTATTTGGTAAGCACAGTTACACTGTAGAGTTTGAGTAATTCAAATAATCAGTTCACGAAATTTTTGGAAATTTTTTTCCTTTATAAACTGCAAAAAACAGGGTTTTCGCGAATATTTCGAAGAGCCTTCTTAAGAAAAAATAATGAATGCCATTTCCGTTTGGCTTAGAAAACATCCCGTTTATGAGGTTATGGGAAGAAGTTGGATATTCGTGAACCATTACGATCATTAATTTTCTCTTTAAGACAATTTTTTTTTGCTAGGATCACTACTCAGGGGTTGAGCACTACTAATGCATTACATTGTTTTGGGAACTAGGGAAATAGGTTATGGAAAGGAGGGTAGAACAAATTTAAATAATGGCATCCAGTTTGGGTTAAGCCCAAATTATACTTAAAACATTTTTCAAAGAGTTAAGCGGGCTAATTTGTTCTTTTATACTAACATTTAAATAACTTTAAATAAAACTCAACATCAGAAACGCTGGGTATTTCTATTAGTATGTACATATAATAAAACTCATTCATGCCTAAGTAAAATTTAATAAATTAATTTATTTGAGAGTTTTATCGTTTACATGAGTTTCTATTTACAGACATTTTAATGCAATTCAGTTAAATACACAAACGTTGACTTTATGCAAACATATTTTCATACGAAACAAAATATGTATGTATTAGGGTGGTATAGAAAAGAAATATCTATTAGGGATGTTATTTCTTACAAAGTAGATTTGTTCATCATTTAAGTTGATCTAGAGTTTTGAGCTTTAGTTTAAGGGGTACTCAACACTAACACAGACGTCTTACGTATCTAGAGAAAAATACAACCCTGTCATGATAAGTTGTTATTGTTCTTTAATAATTTTCAAACAATAATGAGATCAGAGATGCATTTTCGTCCAAATATGCAAGACTTGTTTGATTGTGGAAAACAGCCTTTAGTAATAATCTTGAATTTTTTTATAAATTACTCAATTAAGATGTTTCGCGTGAAAAAGCTTAGAGCAACTAAATATTTTGTGTTTGTGGGCGTGACAATCCTTGCTAAGAAACTTCTATTTATATTTGCACCACCATGATCTGGCTAAACCTTGGCCTTTTATATGTCTTTAACGTTACGCAAAAAATTATTAAGTTAAAAAAAATCCTTTTTTTTGATTAAGTTTACCTCAATTTTTTTCACTTCCGCTTAGTATCAATGTAGCACAACTTATTCTAATCGTAATGATTTGCTGCTTTATGCAAGAAAAGATAAAGTTCCCATTATTTAACCAACACATTAAAACCCACACACTTTTGCTGGGCTTAATATGCTGGTTTCTTAAGGTGAACCTTAACTTTTTTGACATTAGGGGGTAAATCTTTAAGAAATCAGTCAATTAAATATCCATAAAACTCCAAACAAAACAAACAAATTCAAGTGTTCCCAGCTAGGTCCTGGAATTTGTTTTTGTGAGGATACATTAAGGTTTTCTTAAGGGTAAAATTTTATTGTATGTACTTGTATCATTATTAGGGCCCGGACTTTTATGCAGTTAAAATCGCGTTTTATGCGCATAAAAAGTTCACTCAAAATATAAATATATGCGCTAAAAATTTAAAAAATATGCACTTAACATTTTTTTATTAGTGATACAAAAAAAAAACAGAAAAATAACAAGAAAAACAAAAGTTACATAGAAAACGTTAAACTTCAGTCCCATAAACGTAAGTAAAGCACAATACCCACAAAAGTAGAAGTTAAAATTAAGTAAAATACAAAAGCATAAAGAAAAACCAAATGTAAAAGAATCATGTAAATTATATCACTTGTTTGATAGATATTTAAATCTACATAGAAAATGAATAAGTCTGCGTTTATACGGCTCATGTTTTATTGACATGATTCTTCCTTTTTCTTCTTTGAACATGAACTGGCGTTTAAATGATTCATGTCATGTTGACGACATGTTTTTTATTTTTATAGTCGTGCGTATGCATGTGTGCTTTTT
The DNA here is from genome assembly GCA_949318255.1 of Pollenia labialis. Taxonomy (NCBI): domain Eukaryota; kingdom Metazoa; phylum Arthropoda; class Insecta; order Diptera; family Polleniidae; genus Pollenia; species Pollenia labialis. The sequence continues at coordinate 50,330,607 of OX439142.1, forward strand.
TGATATTGAAAACAAAAACAAAATTAAGCAACGAATGAAAAAGCAAAGCGTACTGACAGTACATGCATCTGAGTACTCGTTTTTCCCCCTCGTCCCTCTCGCCTATAAAGTAGCAATCATTTCATTAAAACATGAGCCGTATGAACAAAGACTTAAGAAATAAATTTATTTTAAATATTTTCAAAATTAAAGTTTACTGCCTGTTTTCAAAAGAAAATTAAATGGAAGTGAAAGGCTTAAGCAGTTTTGTTTATTGTTTTAAATCCTTCATTTTTGTTTAAGTTTTATCGAATTTGTTTAGTAAAGTTACCGTCCACAGCATACATATTATTTATGGCAATATCAATTTACTTAAATTTATAATTTTTTTTGTTGATTCTGCATCACCACTGTTGAATCCATTCACCACATCTTTGAATTGGTAAACGTTTTCAGCATAATACACAATTGGAAGACATGAATCGGGATACTTCTCTTTATATGTGGCAACACGCGAAGGTGCTTACAAAATGTTTTTTCCCATGAGAAATCAATCAAAAATATCGAAGTTGTCTCTTATCTCCTTCGCAACAGGGTGCAAGGCAAAATAAAGCAATTGAAACAAGTTTTATTTAAAATATGCAAGAATAATATGCAATATCAGCAATATATGCAAAAATATGCATTTAAAGAAAAATATGCAAAAATATGCACTAACAAATCGATGCCATTTCACTCCAAAATTTCTTGAATCGCAAAGATATTTAGTATACGATAACCTCAGACTGGCGATAACAAATATGCATTTGCATAAAAATCCTGGCCTTGATCATTATTTATGTCCTTCCAACATGTCCCCTGCGTGCTTGTACGTATGATTAGTTTTGAATTAATGAAATTTATCAATCATACGTCTAGGGATATGTTTGATACACAAATTTTTTTGATAAGCTTTGAATTATGCAGTCAGTCTATGAAATATGTGCATTGTTACCACGGTTGCCAGATTTAATGATCTATCGTCATTTTGACGATTTTGGTATCAAAAAATGGCCAATTGACAATTTATGCCCAAAATCTGACGATTTTTTTAATTAGCAAATTAAGTACTTATTTACAAAAGTTGTAATTTTATATTATAATTTTGAATAGCTTCTTAAATACTTTCGTATAATTGCACGTGTAAGCGGTTCAAAATACAAAAAACGCTTTATTGTAACGTCAACACTACGTCAAAATCTATTATATTACATTTCTTCACTAAATCTTAAGCAATATATTCTTGAAAAAAAAAATTTAAATGAAATAAACAAAAAACATCTTTGAACCAAATGCTTTAAAAAAAATTTTAATGAGAATGGGTATTAAGTTGGGTAAAGCTGACTGATGCTGTACCTTAAGACAACAAAAAATGATGAAAGCAGTTTTAGCTCAAATCATCATCAAACCCCTCGTTTTGGCAGACATGTGCTTAAAAATAAAAATATATCTACTTTAATCTGTATGTTTGAAAATGTTTAACTAAAAAACATATGTTTTTGTATGTTTCTGCTTATATTTATGTAGATGTATTTAAGATTATGTTTATTATTATTATAAAGAAATTTTGACATTCCTGAACAAACATTTTCTCATTTATTTAAGAATGTCTGTGCTTGCGAATTAGTCCTTCATAATGAAGAAAAATATTTAACATCCCTGTTTATAAATATTTGTCGTCATGAGTATTTTTTCTTTTGATTTGTATTTGTTATGTGTGTGTGTAATGCAAAGTATGTGAGTATGTTTCTTTTTAAATCCTATTCGAAGTAAAACATGAATAAAGGATATTTTAAGTTGAAAATCATTAGTTTAAATGCTGGCAGAATAACATTTGCTAGAGAGCAGAGTAGAGACGTACGAAAGTATTTAGCTGCTTGAATGATCAAATGCGTATCCAAAGAAAAAAATCCTTTTTGCTACTGCGAAGCCAAAAATAAAACATTCGGTTAGGGGAATACCCAAATGCTAAATGTTTGCTGAGATGAAGTTTCACATGACGTTTTTGTTGTTGTTTATACTAAAGTCTTTAGCCCAGCTAAGGCTTACTAATCCGTAAACATTAATTTTTCTTCTTTTGTTCACAGAACACACAGAAGAGGAAAAGTCCTTAAAAAATTTTCACAAGGCAAACTGAAAGGAAGCTGCGTGCAACGAATTGAAAATATACTTCCAAATGGGTTATTGGTTTTTTTAATCTATTTTTAATCGTTTTCTATTCTTGCTTGCCAAAAAGCAATCAAAAATACCCCGCGAAGACTCAGTATCCATCGCAAAAGTTTTATAAAGTAGTGATTTTAGTCATTTAAGAAACCGATGCAAAATAACCTTCTCTCCTGAATTACTGAATTTAGATAACAAATTGCAAAACAAATTTTTTTAATAAATTTCAAATTATAAATTAAAAGTACAAGGTAAGATTTTTAAACTTGTATTTAAGTGCCCCATACTAATTTTAATTTACTGGTTAATTCAAGCGAAGATTATCATCTCCTCTTTAGTGAAAACCGCCAGACTCTCTGGCGGTAATTGAACCTACAACCTTCACACTTAAAGCCTAACTCACTACCGAATATTAGCGTTAGATATAAATAAAATGCATTGTACATTATTCACAACGTCCGCCGGGGGTGTAGGGATCACCTCAAAGGTATTTCATTCTTTTGTGTTAAATCCTCTTGGGCAACCCAGCTGTACGCATAAAATTACAGGCCTCCTTAAGTCTTCGTGATTTCTTCAGACCGAGGTAATCACCAGAGTAGCGGGTCTTCTGGCGCTACAGGAGTCAAAAGCCCGCAAAGTGTGAAAAGCACCAGTACGACTCTTGATATGCTACCTGCAGGAAATGCTTTATGTAAAGTTTTTAAAGACATCAAATCGCAATGTTGCCTTTTAGGTTATACAAAATAGTATAAATGCCTTATTTTTTCAAAATTTTTTTTAACAAAAAGTTATTAATCATGTTTCATAAAATAGTCCTTATATTTTATTACCCCCTAAATCGTTTCAAACCTTTTAATCAATGTCATAGAAATACCCAGCAATAGGGGCAGCAGGGTATTTGACATAATCTTGGAAAACATAGAAAATCAACAACGACAATAAAATCTCAACGGAAGTTAACATTTTAAGACTCATAGCAGAACCAGCAGCTAAAAAATAGCACCAGAAGCCTACAACAACAAAAAAAAAGGAAAGAAAAAACAACAAAATTTAATTTTTGAAAATGATGAATTTGTTACGGGATCTTTACTAAGAAGGAAACGGAGCTGTTATATAAACAACCAACATACATACACATATGAATGTAAAAATTTGTGTATTTATGTTAGTCCCAATGTGTATAAATAAAAATAAAAACTGCTAATGCTGCTGCTGCTGCTGCTGCTGCTACTGGTGCTATTGTTGTCGGCAATACAAACATATTAAACATGTGTTGTGCCTAAATACAAGCACAAATACACTTTTATGAAAATGTAGGCATCCTTTTCATGACTTCTTTTAGACTACATTTGTTTATAAGGGTATGTGTAATTAAATGTCTAAATATCCTGTTCCTGGTATATTTGTGTTTGTGTATGTCTGCATAATTAATGCTTAACTTCATCATCTACCCAAAAAAAAAAAAAAAATTAGAAGACTGTTAATGCTGATGCCTTTCAACTGCCTGTTTTTGATGCTTTTGGCTTAAATGTAAATAATTCCTTTTTTTTTGCCCGTTTTTCCATTTACTATTTTGTTAATTCCTTTCTTGTTTAATTTTTTTTTGTTATTTCTACATTTTCTTAAACAAATATTACATCAAAATACACACACATTCATACATGTTGCTTTGAAAAGTTACGAACAATATTTTAATGATAAAATATTTGAGCTTTAAGGCTTTTTATGTAAATAAAATAAATGAATTCCTAACAATATGATGAATATTAATTATAATTAATTTAGCTAAGTAAGAACAAAAATTTTGTAAAAATATACACAAATCATACAGGGTTTTATAACAAAAACTTTAAGATACATATTAATTAACTTTGGGAAATTTTATTTTGCTGAAAAGTAAATAAAGATTTTGTTTAAATTTAAAGGAAGAAATATGTATATAGAAAAATATTGTTTTTCTTGCAAATTAAGCTTAACAATTTTTTCTTAAAATTGGCGTTTTTAAAATTCAAATTGAATTTGTTGTAAATTGAGAAAAAAAAATATTTGGAACGGGACAGCATTTGTTTTCCAAGTCTACGCACAGTGGCCAGGATTGGATTAATGGAAGGATTAATGCTGAAATACCATTATTTTTGATATTTATATTTTTTTGGAATAACTATAAATTGTTTAATAAAAAATGGTTTTGGAAAAAAATGGATAGAAATTATTATTTTATTAAAACAAGAAGAGACAAATTAAATTAATATACATCATATAAAGACATGAGGGTGTTCTAAAAATAAAATTAAACCAGTCATACACCAGGGTTAAATATAAATCAAAAAATATATATTAAAAATATTATTTAGAATTTTTTACCACGCAAGATGTCAAATTGCACGGCCAATTTAAAGGTTCATTAATCGAAGAAACCTTACCCTGGCATGTTCAGAGGCAACTATAACATGGTTGTGACATCCTGATGAATGACTGATTTAACAACAATATGGCTGTCGCTGAATATAAAGTGACTTTAATATGAGGCATTTTTGTAAAGCGGACAGCAACAAAAAAATTGTTGAAATTCCTTTATATTTGGCATAACTAGTAGATATGAATAAATGTTTATTTGTCGAGTTACGGGGTGGTTAAGTGTTCACAAATAATGCTCTTATCTTTAAAAATAAGATTCTTGGAGATGATCATAAAAAAAATATGTTTTCACTGGGTGTATTTGTCGCTTTTTTGGAGACGTATTAATAAACTCAGCAATTAGCAAAAACAAAGCAAATGGCATTTGGCTTGTCAAGCATAGTGCGAGCAATCAATTTTATATTTTGTTTGATTTTCATTAACTTAAGTGATGGAACAGATTAACTCTTTAACTTCAGTCAAAATCGGTGACGGTTAAAGGCCCAGCTCATTTTGCCAGTTCGAGCTGGGAAAAGGTTTTTGTTCAAAATTGCTGAAACACTTCTACACCAGTTGTGTGAATGAGGGCATACTAAGTTTGCCATAACGTGTGAAACTTTTTTAATAATTATCTAAGTTACCATAAAGTAAATTTATTCTGGGAACTTGAGCATTTTTGGGTAATTTAGTCGTATCCGTCTGCCTGTTCGTCTATTGAAACCACACTTTCCTTCGAACGAGGCAAAAGAAAAAAAAAATTTTGGTGTCGAATTGTTTCTACTTCTCGTAAGCAAAAGAAAAACATTAATGAAATATAATGTGGAAAAACAGCCATAAAAAAACTTATATTTTTTAACAAAAACTAACATAAATAGTGGCGGAATGCACCGACTAGTTTTATATGTTTAAAAAGTATACTTATAAGTTTTGTGAAGATTCGTCCATTATTTACCATATGTTTGCTGAAAATCGTAATAGTTTCATAAGACTAGATGTTGTTTCTAATTACGTGAATATCAATCCATAACTTACCATGACCTAATATAAGTTCAACTCTCAAAAAACTCTACTAAACCCTTAACGTATAAAAATATTGAGCTGATATTTAGTCCTATTTATCTTTATATTTTAAAAAAAAACACACTTTGTGTTTATCAGTCCAAAATTTATTGCCGCTTATTACTTTGCTACCGCAGTCATAAAAATCAAATAACCTTTTGTTTATTACTTTTTTTTTTTTTAATTCTGAGAATCATAAAAACAGTTATAAATGTTTTTCCAAAGAATTTTGTGGATATCTCTAGCAAATTTTTGAAATTCATACCTTTACTTAACTGTGAATAAAAGCGGAACTCGTTTATCGATTTACATGATTTATGTCTCATTTTGTGCATAGGTTATGCGACTTTACGTGAAAGTAATAGGACTGGACACTTTTTTACCGTTTTGGATTTTTTATGAATTAAAAATAAAAAATTTAAATTTTTTGGGCAAAAAATATTTTTTTTTTTCATACATTTATTTATAACTGCGAAACTGTTGCTTATGTAGCGAAACGTTGTATGAACAGATTAAAGGAATTGTAATTCTAAATTTTCTTCAATTTATTTCAGCTAATTCGGACTAGTGGTTCTCGAGTTATGACAAACAAAAGAGCCTAAAACGTGACAAATTCCCCTATACAATACTTACTAACTTCAAATTAATTTTTAATGATTTTTTGATGTACCATGACCAAACTAATGATGCAGAAGTTCTTCTTTTTGGGTCTACTTTCATAACCAATCATCAGAATTGAGTACCGAATCAATCACCTGAAAAATGTTGTACTGTGTTATCGAGCAATAAAAGGAAATTCGTCAAGTCTTAACGGATTAAGAAAACATGGATACAGGAAGAAAAATTAAGGACTTTTATTGGACTCTTATGGTTAAACGTATTACGATTTTATTTCTTAAATTACTTTCAATAATATCGTTAAACTTACATACATATACACATATTTTCAAAATGTGTACATGATAATAAAAAAAATTCTGGACACTCTTCAAAATGAACGAGAAAATTATATGTTTCCGAGTGAAGTTTCATTTACGTTACGCCTACGTACGCAACAAGTACCCGATTATAATGTGAACAGGAGAATTTTTGTCCGGCATTGGCAGGATACAAAATTACAAGAAGTATTCGATTCGTTATTGTTAGTTTATATTTACGATTCATTTCCTAATTGCTGCACTTTTCTGCAAAACCTTCCAACAGTTTACTATTTTTTCTCAATAATTTCTTTTATTTATTTTAATTTACTAAACTCTCACCTTTATTCAACATCACTTTCCCTTTAAATGCAAACTAATGATGACAATCAAGTCATAGTCACAACTTAAGTGCATAATAAACAAAAAAAAAAACAATTAAGCTCTGAAAATAAAAGCAATAAAATTTAATTTTTTTTTTTTTATTATAATCTTTTCCGGTTGTAATTTATGGGACTTTCACCACATTATTAATATTAATGCAAACCAAAATCTTTAATCATTTTGTTGATTTAAATTCTGCATTTATTTTAATTAAAAATAAAAAAAAATGAACAATAAAAAATTATTGAGTATTTTCAATGCAATTTGATTACAATTTTGTATTTTAACGCCTTCACAAATTAACACTTCCTTGGCGTCCCAAGGCGCACTCAATAGCTCTTCATAAAAATCAAATACAAACACAGACTGACGGACCGGCAGACGGACGGACAAACGTTTGTGTTCACGTAGACATAATGTTTTTTAAATACACTAGTAGATTTGAGCGAGTAGTTTTATTTTTTATTACTCAACTCTATAATAAATTCCATTAACAAATTTGTTTATTTATTATTAATTTTATTTTTCTCATGTGCCCCACACCACTTATGACAACCATAAAAGCGCAAGCAACATAATGATACTTGTATGTAGGTATGTTGGATGTTGCACAGTGGCCAAACATTAAGAAAAAAGCTATAGTACATTTATAAATTTTAAACCATCACACATATTGAATATCAACTGGATATTAATTTTTTGTTTTAAGAAACAGGCACGACTTTGGATTTTTTGTAAGCGAAAAGTTAAAAAGGCCTACTCACATGGATTTTTGTATTTTTTGTCTACAAAATTAAAGTCGTGCCTATTTCAGCAAGTAAAAAATGTCACAATAAAAATCAACATTTCTATACACTATTTTTATTTTTGAATAGAAATTTGGATAATTCATTTATACTTAACACTCCCACAATGGTATGTAGGGATACATCCTAAGAAGAAGTTACCTTTCGGTTGTACATGCTTCGGGAAACCAGCTATAGCCAACAACCGTAATTCAGCAGAAGAGGTTGGACTAACCAGAGATCCTAATTAGAACAAGTAGCCCAGGAATTTCAGTCCTGGTCTGGCTGTTGGTGAGGCTCCTTCGGAATCATGGTGTGGTTGTGGTTAATACCCAAAATATCAAGAATTGAAGAAGTTCGGCATGCTAGCGGATCTCCTAAGCTGTTTCTCCTAATCAACAGAAGTGGCTTGCCTTTCAGCCATAAAGGTAACAAAGGTCATTGGTAATTGCATTAATTTTAAACAGTTCAAAGAGCACTGTGGGGTTAGGTTCACACTTATTAAAATACAATTGACTACATTACGTAACGCTATTATATAAACATATCTCAAAAATTTTGCATTAAAGAAAAGTTATATGTAAGTCCTGATAGACTTTTTAACAAGACATCTTCAAACTTGACAACATATTAAAACACCAACAAAAATTATACACATTTCCATATAATCCGCCAAACTATTTGGAAGTTCTGTATTTATTATTGTATTTTTAATTTTACCCCACTGTATATAGTGCGGTTAACATGCAACACGATGCGTTGCCAGGCATAGCACAAGCCTTTATTTCATAAACTTTTCTAGATACAAACTACATACGTTTAAACAGATGGTGTGAACAATTCATTTTTAAAACAAAATACATAAACTGCAGCCATACAAACATAATTTTTTATTAATAAATTATAGAAAAATTAAATATAAAAAAATGAGACACAGTAAAAAAGAGAAATGAATAGTGCATCCAAGCAACATTAATCCCAACATAATCTTCATTTATAAAATATGGAGGGAGCAAAAAAAAAACATGAAAACAAACCACAAATTGCAACAGATCCCACACAATTTGCTATTAAAAGCCGATTTAAAATTTTAAATGAATTTTTCATGGCAACGTTTTGCGCAAACAAATTTGCGAGAGTGTCTGCCTCAACACGTGTGCGTGTATGTTCCTCTTAAGTCTCGTCTCCTATTTGCTATGGGTACTGCGAATTTATAATTTTACGTATTTTTCTGCTTTTCATTTAAAATTATCTTGTAAAGCAGAAAAATGTGTTATCTTTTTTGGCCATTGATGGCACTAAATTTATTAGGGGTACAGTGTAACGGCTGTCTTTAACAATTTTTGAGTTTTTGTATCAAATTTGTTAATAATTTTAAATCTATTAATTTTTTGTTGTATTTAGGGTTCCTAAGGCGAACAAATTTCATTTTATTCCAGAAACTTCCTTGATATCTTTTTTAAAAATTGAAAAAGTATACAAGATTAACTACTCTTTTATTAACAACTAATTCACATTTTATGTAATAAAAATTTAAATCAAAATAAATGTTTTCATTTGTAGAATATGGCGCAGAAGTAATGCCATATTTAATAAATTTTCAAAAATGGCGCCAAATGTCGCTGAGCTATTACATCGTTATACTCGTCGTCGTGCTTCATGTGCTCGAATAATAAAGCGTTTGGCTCTGCGCTTAGGCCAAGCTGAATCCACTTAAAATGTCGCAAAAAGCGGCTGGCTTAGTCTTGCTCGTTCAGCCGAGAACTTTGCTGCCAACGACATCGGAGAGAACTTACAAACATCAACGAGACAACGATGCAACGAACTGAAGTGAAAGATTGAAGATAATCCCCTACAATGAGCAAATTTTTTACTTACTGCCACATTCTTTTAAACTTAGTACAAGATAGGTTGATATCGTATCAGTCATAATAAGCAAAAATCATAATTTTTACAACAAGTAAAACTAAATTGGCAAAATAAAACAACGTAATTTTTTTTTTGTTTTCTCTTTACCCACTTACAATTTCATTTAGAGTGGAAAAAACCCAACCAATTGTAGTCGGGATTACTGTTTTTGTTTAAGCTTTGATATTGCTACAAGTAAAACTAGAGTGTTTATAATTCTTATTCGCTTAACCGTTTTGTTTGTATAGTATCTTTAGTTTTTTTAAAATCTTTGGAAAAAGTTTTCTGATGATCTGGCCTAAGCAACCAGTGAAATGCGCATAGGAATAGCTTATCCAACAAACAATATATTTCAGTTAATCAATAGTACGAAGCAAAACCTTTATAATGAATTTTTGACTCCCAAGAAAAGCTTTGAAAACAAAATGTTCGTTTCTATGTCACAAAGAATCCAAATGGGGAAAAATGTTAATTTGTTTGGCTTCACTTTGTTCCCACGAGCTATCCCGTACTGACATACCATCCACGCAGTGACGGCATGCGTGAACTAGGCAACTTACCACGCACTGAAGCTAAGTGGAGCTGTAAACCACTAGTTTCTTTTTGCACTAACTAGCCACCTAAGCCCTCGGCACTGATACTATCACGTTGACTTTGCCTCTGGAAAGGCCCAAACCGTACAAATTGCCAATCTGCGGGCTGACACGTCGTATTAAATGATAATGATAGTGGGCCAGACAGTGAACGTTCCCACTACCGCCTCATTATCCTGACAAGATGAGTAACCCTTAATTGCATACTCCTTTAGTATTAAAGGTCCCCTGTAAAGACGTATCAAGCGTATAAATTACACAGGCGAGGGTAAATATTTTATACAAACATAAGTCGTTGTCGATGTCGACGACAATTTTAAGTTATTGTTACATCAAGTCGACGTCTATATCACTTTGACGGCAATTTGGCATTTTCTAAGAAGGTTGTGTCGATGTCGACTATTTATCGAAAATAACACATAAAAAATCGTATCTGTAATTATTTTTTTCTTCTTGCAAGTCTTTGAAAGTCTTGAAAAGTCTTTTTTTAGAAAACTTTAAGTACAAAATAAAAAACTAAAAGTGACTTCTTTAGTTATTCAAGTGTTACTGCAAAGTGGGTATTTATTTTATGTTTTAAAAACACAGGTACTTATTCAACTTTTAGTGGACTAGTTTAAACATTTAATTTTAACAATTATTAATAAGATTTGTCTTTGAATTCATTTTTATTTTCATTTCTGAGTCATCGAATAAATTTTCTGTCGACTAAAACGGAGCCAATCCCACTCGTCGTCGACTTAGAAAAATACCAAGTGGCTGTCAATAGAAATCGATTGTTGTCACTAACGACTACGGTAATACAATTATTGTTTCGTTGCCGTCGACTTGTGTCGGTGTGAACTGTCACGATCAGGATGAATGACTATATTTTATTATGTTTCCGGCCAATATTTCGAACATTTTGTCTATCCACAAAAATAAAAACGATTGCATAAAACGCAATGCTTGTTTGCGATATCGAATAAAAATTTCGCTTGCTTAACTTGAATTAACAACGAAAACAACATTTTCAAATTTAGAAAATATATTTCCGGGTAATTCCTGAAAAATGTTTTACAAAATATAAAACCTAGCGCAACTGACAAGAGAAACATACAATATAAGCTAGGCGAAGATTAAATCCATAACCTTCCAAACTCTTTGTATTTGTTTTCAATTTTATCCAGTTTTTTTTACCAATTCCAACTACTGTAGTTGGCATAATTATTTTGTGCTTGTTTTTCTAATTGGATAATTAATTATAGAAAATTCATATTTTGTGATGAATCGAGTTTGTCTTGCATAATGTGTTTATTAAAAACCTTATTGGCCATATATCCTATGCTGCTTATTTTGGCAATGGGAAGAAATAATATTTGCGTCTTTATAGATTTAAAAAAAAACACTAAATAAATTAAGTTATCTACATATACATTTTATGCATGTATATTATTACACTATTTTGTTTTGGAAACTACATAATCTACATGAACGACAACGATTCTCATAATAAGGCCGATTATTATTTTCATAAATTAAAAATAACAAAATTAAAAGATTTGTAATTTTTAAAATAATTAAATTGTGGGTTTGTTATTGAACCGTTCATTTTAAATCAAAATTTTTGATACATAAATTGCGCGAATATATCACTGATTTTCAAAGTATATTTGTACAGTTATGTCAAAAAGTAACATTGACAGTTCGTTTGACAGCTATCATTTTCGTTAGTTCTATCGAGCTTCAAAAAACACCCTTTACATTTGTAAACAAGTTGTGAACAGAAATTCTATCAGTTTTAGTTGTACGACAAATTTTTTACCGACAGACCAGAGTTGTCATATTTTTATAAGACGTTGATCTGCACTGAACACAAATCTATTCTCAGAATATCTCCACAGAGAAGGACAAGATATTACAAATGTTAACCATTTATATTAAAGGTAAATAGTAGGCGATAATTTCGCACAGTTATAACATCTCGAATATGGCGAAAAACAGTTTTTTTTTTAATTTCAAGCTAAGATATCCCGAAAAAATAATGTGATGGGGAAATTCTCAACGTTTTGTTGTTTTTCCAAACTTTTGACTTTATTTAATTTTGTTAAAAATGTTTATATCCACTAGCTGTATTCAAAAATATGTTTTTCATTGCAACCGTTCGCATTTGCTTCTTTTTTGTCATTAACTTTGAGCACCCTTTTAAGCTTGCTTGCAACACTAACTCCATGCCGTAATTAATGATGGTCCTTATCAATATTTAAATAGCAAAACCTCCCCGGGAATTTCTATTTATTTATAGTTTGTTGATGACGCCGGTGTCCATTCCTTGTATGTTTAGTTCTTTCTTTTGTGTTTGAATAAAGTTTTATGCTTTTGTTTTTTCTTTTATCTTAGGTGTACACCAGTGATGGAAAATTGAAAAATTTATATGGTACTGACCACCATGCAAAAGAGTACTTTTTTCAACATTTTGGTACTTTTGAAAAAAAAATTTTTTTTGAAATAAACTTAACAATAAAAAACTAAAATACATTCTTTTTTTTGCTCATATCTCAGCCATTTATGGACCGAGCTGGCTAAATTTCAACAGCAAAATTCTTATGAGTATATCTGACATTAAAATATACCAACAAGTAGTGTTGCGAAGAATAATTGTTGTGTAGGCAATGTTGTTAACAGGGCTGTGGAGCCGGAGTTATAGAGTCGGTGTTAAGGTTTTTGTACCGGAGTCGGTGGTAAGGTTTTTGTATCGGAGTCGGAGTTGAAGTACCCACAAAAAATTCGCGACACCGACTCCAAAATTTTTCGCCATGAAAAATTTAAGGAAATATTCGAATAATTTGCAAAATAAAAATACTTCGCAATTGGCGATGTAATATTTAAAATATTAATTTCAAACTTTTACTAAATCCTTTTCTTGCTATATTTAATGATTAAAAAGATTCTGGATTAAAAAAAGATTTTAAAGTCAAATAAGGACCAGTCTCGTATACATTTAGCATTATGGTTAGATTAGAAGTCGGATTTGGAATTTCAGCGGTTGGAGTCGGAATTAGTGTTAAAAAAATATCAACGCTTAATTTCTAAACAAATAAGCATAATAAGAAAAGAGCACTAAAACGGACGTGGGGTACCGTGGTATTTTTTAAAGGAAAAAGTACTGAAAATATTACCATAGTACTAAATTTTCCATCACTGGTGTACACCAAATATAAACTTCTCAGCAATTTGGAGATAACGTCGGCAGAACAACAGAGCAATATTATTATTATTGCTCAGATTATGTTTTGCTTCTTTTTTCAATTGACAGTAAAATTTGGCGTTTATGTTAGCAATAATCGTCAAATTGACTAAAGGCCTCGTTACTCTTACGTAAACGTATACGTTGCTAATCAGCTGTTCCGTTTTCCTTACCAAGCTACTGTGCAAATAGGTACTCTTACGTAAACGTAACGTTGCGTTGCGGATGAACCTGATAAAATTAAAATTTCTCTCCGTTTTTACGTATCAGCTGTTAAGAATTGTATTTTTGTTATGAAGCAGTGTTGTCAACAAAACTTATTAACCAACGGTTTTCTTTTAAATTTTATTAATGAGATTCTCATCAAAACGTTAATATAAATTTTATGTAATGAAATTCAATGTTATGGGTTGTTGTTCGAACTGAAATTAATGTTGGCTTTATGTGTCACAGAAACCAAAGTTATCGGGTTTTTATTAAAAATAAAAGAATCAGCTTACAGCTCTTGTTTATTTGTTGGAAATAAATATTGTTGTTAAAAGTTTAATTTTTTATTTTATTTTATCCAACAGTTAGATTATTTCCGTAGATAGAAGTAAATAAAATTGATAAATGTCTACTTAAGATGTTTTGTCAAAATACCACAAATATGTATAAGGAATTTTATTTTTTTGTACAAAAGCGTCGGTATCGGTATGTATTGGCGATTTTAAACAAGAATATTAGCAACATGTCTTGCAACAAGGCAGTGAAAATCAAAAACAAATAATAATTTACATACATACATATGTACGAGTACACACATACACCTCAACACCATATGACACGTTTACGTTTTTGTAGTAACTACCAACATTTCAAGTCGACCGCAACGTTTACGTATCCGCAACATTTACGTAAGAGTAACGAGGCCTTAACAATTATTGCAACATAAATTGCCGGTAATAAATATGTACAGAAGAGTGCTGTCTACATTAAAGATAACATAATTTTGACTTTTACTGCAAAATATGTTGCAATATTTATTTCTGGTATTGACGGGAAGTTAGTGACAGTTGGTGGCACTGTTGTTATTTTTTTATGCAATATAGCGCTTTTATCAGTGAAAAATAACAAATTTAAATTTAAACCACTGCTTGTGACAGTGCAACACAAAATTAAAAATAAAACCTATACCATTTTTGGTGTAGCAAAAACACAAGTGCGAATCAGAAAATTAAGGTATGTTCAAATCTAACAAATATTTGACGAAAAAATACATAAAAAAGCATAACCAGTAAATTGATAAAAATGTTGCTTTATTTTTAACAATTTCTATTGATTTACTAAACTTTATTTGTAAGAAAATAATTGTATAATGTAATTTAGAAGTTTTTAAATGATGTTTGATCTAACCAAATGTTTTCCAAAAGCAAATAATGTTTTAATAAAACTAGTGGTTACGTGAAGGACGTCAAATATTTACTAGGTGTGAACATAGCTTTACTATTGTGGATATTTTGTTGAACTGATTATGGGTTTTAACCCAAATTTTTGATATATTAATTTGGCTAAAGTTCATCAAATTTAATTTTCATTAAATTATTTTTATGAAGAAAGCAATTCTTCAACATGAAATGAATTTAAATTTATTGATAATCTTTCATTCTTGACTGCCGCGGGAACTGTACCCAGGGTTTCACGGACAGTTTACCCTTGCAAGTTTCGACTGCACCCACTCAATCTCTTCAGAGGGGTTTACCCTTCAGCACTCACAGCCATTGACGACTGCTGGCAGTCAATAGTAAAACACCAATCTTTAAACCAAATTTTATTTAACCTTTGGTAGATCGAAATTTGCTTCGAATAATTATCTATTTTAATTGATTTACATGTTCTTCCTTACTTCTGTTTTGTCGTACTTTTTGTTAAGAATTCTTCTTGAAGTACAAAGTACATTTTTCTGTTATTCATGTTTTTTGATTTTTTAGAATGTTATAATACAATTACTTTTTGCTTATCTTTTTTCAATGTGGAATTACCCTTGGAATAGATCTTCGTTTATTTTCGATCCTGGATATTAGTAATATTAACCCTAGAGTTCAACCATATTTTACATACGTTGCAACCAATGATCGTCGCTTCGACGATGTACTCTTTAACTGTCTATAACTATGGCTTGAAACCAAATATACATTTTTAATAAATTAATCAGTGTGACGCCCTTTAAGTCTATTTAAAAAACAAGTTTAATATATATTCATATAGATAAACGATTTTTTAAATTTTTGTATTAATTTATTTTATGTTGCACATAATTTTGGGATCATAAAAAGGGCCTTACAATTATGGTAAGTAAACCTGA
This sequence comes from Pollenia labialis, assembly GCA_949318255.1. Taxonomy (NCBI): domain Eukaryota; kingdom Metazoa; phylum Arthropoda; class Insecta; order Diptera; family Polleniidae; genus Pollenia; species Pollenia labialis. The sequence continues at coordinate 50,346,401 of OX439142.1, forward strand.
AAAATAAGAAAAAGTCAAAACTTAAAAAACACATTTTTAGCTTTAAAAAATATATATTTTTTTTTAAATACCACCTTGAGCAATAATCACAAAGCTTAACTTTGTGCTCTCCGCATATGCACCCAAAAGAAAATCAATCCATCCGTACTAAAATCAATCCAAAGCGGTATCAAAAGCACGGTGAGTACGGATTTTCTCTAATGAAGTACAGAAGGAAATCTCAAAATGCGCTTGATTCAAGTTTATATATTTAATCCGAATTCGTACTTAAAATAATCCGAAAATGAGATTGATTTAAGTAAAACTAAGGTTGAATCAATCTCAAAATTCGATTGATTCAAGTATTATAAAGCTGATTTCATCCCGAATTAGAAAGAAAAAATTATTATGGTTGATTCACTTACCCGCATTACACCTTACAGAATGATAAAACACACATCATGCTTGATATGGTTTTTACTTTCGAAATCGTTTGTACATATTTAACCAAAAATATAAACTAAATAAGAAGCAAGGGTTCAAAATTATTTTTTAACCCTTCGTGGTACACATGAGTGTGGCAAGACCTTTTTTCAATGTGTATAGAAAATCGAAACATGCGTAAGCCTGAGGGTTAAACACAACTAAAATTTTATTCTTTTTTTATATACTTAATTTAAGAATTTTATACTTATTATAAGAAATTCCGGGATTGATTTTCAAAATAAATCCAATTTAGGATTGTTTTGAGTACGTTTTAGTGTTCCCTGCGGGAAATTTGTGTCAATTAGTCCAACAGACTGACTGGTCCTGGGATTTGTGAAAATAGCACAAGTACAAAAAGAAAGGACTCATGACCAGTGAAAGAAGAACCAATCCCTTAACTGGTTTATAAAGAACAAACATTTCGAAAAGTAATGAGTTACAGTACAGTCTTCACTGGTACTGTTACATATTTTTTGGTACTTTCTAAAATTTGGTTCTTGAATTTAAATCTAGGACTTGTTTAATTGTAATAATACTATATTTTAGTAACTGGCACTGGTCAAATGGTGTAAATTGACCCCTCCAATGACAACCCCATGTAAAAGTGATAGGGTTTATTAATATAAAGTGAACTAGATTTGTTCTCTGCAACCAAAGACCTATCACGGGACTACTTTGGTGTCAGTTTGCTTCTCTCTAGGGTTATTCGTACTTGAATTTTTGAGCACGACTCATACTTAAAGTAATCAAAAAAACTTGATTTATCCCGAGTGTTTTTCTTTCTATGTACAAAACCAATAAACGCAATGTTCCAGCAACGCAGTCTTAAAAAACAATTACACACATCAATAGTAAATCATCTCCTAACAGCATACACAATTTGAGAGTGCTAGGCACTCCTATTTAAAAGAAAATTTGATAAATGGGAGCGATGCTCGTCGAATCGTCGATAATTAGTACTCTAGGGTTAAGGAAAAAAAACTTAAACAAACTATAACTGCAGCGAAGTGATGATTATATAAGTAACTAATAAAAATTTCAAAAATCACCTTTAATGTTTCAAATTGCTCTCCTACAAAAATAGACTTAAACATTTTTGCCTTATTGCCACAGATTTGTTTGCAGGCAAAACAACATAATTTTAATCGGCTTACGAGCTTGAACGTGGAGTAAAAACCAGTAAAAACCTTGCCAAACGCAGCACCTTAGATCACCACGCCTCTTACGCATATTGCCAAGAAAGGAACGAAAATAAAATATATGTATGTATATTGAGTACGTTTGTTTCAATAGCAAACTCGAACGGAGTATATGCGATGTAAATACATATATACCAACCTAGACCCCATAATTTCTGAAAATGCATTTCAATATACACACGCACAGTTGCTATGACTGACATCGTTTGATAAACTTCACTACTCATAAGGAACCAGAATGTGTATACTTTATAGGGCCTGAGGATAATATTGTAGACCCTACCTGTTGTCGTGAAGGGTAAACAAATCCAAACGGGTTTTTGCTAGTTTGGATAAGTAGATGCTATCGAAATCCAAAATGAAAATTATGTGCAGATTTGATGACCTTGAAAGTTTTGCGCTATGGAATGCGATTGAATGTTTGTTGTCGTCACTCTGAGACCTACTTGAACTTAATGTGTTTGCGAATCACAAAATTTTTAATAAAATAGCATCAATTTATTAGTGCATATTTTTGCATATTTTGCCTTAAATGCATGTTTTTAATATTTTGTTATTAATGCATATTTTTCGTCACATTTCGTTTTATTTTGAATTTTTTTTTTTTTTTTTGCATATTTTTTAATTAATTCATTTTCCTTAACTTATTTAAATTCTGTTTAGAAAATTATTTTTTTAATATGTTTTATTTCTTTTTTTTTTTTGCTTAGTTTGGATTAAAATTGTTTGCAAAACACGAAAAGATTTCGCAAGCCATAATATTTAGCAAATCCGCTTTGAAGTATAAAACTCTTAAATTTAGTTTGAATTGAATTTGGCGATTTTAAGTGCATGAACTTCCTTGCCCTGGTATTCACAAAAGTTAAGATATTTAAACCTTCTGATTAAGGGTGCATATTATGGAATCATACAATCTCAAGAATTTAATTTATTCATTCAAAATATGTTTTATTGGTTTTGATATGAGGTTTTTTATCTCTCTTATACTTTTTTCAATATTTGCATTTAAAATATTTTAAGTAGATGAATTTATATTTTGATTCTCATCTGTATTTGTAGAATGGTTTGATTTGTATTTATTTTCTTTATTCAACAATCAATAGATGACTGCTTATTTTCTTAAGGTTTCTTTTATTCTTTTCAATGTTGTTCCAGCACTTGGGGAATAAATAAAAAAAACGCAAATGTATGAATTGAAAGAATAATCTTTCAACCTAATAAAAGAGTAAATTTATTGAGTAGAAGATTTTAAGATCTTGCACCACAAAGTTTATTTTCTTATTTCAAAGATATTATGTAAATATATGTTGTGTGTGTGTGTGTGTGTTATTATTTTTATAAGATTATACTGAATAGCAATGAGTTGTTAAAAGGAAAGAAAACCTAAAAAAAGTAATAATTTTTTTTTTGCATTATCAAAACAGATGCAATTAGTGAGGGTGTTCACAGTTTAAGGTGAATAAGAATATTAAGGCCTGGTTTTCTTAACTCCCTTAAAATTTAATTTTTTTTATAAGATTTCTTTGTATAAGTAGGTTCTGCATTATCTCCTTTTTCACATCAGTTTTGTGTTTAGTTTAAGGTCTAATTGCCAGATGTTTAAGTTATTATCGCTTATATTAATTTTTTTTTTACAATTTTATCTTCTTACTTGACGAACAAAAAACAGAAAAACTCATAAAAAGAGGTCATGTGGGCAATTAAAGTTTAACATTTTTTTTAAATTTATTTAACAATTTTGTATAAACAAATTAATTCGACTTGCATTTAAGTTTTGGCACTTGGCATTACAACTTGTTTGGTCGTATCGTTTGAACATTATTAAGCGACCTGCAAATGTTGTACATTTTAATAAAAAAAAAACATAAAAAGAAACAAGCAGATAATTATTGTTGATTCAGGCATTAAAGTAGATTTTGAAATTTTATTGCTTAAAATGCAAATGAAATTGAATTATGAATTTGCTGAATATTCAATAGTACCGCGGCAATATTTTATAAATTATTCATCTGTTTAATTGTTTATTTAACATAGAATTTTTTTTTTGAAAAATATTCGAGAATAAACATGAAATCTCAGAAGTAACAAAGTACAATATTTATTGACTTTTGCAGTTCTATGTTAAGGTTAACAAAACTTTTATTAAGTGGCTAAAACTTTTATTGGGCAGCATTAAGTTTACTGAAGTTTTTGGCATTTATTGATTTGCCAGGTTATTCCTTTGACATAATAAGGTTTTTTTTTTGTTTTTTTTTAAGGTGTTGAAATATGAAATACTGGGAAACAATAATTCTATAGTTTCGTATTTCTCCAGCTGTACTGTACAAAGAAGTGTAATACATGCACCGGAAAAATCCACCTGAAATTCTTCTTTTTTATATAAGTTACCAGTACTAGATTATTATTTAATATTTAAGAGTAAATAATGTATGTGAAATTGTGTGCAAATGCATTATTAATTGCATAGTTATTTATCTAATTCATACATGAATTCATCTTTTAAAAAATTGGCGAATGCAGCACTGTTATTTCGTTCAATATGCAATGCTTAGCACTTTTTGAAAAGCCTATCAGTTCAGCTAGTTCACGCACCTTTAGCCTGCAATCATCTTTACCATTTTGTCGACTCTCTGAATCGTTTTTAACGTAAACACCTCAATTGGCCGATCACCGCCGTGTTCGTGTTGGTAGGTCTTACGGCCTGGCTTAAGCTTTGCGACCTAATATTTAATAGTCGTAAACGACGCCCCCAGATTTAAACCTTGCTCGGCTGCAATATTGAGATCTTTCAAACACATTATTTGGAACCGCTCTCGAAGCGTACACTGTTAGGAAAATGTCGCGATGTATTATTTTTAAATAATTTTGCGAGACGTTATGGTGTTTGACAATGCCTTGCGTAATGTCTCTAATTATTTATTAACTACTTACATAAATATTTTTTTAATATTAAAAAAAACCATCGCTCTTCCCTTCCACAAGAATAGCTTGAAATTCCACTTTTTAATGAAGACAAAATCTGCAGCGAAACCCTTTTAAATTTAAATTTTCCATATTCTACGTAATAACTGCTGTTTTTCATACGGGATTTCCCAGGACGAAAATCTCGGCATTCATCAAATTTTGGGAATTTTTTTTTATTTAAGTTATGTCCAGAAATAGATGTAAATTCAATCCGGTAATAAATGTAATGTAATGTTTGATGTTCAAGAAGGAAATTAAATAACGCATTTTTAGCCAGGATTTTTTTTTATACAATAATTTTATTATTGTAAAATTGGACATATTTACATAACAATATTTGAACGACAGGCAGCATATTTTAGTATGATCCCAGTAAAAACTTCGCTTGAAATATTCCGAAAATGAGATTGATTAAAGTAAGACTAAGATTGAATCAGTGGCAAAATGCGCTTGATTCAAGTATTATAAAGTGGATTTTATCCCGAATTTGTGTTTGAAAAACCAAAAAAAATTAGAAAGCGGAAATTGTTATAACTGATTTACTTACCCATTTTACACCTTTCAGAATTATAAAACACCAGCATCATGCCCGATGTAGTTTATACCTTAAAAACACCTTAAAAAATATAAACTAAATGAGAAGAAGGAAAAAATATCCCAATTAACAATTTTGTCAAACAATTGGTATTCAATTTTGAATTTCGGCTCCCACACCAAAGAACGATATTTATTTTTATAATGGTTCTTCGTTAAAAAAAAAACAGAACAATTATAGAGATACTGTAGACAAACATTATATTTTAATGTTCTACAATGTTTCTTTTTCTACATTGATAAAGAAATGAACAAGCGAACAATTTTAGCAACGACCGCACCACGAACAGCTTGTGTGTGTATTGTGTACAGTGCCAGCTCGCTAATTCGAATTAATGATTGCAGACCCTGGTTCGGATTAACGAGATATTCGGATTACTGGATGTGCTGTTATTATGAATGATTATTCACTTTATCCGAAAATAAAACACAGGCCAGGATTTCCAAACAAATTCATTTTATTTTTATTAATCAAGAATGAAAAAATTAAGTTTCGTATTCTAAAAAAATAATTTAGATATTAAACCAAGACGAATTTACACCGGTGACCTTATCTTGCTACGTAAGCAACTGCTGATAACGTACCTTGTGTCAAAATGGTGTACCGTTCTGTTGGTTCTGGGGAATCTTTACTAAATTCTATAATTTTCGCTTTAAATTATGAAATTTTAATTTTTTTAAGTTATTATATTTCAAAGCACACAATTTAAAATTAAAAATAAAATTAAATATTTGTTTAAATATTTGACCCAACGTTAAAATATGTGTCAGTGTTGTAAACGTTTTCTAAATAAGACCACTTGTATGAATTCGTATCAAACGTATTTTCAAACAAAATTTCTATACAAATTTTTCTGAAAATATATTTCAAGGCCAATTTAGTTTTTAATAAATCCGGCAGTAAAGCTTTTTGTAAATGTTATGTTTTTTTTAACATACATATTTTGTGATGTAGGGTTGCTTCTCTTGCAGTGCACATGCTCCCACGAAATATTGTCAGATTTAATAATCCAGCTAAGAATTTCCTCTTCAAAAATTCTCACGTCATTATTGCGGTAAAATTAGTTGCAAATTTTCAAAGTTTGCACAGAAAATCGTTTCTTAAAATTATAAAAAAGCAGAAAAATAAAATAAATAAAAATTCGGTTTAGCGAACTTGCAATCAATGCGAACTATAGGGTATGTAGAACGTCATAAATTCAATTCGAATTACTGGATAATTCGGATTACACACCTTCGGATTAGCGAGCTGGCACTGTATATGGTTTGTTTGTGTGAAAATATTTTGCAGGCTTTGTGTTTTTTTTTTCGTATGTGTATTTTGTTTTTGTAAAAAAAGTTTAGTTTTTTTTAACAGCCAAAAGGAACGAGCATTGATGAGCCTAACCAAACACAATTAAGTTTGTGAATTTTTAAAAAAAAACCGAACGGAAATAAATGTTCTAATCTTTTGTTGAGTTTGATAAAAACAGTATTATTTTTGTGTTCGAAAGATTGCTAACAGGGAAACGTTATTTTTTTCAATGATTTTCTACACAAACACGATTAGCGTTTGTGTTTTCCACAAATCTTCCGAAACGAACACTGGTTGAGATATACTATTTTTCCACTTTATTCCAATAGCATTCTTCAGTAAAATGGGAATTTGAAATCAAGTGAATATTAGTAAAATTGTTGTTTTCTTACGAAGACAGTAGAATGAAGCAGTTTGTTTTTTAATTTTGTTTTTTCTTTTTACCCACTTACAACTACAATTCGAGTCGGAAAGAACCCAACCAATTGTAGGGGAATGTAAGAAAAGATAAACTCACTGTTTATTGTTGGTGTTTTGTTTTGGCTTTGATATTGTTACAAGTAAGACTTTGAGTGTTTATAATTCTTATTCGCATTAGGGTTTTATTTGTATAATATTTTTGGCTTTTCTAAAATCTCTGGAAAAGGTTTCCTGATGAGCTGGCCTAAGCAACCAGTGAAATGCGCATAGAAGCTAGCTTTCCCTCAACAATAAATTTCAGTGTATTTATCAAATATGAAAAACTGGGTATTTAGCACGTCATACGGAAATCGTATTAATGATAAATTTTGTATTCCCGAAAATAACTTTGATAACATATTAGTAAAATATTTTTCTTTCTGTGCACAAACAAAACTATGCCTAGTCGAGACATTATAAAACTTTTCTCTCTGGAAAGTTTTAAATTGTGTTTTAGTAATTAATTGACCACCTGTAACACTAAATAATGTTACAAAACCCCTGTCTGATTTTGTATACATTTGGATAGACAGCTGACTTGGCGTCGACATATAGAAACCAAGAGATTTCACTTGAAGTTAACAGCCTCTAGACTACAGCGGCTAAGTAGTAACACATCTAAACTTACCCTAGATTATAAAGTCGTCCTGTATAAAACCGTTTTAAAACCGCTTTGACACATGACAAACAATTATGGGGAACGGCTAGCAATGCCAGAATACAGCTTATACAGAGGGCACAATCGAATATTCTTAGAACCTTAACCGGAGCACCGTGGTGTATAACAAATGAGAATTAAAGATATCCATGATAAATAAATTTTAAAATCGGAAAACCATCCAAATCCGCCTGCAAGGCACATTTCTCAATTAATTTCAAACGCAAGCGAAGCTTCGAAGAGCCGATGACCACTTAACATTAATGTTTTCCTGTAGTAATAAAAAGATTTTAATTTTTTGGTTTAAGATTTTTAATCGTTCAAAAAGTATTAGGGTATGAAAAAAGTAGTTAAAACATATTTTCCATATTTGGTCAACCAAAATATTTATATTTTTCCATAAATAAACTCGCCCTGAATAACATTCAAAATCCCCCAAAGAATTTTCCACTGTGAATTTTTCACAATAATTCTTGGCTCATATGTTGCGTCAATTTGTAAAGTAATTTCATACAAATTGTTAATGTATCCATACATGTAATCGTAATCGCATGTCTATTGCATAAATTGTTTTTGGCGCCTTTGAAACTCGATTTGTCATTATTTATCATTTCTAATTTTCATAAATTGAGCAAAAAGAAAAAAAGCAAACACATTGATACACAAGAAAACATTATTGCACTAAACCAAATTTGTCACCCCATAAAAGAAATGAAAAATTAGCAATGACTCAACCTACAATCAATCAATCTTCTTGAGCAATCAAAAACCATCATCTAGTAAAAAATGTTGCATGTTGTTGTCTGTAATAGCCCTACCGCCTCGCCCGTTTCAAACACAGCAGACCCCAGCCTCTGATAGAGAAAAAAGTGTTTACATTTCCCCTTCACATTTTAATGTTGTCATTTAAAGACACGATTTTGTGTTTTTGCAGCCATTCATTATGACTGTTTTTTTTTTTTTAAAAATCTACACAAAAAGATAAAAAAGAACAAAACACATATTAAAAAAGGAGCTGATGGAAAAAAAGAAAATCTGCTGGAACACTGTGAAAATTTGTAAACAAATTGCTATAAAATCTTTAGAATCTTAAATGCATTTAATTTTTGCTGTTGATGCTGTTGCACGATATTGTGGCATACAGCCGCTTAAACGTAGATAACAGCAGAAAAGTAAATTAATAAAAAAAAATACACAAATAATAAGAATAAAAGAAAAACAAACACTGTATGATTAAAACAGATTTTCCAACAGCAGCATCATACAATAAAAAGAACGATCTTACTTTTCCTCTCTCAGCCTACTTTCCCAACGACAGCTCATACTGTTTTTCCATACAAGGGCGTTGAAAGTAATTTTTTTTTCTTTACAGCCTCTTTTGCAGCCAAAAGCCATAGAAATGGGAAATTATTTGCACATAAAAATATTTTTATCTAGCGTTACTATTAAATTAAATGTCTCCAGCTGAGACGAATAATTTAGCGGTATAATGAGATTTTTTATTTCTTTGGACTTCAGAGAAAAACATTGTCTTTTTTTTTTTGTTTTGCTAGAACCAAACTGCAAAGTTATCGGAAAACTTAATCAGTTGCAGCGGCTTAACTCTACGAAGAGCTTTGAAGCTCAACTGTTTTAGTTATGCAATATTTACCGGTCTTAATAATTAACTTTGAATTATACTCAACTGCCTCAAAATCTTAATATTAATATTATGTATTTGGACGTCCGAAACTGAGAAGCAATGTAAACAAAATTTTTACATGGCAGTTTGTAAACTATTTTCCCAGCGATCTACTCGAACGAAAAAATTATAATGATCTTTTTCTTGGGGCAACAGGAATGACCTGAAGTTTTTGCAGGCATAGTGAATGCAAAGCTAAGCGGAGTATATATCCTTTTCCTATAAAATTCACATGCATGACAATTCATCTCATTAAAACAGTCATAATAGAAATATACAGCCATGTTCTTAAAATCAAAACCACTTGGAAATTGAAAGAGATTTAAATTGAATTCTTTAAAAAGAACGTGGCTTCTCCTGATTTCTGTAACTTTAGTGAGAACTTCTTGCGTTGAGAAGATGTGAAACAAAATATTCCATTGTTTCTCGAAAATTTAGAAAAAACTGTGTCTGTAAATGATGAAACAGAACTGGGACTGAACGATGTTTTTTATACAGTTTGACATAAAATTATGCCAGAGAATGCGGTCGAGAAATAAAATCAATTTTATTTTGAGGACGTCTTTTCTAATGCTCTCACGTATACACACTTTATTCTCTCACCAATGCTACCATACTTTCAAATTCATACTTTTTGTAAACAAAGAAAAATAAAAACAAAAGATATGAGAGAGAATTTGAAGTTACTGCCGACGTTTAAATTATGGGCTTTAGAATTGTTGCCTGAAGTTGAAGACTCAATTCTGTTTTATCATTAACTCATTTCGAAAACTATCAAAAGAGACCACGTCGTAACGTTATAAATGTCATAATATTCCACTCGAAGCCGATGTGGCATTGCAGACGTTGATAACATATCACATATCATTGCCACATATCGTTGAAGGCGACCAAAATTTACTATTTAAATGCCTTGACTATACCAAATAATGTAAATTGCGAATTTAATGTTTGTTGTTTGCAAACGTGCTTTGAAAACATTCGTATATTTTTTATAAAAATTTTAAAAGCAAACTAGTTAAACAGGAACAAAAAATAATTATTATGCTCTGCATTTTGAATTGTTTTTTTTAGTGTTAAAAGAAATTTTTATTAATGCAATAAAAATTGTGATTTAATTATTGCAGCTATTTTATAATTCAGTTGCCTTAAAATTCGGCTTTTTTCGTTTCTTTCGAGAAAGTAAAATTTAAGTTTGCTATCGCATTTCTCACAATCAACTCAACATGTAGCAATATTTACTGAAGGGTACAAAGAAAAAACAAACAGGGACACCAAAGAAGAGAGAGACATGCAATGAAAAAAGACAAAACTTACAAATATTGTGCAACTTTACAATATTGTGGCTGTTGCTGCTGCTGTACATTGAAACCACACTCCTTTATGCGGTGATGTTTAATTTTCTTTAGTTGTTGTTTGTAAGTTGTGTTGCTCTTTTTTCTTTAATTCTTTTTCTTCCTTTTCTTATACTTAGTTCAGATGCTGTTGTTGCTGCTGTCGTATTTTTTTGCGGTTTATAATTTAACGCCAAAATATGAATAAAACAGACAAAAACTTACCAAAGTACGAAGAGTATAAACTTTATATAACTTTTCCTTTTTTTTTGTTGCTGTCGCTGTTGCTGGATGTTGTTGATATTGTCTATTAACAAAAAAGAAGTAAAATGCAAGTGGGAAAGTGTGAGCAGCCGTAATAAGAGCAACTAGCAACATTTGTTGCATGCCGTCATTAAAGCGAACGTATTTGTTTGTTTGTCTGGTCTTCCGTGTGTTGCTGGCTGGCTGTTTATTATGTTGCCTGTTATAATTGTGCGGCTTCTCGTGGCAATCTTGTTATTGTGTATGTTATTTTGTCTAACACACAAATATTTATGTACATTTATAGTTGTATTTGTTTAACATTTTATTTTCTTGTGATTTTTGAATAACATTTTTTAATTTCTTTGTAAAGTATTATTTTCTTTATTTAAATTTTTTTTTTTTTGTTTGTTTTATTTTGAAGTGTTTTGTTTTTAAGCAAATTTTAATTTGCAGCATTTAAATAATAAAATTGTGGTGGGTCGTTTTTTAAGTCTTTTTTTAAGTTTTTAATTTTTTGTTAGCTAGCGGGATAAAAGAGTTGTACGGATGCCTTCTAGAAGGCCTCTGTACTCCGTCTTTTGGGTGTGCAAAGCCTGCTCGCTCCATTGTATACTTATATCTTTTTTACACACTTGATCATAGCTGAGTAGGCCTTCCGCTAGCAGGTGCATAAGAATGGTATTTATTTTGCATGTGCAAAAAAACAAAAAATGATTCTCCTTCTCTACTCCCTTCTCATAGAAGCGAATGTGAAATGTGTATCTTATAGTTGGCATGAAAGAATCTAGGCCTTCTAAAAGGCATTCCAGTAAAAAATGTGCTCCAAAAGGAGCAGGTTTTATGTATGAATGCATTTCTCAAATCGCTTCAAACCTGCTGATAAGATGCCTGATTTTTGTATGGAGTGTTCCCGGTTTGTAGGACTATTTACTGCTGACAATAAGCGCTTTTGTATCATGCAAACAAAGCACTCCTAAAGCGCTTTTTCAGGGATAACTATATTTCCATATTCATTGATTTTTTGCTTTTAATTGCTTAAATGCATTGCTTCAATAATTTTCGTAAACCATTACATATTTTTAATTTTTTCGCTTTAAAACCTCATCGTTGTCAGCACTAAAATAGCAGATTTTTCTATATTTTATTCTTTATCATTTACTGCTATGTAAAAGCTCTCTTATCGAAGCGCCCGATTATGCGCTTTTTTTCTAAAGTGCTTCAAAAAACCCAAATTTTTTTACTGGGATTCTTTAGCAGTAAGATAAGAATAGTAATTGAATCAAAAAAAAATTAGGCAGGCCTTTAAAATGGCTTGAAGTAAGAAGGTCTTCTGAGTTTGGTGGTGTCAAAAGTTGTAACTAGTCTGTAGAAGTCAGACTAGGCAAAAAAAAACCAAATTAAAATAAAAAACCTAAAAGAAAAATGTTTTGTGATTACAAATGAGACAAAAACTGTTTTTTTTAAACCTTGAAACATTTTGATTGTGTACCCTTTTTGGATCATGCACTTTTTTGAACCCGCCATTTAAAGTCTTTTGTTCCGAATATCATTTAGATTTTTTGCAAATTAGTGCTTTTAAGAAGGGGTTTATATGCATAATACCTTCTCTACTACTGTGGTGTAATGAAAAATTTTTTTACAAAGAAAAATTGATCAATTAAATAAATAATTATAATCCTTCCTTTTTCTCCAAAAATGTTTCTCTTTGTTATCAATTTGACCATATTTTGCTGTTTTACAAAAAAGTTGTATAAACGAAGAAATTGTTTCATGTAATATTTCTTTGCAACTGCTATTTTATAAGAAAACTACCAGAGCCGGCGAACTTCGCCTCGCCCCAATTAAAAATGGCAAAATGACACCTATCAGATTGCGCAAAGTCTAAGTCAACGTGTAACGCCATCTGTCGGATTTTGGCTGAGAACTTTTTTTTTCCGTAAAAGCCTAAGTTGGACCATGGCGATCATTTTAAAGAAAAAATTGTCCAAATCGGTCAAGCCGTTCTCAAATTATGCGCTTAATAGAAAAAGTGGGTGTAAAAGTAGGCGTGTTAATTTTTTCTTTCGATGAAAACGTAAAATGGACTAATACGAACAGTTAAAAGAAAAATTAGTCAAATCGATGGAGCAGTTTTTTGAAATTAGGTAAATCGAAAAAAGTGGGCGTAAAAGTGGGCGCGGCAAAATGTTCTTTCCGTAAAAACCTAAGTTGGACCATGGCGATCATTTTAAAGAAAAAATCGACCAAATCGGTCAAGCCGTTCTCAATTTATGCGCTTAATTGAAAAAGTGGGCGTAAAAGTAGGCGTGGTAAATTTTTATTTCGATGAAAACTTAAAATGGATTAATACGAACATTTGAAAGAAAAATTTGTTAAATCGATGCAGCCGTGTTCTGGTTTTTTGTAATTCGAAAAAAGTGGCGTAAAAGTGGGGGGGCAAAATTTTATTTTCGTATAAATCTAAGTTGGACCATGGCGATCATTTGAAAGAAAAAATCGTCCAAATTATATAGATGTCATTGGTGGTGCAATATGAAAATTGGATTTTGCCACGCCCCTCCGCCCGCAGACCGAAAATCAAAAATCAGACTTCGCAGTGTCACCCGCCTGAATATTCTGAAGTTTCCCTGAAAGTTTCATCAAAATCGGCCCAGCCGTTTTGGAGTCCATACGTTACACACATACATATGTACATACACGCTTCCTGTTTTATATATACATATAGAAGATATCCTATTTTATTGAAAATTTTCATAAATTTCCCATTTTATAGGAAATTTCCATATACATATATCCAATTTTTAAGGGACATTCCTTTTTTTATATTCATATTTGGAACACAAATTTGCTATAATTTCATCATTTTATAAATGTACGTCTAATTTTAAGAGTAGGTAGGTACACGTTTGGAACTTAGCGAAATTACGCCATTAGGTAAAATTTTTTTGCATTAAAAAATTGTTACCATTTACTGATATTTGTTGAATTAGTTGCTATGAATAAAAGCCATCCCCACCCAAAAAACATTAAATTTTTAATTTCCATGCAAAATAAAAGCAAAATTAATTCATACCAGTTTCATAAAAAAATTTGTAAATTTTAATTTCGATTGTCACACATCTTTAATTTAAACATTTCTTAGCAAACAAACAGAACATGAGAACAACATTTGCAATCTTAAAGATACAAACAATTTTGTTTATGTCAATCACAAAATACGAGTACATACGAGTACATAGAAAATCGAATACGTAAGATAAATTATTTGATGCATCCCAGCGAACAAAATTGTTTATTTTACCATCAGATAAGCTTTGATTTTTATACTTTCTTAGTATCAGGTTTAATAGCAATTTATGCAGACTATTTTTTTCGTAAGTCTGGGTTCTCACTCTTAAACTTTTCCTTTAGACAGATTTTTTTGGGAAAAGGGAGTGAAGTTAAGGTTGTTCTATTCCCCTTTCACTAAGAACCTCAGATTTTCTGCAAGAAAACTTTCATAGTGTGAACCCAGACTAAGAAATTTAACAGAAAATTTTACAGATACTGGAATTTGACTTGGTTCATTTTAATTATTTGTAAGTCCTAAATATCTGCTCGGCTTGCTCTTCTTAGATTCTGAAAATGTATGTATGTACAAATGTGCAAGCATGTTACAAACATGTATTTGTTAGATGTCATGTAGTTTTGCAAAATGTATTCAAATGGATGACGTTTTTTTTTCTCCTTTAAATACTTTTTTCTTTCATTCTGCTTAACGTTTTCTATTTAGTTTACATGACATCAAATGTCTAAAGTTAAAGAAATTGAAAATCAACGCTAAAAAATGCGTCGTCTAAGAGTCACTATTTAGTTGTGAATTTTTAAACTTGAACTTGTACAGCTTGTCAGAGTTTTCGCCAGACCCCAAAAAAAAAAATAATACAACAAGAAAACAAATAAAGTTGAAAAACAAAATGAAACAAGTTCTTTTAAGTTGTTCTAGGGAATTTTATTTTCTTTTTTCCCTTGTAACTTGCAATTATTCAGTTTGTTGTTGTTGCATGTAGTTTTTAAATTATTGCTGTTGTTGCTTTATTTGTGTTGCCTGCATTTTATTGCATACAATTAAATCCCACAGCATCATTAGTTTAATTGCTTCTTTGACGTTTTTTATTTAGTGGTATATGTTTTAAATAATCGTTTATTCTAAGGGATTCCTGTAAATGTTTGTTTTTTGCTCCCTTTTTTTTTAGTTTTGCACTATTTTGTTAAATGTCACAACAAATAAATACTTTTGGCGGCGCCACAAATTTCGCGAAGAAAAATATATTTCAAAGGAATTTTGAATAAAATGCCTTTAAATACAAAATACGTCAAGTGTTGAATTGCAGTGTGCAATACCCTTCGGCAATATAAAGGTGTACTAAAGTGGTGTAACCTGTTTGCAAATTGAGGAAATATGTACGAAGTTTTGTAGTTCGAGTTCTACAGTCCTTTTACTGTTAGTCGGACATATTTAAAGACGATTTTTAAAATATTATTAAAGTGACATTTAATTTTTTTCAAAACAAAGCTTTTTTGAAATTAAATTTGGTTTTAGTTCAATATTTTTTGGAACTTATCCGATTAAGACCCAAGTGAGCGAACAAACTCCTCTTCGTCGAATCGACGAAGCTCATTTACATTTTATCATATAACTTATATGTATTCAAATTACGCTCTTTTTTCAACAACGTTAGCTGATGACGAAAGCTTTAAAAAAATAATTAATTTGAAAACAAAAAAAAATTGCTAAAATTCATATTAAATTTTGAGATAGTTTAAAAATTTTAATTTTTTATGTTTTATTTTAGTTTATTTTTTAATAAAATGCCTAAATAAAGAAGTTTTTGTTAATTTTTTTACTTTAAAAACCGTCCGCTAGAATTTTTATTTTAAAAGTTCATCGATTCGACAGAGAGTAACCTTAATGTACCAAAATTAAGACTATAATTTTTGGGTTAAAATGTGCTTATTCTTAAATCGGAGAATTCCAAGGCAAATTAAAAGGCAAAAGAAGAAGAAAGTGTGTTGACATTATTTCTGTGGCAATAAATAATAATAGCTTAAGTCGAAATTTCGTGTTTTGAGACATTGATGGTATTGTCCAGAATAATTAGTGTGTTTTGTTAAAATATAAATGCGTGAAGTTTTATTAATAATGACTTTTTATACGTGAAATTTTGGTGAGTGATTGATCCTGAAGAAGAGAATAAAAATATGCAATAAAACGAAAAAGCACTTATGTCAACTTAAGCCAATATTATTTATTTCCACAGATTTAAATTAACTGTCGTGTGAATAAAGCTAGCAAATTTCAACTAAACTGACAGCTAGGTTTAGTTGAAATTTGTCTTGAGTGATTAAAATGCCGATGGCGTTGGATTTCTGTTGGCTTAAGTTTACTAAAGTTAGTTGGTTGGTTAACGTGAAGGAGATTCGCTTGTGACTCCGTTTTGACAACACTACACCACTCGCCGGGAATAAGGATTCCTTATCAGACTTAATGTTGAGTGAATGTTTAGGTGTCTACAGCCAGCATCTTGCGTTGAAGTATTTAAACCTATTGCCATGTTTAATCCGCGATACCTCAGAGTGACTTTGTACAAGGTAATTCTTAATACAACTCTTAATACACTGGGCTGAGCAATCACACAAGGTATAAAATACCCTCTCCTTAGTTTCAAGTTTTTTACAACTGTGACAGGGGTCATTAAAAGGGAGACCGCGTGTACTAGCGCATCTACCAATTGTCTAATGGCCCATTAACAAAGTAATCAATCACAAGATGTCTTTTTAGGTAAAGTTAAAAAGTTTCATAGAGCGTTTTCTGTTGTATGCATATGTGGCAGCCCTGCAAAAAATTAACTTGCTTTTGATTTTGCCTTTGATAGTTCCAAGAGTTACTACATCTGCCACAACTTTGGAAATGTTTATTTGTATGAAAGCGTGTGTGTTGAAGGTCATAGGCACTATGCAGAGGATATTTTGCGCAGCAGGGTAATGTTTAAAGCAGACTCAGTTCTTTATAGGCCGAAATAAAGGAAATATCAGATAGACGGACCAGTCTGAATAGTAGAGACCTACAATTCCATTTGAGCACATATTCAAATCACTGAAAAATTGTCCATTACTATACTGTAGTATGGCTCTCGCAAACAAATACTGAAAATAACCCAAGACGTTCAATTGTTTGAAAGAACGGACTCAAAAAAACTAATTCTTCACTATAGTGAGATTACGAATATAAAAACTACCCTCAAAAATTAAAAAGTGAATCAAAAGTTTTATTTATTTATTTATTTAATGTGAGTTTAGGATTAGTATGCACGAAATATTGTGTATGCTAATTTAGTTTATAATATTGCAACAACAATTCTTTGCAAAAACAAATTCTTTTTTTGCGTTTGCCACATATGACCCACATTAAAAATACTGGGAGTATAGGAAAAAATGTTTACTGTATTGAAAGGTTTTGAAAGAAACAAGTCTTGTCTGGAGTGTATTTCTTTAAATTTGTGTACCCTCATAACACTATTTATTTTGTGAAATGAACAGTTAGGCATGGCATTTGCCATTGCGGTTGTAAGCAAAAGTTTTGTATACACATTTTATTTTTGTTTTATGCTAGATTTTCAATTTGATTTATGCAGACCATTACTCGACAGTTCTTTTATGAGGCCCCAATTTTTATATGTTAATAATGAGGACACCTTGCTGCCGACTTTAATTGTTGGTAGTTACATAAAATACGTAAACGTGTTGAAAAAAACTTTGCCAACATTTATTTTGTTATTTGAGTAGTTTGTATAAAAATTAAAAAAAAAACGTCGTTTATATCAATGGAATATTCGTTTTATTAATAAACATAAGCAAACACAAAATTTTGTAACTGATACGTAAAATGGTAGAAAGATTTTTATTTTACCAGGTTCATCCGCAACGCAACGCCTTCTATATACAAGCTTAGTGAGGAACAGGGAACAGCTGATTCACAACGTATACGTTAACGTAAGAGTAACGAGGTACCTGCACTGGTTACCGACGATTGACGTTGTCTTTTTTAATTTGAGTAAAAACGGCTACCACAAATAATTTTAAAATAGTCATGTTTGTACTATAATTAATGTACAAGATTAAAACTCGGAATCTCAATTTTGATGTACCTTTTTCTACCTTGCTACCTTTTCTACCTTTCTACCTTTTTCTAAATTGCTTTAAATACAAATTGTCATATTATTCGAATGTGTATTCTAAGTCAAATTACAATCCTCAAAAGCTTTTATACTTTAATAGTCTTATTGCTTCAATATTTTCCAGGAATATTCTATTTGTTACTTTAAATACTTTTATTTTTCTTAAGAATAGCGTATTTTTAAATTCGGCATCATTTCGCATAAACATATTTCGCATTTCTTTTGCTAAGAAAACTATTTACTATTTGGACATAAGCGCTTATAACAGAAGACTTCAAGGAAATGAAAGTGACTAACAAATTGCTTAGAATTTTTAAGTTAAATGCAAGTTTTACAGTTTTAAAAAATTTTCGAAAAACAACGTTTGTATGACAAATTAACAAATAAGAAGAAAAAATTCTTCAAATTCCATTTGAATAAACAGACAAAAAAAGGCACTAACTACACTTTTTCAAATCAGAAACTTAAGAAATTTTAAATGGTTTTATTAACGCTAGATGGCCTCTGAATCTTTTAAATACAAACATCGACGATTTATATTTAACATCAACTACACTTCCTGTAGATTAACTTTCAATATCGAGAGGCTTATCTACTTTTTGGTTTTTTTTAAAAAATCAAGTTTTAAACGTTATCGGGATCGATAATTTCCAAATTAAGCATTATTTAACCGAGATCTTGATATATTTGCATTAGGGTGGTCGTTAACTGTATTTTCTATTTTTCCATGCTCTCACCTCCTAATTCGGTGGATATTGATATAAACGACACTAAAAAGTTTTAGGGCAATGGGCGAGGGCTAACCCGTCCGTCACGTCCGCCAAAGTTTGAGAAAAATCGTTAAGTCCGACTTTAATGCCTTATAACTTGGAAAATATTAATTTGACATAAAAATCGTTTACAAAGAAGTTGTTATTAGTGAAGCTATCAACATCTTTTGTCTTAATAAGTTTTCTCTAAATATCATATTTAACAAAAGAAAACAAATAAAATGAGTAAACAGCAGCATTGATGCGAATTTTTTCTTTAGAACTATTTTTTCATACGCACGTCAATTCAGCTTCAATAATTGCGTTTGCTTAAACAAAAATAGTCAAACGCATATCATTTGTTTCTGACATACCTACCAGCTTTCTCGATTTCTGAAGGGGCTCTTATACAAAATTGTCAATACTGACTAGAAATATATTGAAGAATAAGGCCCCTAAATGCCAAGGCATCGCTCCTAAGGACATAAAATGTATGACGGACCTTCATAAGGTTTTTCTGCTTAACATTTTCTTAAAACATACTTGACATATATCTTCACCCCTAAGGGGGCTCCTATTCAAACATGGCGGTTTAATGAAATCTTAAATTTGGCCCCTGCAGCGCCTTGGATGCCCCTAGATAAGTCGAATGTATGACCGATCCCACCTTATTTTTTATCCCCATCATTTTTTTTAAACATACCTACCCGCTATCTCTATTCCTTAAGGGGGCTCCCATACAAAATTGCCAATACAGACTATATTGAAGAAAAAGACCCATAACTGCCAAGGAGGATAAAATGTATGACCGACCTCCATTAGTTTTTTGTTTTTAACATTTTCAAAAAACATACTTGCCCTTTATATACACTTTTTAGGGAGGCTCCCATACAAATATTGCGTTTTATGAAATTCTTTAATTTAATGGACATTTTTGGTCTTTAGTGAATAAAATCAAAAGTTGTGATCAGATTTTAGTCACTTACGGCTTTTTTGTTTGCAAATTCGTTTTTTATATGTCTAAAAAAATTATAAGCACACCTGCATCTTAAATGACTGCGGATATAAGAAAAACCTCCAATCTTTTTAAAGGTAATTTTATTACGGAATTTCGGTTTTTTTTTAGTTTATTCAATAATAAACCGTTTTTAAGTAATGCGCATATATGTTGTGGAACTTCCTACACTTTCGAAATTACGGTATATCTCGAATACAACGGTTACCACCACCGGATTAAGCGTACCTGAATTAGGTAAAAGCACCAGGTGCCGGTCGGTTTTTTTAAATAAATAATAAACATGTTTTTCAACAAAATAAAGATACGTGATTAATAGAAAATGCTTGTCATTAATAAATTAAAAATTTTATTTTTTTTAGTGGCTTATTCGATATTTTTCAGTTTATTTTGTTTAATGAGAGATTAAGGAAAAACTTGTTAAGAAATATTCTGCAAAATTTATATTTTCTAAGTTATGAAATATAAATGTCAGATTTCATGTAAAAATACAATTTTTATCAAACTTTGGTGGGCGTGTGGGACGGCTTACCCTTCGCCGATCGTCCTAAATTTTTTTCTGCGTTGTTTTTTTTTATCAATACACACCAAATTGGCTGGTGAGACCTAAAGAAATCCAACTTTTGATTTTACGGGCATCATAATAAACATAGCTATTGTTGCTAATTCTCAAGTAAACTCAGTTAGGTTACTTCATCGGTTAAATGGAGTAACACTTATCACTCATGATATTAATAACAGGAATCTGAATGGCATTCGTACAATTCCATATTAAATCCCGAACTCATACTTAAAATAATCCGAAAATAATATTAATTAAAGTAAAACTAAGATTGAACCAATCTCAAAATGCGCTTGATTTAACTATTATAAAGATGATTTAATCCCGAATTCGTACTTGAAATAAACCAAAAGAGAAATTAGAAGGAGAATTTTACTAGGATTTATTTACTTACCCGTTTTCCGACTTACAGAACTATAAAACACCAGCATTATTGCCGATATGGGTTTTACTTTAAAAACTTAATGTACACATTTAACTAAACATATAAACTAAATGAGAAGCAAGAGTTTTAAATTTTACTTTTTAAACATGAAAATATTGTGTTTTCGTATGGTCCTGTTGTTTTTGTTGTTTCTACACACGCCAAGCTAATCATTTGTTACTACTTGTGTGGTGTTGTTGTAGTGTCTGCAACAAATTTTGATAAATTAAATGAGATTAAAACTCTAATTTTACTCTACCAACGAAAAGTGTAACTTTTTTTGCCTCTTTTAAGAAATTTCGGAATTGATTTTCGAAAGTTATCCCAGCTACTATTGTTTTGAGTACGTTTTGGTGTTATTCGCACTTGAATTTTTGAGTGCGACTTGTACTTGAAGTAATCATAAAAATCTTGATTTATTATTCATAAAATTTGGCAGTGAGATTTCTAGGCTAATGAAACTATGACAGAACAAATTTTACTACAATAGCATTTTTGTTAAAGTTTTTAACGTACAAAATTGTTTTCTACGAGTGGGTTTTATATGGGGCCTGCTGAAAGTTAAATACCGATCATTACGAAATAACATAGGCTAGTTTATTGTCATATAGGGCAAGCTTGTTCAAAATTTTAAAATAAGCGGTGCATTTCAGCACGTTTAATTCACTTGATTACATTTTTAATTAAAACTGATTTTATTTTTGATTATTGCTTTAATTGGTGAAAAATGTTGAAGAATTTTTAGTGTGTGGTTTTTTGAGTCGTTCGAAAATGAGCCTGATTTTAATAGGCGGACATGGCTAAATCGACTAAGAATTACCTTAAGGCACAGAATACAGCTACTTTAGTGGAATGTCATAACGTCCAGTGACACAGGATCCATGGACACTATGACGCTTCAAAAAGTGTCATAGTGCGTGAAATTGGGGGAAAAACAATATTCCAAAAACACATTTTAAATTTAATTAAAGTTTACAAAAACAACTTGCTATTATAATCTTACAGACAGATTTCCAATGAAAATTTGTTCAATAAACTTTTTATAAAGCAAACGAAAATTTATGAATATGGGGTAAGTCAATAAATAATCGTTTTTAAATATTCAATTAAAAAAAATTAGCCGTTAACTTTTCGATATCACTTTCTTTCCTCCAGATAATTTAAACGCAATACTTGTCTAACCAACCAATTAAACTGCTCGTCTATTACGCCACGTTGTGACTAGACGACATTTACATAAATTTGTTATCATTTCAATTATGATTTTTTCATTTAATAAACGAACAATTTATAATAGTTCATATCCTACTCATAGACTCGTTTTTCCTAAATTGCGGCTTTATTGACATTTTTACACACGCTGTTTTACGTTTATTGGAAAATGTTGAATTAATTTTATTACTTCCCCATTAAAAATATCTTATAAAATAAAAATTAAAATATTTAAAAGTAACCATAAATTTCTTATTATCTAGACATTTATCGCACTCAATATAACCATACAGCTTTTAACCCTTGTCCGGTATTAAAAAAAAATAAAACGCATGTGGTATTTGTGGTTACATTCAATAATGCGTTTAATGCAAGAATCGGATTGATTTTGACATTAATTTATTACATGCTGCTTATTTGTTTAAATATTTTGTGGACTAGACTATTCGCTTGGACAATTTTGACCCATGCATTTAAAATGCGTAACTTTTTTGATACAGACATTACGAAAAAGCCTTGAAATCAAATATCTTATATATTAAAGAAATTGTACATAAATGTTAAAAAAATCATTGACTAGTTTCGAAAATAACAAGCCATACAACCAGTTTGGGCTATTTCGACCCATGAATACAGGGTAAGGGTTAATACGATAATAAAACGCATCAATATTAAATGAAAATTCAAACAAAAAACCAAACCACACGCATTGAAGTCATGTTCTCTATAAAAATGTGAATGAGTTTTAGTTTTAATGTTAATTTGCTTGCTTTTACACCTTTATGGACATTGAACAATTTGACTACACGTTTTACAAAATCATACAAATCATACGCCTAAGCACAACACAATCACAAATTTTCACCTAAAAAGACTTGAACTTAATCGGGGAAAGACTTATACCTGTACAGAATTATTAACGTTTGTATTTGTATGCAGTTTTCATTCAACCATGTAAATTGTAGCGAAAATAAAAGTAAGAAATTTTCACCAATTTAGTTGTAACCAATGAATTATTTATGGCGGCTGGTTGGTTGGCTGCTTGAGATTAAAAACAAATGTTTGTTTTATTTAAGGAGACGCTCCCTAGATCAGTATGTAGGTATGTATGTATGTAACAAACAGTCTTTGGTCGTAAATAAACTCAGAGATTTATTTAAGACCTTGTTTAAAATTAAATAAATAAAAAAAAATTGTTGTCATTTTGTTAAAACTATTAATAATTTCCTTTTGTGTAAGTTACGAGTGTGTGGCACGATATTTTCTGTTTTCTTTAATTTTACAAAAGGTCTTATTTGAATTTTTTTATGGTTATGAATTAAGAGTTTTTAGTTGTCAAGATATTTGCAATTGTAACGGGGAAAGCAAACAAGATTTTCACAATAAAAACGTTGAAACAACGTCGAAAAACTATTAATTTAGTACCAAACGAAAGATTTAGTGATAACAAATATTTTTTTTTTAGAAAGCCCAATCGATCTAACTGTATCAATAAGGACAAAAATTATTGATAATAAACAAAATCAAGCCCTGGATTTCTTCTGAAATTAAAGATTATACGAATCAAAGAGATTTTGCGTATGCACTTTGGAAAAGATTTAAAACTACAACATTACATGCGGATTATCTGACTGCTAAAGAAAAAACAAATAGAATGATTAAAAGGGCCAAATCTGTTTTTTATGCTGAAAAGTTTTCGTCCGCCATTGGATCCAAAAGAACATGGCAAACGATACACGAAGTTGGTATCTGTAAATCTACGAACCATTTCCAACTGATGCCGATGCAATCAATAAGAAGTTTAAAAATATCCCTATTCTGCAAGCAGATCGAAAATATTAGACCAATAACCATACGAATAACAATTCTAACTCTTTTTTTTGCTTTTGCTGAAGTAGACCAATCTGACGTTTTATCTAGCCTATTGTCTATAAAATCCAACTCTATAGGAGTGGACGGGATTAATCCAAAGTTTCTAAAGATTCTTTTATCCCAACTTCTTCCAATTATTACATTTTTCTTTAACAAAATACTGACTTCAAGTTACTTTCCCTCGAACTGGAAAATAGCTAAAATCGTTCCAATACCCAAAACTGGTTCCGATTTTAGTCCAATCATCCATTTATCTCTAAAGTATTTGAACGTATTATGCATAATCAAATGACTTGTTTCTTGGATAACAATAACTTACTAACAGATCAATCTGGGTTCAGAAAGAAAAACAGCTGCAAAACATGGTTAGTTGATGTTACGGAGGAGATTAAGGCGAAACTTTATCATAGCAAGACTAGGTAGGTAGGTAGAAAGGATGGTGTGAAGTCTCCTTCACACCTTTACCCAGAGAACAGTATGGTCCATTGTGACGCCTCATTTAGAGATAGCTATATAGAAAAAGAAAGTAGGTGAAATAAACAGCGAAAGCACATGTCAGAGAGAAATCCTACTCAACCAAATTCGCCCTACGTACGGTTAGCCCAAAGTCTCCTCTCGAGCAGCCAGGCCATCCCCATTACGAATCCTATCAGATTCTCGAGTCCGCAACCGGAGACGTCCCCTAATTCGCCCAGGAATCTACTGCCCAGCCATCTCAGCCTGCTGCCCTGCAACCTGGGACAGTGGCACAAAAAGTGCTCAACTGTCTCCAACTCCTCAGGGTCCTCACACATCCTGCACATATCCGACAAGTCAGATACTATCCTCACCGCCATCCTGCACTCAAAAAATTATGTAGTTAAATTCAAACGAAAATTCATTTTAAGCAACTTAAAATTTATTTAAAAAACGGATCATTTAAATTTCATTTAATACAAATGATTTTTACAAAAATTTTTAAATTTTTAATTATTAAACAGCATATTCCGTAAAATTTAATAATATTTACTTTTAAAAAATACATTTTAATCAACAAAAAATCCAACTACATAACAAAATAAATACGGAAAAACTTAATTTTTTGGTAGTTTGTTTTTTGAATAACAAACATAAATGTTGAAAAATAAAATTATTCGTAAAATAACTATATTTTTATTCAATTTTAACAGTACGGAAAACGAATTTAATAACCAACAATCAGTTACTGTAATAATTTTATAAGTGTGCCTATCATATAGTGGCCCGTGATCATTCCTATCATGGTCCTAACGCAGACCCTACTCCTTCCCAGCGCCAACCCCGAATCGGACTTCCTAAGCACCGGCCATTGCGTCCGTGATACCCGGCAGTCCGTTTGTTCCCCCAGGCCCGATTGGTCACGCCCAGGATCCACTTCCTGTTTCTTCCAAAATAGAAGCCTATTCAGACTAAATTTTTAATACTTTTGGATCATTCAAAAGCATTCTCTGTTACACACTTAAACATTTTTTCAACTTTTCTTCGACCGCTACTCAGCTGTTGTCGACATACTTGGGTAACAGATATCAGTATGTTGAAACAGGAATCCAGAAATCCAGGCCACTGCTTGTAATAAGAGGGTACCTCAGGTGTCCAATGTTGGGTCACTATTATTCTCACTGCACTCTAATGACCTCCCAGGCGTCCTGACGAATTGTAATGTTAAAATGTAATATTTCCTTAATCGACCAGTGTATTAAATCTCTTTATCAGCAACTTTATCGTTTTTATAAGTGGGAAACGGCAAATGGCTTGGAAATAAATCCTAAAAAATTCTAAATGCATAGTTATTCAAAGGAGACTTAATAAACTTCATATTTTACCTAATTAAAATAGTTAAATCTGCTAAGAATCTAGGAATATTTTTTAATGACACTCTTACGTGATCAAACCACGTTAACTATGCTTGTGGTCGCACCTTTTCTATGATTAGAACTCTTTGGCGGACCCACCATTGTACACCTTTAAGAATAAGAATGCTACTTGTTTAAACTTATCTGATGGCGGTTTTGCTGTATGGCTGTTAGCTATTTGCTAAATCTGATAAAATTAGTAAAGCGAAATTTAACGTTGCGTTAAACAACCATAGTCCGGTACGTGCATGGACTTAAAAGGCGTTCTAGTGTTTCTTTGTTTTCATCTCGGCTTTATGGCCCTTCTTTAGATAATCTGCTGAGCATGAGAGTTTTAGTTTTTTTACATGAGATAATATTTACCCACAAACCTGAGCCCTTGTACGTTAAACTTTGTATTTCTGACATAAGCAGGGCGAAAAGAACTTGATCGTTTGGATACAAAAGTTTAATTTCTGGTTGGCATATGTACATATTCGCAGTATCTCTCTGGAATTCTATACCGTATAGCTTTCAACTTTAAAGTAACGCACGAAAATTTAAGGAAGATATTTTTAAACTGTTTTCAGCATAGCACTTTACCTATAATTACTTGAGATTAAAATATATAAAATTATTTAAATTTTGTATTTTTACAACTTTGTCTCAGAGGGTTAATCAAAATTCTGAACGGTTTGCAAGATATGAGCCTGAGAAAACGATCAAAAAATGTCCAAAATTCAGGTTTTACTCGTTTACTACCTAAAAGGACCGAATTTCAAAAAAGTACCGGCCACATGTTTGCTATTTTGTTTAATAAACAACAATAAGTATTAAATTAAAAAAACTACCAATTAAATAAAAAAATACCAGTTAAAGAACAAAAAGTACCAAAAAATCCTTCTTACAGATTCTCATTCACTCAGGAACTTGCATTTTGCATTTTATGTTTCTAGGTCCAATACCAACAACTTACATCATCCACTCAGGACAGTACATGCTGAATCGTATGTTTTAAGGCCCAATATTAACGAAAATTAAAAAAATACCAGTTGTAGAATCAAAAAGCTGAAGAAAGATATTAAATTTCCTGTATTTTTCATTTTGGTACTATTTTTTCAACCCATTAAAGTATCAAAAATTTCAGTAGTGTAGTGGGAGAGAAAAATGTTTTGTAAAAAAAAATACCAAAAATAGTTAAGATTTTCACCCCTTAAACGTTCGAATTTCGTTCGAATTTTTTTGATAGGTTGCGACAGTGGTACATATGTTGGCTCAAAAGATAGATCCGTTTTCTTCTAAAATAGCCGAATTTTAAAAAAGTACCAAATGTACACCTGACGGCTTATTTTTTTAAAGAACAACGATAAGTATTACAGTTTTGTTGTATCTCTTTTAGTTGTGGATATAAAGGGACTAGCTCACTATCAACTCGCCTAAATGGGCACCCATACTGAATATAATTATTGTGTATATGAAGTGCCTCTAAGGGTTGTAGACATCATCAAAAGGATATGTCACCTTCTGGTGTTACATCCCGCCGGTCAAATCAGGACTAGATTCCTGGGATCAAAAAGGTGAGAATTTGACTATAAATGGCTTAGCTGGCAATTGGCAACAGAATGCAACAGAATGCGTATCATAGGGAGAACGACGAGGGATATCGAAAGATTTATCGCTTTCATTTTATAGTCGTTCTTCCATTTATTTTAAGACAGCTCCTTAACAAGGGGGAGAGTATTCCGAGGTAACCTGTGATAATAAATGATTCTCACATACACAGGAGCACTTGGAAAATGCATAAACAAATCACCAAGTGGTTGAGATCCACCATGACGTTAGTCCATAGTGCAGGTGCTCATGTTAATCAAAACCAAATTTGATAGGCTTAAATTCATAGAGAGTTCACTAACTTTACCGCATATTAAATTTTTTATAACAGACGAAAATTCGCTGCATCCTGCCGAAGTAGTGGCTTTATTGTAGAGCTAACTGGACGACTTAATGTACTCTTCAAGTGCTGTTGTACTCAAGTAGTAACCGGGTGCTTCAGCTGATTCTGATGGTCATTAGCAGGCAGATCACCCAGCGTCTCAGTTGTATCTAGACAAAAAGTGTCCCTCGTCAAATCCAATTGATAACACAGCTGAACAGTCAGCTCGACTTTTCGAGATATACCGTTATGTCCAAAATTAAGACACTTTAACTACATACATTGGAATAACATGCAAAAGGCTGACCGTGCCGTGCTGACATTGTTTTTAAATTTGCCCAGTAGTTTAACAAAATAACCACGAAAATGTTTCCACATTTTTAACATTCAAATGAAATCCACAAAAATCGTAAACAACTTCGACAACGACTCTCGTAAGGCTGATAAACATTAAATTTTATATGCATCTTTTAAAGTCTAATTTCTGAACTTACTGAAATTGAGAATTTCTATATTGATATGCTTACTTTGCTTTCGGAAACCCTACACATAGAAAAAAAGCGATTTATTTTTACGGCTCATTAATTTTGCATTTATAGTGGATTTTTTTTTCTTAATGCTTGGAACTTTATTTATGTGAGGAGAAATTTTTTAAGAATTTTTAACACAACAAAAACTTAGCACAATTCCGAATTTATAGCCAAAAATAAGAGTTGTTAAAAAGAGAAACAGAAAAGGGGTATACTGAATGAAGCAAATAAATCTCTCAAGCAATGATTGGGACTTTTAGCCAAAGCAGAGTTTAGTTTGAGCGTGATGTATTGTTCCTTGATTTAATAAGGTTGGGCTTAAACTAAGCACTAGCTGCACAAATATATACACTACATACCAGATTAAAGGGCATTTATACGGCAACAGCATGCACGCGCAATCAAGTGTTTGTGCCAATGGTTTGATCGTGTATGGACATTTTGTGCTATTGTAAGCTTTGCTGTAGCGATGCCAAACAGAATATTATATTTTGCTTATGGTACCAATTTGTGGTATTGTGTGTTGTGAAATTAGCTCAGTTGAGAAAAGTTGTCACCGAGTAAACATTAGGGTACCGTTCATAAAAAAAACTTTCTCTGTTGAAACACAATTTGTTTCAATAACTTATTATTGCTACATTGTACTAAACATTATTCGTTACGTCTATTTAATTAAAATAAACGAATTTTCTTTAATTTCTATTTCAAAAATAATATCAAGAATAATAAAGTTTTTACAGAAATTAATATGGCACCAGTATGCTGGCTAATATGTTCCCAGTTAAAAAATTTAAAGTTTCTGAAAGCACGAAAACTACATGAGCGCTGGCTACAAATAACTATTACCAAGAAGCAGCAAAGACGCGAATACTACTGAAGTGAACTTTTAATTAGAGTAAATGAAAATGGCTGAAAAACTTCGCATTATCCCTTATAAATAAGTGCTTCTGTTATTCCCTTACATGGAAGCAGGTTGTATTGCAAATATATTCAAATTCCCGAAATATTATCGAACATAGAAATTTAATTTTTATTATAACGCAGTCAGTCATCAACTTATTTTTTAGCAGAAAGAAAAAAGTAGTGCTTCCAAGTGGGAATTCGCTATATAAAAATCATGCCTCTTGTAAGTGTAAGGGGGTGTTGTGCTTCTCTTCCTTACAAAACTGCTTACTGGGGTATGTGTTGCGAGCACGATTTAACAGTCGCAATTTACACTGTATGAGAGAGGCATGAAGTGTTTAACGCACTCTTACCAACAAACTTGTTCTGTCCGGCAAGAAATGTCCATAGTGTAAATTGCGACTTTACAATATTTCGTTCTAGATTTAATTATCTCTTTTAAAGATTGCACCCTGTACTTTGTGCACACGATTAACATCAACCAAAATTTTCCTTTATTTCTTTACGTTTTAGACGCTGTTTGATAAAAAAGAAGTTGCAATTCTAAAGTCATGGTGAAAAATTTTAAAAATGTGCATGTGCAGTAAATCTTACGAATCAACCTGATTAGTAATTGGCTGAAAATTTTTTGTTGAATAAAAATTTTCTTACAATGTGGACTTAGTCCTGTATTTTTTTTTTTATCAGTTGTTGCAATAGACAAATATTATCGTGTTTAATAATTTTATGTGGGGATTTTGTTTCTTTTCATATAAACAATTATATTTTCATCAAACATAAAAAATAGTTCTTTTATCAAACAGTAAAAAACGTGTTTACAAACTAAGTTTTTTAACATTTTCTTAAGAAAAAAAAACGTTAAAAAATTGCAATGTATTACATGTTAATTTAAACAATTTTTCAGAAGATATATTTATGTAGGTTTTGGAGAAAAATTTATTCGAAGAATTTTTCTCTTAGACTTACATTGAAATTTTTGTGGGTCTTGTTTTTTTGTGTCATTCTTGTATTGTGGAGTTTATCTAACATGAGAAAATGGGATGCATTTCTTTTGGTTTTATAAGATTTTTTTTTTTTTTTTTTTGATATTTTTGAAAGAGTATGTTTTTAGGTCACTATGGTTCTTAGCATTTGGTGGTTGTAACCGTTGCTATGAGGAAGAAAAGTTGGGAAAATATTTTAACGTTATGAGAAATATAATACAGGGTAATCCATAAAGTGGTTTTGAATGCGCCGGTCTGGCAAGAATGTCAGCTGTAAAATAGCTGTCATCTGAAGTGTGATTTATTGAGTGAAATCGTTTTATAACCGAGTAACACGTAAAAATAGTTAAAAAAATACTACAAAAGTGGTGTAACAAGCGTGGCCACTTTTTGGAATGATTATGTCAGATAAAATTGATTTAAATCCTTACAGATGTGGTCGGTCCTGTGAATCATCGCAATGTCTGCACTGCCAAAAATATCGCTTATTAAAAAAAAAAAAATTTGCGCATAATCTGAACTTGTCGATTGCTTCTCAGCAATTGGGCTTACGATGCTCAATACGAACCACACAACACGACCGATTTTGGTTTTATTGCATGGAAAGTATTTAGAACGTAGTTTCACATTTTTGCAATGTCAATTAGCCACCAAGATCACGTGATTTGGCGCCGTTAGACTTTTTTGAGGGGCTACGTTAAAGACCTTAAAGGCACGTATAATCCCTAGCGTGGCAGCATTTAAAAACCAACAACGGCAAGTTTTCGCCGGTATACCGCCCCAAATGTGTAAAAAAGTAATTGGCTGCTGCAACCAAAACAAAACAAAAATTGATTTCAATTAAAATGTTTGCCTTATAAATTAAAAATTTAATGAAATTTGCAATATTTAACAAATTAATAGTATCAATTACAATAAGTAAACGTTAAATTCACTTGGCCATATTTTTAATTAAAAATTATGAAACTATTTTTGATTAGTGGTTTGATTGTAAAAAAATTTTAGAGAATTTTTTTTCCGTGCGTTTTATTTTGTACACGAGAGACAACCATGCATTATTATGAAATATACGTTTCATCGAAGTGTGCATTTTTTTAACTTTACTTTTGAAAACGAAAAATGGATTACGCGCTTCACTTCATACGGCACTAAGGCCCTTGTTCATAACTTACCGATAGCTAAAGAAGACTTTAAACAGCCTTATTAAAAGTGTTCATTATTAAAACTTTACTTTTACCTTAAGTGAGCGATAAAGTAATTTAAGGTGATCTACCTGGTAGGTTAAAGTGAAGTTGTGATAATGGAACACTTTTTATATGCACGAAATTCTCACTTTTACTGGAAATTCAATTCTAAAGGGAATTAAGTTTAAAGCAAAAACTAGTTGCCATGATATATTTAGCTGTGCTAATAAAAGATTTTCCAAGAATCAGAACAACAAATATTGTTTACGGTAAGGCAATTGTTGAAAAATGTGCAATAGCAATGGACTTTTCTAATAATGTTGCCCAACAAAACCAAAAATATGTTACATGTTTCACCGTAAATTTTATCAAGAGTTGCAGATATGCAGCAAACATAAAACAGATGTTTTTTTTTGTAAAAAATATTAAAGTGGAATGCCAAAAGGTCTACATAAGAAAAAATTTAATAATAAATAAATGAACATGATTTTTAATCTTTTGCGATCATTTATAATCATGTATGGGCAAATGAAAAAAAGAGCGGACGATGTGTATACATACACAAAAAATGTTTATAATGTAACACATTGTAAGGGTGTGAGTAACCGCTAATTAGTTGTGTGTATGCCAATTTTTGTTGTTGTTAGTTTGAACCAAATTTAGGAAAATACAATATGGGTGTGAAAATGAAGTTTTGAGAAAATCGGACTTCATCTACACCCTTTTAGAAACCAGAATCCACTTTTAAGTCCAAACCTGTTTTTTGACACAGTATTAAAAAAAGACAAATATTGGCGCGTATTGTATTGTTTGATTGCCGCACAAGAACACAATAAATTTATTGACGCGCGGTTGCATAGCAAACAGTCACACGATTGCCCCATCAGGGTTGCATTTGGTTGGTAAAAGTAAGCACAATATTGTCCTCGATTGGTACCTGAGCCATTTGGTTATGCAGTCACGCGATTGGGGTATTAAAAAGTGTGAAAATTGGTACATTGCGGCAATCGTGTGATCCTAGCTTAAGGTCTTCAGAAAAAATAAATAAAAATGGTAGGCCTTGTAATATAATTTTTTCAAACAGAATGACGTATAAGACTCCACATGTGGTTAAGGCTATATAAAGTAAAACACCAGAAAAAATGTGAGACAGTTCCCATATTTAACTTCAAACTTTAAAAGTATGAAAACCAAATTCAACAGCTTTAATTTCAAAGTAATGATGACCTATTTAAACTTAAACAAGACCTTCATGTGAAATGTTGTATTCAGAGTTTTTCGTTGTAACACACAATTGTAATAAATTGTATGTAGTTGTAAATATAACTCACGCCAACAAATATGCATTCACTTAAGCACACCTACTAACATATTTGTATATGTGTATGTATATGCATAAGTTTTATAAAATAAATAATCTGAGTTCTTATTTGTTCTATAATATTGTTGCTCTCATTTGTTTGCAGTTGTTGTTTACAGTAGTTTAAGGATTTCATTTTTATTAAGTTGCACTGTCATCATTTTAAGCAGTTTTGTTTCATATACGCACATACATGCAAACTTATGTACATTGTTGTATTAAGTACAATAGTATTACTCTCTTTTATATAAAACTCATACTATTAAACATACAACAGTTGCACAAATTCTTTTAAGTTTATATTAATTTTATTAAAAAAAACTACAGCAGGATTTTCTAGGATTTTCAATGTATTTATTTTCAAACAAACATTTGTAGTTTTAAGACAACATATGAACACAGAAGAAACAAATACACGAATTGTATATAAATAAAAAACATTTTCTGTAGTTATAAACAGTTTTGTTATATTTAAAGATTATTATTGTCATAAACATATGCTTCCTTTTATATCTAGTTGTATTAAAAATATTTGTCTATTGTTTGCGTACTTAAGGAAAACAAAAAAAAAAAAAAAAAAACTGAAGCCAAGAAAGAAAGGATTAAAGTTTGAAACATAAATGGAAAAGGATAATTTTGGAAAAGAAACAAGTTTCACAAGAAACTTAAACTAACAACAGGTGAAAAAAGTTTATTACAACGAAATTGTTTTAAAAAGATATATTTGAGAACATTTTACAAATAAGAAGAAAAAACGTGTAGGAAAGTATATTTGGTTAATATGTGATACCATACGCCGCAGAATTTAGAGACACTTTTTTAAGAGTCTATCCACTAAGGGGTCCAGGGGCAAGCATGGATCCCCAACAACAAAATAATGTTGCGATTTAAAGATTCATATAAGAGTTATGTATTTGTGCCGAATATTTGCTATCATTCCGCTGTTAGCAAGTTTTCGCTGATTTCCGCTAATTTAGCAATTTTACCGAATTTTTGCCTCTCCTTATATTTCTAGCGACTTTTAATCAATTTTATGGTTTATTTGAAAAATAAAATAACATTTTAAATATGTGTGTGTCATGAATGTTTTTTTTTTTCTTTTTGTGTGCAATTCGATATTCAGTTTTCTCAGTAAATTGTGAATAAAATCAAAAGTTGTGCACCGATTGCAATGAAACAAACCTCATTTCATTCGAAATAATTTTAAGCTAAATATTTTCAGACAAAAACTGTGATTTTTTCGCATTGTTATTTTAAATGAATTTTTAAAGAACATGAAATTTGTGTTTTTTTCTGAATTTTGCTTTTTTTAAATTCAAGGATTTCTCGGAAACTACTAGGGAAATTTAAAAACAGTGTAAGATAATATTGTTGCCGAGTTTTGGATATTTTTTAGCAGAATATGATCAACCTTTTTCAAGGTTTTCAAATATACATATGTAGTGAAAGTGCCTTAATTTTGGACATAACGGTATATCTCGAAGGGGACTAGCTTTGAAATCAGCGACCTAAAATTATCTAGTAAATTTCAGACCGCAAAATGACTGTTCCGCAGTGTAATAGTTACTTTTTAACAAATATCTCAATAAACTTATAACTCTTATGCCATTGGGTATAAGTACAATCCATGTTCTTTGTGCCAATTATAATAAAGATATCTTCATCTAAATATACGATATTTTATGCTTTTAATGCCCGTAATTTATACAAAAATAAATCTTGCTGTGCATAAAAATAAATCTATGGTGTAAAATCTGCCATATTTAAAGGAAAACTGAAGGTTAAGAACGTAGGCAAAATAATCTTTGAAATAGGTAAAGATAACTGTTAGGAACGCACACGATCTGCTTTCTTTTTGTAGAAATTACGGGCATAAGTGGTTCTTGGAAGGGGGTTTATATGGGACATAAGGTTAATTTTGAACCTACCAGCACAACATTTTCTCATGACAAAGTAGTGATAACTATCTTTAAAGTAATTGTCGCCAATTTGTGTGTCAACACAAGAATACACAATGAAACTATGGAATTAAAAGTTTTTTGCGGGAGTAGTGTTTGTATGGGAGCTATGGTTTAATATGGCCTGGTTCCAATAAAATTTGGTAAGATGATTAGGATTGCGATAAAATAAGTTTGGGTCAAAATAAATTTAAATAATACAACTTTCTAAAAATTTTCAATATGTACTTTAGACAGCCAGCCGGACGGACGGACATGGTTAGATCCATTCAAGAAGTGATTCAAAGTTGATCGGTATGCTAAGCGGTGCGCATAGGACCAATATTTTAAGGTGCTACAAACATCAGCACAAACGCATAATATCCTCTCCACTATTGTTGTGTGGTTATAGATACGTGTGGGTATTTATAAAAATAATTTTCATTTTCAACCAATGCCAAACTAAATGACTCTCGAGACTGAAACTGAAATGACAATCGTTGAGGGTTTGTAGGACTCCAAATTGCACAAAAAGTTTATTGCGCTGTTAAGCAAATTACGGAGTAATTTCTGTTTTAAGAGGAGTATGATACATTTAAGTTTCCAAAACTTCATAAATACATATTAGATATTTAAGTTTCCCTTTACAATAATTTATCTATTTACAAATAAATTTTACAAAATATATAAGTACAAATGTGAAACAAAAAACTACGAAAATTAAAGCTTTAAATAGATTTAGGCCGGGTTGTCAAGATGTGGATTAAGTTTTAAATTAGTTTAACGCAGTCTGAAACTCGCATTTTTCTGGCGAAATGTGATTTTTTTAATATTTCATTAAACAATAACATTTTAAGCAAACTTTAGCTGTTCCGTTAACATTTTGTATACAAACTTGGTATTGGCGGCAAAAAATCTGTTTTCAGATTAACTAAACCTTATTTAACTGTGATCTCAAAAACCCAGCCTAATAAGTACCTCTTAAAAAATTTAACTGGTAATCAAATGAAGTGATGGACATTGAGCAACATTAAATGTTAAATTTTTGATTATGAATCCAGAGCATACTTTGCAAAGAATTATATTATAAATAAACGAAATGTTCAGTTCTACAGCTCTTAAGAGTTGGCGGCTTGATTAGGGGTGGTCTAGCAGAATAAGATGTAACATTCCTTTCGTCAAAGTTCAACCCACGTAGATAAAAAAAATAAGAAACTATTTATGGGCTGATTCAATTTGGTCGGAATATTTTCTATGTATAGGGTCCCATACTACGGATTTATACTCCAACACAGGTCTTACAAGTTATCTATAAAGACTTTCTTAACTTATGGATCCCAAAACTATTTTGCGCATCGTTTTACAAAACCGAGTATGCCCCTGCCTTTTTTAGCTGTTATTGTTACACATATGTGCTATGAAATTATTTTTCGAATCAAGCTTAATTTCAAGATCTAAGAAGTTATCAAGTGACTCCAACTGATAACTTTGAAAAAAGTAGATTGCAGGACTCTTTCTAACAAAACGGATTTTTAATGTCCTCATTTCAAACAACTTTCTTAAAATGTTCAAATAACACAAACCAAATTTAAAAATGTTTTCACTTTTTTTGAATTCCAAAAAAAAAGCTCAAAGATTATTTTTCTGACCAAAAATTAAAGAAATTTTCACAAGCATTTTAATGTCGTGCAACATTTTTGTTGTGAATCTTTTTTATTGCCACCCAACAACAACAACATTTAAAGATAACAGATTTTTATTAACTATTTAATTGAACATAATTCTTAATGTTAGCTGATTTGTGAAAAGAGAAATAACTGAAGTATTTCCACACTAATTGGCTGCGTTATACACATAAATGTGACTGTAAATGCCAACATACAAAATATGGTCATTAAAGTAAACGACAGGATTTATTTGCCAAGGAAATTTCCCATTTCTATACAATAGCTAATAAAGCTAATAAAGAGATATAAGAACATACATAAATAAATTTATACAAAAAGTATTTTTATTTTTGTATTTTTACTGCAGTTGACTTTTTATTTTGTTGCCATTTTCTAAAGCTCCTTTTAGACCATTGAAAGTCCATTAGGAATTCTGTTTGGTTGGAGTTGCGGTTGTTTATTTGTTAGAACTTTAACGAGTGTCTGGTTTGTAATCATAAATGCTTATAATCCGCTTAAAATATTATTTATTGCTGTACTTATAAACTTAAGGCAGTCATTAAGCAAAGAAATAAGCCATACTCTAAATGTACGGTGTACAACAAACTAAAGAAATTGCCAATAGTATCAATACAAGTTATTGAAGGTGAACAGATATGTACGTTTTTATGTACAACCCACACTTTTACATCTGAAACCCACCCACCCATGCTGAAATCGTCATGATGCTAATAAAGTTATAACAAGTGTAAATTTTATCTTCCTCGTATCTTAACATTTTCATACAAGTACTCGCAGTCTGAACGTATTTGTCATGTATGCGATACTTATGAAATCATAAAAAAAATTCAATGACATGATTGCATCTCAAAGTGGCAGTCTAGAAAAACCACCTCTTTTCTGTACTATTTATCTTTTCTTTTTTTCAAGTACATATTTGTTATTCTAGCTGTCATTGAATACTGTAATGGTACGCCTTGACCACTGAATGATTGATCAAAATAGATTTATTGTCATTGCAGTTTCAAGTATCTGGCAATTGTAAGACGTGCTGAAAGCAAACGAGTATTTTATGGATAAGAAACGGTGTAGCTTGACTGTGCAAAAAATAAAAATTAACCAGGAACGTTTTAATTTCTTAGAGGTTGTTTAAGACTTAAAAACATATTTTATATGGTTTACCCACTTTTTCTGTGTTTACGATAAGAGCTAAACAAGTAGCTTTTCCTTCTGAAGCAATTATGAATTATGAATAAATTTCTATGTTAAAAAAAAAATCAATTGTAAGTTGCTGTCTGAATTTAAAGCTGGTAACAGAGACCTGCGCCATCAAGTTTTGTCGGCGGCGGCGGCTTGCAAAAATATTGCCGGCTGCGGCTCAAAGCCGGCTTAAGCCGACTTAAACTAAAAAATATTTTTTTTAACCAAATTTTATATTTTAATGCTTGTGACTATAATCTATTCCTAAATGGGATTTTAAATTTTTACCGCAAAACCTTTAAAAACATATAAAGACTATACTTTAACATTTTTATTTATTAAAAAAACTTTTTTTATTAAAAATAAAAAGAATGGAAAAAAATTTTGTCAATAAAGCCAATAGTGGTATATATGAACATTGATCTTTTTAAGTAAATATTCTGGAACAATTTTACCAGGGCCCAAATCATCTCACACGTGTTCGAATGAACTTTCGTATCGAATAAAACATCGTGACGTATTAAAAACGGAATTGCGTCATTCCAAAGCTTTCGAATCGAAATTTGTTTAAAATATGTAACAGATCTTTATGCTTGTATAGTAATGACATAAAGACATATAAATCAACAGTATTAATAGTGTCCTATAAAATAGGTGACTTCGGTTTAGCGGTTTTCAGCGCATGCCAAAATGAGCAACAAAGGAACGCAAAAATTTAAAAATTCGAAAACTATAGAAATTCGGGAAAATTTTACGAATTCAGGAAATTGGCAAAAATAGCGAATGTTTTGAATATATCAAACAAGCCACTTAATTGATTAAAAGACCCTTAAACTACAAGGAGTGGTAAAAATTCGATAAAAATTGTAATTAGGGGAAATTCGCAAAACATTGCAGACAGCGGCATAATAGCAAAGTCTGATATATATTAAAAATCGTTAAAGCTGCAAAGAATCAAAAAACTTACAATACAAAAATCGGTTCAATCGAAAACTAAAATTTGCGAAAAATTGCAAAATTGAATGTTATTACTTTTCTTTTTATTGCTGAAAAATTTTTAATACTTACATTTTTAGCTATTTGTTGAAGAAATCTAATAATTTTTCCCAAAAAGTGTGTAAATTGTTTGTAAAAAACAATTTACTGTTTTAACAAAAGTTGTCAACATATCGAATGACATTTCGAGTAACGGCATTCGATCGACTACTCGTTATCGAATGGCATAATCTTAAATTTCGATAGAAGTTGTTTGATAACTAATGGGACGATTTCA
Organism: Pollenia labialis; assembly: GCA_949318255.1. Lineage (NCBI taxonomy): Eukaryota > Metazoa > Arthropoda > Insecta > Diptera > Polleniidae > Pollenia > Pollenia labialis. The sequence goes on from OX439142.1 coordinate 50,385,166, forward strand.
AAAAGTAAAATTTCGATCAGTCACTCCATCACGACTGCGACGATCTGGGCCCAGATATTAATTAAAATTTTTGATTAATAAAAGGTTTGTAACTAAAGTCAGAAAAAATAAAAATTCATAAAATTTCATAATTCAAAAATATTTTTAATTGTGAAAAAAGTTAGGTGGAGACTGCATGTTACCACTAGCATTCCAGCAAATTTTTTTAGCTCTACCATAATATTAGAATGTGTACAAATTATATAAAAAGTGTAACAACTTATATAAAATTGTTACAAATAAGTTAGTAAACAAATTTTGGTTATGCATTTATTGTTGGGAATATTCTATTAAATTAAATTGTGACTGTAACCGGCGGCTGATTTTAAGCCGACTTTAGTCGATAAATTTTCGGCGGTGGCGGCTGTAAAAAATATTCGGCGGCGCGGCTCAGCCGGCTTCAGCCGTCAAGGCGCAGGTCTCTGGCTGGTAATACACGACTTATTAGTACTCAACTAAGAAACACAACAGAAGTACCGCAACTCCTCCTATTCTCCTTACAAAAATTCTGCCTTAATGCCTTAAGAGTATTGAATGAAACTTTGAATCTAGAAAATTAAAGTCATTTTGTGTAATTTGTTTGACTATTTATTAAATTCTATTTATCTGTTCTATGGCTCTAGGACTCCAAACACATAACCGGGGTACCCGTTTAACTAAAATTAAATTATTTCATTAATTTGTCTAAATGTGTAAACCAATTATATGGAGGCCTCAAAGCTGAAGCGAACGAAGAGTAATTGACTTGGGTTTAGGGAAGACTGGGTCGGCTTCGGCACTGGAGTACATTCGTCAATGACGTTTTCGATGTGATGCACTCATTTTACATCACCGAAGGGCCGCTATACACAGAAGCTTTTGTTAACGATAGCGGTGTTTGTTATACCATAGAAGAGAAAGTCCGTTTTCGTTATAAATAAATTTAAAGATGAAATAATCAAAACAAAAAATATATTGGGGCTTTATTTCATAATATTTTTTTGGGGAATTTTATTTTTTTTTTTTTTTTTTTTTTTATAATTTCCTAGCTTATCCCGCGAAGCTTTATGCTTGTCTGCAGGAAAGAAACCAGAGTCTGCAATTAGCTCCTTTTTGAATGACACAATTTAAGGGTTGTGAACAACCTTTTCACCTGAGAGATTAAGACCGCCGAGATTAAGACCGCGGGAATAATTTCATATGAAATAATCCCCCAATTAAGAAAATAAAATAACACCCCAAACAAAAAGAAATAACCCCCAAAAATTGTTGTTGTTTTGCTCTGTTCAAACTTTTGGTGGGTTTTTTCATTATTATTGTGTGGGGTTATTTCATGCCGCCCAAAACTTGTATTCTATAGATATAACAGCAATGTAACGATGTCGATTGTTTATCGTTTTTAAAAGCAGATCTCTAATTTAGACAGTTTGTTTTGTTTTCAGTTTTTATTAAACAAATGCCATTTGCCCCGTATAAATCGAAAGTGTTGCTAGTGCCCTGTAAAATACAGGCTTCGGTTTATATATGGGACTATCTCTATAACGGCGACAATTGCCGAAAAGAGCCAGAAAAAGTTAGGAAAAATTGCAAATATTCGGAAAATATTAAAAAATTGCGAAAATTCGCGAAAATTTTTAATATTTCAAACAAGCCATAAAATTTATTAAAAATCCCTTAAAACATAAGCAATAGCAAAAATTCCATACAAATTTCTTAATTATCGGAAACTCGCAAACATTTGCTAATTGCGGTATAAACTATTATATTATTTATTTAAAAGACAAAAAAAATCGCTTTTATCGCAAACATGGCTAAATTTCGCGAAAAATTGCAAACTTTGGAAACAAACCCTAAAATGTATTTAAGCTCGCTAAAGCGGTTAAAAACAAAATTTCGGAAAAAAAACATAGAAAAATTCGTGAAAGTTTTTAATAATTTCTTACTGCCTGTTCATCGATTGTATTTAATTTTATGACTTGGTTCGGTTCAGCTTTGAACCCTCCATATATACATAGGTTTGCTTCCTAAGCTAGAAATAGCCAACATTAAAATTTGTTTGATGCCCTGTAAAATCAGCTAGAAGTTTGTTAGCAGGTTTGCACCCTAAGGCGATGATAAATTATAAATTTCGGTTAGGTGTTCAATAGTAATTGTGTTTTGGTTATAATAAATAAGGAATTAAAAATTGTGTTAAATATCTGTGGCATTTTGACAAAACATCTTAAGTCGAGCTAAGATAGCAAACGGTAAAAAAAAAATCGGTATAAAAATCATAAAAAAGACCAAAAATAAAGAAAAATTTTGTTTAAAATACAAAATTTTAAAAGCGTAAATTAAAATATTTTTTGAATGCAAATTCGCATGATTAACAACATTTTTTCCAACTGTTTAAATTTGATAAAAGATTTTCGTTCATTCAAAGTCAGAAAATCGTAGTACACAGTACAAATTTTTCTTATGCCCGTAATTTCTGCAAATAGAAATCTAGCAGTGTAACGAAATCTGGTGTAAATGCTGTCATATTTTGAAAGAAAACTGAAGGCAAAAACACGGTGGCAAAATAAACGTTGAAATAGGTTAAGATAACTGTTAGCTACGAACAAGACCAGCTATCTTTTTGTAAAGTATTTCGTTTTGAATTAAAACCGCGTAAACCCTTTATTATAAGAATATCATGATTTTTTTTTTGTCAGTGTTTATTTCGCTATTTAAGTTACGGATGTTGTAAGTGTCTGCAAGTAGATATGCATTATTGTTGCGTGTTAAAAAGTTCGCCATATTAATTCTTGTACTCGTACTTCACATTTTATCTTTATCATGGTTGTAATTGTTGTTGTTATAGATTCTGATGTTGTCATTATGATTTTAAAATAAAAATGATTGCAATAATACTGATTCAACAACAGCAATACACAATGCCATAACAATAATGACAATCTAGCCAAAATCGAGTGGAAAATCAAACTGCACCCACTCACACAAAAAAAAAATGGCAACAATAAATATATTTTTCCGATACATCTCCTATGACACTTCAACTACATCATTCTTTCACTTCTTCTATTGATAACAAAAAAAAAATGTTTTCTTTCAGTAAATTCTTTATTGTTCCTGAGGTTGCTGTGTGTTTGATGTTACACAATATCCTGTTGTCAATTCATATTGTATCAATATTTATCATAAGTAATAATAAGTATAATTGTACGAGTGTTTGTGTTTTTTTTTTATTCTTTAACTCTACCTCTTCAAATAAATTTCATTACCCACATTGTTGTCATTTATTAAGTTTTTCTACGTTTCTTGCTTCATTCTTTGTGCAGATTGTTGCGGAGTTAAAGGTCTCTGTAGTGTTTGGTGCTTTACACCATGTTCGCTTTACCTTTTGGAGTAGGAAAAATAGTGCCAAGCAGCCAGCAACTTTTTACAAGTTTTAATTGTTATAAAAGGTCTTTTGTTAATGCATTTGTATTTTTTTGTTCTCTTTTCTTTAATAATTTTCACTTCATTTGAGTTGCCTAGCCAGCAACATGTTGGTTCAAGATATTTTTTTGTTTAAAAGTAATTTCTTCTTTGATTTTGTTAAGTGGTAGGTAAATTAAATTCGTCCATTACTTTGCAACTTAAGATTGTAGTCAATTATAAAAATTGAGAAAGCCGAATTTGCTGCTCTTTACTTCTTGAAATTCTTTTGCATATGGATGTATATTAAAATATTGTTGGCGGTAAAAAAGTTCTATTTATTTTTCGTCAATAACGGCTGGCTAATTCCAGCTAAATTGCACAAAATCGATCGAAAAAAAACAAAGTCAAATTATAAAATATATGGTCTAAAATTCGGATAATAACACAAAAAAACAAGGTGCGAGGATTGTAAGAGTAATACATAAATTACGACCTAGTTTTTCTCCTTTGAGCAACCGGAAAATAAATGCAATACATTGATTTCGTTTAACCCCAACCGCACTGACAATATTGTTATACGTAGACTCCTGACATGGGTACATGGGTGGGTACGCGTATATAAGTTAAGGCCTTTTGTATAGAAAAAGTTAAGATAACAGTAGTTTTTTTACTTTATTTTATTTCGAATTAATAATATTTTTGTATCAAACTTTATACTGATGTCATTTAATGAAATAAACATTATGAAATTAACATTTTGTGCAACGTGGAGTAATTATTTTGCTGTGAGTGTTGCCCATTAGCCGTTTATCGAATAATACGATACGCTAACGTCCAATTATCCCTCTAACTAATGAAACCATCCCTACGGAAGTTTCTCAGGCCTCTACAACAGCGTTACCGTTGTGATACTAAAGTATCAATTTGACCCTTTTTTGACGGTCTTGATACCTTTTATGCCCCTTTTTTTGAATTATCCTTTAATATAATTTTCACCTATTTTGTGCCACTTTTCTACCCTTTTTGGAAATAGCACCGTCATTTTGTTTTTTTTTTTTGTCAGTAAGGGGTAGCATGTTTTTTAAGCGTAAGGGGTAGCATGATTTATTCTAAAAAATTTACCCTTAATAATGGCATAAGGCATTTTCGTCCCCTTTAATGTGCCCTGTTCACAAGATGACTTCGGTTTATTTATGGGGCTATTTTTAAAATATCGACCATTTCCAAAACAAAGCTTGCAAAAATTTTAAAATTCGGAAAAGTTTAAAAAATAGCAAACATTTTTTGAAAATATCATAAAATTGATTAAAAGTCCCTAAAAATAAAATAAATGGCGAAAATTCGGTAAAAATTGCTGAAATTCCGAAATATTTGTTTACAGCGGTGTGATAGCAAAGTCTTATATTTATTAAAAATCTTAAAAGCTTCAAATAATCAAAAAACTTACAGGAAATAATCGCTGCAATCGCGAACATGGCAAAAATTCGCGAACGAGGGTTTGTTTACAAACCCTAAAATTTATTCGAAATCGGTAAAAAAAATGAAAAATGCGGAAAAAATTAGTTATAATGATGAAGAACAAGCTTTTTGTCAGGTGTTAAAAACAGGAAAGGGCATTCCATAAAAAATTAAGTTTTTTAAGATCTGCCTGCCTACATGAAATAAATATGTTTTGTTTGTTTATAAAAAACTTGGTCATTATATTTATTTAAATGGGAAATACTGCTTTTAAATAACATCACCCTTTTTTATTGAAATACCCTTTTTTTTACCCATTTTTCTGAAAAATCCACTTTTTGTGACCCTTTTCGAAAATGTCCAACTGTAACCCTGCTCTACAGACCCATTGGAAACATCAACGTGGGGTACAACTGATCGGCTACCATTAATAGGTCGTTGCTACCTTTGAGTGGCTTTTGATGCGAAATCGCAATTTTTTTCTATACAGAAGGCTTTAAATTATATACGGGTACCCAGGTGTCCTTATCAGGAGGGTTGGGACTACTTAACTTTTGGTGGCTCAAAAATATAAAAATCTTAGGAAAATTATTAGCTGAAAGAACATGCTGAACCTGAACTTTGCATCTTTTATTGTTTAAGAGATATTTGGCTTTAAAGTTCGTTCGGGAACCGGCAATCAAAATCTACCATATTTAGAGGGAGAAAAATCGGAACTATAAAAGGCTGAAAATTTTCTTCTGCTCTTTTTCAAATACTTACTTGCAGTGATACAGAAAAAAGGAATTATCCTTCTCAGAAGAAAACAAGTAACATAATTTTTGATACCCTCTACCTTCAGTTAGAATTTTCCGGAGTGGGCTTTATATGGGACCAAAGCGTGATTTCTAGTTTTATACAAATACGACTATCCAATTTTTTTTTAATCTTATGAATCTTTAACAGACCAAATTTGACTTTAACATCATTATTATACATTAGCGTTTAAAAAACTTCATTTAAAGTAGAAAAACTGACATTTCTTATACTTCTTCATTTGTTATTGGCCAGAAAAAAATGTTACTTTTACTTCTGATGCATTAAATGTAAACAGTCGCTGTGAACCTGACTCAAAAAGCGAAAAGTTGTACACAAATATTCGTGGTTTTTCTGAAAGTTTTTGGTTTCCGATTGCTGTATAAAAGTATGTCAGACCAAAATGTATTACAACAGCAATTCTCGTTACAGTTTTTAGAGCACCTAAGTTTTGTTCGGGAGTGCGCTTTATATGGGGCGTATGGTAATTATTTACCGATTATAACGAAATTTCGTGGTATGATTTATAGTTGTAAAGTTTTTGTAACATAACTGACAATTTTTTAGGGTGATTGCTCCACACTGAACCGATTTTGCTTCGATTGAAATCCATGTTTAAAACAAACTTTGTTCTTTTGTTTGGGTCATTCGAAAGGTAGCGCGATTTCAACTAATCGACAGACGGACATAGCTAAATCGACTTGGAATATCTCAAGGACACCCAGAATATATTAACTTTATAGCGTCTTAGATGAATATTAAAAAATATCACACAGAATAACGGAATACCCTTGAGAAAATTCCAATTGAAATTGAGAATATCAATTTAAATTGAGAAAATTCCAAATAAAATTCAGAAATTTTAATTTATCAAATTGAATTACATATATTTTTAATATCCACACAAGAAACGTACATAACACATGTACATATGTATAACTACAGGTGATTAAGGCCCCTATTACGGTTCACAACTCAACTGAGTTGGTTTACAACTTTGCTATATTGCGGTGAACAAAAATTACAACTGTTTACAACCATTTGTCTTAATTACAACTCAACTGAGTTTAGTTGTGAACCGTAATAGGGGCCTACAGTAGAGCCATACAACATACTATAACATTTTACCAATCTGCTCGGGATCTGGAAGACATGCCTGTTTGTCAATAATACTGCGATTTGTATTTATTTTTTTCGTCCTTATGTTTGTTGCATAAATATAATAAAAATTATATAATTCAATTTTATCAATTTAAAATTAAAATTTCTCAATTTCATTTGGGATTTTCTCAATTTCAAACTAAAATTTCTCAATTTCATTTTGAATTTTCTCAATTTCATTTTGTGTTTTCTCAATGTCATTTGAAATTTCCTAAATTTCAAATTAAAATTTAACAATTTCATTTGGAATTTTCTTAATTTCAAATTGAAATTCTGAATTTCATCCGGAATTTTCCCAATCTTAAATTGAAATTTTCATTTTCAGAAAATTCTATTTTCAATTTTAATGAAAAATGTTGTAGTTGGGGTGGAGGGAAACAAGCGTTTGTTACTTTAAAATTTTTGGCCGATATTTTCTTTCTCCGCTTTGATTTATCGTAACCCGATTAATAATACTCTTCTGTTTGTACACTGTTTTACGCCGGACAGACAATTGGTTAAGGCGCCCATTAGTAGCTTCTTGCATAAAATGCTTTCTACCTTTCAGGAAGATTAACTTTTGCGGAAGTTTCGTCTTTTCATTAAAAATTTACTTTCGGGGATCACGTGGTGGTTGTTGTTTATTGCACAAAGTCGGGGAAGGGATACCCTTAAAATTCGAATAAAGGGCGGATTTTCACCACTTGTGGGAGAGTTCTGCTTGCGGGCTATCCCTAGGAGTAGGTACTACTCAACGGATGCTGCAATCATTTTTTCAAAAGCAGTCGTCAATCGGTTATCGGTCCATTTTTAGCAATATATTCCATATAAATTCCTTATTTTTATTGATTCAAATTAAATTGAATTTAAATATAAAAATTAGATTCAATAACATTTTTCGTCGTACTTGCAATGTGGTTGTCGATATAAGGTTTAGCCCAATTACATTACAACTAATACACGAAAAGAAAACACTTTTTCAATATGGTCACCTCCAACAAAACTATTGTTCAATTCACAAGGTCTGTCGTACAGCTTATCGTTTTAAAAATACGATTTTTGGTTTCATCATCTGCAATATTATTATTCGATACCATGAAATTAAAACAGGTATTGGATTAATTTTATGTGAAATGATAATATTAATAAATACATTCTGGGAATTTTTATATCATGATGAGTAACTTTTATTTAATAAATTTTGATATTAATTTGAATGTGTATTCTAATTCAAATTACAATTTTAAAAGCTTTAATATTTTAATAGTCTTTATTCCTTTAATATTTTCCAGGAATATTTTCTAATCACTATTAGAATTTTTGTTTGCATATTTCTGTTACAAGGCTTACTTAAGCTATCCTTGGGCTAGCAATGAAGTAAATTGTACAGAAAATTTATACAACTGTTAGATACCAGCAGAATGTAATGCTTTTTTAATTGTAATTTGACTTAGAATACACATTCGAATTAATGTGAAAATTTATCTGATAATATTAAAATATAAATTGATAAGCAATTTGAATTAAATTTGCATAAAAATAATTTGAATTGGTTTCGTTTTCACATTCTAAAATGATTTTTACAAATTCACCAAACAAATTGAACATTTCCAAGACTGGTATGAACACAAAATTTTTCAAAACATAGAAAATTGAATCGTACAAAAATAACACGCTTTTGTATGAAAATTACCAACAACAAAAATACAATATTGGGGGTAGACTTTTCCTAGTTGTTGTTGCTAATCAATAGATGCAGTGGGTAAGATCCAAGACGGAATGGCCCCTAGGGTCAAGCATTCATGTAAATCTTTTCGTCAGCTATCATTCCAAAATGGATGGCATAAATACCAAAAGTGTACTTTGATTTTATGCTGTCAATTTACTTAAATGGATACGCAAAATGGGGACTTCAAATACAATAGTTCACCGCCCGTTGCAGTGAAGCTGACCAGGGTACTTTCCTACCGGCACCCAGTAAAATAATAATAAAAACGTTTTTTGGTACTTTTTTATTGAGGAGATTAGGTACTCTATTACCGGCAAAGAAGTCGCGTTTTCGACTGAAACATGCATAATTATTTAGTCAGAACAGTTTAGATTAGGAATTTGATACTCATAAAATAATTTCGTCTATCTACAAATGGTTCAGTCAAGCTAAGTATGCTAAGAAAGGCTAGAAATAAGGGTGGTTAAATTTTAAGGGCCGATGATGATTTTGAATAAAACAAAAATTATTTAGGAAATTCCTGTAATTTTTTTTTTATACCCTCCACCACAATTAGTTGTGAAGTGGGTATATTAAGTTTTTTATGATGATATTGGTATGGTTTAATTATGTATGGAACAAAATATCGGCCAAATGGCCGCCGCGATGACGCTGAGGCATAATTGAGGCTCTATGCCGCTAATGTACCGAATTATCTCATCCTTTAGGTCTTGCATTGATGCTGGCTTATCAACGTACACATTTCCTTTCAAATAACCCCAAAGAAAGAAGTCAACCGGTGTCAAATCATATGATCTTGGCGGCCAATTGACATCGTCACCACGTCAGATAACACGGCCATTGAATTTGTTGCGCAAAAGAGCCATTGTTTCGTTAGCTGTGTGGTAAGTGACATAGTCCTGTTGAAACCACATATCGTCCACATCCATATCTTCCAATTTGGGCCATAAAAAGTTCATTATCATCTCACGATAGCGAACACCATTCACAGGTACTGCCTGACCGGCCTCATTTTGGAAAAAAATACGTCCCGATGATGCCGCCAGCCCATAAACCGCACCAAACAGTCACTCTTTGTGGGTTATTCGACAATAACTCTTAGATTATCATTCGTCCAAATGCGGCGATTCTGCTTATTGATGAATCCACTGAGGTGAAAATGTGCCTCATCACTAAAGATGATTTTCTTCGATATGCATTTTGATTTAAACGCCCATTTTCATAATAAGCTTGAATAACTTTAGCGCGTTGCTCGATTGTGTATCTTCCCATGGTTCAATTTGAGTTAGTCTGAAATTGAAAAATGTCAAATGAAATGCAGAAAAAACTTGACGGTTTTAAAAAAAAGCTTGTAGAATTGAGGCATTTGAATCGAAATTGGTTTTACTTTTTTAATTTTAATTCAATGTATTATGCTTCTTTTTTAACTCAAGGTTTTGTATTACATCTTACAAAAAGCCCTAAAGAAAGTTTTATAGCAATTATTTTCCACTATAAATTTTCTAAGTGTAATTTGTTTAAAGTATAAGAAAAATAATTCTTAACAATTGAGTAAAGTTGCTATTTATTTGTTATTAATTTTGTTGAATAACTCCAGCCAACTCATTCCACTGAGGTTTCTTTACTTATCACTATGTCTGTCTGTATGTTTGTCTGGCTGGCTGGCTGGCTGAATGGCTGCTACACGATACTTAAGGGAATTAATGTTCATTTTATTGTTAAGTTGTTTTTTGTTCTGTGCAGGAGTAATATTTTTTTCTCGACTATTGATATTTATTACGGAACTGAAGGCGTTACACTTTATGAATTTTGTCTGTCGTTTTGTTGTGCCGTGAATTTTTGTACGAGTATTGTTTTCTTGTTATGGCTTAAAGTCATTGTCATCATTATGATTTCCTGTTTGTTGCAAACGAATGAAACAAGGTCCTTGTTCCACCTTAACGACGCTGCGTAAACGCGTTGGTGCTACACAAGAATGGTGTGGCTGAGTGGGAGTGGGAGCCAGAGTGGGGGGGCTTGACATACTTGTATTGTAGTAAGAAAAAGGTGTAGGTTTTGTTTCAACTCTACACAGCACCGGCAATAATCATTAATTTAATATTGCTGTCCGGAATTTGTTTTAACTTTTATTATCATAATTATTATTATTTGTAATTGATATTGACTTTCATTATTATTATTGCTACAACTTTAACTATACCGGCTACTACTGCTACAACAACTACAATTTAATATAAATTATATATATTTTAGCCTATAACATTTTTTGTTACTATAATATTTGTTTTATTGATTGTCCAGGTTGTTAATTGTATTCCTGGAGTTTTCAATGAATTATTTATTGGTGTTTTTTGTTTATAAATTATTCATAAGTGTCTACGTTGTGTTCGTAAGTTTATGTGCATTGTTTCGTTATATTAATGAATAATATTCAACAATTAGCATTTTATCCGAAAGTTTTGTCATTTGTTTAATTGCCTTTGCACATTAACAATAACATAAATAGGTTTGTATGTGTAAATATGTAGTGTTAATGTTGACTTGGAAAGGGAGACTAAAAATGAGGAAGACCTATCTCTTATGTCATTGATATGTAAAAATAAAGAAGGGTTTTAAAAAACTATTTAAGTCCTTAATGTCCCTAAGAGGCCATGTTTGGTAAATGGGGTTAGTTTGTACACTCAAAAAAAATCAAACCATCCGTAATCAAATCAATCTGAAGCGGATTGAATCAAGTACAGAAAGATTGTTTCAAGTACGAATTTTAAATGGCGAAAAACTTAACTTATCCATATTCAATACCGAATTTGTACTTAAAATAGAAAATGAGACTGATTTAAGTAAAACCAAGATTGAATCAATCTCAAAATGCGCTTGATTCAAGTATTATAAAGTTGATTCGATATCGAATTCGTACTTGAAATAAACCAAAGGTGAAATTAAAATCAGAATTTTATTATGTTAGATTTACTTGCCCGTTTTACACCTTACAGAATTGCCATTACAAAACACCAGCATCATTCCCGATATGGTTTTTACATTATCCCGATAGCTTTTCTTTATGTGTATATTAAGTTACATTTTATATTTGTAAGTTTCTCTTTTATGTAAAAGCTGTAACTTTGTCGACCTGTTCATTAACGGCGTTATCGGCATTTCTATGACTCACTGTACAACTCTAATCAAACATGAGTCGTACAGGACAAGTCAGGCCACATGACGGGGTGAGAATACCTGCGCAATGGCTTGGGCTCTACAGATTGGTTTTGAATTGGGGATAACCCGCGTGCTACTTTACGGTTTAGATTTGGACGGTGATATCGGTTATTATGCCACTAGAATCGGCCTAAGTTATAATGACTACTGCAGAGGTTGCATGATGAGAAGGTGGAGCAAACAGTGCTTCACATTCTTTGCAAATGCCCAGGTCACGGGGTAATTGGAGTGAGACATTTTAAGGGGCCCGAATTGTCGGTCTTGGCAGCTCTATCTAAATCATGTCAAAGGTCGATCCCTTTGGTTCTACAAGTAAAAAACATTCACGACTGCAGCAATCTTTATTTTTTTCAAATTTATTTATCCTGTAGACTTTAAGCTTATATTTTCTAGCAATAGGCCCCTGCACTTTGTAGGGTGTTTAGGGTAGTTAAAGTTTCGCGAATTTACAAAAACTTTATGTTATCTTTGACAAGAAATATTTAAAACCTCTTACTTAACGTTGCTGTTTTTGGGCCCATCTGGGAAAAAATTTTCCTTTAAAATATTTGTGTAAATTTAAGGAAACTTAAATGAAAAAAAATTTAGCCGTAACTGGACCCCCATCATGATGTCCACTCCAATTTCAATATTAAAAATCGAATGTCAATGCATTTTCATGTTATGGCGAACATTGTAGAAAGACCGGTTCAATTTAAATAATCCTCGCCAAAGGGGTTTTCGATCAAATCATTATATAGCGAAATTCTCGTTTGAATGCCAGCCAAATCAGAACAATATCATGCACGTTAAGAAAAAATATGTTTAAATATGGTCACCTCCAACAAAATAATTTTTTAAGAAAAATTTAAATATATTTTGTTTAATTTTACCATATTATTGTCACCGACAACCGTATTATGGTTAAAATTAGTCTTCCATCAAGAAGACACAGCCATATTATGGTTGCCTCTAATCATGTTATCAATGTGCGTCCCATCCTTATGTCAGAAAACTAAAGCTCACAAGAAACTATTTAACTTTTGCTAAGAAAGTCATTCGAAACATTTTTAAATTAAAATAAATAGAATTGTGGTTATTTTGTTGAACTATTTATGGTTTTTAATCCAAATTTTTAATGTTTTAATGTAAGACGGAAAATTCATCTGAGGAGATCAAGTGGTTGTGATCGAAACATGTCATGGTAACCAGCCGCCTAGGCTCGAATCTCAGGTCAGTCAAGAATGAATGATTATCAATAACAATTTTAATTAATTTTCATGTTGTAAAATTAAAAATAATTTAATGAAAATTAAATTTGATGAATTTAAGCCTTTTTAAATTAAATTTTGCAAAGATGTATACAAAATTATTGATATATCGTAACAGTTTAGAAGTTATGCAAATTTATTACATTAGAGCGACTGAAAAAAAAGTAATTTTGTTACCCCACTGAAAATAAAGCTTGATAAGTTTTATGATGATTCCCAAAATTTGTTGCTTCTAGCGTTGACCGTCCGTGAGCTGGACCATTTTTAAAAATGGGTTTTTTCAGTTTTTCGAATTTGTTTGGACTTTGCTCCAAGACGAAATTAAATTTGGTATCACCGAGAAGAGTTTTGAAGCAGCATCCAATGGTATATACAATTTTACCACTTGACCATGTGATTCATATGAGAGGGGTTACAAAAACACTTTTTTCAGCTCCATACAAGGTGAGTCGGTCTTATGTACATTAGCTATAGGGTAGTGATTCAAAGAGTTTCGGAGAAACTGGATTTTATGAGGTTCGGAACAAAAAATGGATGAGCCAAAAAAATGGGGGTGTGATGAGGACACTCATTGACTTTAAAGTAGGCGCAAAAAGAAAAAATCCACAAAAAACTCCACAGCTCCTAAGACGCCCGTAGACGGGTCAAATATATGAACTACTCACCCTTTTTTATCCCCAACATTTTTTCTAACATACCTACCCCTATTTCCATTCCCTAAGGTAGCTCCCATACAAAATTCCTCCAAGTGCAGTATACATTTCTCATAAAAAAACCCCTATAAAAAATGTACATGTTGTATGAAAGCCCTCTTATTAAATGGAAGCCCTTTTAGAAATTTTTGTATTATCATGCAAAAAATAATTTCCATTTCACACTGCTAAATAGAAACTACATAATAAATTTAAATTACTATTTTCTACTACACACATAAACTTTAAAATTTCGACACCATCGTTCTCTTACTGCCATCCAAATCTCCATAGTAATAATTTCCTTTTTCCATGCCAGAACACAGCAACTCAAGAATAACGAAACATAACTAATAATAACTATTGCCTTTGTCTTTATAATCCACTTAAAACATTTATGAATATTAATACCCACCATCCTGGGAGAACACAGTGACTTACTTTGGACAATTGTTTTTGCGCTAATGCATACTTAATCATTTAAATTGAAAAGAAATACTGTATAAGAAACATAAACATATAATCCAGTTAAAAAGCATATTTTAAGCAAGAGTATCAAATAAGATTTGTTTTTAATTTTTATTAGTTCAACATCCCTCAACTAACCAGACTTCATGCTCATCATCACATCAACAATCTGCTTCAACATGTTCGTGCAACAATAAAGATTCATTTAAAATTCATTAAAGTACTGGAAAGTCATCAATATTCTTACAACAGAGAATATTTATAAATAAAAATAAGATGGGCTTTACGATGTTATAATTTTGATAGGGATGGGAAATATGAACAAAGAAGAGAAAATAATTAAAATTTATACATTGAAGAAAAAATAAAAAACCAAACTTAATTTTCAAGATTTAAATTTCTTGTATATTTTATGAAACTTGCCAAAACGTTTTTAGTAATTTTTCTTAAAAAAAAGTGCCATCTCTAAACTTTATATCTTTTTGACATATTTAATATTTTTAAGGGAGTAAGAAAAAAGTTTTAGTACCGTGATTGATGTTTTTCTTCTGCATAATGACAAATTGACTTTAGATTAATCGAAAGTAAATTCAATAGAAAATTGTTAAAAATATTCCATTAGGGACTGTTTTCCTAGCTATAACTTCGTAAAACCTTGTTGATGACAAAAAAAATCTATAAAGAAGAATTGACAAATCGCTTTTTGACAAAAGAGACATTTGATAACATTTGTTTATGACACATTTGGTTGGTGTTCATTAGTTGTATGCAAATTTTCAATTTTGTTAATAGTAGCAAAATACGTCGATTATAGGAAAATGGCAAGGTTTTGCTGGTATATTGATTGAAAAAAAAAAACATTTTGTTAAACCTTAAATAGTTAAGCAAAAGCAGTATGAATCAGAAATTAAAAGGAACAGGGAGATGGACAACTTTCACATCCAGTAGAAAATCCCTAAACTATGCTTTAAGTTAATATATTCATAAAGAAAAGACCCAAACTACCGTTTAATTTGTACAATTCAGATAAGTAAGGCGGGTTTTCAGCGTTGAAAAAACAGCAGTCAAAGTAGAAAAACTGTAATTTCTTCCACTTCTTCATTTGCCATTGGCAAAAACAAGAAACTATTGCTTTACTTCTAATTCATTAAATGCAAACAGTCGCTGTCAAACCAATGTAAAAAGCGAAAAGTTGAACACAGATTTTCGTTTTTTGTTCGGCAGTTTTTACTTTCGACTGCAGTTTTTTAAGTTTTTTTTTTTGGGGGCATAAAATTTTATTTGTAAATAAAAAACAACAAATTCAATGGAATGAGCAGAATTTAAACTTAGTAACTCGCTAATTTCATGACATTCAATTTTAAAATAATTTATTGAATGTGACCCACGCGACTACGCCTTTGGAACGCTATCCTATCGGTCCGATTTTGCACCACTTTTTCGATAACCGGTCTTATTTCGTCAAAAGTGCGCCGAATGTTGCCTTCTATATGCTCAAACGTTGCTGGTTTATTAAAATAGACCATCGATTCGATGAACAACCAAAAAAAAGTAGTCCAAAGGTGTCAAATCACACACACGTGGTCGCCAATTTACAGGTTAATTTCTTGAGATAATTAAGTCACCAAAGGTTTAGCTTAGCAAAATAATGGTTCCACACGCTATAAGGCATGTTGCGCCGTCTCCCCCAAATGATTTTCAATGACATGAGGAATACAGAAAATAACGAATTATTTGAATGTAGCGTTCGCTATTCATGGTAATGTTGGCACCGTTTTCGGATTTGAAAAAAATTGGCCGAAGTCGCCATCAAAATGTAAACCGCACCAAGCAGTGATTTTTCCGGATGTAAAGCAGTCTCATGAGCACTGTGCTCTCTCCAAACTCGACAATTATGTTTGTTTACATACCCGTTAACCTTCCTATAATCATCTCGGTTTTTTTTTAACACATACCCGCACGCGGTATCACAGGCCGAATGTTTGAACTCCTTTTTCATAAGTTTTTGAAACAAAACTTAAACCGAAAAATTTATTTTTTGAACTTGAAGAGATTTAATAAAACAGCTTAACTTTGCATTAATTTATTTTCATTAGTTATATTAATTTTCAATCTGTTACTAAACAGCCATCAAAATCGATTATTTTTTCTTAGACACTACGAACACTGAACTAGAATATTTTTTTTTATAAAAAAAAACAGAAATTATCTTTTGCAATTTTAAAAACACTTCATGCACAATAACTATATATAAATAACAAGTTGAATTGGCTTTCTGTGTAAATATAAATATAAAAACATGCCCCAGCCGTCCCGCGGTACTAAACACACTAACACGGACGCCTCATACGAACTCGTAAAATGCACTAACATTAAGTTAGTTAATTATTAGTAGTTGTTTATCAATTAAAAAAAATTATTAGGAAAGTATCTAAACTTAATTAATGTAATAATTGAATCAATTATTTATTTTTTGAACGAAAATTAAAAATATAATTTTGAGTTAATTAACTTTTTAGATGTTTTGAACTAAATTTTAAATTAAAATAATAATTAAATAACAAAAAATTATTTCGTTTAAATTAAAAAAATTTAAACTTGTGAAATTGTTGTTGGGAATTGTCAAAATCAATCAACACATTGTTTAAAACGGCAAAGTTTATTGATTATTTTTTTAATTTAAATTAAAAATATCATTTATTGAAAAAAAATATTCAAAATATTATATTTTTGCAATTTAATTATTTTGGTATAAAATTGATGATTAGAGAAAATTTTTAATTTTTTCTGTGTAACGATTCTGAAAAAAACTAATATGTATATAAATGTTGTTTCGTCGATCTCACAGACCAACGCCTGGCTAAAGGAAGGTTAAGCCCAAAATGAGCATAATCAACAAAGATG
Source organism: Pollenia labialis (assembly GCA_949318255.1). Taxonomy (NCBI): domain Eukaryota; kingdom Metazoa; phylum Arthropoda; class Insecta; order Diptera; family Polleniidae; genus Pollenia; species Pollenia labialis. The sequence goes on from OX439142.1 coordinate 50,402,238, forward strand.
ATGACAATTTCGAGTTGATTTTTAACCTTTTCACCGGACACACATCGCAATTGATGGTCCTCAAAAATGTGCAAGTCGTTGACAGGCAGAGACCGAATTGCTGAGAGCGGCGTTAATTCGATTCCTCTATCACACTCATGTTTACGGCGGCAATGGCTTCTTCTGTACACACAGAAAAAATGTTTGCAAAAAATTATTCAATTAAATAATAAATTGGTGTACATTAATCATTCAATTAATTTTTTGTTTGCTGCAATTAATTTTTTTAATCAAAACCCATAAAATTAAATGTTTGTGTATATGTGGTGTATTTTTTGTTAATGCAATTAATTTTTTAATTGACTAAATTTGTGTCCCATGACTCGAAAATACAAATCCGTAAATTGATATGATCAATTTCTTTGCAGGGGCAAAATTAGTTAAATATTTAATTTTCTGAACGAATTGTTTAGTTAAAGTCGATTTTCTATTCTTTCTGTTCACCCGGTAGGGGCTCGATTTGGCTAAATATTATCCAAAAGAGTAAATGTACGTATTAGCTGCTCAGATAATAATGCGCATCGCAAACTTGACACTTTTGTACTTTGAAAACTGCTAATCTAAAAAAATTTTGATAGAACTTTAGGTTCGCACATCTTCAAAAGATAAGTAAATTTTTTTAAATGGCGATCTATAAAAAATTATAATCAACACCTCTTTATAATTTATAGGGTATACTAATGGGTCAATAAATTTTTATATTTTAACATCAGCGGCGCTGCCCGATTTAGCTGCAAGCAACACAGCTTTAGTTGTGTTGCCATTCGTTGTAACAAATTTTTTATATTCATATAAGACTCTGTAAAGTATTTCGGTCATATGGCTAGATCAGGTTAAAGATTTTAACCAAAAATAATTTTTATCACAGGCGGTAACGGTAACGGATCAGAAAGATTTGTTTACACAAAATCATGTTGTTTTAGTACTGACTTGAGTATCCAATTATTCGACTTTGGGGCTTGTTCGAGTAAGGAATTAATCGATTTTTGAATTTTAAAATTGCTCGATTGATCGAATAAAGCTTTTAAAATGTTCGAATTACTCGAGTAACTCAAATAATTCAAATAATTTTATTCAACTGGAAAAAACAAGCATCTCTATTTGTATTCATACTTTGATTTCATTAATAAACAGCGGTACCAGCCAGTTATAAAAAAACAATTATTTTATTATTTCTTAAAATCGATAAAGATTACCCGTTAAATTTTTTTAAAAATCACCGCAATTTTTCCTGATTTTAAGACAATCTCTGGTAAAGATAAGAATTCAATGTATACCTTATAAAAGGAATTTTTTTATAAACTTTTAAAACCTGATCTTTTTTTTAACTCGTATGATTCCAAATACACACGTATGTATTCGGTTTCCATATTTTTTTGTAATCCTCTTTTAATTTCCTTTCTTAAATGTCATCAGCCAACCGATTAGAAGATACGAGGTAATAGTACATGGTTTACACATTTATAAATGCTGATTAATTTTTGTACGAATTTGACGCTTATCGTGATTTACATAATTTGTCACACACGCTCAAATCTAAAAATGGACTAAAATATGTACAAAAGTACGAGTATTAAAACTAAATGCAAAAGGTTACAACATGTAATTTAGTATTAAAGCATTTAATCTGCTAGAAATCTAAACCAAATATTTTTACATTAACCCTTATGTGATTGACAAAAAAAAACTACTTGTTTTGTACGACAAGGTACCCGGGTACCTTCATACAAATCTTATGAAAAATGAACCATTTTCCAACAAAATTTGAAATGTTGCAAACGTTTAAAATCACTTTTAGGGATTTCTTAAATGTATTAGCCGTGTCTAGATAAGGGCGTAATGTAAAATATCAGCAGAAAATTAATTGGGAGAGGTGATTCCCCTTACAAGCAAAAATATAAGCGTTGGCAGAATATTTTTTTATTATATCCATTTTACTTTTGTATCTATACAGTTAATTTAGTTTTGCAGAAAAAATTTTATAATTGCTGTGAAACTTTTCAAATAAGCTCAAATACTAGTAAACGTAATAAAAGATTTAGGTCTACAGAAATACACAATTTATTGTGTGAGAGTGAATCGAGTGCCGAAGATTTTATTTGTTCAGATGAGGAGGATGATTACATTGAAGAAGATAACGAAATGGAAGTGGAAGTTTCAGATGCTGAACCAACAGGGATTATAGAAACAGATTAGGATTCCTCCGAATTAGATGAAACCAACGAAAGTGATAAAATTGAAAGTATAAACGCATTTTTTGGTAAAAATGGTTCTTGTTGGTTACTGGAGCCATATCCTCAATTACAGACTACGAATAGAAACGTTTTAGAACAATGCGGCGGAGCAACCCAAAAATATAAATCGTGGATCTAGTTTTAGTCTAGCTCAGTATCAAAAGTATTTTGTCACCTGGAATGTGTGAGAAACATTTCCGTAAACTGCAATACACATATTGGCACAAAAAACGCAACCGATAAAAACAATATATTTAAAACTTTCGACGTAAACGAACTAAACGCATTGTTTGGCGTTTCGATACAGGCAGCAATGGGTTTATCCAGGTTTAAGTTGTTTTTACGATGCATACGTTTTGATAACGATTTTACCCCGTCAGTCGAAAGCACTTTGACTTTTAAGGCCGAAATTATAAAGTATTACAATAAAACCATGAGGATGTCGATAACATGGATAAGTTGTTGGGCGAATAAACTTGCAAGCGTAGAACAAGTCGGTGGCAAAATCTGTTCGAAACTTCGTCTGAACAAAGGAAAACACGCAAAACTTGTAGCAATTGCTATATACCAATTCGCAACTCGCATTCGGTAAATCGTACAGTATGCACAAACTGTTTACAGGACGCGCAACCTAAATAAATTTATAATCATACATAAGTACATGAAAGATATATTCACATGAATGGCAATATGAACATATGTATGTATGTATATATTTTTTTTTTTGCAAACATGTAAATATGTAACTAAGATTTTATTACTTTTTGTAAATATAAGTGAATATAAAAATAAAATTGACAGAGCATTTTTCATAGAATCGCATAAAGGTACCTGGGTACCTTGTCGAACAGTTAAGGGTGTATGAAGAATGTTGGCATGCTACGCCTATCTGAATTTATTAATTTTTTTCAAAGCTCTCAAAAATTAATAAAATATTGAAAGTTAGGAGCTCTCAAGAAGTTTCAAGAACGATGGTTGCCAATTTCTACAAAAAAAATTAATTTAAAAACGCAAAAGGTACCCGGGTACCTTGTCAGTCACATAAGGGTTAAAAATGTAGGATTTTCTAAGAAATTAATTTTAACCGATTAATTGACACGAATTGTTCGCGTTATTCGAAATAAGCTAATTACATTTTTCGTTCAAATAGTGGCGGAAAAATTCATCGTTTAATCGAACAACGATAAATTTGTGGCGGAATTCAGAAATTTTTATTCAACTTTTCACAAATTTGTTCTTTTTTTCCAGAAAAATGTTATATATAAAGCCGCCTTTTAAAAAACTCTCTAAAACGCCTTAAACCAAAACGAATCATCTTATTTCATTCAAATTAAATCCAATTAACTGCCCGTTCATCAACTTCCGAACGAAAACTTCGTTCGCTTAATTTATATTTAAAACAAAAACAAATTATAAAATACTGTTTTTGTTGTACATTTAAGCTAAGCGAACGAAGTTTTTGTCCGAAATAGATGGCCTGTTCATAAGTTTTATATGATTAGAAATAAAATTGTAAAACTTTGTGAAGATCGGCCCACGTAAAACCTACTCTCAGAATATACTTTAATAGGCTTAAATTCGCAACGACTTTGAGGTCCGATTTTACTTATAAAAATTTCTCGGTGGAGCGTTTCAAGGCTTCGCTATAGTCAAATTTATAATTCATTTTTTATATTGGTGTACACAAATATTTGTTATTTTTTTCTTTATTACTGTTCAAAATAATGCCAGAAATATGTTCATTTATATTTGAGTATAAAACCAAAAATACCAAATACTACTACATGCCACATCTACACACATCTTTACATATGTATGTATCAATACACAAAGATATGCATATTTTCGCACACATCATTGGTTGACAATAAAATTGTGGTTTTAAATTTAATTACAAGGTTCAATGCAAGCAATAATACCATTTCAATGTGAATAATTTTCTAGTATTCTATAGTTTAAAATTCCATACAAACACATTATCCTAAACATATGTATATTTACACTTGCCTACTTTCACAAAAGAGTTTTACATCCAGTGATAACCCGAGAATGCAATAATTGTTGTTATGGTAGTAGTGATGATTCAAAGTCAATTGAAAACCAAAAACATCAACACCTTTTCAAGCATTATATAAATACTTACATTTACACGTACATAGTATATGCACATACCAACAAATATCAAATATGTATATATGCATACATAAAAATAAGCCCAGCAAACATTGAAGCTTTATAAAAATTAGACCCGGATTAAAAAAAAAACGAGGTCGAATACAAAAGCTGTTGAACAAAACAGGAATATTGTGTAAAATGATTCGCTTTTCGAGTTGGTTTGACAGATACTGTTTACATTAAATGAATCGGAAGTAAAAGCAAGAGTTTTTTTTTTGGCCAATGATAAATTATGAAGTGGAAGAAATGGCAGTTTTTCTACGTTGACAGCATTTTTTTAAACGTTGAATTAAATATGAATTCAAATTAAATCCATTTGAAACAATTATCATTTTAGAAGAAAAGTATTGTAAACAAAAATGAAATATGTTTCTTAATATTATTCAAAGAATGGTTTGACGTAACTTTTGCTATTAAATACGAAAAACTTTATTCTTTAAACGTTTCATTTGTGCTTACTGGGTACAATACAAATGCAAACAAATATTTTTATATATGTGTAAGGCTGTGTTTTCGCTTTTGCATATGTGTTTGCAATGGCTTACAATTACATTTTCATTTCAAATATCAACATGATTATCCGACAAAATGTTCATTCGTCAGCAATCCATACTTGATTATTAGTGAATAATATAGGAGAGTCGTACAAATTATGATTACATTTTAAGGAAAGCTTTAAGAACGCCACAATATACATATTTAGATAAGTGAAAGGCATATTTTCACTATCTATAAACACTAAATATCCCTCCTTAAGGCCTCGTTACTCTTACGTAAACGTATACGTTGCGGATCAGCTGTTTCGTTTTACTTACCAAGCTACTGTGCAAATAGGTGCTCTTACGTAAACGTAACGTTGCGTTGCGGATGAACCTGATAAAATTAAAATTGCTCTCCGTTTTTACGTATCAGCTGTTAAGAATTGTATTTTTGTTTTGAAGCAGTGTTGTCAACAAAACTTATTGACCAGCGGTTTACTTTTAAATTTTATTAATGAGATTCTCATCAAAACATTAATTTAAATTTGATGTAATGAAATCCAATGTTATGGGTTTTTTGTTCGAACTGAAATTAATGTTGGCTTTATGTGTCACAGAAACCAAAGTTATCGGGTTTTTATTGAAAATAAAAGAAGCAGCTTACAGCTCTTGTTTATATGTTGGAAATAAATATTGTTGTTAAAAGTTTAATTTTTTATTTTATCTAACAGTTAGATTATTTTCATAGATGGAAGTAAATAAAATTGATGAATGTTAAAATAGTATTTTTACATGCTTTCGGCAGCGGGCTACTGCAAATTTGCAAAAGCTTTTTCTCACTTTTTCTATGGTCAATTTATTTATTTATAAGTTTGAAACAAGAAATATTTTCGTATTTTAACTAAATTCGCTTTATATATTTACAAAACAATAAAATGACACAAATATAAACAATAAATGCAAGTTATACAACGATGGTATTTATTTCATAATGTACATTAATATGTTTACTGTATTTCCACTTCTTATTTTCTTTTCTATAACTTTCATTTACATTTACAACAAAAAATTCAACAATATTTTAACGCAAAAATCATAATTTATAATATTATTAAATAAAAATTGAATTTAAAGCTGTAAACACATGAGCCAAAACATAAAACAGCTGATCCGATTATTGATTTTATTATAAAATAATTATTTGCATACATTTTAAACAATGCAAATAGAAAAAAATCAGCGCATAGTTCCGAATATTCCCCTTAACCTTATTATATTAAATATATATATTAATTTTTATTTGACCTTTCTTTTTTCATAATTATTTAAGTTTAAGGTCTTTTTTAAAAAAATATATTATAAAGAGAAACTGGGAATTATTTCCTTCCGAAGGTTACTTTATATTATATTCAACATTCTTTTTATTTTTCATTTCTGAAAAATTGAAGGATTATGACTATTACAAAAAAGCTTTATAAAATACATAACCGAAATTTAGCTCATAGAATAAATTCGAAAAATAAAAAGAATGTTGAATAAAATATATTATATTTATTTATTTTTCTCATTATTGCGCTAACCTTTGGTTAGCATCTTTAGGAAATTAAATTAAGTTTACAATAAAATAATTTTTTTTTAAATTTTTGGTTAACACATATTGGTTATATCAAGTTTCATTTAAAGAGATATTAATAACGGCTAAATATATTTTAAGGTCCATAAATCCAAAACTAGATTCTCAGGCGCCATAAAAACTAGATAAAAAATTAAATTTTTCAAAGCAATTTTAGTGCTGGATATGTAAATATACAGTGCAAGCTCGCTTATCCGAAGGAGTGTAATCCGAATTATCCAGCAATACAAATTGAATTTATGGCATATTACATACTCTATAGTTCGCATTGATTGCAAGATCGCTAAACCGAATTTTTATTTATTTTTTTTCTGCTTTTTTATAATTTTAAGAACCGAATTTCTGTGCAAACTTTGAAAATTTGCAACTAATTTTACCGCAATAATGACGTGTGAATTTCTGAAGAGGAAATTCTTAGCTGGATTATTAATTCTGACAATACTTCGTGGGAGCATGTGCACTGCAAGAGAACTAACCCTACATCACAAATTTTGTATTTTAAAAAAACATAACATTTAAAAAAAGCTTAACTGCCGTATTCATTAAAAACTAAATTGGTCTTGAAATATATTTTCAAAAAAATTTGTATAGAAATTTTGTTTGAAAATACGTTTGATACAGGGCGAATTCATACAAGTTGGTCTTATTTGAAAACGTTTACAACACTGTAAAATATTTTAACGTTGTGTCAAATATTCAAACAAATCAGGAATCAGGGTCTGCAATCATTAATTCGAATTAGCGAGCTGGCACTGTATATCTGTGGCATTTTAACAAAACATCTTAAGTCCCAATTTACACTAGGGACATTTCTTGCCGGACAGACAAAGTTTGATGGCGAGGGGTCGAAAAAGTAGAGTGTGTAGTACATGACTATCTGTACTGGACATTTTTTCATTTCTCTTTCTTACTTTTCGTAGTTTACATACAAGTATTAATTTCTATCTGACTTCTAATGTTTCCTATGTAAACGCGTCAGGTAAGATTAAAAGAGAATTCAAAAAATGTCCGGCAAGAAATGTCCCTAGTGTAAATTGGGACTAAGTAAAATTCAAAAAGTTGAAAAAAATGTTGTTAATCATACGAATTTTCATGCAAAAAACATTTTTGTTTACATTTTTAAAATTTTGTATTATAAACGAAATTTTTCTTTAAGTTTGATTTTTTAAATGTTTTGTTATCTTATCACGACTTAAGATGTTTTGTCAAAATGCTACAGATATGTATAAAGTATTTTATTTTTTGTACAAAAGCGCCGGTAGCGGTGTGTATTGGCAATTTTTAACAAGAATGTTAGCAACATGTTTTGGAACAAGAATGTGAGCAAAATCAAAACAAATAATGATTTACACACATACATATGTACGAGTACACGCATACACCTCAACAACATATGACACGTTTACGTTTTTGTAGTAACTACCAACATTTCAAGTCGACCGCAACGTTTACGCATCCGCAACATTTACGTAAGAGTAACGAGGCCTTTAGTGTTTGGTTCGGAAAATTTGTGGAAAACACAAACGCTAATAGTGGTTTTGTAGAAAATCATTAAAACAAATTACGTTTCCCTGTTTGTAATCCTTCGAACACAAAAATAATACTGTTCATATCCATCTCAACAAAAATATGAGAACATTAAATTCCGTTCCGTTTTTTTAAACCACAAAGGTAGGTTAGGTTAAGAAGGGTTATGTGCCCTTCCACTCGGAAACCAAAGCGGTCCATTGTGAATCCCATCGATGAAAAAAGGTAAAGAAAGAGAAAAGTGAAGAAAAGAAATAAGAGGTGGATAGAATTTAGAAATTTAGTAGGTACTACGTAGAACTATTACCCTCCCTACACTCCCCTCAACAAAAACAATCATACTTTTTCCCTGACAAACCCCAATAGCTCAAGTGGATTACATCCAACGATGCACCCCAGTTCGTCGTGAAATCTATCTTGTAGCCATTTCTGTCTGAGATCCTGAATCCTACGACAGTGCACAGTACATGCTCAATCGTTTCTAGCTCCTCAGAATCATCGCTCAATCTGCAGAAGTCCGGTTTGATATTGTCCCATTTCCCCGTAAAAGCCATAACAGGACAATGACCCGACAAGTGCCCTATAAGTGTACTAAGACCACCCCTATCCAATCCAATCCCAGTAGAACCCTGATTGCCCCCGCGTCCAATCCGGGCCATAGTGCCCTAGGCACTCTGCAATCCGTTCTATCCCTCCAGGATCGGTTAAAGTCATCACGGAATCTTTCCCGTATCTCCATAATAGTAACATATCTCTAAGTCCAGATTCGAACCCTCTCTCGCAAGTACGTCTGCCACCTCTTTTCCATCACCCATGCAATGTCTAGGCACCCAACAAAGTCTTACATTGAATACCTCCATGAGTTCCCTCAGAGCACTCCTACACCGAGCGACCAGGCACGATTGCAGCATATGATTTGTTAATGCCATAAGCGCCGCCTGGCTATCGACATAAATTGTCACCACGGATCCACCCACGATGTGATCCAGTATCACTTCCGTTGCCCTCCAGATCGCTAGGATCTCAGCCTGGAAGACACTTCACTCAACAGACAATCTTAATGACCTTTTCACGTCCGTGTCAGCTATTTAAATATCGGCACCATTGCCGGTTTCAATCTTGGATCCGTCCGTAAATATTGCCTACCCCTCAAACAGTCCATTGGATTCACGCCATACTTCCCTATCCGGAACTCTACTGGTGGTGTTACACCGAAGTCCACAAACTTCATTCTGTTCGGTTCGGCTCACTAATGCTAGGTACACGCAATGCTATGCATTTTCGCAATCTAGCAAATTAAATTCATTTTTCATTCATTCCAGATTGCATCAACATCAAAACGCTTTGATATTTTGAGGTTGCATTGCAACAGATTGCATGAAGATTGCACTGTCTGTACCCAGCATAATGTGCGTTCGTTTCTGTTGTGCTGGTAAAAAAATGAACATATTTTATAAAAACAAAATACATATACGAAAAAAAAACAAAAAGCCAGCAAAATTATTTTACACGCACAAGCGTGTAAATGTAAAAAAGAACAATAGAACAGCACAAAATAATGCTTATCTACAGTATCACTACAATTGTTCTGTTTTTTTTTTTAACGAAAAACGGAACGCTATATAATTTGCGTCTCTATTTTTAAAATAGTTACGAACGCTAAATAAAGTTTTTTTTTATTTTCGAACACTGTGCCCCTGTTCTGTAACTCTCGCGTCACGAAACTTTTCGATTGAAATGTGTGAAATGAAACAAAAATGCCATATATTGAAACAAACAGCTGTTTTTCTCACTAAACTGTGTCTGTAATGTTATTGGCGAGTTCTAGCTGTCACGTAAGGAAATTACTCGCCAATTTACAGAAAAAGTGTGGCTGTAACATTTTTGTGAGAAAAGTTCCCGCTTTGAACTGTCAAAAAAACTCACGAATAAAAATGGGGCGAGAAACAAATTTAACACTAAAAAACAATTAAAAATGCAAAACACAAAGAATAATAATAATAATATTTTGTTCTTGGCACATTTTTTATTGTTTAGTTCTTTTACTTTTAACATTTTTATAAAATATACGAATATTTTCATAGCTCGTTTGCAAGCAACAAACATTAAAGTCGCACTTTACATTATTTGGTATAGCCGACGGTTGTATTTTCACCGCCGTCGTTGAAAAACTTTTAACTTTAGTAAATTTTAGTCGCCGGCAACGATATGTGTTACTGGCGTTCTCACCGTCTGCAATGTCACATCGGTTTCAAGTGCAATGTTATGACATTTATAACGTAATGACGTAATCTCTTTTGATAGTTTTCGACATGAGTTACAGATACACTTTTTTCACTTTTCGAGAAACGATGGAATATTTTGTTTCACATCTTTTCGATGCGGGAAGTTCTCACTATAGTTACAGAACATGGGTACTGGTTAATTAATTAGACATTTTTCAAACTTACTTTTGAGTTAAGTTGTAAGTCATATTCCTTATGGCTTATAAATAAGTGAATGTTTAAACGCTGGATTAGTTGAACTGAGCTTAAATGTATATGTACTTTAAACTAAACAGCAGTAAATCAAAGTCCCATGTATTATGTGTAGTTTAAAAAATAAGATGTGATAGTACTACTATAAATGTTGTAAAAATCATATGGTCTGTATTGGTAGTTTAAACGCCCAATTATTTATTTAAAGATGGTTTTTATGTTTACAAATTTATAGAATTTTTGGTTTATACACATTTTAACCAAAAAAAAAGGTTAACTTGCTCTGATTTATTACCCCTTAAACGAGTTAACTGGCACTATGCCCTCTGAAATCACAAGAAAAAGAATATGTCAAATTTCGTTTGTTTGATCAAGCCCGAATTTTTGACATTTTTTTAATTTTAGTTAACAACGAAACTAAAACTTAGAAGACCGGAAAAATCTGGGCCGGGATCCGAAGATTTATTTGACGAACGCGATTTATTTTAGCAAATATTATTGTGTCCAGCTTGTGAAGTTTCGTAAGAAGTATAACTGACAGAGTCCTAATCCAGTGGTTTATAGCAACCCTCGTTTATTTGCATATCCATGAATGTATTCAGAATTCATAATGAGTGTTAAACACGTATGAGCAGTTGTTAAAGCATTTGTAAAATAATTTTATGTGTGGTAAATTCATACATTTTACGCGCTAACGGTAAAATAAGAATTGTTATGACAAAATTTCAAAAATAAAAATAGCAACAAATTGTTTGAAAATACTTCAAAAAATCACTTTTTAAAATTATTTCGAGTGCATTTATTTGAATGAATTAAGCATAAAGAAAAGCCACTATAAAATATACCAATTTAAAGTGTTGCCAATTATTGTGAAAGTCAACAATTTTTCAAGTATATAAAAGAGTAGGTTCTCACTCCCACTAACAGAGTGGAAAGTTGGTCGAAAAGTAATAAAATTAATTCTTCACTTTATGTCAAATAGGAACAAAACATTCTCGATCAAAAGAATTTGATTCTTGTGGCTATGCAGATCATTATACGTTCAGTTTGTGATCAAAATCTCAGTTGAGACATGGCCATGGACAATAATTTTTAAGACATAAATTCATGGTGTAAATTTGCTTGGGCATCTCTCAAAAAAACCAAATACAGTGTAATGCCTGTATTCACAAAAATTTTTACAATTTAAAAAAGGTTTAAAGAACAAATTTATTATGAAAATGATCCCTAATAAACGTTTGTTAAATTTAATAATCGTTTATGAATACGATGGTAAATGTTCTATGCAATCAAAAAAATGCTAAATTAATCAAAGTTGATCCACAAAGAATTTTGACTACTATTTTGAATAAGGGATACAAAGAATGATCATTAAGATTTTCTGTCATTAGCTTTTACTCAAAGACTAAAAAGCCTTTCTAAAAAATATGAACATACAGCGTTAGATACAATGCTAATGGTCTGTTCGTCGATAACGAATGAAGACTTCGTTCGCTTAACTTACGTGTAAAACAAAAACAATATTTTATAGTTTTGTACTGACGAACAGGCAACAAATTCGGCCATCAGATCCTACCTAGTTGATTACGTTTAACTCCAATTAAAAACTATGCTTTAAGAAGTTAGTTTTACTCCAATGTATGCATAGAGACAATTGCTAACACCTTAACTCTTCAGCAGTTTGTTGTATGGCAATAATATAGCAATTAAAGAAATAGTGAAAAAATCAAGACAAGCAAGAAAATACATAAAACTCCCCTAACGTTTTATAGGGCGATTGAAAACTGCAAACAAATTGGTATTCTTGTAAACATACCGCCTGTTAGTCACAGATCAAAAAAATTTCCTCTTTGTTTTTTTCACAAGAGGAACAACTACTTAAGTCTAATACAAATGCATCTGATTTTAGAAGGGTTTTTGGCATGACAAGGGTTTCACTAAAGGACTGCAAATTCTTATATAGGGACTGTCCTAAAACTAAAGAACACACAAAGTACAGTCTTACTACGGATAAATAAATCAAAACATCTTTCATACAGCTCGATATATTCCTCTGAGTTAATAGATATTTAGAAAGCTTTTATTTTATCTCAAAGATAAAGTTGGTAAATTTGCAATTCGCACAGAATTCCTGTCTTCACTAGCATCAGATAAAAATATTTCCAATAACAACTACTACGCAACTAACATTCGAAATACCATACAGTTAATCTCCAAATATTATTTACATATGAATAAGTGGCAGTCGTGATTGAATACATTTCTATTCGAAAGCAATTTTATTTTTATTTCACACGACTGAACGAATCGAAATTATTTCTTCAATTTTATAAATCTTTTATTTGAGTTTTCACAATCTTTATTGGAAAATTTGATTTCTGAAAAACGTACTGAAAAATACTCACTAATTTTAGTTATCACAATGAAAAGTTTCTCACTTAAATTAAGTTTAAGGTGGAGGCCAACGTTGCCATTGCTGTAAAAATATTAACTTTTAGTTTTTAATTATAATTCTAACAAATGAATAAATAAAAATAAATATGCCAATTCAAATTGCTTTAAAAAAAAGGGACATATAACCAGAGAAGCCGTAAATATGCAATAAAGGGCTGCATGAACAACTTCTTTCATAAACATACTGAAATGCTTATTCACTGAAAATCGTGTTCGAATAAAATTGAGATTACCGAACAAACTGTTGTTTTATTCATGCTGCTATGAACACATTTCGTTTCATATCGTAAACACACAGAGGTTGTTCAATGAAACGGGCTTTGTTTCATAGTTTTCATTATCTCTCATTTATTTTTATTAATACTCAATAGCAATGTTGCCACTTCAGTAAATTCATGTAATTATTTGCATGCGTTGCCCATGTGTAATTTAAATTTTAACACATATGTATGTAGATATACCTAAGCACATATTTGGAATATAAACAATAAATAAAATGCAAAATGTTTTTTTTTTTTTGTTTGTCATTTGCATTTTTGAATAATACAAATCTTTGAAACATGGCAAGATTTTATTGTCTTGTAATGTACTGTACACGGCCCTGAAATGAAACGAACTCATAAAAAACACACACATTTTTAGGTGAAATATGAAAAACAAAAGGAGGAATGAGTTTATGAGAAATTTAATTGTTAGTTTTGTAAATGTCTTAGGAGTCTGACCACGTGGTTGTTTTTTTTTCGAAAGATATTAAAAACTTGGAAATGAATGTACATTAGTAAATATAATTAATAACGGTTCACGTTTGTCTCGCTAGTATGTAGCATAACAGCTTTTTAGCCATACGTGTTTTTTTTTTTTGGTAGTTAATATGTATCATTTTATTAAAAAATTTTAATTTTATGTATGATGCAAGTTTTTAATAAATACAATAATTCGTTGTTTCCTCACGTTTACTTTTTTGCAAACGGGTTTTTTTTTAAATATTATTAAATATTGCCTAAAATTTTTTAATGTTAGTGAATGTTTTTGAAAATAAAATATTTTTAATTTTATTAAAAATTTACATTGAAAACAAAAATAAATTTGAGTTTTTATTTCAATATTAATTTATTTTTAAACTTGTTGCATTTACCCCTCATGGTTATTTCTATTTTTTTTTTAACTTTCTTATGTTTTTATTTTTCTACAACTGGCAACACTGACATTTAAATCGTACTGTTTTTCCATGAACTTATTCGAGATTTGTTCATTGATTGTTCTGTTTCATGGTTGTTATTGTTCATATTCTCTTGTATAAGCAAATAAACTAATTTTTTCTTATTCGTCTTTTAAATATCGAGTGTTCATTGCTTTCATTTCATAGTGTTTCATCTTACTGAATACGAATGAAGCGAACACAAAATTATAATGAAGGTTTCATGAACATCATTATTAAGTTTCATGCAGATGTTTAATATGCAATTGCATGTTTTTCCTTGCCCGACCAGTTACGGTAGCAACAGTTTATTTATCCTTTTTAGATATTTTTCAATTTTAGCATCGATTTGTTAGTGCATGTTTGTGCATATTTTAACGTTTGCAGAATATTTTAGTGATTTTAGTGATGCAGATTTTTTTTATTCTAAAGAAAATTTTAGGATTCTTATAATGTATGCTTTTGCCGCATAGCAAACAAATTGTTTTTAATTTTTGTTAATATATCGACCCCTTTGCACGAAATTATCGTATGTTACAAAAACCAAATTTTACAGGACAGCCATTTTTCTACTTTTCTCTGCGTTTGCTTGCAATATCAAAATGAAAATATACATTAAATTTTTGGAGCAACGAAGTGGAATTTGCGTACAATATTTTGTCAGGTGACGTCTCTTTGAATGTAGAACAATATTGCATCAAAAACTCAATTTCAAAAAAATTGGCATATACGATAATTTTGCGCAAAGGGGTTGATATGACTTTTCTATTAATAATATATAACCAAGAGTGTTGCATAAATATCGCCATCTGCATTTCGTTTTGAGTCAAGAAAACGCACTTTAGTTTTTGATTGGCTTTTATACAATTTTTTTCCTCTTTTGTTTGGTTTAAATCACTTTAGTCTAGCACAACTGCTTCTAATCGTTAATTTAACAAGACGAAAAACTACAGTTTCTGACTTAAGACATTTTTGTTAAACACCAAAGAGATGTCAATTTGTATCCAATAAGTAAGGCAATGTTTAATGTTTTGAAATTTCGAAGGAAGAAGAGTAAAAATGTACAGAATTTTTAATTTGTTTAAGGACTCAGGTTTTTTTTTATAGAGACAAAAAAGTTATTCTCCCTTGCTTCAAAAAATTTAATGATTTTATATGCAGAGCAGCTAAGAGATAATGACAAAAGTTCTTTAAAATGAAAACGCTTATTCGATTCGAAGAAAATGATTTTTTTTAAAGGAATTACTAGTTTTGAAGAAAGTGCTAAGAAAACTGAAAGTGTCCAGAGATTATATAATGATCCTTTGATTATAAAGGCAAGCACCCGTAGAAAGGAAACGTATTTTCTCCTTAAAATCTTCCTAATTAAAATTAAAAATACCCAGAAAAAAATTTTGCACCATATTCATCAAAAATAAAATCAGTTCTAATTAAAAATTTAATCAACTGAATTGAACGTTTAATCAAGTGAATTAAACGTTTAATCAAGTGAATTAAACGTTTAATCAAGCGAATTAAACGTTTAATCAAGTGAATTAAACGTTTAATCAAGTGAATTAAACGTTTAATCAAGTGAATTCAAGGTTTAATTGATATTATTAACTGGCTTACTGGTGCAAATTAATATTGTCAATTAAACGTTTAAGCATCTACTATTCGACAAAATATCTATTGTATGAATCTAAACCTCTTTTGAAAATTTGGTTCTGGTGGGTTCATGACCGCACATGATGACGGCTCCAATTAGGACACTTTCTAGAAAAATTTGCCTGCAAATACTGTGGTGTATGGTCGGGCTTTAGCGAATATAATTTTTAACTTGTTGGTCATAACAAATATTATTAAATCGTTGAATATTTTCTGTTCAAACAAGACATTTTTTTAGGGCATGTGCTTTACAATTTTTTAGAGCATATTCTCAAGGTTTAACTGCATATTTAATGCGCATAACACACTTTTGTTAAAGCATATTTCCGGTTTCCCTGCTAATAACAATTTTCTTTCTTAGAATTCAATTCATTAATTTTAATGTTTGTAAATTTACCAGAAATTTTCAAAAACATTTTAAAGTTTGTTGCTCAATTTGCTAACATCATTCATAGATTGAATTCATTTCATGTTATTCTGTTAAATTGTTTTACATTAAGGAGGAATTTTTCTTTCAAAAATTCTTTGCTCATAAGACTTTTTCCGAATATTTATTTTGTAGTTTTCCCACATTTACCAACAACATTTCAATGTTCATTGTGGTTTCTTTAAGAATTTTTGTTGATTGAAATGATTTTCTTTTTTGTCTGGTTAACAAATTTTAATACAACATGATTTTTCTTTTCTTTTTAAAAAAATACATAATTTATTTCAAATAAAAAACTTAAATTCTTTACTCTTTAAATTATATTGAAAATCTGAAAAATGTAAAAACTATTTTTTATCCAAACTGAATTTTATTAATGAATTTTCTTCTTCTTCCTTTCAGTGTGTCAATGTAATGGTCATGCACGTCGTTGTCGTTTTAATTTGGAACTGTATAAACTATCTGGACGTGTATCGGGTGGTGTCTGTTATAATTGTCAGCATGATACAACGGGAAGATACTGTCATTATTGTCGTGAAGGATTCTATAGAGACAATACAAAACCGCTCAATCATCGTAAAGTTTGCAAACGTAAGTAATGGTTACTTTGAAAATATTTTTATAGAAAAAACTCTGTATCCATTTTTAAAAGAGGTATGTAAAAAATACAACACAAGGAAAAATTACCCATAAAATGTTTCGTACATCATGGCGTTAGTCGAATACTATTTGAAGAAGATGTTGACAAATTTTTGTTTAATTAAATGCCTAATTTTAGTTAGAATTTGTTAGTCTGTTCTTTAAATATACGAAACATTTTCTAAGTCTATTTTAATACATACGAATTTTTGTTTCGTAAAAATCAGAACAAACAAGTCAGAAATTATAGTCGGTCAGGCCCGAATGACAGTACTTAAGTACAAAATTTTTAGAGTGTACCCTACTTGGTACCCATGAGCAATCATGAACCGGGAAAAACAAAATTCTTTTTTGTGCTAAAGATTCAAATAACAGTTCTTTGCGCCAAATATAATCTAGATATCAACATCTATAGAAAATGTTTCCATCCTAAAATGATTTAAGGGAGGGTGGTTAATGGGGTCTATGGTCAATTGTGGGCTCACCAGCACAAAATTTTGCCATGACATAGTAGCTATTATAAAAGTTGTCGTCGCCAACTACCAGCATTTAAAAAGAAATTAAGGAATTAAAAGCTTTTTTGGAGAGTGGTATTTGTGTGGGAGCCGATATTCACAAAGATTTATATCGGAGAAGAGAACATGTGGAGGTAATGCAAAATAATGGACTGATTTCCGCCATTTTCAATAGCCAAGATAGTTGTTATGACAAGTAGTATATATTGGCCAAATTTCTTCAAATCATCTCCGAAATTGCGACCCAGGCTGGGAGATCGATTATTCGATTTTTTTTAAACCGGTTTTCGAATATTACGAATAGTTGCTATTTTAAGAAACCGGGTTTCGGTTAAGCATTTTAAAAATACAAAAATCAATTTAGTTTTTGCATTAAAAGTCAATTTCAATAAAAACAGAACAATTCACGAAGGTATAGAACCAACAAAATACATAGATATGACTTAAGGTATGTGCAGACCTAAAAAATATTTGACGATAAAATCCAAAAAAAAGCGTGATCAGAAAATTTATCAAACTTATTTATTTTTAACAATTTCCATTCATTTAGTAAACTTTTTTCAAATATCATAATGGTACAATGTAATTTAGAAACTGTAAAATAATGTTTGCTCTCGCCAAATGTCTTGCAAAAGCAAACAATTCCTTAAGAAACAAGTGGTTACGTGAAGGACGTCAAATATTAAATAGGTGTGAACATAGAATTTTTGAAAAACTTTGGTTTTAAAAAATTATAGGAATTTAACAAATTTATTATTTAAAATATTCTCCAAAATTTATTGTAAATGAGTTTTAATTTGTTCCTGGTTAAGCATGTCTATATGAATCAGTAGACTTCACCCATTTTTTGAAAAGTTGCAAACAAAACTTCTTAGCCAGGATTATTTATTTTAAATTATTTTGCTTCAGCATTAAAGAAACGAAAAGTAAGATGAACATGCTGTTGTATGAAATGTCTTTCAATTCGTCGATCACAATTTAAAACTATCCATAACATTGTTCGATTCCTTCAATTTTGTTTTAAGTTCTTGGTGTTTTAATAAATAAAACTGATGAATTTTCCTATATCGTTGATTCCGCCGGTATGTTGTAGTCTTAAGCATGAAGATATGCTAGAATTACTTCAGAGTTTTTTGTGCCTTAACGGGCATTCCCTCCTCAGCAACACAACCGACTAACATTTCACCTAATGTTTCATTTTTGGCAGCATATTTTAGTAAAGTATTGTTTGCAGTCTCTTAAGAACTACTCGGAACATGGTGGAATTTTACTTGGTGTATATTTTTGACATTTTTCATAAAATGTTTAAGTTTGCGCAATATTCAAATAAAAAAATACTTACTGCCACTTCAAAGATTTCAACGTTTACGTTCGTATAGGATTTTATATGGAAAATATTTTTAAAACTGAGCGTTTTTCGTATAAAGTTTATATGCGAACGTTAACGTTCGAAATCGTTGAATAGGGAAAACGTATATTAATAACACATACTAAAATAGCTGGATTATTTTACCAAAATAACCGGTTCATTCGATATTCGAAAAATGGACATTTTTAAAACATTCGAATTGGGCAAAACTAAAATAACCGGTTAAACCCGGTCGAATACTAACCCTTCGCTCTCCCTACACCCAGCCAAACGGACAGACGGACATTGTTAGATCGACTTAGAAAGTTCCTCCGAGACAATCGGTGCACTATGTATGTTTTTAGAGCAGGGGAGCCCATTTCATCGAACCATTCTTTAGAAGCCACTCTTAATTTTTCTTTTGACCTTCATGAGCCAGCGATGAGTGCACATGTTTAAGAGCTGCTTTGATATTTTTATACCCTTCACCGAAGGTAAAAGTGTGTATATAAGCTTGTAATTTCGTTTGTAATTTATAAAATATTGATCTTAGAACCTATAAAGTATACATATATATTCTACGTACTTATGAGAAGCTCAGTTGGTTTAACGATGTCTCTCTGTCCGTGTGTATGTTGAAATGGTCTTTCCGAAGACCCCTAGGAATATGGTGACTAGGTTGTTATATATTTATGTCACATATACTCCGTTCAAGTTTGCTCTTAAAGTTCAGACTGATCGGTTCATTAATGACTGCAGCATGAGAAAAAACCACGACTGCCTCTAACTTTACCCATAAATCTCTTGTTATTGTTGTTTTTTATTCCTTTTTATCCGTATAACTGGAAAAAGGCAAGAGCCAAAGCTTCCAAATTAGGTACAAGCATATTGGTTATCAATACACAACATCCGACAATTTGGGCGGGATTGGATAAGTTGGCGTGGCACAAACCAGATTTATCTATATCTTATGATCAGTTTATATATATAACTTTCTGTTTTTACTGCACGGTGGTTAAGGGTATATAAGATTCGACATAGCCGAAAAAAGCACTTATACGTGTTTCAAATACAGTGCGTAAAAAAATTGACGAAAGAAAATATATTTAAAAAAAAAAAAATATCTTTGATTGTGCCCAATGTCTTTTATGACATCAAACATTCAAATGGGCAAAATATTTTATTAAAAAGGCATTATTTCATTAAATATTATAAAAATTTTCTATAACTGAATCAATGTTTTGTGGTTAAATTTTAATAAACAGCTTTGTGCTTACTTTCACGTGCCACTGTACTTTTAATTTCTCTTGTCTAGAACAGAGTTCGGAAAAACTGCTACACCGTACTTTTTTCTCTTTTTATCTCACACTTATGTGCTCAAATATTACAAATAAAACCAATAAGTCTCGCTTTGGCTTTCCTACAGAAAGTGTATGTTATCGCTTTTTGCTTGCATTTAATGTTTCCGATTGTTGTTCTGCAAATATCCATTTAGGATTCATTGACTTAAAATATTTAATTTTTATTTAAACAAATTTTTGAAGAGTTTTCTACACATAGAACTCTTTTGGCAACACTGCTTATAATATTGGTGGTCCAATTTTGATCAAATGGACTACTCTAAGGACTGGTCCGATGTAATGCAAGCATGTACCATGTCATTGTTGAAAAGTGTTTGTAGTGAGACGAAATGTCTTCGGTTTTTAACGACATGTTTTTGTTTTAAAACGACTTCAAAACTACTCCTCTTGAGTAACCATAAAGTAGTTTTAAAACTACTCCGTTGTAAGCCTAAGCTGGGTTATATTGACCATGTTTTTCCATACGTTTGGATTACTTTTGGACTAGTCCTAGACCCTTGTGGCCTACATGTTACACGCGTGTTTGGACAAGTCCCATTATTTGCAGGGTCTATTCTCACTTATAATACTAAAATATTTTTTAAATGTATTTGTTTGTCGATCTCTGGTCTAGAACATACCCAACTGACCATTCCACAAGCAAAAGGTAGGTAGAATAAGCTTATCAGAAAAGATTTCCTACAACATCACAACAAATATTTTTTGTTTTTAAGACTGAATTATTCTCTGTGTTTTATTCGGAGAGTAAAGTATCTTAAAGTGTTTTAAGCATTGCTTAATTTAAAAACAAAAATAATTAAAAATTTATTAGTAAAAAACTTTTTAACAAATAGAAACTGGGAATTATTTCCTTCCGAAGGTTACTTTATATTATATTCAAAATTTTTTTATTTTTTCGTATAAAGTCATTTCTGAAAAATTAAAGGAATAGGACTATTACAAAAAAGCTTCTTAAAATACATAACTGAAATTTAGCTCATAGAATAAATCCGAAAAAATAAAAAAATGTTGAATCAAAAACTTTTTGTAAATAAAACATATAAA
The DNA here is from genome assembly GCA_949318255.1 of Pollenia labialis. Taxonomy (NCBI): domain Eukaryota; kingdom Metazoa; phylum Arthropoda; class Insecta; order Diptera; family Polleniidae; genus Pollenia; species Pollenia labialis. The sequence continues at coordinate 50,423,435 of OX439142.1, forward strand.
TTTAAACAGAGTGTTCGTAAAGAATGTAATCTTATTATAAACATGATTGTATTGTATTCCCACGAAAATTATTTTGATAATGATTTGAAAATTATTTTTCTGTAAGCTTATTCTTAAATTATACTTCTTAACTTACATTATATTATAGGCAAGTAATATTATTGCAAGGGTTCCGTTTTCATTATTAAACAATTTTAAAACCGCCTTTTATTATAGTAATCACAACACGTTTATAAGCTTAAGGCTTATGTTACTAAGCTTGCTTCAAGTTCTTTCTAAATTGTTTTGGTTTGTTGGGAATATTTCTATGTATTACACAAACTAGCACAAACGCAAAATACCTTTTTCACGTGTGATGGTGTGCATACAAATATCGTAATAAATTCCATAGATAAGCCAGCTTTTTAAAAATAAACCTTCCCAAATTTTAGCAAAATTTTATCAAAATAATCCAGAAACACTCCCTTTCTTTCAATTGAAAAAAACCCCTGCCACTTAAATGACCGTCATGATTTGTCAAATACAATGAAAAAAATAAGTAAATAAATAAAAAATGTATAGGAAAAAACATTTTTTTTTCTTTTAATATCCACCAAATAATCTGCTAGACATGACTTTCGTCATGGCTAAACGAATTTGTAGCGGCGGCAAAACAAAAATGAAACTTTAAGCGATTAAGGTGGATTTAATGGAATTTTTTTTTTATTCAATAATTCAACAACAGAAAGTTTTCTAAAATAAAATGCAAACAAAAGTTTTTTTGATAAAAAGCTATTATATGTGTTCTTTGGGAACTATCATGTGAAACTTTTAGTAAAATTCCAATTTAATCGATTTTTAGTTTTTTGCTTGTTTGTTTGTTCTATAAAACCTGCACGTACAAGATACAAAGAACTTTTTTTTATAAAAACATTATGAAAAAGACAAAAATAATTCTAAACACTACTAAATCTAAATCTTTTGTGTTTAAAGAGAGACACTAGCACCGACTGACACCCTTGAACAAAACATACAAGCCAGCACTTTGTCCATCACCATCATCGGCACTCCACTTTCATTAGTCTATGAAGATTTTTTTGTATTCATTCTTCATCAATTCATTGATTTTTTTTCTACACTCCTCGAATATTTTCTCCTGCTGGTTTCCTGTAGTTTTATGTGCCTTTAAATGGATTTTTTCGAAACATTGCATTGGTGATGGGGCTACACGATGTCCAGTATGCTTTTGACTTTGACAAACAATGGCAGTTCCTCTCTGTACAAAAAAAAAAATAAAATGTTTTAAATTCTTTTCTGTTCATTATTTACATTCTATTCAGTTTCAGTATTTTTTGTCGATTCCTATTGTTTTTTTTTTCTTTCCTTGAAGCATTTGGAAGTGTTTAATAATAAACTTGATTTTGTTATTAGAGCAAAAATATTTTGTAGAATACTCTGTCATCATTAAGTGGGTGTGGTGTGAATTTGACCAAATTAAGTAATACCTAAACAGTGGTTTGAAAGAATGATTTAGTGGTCTGAAAGTTTAGTAAGATGAGAACTTATAAATTAAGTATAACATTCAAGAACAGAAAAAATTATTTATTTCGTTGGCTTGAACAACATGTATGGAAGTCTACTAACTTAAAAATTATGTTAAAAATCAAAATAATTAAAAGTTTAATTTTTGTGAGTATTTTTTTGGTTAATTTAGCTTCAGTTTATGTTTTAAGCCTTCATGTTTCTTCAAAGGTTTTACTAATGTGCTGTGTTTTTTTTCTGATCCAAAACTACGATTTGTAATTTCATGGAAACTCCTGGGGACAGATTTTAATTCGTAGAATAGCATTAAAAATTAGCTCCATAAGGATTTTGTTGGGTGTTATAGTTTATGTAGCTTTCTGTTCTTATCGCACCTGGTGTGGGGTATATAATATTCGGCATAGCCGAATATAACATTCTTACTTGTTTATTATTTAATGGCTTGTTTGGGGGCTATAGAAGAATGTTGAATAGTTTGAAAGGTGCGATATATATGCCATGCAATTACATTACACATATGTTTTGTGTTTCAACCAATTTTACCGTCAGCCAGCTATCGCGAGAGAAACATAACGAGATCATTAAACATTTTGATGGAATTTATATTTATTATATTTAGCTCGAGGTCTATTTTTTATAAAAAAAGGCCGAACAATAGACAATTTATACAAAATGTTCAAAATTATTCAGTGCATAAAAAAGTCTGAAAAGTGAAACGTGTGGATAACACCATTATTTTATTAAACAGTATTTTATATACTTGGGCTAATCGGCTTTTCGCACGTCTCAAATAAACTGCTTTTGTATAATGAACTTCTAACAGTTCTTTACAGTTCTTATCTTATGTTCTCAGCGTATAAATATCTTGCGATTTTTATGAATTACATAATTCTGCGTTCCTTATAAATTCTTTTTTTTTTTAACTATCTATTTAAATTAAACTCACTCTTTTTTGCTTCTGAAAACATTTAGTTCACACTGCAAACACTTGTGTGTTGCGGCTTTTCTATACTTTTCAAATATTTATTTTTATTTGGCGGCATTTAATTCGTTTTATATCTATCCCATCGCCAAATTTATTTCATTATTGGTAGCCGCTGTTCGTTTTAATGGACTTTTTAATACTTTTTTTTATTTATTTTTCCAAATTAGATTTTATTTAGATAATAATATGGGAGTGTGTGTGCTTACAGTTTTTGAAAATATTTTAAATAGTTTTAATAAAATGACTTTTTAATTGAATTTAAATTACATTATTGCAAAAGTTAGAAAAGAAAACAATTAAAAGAGTTGAAAATGTGTAAAACTAAAAACATTTTCTAATGATTTAACATACAACAAGTAAGAAAGTATAGTCGGTTAAGCCCCACCATATGATACCTTACACCACAGTATTTAAAAACACATCATGCTTTTGTGTCCATATAAATATGGATTTATCTATATTTATAAACTTCATTAAAGTCAGTTTGAAAGTTTGTGAGAGGCAGAAAATGCCCCCTACCACCACTTGTGGCCCTATTTTTGGAAAACTGCATAGCTTATCTGGCCATATAAATATGTTTCTATGATTTAAATTTTATTAAAATCGGTTTGATAGTTTCTGAGAGGCAGAAACTTCCTCCTCATGATCCTATGATTTGGCCCATTTCCAATAGGCCTGGTCGTTGTGCATATGTGCCAAATTTTATTAATTTTTTTCCAAAATTTCGAACTGTTCTTTGCGCACAACATAACATGGGCAGCCAGCCAGACTGACATAGTTAGTTCGACGCTGAAAGTGATTCTGAGTCGAACGGTATACTTTAAGCTGGGTCTAGGGCCAATATTTTAAGGTGTTAGACATATCAGCACAAGTGCATAATACCCTCTCCACTATTGTGGTGTGGGTATAGAAATCAGTTTTAGCTTTCAATTGTGAAAAAGTATGAAATTAACTCTAAACCACATTTTATATTTGGCTTATTTCTGAGATTCAAGTTTTTTAGCTTTTACTTGAATGATAGATAAAATAGATAATAGGAAATGTAAAGTATCGAAGATAGAATTAGTTATTTTGTATATTATTATTTTTGGATAAAATCAGTTTAACATATAAATTTAGCTTAATACACTCAGAGAAAAAATATTTTTCAGTATGGTCACCTCCAGCAAGACTATTTTTAATGAAAATGTTTAAACATGTTATGGTTACTTTTAACATATTCAGCCTTATTACGGCTCTCGTTGTCGTAAACGACTGTCTTTTTTGTAAAAGATTAAAAAACGCAGGTTTTGTTACTTTAATGATTAAAGTTTAATAATCTACTATGAAAAACGGCTTTATCGTTTTCGAAAACAAGAACCGTAATTAGGCTGATTATTGTCATCGGCAACAATTTTATGGTTAAATTAGTCCTTCATCAGGAAGCCACAGTCATATAAGCGTTGCGTTTTAACATGTTCTGGTTAAATATTACAACAATTTGTTTTACAATTAACAATAGTTCTTTCCTTCTTTCTACGATCAATTGGTTAAAAACAACCAGTGTTAAATATATTTTTGTTATTATTGACCGTAACATGTTCGGAGGTAATCATAATATGGTTGTGGTTTCTTGATGGAGGACTTTTTTAACCATTTTATGGTTACTGGCGACAATAATATGGTTATATAACCCATAATTTGTTAAAAATAGTTTTGTTGGAGTTGACCATTAGCGTGTTTTTTTTATTTTCATGGGTTCTCAAGCATAATTTAAGAGCTTATAGGGTAAAGTATTTTTGAGATTTTTTTTCAGATTTTTCGGAAGATGTTTAGAGGTCGCTCAAGTCGAATTTTTGCCAAAAATCGGGTCTGCTTGCTTTTTTTAAGTTTTCTTCATAACCACGATTTTCTTCACTTGTAAGCAAATAACTTAAAAGAAAAATGTCCAAGCTTTATTTTGAGGTACAAAGACTATAAGTTGTTGCAATGTATTTGCTCATTTATGCACCCTACATTAAAATTGTTCGTAATTATTCCATAAATATTGTAAATTACGCTTTATAATCTTTAAAATCTTTATTAAAATGAAACAATTGTTGGTTTGTTAAAAGATAAATTTATTCTAAATAATTAAGAAACCAATATTTTTGAATTTGGTCTTACCGTTCCTAAGTTATACCGGTTTTCAGCTTTGTACCCAGTTTATAATACTATTACTCATAGCAAACAAACTTAAATCAAACGTTTTGGTTTGCTTTGTTTAAAAATCAAATATTGGAGTTCTTATATCCCCTGCAATAAATTCTGAAAATCAGTTTCAGAAGTTGTGACATTAAAGTAAGTGTTATGAAGAAAACTTAAAAAAAGACCGGCAGACCCGATTTTTCACAAAAATTCGGCTTGAGCGACCTCTAAACCTCTTTCGAAAAATCTAAAAAAAAAATCTCAAAAATACTTTAGCCTATAACCTCTTAAATTATGCTGGAGCCCAAAAAAATTCTTTTTTGGACACACTTGTGAACATACTGAAAAATATTTTTTCTCTGCGTGTATTTAGCAAAAGTTGTTTGTTAAACTGATTTTATCCATTCGGAATGTGAAAATATTTATCACAAAAACAAAAAATAATAATATTGTTTTCTCTGGGTGTTACATTAACGTTTTTCTTCTTTTAAGTTTTAAAAATAATTACTTCAAAAAATACTCATTTTTTATTTCAGGATGTGATTGCCACCCGGTCGGTTCAACTGGCAAGACTTGCAATCATTTAAGCGGTCAATGTCCCTGCAAAGAAGGTGTTACTGGACTAACTTGCAATCGTTGTGCTAGAGGTTATCAACAGACCAGATCTCATGTAGCACCCTGTATAAGTAAGTGTGAACAAATTGCAATTGCTTAAATAAAGAAGAATTTTTTCTTAAAAAAATAAAGTTATCACACTTCAATAAACAGCTGACAGGCATTCAAACAAACATTTAGTCAGCCAGTCAGTCAGTCAGTCAAAGTGTTGCAGTCATTTAGACAGACACTAATAAAAAAGCAATTTAATTATAAGAACTTCATAAAGTCTCTGTGTGTGTGTGTAAGCAGTTTTTGCTTGTTAAAAATTACATAAAAAAATATTTTTTTATTAATATATTTTTATATTTTTATACAATTTTTTTTTAATTTTCCCTGTGCTATCTGTGGACGTTTCTGTTTTGTTGCCCATGCTTTACTTTTAATTTCATTTGGGGCAACACCAAAACAATTCAACTCAATACAAAAATCCAATTCATATTCCAACATCAACACTATCACTACTACCAACGATGATGATGATGATTTTATTTAATAAAACGTTGCTTTATACTGCTGCTGCTGTTGTTACTGCTCTTATTGCTTCCGTTTTTGATGTTGTTGTACGACCCAATTAACAGAAGTGCCAACAAATGCAAATATGATACAAGCTGAGAGTGCAGCGGTCAGTGAATATAGAGAACCCACCCAAGCAGAGGAAATGAAAAAATGTAAGTTTCAAAAACTCAACAAACAGATTTTTATACATTGATGTTGATAAAAAATTTTAAAACTCGCGGAGTGAAAAATTAAACAGATTTTTATTCATTTCTTTTTCTCCAATATATTTTTAAACAACATGCAACAGATTGTGGCAAATGCAAGGCAACACCAAAAAAATTAAATTTAAACAAATTCTGTATGGAAGATTATGGTGAGATTTTAATTTTTCTTTTCAATTGATGTGTTTACGCATAAAAATTTTAATAACAGCATACAATTAAAGCGAAAAAGATTTAATTATTGTGAATTTTTTTTTTTAATTAAATTCTTTTTCTGTGTTCCTTTTTTTTAATTTCAGCCATTCTTGCCAAAGTTATAGGCCATGATCGCGCCTCGCAGGACATAAGCACTGAAAAATTCTCCATTGAACGACAAAATGAAATTTTCAAATATGAAATAAACATTCAAACGATATTTAAACGAAACGCCATGTCTGGCACAACGAGTTCTATGCTGAGTAGGGGACACATGATGTGGCTGGTGCCGCGTAAAAATTTGGAGTGCCAATGTCCAAAAATTAAGTTGAATAAGTAAGTATCAAGTATGGCTTTAATATTTCGGTTTTTTTCTTAAGTTCGATATTAAAGTTAAAATTGATCTTAGACCACATAGAATATATTCTGGATCCTTATGAGCAGGAAAGTTGATTCTACGACGCACAGTGGCTGAAACCCGTTCTTCATCTACCAAAAATCTGTAAATTTAGAACCGATAGAGATATTTTTGCAATTTTTTTTGCTAGAGAGAAGACTTCTTGAACTTTCCTTCAGTTTTAATTTTACTAAAATCGCTTTAGCAGTTGTTGAGAAATTTAAGGTCAAACTTGAAATTTTGCTAAGAACCCATTTAGTATGGAAATGCTTTTGATTGAGATTGACAATTATGGTATTTTTTTTATTCAAATAAGGGGATGTTTTTAAGTGCACTATTTAAAGAACTCTACAGAACTACCAAATATCACAATGATATCTTCATTAATGACAGATTTATAAAATGTTAAACCTAAAAGCATCCTCATTTTCGATTACCCCAAATTCCCAATCCCGGAAAATCGATTTTAAATTTAATAATTTTTTTTTTTTTCAAAAATGGCAATACTGTCACTATTTACCACTCGATATTGACCACAATTTTCCAGAAAATTATGGACACGTTCAAAAACTTTTGAACCGATAGAGTTAAATTTGCTAATTTTTTTGCTGGAAGAAGGCTTCTTGAGCTTTCCTACAGTTTTAATTTTATTAAAATCGGTTTCGCAGTTATTCAGAAATTTAAAAGCCAAAGTTTTACTTTTAATGTTTTTTAGGAAAAAAAAAATGTTTTTGATTGAGAACTATAGTATTTTTATATTACAAAGCGGGATGTCATTATGATATCATTATTTATGTCAGATTTATAAAATGTTAAACATTAAATTCAATTAAGTAAATAAAAAATAAAATAAAAAAATTCTATTTTTTTCTCATGGTGAAAGCCCTTTCATTTTATTACACTATAAAAATAATAACTTTAATGTTTGACATTCTATGAATCTGACATGGATAGAGATATCAAAATGAAATTTTTAACCTACCTAGAACGAAATGATCTTAAAACAGTGGGTTAAAAAGCATCCTCATTTTTGAATTACAAATACCGCAAATTCCCAATCCTGGAAAATCGCTTTTAAAAAAAATAATTTTTTTTACAAAGATGGCAATACTGTTCAATATTGACCAGAATTTTCCATAAAATGATGGACATATTCAAAAACATCACTGTTCTAGTTTTCTAAAAATCGGTGAGTTGAATTATTGAAGGAATAAGACTTTTAAAGTATAAGAGCTTTTAAAATTGTAATTTAACTTGGAATAAACATTCGAATGAAAATGTATATAATTTTTTAATTTTTTTTTTATTTGAAAAATTTGATTTATTTTTTTGTTTTTTTTTTTTGATAGGACATGTGGGAGAAACAAATCTCAAATAGACTAAAAATTGCTTCTACAAGCATACACTAAATTCACATGAGGGCTTTAACCACATCGTTTTATCTTTATTCCCTTTTAAATCAACTTCCAAAATCTCTTCGCGTTCATACGATGATTTTTGGTTGCATGTCTTTTTTTATTTACAGTATGGCCTTGATAATCCGTCATTCGATTAACCATCAGCATCAATTAACTGGAAAATAATTTTTTTTGCATTGATTTAAATCACCTCTGTTATCCGAAATTATACACAAATTATTTTTTTTGAACAATCAAAACAAATTTAAATAAACGAAGAAAGAGAATTTCCCAACGTACTGGACGCATATTCTGCCAATTACGTTTTTCCTCATGTTTACATAATAATACATTACATATTTATATAAAATATGAAACACACAAAAAAAATTAATAATCAAGTATGCTGCCGGTCCCGTCTGTTATCGATAATCGAGGACTCACTGTATTTTCAACCACACACTTTAAAGTAAGAAAAAGAATAAAACGTAAAAAGAAAAAGTTAAAAGAGAAATATAAAAAACGACATTAAAACACAAAACGAGTCGTTTTGTTTACCCCTCTTTCTTCTCTACACCGCTCGCCATTAAACAGACGCCTCCATGTGAATTGCCTGATACTCATTACGTTTTTTTTTTTTTTTTTCGAAAAATATAAACATTTTTATTTATTCCTGGAGAAAATATTGTTTTATAAGCGAAAGAACATAGCCATCTCTTGGTTAATTACGAGTATTCCACTTTGATTATAGAAAAATGCATAAGCATTTAATAATACAACATGCCATTGCTTAAAGTCTTCTTTCCTACCAATCAATATAAAAAATGTTAAACCCGCTTTTGATAAAAGTTTGATATTAAACATAATACACCCGATTAAAAAACTCGAAAAATTGTTTAAAAAAAATCAACTCAAAAAAATCCGTTTTATTCGAATATCTTTAAAGGCAAAGGAGATAAATTAAACATTAAAACATATTTGTTGTAGGCCAGCTTAAGTCTAATTTATTTTTTGCAATCCATAAATACATGTATTTTTTACTAAATTTTTTAAAAGTTTGAATATCCGAGGTTACCAATTGGACAGGTCTACACGGCACTCTCCCGACCCTCTATGGATCCGTGTTCTTTCAACTTAAAAGCTGCCCGGCTATGAAAATTTCAAGAATTGCATTAGTTCCAGAACTATTTTTCAAAACAAAACGTTCGTAAACCATTTGTTTATATTCCATAAAAATAAAAAGGGGGGAAAAAAAATAAAAAAAGTGTTCAACAGACTGTTACAAAAGTATATATGGGGGTAAAGAGGACACTTTCAACTTTCCATGGTACTAAAAATTTATTGAAATTTTTTGTTAATGGTTGCTTAGGCCAGTACCCATGTTCATTAACTTTAGTGAGAACTTCTCGCATCGAAGAGATGTGAAACAAAATATACCATCATTCCTCGAAAAGTGAGAAAAAACTGTGTCTGTAACTCATGTCGAAAATTATCAAAAGAGATAACTTCGATACTTTATTAATTTAAGAACATTGCAGACGTTGAGAACGTCAGAAACACATAACGTTGACGTCGACCGAAATTTTCTAAAATTTTTAAACGACGTTTGGTTAATGTGGTCAGACCATGTTAGTGATCTATTGAAAACGATAAGTTTTTTATAAATAAATTAAAAATAAATATTAAAAAAATATATAAATATTGCAGTGATTAAGAACAATTTCCGATTTTTTAGTTGAACTGTTAATTTTTAATTTCTCGATATTTTTTAATTAGGCTTGAGTTCATCAAATTTAATTGTCATTAAATTATTTTCACAGAGGAAGGAATTTTTTTTTTTCTTGGCTGAGCTGAAATTAATGTTTCTCTTGGCAGAGAACCCGGGTTGATTTTTACATGTTTCAAGAATCACCACATTCTATTCTCAGAAAATCTTTGAGTTCTAACCACTGCACCACTGCGGTGCCCGCCAGTCAACAGTCTAATATGAACCTTTTAACCAGTAGTACTGGTGGTTCGAAATTTGCTGTTAACATCATTTTTAAATTCCAAATTACAGGTAACCCTCCTACAAGACGGCTTCCTACAAAACGATTTCGATCTTACACGAACAAAAAATTGCGGAAATCTCCTCATCCACAACACGGTTTCATTCTAACACAATAAAATGGAATTGCAACTTTATCATGATTGGGTTGTTAAAATTGTACCAAAATAGTACAAAAGTACTAATTTTTGCATCCCTGTTATGATTTAGTTAGATTAGAATAAAAATGTAACTCTTGTTTATTTTTGTCTATGTATTTTTTTGTAGGTATGTACATATTTCTAATAAAAACAATGAATTTAAAGAAAATATTTAATTAAAAAAATTTATATTTTACACTGTCTCCCAGCCTCATATTACACGTTTTCCTACAACACTGCGTTTTCTAGGAACCTATCTACCGTGTTGTAGGAGGGTTACCTGTATATGTCGCCTCCTTTCCTCTGTTTCTTCGTATTCTTTCTGTCAAGTCTTTGTCTTGAAAACCTGAATACATTCGTTTACTATGTTTATTTTTGTCCACTTTCGTCGACATTTTTATTTGTACAAATTAAAGTACAAATGTAAACATTAGAGCTTGTGCCATAGCTATTTTGATATAAAACATAATAAAGCCTTTACTTTCAAAAAAAATGCTTTTTTTATATTTTCTTTCTAGATCATATTTAATTTTGGGACGTGATTCAGAAGCGGCACCCGGCTACTTAGCTATCGGACCCAGTTCTGTTGTTTTGGAATGGAAAGATGAATGGTCACTGCGTATGAAACGCTTTCAACGACGAGCGCGTAAATGTAGTTGAATCGAACCGCAGGCGGAGTATTTAAAAGCGGATTTTAATTTCGTACACTTGGAACGTTATAGATTTTTGTATAAATTGTACAGTTTGCTCAAATTTTTAACTTTCTTTGGCATTATGCTATAAATAGAAACAAATAATATTTAATTAATACAAACCAACATATTTACATACATATACAGTCGAACTTCCTTATAGTGAACTTCTATACAATAAAGTTCTCCTTATTATGAACTTAAATCAAGAACACAACTTTTTCGTTCCACTTTGAATGTATTTTGATCTCCGTATAATGAATTTCCATACAGTGAATTTTTCTTTACAATGAACAAAATTTTGGAACCAAAAATACATTTTACGTGTGTTTTTGTCTCCATATAGTGAACTATTTTTTGAAGCTTTATTTTACACTTGTTAGCAACACTATTTATTAAGAAAATAAGAAATGTACCGTAAATGAAAACAAAAAAGTTAATGATTTGACTTTTAACACCAGTCGCTCGAGTTCAGTGAACGAAAATGACGCACCGGAGTAGCATTTCTCTTGAAAAAAGTTGTTAGTAATTAATAAAGTTGAAGAATGGACATCAAAGAAAAAAGATATAGCTAAAGAGTTTGGAATTCTTCCCAGTACATTATCAAACATTTTAAAAAACAAGTCAGTCATATGTATGTAGTTCAAACAAAAATACCTGATTATTTTAAATAAATAAAAAACAAAAAAAAAAAATTTCTTTATAATGAAGTTTCTATATAGTGAAATAATTGTCTGTCCCCGTGGAGATTCATTATAGGGAAGTTCGACTGTATAAACAAATACAAATAATATAAAACATATAAATACTAACACTCACACAGAGTTAGACACATGTATTAAACAAATTTAGCATTAAATTTTATTATTATCATTATTATTATAATTATTTAAATTTAAATATTTTTAATTTAAGTTTTCATTGAATTTAAAGCCAAGTTACTTAATTAATTTTTTAAACTTATCCACCCATATATACACACACACTCCCTCACACATTTAAATAAAAGTGAAAACCAATCCAACACTCACACGTACAAGTCAACACACACACACCTTTTATTTTTTTTGAAATTATGGCCACAGTATTGTGCAGAAAAAAAGTGAAAAATTTTAACCACAAATTATGGTTGAAACTAACAAGATCCCTGACTGAACAAGCGATACAGATTCAGATTCAGTTAGTGAAAAAAATAAAAAAAACCCAGAGTAAACAAAACTAAATTTATATTCATGCATGTCGAGCTGTGTAAAATCATGGTTAATTAATTATTCAATGAAAATCCCTTAAGGGAATATAGAGAGATTTTTAATTTTTATTTTAATTTTACTCGTTTTGTGAAGAAGAAAAAAATGTAATCTCAGATTTTAATAATTTTATTTTTTTATGATAATCATGATTATGATTATTATTTTGTATATTTATTTATTTTTTCAGTTTTGCCATGTTTTTTCTCCCCTTCTTTATTTAGTGTATTTTTATGCAAATATTAATTAAAAACAAAATTAATTTAATAATAGTAATGGATATACATATTTCCAACATACTTAGTAATTTATAGAGAGAGTTTTAATAGTAAGAGATAATGGTAGAAAATATGATGGTAGCAATTTATCACCAAAAAAAATGAGGGATTAAAACAAAAAATAAATATGTAAAATCACAAAAATATCATTAACATTTTCTTTTAGGCTGTGTTAACGTTTTTTTTTTTAATTTATTTCAAAATTCGTTAACTTTAATTTTAAGATAAACCTAATTTATGTCTGTAATAAATATAATAATAAAATATTTTTAATTAATACTTAAACTATTCAAAAAAAGTTTTATTTTTAAAAAAACATAAAGTTAGAAAAGGATATGAAAATTTTGGCACTAAAAGTACTAAATTCTTGTTTCCAATAAAACAAAAAATGTACCAAGAGGGAACAAAATTTACATAATTTTTTTTTTATAAACTACGAAAGATTTAGGGCATGTTCGTCGATAACGAATTAAATTACAATTTAAACGAATTTAAACAAATTGTTCTCCCCTATTTTTAAAGTCGCCGTCGACACAAGTGACGGCAATGGAACAATCTGCCCTATTGGGTAAGGCGTTGTCGTTAACTGGTAAGTCGTTTTTTGTAATGGATTAAAGTAACACACAACATGTGCTCTTACAAAAAACTACTCACTCGTTAACGGCAACGCCTTACACAATAAGGCCAAATGATAATATATTTTTAGTCGTTATTGCCAACAATTTATTGGTATTGGCAGACACATGATATTACCTACGGCACTTTTAAGTCAAATTTTTCGATGACTCAATTTGAAGCTAAGCAAATTTTAGCCTTGGGCCAAATGCCCACTATGAAGTAACACTTGAATAACTAGTGAAATTTTCAGATGTTTATTTAACCCAACTTTATCCACATTGCTTAGCACCCAGGGTACCCGGGTACCCATATACGATAATGTATTTATAACCACTATTTTTATCAAATAAAATTACATTTTTAATTTTTTTAAAAGCGTATTAAATTAAAGTTATGTACAAAAATTATTTTTAACTTTGTTTTGCATAACGGCTAAAATTTTAAATTTTTTATACAGGACAGTATTTTTTAGTAAATGTGTAAATGAGACTTCTCCGTATTATAATAATAACGCCTTGGAAACTAATCTTAAGTAATTGTATAATACAGAATTTAGTTTTTTGAATTCTTTGTGCAGTTAAAACGTGTTTTTGTTGCTCCATAAAGGTTATCGTATTGTATTGGGTACCGGGGTACCCGGGTGCGCATGTTGCGATGGATAAAGTTTAAGCAAATTTTTTTGAGTATTAAAGAAGCAAAAAGTTACTCTAGAATCTGAATGCGCTTTCTTTTAAGTTAAATAACGACGATCTAGAAGTTTGTTTAAAAATTTAAATCCTCAATACATTTTTTTCAAGTAAATATACCTAGGTGGGTACCATGGTACCCGGGTATTAACACAAGGGTTAAATTTCTGCAGGAGAATATAAAAATAAACTCCTTTTCCCCATACATCTCACATTTAAATTGAAAAGAAAGGTCTAAAGTGTGGGTGCTTTTAACCCACATATCGGGTGTTTTTTTTAACTTCATGACAATGCCAGAATAACACTTCCAAAATGTAAAAATTAATTTAAAAAAAAAAATTAATAAATTTGTTCACGAAGTTCATAGAGCACTTTGTCCCTTTAACGAAGCTCATTTCTGTTTAAATGCCTACGTGAATAAGCAAAATTGCCGTATTTGGAGCAAAGACGATCCTCAAGGTCGGTAGAATGTGCCTTGTAGGTTTTTACAAAAATTTTCTAAAGCGTTCATGCAAATGTAAATATTACATATTTTTCTAAAATGGCCTCCTGATGTAAACTTCCGATAAACCAGTACCGGTCCGCTCAATTAGAGTCAGCCATTTGAATCATTTTATTTTACAAGCGGGCCTGGGGTCTAATCACCGCATTCAATACTATCGTGTCGAATAAACTATCGAATGTTTTTGCATACGATAGACACTGACGTATCGAATGAAAACTCGAGAAATGTAATGTCGAGTTACTCGATACCGAATGCTATTATTTCAAATTCAATAAATTTCATTTTATATCGAGATTCATGATACCAAAATTAATAATTTCGATCAATTTTGCTCGATATCGTATGCGGTGATTATACCCCTGTTCTGAAAATCACGTGCTTTTGAAACCACACGTTTTTGTGTTTCTCGGTGTGCTTTCGGCAATTGAAGATCACACCAAACAAACAACAACGGGACACTAAAATATCACACGTGTGATTTTAGTATGCACATGGGATTTGAGTTTAAGTGATTTTCAGAACAGGCCTGAAGAAATTAGATTTTGTAGTACGTTGTGCCATATTAAACATTAAAAAAGATGTTATGATAAAAACTTAAAATTGCACCTACATTTTATTAAAAGCAATTGTCTTCGTATTTAAAAGGTTAAAGGTAAGTTGATAAGACTTAAAGCGAATAAAAATAAGCGAATTAATTATTACTAGTGTTTGCCTAATGGTCAAAATTCGTCCATAAAATTTTATACATTAGCTAAAATGGAAAAAGGCGTAACTAACAAAAAATTCAAAATCGTGTTTTGGATTGGTTATTATGAATGTCATTGAACTACATGTCTTAACAAAATTTTACACTTCTGCGATCAAAAATTACGCTCTAATTAACAAAAAAGAACGGAACGTAACTACAAGAGTGTATATTTTATAAATGCAAAATTACGTAATAACCAATTTTTATTTCTAACAAAATATAATGAAATGGCTTCCTTTTAAAATTGTTTGAAGAATTCCATGGACGACTTATAAATGCATGTTTTCTGACAGGTTTCTTAGTTTTCATTTATAAAGTTCTTTGCTTCTTCTGTAAAATTATATTTTTGTTAGTTACGCCTTTTTGCATTTTAGCTAACGATATATGAATTTACATGTTTCGAGCATTTATGTTTCCCTCTTAGTGATTCGATTTGGCAAAGGGACCAATCTCCGGTTCATATGTTGTCTTCGTTATCTTAATTTTGTAAGTTCAATATAAAAATATAAATTAAAAATCAAAAAATTATCAAAAAAATTCTCATCCACTCCAGACATTGCATGTTTAAGTTTATGTTTCTCTGTCTAATATTAACGAATATTAATCAAAGTGCCAGAACGAAAAAGTACTAAAAAGCTCACCCTCTCATATAATCTTATTAACTTAGCACCATACATGTTTAATTTTATCTCTATAGGTAGAATATTAACAAAAGTTAACAACATATTTTATCTTAAGGGTTCTCATTAACTCAGGACGCTGCACCTATAATTTTATGTTAAGTTAGGTTAGGTTAAGACGGGTTATGCGCCCAAGGGCAGACCTCCACTCGGAGACCAATATGGTCCATTGTCAATCCCTTTAATTAAGAGAACAAAAAGAAAAGACAGTAAAGAAAAGAAGTATGAGATGGATAGAATCACGAAAGATAGAAAGTTAGAATATTTCGCGTAGAACTATTGCCTTCTCTACAGTCCCCTTAACAGAAACAACCGCACTATTTCGCTGACAAACCCCAGTAGATCAGCCGGACTACATCCAGCGATGCATCCCAGTTCGTCGTGAAACCTATCTCCTAGCCTGAGACCCTGCATCCTGGGACATTGGCAAAGTACATGCTCGAACGTCTCCAGCTGCTCTGAATCATCGCACAATCTGCAGAAGTCCGGTATGGAGTTCAAGAACCCTATCAGCGTTCTAAGACTACTC
The DNA here is from genome assembly GCA_949318255.1 of Pollenia labialis. Lineage (NCBI taxonomy): Eukaryota > Metazoa > Arthropoda > Insecta > Diptera > Polleniidae > Pollenia > Pollenia labialis. The sequence continues at coordinate 50,439,642 of OX439142.1, forward strand.
CTATCCAATCCCAGTAGAACCCTGGTTGCCCCCGCGTCCAATCTTGGGCATAGTGCCCTGGAAACCTTGCAATCCGTTCTGTCCCCCCAGGATCGGTTAACGTCACCACGGCATTTCTCCCGTATCACCCCATGGTAGTAACAGTAGTAAGTCCAGATTCGAACCCCCTCCCGCGAGTTCGTCAGCCACCTCATTTCCAGCAGCCATGCAGTGTCCAGGCACCCAACCCAGCCTTACATTACATTCCTACACCGAGGGACCAGGTACGATCGCACCATATAATTTGGCAAAGCCCTAAGTGCCGCCTGACT